>OY283151.1:101514075-104014075 GCA_958299815.1 Sarcophaga carnaria | reverse complement strand
GAAAATTATCTGCAGGATGTCATCGAATATCGGAACCAACGATCTCGTCGCAAGGAAAATGACAAGCCATCAATAATAATGTCAACGTTTTTGGAACGCATTCCCAGTCCAGCCAGACAATGGGAAAATTATCTGCAGGATGTCATCGAATTTCGGAACCAACGTTCTCGTCGCAAGGAAAATGACAAGCCATCAATAATGATGTCAACGTTTTTGGAACGCATTCCCAGTCCAGCCAGACAATGGGAAAATTATCTGCAGGATGTCATCGAATATCGGAACCAACGTTCTCGTCGCAAGGAAAATGACAAGCCATCAATAATGATGTCAACGTTTTTGGAACGCATTCCCAGTCCAGCCAGACAATGGGAAAATTATCTGCAGGATGTCATCGAATTTCGGAACCAACGTTCTCGTCGCAAGGAAAATGACAAGCCATCAATAATGATGTCAACGTTTTTGGAACGCATTCCCAGTCCAGCCAGGCAATGGGAAAATTATCTGCAGGATGTCATCGAATTTCGGAACCAACGTTCTCGTCGCAAGGAAAATGACAAGCCATCAATAATGATGTCAACGTTTTTGGAACGCATTCCCAGTCCAGCCAGGCAATGGGAAAATTATCTGCAGGATGTCATCGAATTTCGGAACCAACGTTCTCGTCGCAAGGAAAATGACAAGCCATCAATAATGATGTCAACGTTTTTGGAACGCATTCCCAGTCCAGCCAGACAATGGGAAAATTATCTGCAGGATGTCATCGAATATCGGAACCAACGTTCTCGTCGCAAGGAAAATGACAAGCCATCAATAATGATGTCAACGTTTTTGGAACGCATTCCCAGTCCAGCCAGACAATGGGAAAATTATCTGCAGGATGTCATCGAATTTCGGAACCAACGTTCTCGTCGCAAGGAAAATGACAAGCCATCAATAATGATGTCAACGTTTTTGGAACGCATTCCCAGTCCAGCCAGACAATGGGAAAATTTTCTGCAGGATGTCATCGAATTTCGGAACCAACGTTCTCGTCGCAAGGAGAATGACAAGCCATCAATAATGATGTCAACGTTTTTGGAACGCATTCCCAGTCCAGCCAGGCAATGGGAAAATTATCTGCAGGATGTCATCGAATTTCGGAACCAACGTTCTCGTCGCAAGGAAAATGACAAGCCATCAATAATGATGTCAACGTTTTTGGAACGCATTCCCAGTCCAGCCAGGCAATGGGAAAATTATCTGCAGGATGTCATCGAATTTCGGAACCAACGTTCTCGTCGCAAGGAAAATGACAAGCCATCAATAATGATGTCAACGTTTTTGGAACGCATTCCCAGTCCAGCCAGACAATGGGAAAATTTTCTGCAGGATGTCATCGAATTTCGGAACCAACGTTCTCGTCGCAAGGAGAATGACAAGCCATCAATAATGATGTCAACGTTTTTGGAACGCATTCCCAGTCCAGCCAGGCAATGGGAAAATTATCTGCAGGATGTCATCGAATTTCGGAACCAACGTTCTCGTCGCAAGGAAAATGACAAGCCATCAATAATGATGTCAACGTTTTTGGAACGCATTCCCAGTCCAGCCAGGCAATGGGAAAATTATCTGCAGGATGTCATCGAATTTCGGAACCAACGTTCTCGTCGCAAGGAGAATGACAAGCCATCAATAATGATCTCAACGTTTTTGGAACGCATTCCCAGTCCAGCCAGGCAATGGGAAAATTATCTGCAGGATGTCATCGAATTTCGGAACCAACGTTCTCGTCGCAAGGAGAATGACAAGCCATCAATAATGATGTCAACGTTTTTGGAACGCATTCCCAGTCCAGCCAGGCAATGGGAAAATTATCTGCAGGATGTCATCGAATTTCGGAACCAACGTTCTCGTCGCAAGGAGAATGACAAGCCATCAATAATGATCTCAACGTTTTTGGAACGCATTCCCAGTCCAGCCAGACAATGGGAAAATTATCTGCAGGATGTCATCGAATTTCGGAATCAAAGTTCTCGTCGCAAGGAAAATGAGAATATCGATGATTTCTTAAAAAGATTTCCAATTGCTGTACATTGTAAATAATTTTTTTCAAGTTTCTTTGCCCACCTACTATAAAAATTAAACTCAGTGCCTAAGTTATTCTAATTTTGTATTTTCTATCCTAATTAAATAAAATATCTTTCAAAATAATTTTAAAAATTTTAATTTTTTTTCTCAAATTTTTCATCAAATTTATTTCACTTGAAGTCGTCGTAGTCTATGTAGTAGTAGTGTGTTGTCTTATTCGACATAAAGCCAGAGTTCGAGCCCCAGGCCAGACATCAAGACAAAATACAAAAAGTATTTCTTCGGCGACTTCCTCTCAGCAGATTTCAAGCAAAAACTCTGAGAGTAAAATAAAATTGCCATGAAAAAGTTTCTCAAAAAAATCTGTCGTTCGGAGTCGACTTTAAACTGTAGGTCCCACCACTCATTTATAAAATTAGCACACACAACATAAGTGGTGTGAGAAACTAGGACGTTGTACAATGGGTCAATTCGACCTCCGGGTACTGTACTTGATTGACAAGTACACGTCCCCTCGGAAAAGGCGCTATGGAATCCTTTTTGATTACTTAGTTTAGATACACTTTTAACTCAGATCAACAAGATCGACCTTTAATCAGCGTTACCGTTGGAAATTTTGAAGAAGTCGCACAAAAAGGGGATTTTTGAAACAAAAGTCGCACATAAAGGGTATTTTGGCAGTAAAAAGGGGCAACATTTTTAAAAGAAAAGAAAATGAACTAATATAGATAAAAAAATTAATTTTTATTGGATTTTGTAATGTACATTAGCCAACATATAATAAGTTTATTTTTCAATAATTTTCCCAATTTTTATAATAGAAACAAATTTTTAACCAAAAATTAATAAGCCTAAACAAAAATTCTAATTTTTTTAAAATTATTTGTTCTGTTTTATTTCTTGATTGAATTTCATTCAAATTTATGAACGTTAGGACATTTAAACTTCAAAAATAAAAAATGCATTTTTAAATTTATAAAATTTCCATTAAATAAAACTTTTTTTTGCTAACCCACTATATAATAATACAAAACACAAAACAAAACTATTATTATAACTAAAAAACAGTTCATTAAAGATAAATAAAAAATTATACAAAATTGCGTATTTTGTAACAAATTAAAAAAAAATAACAAAAAATATAATATATATTTTAAAATAAAAATACAATTCAAAATTATACAAAATTACTAATTACATTTCAAATAATTAATATGATAAGACTTAGAGTACATAGTATTTGGAATTTTTGTATTAAACAAACTGAGATCAAAAAGTTAAACATACATAAATACTAATTTTGTTGCAACGGTTCATTTTAGAAGTAAATAGAAACATTTTGTAATAAGTTAAATATATAGTTTTACATTTTATATTATGTTATTTATTTATATGTCATAATATATCACAATTTTATGAAAAAATATATCATAATTGCAGGCACATTTTTTATAACTTTATTGTTCAGGTATGGAAAATAAAAATTCTGATATTTAGATTTTTTCAAAACAAAACAACAAAAATAATCAAATTACACAAACTAGTTTATAGATTATTCAATAGACTAATCAATAGAATAGTAGTCTATAAAATAGTCGATCGAATAAACCATTGACTAATACAGTTGATTAATTCATGGTCTATTTAAAAAACTAGTTCAAATGCTATTTAAAAGACCACAGAAGTCAATAGACTGGTCAATATATTATATCATATACTAGTATAATATATTTACTACTCTATAGACTACTATACATATATGTGGACTGGTCTATTAAATAGCCTTTGAACTAGTTTTTTAAATAGTCTATAAACTAGTCTACTAGTCTTTGAACTGGTGTATTAAATAACCTATAAATCTACTCTATATTGACTAATCTATTAACAAGTCTATAAACTAGTCTGTGTAATTTATTCGTAGTCCTATGAAATACTTAGAAATTGGGATGCAGCGATATTTCTCAATGTCAAAAAGGACTATATTACTTAATTTTCCATGATTGTTTTGGTTTATATATTTTACAAAATGAGTTTTTATATATATTTCACAGTTATATTAGTATATTTACATTGGATTAAATTATTTTTTTGATAAATTAATTCTGTACCTTTTTATAAGTTCATCGTCAGGCGCCCAATTTTCCAGGTCCATGTGTCCACTTTTAACCTATTCGATAACTTATTTTTCATTAATGTTAGTTTCGAAAAAATTCTTTCTGTCGACGCACTAGTATGTGGCAGAGTAAATACGTAAGTAACAAATTCATATAAATTAGGATACAAATAATTATTAAGCCTATTTTTTAAATTACCAATTTTATGCCCAAATTCTTCTGGATTTGTAATTTTAAAGATATTTTCATATGATATATCATTCATTTTGGTTTCTAATATTTTTAATTCTTATATAAATATATCAGGTTTACTTTTTCTAAAAAAGGGGAAAAAAGGGTCAAAAATCTTGAAAAGTGTCAGATTTAGTTCATTTTAGTAAGGGGGCACAAAAAGTGGCGGGGTCGCTGAAAAAGTGTCAAATTGCGACTTTAGTCGCTCAACGGTAACGCTGTATGTAATGTTTACTCGGATTACACAGTGAATACCATGCCAACCAGCGAGTTTGGTGGTTATAAGTTCCATTCATAGTTCTGTTTTGATACGGAGATTGATTTATGGATTATTTAAGAGAAAAAAGATAAGACGAATATAATAATACTGGACATAAAAACAAATTCAACACATTACTCCTCATGTCCCTGTATCTAAAACCTATTCAAACACAATGCGCCGCTTGAAAATTAAAACAAAAGTCATGCAAAACTAGTTTGTCTTCTTCCAGCATTGTGTTGAGCTTCTTTTCATTCTCTCATTTGGAAATTTTCAATTTGTTTTATAAACAACCAACATAAACTGCTTTCTTTATTGCCAAGACTTTAGATTGCACTGATCACTATTGAAAACAGTGAGGTACATAGAATTTTATTATAATTCATCTAATATAACTGGTTCACTTATTGTTGGTTAGTTAGGAAGCAAAAGGAAAATGATTTTGTTTTTCTCTTCTCTTCTAGATATTGTAACTGGTTTTTCTCTTCATTTTATTTCGGTTAAGGAACTGCTGATACCATGGATTATGAAATAACACAACAGGAGACATTCACATCGAAATCTCTTTCAATATCTTCAAACATTTTTTATTTCCTTAACAACAACAGAAAATAAATAAGAAAAAAAAACGCATTCTGGTATCGATTACTACAAGCTAATGTAATGGAAGTGGTTCTCAATTTGGAATAATATTTTCATTTTAACCCTTAAAGGCTTATAAGTATTTCAGGTGTACCATCCAAATCATTCAGTTGTGTTCATGAGAAGAGGTGTTGTAAAAGATTTTTAAGTCTATAATATAATACATAATATTATTTTAATTGAAATTTATTAACATATAATACCCATTAGTAGTAACAATATAAATTAAATTTTGTATTCCTTTAGAGTTTGGTGCTCTTCGAAGCAAGGGTGGCCCATTTATAATTTGAAAATGCAATGCAAACAAAAAAGGTTTGAATTTTTGACATTTTTTTTGTGAAGTACAATTGTTCCCATCAGAAATGGAATATCATTTCATTCATATGGCTGCAGCGGCTGGCCTCACAGTACCTCATGTAATCCAACCAATTTTCGAGTGTATGGGGTCGTATCTAGGCAAAGACATTACGAGTGTTGGCCTTCAAATGCTCAATTATCTCTGGTTTGTCAGTATAACACTTTTCTTTAAGGGAGCCCCACAGAAAATAGTAGAACACTACGAAATCGCAGCTTCTTGGCTGCCAATTGACATCACCATTTCGGCTAATTAAACGGCCATCCAACGTTTGACGTAATAAATCGATTGTAGCATGAGTTGCGTGGCAAGTTATACCATCCTGTTGAAACCAAACATTCTTCACATCAATACCATGATGAGAGGGTACAAAAAAATCGGTTATCATGGTGCGATAAGTGCCTCTTTTAACCGTAATTGTTGCGCCGTTCTCACTTTCAAAGAAATATGGGCCAATGTTGCCTCTATTCCACAAGCCACTCCAAATAGTCACTCGTAATGGATGCATTGGCGTCTGTAAGACCACGTAACGTACCCACCAAGATGCAAATGAGCTGCATCCGAAATGATGATTTTTTTCTTGGCAAAGTCAACTTCATCGTGCAGTTTCTCGTTGGCCCAATAAATCCCAACATCGCCCAAATCGATTCATTACGTTCCGTGGAGGCAATATACTGAATTTTGTGAAAGAATAGAATGTCATAAGTATTGCCAAATTCGAAATAACCGATGGTTGAAATTTAAACCGATTGATGGCCCACCCGATATATTTAGATTCTCATATGTTTTATTTATTATTAATTTATCAAATTTAAATTGAAATGACAATATGTAATCGAATCTTGTATCTAAGAATTTTTATTTATGCCCAGCCAACACCAGGAATGGATTAGGCTTTCGAGGTACTTATGCCTCTTTTTATACGAGTATTCCCATGGCAATTCAACATATTACGACTTAGACGTTTTGGATGGAGTAGGAGTCCTTTGAGGTATTCCTCAAATAATTTCGGTTATAATCGATGACAAATTGAGATACATACATACATAACTGGTCATTACAGTCATGATTAGATCCTTGCTTCTCACAACACTTATGTTGTGTGTGTTAATTTTATACATGAGTGGCGGGACCTACAGTTTAAAGTCCGAACGACAGGAGTTTGATATACATTTCATTTGAATTTTTTTACTTACTCTCGGAGTTTTTGCCAGAAATCTGATGACAGGAAGTCACCGAAGATATATTTTTTCATATTTCGTTTAGTTGGAGATATCTGAGCTCGGGTTTGAAGCAAAATTACGTAATTTGCCATACACACATGTAGGTAAAAATAAAATGTAATAAAAAAGAAAGAAATTTAATAATATGTTAAGCAAACAACAAAGTTAAATAATTTGTTGTTTATTTTCGAAAAAAATATGCACAAATATGATCAATTAAAGTGTAGGAAGTGATTTATTGTTTCAAGTGACGTAGTGACTGCACACATGCCGAGTGTGCATAAATGGAATTTATCGATTACTCACGCTGAGTAATAACTAAACTTATACTGTCTTATAAATAGCTTGGCAGGGAATGTGTTAAAAATATGCATCAAAGTCTGCGTATTCGTATTGATTGCTAAATTTGTATTCTTTTTAAAGTTTTTTTTTATTCCTTTATTATGTTTGGAAATGTATCACATTAGTCGTCGCTTCAATTATTTGTGGGTTTTTATTTTACAATCTTCCATCAGAGCAAGCATTTTGAAGCTACATCTGTTGCATTAGTTGGTATTTATTCAGTCTGTTTCACGAAATTGCCAAGAAAATACGCCCAAAACGTATAATTAGAAACATTGTTTTATCAAGATGAGTGTTGAGTTCGGGTCACGTACTGCGCGCATAGTCAATCATCCTAGCGAGAGAGCTATTACAAAAGCGATGAAAAAATTCGAATAAACGATCGATCAACTCCCGTTTGTCAAAGAAACGCACGATCTACCGAAAATATCGCCGCTGTCTGTGAGAGTGTGCAGAGGAATCCTTGGCAGTTGATTTCGCGTCTCTCACAAGAAATCGGCTTTTCGCATACGACAATTAGGCGAATAATAAGTCGCTATTTGGGCCCGCACACTTCTGATACATCTGTGGGAGTAGTGGTTCCGAAATGTTAGATTTTTCATGCCACTGACGAATAAATCAGGAGTTTGACAACGGTTTTGAAGACTGGCTTGTGGCTTAATCGCATAAACCCATTACCTAATGGAAAAGTCAAACGGGTCACATCGCATGATTTCGGTGGCCATCACTTCCATACAAGGTGACCTTGGTGTACTTAATTATTTTCACATGACAGTATATAAGTGATATAGATTTCGTATATTTCGACATTTGAGCCAGCTTCATTAATTTGTTAAAACTAATCATATATGAATCAAATATAGTCTTATAATAATGGCTTACGTACGTAAAGTCAGAAAGAAAATATTATAAAATTCCAGATTCCTTTTATGTTTATCCGATTAGTAAAATACTAAAAGAAAGTAAAATGAATGCATCCTTCATCTAATCCAGTGGGCTGAATTTTCAAAAAGTTTCAAAAGACTAAGAAAGACATAGAGAGAGGGCCACGATTACCAAATTTTTAACCGCATTTTCACTCAATGTGATTTCATACATGAAATCCATTCATTTAAACGTTTTAATTATTAATTGTTTAAAAATAAATGATTTTTCGTAAAATCACTGCCCCATAAAAAAGACTGCTTTAGTTATACCGTCCAAGGATAATAAATTCATAAAAAGTTTATTCAAGAAAAACTAAAAATTATTAACCATAAACTGTGTAAAATGTCGTGTCTAACCAAATTCAATTTAATACCAGTTTTATTACTTTGTAAAGCAAAAAGTTTACATTTTTCTAAAGTAGTAAAAAAAAAAGAACGCAATCACGGAATATTAACGGAAATGTAAACGTATCTAAACATGAAAACTGATTATTAACAATGTGCTTTAAAACGCACCTGATAACACCTGCATTTACTTAATAATCCGTTACAGCTAAGCCATATGATCTTTCAAATCAAATCTTGCATAAGCAATAATTATGTTAATTTAAACTAAAATTCAGAATTCTAAAGAGTTTTTATACCTCTCGAAGTTGCCGTAGTCTAGTGGGTAGTGTGTTGGCTTATTAGACGTGAGGCCACAGTTCAAACCCCAGGTCCAGACATCTCCAACAAAACGAAATGTGAAAAAATATTTCTTCAGCGACTTACTCTCAACAGAATTCTGGCAAAAACACTGAGAGTAAATGAAATTGCCCTGAAAAAGTTTCTCAAAAACCTGTCGTTCGGAGTCGACTTTAAACTGGTCCCGCCACTCATGTATAAAATTAACACACACAACATGAGTGGTGTGAGAAGCTAGGTCGTAATCCTGACTGAAGGGTTGTAACGACCAATTATGTATGCATATGTTACAAAGATGCTTCGAGTTACTGCAAAGTGGATGAACTAGCAAGGCTTGGCACAACCATCGAACTTTTCGAAGTATTTTTTTTTTTTTGTTATATTTAACGGTTCATGTCTCCATATTTTGTCGAGATATACCCATTCTGTATCCGTAAATTTGCTTCATTTCAATATAGGCTGATATTTCAAATAATATTTCAACTTGAATTCTACTACAGTACTCAAGTAGTACTCAAGAAGTATCCACAAGCAACAATCTAAGATTCAATCGGTCCATAAAAATTTCACAGAAACACAATTTCTTGATTTATGAATATTAATTATCACTCGAAGTTAAAAAAGTGATCATTTGGAAGCAGATTAAGCTACATATCGTTAGTCTCATTCGCAAATGTGTTAAGTCCCTTTTTTCAAATTTTACAGGAGACACAAAAAACATTGCGGCTTCTTCAGTTTTTAAAATTTGTAAACTTTTTAAACGCAATTATTTTTACAAAATAGCTCTCTTTAATGACCTAGATCAAAAACTAAGAATAATTAATAATTAATATTCGTGGAGTTAGCACCTGCTGTTAATATTTATCGCAGTTTTGTGGGCTTAGCGTTTTTGCAAACCACAAAATTACAACAACTTTAAACTACATGCTGACATTTTTTTTTCGTAAAATATGTATTTGGAATAGTGTTATCGTTTTGCATTAAAATCTCAATTTTGGAAAAAAGTGGACTTAGCGTCTTTGCGAATTATACTAACGATATTTTCATTTAATTTGTTTTTATTGAATTAAAACTTTATTTCAGCAACAATTTTCAAACAAATCGAGAGCTATTATATGCCGACTAATTTTGATTGCTTAATACACTCCAGATTAAGTTCTACAGAACGTATGTGTTCAATGATTCAAAATTTATTTGGTAAGAATCGTTGATTTTTTATGGTTTTTAATTCTTATACCCTACAATCATTACATTTAGTACATATTGTTACGAAAATAGAAACAACGTTTAACATTAACATGATTAACAAAAGCTACACTAACAAATACAACGAACTTGCTTGCATACACCAACAACATTAGCATGAAAGTAAATCCAGACAGATAAGTAAGAAAAAAAGCAACAACAAATAACGTAAGCAAAATACAAAAACAACAATGAAGTAGCGTTGGAATTTTCGAGAAGGCGAAAAGACCCTTCATCAGACTGATTACGTGAGCATATAAAAAGGCAAGACAAAGCAGGCAACGAGTAGTAGTAAGGATTTAGTCAGTCTTGTGTGAAGACACGTTGCGTGTAAAGAAAAGAGTCGTGGTTTGGAGATATCCGCTATACAGATCTAACGAACAAGTGTCGTTGTTTACGCAAAGGGTGTAAGCAGAGAAGAATAGCGAACTAAAGAAATTATTGTTACATACGTCAAGTTGTAAATAGTGCCAGATAAAAGTAGTGTGAACGATAAAGAGTTTAATTGAAACTAAACACCAATTTATTTTTATTTTGTTTGCATTCTAAACGTTTTTAAAAAGGTAAAAACGTAACAATATCTTCGCTGTCCAAGGAAAGACGTGGGATATACACTCAGCCACAAAAGTATACATACGGTTAACAAATTTCAGAAATGTTTTAACCAATCCGCAAAAGACCGTCTTAAAATCGAGGAAACTATAAAGATTTTCAACGAAAACGGATTGGTTAAAAAATTTCTGAAATTTGTTAACCGTATATATACTTTAGTAACTGTTTGTACACTTAAAAACAACTCCACTCACAGTTGATTTTATGTTATGCTCTCCAGAATATTTTTGTTAAATGTCTTCCCAATTCATTTTATCTGTTCATGTGTTTACTTGGGCTTCAATAAAAAATTTATAAAGAAAATCAAAAATAAAAAGGAAGGAATGATTTGTATGAATATTTCCATGTACGTTTTGGAAAAGTAACAAAAAAACATATTTTCTCACAAGCTTTTGGTCGCTTATCAAAACATGCATGGGTATGTACGTCGACCTTTTTAAGTGTAACTTATGCTCTTGCACTGTGCAACGACTTAAACTCAATCGTGTCCATGGATTTTGTACTGTTTTTGTATTTGTTTTTGTTTTTGCAAGCTTTAGAAGTTTATCTATCTTAGAGTAGAGATACGAAAATGTAGTTGAGCTAAGTCTTATGTTTAAATGTGAGCGTTAAAAGTGTTTTGTACGTATTTTTAGTTACAAAACGGAAAGCAAAAAAAAAAACATGCTAAATTTGTCATATGTTTAGATACGGGTTTGTAAGGTGTATCTCGTATTATATAAGTCCGATAATCGAACAACAAGATTTTATGCAGAATATTTTTTTTTTTAATTACAGCAATTAGTACGTCTGAGGCTAACAATGTGAGAAGTGTTCTGTTTGTCTACTCCAGAAGACACAAAGATTAGGTTTCATTTATTTCCTTAAATTCATTTTTTTGTGTATGTATAAGGTGGGCCATTTATCGGTTTAAATTTAAAACATCGGTCGCCGTAGTCTAGTAGGTAGTGTGTTGGCTTATTAGACGTCAATCCAGGGTTCGTATCCCAGGTCAGACATCAAAACGAAATGTGAACAAAATATTTCTACGGCGACTTCCTCTCAGCAGATTTCTGACAAAAACTCTAAGAGTAAATAAACCTGCCATGAAAAAGTTTCTCAAAAATCAGTCGACGTTAAACAATAGGCCCCGCCACTCATGCATAAAACTAACGCAGATAACATAAGTGGTCTGAGAAGCTAGGCCGTAATCCTGACTGAAGCGTTGTAATGGCCAATTATGTATGTATTTCGAATCTGACAATACTTATGTCATTCTATTCTGTCACAAAATTCAGTATATTATCTGCACTGAAAGTGATAAATCGAGAAAAGTTGGGAATTTATTTCCAAAACAAAGAGAATTGGCCAATAAACTTTTTTTCCAGAAAATTATCTTTTCGGATGGAGCTCATTTTCTTGGTGGGTACATTAATAGGCAATATTGCCGTATTTGGGGTTCAGAAAACCCACACATTGTCTTACAGAAGTCCATGCACCCGTTACAAGTGACTGTTTGGTGCGGCTTGTGTGGCTCATATTTCTTTGAAAATGAGGACGGCGCAACCATTACGGACAATGGAGACACCTATCACACCATGGCAATCGATATTGTTGTACTCGCTTTTCCTGCTACTGATGTGAACGATGCTTGGTTTCAACAGGATGGTGCAACTTGCCACACATATCATGCCACAATCGATTTATTGCTTCAAATGTTTGATAGCCGTTTAATTAGCCGAATTCGAGACATGACCGTATACACTCCAAAAAGTTCACGAATGAGATACTGTGAGGCTTTTGGCAAAATTTCAAACCTTTTTTGGTTTGTTGCCTTTTTTAAATTTAAACTCTTAAATGGCCCATCCTTTACATGTCTGAAATTTTGAAGTAAGACTTTTTACATTAAAAACAGAACCACGAAAGGTTACTCTCAATAGAAAAGTACAAATTTTTCACACACGTTTTCTGCTGATTATTATGTGTTGTTTTTTTTAAACATTATTTATGTACCTGTAGTGTTCAGCGATTGAAGGTGAGTTTGTCTTAGCTTCACCGACAAAACGGAATTTAATTTGTTTCATTTTAAGTAAACTTTTTGGAACGTACAAAACAATATTACATGCGAGCTACTAGCTATAAACACAATAAACGCAACGCAGCAATCTCTCAAAAATAGAATACATAAGTAGGTATACATAGGAATACATAGGTATAATTTTTTCTAGTCTATTCTGTCTAGCAGAGACAACTCCACAGTGCCGAGGGTTCCCACAAGTTATTTTCGTCTGTTGGACTACACAGATAATAAAAAAAAACTTACTTTTCGGTAAATGGTGAAATGCTTTTTACAAATCATTAGTCTATTGGTGAGCAGAAAAATGCGATGTTTGCTTATACCCCATTTACGCTACAGCGAAATCTAGTACTTATTAGATTTCGAGCCAAATCTAGTTGATTTTAACTAGATTTCCCATACAAAACAAAATCTACTTATTTAGTAGATTTCGGCAAAATCTACTCAAAATCTAGTAAAAATAGAAATGCAACTATGTGTTTTGCCAAATAGTACTTAAAAATACAACGCTGAGCAGGAAAAAAATAACATTTCAATTTAACCCTAATCAAGTCAACATGTGCCTCTCCGACACATATTTTACTTGGTCATGTTGTAACTTCCTTAAATATAGGTTCTAGTTTTTACTGCTTCTTGAATTCCTACTTTCAGTTGTTTTATTTAGAATTTATAAATTTCAAGTAATAAATTAATTAATTTTTATTTTTTATTTTGTTTCAATCAAAAATGTTCTTAATCATGTCAAAATGTGTCTATGAGGCACATATGGGAACGCTAACTATTCTTCTATTGTTGGTGAACAACAAAATTAAATATAATAATGAGTTATAATGAGCTACGAAGAGTTCTGGCACCCATTATTTGCCGTAGTCTTCTAAAATTAAATAAAAATAATTTGTCCAATGTTCGGTCCATACAACACGAGGATGAATTCTCCAACCAGCCAAGGCAGACAGATATGCGACGTAGATGTTATATATGCCCACCGAAGATATGCAGAATGTGTAAGCAGTCTTGCAGTATTTACCACAAAAATATGCAACGAGCATTGTTCAAAAGTTCTAGTTTGCTTAAAATGTGAAAATAAATAAATAATATTTCATTTATGTAACTGAGAAGAAAAAATTTAATAAAATAAAAATAAGTTAACCAAATTAATACGTAGATTCTTTGTATGTGCCTCTGAGACACATTTTGACTGGATTTGTGAAAATTTTTCCTGACTTGATTAGGGTTAAACTAAAATATTATTATTTTCTTTTAAATTTCAGTCAGCTGTTTTTGTTATTAAAATGAAATCTTGCTACTGTCAAATAAATCCAGTGTAAACGATGTAGATTTTGAGCTAGATTTGAAACACAGAATATACACAGAATAGAAACAAGAGTTTGACGTTTAACTTTCCATGGAGAAAGAGACAGCAAATATTACCAAAAAGTATTTCTGTCTCTCTCTGATTGTAACTCTGTTTTGTTTATTTATGTTTTTTTTAGTTTTCGGGGTGGTTTTTTATATTGGCGAGAGTTAATAAAAAATGTAATTTTTGTCTAAAACTATTAATAAATAATAAAAACAACTAATAACAATAACAACTTTAACTTTTTCTTTCAAGAAATTAAAAAATATTGGCAACTTTCAGCAAGAAAATTTTTTTATGAGCAGTACGTCTTATTTTGATCTTGTAATATTTAGCTTCTTAATTATCTTTTGCACAAGAAACTGTATTCATTGTGACCAAAAATCACACACATTTCGATTAATATTTAATTATTTAAGAATCTTTATACTTTGCATTGAAGAAATTAAAAAATATTCCAAATTATCCCTTTTTTAACACAAAATAAATCTTTATTTACATTTAATTTTTCTACTTTAACCGCCAGTTTTCACTCTGTATATCTGTTGCTTCTATCACATTTGACTCGCAAAACATTAAAATATTTATTTTCTCCCTCTACGAGGTAGGTTAAAGTGCTGCTTTGAGCGTTTTTAAACGTCAAAGGTTTCAATTCTGTGTATATTCTGTGATTTGAAATCTAATCTACTAGATTTCGCTGTAGTATAAATGGCCTATTACAGTTTGATGTACTGCTTTGTTCTTCGTATCAGAGAACACTTTTTTTAAATTTTGAGACATTTTTTTGATTGACAAGTGACGCGTCTGAAATTTGGCATTTGTCACATATGTTTAATTCTATTGTTGAAAACAGAGCGCTTAACGAAAGAATGACGCCAAACGTTACAGGAACATGGACGGCAACTGCATGCTATGTGGTTTGAACAACATGGTGACACCTTCTAAATCACGTGTGCTCGAATTGTTGCAAAAAAACAAAGATTATGTGATTTAACGCCATGCAATTTTTTTCTTTAGGATTAAAACATCACTAAACTAGGCAAAACTAGATCTCTGCGAAAAAGTCATCGAGAATTTCCCAAATACTCGTATTGTAAACAACTATTAGCAGAATTGCGACGGCTATTTGATGTGTATCTTACGTATGCACATATTTGGACATTTAACCCTTCAGTCGTGCAAGACGTGCAAGTCGTGCAGAACTTGCATTGCGGCAGTTAGCAGAGTTAGGTACTGGATCGCGAGTATAGGTCTAAAACTTGCTGATCATAAAACGGATGTCGTATTGGTAAGCAGTAGGAAGAAAATTGAATACATCACCATAACTGTCGGCGAACAAAGGATAACATTGAAGCAGTCTATCAAGTACTTGGGAGTTATGATTGTCAACAGACTCGCATTAAAGGAACACCTGAGGTACATTAGTAGGAAGTGTGCGACGACAACGGGAGCACTCGCACGGATAATGCCTAACTTGGGAGGTCTAAGACAGGAGAAGCGGCAATTGCTGATGAGAGTGGTTAGATCGATTGCTCTATATGCAGCCCCTATCTGGGCCGCAGCCATGGATAAGAAGACATATAGAGAAGGAGTGGATGGGGCTTACAGGAGGTCTGCCCTCCGAGTAATTTCTGCCTTCCGCCCAGTATCTAAGGAAGAAGCCTTGGTGACTGCGGAGATGATGCCGCTTCGAATGTTAGTAGAGGTAGAGAGGAGAAAACATTTGACAAGTAGGAGAACGGGGCTAGTGCACCCTGACCAGGTGAATGATGATGCAATGAATAGGTGGCAGAACGAGTGGACTTCTTCAACAAAGGGAAGATGGACCTACAGATTAATACCAAATATAGAAGAATGGACTAGAAGGAAGCACGGCCAGGTAAACTTTTACCTTACACAGTTCCTAACGGGACACGGATGCTATAGGGCATACATCTACAAGTATGGGAATGACGTGGATGAAGCGTGTACATCATGTCGAAGTACAAGCGAGACAGCGGAGCATATATTCTTTACTTGCCCGCGCTATGGATACCTACGAAATTTCCTGGAGAGGACGATTGGATACCATGTGACTCCCGATAACGTGGACAACCTGATGCTAACATCATGCGAAAACTGGAACGCGGTATATTTCTTCGCGAGGAAAGTTCTAATACAACAGAGGATAATAGAGAGAGCAAGAACAGCAGAAATGGATAGCAGCACTCGCTGAAACTTTACCTCCCGCGATGTATACTTGATTCTGGTCCTGGGGGCGACTTAATAGAAGTGTGACGAACTAGGTTGGGTTTAGTACGTATGCGTTTAGCAAGCCGAGAGTAAGTCGGTAAGTAAGTAAGTTTAGCTCGCATAGCTATATAAAAAACCCCTTCGGTCGCGATTAAAACCAAGTATCTCACACCACTTATACTGTGTGTGTTAATTTTATATATGAGTGGCGGAACCTACAGTTTAAAGTTGAATCCCAACGACAGATTTTTGAAAACATTTTTATGACAATTTTACTTACCCTCAGAGTTTTTGCCAGAAAACCGCTGAGAGGAAGTCAACGAAGAAATATTTGTTCGCATTTCGTTCTGTTGGAGATGTCAGACTTGGGGTTTGAACTGTGGCCTTACGGCTAATAAGTTAACACACTACCTACTAGACTAAGGCGACTGCTTCTGCATATCTTAATTCATACTTTATCGGAAAATGTCTTTTTCACAATCCAATTAAATACCAACAGATTACAGCACCTCAAATATGTGTTTTTGTTTTAAATTGAAAAAGTACACTTTTACTGAGACACACTTTACATAATACATAATAGCCAAGACGCCTTTTGCACGTTCAAAGTCCTTTGCAAGGAATTTTAACAAACTCTTGATATTTTGTTGTTGTGTATACAACCATCGGTAGACGACGAACGAAGAACAAAGCAACTTTGCGAGTACATCAAAGTGTGAACTTACCACCGCTCGTTTCCCCATCTGTCCTACAAACTCAAGGCTTTTCAAAGTACGTTGCAAAGCACTTTGAACGTGCAAAAGGCGTCAAAGACAACAGAAGTCTGAGTAAAATTAAAGACTGCATCAAGAGAATGGCTTATGCTCTCATTTGAGCATGAATGTTTATTTTGCACACATACGAAGACAGTTAGCGCATACAACTGTGAGATATGGAGATATCTGTACCTACACTTTTGAAAGTGTAGAGTTTTTTTTTTGGTACTTAAGAGTACCGCTTTATTGCAATTACTCTTTTATAGTTTTCATCTCATAAAACATTTGTTGTATTCGCTGCTTTAAAGCTGAGATGGAATATTTTAAACGTAGTCTTTTAGTAAAAATACATTAAAGTTTAGCTAAACCGTAATGTGTTTATTATTGAAGGAAGTATGAACAATTATTGTCATCGAAACGAAAACAAGAACTAACTCTTGGTCTCGCCTATGAGTAACAGTACTTGATTTGTACGTTAAACAAACGTTATTTCAAACTTTTAAGAGAATTGAGCTTCTGAGTTTTCTTTCTCTCTTTTACTTAAATAGTTCAAACAAATGTTGAATTTCTTTGGTTTTTGAATAGCTTTTCTGTTACTGAAAATCGTAAACATACTCGTATTTATTCAGTACGTAAACAATTGTTTAAATTACAACAGCGTTACTACGGTAATTGAGCACTTGTGCATTTAATACTTGAATGTTATAAAATGACGTTAAAAATTTTTCTTGAAAAAAATGAACAAAAATTTAAAAATGAAAAATAGTTTCCAATAAAATTAAAAGAATTTGTTCTTCCAATTCTAATGCCATTATTCATTGGTGATGAATAATTTAAAATTTATGGATAATTTAATTTTTTAAAGTTTATACCACCCAAAGTAATTTCTGATAAAATTTAAAAATGCATAAAATTTCGATATTTAATCGGTTAAAAACAGTACATAATACATTAAAATGTGAATTAATTCTGTCTGAAATTATCATAATATTCTTTATAAATTGTGTGGAAAAAGGGCATTTTTTTGTGTGGAAAATTGCTTGCCAAAATAATTTTTTTTTATCAAATCACTCTTGAATAAATAATTAAGAAAATTTAAGAATATCAAACGATATAATAAGTGACACTTGTTTGGCAAAATAATTTTTAAATTATTAATAAAGTGGAATAAAATAAATAAAAAGAGTGAAAATAATGTCACATTCAGGTCAAAAATATTGATTGTATTCGCCATGTGATAAAAGATTTAAAAAAAATAATTCTAATCACAAAGTGTAAAGAATTAAAGTGTTAAACCAGAAAGAAGAATATTTTATACAAAAAACTCCAATTATACTATGCAACAAAATAAAATGACATAGTGTAGTGGGTTTTGTTGAGTAGAACTCGAAAATATTTTCTTTTTATATTTCTTGAACCCTCCAAACTTGTTTTATTTGACAAAAACCTTTTTTTTTTGAACTTTACGCACAAATTTATTGATTACAAAAACATTTCTGAATCGATGTTCAAAGTTTAAACCTCATTAGAAAGGAGAGCGATGGGCCTTTAAAACGATATACATTTTTATATTATTTGACTTAAAATGCTACGGGATTTCATGAGGTAAACTTGACAAATGCGAATTTTTTTCATACTTTTTCAAGTTTGTCCTTTCTTAGTAGCAAACTTTAATTAAAAATATGAAATATGTGATGATATTCTAAATGCATTATCTTGTGAAGAGATCGTTTGAACAAATCGGACAAAAATTACCGTAGTTATTGTATAAAGAGTCTAACAGTCGAGTTATATTTTTCATATATATGTACTTATATATTTTCAAATGAACTTTTATTTCAAACTTTTTCAGAAGTTTTGATGGATCTTGATTCTTTATCGCAAAATGTGCCTATTTCACATTTGAGCGACCATCAGAAGTTGGACAACGCTTGTGCAAAGAGAAATAATAATATTTGCAACAAAACACATATATTAGCCGACTTCTGGCAGTCGTGCAAACGTGAAATTAACACATTTTGCAATAAACAATCAAGATCCATCAAAACTTTTGAAAATTTTTGAATTGAAAGTTCATTTGATAAGATGACATACGTATATAAAAAATATAACACGACTGCTGTACTCTTTAAATAATAACTACGGTAATTTTTGTCCAATTTGAACAAACAAAGTGTCAATCTCTTCATCTTATTTTATATTTTTGAATTAAATTTGACAATTAAGCATAGCTAAAATAGAAAAGATGAGAAAAATTTTATATTTTCCAAGTTTACCCGACCAAAACTCATAACATGTAAATTTGAACCATATGTTTCTGTATACCACTTTAAAGGTTCATCTCTCCCCTTTTCAAAAAACTTTGGATTTTGAAAATAGATTTAAAAATATTTGGGTAATCAATAATTTTGTGTGAAAAGTTCAAAAATAGTGTTTTTGTCAAATAAAACAAGTTTGGAGGGTTCGAGAAATATAAAAAACTACACTAAGTCATTAGCTGGGTGTATTTTGACTGTCGTACCGTGTTATGAGAGCAAATAAATAAAGAATGAGAAAAGAATCAAATTTCATTAAATTGACGAAACTTCAACGAAAAAGTGACAAAATGTAAATTAATACCACAAGTTGCAGGCATTTCTCCAAAAGTTTCAAAACAATTGAAAAAAAAACTAAAATTCTCGACGAGATAATGTGAACGCTCTTAAGCCACGTATACAATTCTGTACACTTTTTCCACTTTTACTTTAAAGTACAGTCCTTGTCAAACGACAATTTTTTTGTAAAAAAATTATTTTTAAATAACCTAAGGTTTCACAAACGTTTAAATAACTTTTTCGAGCAGTTGCCCGGGTAATCACCGATTCCACATTGAATTAAAATATAGTATGTATGTATTATGTACATATGTATGGTGTATATGTAGTATGTAAAGTGTGTCTCGTAAAGGATGTACTTTTTCATTTTAAAATAAAAACACATATTTGGAATGCTGTAATCTATTGGTATTTCATTGAATTTTGAAAACGACGTCTTCCGATAAAGCATTGAATAAGATATCCATCAAATAGCCGCCACAGTTCTACTAACAATTCATTACTCTTTTTCACAGAGATCTGGCTTTGTCACACCGCTGAGGCGTTGTATATCGAATTGGAGCTTAAAAATATTTCTGGTTTATTCGTATAAATATGTGATTTCATAAAACTCCAAAGAAAAAAGATCGCATGACATTAAATGGCATAATCTTTGTTGGTTCTGGAAATCGTTGCTGCTATAAATCTATTCTAGCACATGTGATGTGGCTAAAGGGAGGATCATCCTACCTTTAACTTTTAAAGTTAAGTTTATGTTTGAACATGCTATACATATATTACTATCAATATGGCAACTTCAAATATAAACAAAATAAGCAAATACAACAAAAAAAGAAGCCCGTCAGTGGCAACGACGTTTAAAAACAACTTGTTTAATTGAGCAGTGTTATTGACATTGCTCCGGCACTGCCATATTTTTGAAAAAGTTAACTTTATTTTAGCTGTAGGTTATAATACCGAAAAAAAGTTAAAAAAAAACTTTTAAGTCCACTTTAGCTAAAGTTACCTTTAACTAAACCCAACTTTAACGGAAAGTTGTAATAATGGTCCTTAAATTAAAAGATGTGTACTCTTACTGATACGAAGATCAAAACAAATCAATCTGTATACTAACACAGTATATTTCTGCTCACCAATAGACTAATGTCGAAGTCGTTGTAGTCTAGTAGGTAGTGTATTAGCTTATTACACGTGAGGTTGTGGCTTAAACCTCAGTCCAGACTACTCGAAAAAAAACGAAATATTAAAAATTATTTCTTCGGCGGATTTCTAGTAAAAACTTTGAGAGTAAATAACAATTGACATGCAAAGTTTCTCCAAAATCTGTAGTTCGGAGTGAACTTTAAACTGTAGGTCTCATCATGTATGACACGCACAACATACGTAGTGTGAGAAGCTAGATTGTAATCCTGGCTGAAGAGTTATAATGACCAATTATACTATATATGTAAAATTATGTAGTCGTAGCCTTGGCATGAAGCGACTTATTTATCGGGTTTCTCCTTGACGTTACTAGTTTCAAAAGATTATTACTACTCAAGGCAACTTATCTTAAAGCTGGACAAAAGAGAGGTAAATATACATAAAGGTAATAAACCAGAATGTATTACGATAAGACGATTTGCTTTAAAATCTAAAAATATAGAGTAAGTCGTATGTATATGCAGAAAATTTCCAGATTTTAAAAAAGCGAGGCTTTAAATTTTAACTCTTAAATCGAAAGAAAATTAATAAGGCGGTAATTAAGCTCGAAATAAAATAAAATATTGAAAACCTCAAACAGCAAAGCCCGTTATAACACAATAAAATTGTCTTTCAATTTTTGTGGCGATAATAAATTGTCGAGTTTAAACTAATCAAAAAGAAAAGGAACTTAAAAACAAGCTGCATAGACTCAATTGTCATCATGGTCAATTCTTAATTTCATTATACGAATACAGTAAAATAGTGTATTTTATACTATGTTCAGACATGCACTTTTATTGAGTCAATATTCGGTTAATTAAGTACAATATTGTTCAGGCATAATAATATACGCAGTTCAGCTGCTTATTCGATAATCATTTGGCAGCTGGTAAACAAAACAGCTGGTTGTCTCAACAACATTGCTTTTGTTTTTTTTTTCTTTCGTTGTTGACATACAAAAAGTGTTCGGTTAATTGTGCTGCATTTTAAATTTTACTCAATATTATAACAATTAGTGTATTTATTGCGCAATTATTAATTGAAACTTCATATGAAATATTGAGCTCAATAATGGCGTTTATTGCGATTTACGCAATAAAGGTGCATATCTGAACATAGTATTTACAGCGTATTTACAGTAAATATTGGACACCAGGTTTGATTGGAGCATAATTGTACACTGCTTTTAGTACATTCACATACAATGCATGGTAGCACTTATTTATACTGAATTTAGCTTATAGTTATCGATAATTAGAAAAAATTAAATATTTTTATTTTAATTTTTCTGAGTGGTCTTATCGCGTCTATTAAAAACGTCTATGAATTAAAGTCAAGATTTTTATGTTTGCACTCAGTTATTGCATGTTTTATTAGAAATATTTTATGATAAATTCTACTTATTTCTTTTGCATGTTTTACGATCTAAGTGAATATAATTATAATTTATTTAATATTACGATTACACAATTTTAACAATTTTAGATCATAAATATAAATTTGATAAAATGGGTCAACATTAATATTATCGTCATACTAATTGCATAATATTTTTTGTTTTCTATTTGAATTGTTCTAGCATTGCCACATTGTATACTAAATTAGGTCGCCCCTTATTATAGTGTGTGGTGTATAGTCATTAGCAAACAACTAATATTAATTGAGAGAGATTGTCGACTATAAGGCTGCCTTTGATAGCCCCATAAGGGATCGTGTTTTTGCCGCAATGTCTGAGCACGGTATACCTGCGAAGCTGATAAGGCTATGCAGAATGACGTTGAGCAATTCCTGCAGCTCCGTCAAGGTAGGAATGGACCTCTCCGAGCCTTTTGATACCGTGCGAGGTTTCAGACAAGGCGACCCCTTATCATGCGACCTCTTCAACTTCGTCATGGAGAGTGTTCTGCGAAAGGCAGGAGTGCATCGCAATGGCACTATTTTTCAAAAAAGTGTCCAGTGTCAAGTGTGGCCAGTACGCTGACGACATTGACATCATAGGGCGTACGAAGCGAGATGTTACTGCTGCCTTTAGTGCTATTGAACGCGAGTCTACTAAGATGGGTTTGGCAGTAAATGCGGACAAAACAAAGTATATGTTATCGACGAGTAGAGACGCGCGGCGTATTGATACTCAGATTAAGGCCGATAACTATACTTTTGATGCGGTCAAGGAATTCGTCTATCTTGGCTCCGCCGTTACCACTAGAAATGATGTCAGTCTGGAGATCAAGCGCAGGATCACTCTTGCCAACAGGTGCTACTATGGTCTCAATAGGCAATTGAGTAGCAGAGACCTCTCTCGTACGACAAAACTAACACTCTACAAGACACTCATCCTAACCGTGCTTCTTTATGGCGCAGAGGCATGGACCCTATTAAGTTCTGATGCAGCAGCCTTGAGAGTGTTCGAGAGAAAAGTACTGCGTAAGATCTTCGGTCCAGTACGAGTTGGCGATGATTTCCGCATCCGATACAATAGTGAGCTGTATGAGCTAACTCAACGACATGGACGTTGTACAGCGTATTAATATCCAGCGGCTGCGCTGGCTCGGCCATGTCGTTCGAATGGAGGAGGATGCTCCAGCGAAACGGGTATTTGACGCGGGGATCTGCGGAAGTCGGCGAAGAGGACGACCTTGTATCCGTTGGAAGGACCAAATCGAGGCAGCCCTGTCATCGATTGGTGTGACCAACTGGCGTAGGCGCGCAAGAAGCAGAGGCGCCTGGAAGGATGTGTTGCGGCAAGCCTAAATCCGTTAATCAGGTTGTTATGACCAATTAAGTAAGTAGTAAGTAAGTAATATTAATTGAGTGTTATGGATTCAAATATGATCAAAAATATTACAGTATTTCCCGTTTATAAGCACTTTTAAAAATGCTTCCAGGACAGTGCTTATATACGGGAAATTCTTATATCGAAATCCCGCAAATAGAGAGCAAATAGCCGAGTGTCATTTATGCTGACTTAATTCTATTTGTCCCATTGACAGTAATGGCTTCCTATTCGATGGAAAGCCGCCTGTTTGGAGAGAACTTTTATTATCCTTTCCAGCTCGGAGCAAAGTTATAATTTGCTGGGCCCCCGTGTCACTTCGGGATCACTGCGAAGAAATTGCTGAAGGAGATGGATTCGCAACAGACTTTATAGACATAATCAAGAGTCCTCTTGTAACATTAACTGGGCCGAGATCAGGGCCGAGATCTGTTCCAGGTCAGATAAGTAGAAGAAGAGCTTTACAAATTACGAAAGGCAAGCATTGGTGGATTGTAGGTTTTCTATCAAGAACCAATTACTTGAGATTGTATTCCCTGCCTCACTTGGTTTAGTCTTGTGATTTAACATATCCCCATAAAAAAATCCAGAAACGTTTAATCACATGAACGGGGGAGCTATAGAACAGGATTAATTTAGGAAAGAAGGTTGTTATTAAGTGGGTGCATATAAACGAATTTTTTAAAGTAAATTTTAAGTCTGAAGTACAATTTTTTGCGTTTATAAGCAGGGAATGCTTGAAGGCGGGATGGATATATCTAAATAGTTTCAGTGCTACTAAGCGGAGAATTATTTTATCTGGGATATTTATATGCGGGAAAGATTGTATTGCTAATATAAAATAAAATAAATTTTTCACTTAAGAATTGATACCATGTTTCTGTAAGACAAATGATTGTGTTTTCGATGCAAACAGGCCTACTAAATCCATAAGTTTGGTTCTTTGAAGTCTTTATGTGTAGGTTTGCTTCTACAAGTTTTATTAATTCAGGATTCACATGGTCTTTTAGTCTCTTATCAAGCTTAGTTGCAATAACGAATATTATTTCAAATGCTATTTTATTCGACAAATATTTTTGAATGCCATTATTCGGTACAAACCATGCAGCCCCAGCAATATGCCTCAGTATATTGTTATTAACGGTCTTAACCCCTAGGTATTTAATACAATTTTTATTTTATTCAGTGCGATACAAACGAGACAGTGTCAATAATAAGCTTAGGATTGAATCTCTAACACGGGAAAACATCGTAAAGAAGATTATAAAAGAAGAAAAGATTTGCAAATGTATCGGAAATATTTGTGAGAATCTGCTGAAAAAGAAGAAAATTTACATCGAAAGGATGTAAAATTCATGTTTGTCTGCAAGCGGAAAAAGTCGAATCCATCTTAAAGCAGTAAATATTCATTTACCCCTGAAACGTCTCACAACTAAGGTGAATTCTATCTTTTTGGATGAATTTGAAAAGAAATGACTACAGGAAGGGATTCAAACCAAAAAACATTGGCGGCCGTATAACTGAAACTAAAAGAGAGCTTAAGAAAATGGTCTCAAAGGAGATCCAGAAGTCCTTGCGAAATTTATAGGATCCGTAATGCTGTATAAGGTTTTAAACTACGGCTGAAACATAAGACTACAGCTCTTGGCGATTCAGTGCTTAGTGGTATTGACGAACAAATTGCAAATCTTCGGGAAACTTTTACAAAATAAACGGCCCTTTTCAGTGCCATGAACTTACTTACAAAAAGAGATACAATATTTTTTTAAAAAACTATTTTGATTTAATTGCCAGCAGCGTAATACAAATAATACACAATATTCTGTCTTCTTGATTTAAAGATTTGCTAGAAAAGGCCTGAGTTATGCAATGTTCTTTTATCAATTCGTTTTTTATTACATCATTTATTCAATATTTACATTATAATATATATGTACATACATATCTACATAATTGGTCAATACAACCCTTCAGTCATGATTACGACCTAGCCTCTCACATCACTTATATTATGGGTGTTAATTTTATACATGAGTAGCGGGACCTGCAGTTTAAAATCGACTCCGAACGACAGATTGTTGGGAAACTTTTCATGGTAATTTTATTTACTTTCGGAGTTTTTGCTAGAAATCTGCTGAGAGGAAGTAGCCGAAGAAATATTTTTCATATTTCGGTTTGATGTCTGACCTGGGGTTTAAACCGTGGTAAACACGTCTACTAAACCAAAACAGTGCAAGAATAAATTTTCTATTTTTCCCTTGCTTTAACTATGCTTTAACAAATTACTTAGTAATCAGTTGTTGATGGTCAGATTACTTTCACTTATATAGTACATATATGTATGTATGTATACACATATAATAAAAATTAAAAATTTTCTTATCCTACACTCGTAAAGAAAATATTTTTCAATTTTCTTCGAACAATTTATAACTCAATTTTGCACAAGACAATTTCAATTTCACAAACAATGCATATATACAGTGGACAGCAAAAGTCTTAGTACGGCAATATATTTTAGCAATTTCATGAATTTTAGCCAAAAGTTTGTATAAAAATTTATAGTTTTTATATTTGTTTTATTAATTTATTTCTATTTTATAATAAAACAAATAATTTTATAAGGTTTTTCATAAAGCAAGAGAAAAATAAGGAACAGTTTCCGATGACTCCATAGGTACCCCTAAGGAGAACCCTTAGTAAATTTAAAATTCAAAAGCCTATTATATGAATATGTATTTAGTAGAATATCCCTTAAGGTCAAGCACTCCATTTAACCCATTTGGAATTGAATGCACAAGTTTTGTTTAGTGTTTTCTGGTGGCACCATGAGCAAGTTTTTCGGTTGATTTTTGTTTGATTACGTAGCCGCTCCTTCAAATGATCACCTAAATACGCTCTTGATGTCATATCGGGACTTTGTGCAAGAGTATTAAGCCTGTGGGGACTTTTTTTTGTCAAAACATATTGCCATACTAAGACTTTTGCTGTCCACTGTATGTACATACATATGTATACCACGGTTATGTGGTCAAATCAATTTAAGTGAATAAATTTCAATTTACCATCAACCTATGTTGTGATGAAAATGGAAATTGAAAATTTTACAAAATGTTGAAAGAAAAATTTAATTTTTTTTGTTAACCTTTAAAAGTCATATTTTTGATTTTGGCATTTCACTCATTGGTAACTACGTTGGAGAAAATTTAAATTTAGTAAACCGTGAAATTAATTTAAAAAAAAAAGGAATACAATCAAGTGAATTGGGTATCCGGAAACCTTTTAACACATAACTGTAACGAAATTTATATAAAATTTAATCATCACTGGAATATTGTCCGTAGTTGGTGGTGAACGACAATGATTTGCTGCCAGTTATACTCGACAGTATTTTTTAGAGGATATAAAAATTCCAAACCAAATAAGTGTGGTAGTCTAATGGGTAGTGTGAGACATTGAGGGCCCAATTACCACCATTGAGTCTGATACGCTCGCTTATATTAACCATTACGTCCCCATTAGTTCGTTCATAGAACTAGTATGTATTTCTTCAGATTTTGGCAGATAATTAAGACCTACACCTGACAAATTAGTTGTTATTCAGTTTGTTTTGTCTAATCACCATGGGCGGATATAGCATTCAACAAGACGAGCAAATAGAAAAAAATTGTTTTTTAAAAATGGGTGTTCTGTATAACACACTTCACACATTTCACAATTGCAATTATCATTCTACCGAGAGGACTATTGGTAGTGTGGTGAAAAAATTCAATTCTACTGGTTCAATAAACGATCGGCCAACACCTATACGGCCAAGAAATGCAAGCTCTGCCGACAGCATCGTCGCTGTCCGTGCAAGTATGCAGAAGAATTCGAGGTAATCGATTTCACATACTTTCGCATACCACAATTTGACGAATTTTAGGTCGTAAACCTCACAAAATTTAACAGACCTAAGAACTGAAGGTAAAGGGCCATAGGCATCTAAATATGTGCATTCGCTGAAAGTTTATTTGCTAAGATGACATATATAAAAAATATAACACGACTGTTATACTATTTAAATAATAACTACGGTAATTTTTGTCCATTTTGATCATACGAACTGTCAATCTCATCACAAGATAATGCATTCTCAGAATGTCATCACTTATTTTACATTTTTTAAATAAATTTGGAAAGATAATGCACTTTTAGATTGTCATCACTTATTTTATATTTTTGAATTAAATTTGGCAATTAAGAATGGCTAAACTTGAGAAAAAAATCATATTTTCCCAGTTTACTCGATCAAAACTCATAACATGTACGTTTGAACCATATGTTCATGTACATCATTTTTAAGGCTCATCTGCCCCCTTTTCAAAAAACTTCAGATTTTGAAAATAGGTTAAAAAATATTTGGGTAATCAATAATTTTGTGTGAAAAGATCAAAAATACTGTTTTTGTAAAATATAACAAGTTTGGAGGGTTCGAGAAATATAAAAAAACATACACTATGTCATTAGCTGGGTGTATTTTGACTGTTGTAGCGTGTTATGAGAAAATAAATAAAGAATGAGAAAAGAATCAAATTTCATTAAATTGACGAAACTTCAACGAAAAAGTGACAAAATGTAAATTAATATCACAAGTTGCAGGCATTTCTCCAAAGGTTTCAAAACAATTGAAAAAAAAACTAAAATACTCGACGAGCAAATGTGAACGCAGTTTACACTTAAGCCACGTATACAATTCTTTACACTTTTTTCCACTTTTACTTTAAAGTACAGTCCTTGTCAAATTTTTTGTCAATTTTTTTGTAAAAAATTATTTTTGAATAATCTAAGGCTTCACAAACGTTTAAATAACTTTTTCGAGCAGTTGCCCGGGTAATCACCGATTCCACATTGAATTAAAATATAGTATGTATGTATTATGTACACATGAATGGTGTATATGTAGTATGTAGAGTGTGTCTCGTTAAGAATGTAGTTTTTCATTTAAAAATAAAAACACATATTTGGAATGCTGTAATCTATTGGTATTTCATTGAATTTTGAAGACGACATTTTCCGATAAAGTATGGAATAAGATATTCATTAAATAGCCGCCGCAGTTTTACTAACAGTTAACTAATTTAACAGACCTAAAAACTGAAGGTAAAGGGCCATAGGCATCTAAATAGGTGTATTCGCTGAATGGCCTCTTCTGCAGTTGACAACTGAGCTTCATTTTTTGTAGAAAAATTATCGATAGCGATGAGGCCAATTTCAGGATTTGAGGACGGTTTCTATTGTATTAGTTGTAGTCGCCCTAGTCTAGTAAGTAGTGTGTTGACTTATTAAACGTTCAGCCGTGGTTCAAATACCACGTTGGACGTCCCCAAGAAAACAAAATAGGAAAAAAAATTTTCGGTAACTTTCTCTCACCAGATTTCTGGCAAACACTCTGAGAGTAAATAAGATTGCCACGAAAAGTTTCTCAAAAATATGTCGTTCAGCGTCGACTTTAAACTGTAGGTTGCGCTACTCATGTATAAAATTAACACACAACATAAGTGGTGTGAGAAACTAGGTCGTAATCCTGACTGAAGGGTTGTAATGACCAATTATGTATGTATGTATGTACATATCTATTGTATTAGCTGTAGTCGCCGTAGTCTAGTAAGGTCGTACCAGGTCGGACGTCCCCAACAAAATGAAATAAAAAAAAAATATTTTTTCGCCGACTGTCTCTCACGAGATTTCTGACAAAAACTCTGAGAGTAAATAAAATTACCATGAAAAAGTTTCTCAAAAATCTGTCGTTCGGAATTGGTTTTAAATTGTAGGTCCCGCCACCCATGTATAAAATTAACGCACAAAACGTAAGTGGTGTGAGAAGTTCGTAAAATTAAAAATCAAACAATTTTTTGCTGACATTTAATAAAGTTTTCTTCTAACAATTGCTATACCATGTACATATTAAAACATTTTTATGTTAAATGCTAAAATACTCAAGAGCCAGCTGGAAGCCAAATCAATTAGTTTTTCTTACACGTTTTCATGAAGTGTAAATTAACGCATAAATTAATGTCCGACATGTTTAAAGATGTTAGAGTGTCATATGAAATTGAAATTTTAGTGGTAAACATAAAAACTAAAATCGCCAATAACAAGATATATGGCTGTTAATGGATTTAAAACTTTATCTAATTAGCGTAATTTCATCAAAAAAAAAAATATAATTGAATCCCAATGGGATTAAATCAAAACATATTGTTTGAATGAAAACGTGATGGAAATATACAAAAATGCCACAAGCAAGTTGCACATATCATATGCCATATACCTACCATATGTAACAATCAAATTCAACTCGACATCTGTACTCGTATCTGTCAAAAAAAAACTTTGTTAAAAGAACAAAAACTATTAAAAAAAGAAAAATTATTTAGTAAGAGTTTATAATGAGTTTAAAAACTGTCATTAATTGTTTAGAAAAACTAAAAACATAATAACTGAAAAAAAACAAAAAAAGCTCCACAGGCACTTTAATGACCAAATTTAAGCATTTTTTTTAGTACTTTTTGTTGGGCTATGTTAACAAAACAATTACCATTACCATCCAATTAACTTATCGCAGTTAAAAATAATAGAAATTGTAATTTATACGTTTAATTACACAGTGCGACAGTCAAAATAAACCCAGCTACTGACATATTGTAGGTTGTGAGTTTTGTTAAGTAGAACTCAAAGAAAGTTTGTTCAAAATACAGAATTCCTACAGAAAATAAGGGTGGTATTCCTCAAAAAGTGAGCGCAAAACATGCTGGCTTAGGTGTATGTCGATAGCCATGATACCCTTGGTTGGTCTCCTCTCTATTAACCAATAAAATACCCCCTCGATAATCCTGACTCGAGATGGTTCAGGCACATTCATAATCCGGACAGTATGGCTGCCTTCCAAAATGTATTAATTCAAAGTTTGTATACAGTTCTACTACTGTATATAAAGGCTGCCTTCCAAAATGTATCAATACAAAGTTTGTATACAGTTCTACTACTGTATATAAACTATGTAGATATGCAAAGTAACCAAACAATGCATCAACTATAAATCCGATGCCTGATTGATTTTTGACTGCGTTAAAAATACACATTGACGACGATGTGAAATAGAATACATTGTATATATTTTGTACAGCGGCATTATGAAACACGATACTTTGTTCAAACACAAAGCAACTAACATTTTGGAAGGCAGCCTATTTACTCTAAAATTCAAACATTTGTTTGACTATATCATGCCAGCAACTGACAATAAAATCATAAAACAATAGGTTATACTGAAGACCGATATAGGAGGTCCATGTGATTCAGATGATAAAAAGTGTCAAAACTCAGAATAAAATAATGCGTCAATAACAATTTTATTAAAATCTATAGATTGAAAAAATTTTAGAAATCGATCTGTAAATTTTAAGAAAAAGAGTTCTGAAATTCTTAAACCGTTTTAATACGCAGATTGATCAACGAATACAAAGGAACTGGGTCAGTTATCGATAGTCATATTCCTATGCGTCAACGTTTTTGCAGAGACTGTGAACGGCATTCGCTACTGGAACATGATAACGAAGTTCTTGTAGCCTCAAATGGACGGCATAGCTCTAGACGACATATGGTTTTAGCAAGACGCCGGCATCTGCTACACCAGTGATTTATTGCAGCAACGATTTCCAAAACAATCGCAATAAAAAAATTCTGTTTTCAACGTCATACGATTTTTTCCGTGGAGGTTTTGCATTCAGAAATACTTGCGAATAACCTTTTCGGCACCTAAAATTAATTGCAATTCTGGCAGTTAGTGGAAAGGGAAAGTACGGCGGACATAGCGTAAATAAAAACTATTATAGAATTAAATGTATCTGTGGAGATCTGGCAATACTGGTGATTGATATTCGAGTTTTCTGGAATTTTGAAATTGTGGAGATCTGGCAATGCTGGTGATTAATATTCGATTTTTCTGGAATTTTATAATGAATAAAAATAAAGAAAATTGTCTATTAACTTAAATTGTAAATTGTTGTGATTTGTTGAGTTGTTACATTGGCGACTGAGGTAAAAAAAAGAAGAAAAAAGAGGAAATTGCACATGAGTAAACTATATGTTACTTTTGTGTTAATAAGTAGATAAAAAAAAGAAGGAAAAAGGCGAATGCAAGGGTGGCGAAAAAAACAAGAGGGTAAAGAAAATGTGATCGTGTGGTACATTTAATTGTAACAATTGAAAAAGCATTAAATTGTTTTGCATTGAATTGCAGATAAGACAAGACGTGAAACATTAAATTGTGGAAAGAGTTGCAAGAGCAAAATGTTTACATTAAATTGTGAATATAAATTGCCAAGAAGACGGATTACATTTAATTGTAAATGCGGTAAGAGAAAAAATGATGAATGTTTGTTTTGTTAATTTGGTGCATTAAATTGCTTATAGGAAGAGTTATTGGCTTACATTCAATTGTAAACACAAGAGTTCAGTAGAGAAAAAGTAAGATGAGTGCGACGAGTATTTCCCCCTTTCTGTGCGATACTATAGATAAGGCTCTTCTTCGTTCAGAGTGGGAAAGATGGTTTCGCTCATTGACAATATTTCTTGCCTCGGAAGAAATCACTGATGGGAAGAAAAAGAGAAATAAACTACTATATTTAGGCGGGCCACAACTCCAGGAGGTGGTATACAGTATTCCTGGAGCGCTTGTTGAACCAGAAAATGCACCTAAGGATGTAGATGTGTATGATATCTTGGTGGAAAAGCTAAACAAATATTTTTCAACAGAAAGGAACTCTACTTTCGAGCGACACCTGTTCCGTTCATTGAAACCTGAAGATGGCGAATGCCTTAATAAATTTCTAGTAAGATTGCGGAATCAAGCGGCCAAATGTCAATTCGGGGAGACGAAAGAAGAAGTATTGGGGATAAATTTAAAGGATAAATTAATTGATACATGGGCTCCAGACGATCTGAAAAAAAGGCTTTTAGAAAAGGAATATACACTGGCAGAAACCATTGGAATGTGCCACGTTTACGAACAGATAAATAATCAATCTGAAACAATGAAATTGCCGAATGCTTCTCTTGATATCAACAGAGTTGAGAGTAAGAATCAGAATATTGAATGCGGCAGGTGTGGTCAGCGTGGACATTTTGGCACAAGTATTGGTTGTCCTGCTAAAAATGCAAAATGCAATAAGTGTGGATTTACTGGACATTTTGCTCGGAAGTGTAAAACAAAAGGTACAAAACGTAGGCAGTCAAATTTCGGAAATGATGATATGAAAAAGCGAAGAAATAATTATTCAAACATACAGTTCGTAGCAAACGACAGTAGTGAAGAAGTTGGGACCCAGCAGAATAAATACAAAGAACACAGTTGCTTTCGTGTAGCGGACAAGTTAAGTGGACATATGAACGAAATGATATGGTGCTACATAGGAGGCCAGAAAATTTCGATGTTAATTGATTCTGGCTCACAACATAATTTGCTAAGTGAGACCGATTGGAAATATCTCTGTGAGTCACAAGCCACTGTTTGGAATGTTCGAGTTAAGTCTGAGAATCAATTTCGTGCATACGCTGGGAATGAACCTCTCAAGATTAAGGCTATTTTTGAAGCTGTAATAGGTTTAGACATAAAATCAAATCTGATTTCCTCATTCTACGTTATTGAGAATGCAGGACAATCTCTACTGGGCCGGGATACAGCTACAAAGTTAAATGTTTTAAGATTAGGCCCTATGGTAAACCAAATTGAAGATTTCCAAATATTTCCAAAAATCAGTGGAATTCAAGTTTCATTGTCAATCGATAAGTCCGTAAGACCAGTTCAGCAACCACTGCGTAGGGTACCCTCAGCCTTAGAGGAAAAGGTCGAAGAAAAGTTGAAAGAAGCAGTAGAGCAAGATATCATTGAGCCGGTTTTTGGACCGAGCCCTTGGATTTCTCCAGTGGTAGTTGTATTTAAAGGAAATGGGGATATTCGTCTTTGCATCGACATGAGATGTGCCAATAAGGCAATATTAAGAGAAAATTATCCACTACCAACATTCGACTCTTTTATGACTAAACTCAAAGGTGCTAAATATTTTTCAAGACTGGACCTTAAAAATGCATACCACCAACTTGAACTAGATGAAGGAAGTCGAGAAATAACCACTTTCATCACGTCTAAAGGACTATACAGATACAAAAGGCTTCTCTTTGGAGTGAACTCGGCACCAGAAATCTTTCAAAGAATCATGGAGAACATTTTGGCCTCGTGTAGCTGTGTTGTGAACTACCTAGATGATGTCATTGTGTTTGGTTGCACCGAGGCTGAACATGACAAGAACCTAAAAGAAATACTAGCAGTTTTTAAAAAAGCGAATGTTTTACTTAACAAGGACAAATGTGTTTGGAAAACAGGAAAACTTCGGTTCTTAGGACATGTCCTGTCCAGCGAAGGTATTGATCCGGATCCTGAAAAAATCAACACTATAATGGATTTTCGTCCTCCAACAAGCAAGGAGGAGTTAAGAAGTTTCCTTGGTTTGGTGACATATCTTGGTAAATTCATACCAGATCTTGCTGACTTGACAGAACCTCTGAGGCACTTAACCAAAAAGGACGCGAAGTTTGCCTGGGGTCCTTTCCAGGACAATGACTTTCAAAAACTCAAGGAACAACTAACCAAAATGCCAACATTATCCTATTTCAACCCAAATAACCGCACCCGATTAATAGCAGATGCAAGCCCGGTAGCACTAGGTGCTGTTCTGTTGCAATTTAAAAACAATGTCCCTCAAGTAATATCATTTGCAAGTAAAAGCCTTTCCGAAACTGAGAGAAGATATTCACAAACCGAAAAGGAGAGCCTTGCATTAGTTTGGGGCGTCGAACGTTTTTACTACTATTTGGCAGGTATTGAGTTCGAACTAGTCACAGATCACAAGCCTTTGGAAACAATTTTTAAACTAACATCAAAACCGCCAGCTCGGATAGAGAGATGGGTCCTACGCCTTCAATCATTCAAATTTAAGATTATATACAAAGCTGGTAAATATAACATCGCTGACTCCTTATCTAGATTATGCAAAATCAAAAATTGTAGTTCCTTTGATCGAAATTCTGAAAACAGCATATGTTCGATAATTGAGGAAGTTATTCCACGAGCATTATCCATACTTGAAATTGTTGAAAGCAACCGGTCCGATCCAGAATTAATGAGCGCAGTAGATAGTATAAAAAACAATTCATGGGACTCGAACACATCAAATAAGTTCTTCCCGTTTCGCTTCGAATTATGTACTTTAGGCAATATCCTGTTACGAGGGACCAAAATCGTGATACCATCTTCCCTAAGAACAAGAGTCTTATCAATAGCACACGAAGGCCATCCAGGCGAAACAGTGATGAAACGGCGTGTACGTTCGAAAATATGGTGGCCTTTAATAGATCGGGATGTCGAAAAATATGTCAAATGCTGTCGCGATTGTTTGTTGGTGTCGAGACCGCCACTTCCAGCACCAATGAGCCGACGTGAGTTACCACAAGGACCATGGCTATGCCTTGCAATGGATTTGTTGGGACCATTGCCTAACCATGATTTCATATTTGTAGTCATTGACTACTATTCGAGATATCAAGAAGTAAAGTTTCTGAAGAAAATTACATCCAGTACTATTATTGATTTTCTAGATGAAGTGTTCTCAAGATTGGGTTACCCAAAATCGATCACCACAGATAATGGGCGTCAGTTTGTAAGCGACGAATTCAGAAGCTACTGCGCAGACAAGAACATTGAGATTATGACATCTCCACCATATTGGCCACAGGCAAATGGGGAGGTGGAAAATATGAACCGATCTATTGTTAAACGCCTACGTATAGCACACACCAATGGAATGGACTACAAAAAGGAAATTCGGAAATTCCTGCTCATGTATAATGTCACTCCCCACGGAACAACAGGCAAAGCTCCAACAGAACTATTATTTAACCGTGTAATCCGAGACAAAATACCATCAATTCTTGATGTCGACGAAAATATTTTAGACTCGGAAGCTAGAGACATGGATGCTATTAATAAAGAAAAAGGGAGGCAAAAGGCAGACAAAGATCGTAAAGCACAGGAGAATGATATAAAAGTTGGGGACAGAGTATTAGTTCAAAATGTAATTTTTCCTAATAAACTAACACCAACATTTGGGCCTGAAGAGTTCGAAGTGATTGAGCGGAAAGGGAATGATGTTACTATCCGTGGAAACGATAAAGTTTACAGGCGCAATGTTGGCCACTTAAAAAAGTTACCAACAAGTTCGGAAATTAATAAAAGCGATTCCGGAGAACTTGATTCTTTTCAGGAGCCGACGAAGACACCTATCGGACTGGAGGAGCCTAACCCAAGGTTAACTCTGAAGCTGAAAAACATAGGAGGGATGTGGAGATCTGGCAATACTGGTGATTGATATTCGAGTTTTCTGGAATTTTGAAATTGTGGAGATCTGGCAATGCTGGTGATTAATATTCGATTTTTCTGGAATTTTATAATGAATAAAAATAAAGAAAATTGTCTATTAACTTAAATTGTAAATTGTTGTGATTTGTTGAGTTGTTACAGTATCTAAAACCTTACTTGAAGTCGCCATAGTCTAGTAGGTAGTGTGTTAGCTCATTTGACGTAAGGCCATGGTGCAAACACCAGGTTAGACATCAAAACGAAAATATAAAAAGATTTCTTCGGCAACTTCCTCTGAGAATAAATAAAATTGCCATGGAAAGTTTCTCAAAAAAAATTCTAACGATCCGAATTGACTTTAAACTGCAGGTCCCGCCACTCACGTATAAAATTTACACACACAGCACAAAGGATGTGAAAAGCTTGGTCGTAATCCCGACTGAATGGCTGTCATGACCAACTGTATTGAATTTATAGGGTGGGCCATATTTTCGGTATAAATTTGAATCATCGGTTATTTCGAATCTGGCAACACTTTCATATGGAATTCTATTCTATAACAAAATTCAGTATCCTATCTCCACTGAACGTAATGAATCGATTTACGCTTGAGCAACGTTGGGATTTATTGTGCCAACGAGAAACAGCCCTTGATGTCGATTCATTAAAAAAAATCAACTTTTTGCCGTATTTGGGGCTCAGAAGACCCACACGTGTTCTTGCAGAAGCCAATGCATCCATTACGAGTGACTGTTTGGTGCGGCTTGTGAGGCGGAGGCATCATTGGCCCATATTTCTTTGAAAAAGAGGACGTCGCAACCATTACGGTCAATGGAGACACCTATTGCACCATGATGACCGATTTTTTTGTACCCATTCTTCACGGTATTGAAGTGAACGATGGTTGGTTTCAACCTGATAGTGAAACTTGCCACACATCTCATGGCACAATCGATTTAATGCGTCAAACGTTTGATGGCAGTTTAATTAGTCGAAATGGTAACCGCTTAAAAGCTGCAATTTGACTTCGTTGAACTATTTTCTGTGGCCAGCCGTTAAAGAAAAGTGTTAACCAAACCAGAGACAATTGAGCATTTGAAGGCCAACATTTGTAATGCCATTGCCGATATACGACCCCATGTACTCGTAAAAGTGCACGAAAATTGGTCCGATCGAAAGAGGTACTGTGAGGCCCGCCGCGACAGCCATTTGAATGAAATGATATTAGATTTCTAACCGGAACAATTGTACTTCATAACAAAGAAATAAATTTGTTCAAAATTTCAAACCGTTTTTGTTTTGCTATATTTTTAAATTTAAACTTCTAAATGGACCACCCTTTATGTGTGTAAGAACTTATAATCTTCTGTAATGTAGAATGACTCTTTTTTAAACAAATACAGTAGGAGATAGTGATAAATGACAACTGATGCTTCGTGGTATTAAAAAGTTTAAACACCCCCAAAAATGTTTGCGCCTCCCTGGTCACAGAGGAACTCGTGAGATATGCTGAAAAGTTTCTGACGAAGCTAGAAAAACATCTAAAGCCACAAGCCCAAAAAAGTATGTATTATGATGAAACGAAGAGACACTACGGACCTCTTACCAATTCGATAACGAGTTTTGTAATACAAATCTTTGTACCCACTATATTCGGTCCTGTAATGGAGGGTATTAATTAATGTTTTCTTTAGCATTTCTTGAAATGCAAAGAATTGATGCAATTTTATTAAAAAATTAGAAAGAAAAACAAGTGTCATAAATAATGTCCGCTTTTGCATTGCAAATTATCGATTACAAAAAAAGTCGATGTGAGGAAAAAATAACCACTTCTGGGTGTAGAGCATTTGCGTCATTGTTCTTAAATAATACCAGCCATAGAAAGCTTTACGCAGTAAACATTGTCTATTTTTTATGACTAAAAATTCTTGTTTTTGTATATTTGCGCCCAGCATAGATTTTCTTTTTTATTTTGTTCAATACGAGTACTTTATTATAATCATTCTAGATACACACGTAATTGAAATTTCTTGTTTCTTTTCTCGGCTCTGCGCTCTCTAGTAAATTGATTTTGGACGAAGGCATTTACTGGACGAAGGCATTTACTGAATGTATTTGTTAACACGTTGGTATAAAAGAAAGATTTAGGTTTGAAAGAAATTTGTTTTTCAATCAGTATACTGTAATAGTGAAGAAGGTTACACTCAAATTCGGCAACAGTAATCTTTACTTCTCTTTCATTTAAATATTCCACTTGATGGGGTTAAAGTTTAGCATGAAAATTATTCACAGAAATTGAAATGTTCGCATAGCATTTGTATGGTAAAATTCAATTTACGATGAAAATTTATGCTCAGAAATTCCTTGGGAAAATTGAAAACTTATTTAAAGGAAAATTTTTATTGTAAAAGAAAAATCGCATCAAAGTGATTAATATACATATAGGGTGGGGCATTTAAAAGTTTAAATTTACAAATGCAATAAAACAAAAACGGTTTGAAATTTTGCCAAATTTATCACTTCATTCAAATGGCTGTCGCGGTTAGTCTCATATTCAAACGGACCAATTTCCGAGCACTTTTTCCAGTGTATGCGGTCGTATCTTGGCAATGGCATCACGAATAATGGCCTTCAAATGCTCAATTGTCTGTGGTTTATTGGCATAAAACTTTTCTTTAAATAAATGAAAATAGTGCCAATTATGTATGTATGTAACCGATAAAATTAGCGTAAGTGTATTAAAATAAACAATTGAAACACAAAGGAGAATGTGAAAAAGATCTCTTATTTTGCATAGTATCTGACAATGTGCCATTTTTATTGTGACCTAAATTTCCTACCATCTTTTTACAAAATACCAAAACAATTTTAATGTTAAAATGACGCTACATATTTTGTTAAATTAAAGTTTAAACATAACTCTCTAACCGATTAAAGCCTAACCCTAAAATTTGTATTTGATTTTTATTTATTTTTATTTCTTTGTGTATACCTAAAGACTTTCTTGCAAGTGGGCCAGTTTCACTGTGATCCACTATATAAGTGTATAAAATAATGAAATTGAAATATGAATTAAAAGGTAAGAATAAAACTTAAAAGCTCTTGAAATTTGTGGTTGAGGACACTACAGTCGTAACGAGATGAAAAGATAGCCAGAGAATATATGGAAATATAAATTAAATGGAGAACATGTCCAAAATTAAAATAAACGAATAAGAAGTACTACGTCATGAATTAGATTGGATACAAAAGCATTCAAAACATCTTTCCTACCATCGGTACACACATTCACAGATTACATCTTGGAATTAATTTAATATTTCGTCCTCAAATTGCTGTAATACTAGTAAAGATATATGTACATCAGTTTATTCAGTGGAGTAGAATCCCTAAAGGTACACATTAATTTTTAAAACATGGGAATAATTTTTAACCCTTGGACTGTTTAATTTTGATTTTTTTCATTGAAAGTGCTACATTCAATTAAAAATCTTCTGCCCTTAAAATGAAGCAAATATTTTAATAATCAAACGATTAAATTTTTTCAAAATTATTTATTGAAATCCTTAAAATATTCTGAAATGAATCTGAAAGCGAAAGCGGGGAACCGAATAGTCGCTGTAGTACAACGTAACAAGTAATGCTACAAGTTGTTAAAAGTTAAAAACAGCATTTTAAATTGGTGTCAACAGAATACATAGTTATAGTAATGGCTGTAGTTGAAACTGAAGAACAAAATTCGAATTTTTTAAAATTGGTCGTGCGATAATTGTTAATTGTTTAGAGATTTTCAATCTATTCAACATTAAATATGTGAAACATAAAATTTAATAAGGCTGAAGAGAAATATGTAGCTGGATAGGCATTTATTATACAATTTGATATACATTCCGTGAAAAAAATTCACATTATTCTGTAAGTTTTTGATCAGATTGCTTGGTAGCATTATAAGAGAGTTTCACTGTTCTGTGTGCAATTTTTCATGCTACATTACGTCGTAAGCTTCAGCTTCCAAACACAACTACTTTATTGTGTTTCAGATCTTAAAGGTTTCAATAAATCAATATAAGCATTTCTTTCTTTCCTCTTTCTCATGTAATGGAAGTTATCAAATCTATGAAGCTTAAAGTTCTTATTTAACATTTTGACGTGTCGTAAAACCTTTTAAAACAACAATAACGGCAGCGCCAAATCTCTCACTTAAAATGTGTGTACAAATTCAGCAGACACAATCACAGTTCATAAGTTATGTTGAAAAAGGTTTATCAACCTGATCCATTCACGTTTAAATAATCAACAGCAAATGTGTGGGATAGAACGTAATGTTGCTTTCATACATATTTTTGCATATGTCTACACGTACAGGGATACAGGTAAGAAGAAATTCTTCTTTTTTTAATAAAATACTTTTGCAAAGAAAACATACTTAAACAAATCGATGAACAGACAGGTAGGTGGACTCAATGAGAACAGACCGGAGTCTCTGCTGGGATTCGAACACACGACCCTCATACTAATAGTCTAGCACACTACACTTCCAGGGCACACAAAAATAATAATAAATTAAGTATCTTCTCTAAACAACGAAAAGGTCACCACTCCGTTTATATTGACGGATGAATACGCTTAAATACTGTAAACAAATTGATGAAATTATTCATTTTTAAAGAACATTGTTACGTTTTTACCTTTTTAAAAACGTTTAAATATGAGTTCGTTAATTGCAAACCAAGTAAAACAAATATGTGTTTAGTTTTTCAGTTACACTCTTTATTATTCACACTACGTTTGTGCCACTGTTTACAACTTAACGATACAACAACAATTTCCTTGTACACTATTCTATTTCACACTTCTGTCCGCGTTAACACTAACAACTGTTCGTTAGATCTTCTCAGCTTACAACCTTTTTGCAAGCAATGCCGCTTGTACGTTCCAACCGCAACGCGTCTTCACACAAGACTGACTGAATTATAACTGACTGCTGACTGCTTTCTCCAGCCCTTTTATAGTCCGACACAACCAGTCTAACTAACATTCTGGAAGTGGAAGGTTCGTGATCTCGCCTTCTCGAGAGCTCTATTGCTGCTACATTATTGTTTGTTTACTTTGCTTATATTGTCTATCCCCTTTTGTCACATACATGTTGTTGTTGGTACCAGGCGCAACCAGATTCGTTGTACATATGTGTGTGTGCAGCTTTAGATAATCAACACGTTCATTAGTGTGTATTGTGTCGTGTGTATTGTGTTGGTGTAGCTGGTAGCTTTTGTTTATCGTTTTTATTGTTAAACGATATTAGGTCGTTTCGATTTATGTAACAATATTAAAGCGGATTATAATAGGAGGCAATTACACTGAAAGCTGCAGCTCTTTTTTAGACGAAGACATGAACACTACATGTATGTAGTCGCCGTGGTCTGGTAAGTAATGTGTTGGTTTATTAGACGTGAGGCCACGGTTTAAATCGCAGGTCAGGCATCTCCAACAAATAAATTGAAGACTATATCTATGGACAACTCCATAAGAGGGCTTACTGGGTTCACATTATATATTTCCAGTTGTGGGAAAATAAGAAACTCGAGTAAACGACAACATAGGAGCTGGATCACGGTGTAATGCAACTCATTCCAAGGATCAAGACTGCTCCTGATCTAGCCATAGCGCTAGAGATTTTTTTCAAATATATTCTGGTGCTCTCCGTCTCCAAACTTCTGCCCAGCCCTAAAGAGAAGCATTCCAACCTTCAAGGGGGCCTCGCAACGAAGGATAGAACAGCTAGCCTTCCCACTAAAACCTCAACTTCGCGAGCTGTGGAAATTTCAAGGTAAGCTCAGGCAATAAAACCACTTCTATCAAGGGCCATCAATCTTCGGTCAAATTTGAAGCTACGAGACGTTATAGGACTCGGAAGGCTGCCATTCCACCCAATCAACTCCTGGCGTATTATAACGGGAACTGGAATCATCACAGATTGATAGAAATGGACCATAGACCACGACGTTTGTTCGGACTCTAGTGCAGTCATCTTTGGCGCTGAAGCCTATTTCTAGATGAACAGGTACATGAACAAACAAAATTGTTGAATTTGGTGGCGATACCAATCCACATGAGATCCAAGAGAGTTCAATGTATCAAGAAAAAATCACTTTTTGTTTTGATTTTGCGTTGGCGGCGTCAGCGGTTCATATCTCTTTGAAAAAGACGTTGTCCAAGCCATCACTGCTAACGGACAGCGCTATAGGCCACGCACCACCAAACAATTCTTTCAAGACCCTTGCTTAGGCATTATTTATCAAAATATTGTACGGTTGTGAGCACTGAAATTACACTGCAAACGACAATATGGAAGATATTAAAATTATTTTGAATTGTTTGAGACTTGAAATCCTATGAAATCCTTTTCAAATCTTTTTTGTTGACTTAAATTTTTGTAGCAACAAAAGTCTGTGGCATCTTTTTGTAATGAATGTTTATTTTTTGAAATCTTATAAATAATTCAATATCTTTTGAGTTCTCATTTTGGCTTTATTCAACATGTGTTTGAAGAGGTCAAAAAATTGAAATTCATTCAAAGCCTTGTATAAAACATCTCATTTTATGGGTGTAATCCTACAGTCCAAAAAAAGAATAAAAAAAAATAAAACATTGAAGATGACTGCATCAAAAAATTATTTGATCAAACATAAATGGTTGTTGAGATTCTTTTATGTTGTGTAGTTTTCTTATCCCCGTCCTAATTGGAATTATGTTTGTTGTGTACAAACCCTACTGTGAAGAAGACGAAGACCTATTAACTGTTTGTTTGTTTGTGTTTTATTCTTTATCATGATTTTAATTTCTTTTATTCAATGTGAGGCAAAGTTGTGAAATGTAGGTCGATTGATCAAAATTTTTACATTTTGTAGATACAAACTCCTTCTTATATCAGAAATAATTATAATAGCACATTATGCGCCGACATTAGGCAGTAGATAAAAAGCTAAAGAAAATTTGTTTAACTTTCTTGATAAAAACAAACAAACATATATACATACTTAATTGGGCATTACAACCCTTTAATCAGGATTACGACCTAGCTTCTAGCACAACGTATGTTGAGTGTGTTAATTTCATACATGTGCGGCGGGACCTGCTAGGTTTAAAGATAGATAGATAATTGGGACACTTGGCATGGCAATTTTATTTACTCTCAGAGTTTTTGCCAGAATAATATTTTTTCATATTTTCGTTTTGATGTCTGACCTGAGGTTTGAATCATGGCCTTACCTTAATAAGCCAACATACTACCTACTAGGTTAAGGCGACTAAAACATTATCGCATAATCCTAATGTAAAATTTTAATATTCAGCTAAATAATTACAAAGTGTAATAAATCGACATGCGATTGGACAAAGAAACGATAATGGTCAGCTTTAATTATAATTTCATGTGATCCAACCATATACTCACAGCTTGCAGGTCGATTTGTTACACAAGGGCACACTCAGAACTAAATGGTGAGTGTTCAATCCATTACTTCGTCAACAACAGCACCACATTTGCATAAATTTTGTAATGAATTCACATTTTACTTACGAAAAACCCTAGAGATTTTAATATGCCATCGCTCACAGAGAAGATTTCTGGAATACTGTGGCCACCCATGAAAACTGAAGGGCAAACCAAAAATAATAATCATTTTGTGTGAATATTTGTCAGTTCATTTTGAAATTGAAGACTATAAATAAGCAAATAAATTGTATTTACATACGTCTGCGAATTTAACAATCGAGTCTTCCGTTTCATATATCACCCACAACATCTCTGGGTGAAGCGTATTTGAAATGACCAAGTTCCAATGTTTTTGACGCATATGACAGGCTAAATTTGACCGATAGGATGAGTTATTTTGACTTTGAGGATCAAAGTTGTTTGTGGTTTATTTACATACATCTGCGATTTAAAAAAAGTTTAATGGTGGTCAGTTCACATGTGGTGTGGGAAACTAGGTCTTAAATCTGACTGAAGGGTTGTAATGACCTGTTATGTATGTATGCAAGTATGACTGTTCATCGTTCAAGATGATTTTGTAATAAAATATTAGGGTCACTCCTCAACTTTCCGGATACTATTCACCGAATACACTTAATTGTCTATGATCGCCTATCTTTAGATCCTGGGTTAGGCCCAAGTACCGACGTTAAATTCGCCAAGCCTTGGATTATAGTTTGGTAAACCAAACTCAATAAATACCAATTAATTTGACAGATTTTGCTTCAACAACTGCTCAAAAAAAAGTTGGTGTATTTCAACAATTTTTCAGCAATTTTGAAATGAACTTCGCTTCCGAAAGATTTGTATGACATGTGCCAAGTGGTATGCCGACATCCCTTGTAACTTTTCTAATTTTGATTTGTTCCCTTCTTCAACATTTTCATCGATTACGGATGTCGTCGTAGTCTAGTAGGTAATGTGTTGGTTTATAGCACAGAGGCTTAGTTCAATCCCCTGGACAGACATCTCCAACAAAACGAAATATGAAAAAATATTTATCCGGTGACTTCCTCTCAGCAGATTTCTGGCAAAAGCTCTGACAGTAAATAAAATTGCAATGAAAAGTTTCTCAAAAATCTATATAAAAAACTTAACGCACTCAACTTAAGTGGTGTGAGAAGTTTGGTAGAAATCCTGACTGAAATGTTGCAATGACCAATTATGTATCTATTGATGTGCTTGAACTTCCAGGTCTAGCGTTGTCATTCACATCTTCTCAACTTTCTGTGAAAAGCTTATATGACTATTAAACATTATTTCAACTCAGAGTACTTTGACCGCATGCCACCGTCCACATTTTAAGTGTTTTTGAGCACTTAATTTAATTTTGTATACTTCTTTGATCCATAATGTTTCTACATGACTGTTGTGGTGTAAACTTTTGAAATATTCATTTTTAAATACCAATTATAAGAATTATTAGTGTTTTGGTATATTTCTTGCAATGTGCCATAAGATATTATACAGATTTTAATACAGGATTAATAAAGGATATTTCAAATATTGCCTATTTTTAACATTGAAAAACAACTGGAATGTAATACAAAAACTACTGTTAATTAAATAAAAATAATCACCATTTAACATGGAGGTAATACGATATTTTAATCAATTTTTTCTAATATTACAGGAGGAATTAATTTCAATAAATCCAACTTAATTTGCATCAAAACTCTTTAATCGAAAATCATTCAAATGGAAAAATGTAAAAGAAAAGAAAAATTGGCACAGTCTATAGAAAGATAAAAATTAATATTTTCAGCGAAAGTAATATGGGTCCATGTGATCTTTTGTTAATCTTATATATGTATGTATATATAAAAATGAATATATAGACGGCTAAACGGCTGGACCGATTTTCTTCCAGTAGGTGTGGAAGAAGTTATAGGCTACTTTCTATTTTAAAATTTCAAGTAGGCGAGGCGCCACGCCTACATACCCAATAAGTATTTAATCTCGCATATCTCATAAACTGCAACAGCTAGGGTCCTCAAATTTTGTATGGACGACTTTGACGTATATATGAATAAAATTGGCGGATTGGCTATAGTGGGTGTGTCACCTCCCATAGTCTATATATACATATATAAAAATGAATGTTTGTTTGTATGTACCTTATAGAATCGTAAGCTATTCATTTGATCATGTTATGATCTTTAGCAAAGTTGTTGCGCATGAGCCGACGAAGGTTTCTAGGTTGGTATGACCAATTTCCGACTGGTGGTGCCACTGAAAATTACTCAAAATTGATTAAACCGTAAACTGTGAATTCTTTCACAAAGTTGTTGCGCATGAGTTGACGGAGGTTGGTGCGATTAATTTCCAATGGATGGCGTCACTGAAAATTATTCAAAATGAATGACAATTGCTCGACCTACACCTCAAGCACGGAAGAAAAGAGCATTACGAGCCTCAGAATCAGACGAACATTGAGACTGGAAAATCTTCGAGTATATGTCACTGAGACCCGTTCGCTTGAATCACTTGAACAACGAGAAATGAGATTATAAACTGATCGAATGCGTACTACTCAGGCCCGTTCATCTGAATCATCAGGACAACGGGAATCAAAATCAATAAATTGATTCAAAATTAATTGGGCATTTGTGTAATGTCTTTCCTTCAAATTTATTTTAGTTGGTGGCGCAGCAACACGCGCAGGGTACATCTAGTTTTAAAAATATAAGAAAAAAGCAACAAAAAAAATGAAATAAAAGATGTTGTAGACAGCAACATTTTAACAAACAAATTTGTATATCGTAGTTGTTGTGCAATATAATAAAATGGAAGTGAAAACAATTTTGTGCCAAAAAAAAAACTGACTGTATTTTCCATATGACAAGTGGTCTAACGTGCAGCATTCACAATTTAAACATTTTTTTTTCATAATTTATGAATTTGCCATTTCGTGTAGAGTTAAGGTAATAAATAATTGTGTATGTACGAGTATATGGCCTATGCGTTGTACCTATGTATTTGCAGGGTAGAGGAAAAAAGAAAACTGTACCTGTAGAGGGAGAAAGAAGCACATGGGTTTCAGGAGAAGAATTACGTGGATTTCCACCACCTAAATTTTAAATAAAATAGAATTAAAATCACTTAAACCTCAGTCATATTTTGAAAAGGTGAAATACAGATCGTCCTTAAAAAATACCAAAATTTATGAATTCGTATTCAAATTTTCATAAAAATAAATACAAAAAAAGTTATTATTTACAGCACAAATATTTTAAATCCAGTTCTACTTCAACAAAATGATAAAATTAGAAGGGCAAACGAAAAATAAAAAAACAAAATAATAAAATAAATCAAAAAAAAAATTGGTGTGATTTTAATATCACGCTTAAATTATTAGGGAAAGAGTTTGAAGTCGCACCTTAAAAAGATTCTGTTATAAATGGCAGAGAGCTTAGCATTAAAAACTATTTTTTTTTTAAATTTCAGAGCATTATGGAAATCATCTAATGCACCTGTAGTAAGAGGTGCATGTAAAACTTTACCTAGTGTTGTACGTTGCTAATTTTGTAAGTTGCATCATTAAAACAAATTTTGCCACACCTTGTGCTCAAAATAAAAGCATTTAATCAAGTTGATTTCATTTCATTTGCTCTTTTCATTTAGCTAATGCTGAACCGCTATAAAGTCTTAATAACTCCCAAATACAAAGAAAAGTTAAAATCGTATAGAAAACTAAATCAGGTGACAATAATACTATGTTCAGACATGCACTTATATTGAGTAAATCGCAATAAACGGCATTATTGATCTCAATATTTCATATAAAATTTCAATTAATTATTGCTCAATAAGTTCATAAATTGTTATAATATTGATTAAAACTTGAAATACAGCACTGTCAAATGAATATTGAATAAGCAGCTGAACTGCGTATATTGTTATGTCTAAACACTTAAAATATTGTAATCAATAAACCGAATATTGACTCAATAAAAGTGCATGTATGAACATAGTATATTCTAGCCTTTATTTTGTAGGAACGACTAGATAATGTAACCATTGTGACCCATCAATACTTATTTACTTGCTTACTCAATTCGCTATTAACAACCCGATTAAAAGATTTCGGACTGCCTTAACACATGCTTCCAGGCGCCTCTGCTTCTTGCGCGCCTACGCCAGGTGGTCACACCAATTGAATTTGCTAACTTCCGCAGATCCCCGCATCAAATACCCGTCTCGCCGAAGCATCCTTCTCCATTCGAATGACATGGCCGAGCCAGCGCAGCCTCTGGATATTAATGTGCTGCAACACGTCTATGTCGTTGAGGAGCTCATACAGCTCACTGTTGGATCGGATGCAAAAATCATCGCCAACTCGCATTAGACCGAAGATCTTGCGTAGTGCTTTTCTCTCGAAAACTCTCAAGGCTGCTGAATCAGTGCTTAATAGGATCCATGCCTCTGCGCCATACGAGGGAGGTCTCTGCTACTCAATTGCTTATTGAGACGATAGTATCACTTGTTGGGAAGAGTGGTCCTGCGCTTCTTCTCCAGACTGACATTATTTTTGGTGGTAACGGCGGAGCCAAGAAAATTAGTTCCTTGACTATATCGAAAGTATAGTTATCGGCCGTAATCTGGGATCCAATACACCGCATGCGTCTACTTGTGTACAAAATATACTTAGTTTTGACCTATCTTAGTAGACTGCCGTCCAATAGCACTAAAGCCAGCGGTAACATCTTACTTTGTACACCCTATGATGTCAATGTTATTAGCAGACGCAATCAACTGGACGCTTTTTTGAAAAATAGCGCCATTGCAATGCACTCCGGCCTTTCGCAGAATACTCTCCATGACGTAGTTAAAGAGGTTGCATGATAAGGGATCGCCAAATTGAACAAATCAGTACAGGAAAGAGAAAAGCTTTCAAAGCGTTAAATTGCCAACAGTTGAGGAAACAAGACATTTTGAAAGGAGGCAATCAATTCATAAAAATAAGGAATATTTTTAAGCCAGCCAGACTGCTAGTCTCGAAAGTAATATTCGCAACTTGACTAAATTTGTTTTGATTGGTTTGCAATCGCCAGAAGTAGCCTCTTTTTAGACCAATTGTTATGGCAAAAGCCCTAGGAATAACAGAAAAAATAGATTACCATGGGTTTTCTTCTTCAAATAGCCACAAAATGACGCAAGTGACATAACATGAAAAGCAGTGGATGTTTTTCCTGAAGATGTTACGTAAATTCAAGCAAAACTTTCGTCTATGCTTGGCCAGTACAAAAAAGGGGATATTTGTAACGCTAACGAAAGTGGGCGCTTTTTTCGAGCACTTCCTGCAAAAGGAAAATAATTCACTTTAGCCTAGGGGATAGTGTGTTGGCTTATCAGACATGAGGCCGCGGTTCAAACCTCAGGTCAGACATCTTCAACAAAACGAAATATGAAAAAATGTTTCTTCGCCGACTTCCCCTCAGCAGATTTCTGACAAAAACTCTGAGAGTAAATAAAATTGCCATGAAAAGTTTCTCACAAAATCTGTCGCTCGGAGTCGACTTTAAACTGTAGCTCTCGGCATTTATGAATAAAATTAACACACACAACATAAGCGGCATGACAAGCTATATCGTAGTCCTGACTAGATTGTAATCCTGACTCCGAACGATAGATTTTCAAGAAACTCTATAGATAGATACAAACGGTATATTACGGAAATGTTTAAGACCCAATTGAGCTTTTTTATGACGCCAGACTTACCTAACATTTCGTTTAATACTGCAAAGACAGTCCGCTATTTGTTTTGAAAGCAAAAAATTGAAAAATCCTTCATTGATTAAATATATTAAGGATGGTCCTTTTTCAAAAAAGATTGACGTAAGGCCATTATCACAACTTGACGTTAACTAAACACAGGATTTTGAAGGGCAGATAACTTGATTTTCATTATTATGAGTACACAATAAGATAAAAGTGAGCGTTAAGCTAAAGAGAAGATTATCCTACCTTTAACTTTTAAAGTTCACTTTATCTTTAAACTTGCCATATTATTTATATTATTTTCAATATGGCAACTTCAAATAAAATAAAAAAAAAATAAACGTTAACATATTAATAGGTTTTCAAAACAAAATGGTTATTGGCATATTCATTATATTTATTTTAAAACAAAAAACACAAAAATAAAAAAGTTAAAACCTCAACACACATAAACATATAAACAAATAAATATATAAATATATAATAAATAAATGCCTTTTATAAACAAATAAAAAGGCACATCGTTGCCACTGCCTTTTTAAAGCACTTGTTTAATTGAGCAGTGTTATTCACATTGCTCCGGCACTGCCATATTTTTGAAAAAGTTAACTTTATTTTATCTGTAGGTTGTAATAACGAAAAGAAATTAAAGGCGACTTTAAAGTTCACTTTAGCTAAAGTTACCTTTAACTGAACCCAACTTTAACAGCAAATTGTAATAATGGCCCTTAGGCTTTTATTGTTTAATCTGAATTCTATTAGTAAGAGCTGCAATTAATTTATATTGAATGTCCAGCAAATGTTTATAATTAATATTCCATATTGTATAAATTAAGAATAAAAATATTATTCTTGTTTTTGAGTTTTATTATAACTGAACTTTATTTTCAAAAAATGTAATATTTATAACTTAAATTAATTTACAAAAGTGCTTATAGTTAAAAATACAAAAGAATTAATAAAAAAATGTTTAGTAAGCAAAAAGTGTTTTTTAAATAGAATTATGTTAAAGTAAGTAGTTTATTGACATTAAATAAAAGTAAAAGAGATTGATAAGCAGTTTTGTTGTTCAACTAAGTTCAACAACCCATAATTTGTTGCACTTGCAAAAAAGACAATAAAAAGAATAAGAGAAATAAAGAAAATATTTTGTTGTTAACTCTTCCCCCTTTAAATGCAAACGTCCCCGTTTGCAGTAAAACTTGTTTGGCAATCTTCCGTTCCATTGAATTCTACTATCTCTGGTTTCTTAATTTCAGAATAGATCGGTAAAGTATTATTTTTCTTGGAATTAATTTTGTATTTCATTTTGGTAGCAAATTTGAGAGCTATTTTGATTATAATAATCACGCATATGATTATGGCTACTGTGCTCTCCCATAAATTTACATTATTTTATTTCTTAATCAATTGGATAGTTTTACTGTTATTTAAATGGAGCTCTTTAACAAGTTGAAGAGATAAGGATTCTTCGAAATAATGATTGGACTGCAACGAGCTCAGAATAGCGGGCAATGGTTTGCTTGACTGTTTTCCATAGTGCGAAAATGTAAGATTACCAACGATTATCGTGGCATTATTATATTGCACTACAAAGGTGTCATTTATATTAATATGATTGCCGTTTATAAGAATTGATCCATTATATTTGTTAAATAATAACAGACCATCTTGAATTAGCTCTAAGGAGGGGATATCTAAATTGTTGCTTTTCCTACAAGTGGAAGGGATACTCTTGAGGAGATTCGGTATGCAACTTGAATTGGTTATATCTTGGATATTATTTTCCTTACACAAATTTATATCATCATAGTTCTCGCATTGTTTTCTTATTCCAAATATTCTGTTTTTGCAAGTCATTATAGTTTCATAATCTAGTTTAAGAATTTCACTATTTATCTTTATTGGTTTTACAATCATAGTCTCACAATCAACTTTATCAACTATAGGTAGATTTATAACATATAAAAGAATAGAGTTATTCGAAGCAACTTTGACGTTGGCGAATTTTAGACATTGTTCTAGATTATTAAAAGGAAAATTTTGTTCTAAAATTAATTCGTCCAGCATCTCCATTTCTTTATGAGAGAAGAGGAAAGAATTTATTATACCTGCTTTTGACCATAACAGTGCTTGTTCTATGTTAGACATTTCTTCTTTAAGTATTTGTAATTCGAATTTAAACCCTAGTGCCGCAGTGTTTTCCCTATTGTCCTTTTGTAAGTAATTAGTTATATCGTTTGTTAAATTCGTCAGTTCATTTAATTTCCGTTCGAAAAGTCTATTTATTACAATTTGGTTTTCAGTCTGTCGTAAGTTATCATTTATTTTGTCCGTCAAAATCTCTAAATCTGTCCGGTCAGGTGAACCCGCGATCCATTTCCATACGGTGCCTATTTCGTTTATAGATCTCTTAGTCCTTCCGAAGGGTCTAATTCGATACATAAGTTTCCCTAGTTCTAATATTTCATGCTGTAGAAACGGCATTAGAGGATTGGATTTCTCTATTTCATAATTGATGTGTTCGTTGATAAATCTCAGTTCCCGTTCATAGGTCTCAATGTCAATAATGTGAATTAAGTTAAAGGTTCCATTTTGTATGAGTGCTCGTCCTGTCTGAAATGTCACGATCTCGGAATTTGAGTAGTCCAAAATTTGTATTTCAGCACAAACGACTTGTATGAATAATCTGTAGATGAGAAGAGAAAAATTTATGTCCTTATTAAACTTTTATGAACTATTCGACCCGAAACTGTTTTTATAGTATTATTGAGATTTTCTGCAACCTTTTCCTCTTTATATCTAGGTGACAACTTAGTTCCTATCCTTTTATTTGTTTTTACATAAACTGTATCCCCAATGGAATATTGTTTGGGCTGTGTTCGATTCTTATTATGGAAAGCTAATTCTTCTATTTGTTTTTCTTTCAATCTTTTCATATGCTTCTTCCTTTCCTCCATAACATTTTCTGGCTTTACTCTTCCAAAAAATGCATCCACTGGTCTTTTCCCCGTGGTAGAATGTATGGAGTAATTATACCTGCTAATAGATATGTCTAGCAATTCTTTGAATGAATCATGGATTTTTTCGGCTTTTACACAACGCATTATCTCCAAAAGTGTTGAATGAAATCTTTCGATTTGTCCATTAACACTGCTCATGTACGGTGGAGCTTTAAATATCATTATTCCGAATTGATTCTCTAACATATGTTTTATCGGTGCGGATCCTAACGACTTTTCATTATCTATGACTATCCTCTCGGGTGGTCCGAGGCTCACCAATATTTCGCGTAAAGGTTCTTTGATGTCCTGCGTTGATCGAGATTTGATGATTTTAGCTGATGCATACTTTGAGAATTTGTCTATTGCTGTTAATACAACATTTTGGTTAGTAAGGTAGATATCGAGGTGAACTATTTGTCCAGGATATTCGGGAATTGGCGTTTCATTGAGTAGTGGTTTGATTGGATGCCGTTCGTACTTCTGTTCTTTACAAATTTTGCATTGTTTGACTATCCTTTTTATTTTGGCATTCATTCCCGGGAAATAAACTCTTTCAATCAGTTGGCTTTTGTTTTCAGCAGCATTGCGGTGTGCGCGTTGGTGTTCATTTAATATTTCCCTCTCTTGATCTCCTTCGTCTATCAAATCAGTGACAATTTTCCGAGCAAATCTAGTGCGGTAATTAGAGAAATTTGCAGGGTAAATTTCCTGTATCCTCCCTAGGACAAATTCAGTAGTATTTAATCCATTTATGACTGAAGGATTTAGATATTTTTTTAAAATTGCTATTAATTTTTCTTCCGTGTAGTTGGTTTCATAAATGATATGCCGGTGGAAAGTAGGGAATACTATTTGAAATTCATATGAAGAGCATGGGCCTAATTTTAGAAAAATTTGATTTTTAAATACGTTTATTGGTTCATTAGCTATTGGAATAAGATGGTGAGATGAAGAATTATCACTATGAACTGTGGCAGTCATTGAGTTTATCTGAGGAGGTCGTGATAGGGCATCAGCGACAACATTTGTTCGACCAGGTTTATAATGTAATTCGTAGTTGTGTTCCTCAAGAATGGCCTTCCATCGCTTCATCTTATTATTGTTACTTTTGCTGCTTAACGCGTATGTCAGTGGCTGGTGATCTGTGAATATCTTTATTTTGGCTGAACCATATAAGTAATTTCTTAATGAATTAAGAGCCCAAATAATCGCCAACATTTCTCTCTCATTAGTGGCGTAGTGCTCTTCAGCCTTACTGAGGGTTCTGGAGATAAACGTTATTGGTCGGTCGTTTTGAGACAAGACAGCTCCTATAGCATATGCTGATGCATCTGTTGTCAATTGAAATTCTTTGGTGAAGTCTGGGTAGTGGAGCAATACCTCCTCTGTAAGCGCTGCTTTTATTTTGTCAAATGCTTCTAATGCGTCTTTATTTAGTTTTACCGGTGTTCTTTTCGAAGTAGTTTTGGACGCTTGTCCTCCCTCCCCCCTTAAGAGGGTTGTTAAGGGTTTCGCTAGTTTAGCGTAATCCTTGACAAAACGTCTATAATAGCCGGAAAGGCCTAGAAAAGATCTTAAATCTTTTAACGTCTTTGGTACAGGGAAGTTGGTGATGGCTTCTATTTTTGCCGGATTTGATTTTATGCCATTTTCTGACACGATAAAACCAAGAAATTCGACGTTATTTTTTAAAAATTCACATTTGTCGACTTGAACTTTCATATTTGCTTCGCGAAGTGTTTTGAAGATAATTTCTATATCCTTATATATACTTTCTTTATCTTTACTAAATATGATTATGTCGTCTATATAGACGAAGCATCGTTTTCCGATACGTTCCCTTAAAATGTCATCCAACGTTCGTTGGAAAATGGAAGGTGCGTTTTTTAGACCGAATGGTAGACGAGTAAACTCGTATTTACCATTGTTTATTGAAAACGCGGTCTTCTCAATATCAGATTCCTTCAAGGGAATCTGGTGAAAACCACTTTTCAAGTCTATGACTGAGAAAAATTTGTTCCTTCCTAACTGCGACAACACCTCGTTTATTTCCGGTATTGGATACCTATCCGCAATGGTTACAGAATTAAGCTTACGATAGTCTATTACCATTCTGAATTTTTTTTCGTTGGATTGATCTAGTTTCTTCGGGACAATCCATACAGGGGAGTTGTACGGTGATCGGGAAGGCCTTATTATGCCATCGTTAAGTAATTTTCCCGCTTGTGAATTAATTTCATCCTTTAAGTGCATTGGATAAGGATATGACTTGCTGTAAACTGGTGTATCGGAGGTTGTACGGATTTCTCCCATTACCTTTGAGGTGTATGTTAGTTTTTCGTCAGGTTCGGAAAAGAGATCTGAAAATTGTCCTAACACGTTTGAAAGTTCATTTACCATTTGAGTGTCAAGATGTTGCATTTGAACATTAATTTTGTTGATACTCTGGGAGTGAAATTGCTTCAGTTGAAATTTGGCATTTTTGATTCGCAGAATACTATTTTTAGTGTCAATTACGGCGGATAATTCTTTGAGCGTATCATTGCCCAAAATGGCGTCAAAAAACGAGAGTGATGGAAGAATGAAAAATTTGATCGTATTATTAAGACCAAAAAGATTAGCCTTAGTGTGATGGGTAATTTTGATGTTACCTGCTACCGAGTTTGCAGTGAATGGAAATTCATTTTTTATTGGTTTTAATATTATTCCTGATCTTATGTAGTTTTTATTACATTCTTTTATTTACATTCATTTTACATTCTAAATAAGGCAATGAGGAACTCCCCATTCTAAAAAATGAATATCACTTAGACTCGTTATTATATCGTCTTCAAAATCTACCGTGGTGGAGTCGACCTGATCTTCCTGATATTGTTGATTTTCTTCTTCCCATAGATCTGTTCCTGATTCGTGATTAATCAAAGTTTGTTGCAGTGAGTGATCCGTGGGTTGTGTTTGGATATGGTAATTACGTTGTATTTTGTTCGGAGGTCCGAGTTGATTTGTTGGGGGCATTTTCCATTTCCTATCTTCGGTTGGGCGATTCATATAATTCACCTGTTTTGTCCTTAGGCTCGCATCTATTTCCATTGGTTCCGGGCGTGACATAGGCTTGGGTGGCCGTGGAGGCAAAATATTACAATTTTGCTGAAAGTGTCTCTGGTTAAAGTTCGGTTGTTGTCGTTGCATGAAATTGGGTATAAATTGTGGCTTTTGTGGGTATTGTGGGGAATATGTCAAATGAGGTGCAAATGGTCTTGGGGATTGGTGCATTATATGTCTTTTAGGAGATATTACTAATGGTTCTGAGTTTTTTGCGTGATGCCCTGATAGAACATTTCGATTCGTTTGGTTATCCAGTTTTTGACAGAGATACAATGCGTGAGGCAGGTCTTTGGGTTCACGAACGCCAAGTAATCTAGGGAGATCGCCTTTAAGACCCCTAACAAATGTGTCCAAAGCCTTCTCTCTATAGGTTTGAGTCAGTAATTTAATTGACTCATTACTTGCTTCCATGCATGAGATTTTATTAAGAATAAGGGTCAAATGAGAGTAAACTGATTGATAAAAGTCATTGATTGACAAATTGCCTTGGGCCAGTGAAAGCAATTGGTATTCTAAAGTTTTTAGGTCTCTCTGGTCGCCATAATGATGATTTAAACACGCCGCAATAGCTTTCCATTCAAGTGGTGTATTATATGCTTCTAAAGCCGCATCGGCTTCGCCGACTATCTTATTTCTAATTGTAAGTATGATGGCGTAGTATTTAGGTGTTCCTTGGGACTTGTCATAGAGGTTTAGTACTCTCTCTATGCTTTTTTTCCATGAACTAAATTCAGCGTGTTTACCTGAGAACTCTCTCAAGCTCTTCACTACATCGGGTACTTTCTCTAAATCTTCTAAATTATTGCTGTATCGTACGTCTATTGTTTGGTCAGGTAGGTTTGCAAATTCTTGCGAAGGATTAATGATATTGTTAACTAAAGTCTTGCCCTCAGTCAAAAATAATTGTTTTAGAGAATCTAACAAGGTTAACTGCAGTTGGTTAAACTGGTCCTGGTTTAATCCTGTCGGGACAGTTGGGTTACCTACTGAAGGATTTTGTTGGCTTAAAACTGCCGGTCGTATGAGATTATTGGGGTTTGACATTTTTTTTTTTAATCTTTCCTTTTCTCTTTACAAAAATTTATATAATGAATGGACAGAAATATAACGTTCAAATAGATTTATTAAAAAATTACTTCAAGGTTTAAATTAATATAATAAAAATTACTTAAAACTTATTTAGAAAAATTATCTTAGGTATTTTAGGTTACTTTTTCCGTTTTTATATCACTTTGTTACATTAAATTCTTTAGGTTTTGTTTAATTTTTAAATTCCAATTTAATAAAAATATTTATTTGTATTTCTACAACATTCTACTATAAAAAAAATATTCATAAATTATTCGCTTACGTTAGAATGATGATCATATTTGGATTTTTGATGACTATCTGATGATGATGATGTTGGAGGACAATAGATGTTGCTGTTGTTGGCTGTTGTTGTTGAAGACAAAGAGGTGGTTGTAATTGTTGCAATGTATTTTTCTTCTAAATTTTTTCGGCAATTCGTTCTTGTGTTTTGGATATTTTTTCACTTATAGCAGATTGTCTTGTAAGAATTTTTCCTTTCCTTTTTAATTTTAACGAATTGTTTTTAATTTTATTCCACACTTTTTTTTTATTATTATCCTTATATGAGGATATTTTATCGTTTTTACAAGGATATTTTTTCCTTAATCCTTTTATAAGGATGTTTTTTTTTCACTATTTTTAGTTTTTTTGTTAATCCTTTTACCAGGATTTTTCCCACTATTATTAGTTTTTTTGTTAATCCTTTTATCAGGATATTTTTTCCACTATTAGTTTTTTATTAATCCTTTTACAAGGATATCTTTTCCACTATTAGTTTTTTATTAATCCTTTTACAAGGATATTTTTTTCACTATTAGTTTTTTATTAATCCTTTTACAAGGATATTTTTTTTCACTGTTTTTATTTTTTTGTTTTTACTAATCCTCTATGAGGATATTTTAAAGAAATTTTTCGTTTTTACTAGTCCTCTATGAGGATATTTTAACGATATTTTTCGTTTTTACTAATCCTCTATGAGGATATTTTAACGAAATTTTGCGTTGGGCGCCAATTAAGAATAAAAATATTATTCTTGTTTTTGAGTTTTATTATAACTGAACTTTATTTTCAAAAAATGTAATATTTATAACTTAAATTAATTTACAAAAGTGCTTATAGTTAAAAATACAAAAGAATTAATAAAAAAATGTTTAGTAAGCAAAAAGTGTTTTTTAAATAGAATTATGTTAAAGTAAGTAGTTTATTGACATTAAATAAAAGTAAAAGAGATTGATAAGCAGTTTTGTTGTTCAACTAAGTTCAACAACCCATAATTTGTTGCACTTGCAAAAAAGACAATAAAAAGAATAAGAGAAATAAAGAAAATATTTTGTTGTTAACTTTATTGTTAACTTATACATAACGTAGATATCGCTCCTATTAGTCTTGTTTAAACAAACGTTAAATTCCATTGGATAGCTGTTCGATCGACAATGGAAACCTACTGACATTTATACGATATGCAAAATGAACTGTAAATATTAATAAAGAAGTATATGTCGCTGTAATGCAAGCAGTTTGATCGTCTTGAAGCCAAAGATTTTGTATTTGAGATAAAATTGTTGAAAACCTTGGTAGAAAATAAATATTTTTGTTAAGGCACGCACGTCTTTTAGATGTCATATCATACTTGTTGCATACGTAAATAAAAAAAACGGTGGTAACGATTATGTGTTATGCATAGTGATCCTCAAACTTTATTGTATGATGATTGAGACTTTAGTTTTGTTGTTGTTTGTATTTATATTTGTAAACAAGAGCTAAATACTGGAACAGTTATTTGAATGACTGTAGCACATAAAGTACTTATATCGACTCTTTCCACTCCAAGTGAATCTTTCAGAGAAAGCTGAATATACATATATCGAGAGTAGCAACTATCGAAGCTAAGACCAAACAATTTCGACCTCAGTTAGGAATGTTGGGACGCCGAGACCTTTATGCATGTTAGGTTAGAGGACGTGTACTTGTCAATTAAGACAAGTACAGTACCCGGAGGTCAAATTGACCCATTGTACAACTTATGTATGTATGTTAGAGGTCTTGAAGAACCCAGGTGCTGCTGTTATAATCTGCAAAATCTTACTTCGGCGTTTTTGAATTTACTTTATGTGTGACGCTAAGACAATTCTCCATAACTGTATACCATAAAACCATTTACAGTCCGGTTTGTATTTTAAACAGTAGTCGCCTTAGTTTAGTAGGTATTGTGTTGGCTTATTAGATGTGAGAGGCATCGGTTCGAACCCCAAGTCAGGCATCCCCAACTAAACGAAATATGAAAAATATTTCTTCGGCGACTTCCTCTCAGCAGATTTCTGACAAAAACTCTGAGAGAAAATAAAAATTGCCATGTAAAGTTACTCAAACAATCTGTCGTTCGGAGTCGAATTTAAAATGTAGGTCCCGCCACTCATGTATAAAATTAACTCACATAATATAGGTGATGTGAGAAGCTAGGTCGTAATCCTGACTACAGGGTTGTAACGAACTATCATGTATGTACAGTGGGGAGCACAAATGAGTACATGTAATAAAGAAAACTTTAAAAGTTTTTTTATTTACTTAGCATTTAGTGATTAATAAAATAAAATAGAATTTAAAACAGAAAGCATCAAGCCCTAAGAATAAAACAAACAAAGCAAAAACAACTCGCATGTACTCAATTTTGCACGTCTGCTTTTTGTGATATGTTCGCAAAAACGAAATCAAAAACTATTGTTATTTTTTCATGTTTTTGCACTACTTTGACTTTTTTAAGAAACTATTAGTTTAATAAATATTAATTACTTAATATCGTTGAGCGAATATTTTTTGCAACTTATCGATCAAAAATCAATTTCTATTAAAAAATGAATAAACTCTCGAAATCAACTGAAGATATTATTGTAGCTTTGACTGGAAGTGGCTATTCTACCAGGGAAATTTCTAAAAAAAAACTTGGAGTTAGTCAGTCAGTAGTCATCAGAGTCCAAAAACGTCATTCTGTTGTTCCCAAGCCTCAAGTCAGAGGTAGCAAAAATCTACTAACTAATGCAGATGCTCGTCTAATGGTAACAAAAATGAAAAGGGACAAATTTTTAACACCAAAAGGAGCTTCTTTGGCAATCGGAAAAACCGTTAGTCGATGGACGGCAAGTAGAGCTCATAAAGATATTGTCTATACCTCAGCAGTCAAAAAGAAAAAACCTGCACTTTCGGCTAAAATGTAAAGGCACGCTTAAAGTTTGTCAGAGCACACAGAAATTGGACAGTGGATGACTGGAAACATGCGATCTGGTCAGACGAATCAAAATTCAACCGCTTCCAGTACAATTATAATAATAAATAAAAAAATAAAATAAAAATTATTTGAGAATTTTGCAGACCAATCTTCCCGATTTTGTCGACAAGAGCGCCTATCCTGCTCAAAAAGCAGTTTTCCAGCAGGATGGTGACCCCAAACACACCTCCAAAATCGTTAAAGAATGGCTTAGTGATCATAATTTTCAATTAGTGCAGTGGTCAATCCTGAAGAGATGGTTGGGACAGTACCGATCGGCCTCAACCAATTTAGATGAACTTTGGCAACGGATTCATCAAGAATGGACGAATATTCCGAAAGAAATTATAGAGAATGATGAGGTTAAATGAGGTTTTACATAACAAGGGTCTTTGGATTATATATTAAAAATACTCGTATTCCCTAAAATTTTGGAATGGTGCAAAATTGAGTACATCCGAGGTATTTTCCTCTTGATTGTTTTTTTTTCTTAGAATTTTATAATTTTAGTTTTGAATTTTATATTATTTTGTTAAGTACTAAATACTAACTAAAAAACGAAAAAAATTTTGGAGTTGCTTTATTAGTTTTATTTTTATGCAATTAAAATTTCTCAGAGTACAAACATGTACTCATTTGTGCAACCTACTGTATGTACTAATGGATAAGATGCTGCCAATGTAATTTTAGGCATTTGTATTAGAATTTCATCGTTTTCGTTTAGATTTTCAATGCGATGGTTTCCTATCTCATAATCATTCACTATGTTGGCGGCCCCTATGCGTGCATTGAAATCATCTCTCAATGTAATAAGATAATACCGGCAAACATATGCCTACGTTCTAACCAGTAGTCAGTAAATAGAGGAAGTAGTTTGTTCTTTGGCTTCAAGGTGACTTTACTCTGCTCTGGACATAGCATGAGACTATTGTTTATGATCTTTAGAGTTTGGAGTCGCATGCCCAATTGATGTGTGGCTTTTTGCCAGTCCAATTGGCAATCTCTTGCAGTTTTACTGCTGTGGGATGTATCCTTACATTTATACTATGTCGAGTCCCTGCTTGTAAACAATTGTTGATCCTCAAAAAGTTCCTCCGAATTCTTTAACTTTACAGAAATTTTGTTGCGTTTCCTGGAAGTGTGTTTAAACTTGTTTCAGCAATTCTTGTTGGGATTTTTAAGGATTGAAATGGAAAAAAAAAATTAAAAAATAATTTCTGTTTTAGAATCTCTGTAGCACTTTATACTTTCTGCTTTTGGACAATGGCCTATTGTGTCTGTTTAATAATTTCCATATGATGCAAAATAAACACAATATATGCACATACGTACATACAAACATATTTGAAAAATTGAAGAAACGAATATAATAAGTTATTCTTTTTGAATATTGTTTCCATGGATATGTTTTCTTAACGTTGTTTTATTCTAATACATTCAGGTGTCTTTCTTTACAGACTGTTTGTTGTGTGTTGCAACAATAATTTATGATTTCGACAATATTTGTAAAACAATTTTGTATAGGAACGATTGCTGATATACGGCAATATGTATGCAAACAGATACATATACTGACAATGAAAAATTGACAACACGACGTAGATAGCCAGTTCACACGATTAAAAAAATATGTTGGAAAAATTTCACTGTAAGGTCCACCAACATTGTCATAACAATATTATTAGTTTACACGATTTTCAGAATATTGCACAATAAAAATTGTCAGATGTAAGGATCAACATTCTCATAACGAAAGTCGTTAACATATGTTTTGCAAAAACGGACGGGTGAAGATGAAAATCTTACATAAGAAATCTTTGAAAATAGTAGATAATCAAGCACGAATGAAGTTCCCATTTTGTATTTCTGTTTCTTTAAAACGAAAGTAGTTTTACCAAGAGGAAGATATGTCTGACAATGATACACAAATTTCTCACACCAAACAATATAACAAACTTACAACGCTTGACAATGGCAGCAAAAACTATTCATATGACTGTGAAGTCATACAGGAAGCATGCCAATGTCTGATATCGTTGTCCGGCAAATATTGCCAATAATCACAATATATGTAACACGGTAAAATATGGTGGCGGTAATATTGTCTTTTAGAATTCATTTTCCTACTATGGTGTTAAGCCACAATGCAATTAGAAAGCAACAGATTATGCTGTGATCCTTTGAAATTTCATGCTACATTATATCGAATAAAAATATGCCACTTTGATGAGTGCCAAAGTAATATATTAACCCGAAATATATTTCAAAGTTCATTAAGGAATGATTCAGGGATAACAAGATTAATGTACCGGGTATGACATCTATCGGTTTAAATCGGTTATTTCGATTCTAGCAATACTTGTGTCATTCTATTTTGTCACAAAATTCAGTATATTATCTCCACCGAATGTAATGAATCGATTTACGCTTGAGCAACGTTGGGATTTATTGGAAATTTAATTCCAAAACAATGGCAATTGCTAGGAAATCGCACAAAAATGTCGTACAAAATTTAGTCGCAGAGAAGAACCAACAGTGCCTGGTATACACAAGTTTACTGCTAAATTTTGTGAAACTGGTTTCATTGTTGATGCGCCAAGGCATGCGCGTGTGCGTACAGTGCATACACTCTAAAATATCGAAGCTGTGGCTGAGAGTGTGGGTGAGACCCATCAACGTTCTCAAGATGACGTTTCGGTATGACGCCTTACAAAGTACAATTGGTTCAAGAGTTGAAACCGTATGACCATCCGCTTCGTTTTCGGTTCGCTAGATGAGCCAGCGAGAAACTGATGCCGAATTTGCAAAAAATAAAAATCATTTTTTCGGATGAAGCTCAATTTCATCTTGGTGGATACGTTAATAACTCACCCATTGCGAGCGACTGTTTGCTGCGGCTTGTGGAGCGGAGGCATCATTGGTCCATATTTCTTTGAAAATGAGGACGACGCAACTATTATTGTCAATGGAGACACCTATCGCACCATGATAACCAATTTTTTTTACCCGCTCTTCATAATATTGATGTGAACGACGTTTGGTTTCAACAGGATAGTGCAACTGGCCACACATCTCATGCCCCAATCACTTTATTGCGTCAAACGTTTGATGGCCGTTTAATTAGCCGAAATGGTAATGTCAATTGGCCGTCAAGTAGCTGCTATTTGAAATCGTTGGACTATTTTCTGCAAGGTGCCGATAAAACAAAGTGTTATGCCGATAAACCAGAGACAATTGAGCATTTGAAGGTCAATATTCGTGATGAACTTGCCGAGATACGACCTTATACACTCGAAAAAGGTTACGAAAATTGGTCCAAACAAACGAAGCCAGTCGCAGCAGTCATATGAATGAAATAATATTCCATATCTAGTCGGAACTTGTGGAATTTAGTAAAATCAACAATCAGAGAAAAGTTTCCCCCGTAATAGGGCCGCGTGGTATGACATACTTGATTCGGTATGCCATATACTTAAACAATGTCTATTAAATCTAAGCAACAAAGCAGTCTCTACAAATTATAATGAATGAGTGCAAGTCATGAACATTCACCTTCAAGAACATTTATCAGTCTATTTATTTTGCCAAATAAAAGGCAAGGCAAGACAGGCGACTCAGTTAGTAAAGTTCAGTCAGTTTTGTGTGAACATGCGTGTGTTTGAAGAGAGTAATCTTTTTGCCTAGTAATTATTATTGTTTATGCAAATGGTATAAACAGAGGAATAACAAACAAAGCAATTGTTGTTGTTTACATAAAGTTGTGAACAGTGACACACATAATTGTGCGAATAATAAAGAATTTTAATTAAAACTAAACACAAATTTATTTTTATTTTATTTACAATCTACGAGTTCATATTTTAAATGTTTTTAAAAGTGTAAAAACGTAACGTTTTTTTATTATTATTTATAAAGAAAATTAATCCTTATTTTATTACACAGGGTTAATTTCTATTTTTTTCGAACGTCCCCGGCCTCACACTAACACACCCTCACCCGACCGCGGAGGGCTCGTCCCCATTACGTAGGGACACATACACACTACAGTCCGGACTGTAGCGGGCAAGGGAAAAGTAATGGCAACGAGAACTTAATCACAAGCTGAATAAAGTAACAATAAACAGGAATTACCTATGACAAGAACGATAATACATTTTTATATAATATTTTACAAATTAATGCCAGCATATAAGCTACGTTTTATATTACAAACACTTCAATTAAAATCAATAAAATCATAATATACGTTAAAATCATTACATAATCTTCGAAAACGAAGATTACATCCATAGTTCGTTCTATAAAAATCTAAAGAAAGAGGACGATAGTGCCGTGAAAATCTTGCTGGAATACTGAAATTCAGGTTACAAGGCAAAAACTCATAATCGATATCACCTTTAACCAGATGAAAAACAAAACAAACCCTTAAAACAGCCCTTCTACGTTCTAAAGTTGGAAGTTTTATCAAACCTAATCTAGCCTCATATGACGGAAACCCATTGGCACAATTCCATCCTAAGCCACGTAAACAGAATAATAAAAACTGCTTCTGCACAGACTCTATTGAATCACTATGACAACGATAGTATGGATTCCAAATAATAGACGCATACTCCAAAATAGGTCTAACAAGTGAAATGTATAGCAGTCTTGTGATATAAGGATCAATGAATTCCCTAGCCCATCCTTTCACAAATCCAAGAACAGCCCGAGCTTTGCCAATCATCATACTAATATGATCAATAAAAGACAATTTCATATCCAATAATACTCCCAAATCAAGAAATGAAGTCACAGTTTCCAAACGGCAAGAATCAATCACATAAGTGGACGAAATTACGCCCCCGCGAGAGAAAACCATGCATTTACATTTTTTCAAGTTAAGATCCATTAAATTAATTCTGCACCAAGTTACAAACAAATCAATATTTCGCTGAAGAAAAGCCTTACCACGATCATCGTCAAAAGTATAAAATAATTTAACGTCGTCAGCATACATCAGAATATTACAATTAGAAATAGCACAAGGAAGATCAAAAAAAACAGTAAAGGACCCAAATGGCTACCCTGCGGAACACCAGAAGTAACATACATATACAGTCTTACACAATACATTCCCAAACAATACCCTCTGAGTCCTAAGGGAGAGGTAGGAGTCTAGCCAACGATGAATAATATCAGGAATACCGATTAATGAAAGTTTAAGAAGCAAAATTCTATGATCAACCATTTCAAAAGCTTTACTGAAATCAGTATAAATTACATCAGTCCGAGCTCTGGCAAGAAAACCCCTGAAAACATGTGTAGTAAATTCAAGAAGACTAGTGATAGTCGACCTACCTTTTAAAAAACCATGTTGGAAAGGGGATATTAAAGATCTCGTATTAAAAAAGTGATAATGAGTTTGGCAATACCCCTGTAATTGGAAATATTGGATTTATTACCCGACTTATGCAAAGGAATTATAAATGTACTCTTCCAAATAGATGGAAAATGACCAGCCCTCAGAAGCCCATTGAATATAAAGGTCAAAGGACCACTCAAGACAACAGCGCACTTTCTTAAAATACAGGCCGGTACCACGTCAGGGCCCGGCAAGTATGTAAGTTTTAGTCCAGACAAAGACTCAAGAACAGACTCCTCATCAAATGAATATATAATATAAATAGAGATACTTCCCACTGAATACATACATAATTGGTCATTACAACCCTTCAATCAGGATTACGAGCTAGTTTCTCACACCACTTATGTTGTGTGTGTTAATTTTATACATGAATGGCGGGGACATACAGTTTAAAGTCGACTCCGAACGACAGATTTTTGAGAAACTTTTCATGGCAATTTTATTTACTCTCAGAGTTTTTGCCAGAAATCTGATGAGAGGAAGTCGCCGAAGAAATACTTTTCGTATTTTATTTTGATGTCTGGCCTGGGGCTCGAACCCTGGTTTTTCGTCTAACAAGACAACACACTACCTACTAGACCACGGCGACTTCCCACTGAATAAGGATACGAAAAGCCGCTACTCAGATCAGGGCCCTAGTCCAACTGCCTATAAGTAGACTCAAAAAAGTCAGCAAACATATTCGAAATATCAAGGTAACTAGAGGATGATACGCCCCCATAAAACATCTCAGTGGGAAACAAAGATGATTTACGTTTAGCTCGAACGAAGTCGTAAAACGACTTAGGATCGCTAGCGAAGTTTGACCTGACTCTAATCATATTGTTACGTTTTTTACCTTTTTAAAAACGTTTAAATATGAGTTCGTTAATTGCAACCAAAGTAAAAACAAATATGTCTTTAATTTTTCTTAAACTCTCTTTATTATTCACACTACGTTTGTGCCACTGTTCACACTTAACCATACAACAATAATTTGCTTATACACTATTCTATTTCACACTTCTCTCCGCGATAACACTAACAACTGTTTGTTAGATCTTTTCTGCTTACAACCTTTTTGCAAGCAATACCACTTGTAAGTTCAAACCGCAAGGCGTCTTCACACAAGGCTGACTGAATGAACTCTGACTGCTTTGTCCAGCCCTTTTATAGTCCGACACAACTAGTCTAACGAACATTCTTGAAGTGGAAGGTTCGTGATCTCGCCTTTTCGAGAGCTCTATTGCTAATACATTGTTGTTTGTGTATCTTGTTTACGTTGTCCATCCCTTTTTTTCACATGCATGTTGTTGTTGGTACTAGGCGCATATGTGTGTGTGCAGCTTTAGATAATCAACACGTTCATTAGTGTGTATTTGTGTCGTGTGTATTGTGTTGCTGTAGCTGGTGGCTTTTGTTTATCGTTTCCATTGTTAAACGATATTAGGTCGTTTCGACTTATGTAACAATATATTCCTCATAACAGTAATGATTCATTCTACGATAATCCGCACGCGCCCTAGAGTAAAGAGCATAATCAATATCCGTACCTGATCTAACAAACTTTTTTAACTGTAAATTAATAAAAATTTGAAAATAAAAACAAAACTTTTAAAAAATCGCAATAAAATTTGCATTTAAGATATATAAGCTGAAAATAAGCGCCAGTCAGCAGTTTTCTCATTTACTCTTACTTTCTGCCGAAATCTCTAAGCGTCGCTTTGGTGTCCTTATTTATTTTCACATGACTGTATGAAGTGATAAGAATGAATATTGTAAAGACTGTTTTCAGTTTTAATGAAAAACTCTCTCATTGTCAAAGTCAAAACTGAAATTATCTTCATTTATATCGATTGTTTCATACAATGTCTTTAATTACACGTGTTTTAATCTGTAAATTAATATTTGCAAAGGCAAATAAAATGTGTCTGAATCATCGATCGATAAAATTAATTAATAAATATCCCATGGTAATAAAAACTGTGATGGTATTTTTTTTGTTACACAAATACATATCTAGCTTAAGATGAATTATGAGCCATTTGCGCGTTTAATAACATCACTCTTTAAGTCGCTTTACGTTTGACGACTTTAGAGAGTTACACACTTATGATGTGATGATGAGATTAAACCATCTGTGTTCATTTCGATAGTGATATAAAACACGTTTAACAATATACCTGGTGTACCGGTATGAAGTGAGCGTCAAGATAAAAATGTCTCACAGGGAATATTTATTGTCAAAGAGCTTTATTTATTATTATTTTTTTGTGTTTTTGGCGATAATAAACTTGTTCAGATGTATAGATGTAGGAATGACACTCGAAAATTCTATCAAAAATTTAAGCGTCTAACCGTAGGTTTTAAGCCCGGAGCGTCTTTTTGCAGAGATGGGAAGGAACACTGGTTACAGATACACAGAGGGTGCTGAGGTTATGGAGGAAAAACTTCCCTAATCTGCTACGAGGCGATGACGACAGCAATACCGCTTTTAGAGATGATGTACTGAATCCAATCAATGATGATCGTCGAGATTCCGCCGCCTAGCATTGCAGAGTTTAAAGTCGCGATGATGCGTCTTAAAAACAATAAAGCTGCAGGGCCTGATGGCCTCCCCTCTGAATTGTTTAATACCGTATGTAATGAGTTGGTAGGGCGCATGAACCAGTTTATTTACAAAACATGGCTAAAGGAAAGTATGCCCAACAATTGGAACCTCAGTGTCCTTTGTCCTGTCCTGAAAAGGGAGAGCTTACGATAAGAGCCAACTACAGGGGTGTAAGCCTTCTCCCTATCGCATATAAGGTTCTTACGGGCGTATTGTATGAACGACTGAAGCCATTCGTCAAAACACTGATTGTACCTTATTAGTGCGGCTTCACACTACGCCAAATCCTGGAAAAGACTCACGAAAAACAAGTTGACACACACCATATTTTTGTTGACTATAAGGCAGCAATTCTTGCAGCTCCGTCAAGGTAGGAAAGGACCTCTCCGAACCTTTTGATACCGTGCGAGGTTTCAGACAAGGCAATCACTTATCATGCGACCTCTTCAACTTCGTCATGGAGAGTGTTCTGCGGAAGGCAGGAGTGCATCGTGCATATTTTTCAAAATAGCGTCCAGTTGCTGGCGTACGCTGACGACATTGATGTCATAGGGCGTACGAAGCGAGATGTTACTGCTGCATTTAGTGCAAACGAAGTATATGTATTGGATGTCAGATTACGGCCGATAACTATATTTTCAATATAGTCAAGGAATTTATTTATCTTGGCTCCGCCGTTAGCACCAAAAATGATGTCAGTCTGGAGATCAAGCGCAGGATCGCCCTTGCCAACAGGTGCTACTATGGTCGCAATAGGCAATTGAGTAGCAGAGACCTCTCTCGTAGGACAAAGCTAATACTCTACAAGACGCTTATCCTCACCGTGCTTCTTAACGGCGCAGAGGCATGGATAAGCAATGATGCAGCAGCCTTGAGAGTATTCGGGAGAAAAGTTCGACGTAAGATCTTCGCTCCAGTGCGAGTTGGGGATAATTTCCGCATCCGATCCAACAGTGAGCTGTCATGGATATTGTGCAGCATATTAACATCCAGCGGCTTCGCTGGGTCGCCCATGTCGTTCGAATGGTGGAGGATGCTCGGGCGAGACGGGTGTTGCGAAAATCGGCGAAGAGGTCGACCTTGTATGCGTTGGAAGGACCAAATCGACGAATCCCTGTCTTCGATTGGTGTGACCAACTAGCGTAGGCGCGCAAGAAGCAGAGGCGTCTGGAAGGATGTGTTAAGGCAGCACGAAACCTTTTAATCGGGTTGCTAGTGGCCAATTAAGTAAATAAGTAAGTAAACTTGTGCCGAGTTCAACAAATCAGTGAAGAAACGAAATTATATTTTTTCTTTGTGTTAAACATGTCGAATTTTTTACCAGAAATTGATGATTAGCGGAAAGCAATAACTTTTTGCTTTCATTTGAAGAAAAGTGCTGAAGAGTCAAGAAGAAGTTGTGTTCGACGGTTCAGAGTTAACGATTTTGATGTGAGAAATGAAGATAATGAAGGACTACAGTAATCCTTCGATTTACGTCGCCTCGATTAAAGTTGTTTCGATTAACGTTTGTTTTTTGGTCTATCTAACTTCAACTTGCGTCGTCATTCGATTTACATTGCTTTTTTGGAACCAACTGCGACGTAAATCGAGGGATTACTGTAACTTTTTTAAGTTCCTTGTTAAAAACATACTATTTTGTAGTATGAGCAATATGAAATTCGATTTACGTCATTTCGATTTACGTCGCCTTTTTTTTGAACCAACTGCGACGTAAATTGAGGGATTACTGTACCAATAAAATTTGAAGGCGTCAAATTGCAAACAATATTGGATGAAGATGACGTATTGAGTCAGAAATACATGCCCAAACTGATAAATGTTGCACTACAAAGAATTTCTGACCATTTAAAAACATGGTCCTGGATAATGGACGCCACATCAATTTAATGACATACAGATATAAGAATCACTTGTGAAATTTAGTTGCAATGACACGATATAAAATCAGTGTTGCATAGAATTGTTACTGAAGAAAAAATGAATTAATTTTCAAAACAGTTAAATTTGGTTCAGGATACAATCAAAGCATTAGGCTGTGAGCTGCTACTCCAACCGCTGTATTCCTTCCCCACTTTGGTTCCTATGAGGAACTCAAGAATTAAGTGACTAATTCGTTTATTTCATAAGACGAAAAGTTTTATTGGCTTGGGAACCACAAATTGCCTAAAAAATGGAATGAAATGTTTTTTACTTTCCCCTTAAAAGTTAGTGTTTTATTATCAAGAAAAAAAGAAACGCTTTTTTCATACCGGTACACCTGGCATTTACAAACATTTTCAAAATAAAACTAAAGGTGATAAATTTTAAGCTCTCCTTCATTAAGAGGATACATTAACGTTCAAGTTTATGATGGAAAATTGATTTAAACACGTAGTAAAAAACACTGACAACTAATAGAAAGTGAATAAATTATGGTTATGTATGGTATTTTAAATTTACATTTTATGGTACATATTCACTGTCGCATTAGCTAAGATGTTTGACATATTTATTGAACTCGTAACATAAGATAGAAACTATAAATTGCTATTTAAATTTTAATATTGTTGAAATAGCTAAAAGTACGGGTAATTTAATAATACAGATTAAATATCAAAATCATTGTTTAGTTGTAAAAAAAAAACTTCGTTTTATAATTTTAGATACGGTTTATGCCGTTTTAGCAATATGTACGGGCGTAAAATCTTGCTGGAAGGTCCACGGCTGTTTTTGGAACGTAGATCGTTTAAGTAGTTTAACAAAAGCTTCTGAAGTGGTTTCTTTGGTTTGCAAAAATACAAGTTAGTAAATCTTATAGTATGTTCATGTTCTTATACTATGTTCAGACATGCACTTCTATTGAGTAAATCGCAATAAACGGCATTATTGAGCTCAATATTTCATATAAAATGTCAATTAATTATAGCTCAATCAATTCATAAATTGTTATAATATTATGTTCAGACATGCACTTATATTGAGTAAATCGCAATAAGCGGCAATAAGCTCAATAATAGCTCGATATTTCATATAAAGTTTCAATTAATTATTGCTCAATAAATTCATAAATTGTTATAATATTGATTAAAACTTGAAATACAGCACTGTCATAAGTACGTTCAGTGAACATATTAGAATTTTCCGAACACTTTCTATTGATATTTGACAACTCAAATATCAACAACGACAAACAAAAAAAAACAACAACAATGTTGTTGAAACAACCAACTGTTTTCTTTACCAGCTGTCAAATGAATATTGAATAAGCAGCTGAATTGCTTATATTGTTATGTCTAAACACTGAAAATATTGTACTCAATTAACCGAATATTGACTCAATTAAACTGCATATCTGAACATAGCATTAGACAACCGTGCGGACATCCTGTCATTTTGCTTGTACGGTAAAAAGCGCGCTGTACCGAAAGACGTTTGTTTTTTCCACCCATTTTTTTTTTGCAAAGCTCTAGACAATAAATGTCTGGTAAGCCGTTTGAAAGCAACAAAACCCTAGTCTTTTTTGATTATACATCTTCCGAGCGATATTTTTTTGTTTACGATACTCTTTTCGCTTATTGTTCACAGCTGGGATAACTTGTGGAACTCGGAATTTGCGTAGACGGCCAGATGGCAATCTTTAACATCTCCATTCTTCCCAACCAGCTTTATGCAACGGTAGACGAACAAGTGACTAATTCCGCGGGATCAGAGCGTTTTCAAAATATCACCTCTTTTCACATCACATCGCTATCTCTAGCAAAACGAAATATGAAAAAAAAATATTTCTTCGGTGGCTTCGTCTTAGCAGATTTGTGGCAAAAACACTGAGGTAATAAAATTGCCTTGAAAAGTTTCTCAAAAAACTGTGGTTCGGAGTCGACTTTAAACTGTAGGTCCCGCCACTCATGCATAAAGTTAACACACGCAACATAAGTGGTGAGAGAAGCTTGGTTGTAGTCCTGACTGAAGAGTTGTAATAAGCAATTATTCTTTGTGATGGGATCTAGTTGACCCATTCCCCCATAGCCTAAAGATGGTATGCCGCAAGTTCCGCTCCATATTGCACCCGTATCTCAATCCGTTGGCCGAAGAGTTTAGTTTCCAATGCACTTGTAGGTGATGTCGTCATTGCATCATTTATCCGTAAACAATACATATTTTTTTATCATTCTAATGTATCATTTCTTCCTCATTCCAATATGTTGTCATGTTAAGGAGAACATATGGACATTAGGTTAGGTTAGGTCGGAGTGGTAGCTCTGATATTAAAAAGCTCACTTGAGCACACATAGCGGCCCGTTGTGATGGCTCGAGGTGAACGCAGTCCCTGTACTGACCAAGTTCCACCAAAAAAAAAAAAAAAACAATCAAGTAAGAGGAAGAAATTGGTCAGCGCAAGGGATGCACATCAAAAGCACGACTACGCTACACTGGAAAACCAGCCAGAAAGTTTGATAAACGAAGCTATATCCTTGACATCAATAGATGATAGCTCTGCCAAGCTGACAAGAAATGGAGAGCCAAATAACCTATATCTGCAACTCGCAAGAGATGGACACTGACAAAGAAAGTGGATAATCTACATCCACGGCAGATGTCGTTAAATTGGAGCCGCATCCTTTCCGCCTGTCTGCCCATAACACAATCACCTGTAAGCATGGCCACTGTGATTGAGATGATACCACGACCAAGTCCAAGAAACTGGTTAGTACGCCTTCTATCCATCAGGGGCCAAGTGAGTCTAGTACAAATAGACATTTTAAATTCTGTATTTACAGCAGTTCCATCAGAATTTTTTTTGGTAGGCGTAAATAACACAAACATTACGAAGCTCTTTTTGGTAGGCCACAAGCAATATGAACTTTAAACGCAGGTTACTGTTATTACTTAATGAGTTCATAATGTTTCCTTTCCTTACTGTCTTCTGTTGAGTTTTTTTCTTTTTTGTTTTTTGTGTTCACTCCTTTAAAAAAGAAGAAGCATTGGATAACATTAATCACAAACTTTTGACACCTTGATCATTAAGGAAAAAGAAGTCGATATGAGAGGTATGTATACAGAATTCGTTATATGTTAACGTTACACATATTATAACATTACATATGTATATATATAGCATATCAAAACGTTAACATTGCTACAACATTTTAATTTAAAAGCACCAAAAAAATTAAATTCCTAAAATGAAGAATATTTTTTTCAAAAATGCTTGTGATGCATAACATCTCCAAAAACACAAAATTAAGGTGAATTCATAAATTATTATACATCACCTTGCTGCCATTTCTCTCTGACATTTGATTATAAAAAAGCGTTGAAGATAAGTTGCTATAAGGGAACTTAAGTTCGAAATTAAAAAAAAAAGTTTTGACACGTGCATCATTGCTTAAAACGAACGAATGTCATAAATGTTGATATTTTTTTTTATTTATAAAATTCATTTGAAATACTCTTTATATGGATTCCAAAAGATATGATTTGATCTTGGTGGGTAACAGAGATCAGCAATGAATCGCTTTTTCGCTACTCATAAGTACTCATGAAATTTTGAGTATGAGTGAGTCAACAGTATTGAAATTCAACAACTCTGATTCATTCGTACTCATTACAACATTGATTTAGAAGTACAAGTACAAACTCATACCATTCGGAATATGTTTGATTCATGCGCCTACTCATTCAGATTCATAAATTTAGAAAAATACTTATAATACTCATAAATGATTCGAGTGATTCGGATCACTCATCAAAATTTGCAGCCTTAGTTGTTGTTGCACTTACAAAAAAGAAGAAAGAAAAAGACAAAGACAGCAAGCAAAGCAAACACACAACCTTATAGTGAGTATTGTAGTGTTCGTACGCGAATCATACTTATTTTATGGTTCTTGTAAATGTTGAGTCATGGAGAGTCGAAATCAACAACATCTTACGAGTTGTTAAGTACGAATAAGATGAGTACTTCAAACTTTGAATATGAATAGAGGTTCCATGATATTAAAACAAGTATGAATGCGTATAAGTATCAGAAATTATGAGTATGATTCGAATCTACTCATCTTTTTGAATACTCATTGCTGACCTCTGGTGGGTACGTTAAGAGGCAAAATTGCCGTATTTGAGGCTCAGAAAACCCACACAGGGTCTTACAGAAGCCACCATTATGACTGAGTGTTTGGGAGCGGACGCATCATTGACCCATATTTCTTTGTATCTGAGGACGGCGCAACCATTAGGGTCGCACAATGATAACCGCTTTTTCGGTACCCGCTATTCATGTTATTGATGTGAATGACGTTTGATTTCAACAGGATGGCGCAACTTGCCACACGTCTCATACTACAATTGATTTATTACATCAACCGTTTAATACGCGTTTAATTAGCCGAAATGATGATGTCAATTACCCGCCAAAAAGCTACGATTTGACAACGTTGAACTATTTTTTTGTGGGGAGGTGTTAAAGAAAAGTGTTATGCCTACAATCCAGAGACAATTGAGCATTTGAAGGTTAACATTCGTGACGCCATTGCTGAGGTACGACTCGAAAAAGTGCAGATAAATTGGTCCGATCGAGTGAGCTACTGTAAGGCCATATAACCGCAACAATTATACTTCACAACAAAAAAAAACAATTTGGCAAAATTTGAAACAGTTTTTGCTTACATTGCATTTTTAAATTTAAACTTTTGAAACACTCACTCTATATAACACTTTCAAACTCTCAAATTCTAATACTAGACTGTCAGCACATCTTTAACATCTGATAAGGGCCCTGGATTTTTAAAGTTAGGAAAATGGCATAACATTGATTTGATGTTCATATTCTCATAAAAATTCTACCAATTTTTAATCTGAAAGTTTAAGTAAAGTTTGGATACGTATTGTACCACGTTAAAAAAGTTTAAAATTAATGAAATATCGAGAACGAACACAATTTACACAATCCATGGTATTCCCCGTAAGTCAGCAGAAAGTGGAATGAAGGTTAGGTTAGGTTAGGTTAGAGGACGTGTACTTGTCAATTAAGACAAGTAAGGTACCCGGAGGTCGAATTTACCCATTGTACAACGTCCTACTTTCTCACACCACTTATGTTGTGTGTGTTGATTTTATACATGAGTGGTGGGACCTACAGTTTAAAGTCGACTCCGAACGACAGATTTTTTATTTATTGAGAAACTTTTCATGGCGATTTTTATTAACTCTCAGAGTTTTTGCCACAAATCTGCTGAGAGGAAGTCGCCGAAGAAATACTTTTTGTTTATTTTTATGTCTGGCCTGGGGCTCGAACCCTGGCTTTACGTCTTAATAAGCCAACACATTACCTACTAAACTATGGCGACTTCTCAAAGAGTACCATGAGTATGGTATATTTTAACAAAGTAAAGACGACTTGAGTACATGATGTGCATCTATATAGGACTTTCCGTGAACTGTGGAGAGTAATAAGGAACGCGGTGAGCCCAGCAAACTCTTTTTTGTGCAACGCATTTTCGAGATCTTAATATATTATCGAAATTTCTGTAGCAGTCATAAGTTAGAACTGAGGAGTGGATTGAAAGAATATACTTAGACAATATGATTGGTACCTCTTAATGGCGACTTGATGCTTAGGTTAATACCAATTTGGTCTTCTTCTTTTTAACCTACCAATTATTTTACATCAGAAACCTATTCTTCTTAGTTAACTTCAATCAATCTTCCTGCCTAAGAGTTTTAATTTGAAAATGTTGCCATAACTTATGTTAAATGAAATTTTAAAATTTGTTTTCAGCTCATTGTTGAATTTTAATTATGAGCGACAAAATAACACATACAACACATAAAATTTATTTTCCGTTAATAATTTTAATATGCTGAAGCACGAAATGAGTTCATCAGATGAAAAAAATCTCACGATTATTTTTGTTTCTATTTTCATAACAATCGACTCGTAGCCAACAGCATTTGTGCATCTTGTATTGTGAATGAAAAATGTTCACTAAATTCGTATACAATAGGCCAACCTCTTAAACGAAATGCTAATTTACGAGTTCGTTGAAAGAGATGTCAGATTTAAAAAAAAAAATGTTGGCAAAATATGAGTCTCTACACTGTGGATTACAAGTCGTACTTTGAACTGTTGGCAGAGACATAAATTCAGAAAATAAAACTAAACTTTCATGTGAAATTCACTTACATTTGATTTTTCCCTTTTCTTGGCAATATGCCACGTGTACCGGTATGCAGTGAGCTTCAAGATACAAATTTGTCCATAAGGGAACGTTTATTGTGAATGGGACTTAACTTGTTTCTGTATTGGCAATGACATCTGTCAAACATATTCAGTATACATTAAATTAGTGATCAAACAACACAATATTTTTTGTACTAGAAAATGATGATTGGCGAAAAGCTGGAGAGTCGTATCGTATTATGATCATACTCTGCGGATGCAATATTCAGAATGATTAGCGGAAAGTTGGAGAGTAGTATAGAATGCTTGGCAAGACATATTGTGACATGGCTCTACAGAAGCAACATTTAGAAGATGATGTCCAGAAGATTTTGGTATGAGAAATGAAGACCGTGGAAGACCACCAAAAAAGTTTAAAGACACTAGGTGAAGATGACACTTTGGTTGCGAAACAAATGGCAGAAATGTTAAATGTTGCAGAACAAAAAATTTCAGACCATTTAATAGCTAAAGTTATGTACAATGGGTCACCTGGAACTCCGGGTACTGTACTTGTCTCAATTGGCAAGTACACGTCCTATAACCTAAAAGCTGTTGGAAAGATCCAGAGGTCTGGAAAATGGAGGCAACTTGAATTGAGTAACAGAGAAATAGAAAAGCGAAAAAGCACTTGTGAAATTTTGCTTCAAATACTCGATAGAAAATCAGTGTTGCATCGAATTGTTGCTGGCGATGCAAAATGAATTTATTTTCAGAATCCTAAATGGAAAAAATCATGTGTTAATCCGATATGCACATGATATGCACTTTTATTGAGTCATTATTCGGTTTATTGAGTACAATATTTTAAGTGTTCAGACACATTAACATACGCAGTTCAGCTGGTTATTCAATATTTGACAATATTTGACAGCTGGTAAACAAAACAGCTGGTTAGTTGTTTCAACAACATTGTTTTTATTTTGTTTTGTTGTTTTTTTTGTTTGTCGTAGATGACATTTGAGTTGTCAAATATCAACAAAAATTATTCGGTTAATTGTAATATGCTCACTAAACACACCTATGACAGTGCTGTATTTTAAGTCTTACTCAATATTATAACAATTTGCGTATTTATTGCGCAATTATTAATTGAAACTTTATATGAAATATTGACCTCAATAATGTCGTTTATTGCGATTTACGCAATAAAGCTGCATATCTGAACACCGTACCGACAACAAATGATCAAATGATTAAAAACGGCACGGCAAGGTAATTTTGCAACAATGGCATGGTTTTGCAACAAAGCAAAACCGGTTCAGGATACAATCAAAGCATGAGGCTACTCTGCCCACAGTATTCACCAGACTTAGCCTCTTCCGTCTGCTATTTGTCTTTATCAATTAGAAACGCATTGGCTGAAAAGTACTTCGATTCCTACGGCGATGACGAAAATTAGGTGATTAATTGGTTTGCTTCAAAAGGCCAACGATAGCATGGAATTCAAATATTGCATGAAAGATGGAAAAAATGTGTAGCCAACAATGGCCAATACTTTGACTAAAATGTTTTCTACTTTCCAATTCAAAAATAGTGTCTTATTTTGCAAAAAAAAAAAAAAAATTACGCTCACTTCATACCGGTACACCAGCTCTGTGTACGTATACATGAAGATGTTTTTTTTTGCATATTTAACGATAACGTATATAATATTTTATTTCGGTTTTATTACGTTCACGTTTTCCTTTTAGCAGAAAATTTGATTCAAAAAACTTTGTTGGCTACAATACTTTCTTTTTTAAGTTAAATTTAAAGTATAAAAAAATTAATTTACTCGCGTATATATTTCGCAAGTTATTGATAGAAACTACAAATTAAAATCAAAATAAATTATCAGGCAGTTCTCCATGATTAAATAGCAGAACACCATATTGGATTTCGGAACAAATTGAAAAACTGAATTTTGCAATCGAACGTCAGACCTGAATATCGAAGAGTTTTAATTCGATTTGAGCTAATTTTGTGTCTGTAAGAAACTTCTAATTCAGGCGTTTATCAATAAGTTACATGAGTTCATTTTGTTTAAATATATGTTGAGTTCCAATAGACCGACCCCTGTTACATCATCAGCAATAGGCTGAGGAGTACTTCCTAAATCGCCCTCATTAACGACGATCACTTAGACGATAACATTGTTTTACATCAGTACCGCAGTATTAAAAGGAACATTTTGGCTCAATTACACAGTCCTGCAAATTTGGACTTTTTTTGTGCAAATAAGATGGCTCCAGGCCCGAAAGTTTTCGAGAAAAAGGGGGTTGAAACCCCTAAAAATAGCGTTTTTGGCCATTTTTGAAAAATTGTAGAGCTAAACACTGACGTGCTAGAACCATCGCTATTCTCAGAAATTGACAATTGATCTTTGCTCTTTAAAATGAGCCCAAAGCCAAACTGTAGTAGGGGGTGGGTTTATGTCAAGGGGTGCAAGAGAAAAAGAAACACATTACGGAGGTCCTTAAAAATTAATCAGATTTACTTGAAAATTATTATTCAGGGGTTTTTGGCGTCGCTGATTACATATCTTCATTCAGATTTAAAAAATTCAAAATGGCGGATCCAATATGGCGGTCGAGGTTTATAAGAATTAATCAGATTTACTTCACCGCCATATTTGATCCGCCATTTAGATGATTATCATTGAGACTGAAATTAATTCTTTTCTCATTGGAAATGTTTTTAAATATATGTCTAAGCATTGTTTCCCACTCTGTAGAGGAACGCCTATCTCAATGCAGAAATTCATTTGTAATGGGTGGGCCATCGTTTGTTTCGCATCTTGCAATACGTATGTCATTCTATTCTTTCACAAAATTTAGTATATTATCTCCACTGAACGTAATGAAACAATTTACGTTTGAGCAACGTTGGGATTTATTGGGCCAACGAGAAACTGTACGATGATGTCGAATTTGGCAAAAAAAAAATAATTTTTTCGGATGAAACTCGTTTTCATCTTGGTGGTCGGAAAATCCACATTTCGTCTTACAGAAGTCAATGTACTTATTAAGAGTGACTGTTTGGACTGGCGGAGGCATCATTGGCTCATATTTGTGCATTACAGTCGATGGAGATACCTATGGCACCATGATAGACGATTTTTTGTACCCGCTTTTCATGGTATTGATGTGAACGATGTTTGATTTCAATATGATGATGCAACTTGCCAAACATCTCATGCCACAATTGACTTATTGCATCAAACGTTTGATGGCCGTTTAATTAGCCGAAATGGTGATAACAATTGGCCGCCAAGTAGCTGCAATTTCACAACGTTGGACTAGTTTCTGTCGGGGACCTATTAAAGAAAGGTGCTATGCCGCATTTGAAGGCCAACATTCGTGATTCCATTGCCTATTTACTACATCGCACGCTCGAAAAAGTGCATGAAAATTGGTCCGATGGAATGAGGTACTGTGAGGCTAGTCGCTGCAGTCATATGAATGAAATAATGCTAACCGGAACAATTTTACTTCACAACAAAAAATAAATTTTACGAAATTTCAAACCGTTTTTGTTTTATAGTCGCTGTAGTCTAGTTGGTAGTGTGTTGGCTTATTAGACGTAAAGCCAGTGTTCGAGCCCCAGGCCAGATATCAAGACAAAATACAAAAAGTATTTCTTCGGCGACTTCCTCTCAGCAGAGTTCTGGCAAAAACTCTGAGAGTAAATCAAAAATCTGTCGTTCGGAGTCGACTTTAAACTGTAGGTCCGCCACTCATGTATAAAATTAACACACACAACATAAGTGGTGTGAGAAACTAGGTCGTAATCCTGACTGAAGGGCTGTAATGACCAATTATGTATGTTTTTTTATAGCATTTTTATATTTAAACTTTTAAATGGCCCACCCTATAGTTATTTGTGTTTTCGAAAATACTTAAGTTGGAATTTATTTTTGTTGTGTTTTCTTTGAAATCAAAATCGAAATCGTAAATCGTGTGATTGATCATTACAATATCAGCAACTGTAAACTATCATCATGAAGCTTTTGTGTAATCTTATACGACTTTTGTGACAGGAGGGTTGATTTTCAAAAGTTCTGTATTCGATCCTTACTCTGTGCGTCAATAATAAATGCAAAACCCCAAAATCGCTCTTGTATGGTTTATCGCTAGTAAACTGGTTTATCTTCCGATTACTTAATATAGCACAAGAGAGGTATCGCTTTAACGCCAAGAATGTAATTACAAAAACTGTGTAGTAAATATGTATACTTGTACATACAATTTAATTATTAACGTGTTGTAACTGCTTTAATGTTCATTCGTTTAAGAAGCAAGCCATACGAAGCAACTTTCTAGGTGCTATTGATACCATGAATATCTGAGGCAGTCGCCACAGGAAACATTCATTCTGAAAAAAAAAACACATTTAGTCGCTGCAATACATTTTATATTTTGTAAGCGACAAAATAATACAAAATTGCTCATTGAACAACAACTAAATAAATATAAAATATACACACTAATTATACATACAACTTATAAATTAATTTCTCAATTAAATTAATTGATTTGGTTTGTGTTCTCTTTTTTTGGAATTAAAATTGCATTAAAACGCTAATATCGCAATGGAGTTCTTTTCAACTTAAAAGAGACGGGGGTTTGTCATTGCATCACAATGACAACTCATGTTGTGTGAGTTAATTTTATACGTGAGTGGCGGGACCTACAGTTTAACGTATCTCCGAACGACAGATTTTGTTTGAGAAACTTTTTCATGGCAGGTTTATTTACTCTCAGAGTTTTTGCCAGAAATCTGCTGAGAGGAATTTTTTATGCAAAGGGTATAAACAGAGGAATAACAAACAAATCAATTATTGTTGTTTACATAAAGTTGTGAACAGTGGCACAAAGAATTGTGCGAATAATAAAGAATTTTAATTAAAATTAAACACAAATTTATTTAAATTTTATTTGCCATCTACGTGCTCATATTTTAAACGTTTTTTAAAGGAAAAAACGTAACAATATCAAGTTCATTTAAGTTATAATATCTGCATGCTAAATTTTATTAGAGAAACACTAAAAAAATAATAAAAAATTGTTGAAATCTAAACATGCAATATACGAGAGCAAAATAATTTAAAAAAAAATGTTTTGACTTTAATTCGTAAACATTTCATGTGTGTATGATAAGGCAAATTTAAAATCTTTTAAAAATTTAATTTAATTTTTAAGTGTTTTTTTTTTTGTTGGTTTGATCTCTCTGTACAAATAAATATTGCATGCAATGTAAAGGCTTGTAAAAGCAATGCAAAACTATGCTAAAATAAAGTGATTTGAGTTTACATTCGAAATTACTTTTCGTGCTCGTATATGAAAATTGAATATGGACCGTAGAGTTGTGAATTGTTGCAAATAAATTTAATAAAATGCACAAATCATTCAGTTATTTTGACAAGTTTTTTTTTTTGTTGCAACTATTGTAGACAAATTGAAATTTGTTAGTTTCTTATTAACGGAAGATTTGAGATTTTCTCCAGAGTCTTACATATTTCATTCAAATTGAAAATTTTCGGATTTGCGGATTTGCGGATTTGCGGATTAATGTCTTTAACATTTGCTATGAAAATAACTTTGTGTTCCTTTAGAAGAAATTAGGAGAACAATTTGTTTCGAAAACAGTGCTGGCGATTACTTAAGTTGGTGTGGCCAGCTGCCAGATTTATATTCCATTGAGAATCTGTAGTAGCGAATACAATCAAGTCTTCTCAGTCCAATGTCCAGCTTCGTAAAACAAAAATTAATTTTAATTTAAAACAAGAAGTTTCCATTTGACTGCCTACCATTTCTCCAATGACACTGCATATTGTCTACTGTTCCTGGCTTTACGCAATGTCACATCGTCAGAGAATGTTGCGTATAAAATTTCAACGAATTTTCCCTTTTTTGATGCTAAAATGTCATAAACGCCTTAAGATATGAAATTACAAGTTTAAAAATTAATTCAATTTACACTTTTTGTTTTCACTTTTCAAATCCAAAAAAAAAAGAAAGAAAGATAAATTAACGCCTTTTACAATATAAAATTTAGAAAATTTGCCTCAAAAACATACAAAGCTGTTGGCAAGATAGCAGCTTTCGCTGCTGTATGAAAAGTAATTTAATATGTGCCACAAAAAAAGAGAAAATATTACAATTTGAAATAAAAGTATGAATGCTTTTCCTTCTTTAACTTCAACTATATTTTAATTATTCTGTCTTTCACAAGCACTTATAAACGTCATGAATTTATTTTGCAATTATTTTTGTACTCCTCGAGCCAGGATATTTAAAAGGATTATGAAGAAATGCTAAAAGAAATGCAATAAAAAATACTCTGTAAATCAAATTATTTAGCCTGAGTTTATTCTCTTATCGTTACACTGATTGCATAAATTTAATACGAAGTCAAACAATTCAATTCACACACAAGCCGTTGTATCGTTGCATTCATTGCATTATTGCACGACTATACAACAGTGTATGCTTGTTGTTGATAATTTTCATGTAAAAATCCGATACACTTTAAAAGTTGTATTGGTTTCGTGCTATCAAATTGTGTGAATAAAGAAAATGTGTATATGTTTTAATATGTTTTTATGGTTTCGTGCTATCAAATTGTTTGAATGTCAAAAATTATAAAGAAGAATACGGCATACACAATACAGCATAGCATTGAGCGTTCACAAACAACCAATTGTATTCAATACAACATACACGATACAAAGTCGTGTGAATTGGCTAAATGTTTTATTATAGGGACAACTATAGGTTTAAATTTGAATCATCGGTTATTTCGAATCTGGCAATACTTATACCATTCTATTGTGTTACAAAAAAAAAGTATCTTCTCGGATGAAGCTCATTTTTATCTTGGTTGGTACGTTAACAAGCCAAATGAAATATTTAAGGCTTAGAAAACCAACACGTGGTCTTACAAAAGCCAATGCACTTACTACGAGTGATATAAGGTCGGCACAACCATTACTAACCATGGCCTCACATCTTTTAAGCCAACACACTACCTATTAGACTACGGAGATTTTACTTTAAGGGATATCCTACTAAATACTTATCATAACATTTTAACACAATGGTCTTTTGAATTTCAAATTTCTTTTTGTAGAGAGTACCTAAAATTTCCCTGGGCAAAAATATAGAGTCATTAGGAAGTTTTCTTTATTTTTTATTTGTTTTAATAACTCTTGTATTTTATTAAAGAATAGAAGGTTATGTTAGTTTGGGTTGAAGAGGTAAACGCTGTTTCTGTACTAAGCAAGTTCCTACAAATCAGGGAAGAAGCGCAAGGGCTGCACATTTAAAGCACGACTACCCCACGCTGAAAAACCAGCACGAAAATTTGATAAACGAAGCTATATACTTGACATGAACGGCCGATTACTCCGTCAAATGGGCAAGGATAGGAGGGCCACTGCACTTAGCAAGAGATGGACATTGACAAAGAAAGTGGATAACAGTCTCCTCTTCCACAACGGATCTGCACCCAAGGCAGAAGTCGTTAGATGGTACCTGCATTCTTTCCGGGTGTCTTGCCATAACACAATGACTTGTAAGCATGGCGACAGTGATTGAGGTGATGCCACGACCAAGTCCGAGTAACTGATTGGTGCGCCTTCTATCCATCGGTGGATAGCCTTCTCCTCACTGACCCAGGATAGGTTGGCGTCTCGAAAGAATTTCCGCGCAATGGCTAGCTTGACCGAGGTAAGTGGCATCCCCAATTTTACTGAAGAGGATTCCGGAAGTAGTGCACCAACCATTGGGAGCTCGTCGGCTTTGCAGTTTCCCGGGGACCCTGAAAAGTGTGACTCTGAATCGCCCAGAAAGAAGGTTGAGACAGCGGCGACATTCCCTGACGATCTTGGAGTTATTCACAACGTTCGACAGAGATCTTATGGCAGTCTGACTATCAGAAAAGATCAAGATGCGGTTAAAGGAACACCGTAGACGAGTATCCATTGAGCAGCCCGGTAGATGGCCATTACCTCCGCCTGAAACACGCTACAATAATCCGGCAGTTGGAGGGAAATGTTCAGGTCCAGTTTTCTAAAGTAGACTACGCTACCCATCCCGCTATCGAGTTTAAAGCCATCGATGTATACATCTAGGAGTTCGGGGGGGACGATCACGTCAGGGGCTACTGCTTGGGATCAAGTAGTGAAAACCCCTGTCAAAACAATATTCTATAGGGAGATAATCAATGTTCAGTGGGGCCCCAGAGGAGTGTCCAGAGAGGACGATGCGCCAACGAGACAGGCCATTGAGTCTAGTTGCAATTTATTTAGCTACCTGCTTAGCGAGAAACACAGTAGGAAGCCGGTTAAGCATTGCGAACAAGGCCTGTGGGGGGTGTTGAGTAGAGTACCAGTGTATTCAAAAACATAAGCAAATTATAAACCCCGTAGGAAAGAAGTTCATGTCCTGAAAACATCAGATAGGCAATAAACAATCGCTTAAAACATGTAAATTTCTGAATTTGTGTTGTTTCTTTTAACCGACACCGGAACTATTTTGTTTCTGGAATACAATAAAAAAGATGGCCTAATAAATCATAAACGCATAATTTTAGAAACCTTATGGGTTTTTACAAAGCATGTTTATAATTCCCATTTGATTGTTTTAAATGGAGAAGTAAATATAGTATCGTGCAATTATCAACCATTGTAGGCTTTTAAGCTTGAAAGACGGCAAATGCTTATTAGGCTTTTAGTGGTCATTTGATATTTAATGCATTAAAAAATTACATTCTGTTGCTGTCTCTGAGATATATAACTGAGAAATGAGAAAAATACTTTTCAACAAATTTTCAAATGTAAATTTTATATTTACAGCATAATCCATTATGTTTTACATCATCGACATACGTACATAAATTACCAGAGGCATCATCAACAGCACTGAGCTCAACCGACAGCAATACCATCAACATTTTGAAACAAATTGCGCTTAACATTAGGGATAGCAAGAGCACGCAAATCTAAGTCATTGTACTGCTGTTACAGCCTATGTTCACAAAATATATCGTCGTCAGTTACTCACAGCATTATTTTATTTGTTACGCCTAATAACAATGGTTACCAATAAAAACTTTACAGCTGTTATAGCAGTGAAGTTTCGTACCATTCGTTTATGGTATAATACGAGTAGTGTTGCAATTATCTGAAGTTATTTTAGAAAAATGTAATGTTCATAAGTTCTTTTATGATAAAAAAAAGACAATTTTCTACGTTGAATTTGCAGTGTCAGAAAAGCTGTAATTAAAGTTAAGTTAAAGATGAATATTTTTTACGATTTTACTGATAATAATAAGACAGTTTTTCCATTAAAGTCGGCCCTTTTTGGCGCCATCAAACTTGTGTTAATTGTACGCTGAACAAAAATTCACTTGCAAAATATTCATTTCAATTTATATTTTCCAGAACAAATAAACTAGAAAATTTCAGAGATTCGTTTTACGGCACTCTCCATTACATCAGAATTGAAACGATGTAAGCTTGAATTAATCCGATCCCTGCACAAGTATCCATAGTTTACGTCACAAATTTTGTGTTAAAAAAACATCAAAAATGTACCAAAAATATTCTCGAGATTATTGAGCAAAATATTGAATTTATGAGCAGCTTTAAAACCCGATTTTGTGGCGAATAATATAACAATTTTAGACTGACAGCCTTATCGGTCCAACGGCATGTGGCTTCAAAAGGATGGCTCTACGTGCCCTACTGCTAATCCCATATTTTTTTGACATTCTGAACGAACGATTTGAAGATATGATCATCTCACGCATGTAGGTGGTGTAAACTAGCCGCAGAGAGCGTGCGTGCCCCTACATGTTGCGAAAAGTTGTAGAACAAGTTGAATCAACGGCTGGTAGCCTTATTAACTCGTTTCGCCGTGGTCTAGTAGGTAGTGTGTTGGCTTATTAGACGAAAAGCCAGGGTCAAGCCCCAGGCCAGACATCTTAATAAAATATAAAAAGTATTTCTTCCGCGACTTTCTCTCAGCAGATTTCTGGCAAAAACTCTGAGAGTAAATAAAATTGCCATGAAAAGTTTCTCAAAAATCTCTCGTTCGGAGTCGACTTTAAACTGTAGGGCCCGCCACTCATGTATAAAATTAACAAACACAACATAAGTGGTGTGAGAAACTAGGTCGTAATCCTGACTGAAGTGCTGTAATGACCAATTATGTATGTATGTATGTATGGACTGTTGAAAATAAAATTTTTTTGATCTTCAAACAACCGACTAACAACCCCCATTCAACATAAGAATTGTTTGTATACAATTATAAAGTTGTACAACCAGTCGTAACGTGTAGGGGCAGCATTAGACTTTTTCTTTTTCCACGTAACCCATGTCATCGATCAAATTCAGCCTAATTTATGCGTCGAAGTCATAAAAATTGTACATTTTGGATGACATCCACCCAGAGAAGACGCGGCAGATATTTAAATGATGTTATATTCCATTCACGATGGCATCGATAGATCTTTCAAATTAATAAAAAAGAATGTCAATGATATGATATACATACCAGAGATCAGCAATGAATCGTTTTTTCACTACTCATAAGTACTCATGAAATTTTGAGTATAAGTGAGTCAACAATATTGAAATTTAACTTCATACTCTGATTCTTTCGTACTCACTACAACATTGATTTATAAGTACAGGGTGCAATGAGTATGAGTACAACGTTGACATCAAACTCATACCATTCGAAATATGTTCGATTCATACGTCTACTTATTCAGATTCTTAACTTCAGAAAAGTATTTATAATACTCATAAATGTAGCAGATATTTAAGAGATATTATATTCCATTCATGATCTTTAAAATGATTAAAAAAGAATGTCAATGATGTCTTACACATAAATACCAGAGATCAGCAATGAATTTTCTTTTTTCGCTACTGATAAGTACTTATGAAATTTTGAGTATAAGTGAGTCAACAGTATTGAAATTCAACTTCATACTCTGATTCTTTCGTACTCACTACAACATTGATTTATAAGTACAAGTTGCAATGAGTATGAGTACAACTTAGACATCAAACTCATAACATTCGAACAACGTTTGATTCATACGCCTACTCATTCTGATTCATAAATTTAGAAGAATACTTATAATACTCATTAATGATTAGAATGATTCGAATCATTCATCAAAATTTGCAGTCTTAGTTGTTGTTGCATTTACAAAAACAGAAGAAAGAAAAAGACAAAGACAGGAAGCAAAGCAAACACACAACCTTCAGGTGAGTATTGTAGTGTTCGTACGCGAATCACACTTATTTTGTGATTCTTGTAAATGCTGAGTAAAGGAGAGTCGAAGTCAACAACATCATGCGTATTGTTAAGTATGAGTACGACGATTACTTCAAACTTTGAATATGAGTAGTATGCGTATGATATTAAAATAAGTATGAATGCGTATAAGTATCAGAAATTATGAGTATGATTCGAATCTACTCATCTTTTTGAATACTGATTGCTGATCTGCGATGCATACATACATAATTGGTCATTACAACCTTTTAGTCAGGATTACGACCTAGCTTCTCACAACACTGATGTTGTGTGTGTTAATTTTTTACATGAGTGGTGGGACCTACAGTTTAAAGTCAATTCCGAACGACAAATTTTGTTTGAGAAACTTTTCATGGCAATTTTTATTTACTCTCAGAGTGTTTGCCTTAAATCAGCTGAGAGTAAGTCGCCGAAGAAATATTTTGTTCTTATTTTTTTTGTTTCGATGTCTGACCTGGGGTTTGAACCATGGCGTTACGTATAATAAGCCAACACACTACCTACTAGACTACGGCGACTTCAGGAATACACTGTAGGAAACAAAGATCAAACTATACTAACAAAATTATACAGAAAGCATATGTACGAAAGATAATAATAAAAAAAGTTAAGAGACCGATTGGGAATCTATTAATAGCTGGTAGTTTGATCTTTGTATAGGATATTTCAACAGGGACTTTCGTACTTTAACAGTTAATAACGTCTATCTTGTTGTAGCTATATCCACTGAATTAGTTGTTATCTATTCCCTATTTTCTGAAATCACCATGGGCGACCATAGACAACGACGTGAATAGCCGGTTGGGCTCCAGAGCTTGCCAATTGCTGATTTTTATGGAAAAATAATCTTCAACGATAACGCCCATTTCTGGATCAGTAGCAATCCACACGAGATTCAAAAGTATAAAATGTAATTATTTTTAAACGACGGTGCAATCAGTCCATATTTTCATGATAACGATAACGACATCAGACCATCACATGACAATGGCGAACTTCAACTTTTGGCCCGAATTTAATCATCTAGACATGAACTATATGCGGTTTCAGCAGGACGACTTTGCATGCTCTACGTTCTACTATTGACAAGATTATAAAGAAATTTGAAGAAACTGGAAGCATAACAGGTCTCTGTAGCATCGCAATGTACGAACTACTGAAAATATCATTCCTGTGAGAAACAGTGTGGCAAATAATCCAAATTTGCATCTCCATTCATAATATATCAACCAAAAGTTAAAGCTGGTTTTCCATTCATAATTCAGACTTTAACTGCTAATTTTTCGAAGAAAATTTTATTCGGTAATGAAGTTCATTTCTTACATGGTGGTTACATAATAAGTCAAATTGGCGCACATACATATAGCTGGAATAACCCAGAAATTATAGAAAAAAGCCATTGAATCTGGAAAAAATTACTGTCAATAATGTGTGGTATTTTTTGATGTTCTGCGCGGATGATTGGAATATATAGTCATCCGACGTGAATGACCACAGCGGTCCTTAAAACCGACGTAACCCATGTCATCGTTCAAATTCAGCCTGATATATGCGCCAGAGTCATGAGAAAATGTACATTTCGAATGGCAATGTTCTAATCCATTCATAATAACATCAAGAGATCTTTTAAATGAACAAAAAAAATGTCGATGATATCTCACACACACTTTGTTTTATTTGAATTTAACACTAGGTTTACGGATGTTGATTATCTACCTATTTTTACTGAAGTGAGCCAATTTGACTCATACAAGGAAATTGATGTTTTTCCGAAAAAATAGTTCCAAATAAATTTAAATGAAATGTTTATTATCAAAAAAATTCCTGGAAAGCATTTTTTACATATAGACTCCCTTTTTGAAACACATTTTCCGCAAACATTTCAATTACATTTAGTACAATAGTTTGAAGTTCTGTTTCTTTTGCATGATTGTTGAACTTGACAATTCTTCCGTGCGTCAGTAGCATGAATTTCTGTCATTGGAATGGAAGTGTCCTCGACTTCTTCTTTATATTTACGTCTTAGCTCTTCAGCCAAATAGAAAATAAAATCTTTTCGTGAAATATTTACTTGAGTCGTCTCTTTATACAGAATACAAGCATGGATAGCTGCTAAAACGTTGTAGGAAACTTGTAGAGGCTTTAACGCTATACTTTCGGGCCGTTTGGTACATGATTTGATATATGCCAGAAACGTCTTTGAATATGGTATAAATCCGTGATCTGCCTACGTTTCTGCCTTCGTTCAATGTTTCCCATAGTGTCCTCAGCAGCTTTTTCAGCTAAAATTTCTATATCAGAAGATATATCGATAGCGTCTAAATCATTTTTGGTTTCAGAATCAGAAAAAACCCTGGCTCTTTTTTTGTTAGAAGCTATATAACAAAGATCTTCATCTTCACTAATTGAAGATTCAATATTATTGACTTCCTCTTCTAATTCAATTTCGTTATGCCGTTGGCCTACATCAGTTGTATCCGATTCATTATCTGATTGGTCTCTCTTTATTTTTAGTTTTTTCAACAGAAGACAATTTGTCTGATTTTTTTCCCATAAATAAACGGTTCACAGACAGAAGTGGGTAATAATGTATCAAAAACAAGTAACAATCAGAGAAACAAAATCACAGGCTTCTTGACTGTTGCCCAGGCTGTTAAACTATTAAACCATTCTATGAGTCAAATTGGCTCACAGCCGTGAAAATAGGTATACCACATTTGATAATGCGTAATGAAGGGGTGTATGGGGAAGAGGAATGAACGTTTACGCATCTTTCATTACTTAACTAAAAACCAACGTATGATTTTAAAAAGTAATATTAAAGTTTTCTATATACATATATAATGATCAAATTTTTAAGTCAAATTGGCTCGGTCCGTAAATCTAGTGTTAAAGCTGAAAAGCGTTTAGAAGAAGATTTTTTAGAAAAGGACCGTGTAAAATTTTTTTAATTAAATATATAACAACGGAAAGTAATAAAAAAATAAAAAGAACGAAGGATATTATAAGATCTTCCATAAATTGGAACCCTTACAGTAAAAGACATGTTGGAGCACATGAAAAGAAGATTGGACAGAAAAAATAAAAAAAATTTGTTTGTGTATTCAAAGTACAAATTAAGTAAACCATATCTCGATGATTTATATTTTCTTTTCTCCATTGTTATTAATTTATTTAACATCTACGCTACTAATTGCAATTAATTTGTTTCAAGTTCATTAAAATATGCAACATATTTGCATAATCATGTGAACTTAAATCGAACATTTACTTTGTCTCCAGAATTTTGTTTTCGTATTCATTTACAAATGAATAGAAATTTCTGAATAAAATTTGCAAAAATTATTGCAACTGTACTCACAAACCAGACTTTATGTCGTAGTTCTGAGTTTTTCTAAATTGTAGTCGTACATATTTCTTGTTTTATTTCAAATAATTTTTTATTATTTATCGTATGAAAAACCTGATGTCCACAACCCACACGTAAAACAAAAAAAAAATGTAAATACGTTTACACTTAAAGAAAAATTGAAATTTATTTAAGAGTTCTTTTCCATGAGTATACAGTGATGGGAAAATTAATAAGGACACCAACTGCACTTATTATCATTTTCTTTTCTAAATAACTGTAAAGAGCAGCATTATTTTCTTTCCAAAAATTCCAACAGCTGTTTAGTTCGATGAATGAAATAAAATGCCATACTCATTAGGTCATTTGCCTATTAGTAGATTATGAGTACTGAAAAATAAAAATATGGTAAACGGTTTGGATGACGTTAGATTTGCGAAAAACAGTACCAAAAAAAAAACGTCTTAAAGCGTTTAGTAACACTAAAAAGCGGTGGAATAAAATTGTTGGAAGAATTCACTGGGATGTACAGTATCAGACAAAATTAAAGAACGGGCTCAATAAAATGTTACAACTCTGATAGATTTAAGTTATTTGTTCACTGAATTCTAATATGCTTACTAAAATAAAATAGAAAATACCAAACAAACACAACCCCGTTCTTTAGTTTTGATTGATACTGTATGTGGTCCGTTTGTGGTGCTCGATATCTTTTGACAGACTATATAAATCGTTGAAGGTGTTTGTATATTTTTTAAGGCAAATATTTAAGAAAATGATACGATTACAAAAATCAAGGTGAATAGAAGTGTTGAGAAGCGAATTGAGGGAGACGTGTGCACTGATCGTTCCTTTACGCCGGTTTGGAAGACTGGTGGTAGGCTGAGGCTGCAGTTTAAATATGGACCCCAGCCCATACAAAAATTATTAGCGCGTTAATCGCCATGTCAATCATATGTGTCTGACGCTAAGAAGTTCTACATGAGCCATGCCAGACATATATGTCTGACGTACGCGATTTGGTAGAAGGCCACGTCAATCACAGATGTCCGACGCAAACGACGCTGTGCTCAAAACAACGGGTTAATACTTGTTTTATCTTGTTGCATCTTGTTTGGATGCGGCCATGTCAGTCATATACATATGTGTGACATAAAAAATAATGTTTTTCCGGGAATTTTGGCAAAAAAATTTATTTTCTGTGATACATTAATTTTCCTTGATACATTTTAAAATAAATTATCTAATAAAGTTACCATGGCCCACGTCAAAAATTTTCTGATATTATCGTGGCGATTAACGTCTTAGGGTTGCTACTTCCAATGAAGTATTCACCGGTAGAAAACCATCTGTCAAACATTTCCGACATTTTGGCTCATTATCTGTGGCTTTAGCCAAGATAGCACATCGAAAATTCAAACCAATGCGATGATGAAAAGAATTCATAGCAGAATTATTCGAAGATAGTTCAATACGAAATTTTGGTTTTGATGGCAATACAGTTGACGAAGAATTCCGAGATACAAATGAGTGTATACACTGGTTTCGAATGAGGAATAGAACGTTCTTAAATTGGTAAACGTTGTGAATTCTATGAATTGCGATGATATAAATATGAAAGTATCCTAAATAGTAGAGGAAGTACAAAAAATATAATTCCTTTGTCAAGTGGAAGGAATATAATACTATTTTCAGACATGCACGTTTATTGAGTCAATATTCGATTTATTGATTACAATATTTTAAGTGTTTAGACATAACAATATACGCAGTTCAGCTGCTTATTCAATATTCATGTGACAGCTGATAAACAAAACATTTGGTTGTTTCAACAACATTGTTTTTGTTTTGTTCGTTGTTTTTTTTTTTTTTTTGAGTTGTCAACTGTCAATAGGAAGTGTTCGGAAAATTGTAGTGTGCTCACTAAACGTACTGATGACAGTCCTGTATGTCAAGTTTTAATCAATATTATAACAATTTATGAATTTATTGAGCAATAATTAATTGACATTTTATATGAAATATTGAGATCAATAACGTCATTTATTACGATTTACTCAATATAAGTGCATGTCTGAACATAGTATAAATATTTATTGCAAATAATACTTCATCATTGATCAATATGCTTAGGGATAACAGAGCTATTGGTTGGAAATGGATATTTACGGTGAAACAGGCAAATAAAGCAAGGATCGTTACAAATGGCAATAGTCAACTGTTTAGGGTGAATTGCATCGAATATTTTTACGTTCAGGCAAAACATAATACACATTTGGTCTAACAGCAGAAAGAAAATGTACCTGCATCATCATATGGATGTTTAGTACGTACATATGTACGCCATACCGGAAAAGGGATTTGCGTAAGCTAGTTTATATTAAATTCATAAATAACAAGGATCCGAATTACGTTTTAAAGATTAGTAAAGCATCTATTCCTGGTTTTAATTTCAGTCATGCACAGTCTAATGCAGGATATACTAAGAATGTGGTCTAATGTGGTGCAAGCCACAATACCCACTCAATGAACTGATGAATGATTTGTTTCTGGAGGGGTAACTACCAATTTAAAAACTAACACAAAATCAAATTGACATAAGAAATCTGCTTGAAGTCGCCGTAGTCTAGCAGGTAGTGTGTTGGCTTATTAGACGTAAAGCCAGGGTTCGAGCCCCAACCAGACAGCAGATTTCTGGCAAAAACTCTTAAAATAAATAAACCTGCCATGAAAAAGTTTCTCAAAAATCTGTCGTTGGGAGTCGACTTTAAACTGTAGGTCCCAACACTCATGTATAAAATTAACACACACAACATAATTGGTGTGAGAAACTAGGACGTTGTACAATGGGTCAATTCGACCTCTGGGAACTGCACTTGTCTTAATTGACAAGTACACGTCCTCTAACCTAACCTAATCTGCTTAATATTTCTGGCTTATGCTATAAACCCAGAGAAAAAAAGTGACGAAGGTATTACTCTGGCCAATAAAAAAGCAATGTATCAAGAATAAAATTTCGTTGCTGTCTTTCTGTTATTGCAACACAATGCACTGCATGAGTAACAGATATCTGCTGAGTGTTGATCTTAAATGAAAATGTAATCAAAACATTATTTTTCTTAAATTTGCAAATTTTAAATGCACTCTGGTAAATACATATTTAACTTGCACAAGTTCTTTTAAAAGTCCAATTTTTAAAATGATCAATAAAACTGTATTTTAGCAAAATTATAACTTGCAACGCAACGAATAAATGCATAGCGACTATGAAACTGAAATCAATTACCTTAGTTTTTGAGGTGTGTATTAATAATTTCGGTAGCTAATAATTTCATTTAAAAACTACGAGACTTTTTCGTTAAAATTTTTTATTGACGATTTAATATCATTTTTTTTATATTTTTTGCTTTTGAGTTGCACAGTTGCACTTGTTTATAAAATTAAAATATTTAGAAACTGGTACCTAATGGTCTGCTCCGAAAATTTATTGATCACGTTAATTTTATTCATGGTTTTATTTCTAATTTCGGTTGATTTTAATTTTATGAAAAACTACAATTGTTTGTTTTTCTTATTCGTCATTATTAGATGTTTTATTTTGTATATGTGTATATATACTACATATTGTTACGAAAATGAAAAATCTAGATACGCATGTGTTGCTTTTACACATCTTAACATTAAAATTATAAACAAAAGCTACAAAAACAAAACAATGCAGTAAACAAACTTGTTTACAAATTATCGTACTGCTTAATATAGCAACAAACATCAGCATAAAAAATGGTAAACAAGTAAACAAAAATACAACAACAAACACTACATAATAAACGTAAACATTGTTGTAAATGTAAACAATATTTACATTTATAGAGATTCCGAGAAGGCGAAATCACGATCGTTCGCTTTCAAGAACATTCATCAAACTATTTACTTTGCCATAAAAAAGGCAAGGCAAAACAGACGACTGAGTTACTGAAGTTCAGTCTGTCTTGTGTGAAGACACGGTGTGTTTGAAGAGAGTAATCGTGGGTTGAAGATCTCCATTACAAAGATCTGTTGAATAATTGCCTAGTAATTTTTATTGTTTATGCAAATGGTATAAACAGAGAAATAACAAACAAAGCAATTGTTGTTGTTTGCATAAAGTTGTGAACAGTGGCACACAGAATTGTGCGAATAAAAAAGAATTTTAATTAAAATTAAACACAAACTTATTTTTCTTTTATTTGCTATCTACGAGCTCATATATTAAAAGTTTTTAGAAGGTAAAAACGTAACAATATTTTTATATGTTTAAATAATTATTCAAGTATGGTGTACCGGTATGAAGTGAGCGTCAAGCTACAAACGTCTTCATAGGAAACATTTATTGTGAACGATTCTAAATTTTTTTATGTTTACGATGTATAGAATCCATCAAATCAGTAAATAAACAATACCATATCGTATCATCGCGTTAAAAATGGCGAATTTTGTACCAGAAAATAATGATTTGCGGAAAGGCATTACTTTTTTGTTATCATTTGAAGCAGAGTGCTGGAGAGTCGCCTCGAATGCAACATGCAAAAAATAGTTTCGACGGTTCAGAGATAACGATTTTGATGTGAGAAATGAATAACTTGTAAGATCACCAAAAAAGTATGAAGACGTCGAACTGCAAACAAAATATTGCCCGAATTAGATGAAGATGAATATAAATTTCACAGCAAACAATATCTGACCGTTTTAAAGCGAAGGGAAACGTTTTAAAGTCTGGAAACTAGGTGCCACATGACATGAATGACAGAGAGAGGTAAAGCCGAACAATCACCTGTGAATTGAAATTTTGTTTCAATAACACGATAGAAAATCAAACGAATTGTTACTGGCGTTGCAAAATGAATTTATTTTCAGAATCCTAAACGGAAAATAATCAAATGGGTTAATCCGAGACAACCATCAATATCGGAGCAAAACCAGATCGATTTAGTAAGACGATACTGCTATGTGTCTGGTAGGACCAGAAATGTGTGGTGTAGCCCCTTAAACGTGGTGATCGCAGAGACTACTCAAAGTTGTTTTTGTTAAACATAACAAATTCTAAAAAAAGAAAATATTTTTGGAGGAAAATCTGTTTGAATAATTGACTTTCTAATTGAATGCCGAGGAATTACAGTCTTGGGGATTGATCGCAAGCACCATTGTAGGAAATTGTGATGTCAGGTGGTTGACGACATATATCGGATGTGCCATCCACCCGATCCGTTTAAATTTTAACCATCGGTTATTTCGAATCTGGCAATACTTATGTTGTTCTATTCTGTCACAAAAGTCAGTATATTATATCCACTAAAGGTAATGAATCGCTTGAGCAACGTTAGGATTTATTGTCAAAAAATATGTTTTTTCGGATGAAGCTCATTTTCATCTTGGTGGTCACGTTAATAAGCAAAATTGTCGTATTTAGGGCTCAGAAAATCCACACGTGGTTTTACAGAAGCCAATGCACCCATTACGAGTGACTGTTTGGTACAGCTTGTAGAACGGAGGTATCATTGGCCCATATTTCTTTGAAAATGAAGACGGCATAGCAATTACGGCCAATAGAGGCACATGTCACATTTCATGGTATTGTTCTGAACGATGTTTTGTCTCAACAGGATGGTGCAATTTGCCACACATCTCAAGCCACAACCAAATTATTGCGTCAAACGTTTGATGATCGTTTATTTAGCCGAAATGGTGATGTCAATTGGCCGCTAAGAAGCTCCGATTTGACACCGTTGGACTATTTTCTGTGGGATGCCGTTAAAGAAAAGTGTTATGCCGACAAACCAGAGACAATTGAGTATTTAAAGGCCAACATTCGTGATTCCATTGCCTAGATACGGCACCATACACTCGAAAAAGTGCATTAAAATTTGATCGATGGAATGAGGCCAGTAGTGTTTCATATCTAACCGGAACAATTGTGCTTCACAACAAAGAAATAAATTTGGAAAAATTTCAAACCGTTTTTGTTTGAATTGCATTTTTAATTTTAAACTTTTAAATGACTTACTCTTTCTCTGTGGCTGTCCGGTTCTCTTCTTTTAGTCGATATTTATGCTATCTTGAGATTTATAACGGGACAACGATGCATTTTGAACCTTGCTTAGCTGATACCTCTTACATTCGTACCAAATTTTATACTAAATTGTCATAAAATTTAATTATTTTTTTCTGCGCATGCCACTACGCAGAATGAGAAATTAAATTTTTTTCTCAAAATTTCTCAACAGGAAGCCTTAACAACATTTAATTTTCTTTTAGTATGTTTTTTTATTTTCTTTCATAATTTTATGATTAATTGAATAACGCGTTATATTCATTATGTTTTCAATTTATATTCCATATATAAACGATTACAATCGTGTTACACCCCTTAACTTTATTTAATTTTTTTATTCGGCAATAACTGGTTTTAAGATTATGTTCATCCATTCAGAAGAATTTGGAAATGAATCGAAAAAAAAACAGAAAGGAACAGAAAATGTCAAAACTTATTTAATCAAGTATAAATTATGTTTGGTTTTTATTTATTCAGTTATACAGTGTTGTGCTGTGTCTTTGGTATCTTTATCCTCCTGACTGCTATGACCCACCTACCATAACTATGCAACGAAGACGGATTAACGGTTTGTTGTGACCTTATTTTAAAATTATATGTTTTTAATAAGAAATACCGTAAGACATTTATGACATTAATTACAATTTGATATACAAGAATTAAAAAAAGAAAACAACATAAAACACTCGAAGAAGACCATGGTAAATATAAAACCCTTGTAAAATGTATTTTTTTTGTTGCAATTAATAAGACTGACTGACTTTATATTAATCTCACTGTATTCATTAATTTTAACATAAAATATTAAGTCTTCCAATAGGGACTTACGAACTTTGTTAGTTGATAACGGTCATCTTGTTGAAGGCATACATAGCTGCGAAAGTAGTTGTCATTTATTCAATCCGTTTTGCGTTCAAAAACACATATAAATATGAAAATAGTTTTATTAACATGGGTTTCCTATTCGGATCTCCGGTTGGTCACGCTAATTGATGACAGTGGTTCTCAGATTTGGTTCTTCCAAAGCAGACACTCTTTAGTCGTCGCATCAAGTACCCTTTGGAACATTCCATTCCATTCGAACGACATGGCTGAGCCAGAGCAGTCGCAGAACGTCCATGTCAGGTTAGGTTAGGTCGGAGTGGTAGTTCTGATATCACAAAGCTCACTTGAGCACGCATAGCGGCCCGTTATAATGCCACGGGTGAACGCAGTCCCTGTACTGACCAAGTTCCACCAAAATCAGGGAAGAGGAAGAAGTTGGTCAGCGCTAGGGCTGCACATGAAAAGCACGACTATCCCATACTGGAAAACCAGCCATAAAGTTTGATGAACGAAGCTATATCCTTGATGTCAATAGATGATAGCTCCGTCAAGCTGACAAGAAATGGAGAGCAAAATAGCCTATATCTACACCTAGCAAGAGACGGGCAGTGACAAAGAAAGTGGATAACAGTCTCCTCTTCCTCAGCGGATCTGCATCCACGGCAGAAATCGTTAAATGGGAGCCTCATCCTCTCCGCGTGTCTACCCATAACGCAATGACCTGTAAGCACGGCCACTGTGGTTGAGATGACGTCACGACCAAGACCAAGTAATTGGTTGGTACGTCTTCTATCCATCAAGGGCCAGGTGAGTCTAGCTGTGGAGCAGGACTCCTCATTGACCCAGGATAGGTTGGCGTCCCGAGAGAATTTCCGCGCTATGTCCAACTTAACCGAGGCAAGTGGCATACCCAGTTCAATTGAAGAGGATTCCGGAAAGAGCGCACCAGCTCTGGCGAGCTCGTCGGCCCTACAGTTTCCCGGAATGTTACTGTGCCCGGGGAGCCACACCAGTAAGACACTGGTGAAGCGCCCAGAAAGAAGGTCGAGACAGCGGCGACATTCCCTAACGATCCTAGAGTTATTCACGAAACACGATAGAGATCTTATCGCGGCCTGGCTATCAGAAAAGACCGAGACGCGAGTGGAAGGAGCACCGTTGACGAGGATCCATTGAGCAGTCCGGTAAATTGCCGTCACCTCCGCTTGAAACACGCTGCAGTAGTCCGGCAGACGGAGAGAAATGTTCAGGTCCAGTTTCCCAGAGTAGACACCGTTTCCAACCCCATTATCGAGTTTAGAGCCGTCGGTATATGTATCCAGGACTTACGGGGGGACAACCGTATTATGATTCCAGTCGTCCCTACTCGGAATCAGAGAGTGGAAACCCCCATCGAGACAATGTTCAGCAGGGATATAGTCGATGTTCACGGAGACCACTGGATCAACCTCCAGAATAGTGGAGTGACCAACGTCCATGTCATTAAACAGCTTATGCAGCTCAATGTCGGATCGGATGCGGAAATCATTACCAACTTGCACTGGACCGAAAAATACTCTCAAGGCTCCTGCATCTCTGCTTAAAAGTGTCCATGCTTTTACGCCACAGAGGAGTACGTAGAGAATAAGCAACTTGAAAAGTATCAGTTTCGTAGTAGGAGAGAGATATGTGATACTCAATTGCCTATTGATACCGTACTAGCAGCAGTCCGCAAGACGGAACGTACGCTTGATCTACAGACTGGCATCATTTTTGCTGGTATCGGCGTAGCCAAGGTCAACAAATTCACTGACAATATCGAAAGTAAAGTTATTGGCCGCAATCCGAGATCTAATGCGCCGCATTTTCCTGCTAGTCAACAACATATACTTGATTTTGCACAGTCTCATCTTGCTATACTTCCGTTAATAGCGCTAAAGGCATATCCAAGTTGTACTTCTGCCTTCCACAGAACACTTGCCATGACAAAGTCGTAGAGGTTCCATGACAAGGGATCACCTCGTTGAAAACCTTGCACGGTATCAAAGGGTATGGAGTGGTTTTATTTCTACCTTGACGGAGCTGCATGAGTTGCATAACCTTATCCGCCTCCCAGGAATATCGAGATCAGACAATGCGATAGAAACTCGATTCCTTATAGAATTATTCAAGGCTGTCTTATGGTCGACAAAAAGATGATGTGTATCGACTTGCTTTTGGTGGATCTTCTCCAGTATTTGAAGATCTGTTCAATGGTGGACTTACTAAGTCTAACGCCGCACTGATTATGTCCAATCATTGTTTTGAAACGTGACCTCGTAAGAACCTTGAATTAAATAGGGATAAGGCTTATACCTCTGTAGTTGGCGCATATTATGGGGTGTCCCAGGACAAGGCAGAGTACACTGAGGTCCCAATCGTTGAGCATACATTCCTCTAGCCATAGCTTGTAAATAAGCTAGTGCATGCACACTCCCAGCTTATAATCTCTGGTCTTAAACAATTCAGCCGGCATGTTATCAGGGCCTGCAGTTTAATTGTTCTTAAGTCCCATATCGGACTTTGACTTCTTCAATCTCATCGATTGGGTAAACTTTAGCGTCTATCAAGCAAAAAATCACAAAAAATATTCGGAATGCACGAAAATGGTAACACTGCTCATAAACAAGAGCTTGATGTCTTTTTGATATTAAAATTATTGTAACGTACTTAAAAGAATAAGAATTTCGCGTATACCGTATTATGGACCTCGTACCTAGCAAGTACTTCCTGTTTGTAGAGGTTAATTTCTAACAACAATTTCTTATATCGGGTCCGCCATCTAACGTTTTTTTTTTCAACTAATGCTTATTTCGTGAATGGTAACACTTAGCTCATGTCTGATTTGACAGATAATTAGTTTTAGCCTTCCGCTAAACGAATATGGTTGTGTATGCGCTTGAACAACGCTGGGAAATATTGCGACATTACTTTGAAAATCATGGTAATGTTGCAGAATGTGTGCGAAAATAGCGTACGGATTTTGGAAGAAGAGAAGCACCGTCAGCTCCGTATGTTCGTTATCTTGGGAAAAAAGTAAAAGAAACTGGCATCCTCATCGATAAACCAAAGCGTGAAAAGCCAAAAACAGTACGTATACCCGAGAATATTGCTGCTGTGGCAGAAAGTGTGCGTGAAGAGCCATCAACATCAATTCACCGTCGTTCTCAACAATTGAACATTTCGGAGACATCATTGAGACGAATTTTGCATAAAGACCTTGATATGACGCCATACAAAGTCCAATTGGTTCAGGAGTGGAAGCCAACTTACCATCCAATGCGTTTTCGCTTCGCTAAGTGGGCCTGCGATCAACTTACAGAAGATGCCGATTTTGGCAAAAAAAAACTCATCTTTTCAGATGAAGCTCATTTTGATCTTGGCGGGTATGTAAACAAGCAAAATTGTCGCATTTGGGGCACAGAAAACCCGCACGCATACATTTAAAAGCCGACGCACCCAAAACGAGTCATTGTTTGGTGCGGATTTCGGTCCAGAGGCATAATTGGACCATTTTTCTTCGAAAATGAGCAAGGAGTGGCCGTTACAGTCAATGGCGATCGTTATCGGCCCATGTTGAAGGAATTTTTGTTCACAAAAATTGAACAGGAGGATATTGGCAACATTTGGTTTCAACAGGATGGTGCTACGTGCCACACAGCCGAAGCTGCACTCGATATTTTACGCCCTGTTTTTGAAGATCGCATTATCAGCCGCAGAGCTGATGTCGTTTGGCCACCTCGGAGATGCGATTTGACACCATTGGACTATTATTTGTGGGGTACCGTCAAAGATAAGTGTTACGCCCGACAAACCAGAGACAATTGACGCTGTAAAGGACAATATTCGTGAAGCCATTGGTGAAATACAGCTGCACACAATCGATAACGTGCTTAAAAATTGCAAAGATCGTGTAGGCTCCTGCATCTGCAGCCGAGACAGCCATTTGAATGAAATTATTTTCCATTAATAACCGGAAGGATTGTACTTTCAAATAAAAAAGAAATTTGAGAAAATATTCAGTATGTAGTTTTTTTAAAGCATTTTCAAAAAAAAAAGTTATTTGGCGGACCCTTTAGTACGGATATCATAATAATCATAAAACTATCCATTGCACTGTAAACATTTTTGTTAAAAGCGAGTGAAAATTTTTGACATCCATGTTTGTAAAAAAAAAATTTCTTTCAGTGTATTATACACATAGATGTGCCATAATTACTATAATAATCACTTATGACATAATAATACAGTCTTAGTAGATAATTATATGATGGATATGGCAGCTGAGGCAATAATATCTATGATTAGAAAACTAAATTTAATGAGAATAACCCTGGCTTAAAGTTATTATTTAGTTTTTCTTTTTTGCTATCTTTTAGAAGCTTCAATACGTTTTTTTATAACTTTTCACAGTATTGTGAGGAAAATTGAACATTTTAATATTCAAATATTAATTTGGCATAATAAGTAAAGAACAGTATGTACTAAAAATCATATACAAATAGAAATACAGTTTTTAATCAACTTATTAAAGTTTAATAATAATTTTTAATAATTGTTTTACTTTCTCTTTAAAGACAATAACGTGTATCGATCAATTAAGTTATTGGTGGAAAATATTCTCAGATAACACTGTGCGACAAAATACGAAAAATTAAATACACCCGAGTAACTTACCTAGTCTAAGTTGTTCAGTTACTTGAGCTGTTTTATTTGACAAAAACTGTTTGTTTTGGACTTTACGCACAAATTTATTGATTACACAAATATTTCTGAACCCATATCCATGTTATTAGAAAGGAGAGTGATGGGCCTTTAAAATGATATACATATATATATATATATATATATATTATTTGTCTTAATATGCTATGAGGTTTGATGAGCTAAACTTGACAAATGCGAATTTTACTTATATTTTTTAAGTTTGTCAGTTCAAAGTAGCAAACTTTAACTAAAAAATATAAGATAAGTGATGACATTTTGAAAGTGCATTATCTTGTGAATAAACTAACACTTCGTTTGATCAAATCGGAGAAAAACTACCGTACATTTATATATTATTTGACTTAATATGCTATGAGGTTTGATGAGGTAAACTTGACAAATGCGAATTTTTTTCATATTTTTTTAAGTTTCTCCGTTCATAGCAGCAAACTTTAACTAAAAAATATAAAAAAAGTGATAACACTATGAAAGTGCATTATCTTGTGAAGATATTGACACTTCGTTTGATCAAATGGGACAAAAATTATCGTAGTTATTATTAAAAGAGTCTAATGCTAGATTTACACGATTGAAATTTTCTCTGTCCGCACTTCTTCACGCCATCGTCCATCCGTTATAGATTCATCCGCATTCACTAGGTCGTAGTCTATTATTTGTGCATAGGTATCACACTTGCGTTTGTTCAAAAAATTGTGTAATGCACATACTGCGAGAACAAATTTGACAACATTTGGTGGGGAAAATTCCATTCCATTGTTTTTCTGACAACGCGAAATCGGGCTGATATTAAATCCAAACGCGTTTGCCGAAACACACCTAAATCTGGACAACCTGTAATTAAAAATTCTATCCTTCGTGTTTTGATTCCGAAAACTATATGGTTTCATAATATTGGAATTTAAGGGAAACGCAGCATCTGCAACAATCACATATAGAATAGGTTTTTGTCTACAAGGCAGTGGTTTCGGTTGCGGCAAATTCAACGTGTTATTACATAATCCATCGGACTCTCTACCCTTTGCACCAATGTCGTAAACAATGTAAATAAAATTGTAGTTCGCGTCAACAAGCGCCATCAAAACAATGCTGTTTTTCTTTTTATAATTGAAATATGCGCTTCCACAGTGTGCTGGTGCTATAATATCAATGTGTTTTAAATCTAATGCCCCGATTGAATTGGGAAAGTTCCACGTTTTATTTATACTTTGGGAAATACTCTCCCATTCCTCCTCTGTGACTGGCATCTGTACCAATAGATATTATTTTTGATATGTTTTTATTTAATAAATTAGGTTTTACCTTTAAATATCATCTTTTAATACTTTATATAATGCAACGCAGACTTCAGGCACAATATTGCATATCGAAGGTCTTGATCTTTTAAACAAGAACATCAGACTTGCGCAACTGCCCTGTCCCCAGTCGCTAAAAATCTCAAAGTAATTACCAGGCGTTCTCCGTGGCATATAGATTCCCGCATATTAGTATTGGCGTTTTCTATTAATGGGCTGACGAGATTAAGCAAATAATCAAAATCATCTGTTGACATTCGGACAAAGTTTTTGTATAGGTCGGGATCTTTCCTTTTCAATCGCTCCTTAAACGAGGCATACATACCACTACCTTACAAAAGGAAAGGTCCCAATGTTCCTTTTGTGTTCTTCTTTTTTTTGCATTATTATCAGCTACTTCTTCCACCAATATTAAAAATGTTGTTGCTGTGATGATTGTGTCGTCGTCCATACTTATTAATTGTTTTTTTTTTTATAATAATAAATTATTTTTTATAATTATAAATTATTTCACAAAAGAAGCAAAACAGCTGATCAAAGTCAATATTTTCAATATAAAAAGTTTACCGATAGTGTAAATTAGCTTTAAAAAATTTTGATCAAATTTTTATCAAAAGATTTTGAAATAAATTGAAAGAATATTTTGATCAAATTTTTGAAACGTGTAAATAGAACATCAAAATAAATTTTCAAAATTTTGATAAGACTTCAAAATACCTTCAATCGTGTAAATCTAGCTTAACTGTCGAGTTATATTTTTCATATACTCGTATACAATTATTCAAATGAACTTTTCGAAAGTTTTTAGAATTTTTGATTAATTATAATTTATGATAATGGGAGTTAACATGTCAACATAGCGTGTTATTTAAATAAAGTTCTGAAATTTTCAAGAATATGATAAAAAAAAATTTTTTTCGGGGACACCTTCGCTGCAGTCTTCTGGTAAATCTTCGTATATCAATAACTACGCACAAATCTTTGTTTATTTGATGATTTTTTAATGATACATACGATAACTACTTTGACTATCAAATTCATTAAAAATTTTGTTAAATATTTCCTCTTGAACCTTGCTCTCCATAAATTTATATTTTCGTGGGACGTGTGATATGCCATACCATTATATCAGTGACAACATGATACGTTATAGTGACATATTCTTGGTACCAGTTTCTAAAAATTGCTCAATGTTACCGTTTATACACACTCTAGCTAATAAACATGTATGTTTTCCTAAACCAAACACTGGTAATTACAACCCTTCAGTCAGGATTACGACCTAGCTTTTCACATCACATATATAGTAGGTGTTAATTTTTTATACATGAGTAGCAAAACCTACAATTTAAAGGCGACTCCGAGCGACAGTTTTCTGCGAAACTTTTAATGGTAATTTTATTTTCTCTCAGAGTTTTTGTAAGAAATCTGCTGAGAGGAAGTCGCCGTAGAAATAATTTTTCATATTTCGGTTTGTTGGAGATTCCTGACCTGGGGTTTGTATCGAGGTCTCATGTCTAATAAGCCAATACACTACCTACTAGGCTACGGCGACTTCAATTCGTATCGCAAGAGGACTGGACGGTCTCTTGTTTGACGGGAAATTATTCGGCAGGATGCCCAATATATCAATAACAACCAACTGCAGATACACATGAGGACTAGTCGCTTTACGGATGACTCTAAATAAGGAGATAGCACTGGACTGGGCTTCTATAAAAAGAACCAAAAGCTAAACTAAACCTCCGACTACTGAAGAACACGATTCTTCAAGAGGAGATCAGAGAATGTATGATCTAAAGCAAGCAAGCATTTGCTAAACTGAACATAGAGGGATTTAAGTATCTGCAGATCGCCAAATGACAATTAGGGCAACAACATCCAGCAATACGGAATTATTCTGTAGTCATCATGAAGCGATTGGAAAAGAGGAAGCGAATATGCTCGCTAATAGAGGTAGAGTATTACATACCATAAGCATGGATAACCCAATGTCTTTCAGAGTATTAAAGACCAAGCTGAGAAAGTGGGCATAAACGTGGCATCAACTGTTATGGAATAAGGAGACATTGGGAAAAAATTACAAAAATGCTTTGGGACGATCCTAATGGGGGAAGAACCATGAATACTTTAAAACTGAAGGGCGGGACACTCCGCCTTAAACGCACATCAGAGATCAGCAATAAGTATTCAAAAGGAAGAGTATATTCGAATCATACTCATAATTTCTGATATTTATACGCATTCATACTTATTTTAATATGATACTCATACTACTCATATTCAAAGTTTGAAGTACTCATCGTACTCATATTTAACAATACGATTGATGTTGTTGATTTCGACTCTCCATAACTCAACATTTACAAGAATAACAAAATAAGTATGATTCGCGTACGAACACTAAACTACTCACTAGAAGATTGTGTGTTTCCTCTCCTTGCTGTCTTTCTCTTTTTTGTTTATGTGTCTATTTTCTTTCTTTGTAAATGCAACAACAATTAAGACTGTAAATTTTGATGAATGATTCGAATCATTCGAAACTTTTATGAGTATTATAAGTATTTTTCTAAATTTATGAATCTGAGTAGGCGTATGAATCAAACATATTTCGAATGTTATGAGTTTGATGTCAACGTAGTACTCATACTCATTGCAACCTGTACACATAAATGAATTTTGTAGTAAGTACGAATGAATCAGAGTAGGGGAATTGCAATACTGTTGACTCACTCATACTGAAAATTTTATGAGTACTTATGAGTAGCGAAAAAACGATTCATTGCTGATCTCTGGTGTACACCTGAACCGTATCGCCTTGGTGGAAAATGAGGAATGCAGGGTATTTGGTCAAGACGATGGAACACTTTTTGTGTCATTATCCAGATTTCGTAAGCTCGGGATCCCACTATTTTGGGGATGACCTTAACTAAATTAAGGAAGTTGGTACAAGATACAGATTTTCTATAGAAAGTGAGGTAATATTTTGAATGGTGATCGTACAAGTCTACATGATGGCTTAGGTGCATGTGGATAGGCATGCGGCGTTTTGTTGATCTATTCTCCCTTAGTCTACCTACATATTAAAACTGGAACTTATAATTAGAATTATAAATCCAAACAGCAATGTTTTTGACTTTACTATTTACAAAGTTCAGTAGTATTATGCCTCTTTCAAATATTTTTTTTCTTATCGTGTTGCATTGTATTCCTTTAGTTGATTTTGTTGGAATTTTTTTCGGAACCCGTTACGTATTCTTAAACAATATGACTGCTATGAGTGTCAATAATTTATTTAAGCAATTCTAATTAAGCCTTCAATGTATGTACAAACGTACATAAGAGACAATACAAATTAAATTTATTTTTAGATTTTTAAATTCAATATTTTTTTTACTTCCAAAAATTAATCAGGTTATGAAACTTTGGAGTTCGTGTTAATTTAAAATTAAATCTTTTAAGATTGAAACAACTTGTCATTACAAATTCAAGTCTTACAATTGCCAGCATATACCATTCCCAAGATCAAAAAACCCATACCTTAAGTAAAAAATTATCAACACATTCACTTTGTAAATAGTTTAGTTTAATTTAACTTTTTGTTTTAAGCAAGTACCATATGTACATATGTATGTATGTATTGTTGAATATTATAAAAATATGGTGTATAACACTTACCAGCATGTCAATAGTCAAAGCGGTTACGTTTGAACTCATAGATTGCACTTGGAATGGTAAAACTAGTCTAGAGGCTGTAAATGTTGAATGACAGAAGCCCAGGCGACAGCTGGAAAAAGGAGAAGAATAAAAATTAAACCAATACGATTTTTTTTTTTTGTTGGTGAAATGAAAAAATTGTTTAAGGATCATAAAATTTATACAGAAAATGTACTCTTTGGATATAATATGCCAACGCCTTTGGAACTATGATAAAAAAAATTAAATTTTAAATTTTTAGCCTTTGATTATTTTACATTTTTATTAACTTGGTAGGTACATAGGCAGCTTAATTACCAAAGCATACTAGAGCACTCACAGCGGACCGTTGTGATGTCACAGGTCAGCGCAGTTCCTGTTCGCAGACCGAATTCCACCAAACTCATCGAAGAAGTTGGTCAGCGCAGAAAATAAAATAAAATTACGACTGCCATATACGGTAATTCAGCTTGAAAGTTTAATGAACGAAGCCTTATCCCTGACAAAGAAGTGGTTTCCTGCTCTTCAGCCGATCCACACACAAGGCAATAGTCGTTAGATGGGAGCTGCAGTCTTTCCCTGTATCCACTGTAATCGATATGACATTGCGATCAAGTTTGAATAGTTGGTTGGCGCGACTTCTATCCATTGTGAGCCAAGTGAGTTTGGCAGTGAAGCAAGATTCCTCATTGACCCAGCATACGATTTCATTGACTTGAGTTATTTTTAAAAATTAAACAGAAGTTAATCATCAAGTACGTAATTTTAAAACAGTATGTGTTTCCGTTGCAACTTATTTCTCAATGGAAAGAACAAAAATACAACAGCTTGACAGATGACAATGTCTTAAGTACATTGTAATTATACAAATTTTATTACATGTATTTGCGTGGATGTCGCCGTAGTCTAGTTGGTAGTATGTTGGCTTGTTAGACGTAAAACCAGGGTTCGAGCACCAGGCCAGACATCAAAACAAAATACAAAAATTATTTCTTCGGCGACTTTCTCTCAGCAGATTTCTGTCAAAAACTCTGAGAGTAAATAAAATTGCCATGAAAAGTTTCTCAAAAATCTGTCGTTCGGAATCGACTTTAAACTGTAGGTCCTACCACTCATGTATAAAATTAACGCACACAACATAAGTGATCGTAATCCTGACTGAAAGGTTCTAATGACCAATTATGTATGTATGTATGTATTCGTGACTTATTATTAGGAAACGTAAACTATATATTGAATAGGTTCTAAAACGCTATTTTATCGCGCTCCTGCTGGATACTCTAGACGGTACTCTCAAGGTCTGCGTAGTCTAGTAGGAAGTGTGTTGGCTTATTAAACTTGAGGGCTCGGTTCAAACCCCAGATCCGACATCAAAATGAAAATATGAAAAAATATTTCTTCTGCAACTGCCTCTCAGCAGATTTTTGACAAAAACTCTGAGAGTAAATAAAAATGTCATGAATATTTTCTCAAAACTCTGTCGTTGTCGGAATCGATTTTAAGGCATAGGTCCCACCGCTCATGTTTACAATTATCCCATAAAACATAAGTGGTGTGAGAAGCTAAGTCGTAATTCTGACTGAATGGTTGTAATGACCAGTTATGTATGTATGTATATCTAAAACCCTATTTTATGAAGCTGCTGCTGGGTTAAACTTCCAGAGACTCATTCCACATATTATTGAGAGCTTTAAAATCGGCGATAATATACGAATACTTTTTCCTCTAAATGTACCAATCAATGATGTTCAATAGTTACTGGTTTCTTCCTAAAGACAACTGAGAATCCGAATTCCAACGACTTACGTTTAAAATTTATAGAAGTTCAGACAGAAAATTTTCATTTCCATTATTGAGTGTATGGACTAAAAGTTGAGACTGGTAACAGTGTCCCGAGCAATAACAGGCGGAAAATCGATCGTATCGAAGCACAAATTCGCGGTTCTGAGGTGGCAAACAAATCTTATATTTTATCTTATCTTATCCCCACCTTTTTCGGCAGTTATTCCCAATGACAATTCTTTTAAACTTCTTGATCGCACTACACAAGAAATAATTTGACTAATGGATACCGTTTTCAAGCTACGACTTGTTGTGGAAGTTTTGTGCCGTCTATTGGCCTGACTTTATGCTGACGGGATCTGTAGCACTGCTTCATTATCTTCTTTTTACAATTTAAAATTTTAGCCAGTTGAAGTGTTCTGCTTAACATCAAGATTTGAAATCGTACCAATGATTGATACGAAGACAAACGCTGTGATATTAAATATACTAGGTATACAAGTATTATTTTTTTGAAAATTAATCACTAATTTTTAAAAGCAAAAGTAGCCATGTCTGGGTATTTATTTTTTCCATCTTTCAGGCAATTTATGGATTCCAGGTCAATAAAACGGTTCGTCTTTTGAAGCAAACCAATTAGTATACTCAGCCAATGCGTGCCACACCGATGAAAACAAATAGCTGTTGGAAAGGAGCAAGTCTGATAAATAAGACAATTAGAATAGCAGCTCCCAACTTAGTAATTTGATTGCATCTTGAACCGGTTTTGCTTTGTGTGAAGACGCATTGTTATGTTGCAACATTACATCGCCCTGACTTTTGCTGCAACCTGATCGTTTTTCGACATGCATGGTGCGACAGTCAAAATATGCGCAACTAATGGCATAGGTTGTGAGTTTTGTTGAGTAGAACTCAAAAATATTTTTTTTTTTATAATTCTTGAACCCTCCAAACTTGTTTTATTTGAAAAGTACGGAATTTTAGATATTTTCATAAAAAATTATTGATTACCCAAATATTTTTTAACCTACTTTCCGAATCCAAAGTTTTTTGTAAAGGAGACAGATGAACCCTTAAAATGGTGTACACAAACATATCATACAGACTTACGTTTTATGAGTTTTGATCGGGTAAACTTGGAAAATATGATTTTTTCTCATTTTTTCAAGTTTAGCTATTCTTAATTGCAAAATTTAACTAAAAAATATCAAATAAGTGATGACATGCTGAAAGTGCATTATCTTACGAAGAAATTGACACTTCGTTTGATCAAATCGGAAAAAAATTACCGTAGTCATAATTTAAATAGTATAACAGTCGTGTTATATTTTTTATTAACGGTTTCAACAGGGTTTAGGAGCTCGTGGTTCTGCAAATCTGTCTGGTCCCACAAGAGACACACTTGTCACTCTTGACTAATCTATCTGTTGTTTGTACATTGATTTGATGTATATTAAAAATGTTTGACAGTTGTCATCGTCAACGTAAAGCAAAAGGGACCGAGGCTCGTTAACCCTTTCATGCCCGATGTTGCCTATAGGCAACATTGTACATTTTTGTTCATAAATTCCGTAATTTTTAATTTTTTTAAAAAATTTTTTTTTGCAAACAAGCTTGGTTAAAAACGTGTGAAACCAGAATACGTACGACTCTGGATTTAATATCACTTCATATTTAGGTCAATGACTAACAAACACGTGTCCTTAAAAAAATTTTAGCTCTGGCTCAAAAAATTCGGGCATGAAAGGGTTAACAATAAATGTGACCATTGAAACCATCTTCTCAATAAAGAGCATGAGCACCATATCCCAAGTTAAGCGTTCGATGGATGATGGTTGTTAATTCACTGATTTGATGTATATTGAATATGTTGACAGATATCATCGCCAGCACAGAAAATTGAAGCTGGTTTACAATAAATGTCTCCTATTCAGAAATCTGTATCTTGACGCTCACATTATGTTTATTGAATGTAGTGGTTACTCACTCGATATGACATGCAGTCAGATTCTAATCGCTGATGCTTGATTCCTTATTAACTTTATATTCATAAGCCTGTTTATCCGAATTTGTCAACGTCATAATAAAAATTTATTAAAAAATGTTCATTTTTCCTCGTTTAATGAACGAATTTCATTTTATTTTGCATGTTTTCAATCACTTTATACGCTTTAGTTGAGAGCAGAGCTCATACAACATCGTCATCAGACAAGCTGTATCAAACGCCTGCCTACTTATTATCAATTGTCGGTTGTAGACGTTAATTTACTACGAGAAAATAGAAAAAAGTGATGGTAGCCCCGGAAATTTTTTTACAATAATTGTTGGACACTTTTTTATTATTAAATAAACATACTTTGCCACTCAGTGTATTGTGGACTCAGTGTACATATTTTGTTGTTGTTGTAATCGTAATTGAAATTTTTTATTCCGCTTTTAGTTTCAAAGCTTTAATAAACTGAGTTAAATTTCTATATTGTGTGCCATATTATTAAAGCGTCTGTCTACTGTCGGTAGGAATAGAATTTAAAGTTGAAAACATGCGTTTTGCAAATGCAATATTGTAGGCGGTTCATTAGACTTATGAGACCTACTCTCTCTCTATGTTGATTACCTAAATTTAAATTTAAGTTTAGCTGGGGTTAGAGTTTAGCATGAAATTTTGCAATTCTTAAATTGATTTGACCTCAAAGCTGCGAGTCTATTTTATTAGATTTATGTGGCGTAAAATTCAATTTAAGATGGAAATTATCTTGTAAATTTCCATGAGAAAATTAAGAAAAATATTTGGTTAGAATGGAATCAAATGATAATTTTAAATTGAAGATAAAAATTTCAGTGCAGAATAGTATAACTAAAGTGAAAGAAAATTGTGCCAAAGTAAAATTCTTTTGAAATTATGGAAGTAGAGTAAATACTTTGACGAATTAGTTGTTGGTACAATTCATTAAATCATAAAAAAATTTACATTATAACGGCTTAAATTTGAACCATCAGTTATTTCGAATCTGGCAATACTTATGTCTCCACTAAACTTAATGTATCGATTTACGCTTGAGCAACGTTGGGATTTATTGGAAATTTATATCCAAAACAAAGAAAATTGATCGGAAATTGCACAAAACTATCGTACACAATTCGGTCGCAGAGAAGGAGGAACTGTGCTCGGTATACGCAAGTTTATTTCTCGCTTTATTTGGGGCTTAGAAAACCCACACGAGGTATTACAGAAGCCATTGCACCCATTACGACTGACTGTTTGGTGCGGCTTATGGAGCAGAGGCATCATTGGCCCATATTTCTTTGAAAATAAGGATGGCGCAACCATTATGGCCAATACAGACACCTTTCGGATCATGATAACCGATTTTTTGTGTATCCGCTCTTCATGCTATTGATGTGACCAATGTTTCGTTTCAACATGATGGTGGAACTTGAAACACATCTCATGCCACAATCGATTTATAAAGTCAAACGTTTGATGGCCGTTCAATTATCCGAAATCGTGATGCCAATTGGCCGCTAAGGAGCTGCGATTTGACATCGTTGGATTATTTTCTGCTTGGCGCTGTTAAAGAAAAGTGTTATGCCGGCAAATCAGAGACAATTGAGCATTCGAAGTCTAACATTCGTGATGCCATTGAGGAGATACATGGGAAAAGTGCACGAAAATTGGTCCAATCGAAAGAGGTAATATGAGGCAAACAAAAAAATAAATTTGTGTAAGATATCAAACCTCCTATAACTAATCGCTCATTTAGTGATGAGGGGCGTTTTAATTCCCATCGTACGGATTTTAGTCGTTTAAATACACTACTATCCTCTGTAGATTGGTCGTCTGTACTTATTTCACCACCATATATTTCATCAAACCGTTTTAGTTTTATTGGGTTTTTAAATGTAAACTCTTAACACGTTCATGCCCGATGTTGCCTATAAGCAACATTGTACATTTTTGTTCATAAATTCCGTAATTTTTAATTTTTTAAAAGATTTTTTTTGCAAAAAAGCTTGGTTAAAAACGTGTAAAACCAGAATACGTAGGACTCTGAATTTAATCACTTCATATTTAGGCCATGACTAACAAACACATGTCCTTAAAAAACTTTTAGCTCTGGCCCAAAAAATTCGGGCATGAAAGGGTTAAATGGCCCACCCTTAATAATGCAATTCATGATTATCACAGATACTTAGTCGTACTTATTTAGTTAAAATATTCTAATAATTTCTTAAAAACCAACCAAAAAAAAAAAAATTAAATTAAAATTTAAAAATGGCAGAAAGAAAATGCTTAAGAAAGAAATATGTTCCACTGAAATTCATTCTACCATATAAAATTGTTATTATTTCTGAGAAGAAAGAAATAGAAAAATGTAGACATGTATATACAGTAGAGGAAGCAATTATAGCAGCACACATAAATGTAAATATTTTCATAAAATTTTAATTTCAAGTTCTTACATACATAATTGACCACTACAACCCTTTAGCCAGGATTACGACACACCACTTATATTATGTGTGTTAGTTTTATACACGGAACGTACAGTTTGAAACCGACTCCGACTTCAGATTTTTTTAAGATTTTTAAAAAATTTTCTTATGGCAATTATTATTTACTTTCAGTGTTATAGAAGAAATATATTTTGGTATTTCATTTTGATGTCTGACCCGGGGCTTGAACCGTGGCTTTATGTCTAATAAATTAACACTCTACCTACTAGACTACGGCGACCCACAATTAATTCTTTAAAAATAATGCCACTTTATGTTGTTAAAGACAAAATTTGTTTTACAAATATTACCATTACATCCCTTATTATATTAGTATTTGAAACAAGCTCCCCTCATTTTTATAACCTCTCTTCACTACTGGATTATTGAATTTACAAGATGGAAATAAACTTTTACGGAATACGTATTATATGCTATTTTGCTTGCTAAATCTTATAGTCAAGAAGGAATATTTTATTCTCAGTAGTTGCCCGCTAAGGTTCAGATACAATGAGTCAGAAGATTACTCCATTGCGGCAAGTTCTGTATTCCGATACAACGATGTTGAAGCGTGTTTGACTTTATCGTCCTACATAAGCTCGCTTTGTGTGAGTCTTTTCCATACGATTGAAACAATTGATCTTCCTTTCGCCAGATAAGCTCAACGAAAGTTAATTTTCAAGGTTACTTAATGATTATAAAGTATCAATCTTTAAGGTCTGAATTAAAAGTTTACCAAAAAGGCCAGTTGTTCTATGGGCTGACCTGCTAATCCATGCAGGTATATTTAAGTAACACGTATTAAAAAATTTAGTTATCGAGTTCTTGGTTCGTGCAGTATGGTAGATAAACTATATTTTTATATGAACACCATTTTATATTTCTTGATTATTATAAAAACTAAATTCACTAGGTTGTCGCTGTAGTTTAGCAGGCAGTATGTTGACTTATTATAGTCTGTAGTTCAACTTGCGACTCAGACACCTCAAACTTCTTCGGTGATTTTCTCTCAACAGAAATCCGGCAAAAACTCTGAGATTAAATAAAATCGCTACGAAGAGTTTCACAAAAATCTGCTGTTCGTAAAGTCGACTTTAAATAGCAATAGCATTCGATATAAACCTGTTTATATAGAATAGCATTCGATATAAACCTGTTAATATAGAATAGCATTCGATATAAACCTGTTTATATAGAATAGCATTCGATATAAACCTGTTTATATAGAATAGCATTCGATATAAACCTGTTTATATAGAATAGCATTCGATATAAACCTGTTTATATAGAATAGAATTCGATATAAACCTGTTTATATAGAATAGAATTCGATATAAACCTGTTTATATAGAATAGAATTCGTTATAATCGCGTTTATATAGAATAGCATTCGTTATAAACGTGTTTATATAGAATAGCATTCGTTATAAACGTGTTTATATAGAATAGCATTCGTTATAAACGTATTTATATAGAATATCATTCGTTATAAACGTATTTATATAGAATATCATTCGTTATAAACGTATTTATATAGAATATCATTCGTTATAAATGTGTTTATATAGAATATCATTCGTTATAAACGTGTTTATATAGAATATTATTCGTTATAAACGTGTTTATATAGAATAGAATTCGTTATAAATGTGTTTATATAGAATAGCATTCGTTATAAATGTGTTTATATAGAATAGCATTCGTTATAAACGTGTTTATATAGAATAGCATTCGTTATAAACGTGTTTATATACAATAGCATTCGATATAAACCTGTTAATATAGAATAGCATTCGATATAAACTTTTTTATATAGAATAACATTCGATATAAACCTGTTTATATAGAATAGAATTCGTTATACACGCGTTTATATAGAATAGCATTCGTTATAAACGTGTTTATATAGAATAGCATTCGTTATAAACGTGTTTATATAGAATAGCATTCGTTATAAACGTATTTATATAGAATATCATTCGTTATAAACGTATTTATATAGAATATCATTCGTTATAAACGTATTTATATATAATATCATTCGTTATAAATGTGTTTATATAGAATATCATTCGTTATAAACGTGTTTATATAGAATATTATTCGTTATAAACGTGTTTATATAGAATAGAATTCGTTATAAATGTGTTTATATAGAATAGCATTCGTTATAAATGTGTTTATATAGAATAGCATTCGTTATAAACGTGTTTATATAAAATAGCATTCATAATACAATCCATATATATAGTGATGTGAGACGCTAGGTTGTAATCCTAACTTAGGGATTATAATGCCCAAGTAAACCTCACAAGAAAGATAGCTTAATTCACTTAACAAGGCTATTCTTAATACTTTCTTGTTAAATTTTTGGTGGTTTTGTTTTAATTTCAACACATTGAATTGAAAGTTGTCCTATTATTTTTTTCAATACTGTTAGTTCATGGTCAATAAAAAAAAATATTTTATAAAGTAGTAAACACCAGAGTTAACTACTTTACGAGAAAAAGAGAATGACTATTGCTATTTTACTAAAGTCAATAAAATTAAAAGCAAACTGCATAAAAGCCATCAGTAAGCTAGCTGGCCATTCAAACTACATGAGTCATAATGTGCTTTAAAAATACCAAGATAAGTTGCAATCTTTAGGTTTCCAGAGTGTGCTAAGAAAGCGTATGTCTTGCTATAAATAAATATTCATAAATTATATACATTTAGTTAATGAATGAGCACTGCCATCATGGAGATAATAAGGATGATGAAGAAATTACAAGAAAAAAGACCAATGTTCTAAAATAAAAATGTGTTTTATTTTTATCACCATTATAGTTGGATGGCAGATTGGATGGTTTGGTTGGTTACATGGAAACCCTTTATTTAATTTTGATTAAGAAAAAATGTCTTATAAAATAACAAAATTAAGTTTATTTCATTAATTTAAACAATATAAGTTGAATTGAATTTATTGTTATTGATTAAGAACGATTTGAACTGAAATTCCACAAGAAAATCAGCGCAACAGGAACAGGAAGAATTATAATCGGAAAGAAAATCACTACGACAAAATTTTTATCACACATGCTGTGTATAGTAGTTTATAAATTTTTTTTAAAGCACGTTGACAACTTATTTATTTTACATGAAATTGATTTATAACGCATTATAACAAAATTTTAGTTCCTATCATTTCGTATTCAACTAGTGTTTCGCCAGTCTAATAATCTACTCAGCTGATTTTTTTAATTTTAAAGACTAAACATTTCAAACATTTAGTATTTAATCGCCGTAGTCTAGTGGTAGTGTGTGTTGGCTTATGAGACGCAAGGACATGGTTCAAATTGCAGCTCAGACATCTCCAACAAAACGAAATATGAAATGAAATTTCTTCGCTGACTTCCCCTCAACTGATTTTTAGCAAAAAAAACTCTGAGAATAAATAAATATTGCCATGAAAAATTTTCTTAAAAATCTGTCAGTCGTATTCGACTTTAACCTGTAAGTCTCGCGACTTATGTGTAAAATTAACTCACACAACATAAGTGGTATGAAAAGCTATGTCGTAATTCTGACTAATGACAATTTATTCGCTTTATGAATGCCTAGCGTGAAAAAATATTTGTTGGTCTTTTTTACATGGCATGATAAATAGAGAAATTTGGGTATGCTAACAGCAGTCAGTAAATAATTCTTCAAATTTACGTTTTTTTTCTTTAAGTTAATTCCAACGAAACTATTGTGGGTTTGTTCAGTCTATGACTACAATGGAAGTAGAAGTAGAATTACATACATACATACATAATTGGTCATTACAATCCTTCAGACAGGATTACGACCTAGTTTCTCACACCACTTATGTTGTGTGTGTTAGTTTTATACATGAATGGTGGGGCCTACAGTTTAAAATCGACTCCGAACGACAGAATTTTTGAGAAACTTTTCATAGCAATTTACTCTAAGAGTTTTTGCCAGAAACCGGCTGAGGGGAAGTCGCCGGAGAAATATTTTTTGTATTTTTTTTTTATGTCTGGCCTGGGGCTGGAACCCTGGCTTTACGTCTAAGAAGCCAACACACTACCTAGAAGTATAATTAACAAAGCAAATGTACGAGTTTTCCAGTCCAATTAGAAATAAATTTGAATCTATGGAATATTCGCAAGTATGGGATTCAAAAATTAGAATGATGGGATTAGGCACAAGACGGCCCTTTGCGTAGTTATCTCTTAGTACGTCCAAACAACCTATGTGCGTGCAGTAGCTTGTATTTCCTATTTTTCAGTGCTACACTGTTGCTGATCCAGTGGCCAATTGACTGCTCCTCCTACCAGCAAAATATGCAGGTACTAGCATCGAATAAGCCAAATTTGCTTATTGTCCTTAAGGTTTTTCTGTGCAATTTCTTTACCTTTAACATTACAAGTCTTAGGGCCATTATTACAACTTGCCGTTAACTAAAGGCAGGATTTTAACGGGCAGATGAATTGGTTTTCATTATTATAAGTGGACGATAAGGTAGAAGTGAGCGTTAAGCAAAAGGGAGGGTCATCCTACTGTTAACTTTTAAAGTTAAGTTTATGTTTGAAGTTACCATACATATATATTATTTTCAATATGGCGACTTCAAATATAAACAGAATGAGGAAATACAACAAAAAAAGCCCGTCGTTGCCACTGCGTTTAAATAAAACTTGTTTCATTTGAGCAGTGTTGTCGACATTGCTCCGACGCTGCCATATTATTGAAAAAGTTAACTTTATTTTATCTATGGGTTGTAATAACTAAAATAAGTTAAAGGTAAGTTTACAGTTCCCTATAGATAAAGGTACTAATTAAACCCAAGTTTAACGGCAAGTTGTAATAATGGCTCTTAATGGTAAATAAAATTTAAAAGTAAAGTAGGACCTTGATTATCCGTGATTCGATTATCGGGCAACATCAATTATCCGGGATGGAAAAAGAAAATTTTTGCATCGACTTAATTTTATTTTGGATCGACTTAAATTTTTCTGCATCGTTTAACCGTGATTATCTCTATTATCCGTGATTATAAGCTAAATTTTTTCTATTATTTTGGACGAACAAGCGAAAAAGGGGAATTCCCTCTTTAGTATACGATGAGTCAGAAGCATATATGTAAACCTGTTTGGTTTAATTTAGAAATTTGAGAAGTGCGGTTTTTTTTATATTTTTGAAACATGTATGTATGTATATAAAATCCTTGAATTATTTGGTTTTTATATAAATATGTATATCTATTAAAACACTAGCCAAAATTGGTACTCAATTAACTGGGAAAATCGATTATCCGGAATGCTTCCGGTCCCGACCATCACGGATAATCAAGGTCCTGCTGTAATAGAAAGTTAACAAAACGCCTTTTTAAAAACATTAAATATTTCTTGATTTACTAAACCACTGTGTATATTCACAAAGGAAAATCTGTCAATTTGCAATTATATTGAAGCTGAATAGTCTAGAAATAGATTGAAATTAATGGAATTAAGTGCTCGTTGAGACTAATATATATCTCGATTGGGCTTACAGAAAGCTCAAATTAAAAAATTCCAGAATTTCAAAAACCTGGCATCTCTTACAGGATTTTCAAAGGATTTATACCAGAGTCGTATTAATTTATTGCAGGATGCAATAAATTTTGTGCATAACACAAGTGATTTATCGCCTAATGTTGCTTTACCTTCACTATCTTTAAGTTGTGAAAGCGGTATTGTGACCGCTTCTTTTAGGCTGTTCCTTTAATATAGATTTGATAGTACTACATAATAAAGCTTTTCCATTGTAATTAATTAAATTTTATTATTATTTTCAAAAACCATATCAAAAATACAATATTGAAGCAAAATTATCTGCATTGGCACGTGCAAACTCGAAGCATAATTAATTAATGTCTGTGAATATTGAGATTAAAATTGAAAGAAAAAATTATTCAAGAAAATGCTTAAAACTTTTTACATGACAAAACTAAGGCAACAATTGGTTTATAAACTAAACAAATTGCAGCAATTGCCAATTATTTTGTAAATTTAATTAATCTTTTGAATTCTTGTAACATTACAGAACACGATCACTGCAAGCAACATGTTGAAGTTCTTGTATACTTTGCATTTGAATTATTTTTTTTTGCTTTAACAAGAATGTATAGTTATAGTTGAAGTTTATCTCGGTATATGCTACTTTTTAGTTTTTTTTTATAAAACTTAAGAAACCTGTTGTATTTTTAAAGAAAATCACTTTACGATTACTTTATTATGTTGTTTTATAGTTTGAAATTAAATTGTCACACCCATCAATTCATATCCAATGGTTTAGAATTTACTTTCCTCTTGTGTTTATTGCACACTTTAAACACACGCTTTAAAAACAGTTCTTGCTTAATTTGTATTATTTTTGACAATTAATTTATTGTTAGATTAAGTAAAACGTCATCTATTTTCAATGCAGTGGTTATAATTTGCAATCTAGAGAGATGTTGCTTGGGTGTCCCTATGGTCTATTTAGTAGTGTGCCGTGGCTCACTATCTCTCTCGGTGCCCACCACAGACTCTGAGTTCGTTTGATTGTCTGAGAAAAAGAAAGTGAGAATTATTACCAAAAAGCAATTTTCGGGAAAAAAAGACATTGTCTCACAATAATGCTATAAACACAATGCACGCAACGCAGCAAGCACACTAATCCCTCAAAAATAGAATATATGGGTGTATATGGAATTGAATATCTTAAAAGCAACGCGTCAACAAGAAACTGATCATTAAAAAAAGAAATTGTCTTATACTATGTTCAGACATGCACTTTTATTGATTCAATATTCGGTTTATTGAGTAAAATATTTTAAGTGTTCAGACATAATAATATACGCAGTTCAGCGGCTTATTCAATATTCATTTGACAGCTGGTCAACGAAACAGCTGGTTGTTTCAACAGCATTGTTTTTATTTTGTTTTGTTGTTTTTTTTTTTTGTTTGTCGTTGTTGATATTTGATGCTCACTGAACATACTTATGACAGTGCTGCATTTTAGGTTTTACTCAATATTATAAACAATTTGCGTATTTATTGCGCAATAATTAATTGAAACTTTATATGAAACATTAGCAAAAATAATGGCGTTTATTGCGATTCACGCAATAAAGGAGCTTATCTGAACACCGTATTACAGTAATGCAATAAACACAATAGACGCAACACAGCAAGCAAACTAATCTCGCAAAAATAGAATACATGGAAGTAGAAGGAAAAAAGCAACGCGGCAACAAGCAATGATGCTTCAGCTTCGCATTTAGTCTATTTTCTATTTGTGTTCGCAGCAATGAAAGAATTAGTCCTAGCAGTAAGAGGATTTGTGCTAGCAATGAGGGGATTCATGCTGTCTATACAATATGAACTTTTCAGTGGCACTATGAATAAAGAATAAAAGAATTGTTTTTTGTTGCTTATGTTTTGCCGCTGCTGCAGTTCACCTGAGGCTGTAAATTGTAAAATTGTTGTGCTTGCCGTGTTGCGTCTATTGTGTTCGATTGAATCACTTCAAGTGCTATTAGAAGGAAAAGATTTTGTTGTAAAATAACTTGATTGATTAATAGTTTTCTTTGATAAAAAATAGCTTAGCATCGCTAATGTTGTATACAAAAATTTAATCAAATAGTGTTTACACTTAAAATTTATGGATTGAATATCCATCGATGCTCAGTGACCAGTGGGTATCGGAAAAGTATTCCATTTTGGATCACAGTCTCACAACTTTCAGTATTAATATACATTGTGGCACTCAAGTACCTTTCGGGAATACAAGTAGGACTGACAGCATTGACTTTGGAGGAAGAATTTAGTACCCCAAAAGCGTCGGTTTACTGCCAATACCCAATTTCAAGTCAATTTGTTAGCCAATTCAAGTGATGAGATACCAAGATCACAGCCTAAAGTAAAAAAGACAAGCTCTAGCCTAGTAAGCGTCCTCTGGTGGAAACAGAAGTTGTATATACGCTCTCGAATGCCCTATCCTGGCCTGTTTTGGTTAAAACCATCAAAATTAAAAAAGACTTCGATTACTAACAAACATTACATGATTTATTTAAAACAACATTTTAGAGTAAAAAATAAAATAAAGTAGACAATCCCTGAGTTCTTTCAATATACCATAGTAATGATTTTCTGAGAATTAAAAATGAAACGTTTGGGGAAAGTTTAAGGAATTGAAGTGTAAAAAAACAGGATTTTATAATCGTAGTCTACTAGCCACTGTATTGGCTTATTAGACGATTAAACGTGGTTCAACAACCGGCTCCGACGACTTGAATAAAACGAAATATGAAAAAAGAACATTTCTTTAGACATTTCCTCTCCAAAAACTCTTAGAGTAAATCAAATTACCATCAAAAGGTTCTTTAAAATGTATAGTTCGGAGTCGAGTTTAAACTGCAGGGCTCGCCACTCATGGATAAAATTAACACAACAACATGGGTAGTGTGAAAAGCGTGGTTGTAATCCTGACTAAAGAATTAATGCAATGACCAATTAAGGAAGGAAGTAACCGTTTATTTAATTTGATTTGTTATTATTATTATTTTTAAATGAAATTCAACTCAAATCAAGCTATAAATCTGCAATGCGATGTTCAGAGATGCACCTTTATTGCGTAAATCGCTATAAACGCCATTATTGAGCTCAATGTTTCATATAAAGTTACAATTAATAATTGCGCAATAAATACGCAAATTGTTATAATATTGAGTAAAACTTAAATTGCAGCACTGTCATAAGTTTGTTTAGTGAGCATATTACAATTAAGCGAACACGAGAAACAAAATAAAAACAATATTGTTGAAGCAACCTGCTGCTTTGTTTACCAGCTGTCAAATGAATATTGAATAAGCAGCTGAACTGCGTATATTATTATGCCTGAACACTTAAAATATTGTACTCAATTAACTGAATATTGACTCAATAAAAGTGCATATCTGAACATAGTATAAAATATTGCAAAAATTCACAGAAAACATTAAAATCTGTTGAATGATGAAATGAATTTCATAATTCGTAGAACATAGTTAAAATAGAATAAATTGTTCCACAACATTGTTGTTCCAGTTGACGAAGTGAAATATAAAAATAAATCGCTTGGAATACGATAAGTAGGTAACGATTTTACTGACCATCTTTTCCACATAATTTACAGCTGACTATCATCTTTGGACGGGTTCGTTGATTTACTCTCATTATCTTCATGATCACCATAACCATTAATGTCTGCTTATTAACAAAAAGCATATATTTTTTATAACTTTATATACTGTATGGTATACATACAATACGATACCTTGAATGTACGAAGTTACTGGTCGACTGATTTTGTAAATGATTTTTTTTTAAGTTCATAGTTTTTATAGCATTTGTTTTACGTCTTTACGTTTTGGACTTTTATTTTCCTTCTTCTTCTCTGCATACACATCACCCTTTTAAACATTTGCAAGATTCATATGTGATACCACTAACCTTTAAATTTGTACGTTTCCTAAATGTATTCTTTGGCATTAACTTTTTTCTTTCCACATAATTTTATGGTATTAAATTCTTGTAATAAAAAATCTTTTAAAATTTTTCCACGCTTTCAGAAAACTTCTTTAACTAGAGCAAGTAATGCTTTATTGATGGAAATATACATATCCACCATACGAGTATATAAACAGTGAAATCCAAATGTTGCGACTCGCATCATTTCATTGTTGTTCGTTGTGTTGAAAAATGCCTCTATTAAATAAGGGATCGTTTTGTTTAAGTTTCTATTTTAAATTCAATTTAAATGCACTGAAGAATTACCACGTTTTTTAATATGGCTCCTGTATCCCTGGCATTTAGGGATATTTGACGCATGCCACTCTCTTGACATGATATTGTTATAACTGTATATGTATTTCGGCAATTTAATGCCAAATATTGTCATCCAACATTATTCCCATGATATAGTTACGAAAATGGAAATGGTGTTTTGCTTTTACATCGTTTAACATTAAAATTATAAACAAAAACTACAAAAACCAAAACAATGAACTTGTTTACATGATAAAAGAGTAAACAAAAATGTAGCAACAAAACACCAGTATAAAAAATTGATAATAAGTAAACAAAAATACAACAACAAACATCAGCATAAGAACGTGATAAACAAGTAAACAAAAATACAATAACAACACTGCAAGAACAAACGTAAACAAAGTACACAAACAACTGTAATGTAAACAACATGTTTACATTTGTAGAGATTTCGAGAAGGCGAAATCCTTCGCCTTCAAGAGCATCCATCTGACTATTTACCCTGCCATATAAAAGGCAAGGCAAAGCATGCAACGGGGTCAGTGAAAGTTCAGTCAGTCTTGTGTGAAATACGCGATGTGTTTGAAGAGAATAATCCTGGTTTGAAGATCTCCTTTACAAAGATCTGTCGAACAATTGTTACTCGGGGTTGTCATAGAAATCAACCTTGTCGGAATTGGTTTTAAAAACCAGCAACCTTGTCATGAAAAGCGATATTATCGTTTTTATGTTCGAATTGGATTTAATATCGGTTTTAGGTGTCACAGAAACCAAGGTTATCGGTTTTCTTATTGGAAATAAACCAACTAGCTGTCAGTTGTCAGTTTTAATAAAAAAAATACTTAAAAAAGACTGAATTTTGGTTGTTTTAGTTGTTGTTATTATTAATAAAAAAAAATATCATCTTATATCCAAAATGGTTTATCCACAGAACAAATATACTGCAGGTAGAACATTTTTGATATAGGCCAACTATGTCCTGATTTTTACTAAAAGTTTTTTAATGTTTCTATAAATTACTTGCTATTTCATTCCTGATTCCCTGAGCTTCACTTTGTTGAAACGTTGGCAGTGGTAAGGGAACATTTTCCTCTTCTATATCATTTAATGGCAAAAGGATATCGACAAGGTTTTATAATTTTTATGTGAGTCCCATCGATGCAACAAATTATTTAAGGAATTTTATATTTGTTGGAGAAATAGTCTCTTGACCAACGATTTTCATTTCCATTCATTTTCAGCTCGACCCACTGTCGACAAATGTATCACTCCATGACTTTGATTACATCAGTCAAAATTTCTGATACTGTACTTCTACCAAGGCTCATACATAAATCGTTCCCGACTGATCTTTGTTATGACCCTTCTGCTAAAAAGCGAAACGTAGCAGCAAGTTGTAAAATCGGAAGAACTTTAGATCGCGACAAATGTTCTTTAATAGCATGAAGTACCATACGAAATGCTTCTTTGTTTAAGCGGTAATTAGAAACAAATCTGTAAAATATAGTTAAATATACGAATACAAGAAACTTTCTCATGATAAAATAACTGCTTACATTGCCTCCGGCAGCTACAGTGAATTGCTACAATCTCTCAGGATTCCTCTCCTCACTCTTTCTGATCGCTTTTTTTCTAATAATAGAAATATCACTATTGCTGTTGACATTGTATTTATTTCTTAACATAAATAATTTAAATTTTTTTTTGAGTATTTTTTTTTAATAAATTTTTATCAAAACAGCTGATTCCAGCATTGGTTTTAATTTACGTTCGAAATTAACGAAACCTACTTGGTTTCATGACACCAAATGAAACCAACATTGGTTTTCAAAAACGACAATCACGAAAGCCGACATGGTTTCTATGACAACCCCGACTACTGTTTACGCAAAAAAGTGTAAAGAATTACATCAAGTTGTGAACAGTGGCACACACCATATTCTGAGACGAACGAATATGTACTTATGTTTTGATATCATATACCTGGACATTGGTAATAGTAATTGTAATAGATTTTAAAAAATAAAATTATTTTTTTTAATAAAAAAGCAAAAGCCTAACAATTTCTAAGCTCTCAAAAGAGTACACGAAATGTTGAATTTATTTGAGGTTAACTTTTATTAATTTTTAGAAAGAGGAAATTGTTTTAATGTTTTACGGTAAATTAAGGTCATTCTTGAAGAAATGATGTCAGCATTTTTACATGAAGTTTTTCATCATTTCTCTTTAAAACAAATGAATCATTTAGCAGCCAGTTTTGCAGACTATAACTTAGAAAACAAAAAAAAATATATAAAAATTTACAATATTGTATTTGTTTTTATTACTTTTCGGTTAAATAAGCACAAGTCTAGATATTAAGTTTTTGTTTCGTTATTAAAAATGTAACAAAGCGTTGATTTTGACACAGATTTTCTTCTGTTATACTATGTTCAGATATGCACTTTTATTGAATCAATATTTGGTTTATTGAGTACAATATTGTAAGTGTTCAGGCATAATAATATACGCAGTTCAGCTGCTTATTCAATATTCATTTGACATCTGGTAAACAAAACAGCTGGTTGTTGCAACAACATTTTTTTTTTATTTTGTTTTGTTATTTTTTTACTTTGGTTTTTTTATTTGTCGTAGTTGACATTTGTAATTGTAATATGCTAGCTAAACACACTTATAACAGTGTCGCATTTTAAGTTTTACTCAATATTATAACAATTTGCGTATTTATTGCGCAATAATTAATTGAAACTTTATATGAAATATTGACCTCACGAATGGCGTTTATTGCGATTTGCGCAATAAAGTTGCATTTCTGAACACCGTATTACACTATACCATAATAATTAGAATGTTATTTGTAATCGAATAATAATAGATAAAACAAAATTGATAAATAAACTAAATAATAATAGAGTGTTCAACTATGTTTAGCTTCAGAATACATTGTATCCTTTAAGTTCAAATTTTTGTATAAAAAACTCATAAAATCAAAGTATTTATTAAAGTAATACACATATACATATATATAACTGTGTACACTGTACAGTCATGTGAAAATGAATAAGGACACTAATACTACACTTAGGGCCATTGTTACAATTTGCCGTTAACTAAAGAGAGGATTTTAACGGGCAGATAAATTGTTTTTCGTTATTATGAGTACCCAATAAGATAGAAGTGATCGTTAAGCTAAAGGGAGGATCATCCTACCTGTAACATTTAAAGGTCACTTTATGTTTGAACTTGCCATACTTATATATTATTTTCATTATGGCAACTTCAAATTTAAATAAAATGAGCATATACAACAAAAAAAAACGAAACCCGCGGTTGTCACTGCGTTAAAAAAACTTGTATAATTGAGCAGTTCGATCGACATTGTTCCGGCACTGCCATATTTTTGAAAAATTTTATTTGTAAGTTGTAATAACGAAAATAAGTTAAAGGTAACTTTACAGTTCCCTTTAGCTAAAGGTACCTTTAACTAAACCCAAGTTTAACGGGAGGTTGGCCCTTAGAGGTTTGAAGGAAGATCGACTCCGAATGACTGATTTTTTGAGAAAATTTTCGTGACTGTTAAATTAACACTCAGTGTTTTTGCCAGAAATCTGCTGAGAGAAAGTCGCGAAGAAATAATTTTTTTTATTTCGTTTAGTTCGAGATAACAATACATAAGAATAAGCCAACACACTCCCTACTACATTACAAAATATCGACATGCTTGGAATAAAGCACATATTTGATTTATACCAGGTCAATGATCCTGAGCAGAAAGTTGAAGTTCTTCAGAAATGGCTGTATAACACTTATCATCGAGTTATCGAAACTCAATATCAATCAGAAGATTCCATAATTCCTTTGAATATTTATGGTAAAAAATGCAAAATTAAATAAGGAAACATCCGATTTTGAATCGAACAGAACTAAAGAAGGCTCTTTTGGAGGGGCGAAATTAAGAACTGCCATATGGAAAATATGCTGAATATGTACCAAAGCATCTTAAAAATGTTATTCACCATCAAGGCTATGCAAATAAATACTGGAAACATTTTCATTTTTCTTATGATTTATTTAATGTACAAAAGTTTAAAGTCTCAGCAGATTCTGGCAAAAACTCTGAAAGTAAATAAAATCGCCGTCACGATAATTGCATCCCTATTAGTTGTTATAAAGTCGCCGTAGTCTATTAGGTAGTGTGTTGGTATATTAGATATGAGGCATACGAAAAAATATTTCCCCTCCGCAAAATTTCCGGAAAAAACTCTGAGAGTAAATAAATTTGCCATGAAAAAGGTTCTCAAAAATCACGTCGTACGAAGTCGACTTGGTTAGGTTAGGTCGGAGTGAATATTAAAAATCTCACTTGAACACGCATAGCGGCCCGTTATAATGCCATGGGTGAACGCAGTCCCTGTACTGACCACCAAAATCAGGGAAGAGGAAGAAGTAGGTCAGTGCAAGGGCTGCTCATCAAAAGCACGACTACCCTACACTGGAAAACCAGACAGAAATTTTGATGAACGAAGCTATATCCTTGATGTCAATAGATGATAACTCCGTCAAGCTGACAAGAAATGGAGAGCCAAATAACCTACATCTGCACCTAGCAAGAGACGGGTACTGACAAAGAAAGTGGATAATAGTCTCATCTTCCTCAGCGGATCTGATATAGCTGCACACAATCGATAATGTGCTTAAAAATTTGACCGATCGTGTAGGCTACTGTATAGCCAGCCGAGGCAGCCATTTAAATGAAATTATTTTCCATTATTAACCGGAAGGATTGTACTTTCAAATAAAAAAAGAAATTTAAGAAAAAATTCAGTAGTTTTTTTTAAAGCATTTTCAAAAAAAACGAAGTTATTTGGCGGACCCTATACAACAATGTTGCAAAATTGAAATTTTAAAATGTTACTGAACTGTAACTGAAAGAGTACTTTTTCGCATCAAATGGTACTTTTATATAGAAATACGCATATAAATGGTCATTGCAACCCTTCAATCAAGATCATGATCTAGCTTCTCACGCCATTTTTTATGTGTGTTAATATTGATACATGAGTGGCGGTACCTATAGTTTCAATTCGATTCCGAACGTCAGATTTTTTAACAAAATTTTTCTGGAAGTTTAATATCTCTCACAGTTTTTGATAGAATGAGGTATCCAAAGGAATCTTTTCTTCATTTTATTTTTTTTTGGAATTTGAACCGTGGGTTCACATCTAGTAGGCCAGCACACTACCTACTATACTATTTATTTATTTATATTTAATACACGTACGAAACTGAACAGAAAAATTAACGACTTATACGTATTCCTCACATGCAAAAAAACTATTGATTCTGAATGTAACAAAACGTAAAAGTCCCATTTATTCACAGGTTAACGTCCGTTTTTAGCATGTGAAGAGCAATGTAAATGCTTAGCGAAATTATATTACGGTTCGGCAAGCGTTCTCATTGATTTTCGCATATCCAAACGTCCAAAGCGGAGCTAAAGGCTAATTCTACTTTTTGCAATGCGTTGCAAATGCATTGATATTTAAAAAGCGCAAGACATAAAATATTTAATAACAAAAAAAGTACTGAAAGCGTCGCGGGGGTACTGCGGTATTTTTGAAATTAAAAAGTATTGAAAAAAGTACTGAATTACTGAATTTTTCAACACTGATATACAACAAAAAAAAACGAAACCCGCCGTTGCCACCGCGTTTAAAAAATATTGTTTAATTGAGCAGTGCTATCGACATTGCTCCGGCGCTGCCATATTTTTGAAAAACTGAACTTTATTTTATCAGTTGGTTGTAATGACGAAAATAAGTTAAAGTTGACTTTAAAGTTCACTTTAGCTAAAGTTACCTTTTACTAAACCCAACTTTAACGGGAAGTTGTAATAATGGCCCTAAGTATAATAAACCGACATTTGCTGTTCCAATATCAATTTTGTACCTTTATAATAAAGGTACAAGAAGAATAAATTTATACTATAACACCTTCAGCCTAAAGTGTTGCAAACGGTTTTGGATCTAGATTGACTCATTGTAGCTACACAGCGCAGTAGTCAGACATATCTTGAACAATGGATGCCTGATATTGTAAGAATTCCTTGTTAAGACAACTAACCTCAACTTGATACAGCGGACAAAAATATCCACTTAAAATATTATTACTGATGTACGTAAGTATATCACATCTACATCGTCACCCGAGATAATTTTATGACTCATCCTGCTGGTACTTTACTTTAACGGCTCCGCTAAAAATACTTATCAGCGTCTATGGGCGAATTAAGAATTCTGACTGAATTGGAATTCTATTTTCGGAAACAAAGATTACTGTCGTGCCATCCCCACTATTTATAATACTTAATATTTGACTTTAATAATTATACTATTAATTATATTACTATATTACATTATTCTAATTATACTACTTATTAAGCTATAATTATACTACTTATTACACTACTCTAATATACTACTTATTATACAACATAGGCAACACTGTAAATATTATAAGCTAGATGGTAAGATTTGTTGAAAAGAAGTGATGAGAAATAAAGAGAAGTTTAAAATGTACGAACGTGCTTTCAATCATTACATGGCGATCCTGCCATTTGGAAATCGCGTTACATACATTTAAAAAAAAAATTAAAAAAAAACAAACACAATATTGTATGCAAAATATTATTTGAACTGTAACAAACGAAGAACTATTTTTAAAAGTAATAAAAACAACCAAACCAAAATACCAAGTGAATGGAAATTAAATTAAATCTTAAAAACTAAATTTTATTATTTAAAAGAAAAATTTAGTGAAAAACACAAAAAAAATAACCAACACGAAAGAAACAAAGGAACTCTAAATAATAATAAAAAAATACCACAAAATAAACAGGTTTTTTTTTTAGCATTTAAGATATATTTGTAAAATATTGTTACGTTTTTACCTTTTTAAAAACGTTTAAATATGAGTTCGTTAATTGCAACAAAGTAAAAACAAATATGTCTTTAGTTTTTCTTAACTGTCTTTATTATTTACACTACTTTTGTGTGCCACCGTATAGAACTTACGATACAACAATAATAAACTGTTTTATTCACTAGCTCACACAACTATTCGCTAGATCTTTACAACCACGACTTATTTTTGTTCGCACGCAACTTCACACAAGGCTGACTGAATTAACTCTGACCGTTGCTTGCAGTGATGCCAACTTAGCCCTTTTCGGGCTAGATTTAGCCCTTTTTGAAGTATCTTTAACGCGAAAATTTTTTTTAGCCTTAAACTAAAAAACGCGCAATTTCAGCCCTGTTCAGTATTTTTGTTTAGCCCTTTTTGCCCGTTTTTCCTTTAATTCTGTATGGCAATATTATCTTATATTTCTCTGGCAATGTCGAATTGTAAGGCAATGTGACAGCGCTTTTTTCTTCTATTTCTTGTTTTCTTCTTTGTCATTTACATAGAATTAACAAAAGTATCGAGAAACACAAGCTCTGCTGAAAGTTTAAAATTGTATTTACTTAATAATTAGGCATTGATAAAAAACATTTTAATAAGTATATGAGTGTATAAGTCATAATTTAATATTCTTGGATGTTTCTTTAAAGTAAATGTTATGCTATGTTTAGATGGAGAGCTACACGCAAAGATATCGTAAAATTTTGGGAACAGATCCCCTTTTTAAGAAATGGATAAAGCCTTGTAAAGATAAATCTAAAGCAGTATGTATTTACTGCAACACGCAAATCGCCGCTAAACACTATGACCTGGTCAGACATTCAGAAACGAAAAAACGATTAAAAATTGTGGTGTTTTTATCTGAAAAGTCTATTTTAATTTTAGCCCCCTTTTTGCGCTTTTTTTTGAAAAACATGAAATTGTATTGTACTAAAAACGTATTTTTTTCAATTTAGCCCGTTTTAGCCCTTTTTTCATTTTTGTTCACGCGTTTGGTGTCCTAAGAGTTGGCATCACTGGTTGCTTGTTTTGTCCAGCCCTTTTATAGTCCGCACTCACGCGTATCAATCAGTACGATGAACGTTCTCGATGTGGAAGGTTCTCGCTCGCGCCTTCTCGAGAACTCTATTGCTAGTACATTGTTGTTTGTGTACTTTGCATATGTTGCCGTACTAGGCGCAACCAGGTTCGTCATACATATGTGTGTGTGCAGCTTTAGATAACCAACACGTTCATTCTATACTTAGTGTTAGTGTGCGTTTGTATCGTGTGGCTTTGTGTTGGTGTGGCTGGTAGCTTTTGTTTATCGTTTTTATTGTTAAACGATATTAGGTCGTTTCGCTTTTCGTAACAATATTGAAAACAAACAAACAATATACCACTTACTACTCAAAATAATATTTTAAAAATAATAATAAAAAAAAACAGGAGCTTAACGTTCAAAACAGCACTTGCCGATTAACACTTGTGAAAATATATAAATTAAAGAACATTGTGGAAATTGGATTTAGTGTGTATTTAAAAATTGAATCGTTCAAATACAGTTTACAAAAAAGTATAATACAAATACAACAAAAAACAAAAGGAAAAGTACAGTTCGAAAAAAATACTAAGAAAAAATACAGTTACACGAAAAAAATCAAACACCTTAAAAAACTGTATTAAAGTACCCACAAAACAAATTATTCTAGAAAAGTGTGTTAAAGACCTCCCTGTAAAACTAAACTTGATACGCAAAAATTTATTAATTGTTACAAGCTCTCAAATTAAAAACACAAACTCTTTTAAAAACACAAACAAAATTAAAACGTTAAAACCACAATTAAAAAGAAAAAACAACAAAAGAAAAAGTACAGTTGACACCAAAATTAAAAAAAAATTCTTTTTACGAAAATTTAAATGTGAAAAAAAACTACAGTTAAAAAAACCAACAAAAGAAAAAGTACAGTTGAAACCAAAATTAAAAAAAATTCTTTTTACGAAAATTGAAATGTGAAAAAAAAACTACAGGTAGAAAAAATAAACAACAAATACAAATATTTTTGTGGTCGATTAACTCAATTGATTTCTCAGCGCTAAACTGCACAACACAACAACAACAGCAAAATAACCAACGAACGTAAAGCAAACAACAAAATAAAGAAGAAAGAAATAATCAACAAGAACAAAACAACAACATCAACTACAACATAATTGGCAACAAAAACAACAAAAACTTCACACTGGGTCCCAAAATGCGAGAGAAGAGGCATCGAGCGTATTTGAATAGGCGAAGGAATGGTTAAATAATAAGTAGTTAAGCCTTATTGTTAATTTAAAAAAATTATAAATAAATAAAAAAAATCTTTTTAACAAAAACAAAAAAAAAAAGTTAAAATGTAAAAATGTAAAAAAACAGAAGAACAAAAAAAGAATATTTCTATATAGTATATAATTTATATATATAATATATACTGTACTGCCTAAAAATATAGCGCACTTTCAATATTTATTTTAGTATCCTTATATCTGCTTAAAATAGTAAATTAAAAAAAAGATTTTTTGTCATTTTATTGGAAATATTAAGGTTTATTAATTCAGTAACACCATAAATTTTAAATTAACAAAATAAAATTTACGGGATTTCTTTTGTGAATTTGCTTCCAAATATTTAAATCAAAATTATAGCGCACTTATAACATAAATATTTAAAAAAAATTCAAAACATGATATTATGTTAAAACTTCAAATAAGTACGGAGGAATACTTCCACCTTTGGCTTTCAAGATACATTTTATTCTATTTGGAATGGATTTGACCAAAGAAGAGTAGTCATTTATTGTTATTTTTGACCAAATCTCCTTTATAGCACATTTTAATGCTTGTGCAGTTGTTATTTTGTAATTTTGAAGGTCTCGATCGATAATAGACCATATGTTTTCCATCGGATTAATATCAGGTGAAGTTGGAGGCCAATCAAGTAGAGGCATATTATTACTTTTGAACCAATCCATTGTAATTTTTGCCTTATGACATGGAGCGTTATCTTGTTGAAAGAAAGCCTCAATTGTTTCCGATCCGAACATTTGCTCATAATATAATGGAAGTTTTTCAGAAATTAATTCAATGTAGTTTCAGGCATTTAAACGTCCTTCATAAAATAGTAGAACACCGGTACCATGAGCAGTGAAACACCCTCATACGCTTACAGAACCCCCTCCACCTTGGGCACTTGGTTTAAAGCGGAAAGGTTGGCTACTTTCGTACATTGTTCGTCGTACAAATGATCGATTTTTTCGATTTATTAACTCAAAGTGGGACTCGTCGCTAAAAATTACCTTATTCCAATTCTGTTCTGTCCAATGTGCGTACTTCTTACACCAATCTAACCTTTTTTATCTGTTGCCTGTTTCTGTAAGGACGTCGTTTTTGGGTGTAGCTTTTAAGACCGTAGCTAAAAAGACGCCGGCGGGTTGTACTGGCACTTACTAATTTTCCAATTGCAGATGACCATTCGGAGGAAAGTTGAAGGCTACTTGCCGTTCGATTTCGCTTACACATTTGGATTAAATAACGATCTTCTGCTCGTGTGGTACATTTCAATCGTCCCTGGCCAGGCTTATTAACAAGGGGATCATTATTTAAAACTTTTTTTCAACATTATAAACACATTTTCGGGAAAATCCAAGCCTTTTTGAAATTTCTGTATGAGACAGCTTTTCACCAAGTAGTGTTTTGATTGAAATATTTTGTTCAAATTTAACTTTTTTACGACCCATTATTTCAAATAACGAAAATTTTAAATTACTAATGAAAGTGTTGAAAATTAATGTAACACGTGTATAACTAATAATGAAAAATGAAACAGAATTAAAATTACAAAAAAATATAAAAAGAAAAATACCGTTACGAAGGAGATTTTAAAATTTCAAGAGAATGCGCTATAATTGTGACTCTTAAATTTGAAGCATAAGAGTTAAAAAACTTTAATACTCTTTGATATATATTTTACTAAATTTGTTGGTATCGTATATGTTTAAATATAGTTGTGATGTTTATAAAAAGGTAAACATAAATTTATTTAAACGTGGATTATACGAGTTATTCTCGTTAATTGTTTTTATTCTGAAGTGCGCTATATTTTTAGGCAGTACTTTATATATGTAATTTATGTATATCTAATTTATATAATTAATTTATATAAGATATATATAAATTCGTAGTTTATGTAGTATATAGTGTATATATTTTAAATACTTTATATAGAATATATACAATATGCAGCATTTGAAAATACATTAAATAAAAAAAATATGTATAATATTTCAATCATTACATTACTTTACATAGCTTACTTCACATTTTAATCAGTTCAAAGGAATTTCGTTTTTGATTATATTTTGTTTGGTTGAAATTGGGTCTATATTATGAACAGACATTTTTTTAATGTCAGAATATGAATTTCACATTACCATTTTAAATGTCAGAAAATGAATTTCAGATTACTATCTTTAAAGAACTATTATTAAATTTTTACAAGGTTAAAAAACGAATATTACAAAATAGACCAGTATCAACCAAACAATGTAAAATTGAGGAGTACATAGGTTCTCTTATCACAACATATAATAATATTTTAGCATACAGAGAACCCAATTTTGGTGTTATCTGACCAAACTTCATTGAAACAGGAGATAAGTGGCAAGATACTACATTGTAGGGAGATATTATTCAAATGTTTTAGTAAATTGAATTGTAGGATAAAAATTCCATTTGGTGTATATTTGTTTGAGGAAATAAGAAGAGATATTTTGACAGACTCTGAGTCCGAGGTTGAAACTGGAATGAGTAGCTCCGATTGTGGAACGGATACAGAGCGGTAACGTGACATTGGTTTAAATAGTGTAAATATCGAGGACGAAAATATTGCGATAATGGCTTCGATCGAAGAAAAGACGGAATTTATTACGATGTGCTCTAGTATCATTCGTGAAAACTACGATGGGAATCCCGTGAATCCGAGCTCTTTTTTGGACAAAATAAATTTATTTGAGGAAATTACAGCACCGAATCTTACTACTTGTTTAATATCTTTTGTGAAATCAAAATTGGACGGCAAGGCCAGAGAAGTACTCCCAGAGAACATTACTTCTATAGATGAAGTTAAGGATGCTCTAAAAACTAGGATAACGCCGGACAGTTACAAGGTCGTTGCTGGACGTATAGCAGGTCTGTGTATCAAGGACAATAATTATGAAGCTTTTTCGAGAACTGTTGAGGACTTAGCTGATGCTTTGAAGCGATCGTTAGTAACAGAAGGTGTTTCTAAAGGTACGGCACATGAGATGGCTATAGAGTCAACAGTGAACGTATGCAGAAACAATGCGAAATCGGACATGGTAAGGGCAATTTTGGCTTCGAGTGTTTTTAGCGAACCTAAGGATGTAGTGGCTAAACTTATTGTTGAGGAGTCTAGCACCCAAAAACAGTGTCAAGTTCTGGCTATGCGGCACAGTGGTAGTAGGCCAAATTATAGTCGGCGGAATAATGATTTTTACGACTCACGGGGCGATAACCATAATTCTTATAGAAGTAGATCGCGCTATAATGACAACTATAGGCCACGAAATGACGCTAACAGAGGTCGAGGTAATAACAATGCCGGTCATAATAGAAATCGCAATAGGCGTTATTACGGTAGTCAAAATATGGGGAATAATTTTCGGCGTCAAGAAGTCTCGGTAAGGACTTTAAACGCGGAAGTCCCTCAGCAGGACATGTTGAGGGAGGAGAAACACTAGATTATGACGTCAAGATTACACCCAGAAGAATATATAGCCTTAATCTAAACTACTCTGATTTCATAAAATTACACTGTTCTGTATCGAATAATGTGAAGACGTTTTTAGTTGATTCGCAGGCTGATATTTCGGTTATAAAAGTTTCTTGCATAGATAATAATTTAAAGATAGATAAGCAGAATACCATCGACATTGTGGGTATAACAACGAATACGACAAATACTTTAGGCACAATTGATACTACCTTATTTTTTTTGTAATTGTTCATTGCCTCAAATTGTTCACGTTGTTCCGGATGGTTTCAATATACCATCTGATGGAATTTTGGGCAAGGATTTCCTGAAGTCTAATAGGTGTCGGATTGATTATAATTCAATAACAGTTTCATTCCAGGTTGGCGGTAATAATAGGGTAATAGTTCCAATAATTCACGGTTTTAACGGAAATTCATTTTTTCTACCACCAAGGTGTGAAGTATTTCGGGAAGTTAGTTTATGAAACATCCGAACCGGTATTTATCGATTGTCATGAGATCTGTGAAGGTGTGCTCATTGGTAAATCTATAGTAAATTCAGGAAACCCTGTTGTGCGGATTTTGAATACAACGGACAAAGTTAGGTTCATACGAGACTATAATATCAAGTTCGAGAAACTTTCGAATCTCTATGTTTATTCTATAAATAAAACCTTTCCGGAAGAACACCGTGCTCAAAGTTTAAGAAAGGCTTTAGATGGAAGGATGCCTGATTACGTCAAGGATGACTTGATGACGTTATGTTTAGAATACGCGGATATCTTCACTCTGGATAATGATAAAATGACTAAGAACAATTTTTACGAGCAGAAATTAAGACTCAAGGACAAAGAACCAGTTTACGTGAAAAATTATCGTCTTCCCTATACGTCTAGAAACGAGATAAAACTGCAAGCCCAGAAATTACTTGATAACGACCTGATAGAACCAAGCACTTCAGAGTATAACAGTCCGTTAATCATAGTACCGAAGAAAAGTTCAGATAATAGGAAATCTTATCGCATGTGTGTGGATATTAGGGCCATCAATAGGAAATTAATTGCGGATAAATATCCTCTCCCAAGGATTGACGATATACTCGACAATCTTGGAAGGGCTAAACATTTTTCTACCATTGATTTATTTTCTGGTTTCCACCAAATACCCCTTCATGAGGATTCGAGGGATATAACTTCCTTTACTACTGACCAGGGAACATTCCGATGGAAGGTGTTACCGTTTGGGTTAAACGTGGCACCAAACTCTTTTTCACGCATGATGGCAATTGCATTTTCAGGATTGGAACCTAATAAAGCTTTTCTTTACATCGATGATATAATTGTAGTAGGCTGTAGTAAACAACACCATTTACAGAACATCTGTAATGTTTTTAGTATATTAAGGAAGCATAATTTGAAAATTAACCCCAATAAGTGTAATTTTTTCCGTCCGGAAGTGACATTTCTCGGTCATAAGTGTACTGCAAAGGGCTTGTTGCCTGATAACTCGAAACTAACGGCTATAGAAAAATATCCGGTTCCTCGGGATAAAGATTCTGTTAAACGCTTTGTGGCTTTTGCGAACTATTATAGGAGGTTTATACCTAATTTTGCAACTATTGTAGCTCCCTTGAATTATATTACACGAAAAAAAGTTAATTTCTTATGGGATGAAAAATGCCAGAAACCCTTCGAAAAGCTTAAATCCGAACTTATATCACCAAAGATTTTACAATATCCAGATTTCAGCAATTTATGATCACGGTCGATGCATCTAAAACAGGATGCGGCGCTATTTTAAGTCAGAATTTCATTGGACATGATTTACCAGTATATTTTGCTTCAAAAGCGTTTAGTTTAGCTGAGCAAAGAAAACCAGTTATTGAACAAGAACTTCTTGCTATATATTTTGCAATTAACCAATTTCGCCCTTATGTCTATGGAACTGAATTTGTCGTTAGAACTGATCACCGACCTTTGGTATATTTGTTTAACATGAAGGATCCGTCATCCAAATTAACAAAAATAAGACAAAAATAAACTTTCTGAATACAACTTTTCCATTGAATATATTAAAGGCAAGGAAAATGTAGGTGCAGATGCGCTGTCGCGTATATCAATTGATGAAATAAAGAACGGTAACACTTTGGCAATGACAACTAGATCGAAATCTAGACATACTACGATGGGAACAAAACCTTCTGCATGTGATGGCACAATAAAGGTGCATGTTTACGATAAATTTTCACATGAATTTAGCAAGAAAGTCTCCAAGTTAAGGTCTCAGATATTTTATAAAGATGGGAAAATTACTAGCATAAAATTGAAGACTTATAAAAGATACAAATTTAAATTTCATATGATGTAAATGTTGTTAACGGAGCATTGAATTAAGATGAGATGCTTTTGAGGCTCCAGAGAGAAGCCAACAATAATAACATTTATATGACAGAATGGTCCAAGGATGATTCATTTTTTAGTAGCTATAGCATGAACGAATTGAAGACCCATGGGAACAAGATTTTGAAAACATTGGAGATTATGTTAGTAGACCCAATTGAGACAGTTGTTGACAAAGATAAAAGGAATAAACTTTCTGGAAGTCTATCACAATGATCCTATCGTAGGTGGTCACTGCGGACGTAAGAGACTATACGCAAAACTGAAAACGAAGTACTATTGGAAAGGAATGACGACGGACATCGCGACGTTTATCGGAAATTGTGAACAATGTAATGTGAATAAGGTTAGGCCCGGAACAAAGGAAGAGCTCACTTTGACACCAACACCGATGTAACCGTTTGATATAATAGTACTGGATACAATTGGACCCTTACAGACTTCGGAATATGGAAATAAGTATGCGTTAACATTGATTTGTGACTTCTCAAAATACTTGGTGACAATAGCTATGCCTGACAAAAGTGCAAAAACAGTTGCGAGAGCGATTTTTGAAAATTTCATTTTAATCTATGGGAAAATGTCTTCGATCAAAAGCGACTTAGGGACGGAATTTAAAAATGAAGTGTTTATTGAGATGTGCAAACTTTTGAATATTGATATACATTTTTCGACAGCTTATCATCACCAGACAGTTGGGACAGTTGAGAGGAATCACAGAGTTTTCAACGAGTACATAAGGCTTACTTGAAGGACAATATGTCGAGCTGGGATACGTATTTGAGATATTTCACCTTGTCCCACAATACGACTTCCAACACAGTTTTCGATAATAAATATACACCATTTGAACTTGTATTTGGCAGGAAAGTATGTATGCCAAATGATATAAATTTTGGGAAAATTGATCCTCTTTACAATATAGAAAATTATAGCAAAGAAATAAAATATAGGCTTCAAAGGTCTCATATAATGGCTAAGGAACTGATAGAGAAACATAAAAATATAAACAAGAATTGGTATGATAGAAAGGCAAAAACACTTGATATAAAGATTTATGACAGGGTTTACGTAAAGAGAGAACCATACGAGAAATTTAATAACATTTACGATGGTCCATATATAGTAAAGCACATAAATGGTGTAAATGTGACCATTTATGACGAAAAAACAGGAAAAGAGAAAATACTTCACAAAGACAGATTAAGAGATTAGGTGTTGTGTATGTGTATGTCATTCGTCTTCAAGAGCATTCATCAAACTGTTTACCCTGCCAATGCCAGTGTTGAAAAATTCAGTACTTTAGTACTTTTCCCATTTCAAAAATACCGCGGTACCCCCGCGACGCTTTCAGTACTTTTTTATCATTATATATTTTAAGTCTTGCGCTTTTCAACAATTAATGGGTTAGCAACATGTTCAACGTAATGCTAAAGGTAGAATTAGTCTTTAACCCAAGTTAGCCAAACGTCCTCGGAACGTACGTTCGTTTTTAGAATACAAAAAGCAATAAGAACGCTTGCCGAACCGTAATGTAACTTCATTAAGCATTTAATTTGCTCCTCACATGCTAAAAACGAACGTACGTTCCATTAAGTTCAGCCGACGTTTAACAAAACGTTTTTTTGTTTTGTATGTGAGGAACACGTATAAGTCGTTAGTTTTGCTGTTCCGTTCCGTTCGCCTATTAAATATAAATAAGTGAATACTCTAGTATATAGTGTGTTGGCTTACTAGACATGAGGCCACAGTTCAAACCCCAGGTCAGACATCTCAAACAAAACGAAATACGTAAAAAATACAAAAACTCAGAGTAAATAAACAACAATTATAAACGCTTGTTTTAACACAATAACACAACTTTTCTTTTTGCTTATAAGCTAACTTTAATTTATTAATTTTACTTTCAATTTTAAGCCGCAAAAACTTTCATTTACTTCTTAAATGTAACGAAAACTACTACTAACCGGCAGCCGGCTTTGTAGTGCTTTTTAAAGAAATCAAATAACATCAATTAATAACATGATGATTAAAAGACAATAACAACAACAATCAGATCAAACAGCTTCTTTAAATGAAATTGAGTGCATATGCACTTTGCTCATTTTATTTAAAAAAAATATATACCTATAAGCCGAGAGAGCATTTCATAAAAACTTAACGAAATGTAAACTACATTACAGCAAAGTTCAACATGCCGTATAATTTATAAACACGCATTCAAATCAATGTTATTTTTTTTTTTTTGGTTAAACAATATTTTTAGATCTCTTGCATTGTACATTCTACACATTCCACAGCTAACAACACGCTTGCCTCTCTGTCCAATACTTTCAAATGCATTCTTAACATGGTTCATGGTTTGATCAAGGTTGTGAAGAGACGAAAAATGTAAACAAAAATTGTAGCAAAGCCAAAACAATGCAATTGTTCTTGTAAAAAATATCATAGAATCAATCAATACATTCATGTTGTTTCTTTTTTTCTCAAGACAATGCAAAAACAAAGTGTGTGTGGTTACGTAAAAGAGTTGTGTTCTTTTTAAAACCCTTTAATAGAGCAAACAACTAACACTCTTTCGTCTTACAACAATCGAAGAAGCATTTTCGCATGAAGCCGAATGCATGAAAGTTTTTTTATACGCGCTATACTAGCATATTTAAGACAATGTTTCCTCGGTTGTGTAGTGAGACGAAAAAGTGTTAGTCGTTTTCTCTATTAAATGCTTTTAAAAACAACACAACTCTTTTGTATAACCACACACGATTTGTTTTTGTATGTATGTATATTGATTGCCTTGAGACAAACAGAAACAATATAAATGTTTGATGGATTCTATCAGAGATCAGCTATGAATTGTTTTTCGCTATTCATAAATATGTATAAATAAATGTGAAATTTAACTATCCTTATCACTCACTCAAACTCACCACAACGTTCATTTATAAATAAAGGTTGCAATAAGCATCCGTACAACAACGTTGACATCAAACTCATAGCAATCGAAATATGTTTGACTCATAAACGTACTCTTTTAGATTCATAACTTTAGAAAAATACTTTCAATTTTTCATAATTGATTCGAATGACCCAAATCATTCAACAAAATTTACAAAAAAAAATATAAAAAAGACGAATAAGCAAAAAATAAGAGGGCGCAGCAAGCAGAGAAAGCACACGACCTTCTAGCCACTAGAATCTAGTGAGTATTTATTTTAGTGTTCTTAAGCGAATCATACTTATTATGCATAAGGACAGTCAATATCAACGACAACATCATACGTGTTGTTAAGTATAAGTGTGATGAGTACTTCAAACTTTGAATAAGAGATTCCAGGTTCCATCATATTTTAAGAAAAGTATGAATGCGTTTAATTAGAAGTGAAATTATGAGTATGATTTGATTCTACTCTTTGCTGATCTCTGAGTGTATGTGTGTCATGTTTTGCCATACCATACCCCGCTATTCATAAACTGAACTTCGTTGATCTTATTTGTGTTGTGCTACATTGTAACAGAGGACTGTGTGTGTGAGAATTAAGAAAAAAGACAAAAAGTGTTATATTTCTTCTCAGATAAAGACACACAAACACTGATAAATATAAAATTCTAATTGGTTGCTGATCAATAAATATTTAAATTTGCATAGGCATAAAAAGAGAAGTTAAAAATAAAAAAAAATTTAAATAAATTAAATTAAAGACACAAAAAGAAAAACACAAATCAAAATTTAATATAAAATAATATTTAAAATATAAAAACAACAAGCTTAAAAAATTTTGAAAAATGTTTAAATACAAATTTTATCAATCAAAATCTTTTGCTCAGGCTTTTTGATTGAACTCATGCAAAATTTTCTTCAATCAAATAACCTTGAAATCACAATAACATTACTACAGTATTACTCTTTAAACAGTAGTGTTAGTGTTTTTCGTATCAGAAAAAACGCAACACTCTCTATCTTCGTCTTTCTTGCAAACCACGATGGTACACACCATTAGTTCTGCAACCATAGCAACAAAATAATTTTATTGTGTTTGGTCTACAAATACATTTGAAACTTACCTGTTAAAAACTGCTCACCCACTCAACCCTCACCATTCTCCTCATTGTTACGATGCAATTTATTTCCCATACACGCACATTTGAAAATAAAGCCTATACATCATGCGTGTGCATGAAGCTACGCTACAAAAAAACACTTTTTCACATTCAAGGCCATGCACTAACAACACAACACAACAATTTTTTTCTTTTTTCGGTATTAACCGGTTACTCTGCTTTTTTACTCCAGCAAGGGAGTTTTGTTGTTGTTGTTGTTGTTTTTTATTTATACATATATTCATGGCCTTGCACTAACAAAACTTCACTATTCCACTTCACACTTTGCTCTCTTTTTTTTTTAACGTACATCACTTGCTGATGTAATCCATTTTGAAAATTTTTCATTTATTCTGATTTAAATTGCGAACCAAAAAAAAATGTAATTAAAACTTTTGTATTATTAAAAAACAATTACACACTTTTTATTACATAATATACATATTATTTTATTAACACATCTTTTATATTCGTTTGTTTATAAACAAACTTTAATTTATTACTTTTACTTTAAATTCTAAACCGCACAAATTTTTACCCACACCTTCTTTAAAAAGCACAAAAACTACTACTACCGGCTATCGGCTTTGTATTTCTTTTCAAAGCGATTAACTCAAATAACATATCAATCAATAACATGACGATTACAAGACAATAACAACAACAATCAGAAAAAACATCATCTTTTCTCATCTCTCCTTTACTTTTAAAAAGTACAAACAAGCAATGTCTCCTACAATTTTTTGCTTACAGTAAATAAAATTCTTAAAATGTACTCAAATTGCCAAAAAAAAAAACTTAACATTAATAGCCACCAATAAGCACCCTATGAAGGGTGATTGTTTGCCTGTTACCTTTGCTCTTCTTATTTTAAAGAAAATAATATAACAGGAGTGCAGAACATTTCATAAAAACTTCACGAAATGTTAAATCAATGTTATTTTTGTTTGTCACCAAACAATGTTAGGTAGATCTCTTGCATTCTACATTCTACAGCTAACAACACCCTTTCCTCTCTGTTCTATATTTTCAAAAGCATTCATAACATGGTTAATGGCTTGATCAAGGTGGGCTGAAGAGACGAAAAATGTAAACAAAAATTGTAGCAAAGCCAAAACAATGTAATTGTTCCTGTAAAATATCATAGAATCCATCAATACATTCATGTTGTTTCTTTTTTTCTCACCACAATTAACATACATACATAAATGCATACAAAAACAAAGCGTGTGTGGTTACAAACAACTAACACTCTTTCGTCTCCCAACAATCGAAAAAGCATTTTTGCATGAAACCAAATGCATGAAAGTTTTGTATACGCGCTATACTTACATTTTATTAAATATAGTTAGTGTGCTATGTGAATGAATGAATGAATGCATGAATGGAAAATGAATAACAGAGCGAAGGAATTTGTGTGTGCATGAAGTGAAGTTTTGTTTTCTGCTGTTTTTCTACACACATTTTCATTAAACTTGAATGTTTACTGTGTGTGGAAGAACATTAGGACTTTGAATGAATAAAAATTTAAGGAGCATGAAAGCGAATGCATTACAGTTTTTCCACTAACATTTCTATTAAAATGCTTAATGAATGAATGAGTAATATTCGTATGATTATCTTGTAAAACTACACAATTTGGGAGGGAGTGTAGAAAAAATATGTTGTTCTGCTATTTGGTTTTGTTTCTTATTGATAAAGACATAATAAGAGAAACCGAAAAATAACATGAGTGTCTTTGTTGTTGTTTGCTTTTGTTTTCTTTCGGTTGTTATGCATGCATTTGAAACTAATGAACAGAGAGGAAAGAGTGTTGTTTGCTCTCATGCAAGAAATCTTCTTAACATTGTTTGGCGACAAACAAAAATAACATTGATTTGTTTACTCTTCACATTTACAATAACAATGCCTTTAGAAATTATAGAGCATGTTGCAATTTGGTTAACTTTCGTTAAGTTTTTATATTCTACTCTCCTCTTATATTCTTTTCTTTAAAATAAGAAGAGCAGAGGTAACAGGCCGTCAACCTTTTGTTTTTGTTCTTGTTGTTTTTTAAGTTATCATAGTGCTTATTGGTGGTTATTAATATTAAGTTTTTTTTTTGTATGCAAAATAATGTGGGAGACATTGTTTGTTTGTATTTTTTAAAAGTAAAGGAGAGCATTTGCACTCAATTTCGCTTAAAGATGATGTTTTTTCTGATTGTTGTTGTTATTGTCTTGCAATCGTCATGTTATTGATTGATATGTTATTCGATTTCATTGCTTTGACAAGAACTACAAAGCGGACAGCCGGCAGTAGTAGTTTTTGTGTTATTCAGAGAAAGTGTTAGTAAAAATTTGTCCGGTTTAGAATTGAAGGTAAAATTAAATTAAATTAAAGTTTGTGTAAAAGAAAAAAATTAAAAGTTGTGTTGGTAATAAAATAAAATAATTAAAAATATTGTGTAAAAAATAAACGTGTGTAATTGTTTATTTACGGAATACGAAGATTTCAATTAAATTTTTTTCGTTTAATAAAAATCATTGGAAACCTTTCAAAATGGAGTACATCAGTAAGCGTGTACGTTAAAAAAAAATTAGCAAAAAATAAGTGAAGTAAAGTGTTGTTGTTAGTGTAAGGCCATGTATTTAAAAATCAAAGCAGCAACAAAAAATGTTTAAATATGTAATAAAATTTGAAAACTCCCTTGCTGGGAGTACAAAAGCAGAGTAACCGGTTTATACCGAAAAAAAATATGTTGTGTTGTTAGAGCATGGCCTTGAATGGGAAAAGTGTTTTTTTTGTGCGTAGCTTCATGCACACGCATGATGTCAGTGTATTGGAAAAATTGCATCGGAACAATGAAGAGAATGGTGAGGGTTGAGTGGGTGAGCAGTTTTTAACAGGTGAGTTTTAAAATTATTTGTAAACCAAACGCAATAAAATTAATTTGTTACTATGCTTGCAAAACTAATGGTGTGTACCATCGTGGTTTGAAAGAAAGAGAAAGATAGAGAGTGTTGTGTGTTTTCTGATAAGAGAAACACTAACACTACTGTTTAAAGAGCAATACTGTAGTAATGTTATTGTGATTTCAAGGTTATTTGATTGAAGAAAATTTTGCATGAATTCAATCAAAAAGCCTGAGCAAAAGATTATGATTGATCAAATTTGTGTTTAAACATTTTTTAAATTTTTTAAGCTTGTTTTTATATTTTAAAAATTTTTTAATATTATGCAACGATAAACGCAGATATTTTATAAATTTATCATGGGTGTAGACCTCTGATTTAGTTGATTCTGTAATAAAATTATTGTTATTAATAAATACTATTAGAAATTTTTCAAAGCAATTACCATAAATTGCGTTAATTATGTTGCAATATTTTTTAGGGATTTTTTTACCCCTATTTTTATATAAATATATTGTACACTTACCTCTAAAATAATTATTTGAAAATTAATATTATTTATTTTCACCACAAAACACTTTAAACACACGTTGAAACAACCTTACACTGGCACTTTAAAAACACGAATGAATGATTTTTAGTCTCTTCTTATATTTGTTTTGTTTTTAGACGTTAAAGTACAGTTTTTTTCATAGAAAAAACTAAAAGAATTTGTTGACAACAACATCTAATTCTAAGTGAGGATAGAAACACGACAAACTTTTACAATTGTTGTCTATGTTGTCTTCAACAAACCTTCTCTGAATCAAAAACTTAATGACACTGTCGCCCATTTCGTCGTCAATATAATTTGAAACAAGACAACACACGTGAAGTTGTTGATAAGTTTGTCTTTAAAGAAGTTTAAATAAAGACAACTTCAATACATTGTCGCTCATCTTGTCGTAAATGTAACCTGAAACAAGACAATTTGCATGCAATTGTCGCTCATCCTGTCCTCAATAATATCTTATTCAAGACAAATTCAAGAATTTGTGATTATGCTGTCTACTATTAAGCTCAAAACGCGACATATTACACGGCTTTGTTATTAAAGTTGTCCTAAATTGAATTTTATACAGGACAAATTTGAAAAATTCCTGCAGACATCATTGATGCAAACGTCGTCAATAACGACCTGGCCAACTGGGGAGGTATGGTCCTGGGGAGGTATGGTATGGTAAAGGAAAGTGTATATGCAATTTCCTTTACGATGCTGTTATTGTTGTTGTTATTGTGTTGAAATGTCATGTCATGTTATTAATTGATATTATTTGATTTAATTTCTTTAAAAAGAAATAAAAAGCCGGCAGCCGGCTAGTAGAAGTTTTTGTGCTATTTGAAGAAAATTTTTGCGGTTTAAAATTGAAAGTAAAATTAATAAATTAAAGTGTATTTGTAAGAAAACAAATATAAAATTTGTGTTAATAAAATAACATATGCATTGTGTTAAAACAAGCGTGTGTAATTGTTTATTAGTAATTAAAATATAAAAATGATAACGGAATAAAAAGGTTTTAATAAAATTGTTTTTTTTTTGTGCGTAGATTCTTGCACATGCATGGTGAGTAGGCATATATTTAGAAATGAGTGTAGTGGAAGTAAAGTACATCGAAACAACGTTGAGAAAGAGACGTTGAGAGTGGGTGAGCAGTTCTTAAAAGGCGAGTTTTAAAAGTATTTGTAAACCAAACACATTTTATTTGTTATGATTGCTTGCAAAAAAATTCGTGTACCATCGAATGAGAAACAGAGAGAGAGAGAGGGAGAGAGAGGAGGAAGTGTTGTGTTTTGTGGTACAAAAAACCAACCTGTTATCTGAGATAAGAAAAATATACTAACACTACAGGTTAAAGAATAATTAATATTGCATTAATGTTGTAATGATTTCAAGGTTATTTGCTTGCATACAAGTCAGTTTAAGATTTTAAAAAGGAAATTTTGCTTAAATTTAATCAAAACAGCCTGAGTTTTGAGTGATCAAATGGTTTTTTTTTAATTGTTTTTAAGCTTATTGTCTTTATAGGTATTTTAAATATTTTTTAACATTTTAAACAAAAAATAAACAAATTTTCTTCTTATTGTATCTTTAGGTTAGAGGACGTGTACTTGTCAATTAAGACAAGTACAGCACCCGGAGGTCGAATTGACCCATTGTGTTTTTAGTTTAATTTATTTTAAATGTCCAAATGTCCTAGAAACGTACGTTCATATTTAGAAGACGAAAAGCAATGAGAACGCTCTTCATATGCTAAAATCCATCGTACGTTCCGTCGACGTTTGACTGAACAGGTCTTTTCGTTCTGTTACTTTCCGAATCAGCTGTTTTTGTTTTGTATATGCCGTTAGTTTTTTGTTCCGTTTCGTACGTATATTAAATATAAATAAATATTTTTTTTACAAAAGTACCATTTGATACGAAGTTATAGTTATACTTCAGTATCATTTCAAAATTTAAATTTTGCAACTCTGCCTGCCATATAAAAGGCAAGGCAAAACAGGCAACGTGGTTTGAACATCTCCGTTACAAATATCTGTAAAAAATTGTCTAGTAATTGTTATTGTTTTTGCAAAGGGTGTAAACAGAGGAATAACAAACAAAGCAATTGTTTTTGTGTACATAAAGTTGTGAACAGAGGCACAGAATTGTGCGAATAGTACAGAATTTTAATTAAAACTAAAACTAATTTTTATTTTATTTGCTTAAACTATGGACAACACACGTGTGTATCTATAAAGAAAATATCCGAGTATTTTGTAGTTGTTAACTGTTATTAAAATGGTCCAAATGGTATTTGTTTTTAACTATTTTTTTGTTTACGTCAAAGATTACCACTTACAAGCTACGAATACATATGCGCATTGAAGGCTTTAACAAAACTTAATATTAACGGTTTCTTCGCCCCCAACATTGATGTTTCAAAAGAGAAGAATTTTAAAAGCGTTAAAAGAAAATTTAAATATTTATGCCTTCCATTAGCTTTTAATGTAATTTTTTCACTTCATTGAGCTAAACGAGTAAAAATAATAAACAACGATTCACATTATGTAACCAACAATTGACCCGTAAAATAATGAAATATTTTGACATTTTTGCAGATTGTGTGGCAACACAAAATTAAACCATAAACACAGCCATATATTATGCAACCAACAATGTAACGTGCATGGTTGCATAAAGAGTTTGTAAATTGTGTACCTTTTGTTGAAATATTTTTTTCTTTATCTTTTTTAACCATTTTCTTTATGAAATTCTTCCATTTGCTGCAAATAAAGATTCAGAAAGTTTCTAAACACAATAAAGAGTTCTTAAAACTTATACAATCAACCCTCCTATAACGTGGTATGTACGTACTGCGTTGTATGGAACCCGCGCTATAAGAAATTCGGATTTAACCGTACAAACCAGGCTAATTCGCAGCGCGTTCTATTCAAACCGTGTTCTGAGGGTGTCGCGTTATAATAGGGTTGACTGTATGAGGTATTCAACGTTTTAAGAAACCGTAGGTGATTCCAAGAATAGATGGAAAAGGAAAAAAAAATTACGGACAAAACACACTTGCTAGCCTAGAACTAATTATTGAAGTTACTTGTTAACATTCGTTAAGATGAAACCTACACAAAATCAGGCAGAGAATAAAATCAACATTTAGACATCAATTCACAGATACTGACTTAAAGGGTAGACATCTTGGAATTAAATACCACTGAAGCTCTGGCTTTAATTATAAATGTTAACATTCATTTCTTTTTTCATATCACATTTTTTATTTATGTATTCATATATGTCTGCTTATAATGACCTAAGAAACTTGCAATCATATACAGTGAGCGTTAAAAGAAACTGTACATTAAAAAATATACATTAATAAATTACCGCCATTTTTATAATAAAATTGTTTCAATGCCAGTTTTTGAAATTGAAAAAAATTACAAAAAATTTTGAAAATTTATCAAATTTTTTCGGGCACTCTCCTTAACAGGTAAAAGTACAGTTCTTTTTAATAGTACAGTTTCTTTTGACGCTCACTGTAGTATGGTGTAAAACCACTTGTCAATTCTTCCTTTAATTTTTTTTGGATCGAATGGGTGTGCTTGCAAAACTAACAGAATAAAATTTCTATTAAAATTCATATTCATATCTGTAGTTAATCAGATAGATACATGCTGAAACAAATAAAACTATATATGTACATACATCCATACATATGTACGTAAAACGCCAATTGATTTCTCTGTTTTAAAAACATTTCATAGATACTGTTCCCCGTTTCTTAGGAAAATGGTAGTTCTTTACAACGTTTGTATCCAGCGTACTATTTTAACGCTGCCAACAGCATGTGCAATAAGCCACAATAACTACAGCTACATCTACATCTGTTGGTATGTCTGTATAACAGTACTGAAAAATATTATAAATGCCACATAAATTTATATTTAATAGTTAAAAAAAATCCTAGGCTCGTTATTGAGTGTCGCTGCTGTCTCGAAGTACTTTCTGGGTACTTGAAGCTCAAGTTAGCCGAACGTAACGTAACGTAAAGTACCGAACGTTTTCTTTTTAGCATATAGAGAGCAATGTAAATGCTTACCGTAACGTTCTCTTTCGTTAGCAAAAGGGAACGATCTGTATAAAACAGAATTCCTTCACCTTCTTACGTGACATTTGAGCATGAGTGATGGGGCTATTTTATGCAGAGTTGCATTGTGGCACTCGCCACTGTTATGGACAGTTGACTTCATGCAAATGTCTATATGTATATAAATATCTTTGCAATGTGTTGTGTTCATCTGTATTGCTTTGGGTTCTGTTTCATTTTTATTTACATTATTCGTTGACATGTCTCCAGTTTTAACGTTTCTATAACTACACCAACGTTCTTACGGCAACGTTCGCTACGTTTTTACCTTCTCTACGCTTGACTAACCAGCCTTTCAGTGTCTCACTTTTCTGGGTTCCTGGGTACAGTCACATTCATGTTTCGACGATCTCGCCAGAGTTGGTGTACTCCTCTTGGAACCCTCAACAATCGGTTTATATATGTATGCCACTGCCCTCGGTTATATTGGCCATTGGACGGAAATTCTTTCAAGAACTGCTTGGACTTGATCGCAATCAGATCTCAATCACAGTGACCATGCTTACAGGTTATTGCTTTATGGGAAGACATGCAGAAAGACTGCAGCTCAGATCTAACGACTTCTACCGTGGATGAAGAGGAAACTGTTATCCACTTTCTTTGTCAATGCCCATCTCTTGCTAGGAGCAAATATAGGTTATGTGGCTCTCCAATCCAGCTTAACGGGGTTATCCTACATTGACGTTAGGGATATAGCTTCATTTATTAAACTTTCTGGTTGGTTTTATGGCGTAGGATAGCCATGCCTTTAACATGCAGCCCTTGCGCTGACCATCTTCTTCCTTAGTTTGGTGGAATCCGGTCAATACAAGGACTTGCGCTTAACTGTGGCGTCACAACAGGCCGCTATGCGTTGTCAAGTGAGTTTTGGTAATCAAAGCTACCTAACATTTAATAAGTTACACAAGATAAAGAATACTTCTATACCTTATTTGTTTTTTAGTTGCAACGCATTGCAAAGAAGCGTTCTTGATTGCGTTGATCGATGTTTGCAACAAGAAGGGGTTCAAAATTATACAATCTAGGTATTGTTGCACTGACAACGATGTTCGCCGCCAGGATTATTGCATCCCTATTAGTTGTTATGAAGCCGCCGTAGTTTAGTAGGTAGTGTGTTGACACATTAGACATGAGGCCTCGGTTCAAACCGCAGGTCAGACTTCTCCAATCAAACGAAATATGAAAAAAATATTTCTGCGGCGACATCCTCCCAGCAGGTTTCTGACAAAAATTCTGAGAGTAAATAAAAATTGCTATGAAAAGTTTCTCAGAAATCTGTCGTTCGGAATCGACTTCAAACTGTAGGTCCTACCACTCATGTATAAAACTGGCGCTCAACATAAGTGGTGTGAGAAGTTGGGTCGTAATCCTTACTGAAGGGTTGTAATGATCAATTATGTATGTATGTATGTACTGAAAAATACTTGGATCCAGTATGTGTTCTGTTTTTTGAGCCTGAACCGGTGAATTTTCTGAAGCAAATGTCCACTGAGTCTACATTGCTCGCTGTTGCATAACTCGAATCTATTTGTGATGCCTCAGGTAAACGCAGTTCCTGTACCGACTACGTTCCCCCGAATCCAGGAGGGGGAGGTCGGTCAGCGCAAGATCTGCATATCCAAAGCACGCTTACCCCGCGCTGGAAAACCAGGCGGAAAGTTTGATAAACGAAGCTATATCCTTGACATCAATGGACGATAGCTCCGTCAAGCTGACAGGGGTCGGAGAGCCAAATAACTAATATCTGCACCTCGCAAAAGATGGGCTTTGACGAAGAAAGTGGATAACAGCCTCGTCCTCCTCAGCAGATCTGCACCCAAGGCAGAAGTCATTAAACGGGAGCCGTATTCTCTCCGCGTGTCTACCCTTAACACAGTGACCTGTAAGCATGGCCACTGTGATTGAGATGATGCCGCGACTAAGTCCAAGTAACTGGTTGGTTCACCTTCTATCCATCCGGGGTGAGATGAGTCTAGCGGTAGAGCAAAACTCCTCGTTGTTCCAGGATAGGTTGGTGTCTCGGAAAAAATCCCGGCGATGGCCAGTTTGATCGAAGCAAGTGGCATTCCTAAGTCGATTGAACAGGATTCCGGGAGTAGTGCGCCAGTTCTCTCTAGCTCCGTCGGCTCTGCAGTTTCCTAGAATGTCACAGTCTCCGGGAACCCAGACAAGTGTAACACTGAAGCGCCCATTCACTGTGATTGCACAATAAAAATTGTATATGAACTGAGAAGTGAATCAACCTCACTTCATATTTCCTTTTGCTGAGTATATCCTTCAAAACCCCTCTTCTTAACCGTAGAAAGGTTCTGGTTTCATCAGCGGTGTGAAAGAAACCTATGTGCTAATAGCTGCGAGTTGCGACCCTATTTCTCCTGCCTAGCAGATTCAGCTTTCTGTTCTAATTGCAAGCCAATCTTATAGGAGCTGAGTACTCAAATGTCTTCATGACTGTCAGATATTATGCTGTCGCTTAAAAGAAACTCGTAAGTTTACCCCTGAGCTCTAAAACGAACAGCCTCGCCTCTATTCCATTGTATGTCCTCGACCGAATTATGTAGTGCAGCACCTCTCCAATAAGAGTATATAACTACTACTACTTACTCTCGTTGCTAATCAGTTCCCAAAATCATAGAGTTTACGGTTTCTATCAAAGGGAGCGTTCGCGAGGAACTGTCAGACTTTCGATTTGTCAAGTCACGATGGCCTCTGACAAAACTCGGATTAGACTTCTTGCCATAGTCTCCAAGACTCTGGTCCTCACTAATATAATATGCAACGTCTTTAAATCCGTCAAAGCCTTCAGCTGCATTTGAATTCAGTTCTTAAATTCGATGTACCGAATGAAAAGCTTTGATATGTCACCAACGTCGATCAGTATAAAATCAATGTATCGTTTTTTAAACATCGATGTATAATCGTATAATGAACGCGGGAATGAAGGTGAAATTCGTAACTACCTAAATTAGTTTTCGATTTGTCTTTGATTATTATTAGTCTAACCTAGTTTACCGTATTTAAATTAGTATGAGTATTAAAAAACTACGTTTTTGAGCCAGTAAAGAGGCGTTTTATGTTGTAGACAAAGCAAACGACATTAAGTGATGGGCGTGAAAGACAGTAACAGTAAGCTTAACTGGATAAATAAAAATTGTTGCTTGAGTTTTAGGATAATAAACTTCAGATGCGGTTGCAACATGAAGAGCATGACGAGATTAATTAATACTAGAGTGGCATATTTAATCACTGCTGCACAGACGTCATTTCAGTCTTCATGGATTTAATTTTAAATGTTTTTTCCCTCCAGCAAATATTTAAATTTATTATTTAATATTCTTCTTCTGTATGACATGAAGTACAACTAAGTAATCAAAGCTTAAAATTAAAACTTTTTATTTAAGTCCAGTACCAGTACCACAATTAAAAATTGTTGTGTTCAACTTATTCTTGTAGGAGTAAAACAGTATCCGCCTTTTCAGACCAAAGAGGCCAACAAAATTTAAAATAAACATATGAGATGTATCCAGAGATCAGCATTGAGTATTCAAAAATATGAGTAGATTCGAATCATACTCATAATTTCTGATACTTATACGCAGTCATACTTATTTTAATATCATACTCATATTCAAAGTTTGAAATACTCATCGTACTCATATTTAACAACACGTATGATGTTGTTGATTTCGACTCTCCTTTGCTCACCATTTACAAGCGTCACAAAATAAGTATGATACGCGTACGAACACTACAATACTCATTATAAGGTTGTGTGCTTGCTTTGCTTGCTGTCTTTTTCTTCCTTCTTTTTTTTGTAAATGCAACAACAACTAAGACTGTAAATTTTGAATTCAAACCGTTTATAAGTATTTTTCTAAATTTAGGAATCCAAATGAGTAGGCTTATGAATCAAACATATTTCGAATGTTATGAGTTTGATGTCAACGTTGTACTCCTAATCATTGCAACCTGTACTTATAAATCAACGTTGCAGTGAGTACGAATGAAATGGAGTAGTTGAATTTCAATACTGTTGACTCACTCACACTCAAAATTTCATAAGTACTTATGAGTAGCGAAAAACGATTTACTGCTGATCTCTGATGTATTTAATGGTCTTATATTTTACCGAGGTCCCACCTAAATATTTATGTATCGGATGGGCCATCCATCGATTTAAATTCGATCCAATCTGGCAATACTTGTGTCATTCTATTCTGTCACAAGATTCAGTATATTATCTCCACTGAACGCAATGAATCGATTTACGTTTGAGCATCGTTGGGATTTATATGGGTCAACGAACAAATCAATTTTTCGAAAGAAGCTCATTTTCAATGCATCCATTACGAGTGACTGTTTGGTGCGGCTTATGGAGCGGATGCATCATTGGCTCATACTTCTTTAAAAATGAGGACGGCGTAACCATTACGGTCAATGGAGATACCTATCACAACAACTGGGTGCAACTTGCCACACATCTCATGCCACAATCGTTTTATTGTCTTAAAAGTTTGATGACCGTTTAATTAGCCGGAATGGTGATGTCAATTGGCCTCTAATAAGCTGTGATATGACACCGTTTGACTATTTGCTGTGGGGCGCCCTTGAAGAAAAGTGTTATACCGACATGCCAGACATTATTGAGCATATGGATGCCCTTGCTGAGATACGACCCCATACACCCGAAAAAGTGCATGAAAATAGGTACTGTGATGCCAGCTGCGTTAGCTGCTATTAAGCGTAGAACTTTATTTACTTTTGTTTTAAAATTTTTGCTATGTTTAGTGCTGATATAAAGCCTCATAACTCAGTATTAGTCTGAATGGTTTTTTTGTTATCAAAAGTTACTCCCCTCTGACCTTTTATTGAAACAGAGAACTGAAATTATCACAGTAAGGCTGAATGCAGTTGGTCCAACTTAGGCTATAGATATGCTGCAACTCTGGAAAGAGGTTATTTTTTTTATTGTTCCTTATAATTTTCTGAATATGACATTTGATTTTAGAATTTCAGCAACGTAATTCTGGTGTATAGATTCGATTTTTCCCAATCGAACTCTTGAGGTTAGAAGTTGCCGTAGTCTAGTATGTAGTGTGTTGGCCTATTAAATGTGAGGCCACGGTTCAAACCCAAGGTTCGACATCTTCAACAAAACGAAATATGACACTACCCTTAAGATTTATACCGATCGCTCCAAAATGTTGGACACCGTGGGCTGTTTTATATTTATGAAGGATTCTTACCTTTCGGATACAGGTCATGGCCATATTGAAAGCGGCGCAATGCTTGCTATGTGGTGTTATTTTGATTTTGATTCACTTGGACAGCCAGGTTGCGGTTAAGTTCCTAAAGAATGTCGACCCTTCTTCGTCCTCGAATGCCAAAAACATTTTAGACAAATTTTGAATAATTCGATGGTAATACTTATAGTGGTGCCGATTCATATCTAAAGAAGCCATGCGTCAGTGCTCTGCTTACGCCATGAAGAGGCAGAAGTTCTTAACATTTCATTTTCTGTCATCCTTGACCGAACGCTCCTATATAAGAATTGCTGCAATAGAAAGATTCATTCTAAAGTCATAGTGGTTGCTTTAAGGGAATGTTTAATTCCCTTTGGTCTCACTTTCCGTGAGTTCAGCCTCTAATGGGGCGAAAAAATTTTGTATGTAACACCAAGTTTCAGCATTTCGACATTCACAAAGCCACTAAGTTGCCCCTGCACGGTCAACATCCAGCTGAATTACCCACATTGTGATTGACTGAAGGTAGGTTTCAGTTGTATAAGACGTGCATTCATTCCGAGATGCAAACATTGACCACTTTGTGTGTGACTGTGGTGAAAGCGTAAAGAAGTCGAGTTGTTTAGATATAGGAATGATGCTTACAAATGTTTTCAAAGGTATAAGGGTCTGACCTTAGGTTTCAACCCCTGCATTTGTCTACAACGATGAAGTTTGATTCGCAATGGAAGGCAAAACTTCTCTACTCTACTATAACGCAATGTTGATACCAATTACGCCATTAGAGAAAATCGTGTACCAAATCCAAGCAATGATGATAACGAGGATATTCCGCCATATAGCCCTGAAGAGATCGCAGTTATGATTCAGTAATTTGAGAACAATAGCGCCAACCTGCCGAATTGCGACGGAGGTAGCGAGCTGGTATAGAGCATGTAGCTTATCTAACTTTTTTGCAGAATATATATGGAGGAAAGTATTTCCAACTAATATTCTGACCTGTAAAGGGCAGGGGTATAAAGTTATTACAAGCGTATTATGTGAATAATTGAAGCCACTCGATAAAACACAAATTGGACCTTATCAGTATTTGGCCAGACTTGGAAAGCCTACCATTTACCAATCACATTACGCCAAATCCTTGTGAAGTTCCATGTAAACCAAATCGGCGCACACCATTCTTATGCAAATTTCGATAAGGAGTTTACCCTTACTTATGCTTTTATTTGCTGTAATTTAAAGTAGAGGCTGCCTTCCAAAATGTATCAATCCGAAGTTTGTATGCAGTTCTACTACTGTAGATAAACTATGTAGATTTGCAAAGTAACCAAACTTTAATTTTTTGACGACGTTTTGAAATAGAATTCATTGTATATATTTTGTACAGCGGCATTATGAAACACAATACTTAGTTCAAATACAAAAGAACTAACAATTTGGAAGGCAGCCAGACTTGTGTGGATCGAACAAACCCATCGGAAACCATCCGAAGAAATTTGTTATCATGGCCTTATTTACAAGCCACAAGGAAGCAGGAAAAGAAGATGACAAAAACCCACGTGGCGATGATCCGTACCACACAAAATAAAATCCTTATCTCTTAGCAGCGCGTCGGCAAAGATGAAGAGAACTTATATATAAAGGGTCCGCCAAACAACTTTCTTTTTTTTGAAAATGCTTTAAAAAACTACATACTAAATATTTTCTCAAATTTCTTTTTTTATTTGAAAGTACAATCCTTCCGGTTAATAATGGAAAATAATTTCATTCAAATGGCTGCCTCGGCTGACCATGCAGTAGCCCACACGATCGGTCCAATTTTTAAGCACATTATCGATTGTGTGCAGCTGTATTTCACAAATGGCTTCACGAATATTGCCCTTTAAAGCGTCAATTGTCTCTGGCTTGTCGGCGTAACACTTATCTTTGACGGCACCCCACAAATAATAGTCCAACGGTGTCAAATTGCAGCTCCGAGGTGGCCAAACGACATCGGATCTGAGGCTGATAATGCGGTCTTCAAAAACAGGGCGTAAAACATCGAGTGCAGCTTCGGCTGTGTGGCACGTAGCGCCGTGCTGTTGAAACCAAATGTTGCCAATATCCTCTTCTTAAATTTTTGTGAACAAAAATTCTTTCAACATGGGCCGATAATGATCGCCATTGACTGTAACGGCCACTCCTTGCTCATTTTCGATGAAAAATGGCGCAATTATGCCTCTGGAGCAAAATCCGCGCCAAACAGTGACTCGTTTTGGGTACATAGGCTTTTCAATGTATGCGTGCGGTTTTTCTATGCCCCAAATGTGACAATTTTGCTTGTTTACATACCCGCCAAGATCAAAATGAGCTTCATCTGAAAAGAAGATTTTTTTTGCCAAAATCGACATCGTCCGTGAGTTGATCGCAGGCCCACTTAGCGAAGCGAAAACGCATTGGATGGTCAATTGGCTTCCACTCCTGAACCAATTGGATTTTGTATGGCGTCATAGGTCTTTATGCAAAATTCGTCTCAATGATGTCTCCGAAATGTTCAATTGTTGAGAACTACGGTGAATTGATGTTTGTGGCGCTTCACGCATACTTTCTGCCACAGCAGCAATATTCTCGGGTGTACGCACTGTTTTTGGCTTTTCACGCTTTGGTTTATCGATGAGAATGCCAGTTTCTTTCACTTTTTTCACAAGATAACGAACTTACGGAGCTGACGGTGCTTCTCTTCTTCCAAAATCCGTACGCAATTTTCGCACACATTCTGCAACATTACCATCATTTTCAAAGTAATTTATCAATATTTCCCATCTTTGTTCAAGCGTATAAACAACCATATTCCTTCAGTCATGAGCTAAGTGTTACCATTCACGAAATAAGCTCTAGTTGAAAAAAAACGTTAGATGGCGGACCCGCCATTTAACACCAGCCTACAAACAAAATATCTCAATTCGGTTATGAACGCAACATGTTTAGTGCGAGCGAGTGCAAGTTACGGTAAAATCTGAACACACAGTCAAATGTCTCTCTCTGTCTTATAATGTTTCTTCATATTCACACGAATGTTGTCATTATTATCACTTTAATATGCTGTTTGTTGTCTCTTAACGTTATTCTGTGGTTTATTAACGAACGGTTTATTGCTGCAGTAACATGGTGATTCATGACTTTTTTGCCGTTTTCATTCATTCATTCGTTCATACCTTCGTTAACAATTTGCATGCGGTTTCCATGATGTATTTTTTTCTTTATCTGACAGCCAGTCTGGCCGTTGGCCTGTTTACATATTCCAATGCTCGTCCCTTTATGACAACACTTACTCGCGCCCATCTACTATTGGTATTGCAGCAACAACAATGTATGTATGTTTGTGTATTGAAATCTTTTCTGTTGTTTAAATTTACTTTTTCGTTGTTTGCTAAAACATTATTTTTGTTTTCAGTATAACGTATGTATGTACATATGTATGTATACATATATATCATGTAATATTTTCTTGTTGTTGTTATATTCATTTTAAGATTTATGTACATAAATTATATTTTGGTCAGTTGACTATATTTTATGTAAATTTATCTTAAAGTTTGCATCTTTGTAACATACATACCTGTAAATACCTGCAAAATGTATACACAATGCATACACACATACAAGCATACAATTCAAAGGAATTTATTTTTGCAAAATTGTTCCGTGTTTGGAGGATATTATCAATTTGTTGGAGATGTTTACGGTCTGAGAGTATGTGCAAAATATGTTGAAAGCTTATAGGATGTGCATCCAATTCAGATTTTAATTTATTTTTTACAATTTAAGAATTTTAAATCTCATGATAAGAGTTCTACAAATTGTATAACAAATCAATTATCTATCACCAGTAAAAGTTAAAGACAAAATAAACAAACTGACTGACATAAATTGATATGGTTACCTGTTTACCTTTTAAAAACGTTTAAAATATAAGCTTGTAGATTGCAAATAAAAGAAAAATAAATTTGTGTTTAGTTTTAATTAAAATTCTTTATTATTCGCACAATTCTTTGTGCCACTGTTCACAACTTTATGTAAACAACAACAATTGCTTTGTTTGTTATTCCTCTGTTTACACCCTTGCACACAATATCAATTACTAAGCAATTGTTCGACAGATCTTTTTAACGGAGATCTTCAAACCACAATTACTCTCTTCAAACGCACTATCTGCTTTCTTGCTTTGCCTTGCCTTTTGTATGGCAACGTAAAAAGTCTGCTGAATGTTCTTGAAGGCTAGTATTCATCTCTTAGCCTTCTCGAGATCTCTATAAATGTAAACATCGTTGTTTCATTATTGTTGTTTGTGTATTTTGTTTATATATATATATATTCTAGTAGTGTTTGTTGTTCTATTTTTATTTACTTACCATTTTTATGCTGGTGTTTGTTGGTATATTTTTGTTTACTTGTTTACCATTTCTTTTGCTGGTGTTTGTTACCTTAGTCTAGTAGGTAGTGTGTTGGATTATTAGACGTAAAGCCAGGGTTTGAGCCCCAGGCCAGACATCAAGACAAAATACAAAAAGGATTTCTTCGGAGACTTCCTCTCGGCAGATTTCTGGTAAAAACTCTGAGAGTAAATAAAATTGCCATGAAAAGTTTCTTAAAAATCTGTCGTTCGGAGTCGACTTTAAACTGTAGGTCCCGCCACTTATGTATAAAATTAACACACACAGCAGAAGTGGTGTGAGAAACTTGATAGTAATCCTGACTGAAGGGTTGTAATGACCAATTATGTATGTATGTATGTTTGTTGTTATATTACGCAATGCGCTAATCTGTAAACAAGTTCATTGTTTTTGTTGTTGTAGCTTTTGTTTACAATTTTAATGTTAAACGATGTAAAAGCAAAACACCAGTATCTGGATTTATTCCATTTTCGTAACAATATTTTTATTCCTACTTTTTAATGCAGATGAGTTTGTCTCACAACCAAAATCAAACCTTATAGGAAGGTCTAGCTGCACAACATCCTAGCAATGAGAAAATGAGCAAAATTTCTTTCTTCAATATGTTAAACTTCCTCTTCTTTTTCTTATTCATACAATATTTGTAATGAACAGTGATGCTGTTAAGAAATCGCTGTAATCTAGTAGGTAGTGTGTTGGCTTATTCGATGTGAGGCTACGATTTAAACATCAGATCAGACATCTCTAACAAACTGAACTCTCAGCAAAAACTCTGAGAGTAAATAAAAATTGCACTGCACACTTTCGCAAAAAAAGTTTGAGGTTCGGAATCGACTCTAAACTCATGTATAAAATTAACACACACTACATATGTAGTGTGATAAGTTAGGTCATAATCCTGACCGAAGAGTTGTAATGACCAACTATGTTTGTAATAATGCTGTTGGATTGGTCAAAACTATTCGAAACTATCTCAGCTGTTCCATATCTGAACTTAGATTTCTTTTGCTCACTGATATACTCGGTATTTGACGCCGTTGGTTTTGTATTTACGTTCTAAACTTCTACCAATTATAAAAAAATGCTCTACCCTGACCTAAAGTGTTATAATTTCAGGAAGAAATGAGGAATAATTGTAGTAAAGGTAGCCTACTTGCCTGGCCGTTCATCTTTGAGAATCTTTTCACCGTACAAGACTTTAGAAACAGATTAAATCTTTCCTGCCCTAGTACAAAGTGCCCATAGAGAAAGTATTGCCATTACCAATAGCCTAGTTCTTGGGTACACACAACCAGCTAGCGCCGAGGGTTATGTTTATTTCAAAAGTAGGAAAAACGGGACACTACCCATCTGAAATCCTTCAGACCAATTAGTCTCTTTCATGTTGAAAATCCTTGTCTAATATTAGGAAGTGTACGCATAAAAGGCACTGAGCCAGCTCTTAAGGATTTGAGTAAATTTCTTAAATACTTCATTACATCTAAGAGGTATATAGCCTATGATGGGTGAGGTCCAAAATACGCGTTCTATGAAAACACATACATAAATCTTCATGATAAGGGCCATCATTTCATTATTTAAAATCTTATCACTTCAAGTTACTTCATATATTCAAGCATCCTTTACTTCTTAAATTATTTTTACACTTTTGTAGATTCCTATGTCAATTGATGACTTCGATTAGTGAATCAAATAATTGGAAAATATGTTGCCAGTAGCAAATTAAACTGTGATCGTAATGGTTGACATCTTTAAATGCCTGGCTTAAATCGGAGTATTTCGTATACGGTTTATAATCACAGGTTAAAATTGATAATTATTGTTACGAAAATGGAAATGGTGTTTTGCTTTTACATCGTTTAAATTGTAAACAAAAATAATGAACTTGTTTACATGATAAACAAGTAAACAAAAATATACCAACAAAACACCAGTACAAAAAAATCATAATAAGTAAACAAAAATACAACAATAATACTGCAAGAACAAACGTAAACAAAATACACAAACAACAATAATGTAAACAACATGTTTACATTTATAGAGATTTCGAGACCTATTAGTGTGCATATTAATTTCCATCAACTTTGTTTTATTCTCATTTAATTTCAATTTGTTTATCTTCAACCATTTATTCACATTATCCATATCCTTTCCAATCCTTTCATAACATTCCTCACACGTTGTACACTCAATAAAAATGAGAGTATCATCCGCATATAAAACTATCTCGTATTTCCCTATTACATTCTCAATATCGTTTATGTATATTATGAACAATAAATCCCCCAATATCGAACCCTGTGGGACACCAAAATCATTCTCCATATTACTCGATTCAACACCATTTAACTTCGTTATTTGTCTACGTCTCGTGAGATATGATCTAAACCATTTCAATTCCTTATCCTTAATGCCATAACATGAAAGTTTCCTAAGCAAAATATCCCTATCTATTGTTTCGAAAGCTCTCTTGAAATCCAAAAAATTGCCAGAACCTTGCGATCATTTCCTATAAAATTCCATCTATTTATCACATAGTTAATGCATGAATATCTCTTTCTAAAGCCTGACTGATAGTTCGATAGTAGGTCATGTCCCTCAAAATATTCCTCCAATTGGTTTCCATATTTCATAATTTTATCCTGTCTTAAGACCCTGAGTTCGCTATTAAACCATTCATTCCCCGTCTCTCTGTTCATCCTCGATCTAACAGTAAAATATTCCACCGTATTATCCAAACACTCATCAAATTTGCCCACATACTCATTCAAATCATCCATTTCCTCAAATTGAGAAACATTGATCCTAGTTTGCCTCTAAATCTATCCTTGTCATATATGAAAACGTAACATTCGCTATTTTCCGGCGCGTGACATTCATTTCCTACTTCCACTAATATATCAATTGACTCATGATCTGCTATCTTATTATCCACATTAGCCCTCGCCTTAATATTCCCCGTATTGGTAACAATATAATCTATCAACGTTTCAGAGCTCTGTGTAATCCTAATAAATTCATTCATTATCTGTTTCAGGCCATTACCATTAAGTATGCTGACTAATCTAGTTCTATAATAGTCCCTATACCAGTCAAAATTGAAGTCCCCTACTATTACAATCCCATAATTCCCTTCACATACTACATCCAAAAACTCATTTAACGCCTCACAAAATTCCGCCTTACGGCCACTCGGCGATCTGTATACTGCTATTATAATTATCGAAATTTTCCCAAACCTAGCCATAAATTCATGTTTCCTTATAGATTCCCGAATTTTACTTATCCACCAATGCTTCTTAAAATATAATATGAGCCCCCTTGTTCTAGACGAACCCGATAGTATATATTAATGGTATATAGTATATAGTAATGGTCATAATCCACAATGTTTCCCTATCATTTCACGAGATGCCATTCGACTTCAAGAGCATCCATCTGACTATTTACCCTTGCGATATAAAAGACAAAACAAAGCAGGCAACTGAGTCAGTAAAACTTTAGTCAGTCAATGTATGAAGACGCGTTGCGTGTGAAGAGAATAATCATGGTTTGAAGATCTCCGTTGTAAAGGTCTAACGAACAATTGTTAGTTTTTACGCACAAGAGTGTAAAGAAGAATAACAAACAAAGTAAATTGTTGTTGTTTACATCAAGTTGTGAACAGTGGCACACAGAATTGTACGAACAATAAAGAATTTTAATTAAAACTCAACACAAATTTATTTTCATTTTATTTGCAATCTTCGAGCTCATATTTTAAACGTTTTTAAAAATGTAGAAACGTAACATTATTAATAATATTCTGGAAAATCTACTCTTTCAAATAAATTGAAATGTTGTATTCTGCTCTCTGTTTGCATTATTATGTAGCTTTTGCTCTTTTCTTCAAATAAACGGTACGTTGCGGATAATTTCATCATTTAATTTGAATTCGTTTTGTTATAAGTTTACTTTATTCTTTCTCTTCTTCTTCTTTTCGATTTAAAAAGAATGAAATTAAACAAAATTAAATCATAATGAATTATCTATGTATCTATGTATATCTATATATAAAAATTAATGTTTGTTTGTATATACGTTATAGAATCGTAAACTATGCATTTGATCATGTTATGATCTTTAGCAAAGTTGTTGCGCATGACCCGGGTAAGGTTCCTAAGTTGGTATCACCAATTCCCGACAGGTGGCGCCACTGAAAATTACTTAAAACCAATTAAACCGTAAACTGTGCATTTGATCATGTAATGATCTTTATCAGACTTTATCAGAGTTATCGACGGAGGTTTCTAAGTTAGTGCGATTAATTTCCCATAGATAGCGCTACTGAGAATTATTCAAAATGAATTAAATCGTAAACTATTCATTTCATCATGTGTTGATCGGACATATATCAGACATTTTAGAAGTCATCATTTATGATTTTAATAACATTTAGTATAACTCATTCCCGTAAAATGTCAATCACAAGTTTGAAACATTTTAATTTTGAAAATTTTTAGAAATGCTGTTGGGTTCAATTGTATTGGGTACATTGTGTGATTCTAATAAATTTAAACGCATTTTCACGTCGTTCTCGTGCAATCATGTATACAAAGCGACAGGCAATTGGTCGACCTACACCCCAAGAAGCATTGAGACTGGAAAATCTTCGAGTACAAGCCGTTGAGACCCGATCGAATGCGTACTACTCGGGCCCGTTCGTCTGAATCATCTGGACAACGGGAAACAAAATCCAGGACATTTGTGTAATGTAACACGCGCAGGGTACAGCTAATAATTGATAAAAATTTATAAAAATATTCGTTAAGTATGTATGTTTTTCAAGTGAAATAAACAAAAGACTTAAGACACGAACACGAAGCATATATTATTTTCGTTTGTTGCAGTGATTTGACGAACTAAATTGAAAAATGTGGGACTGCTATTTATATTGGCAGCAGATGCTTGGTAGAATGCTTGGTAGAATCACGGTCTAACTTTACGATTCAAATGGAACAATCTTATCTACGGTCTATGGTTATCAAATAGAATTCGGAATCCGACATATAAGGACCGCCTAATACAATGGCCTTGTGATAATGGCATTTTCCATAATGAGTCTTATGCTTTAATCACATAAATTGCTTATGATAATTCCTAGCATTATGTATCGCAAAGAGAGTCTTCCAATATTCAAGAGAAGTTGCCATTTCTGCTAATTTTTTTTTTTTGTCAGAATAGTTACTTCTCCTTACCATATTTAAAGCAATTCATTCGTTGAAAAACTGCACTATTTCTCGTTTTACTGTTAAAAATGGTAATCAATGAAGTTGTTTGGCACAGATCATGCATACAACTGCAGCATTTAACATTTAAAATGGTTTTTTATCCCTAAGTCAGCTTGGATTAAAAGATTTTGTTAAAAACTATACTTTCTAAGCAGCATTATTAACTGCACTACAGATATTTGGCTTGAAAACAACAAAATATTTCAAGAAAACTCGCTTTGACATTTTTGAGAAAAAAAGGAACAATGCATCTCATTGTTTATCGTTAGCACATGACTTTTAAAATCAATTGAAAATCAAATTTTGTTCATTCATACCATACAGCCAGCTTATATCATAGGCCTCTAATTTCGAGGCTCGATGCTTATTATTTGGCGTTGTGTATTTTGTGTTGTATTATTGTTGTTGTATTTTTGTTTACTTGTTTACCATTTATTTTATGACGGTGCTTGTTGTTTTATTAAACAGTACGATAATTTGTAAACAAGTTTGCTTGCTGCAATGTTTTTGTAGCTTTTGCTTATAATTTTAATATTAAGCGATGTAAAAGCAAAACACCAGTATCTTGATTTTTCATTTTCGTAACATAGATTTTTATTTTGCAATCGATTAATATTTTTTATTACTTTTTTAATGTACATTTTTGGATGTTTAGTGTAATTTAAATCCACGCAAAAAATGATAAAAATTTTCTGTAAAACTGGTAAATCTACTAAAAGCACATTTCACACAATTTTGATAGTTTCTCGATACCCCTGAGAGTGAAATATCAAAATAAATATTTTAGTTGTGTTTCAATGAAATACATACATCCGCTTAAAGACAAGTGACTCTAGAGTGGCTATTAATTATTTGATTGCAAAGAGAGTGATGACATCGACAAATCTTTCATTCTATTTTTGAAATCAATAAATAAATTGGTCATTAAGGTTGTCGTAGTCTAGTAGGCTGTGTGTTGGCTTATTAGACGTGAGGCTATGGTCAAACATCTCCAACAAAACGTAATACGAAAAAGTATTTGTTTGACGACTGCCTCTCAGCAGATTTCTGGCAAAAACTCTGGGAGCAAATACAAAATTCTCATGTTTCCCAAAAAAAATGTGTCGTTCGGAGTCAACACTCGTGCATAAAATTAAGATACACACATAACATAAGCGGTGTGAGAAGCTAGGTCGTAATACTGACTAAGGGATCAATTATACATGTCAAGGGTGGGCCATTTAAAAGTTTAAGTTTAAAAATGCAATAAAACAAAAACGGTTTGAAATTTTGCCAAATTTATTTTTCTGTTGTGAAGTACAATTGTTTCGGTTAGAAATGTAAAATCATTTCAGTCATATGGCTGCCGCGGCTGGCCTCACAGTACTTCATTCGATCGGACAAATTTTGGTTGACTTTTCCGAGTATATGGGTTCGTATCTCGGCAATGGAATGTTGGCCTCTCTGGTTTGTTGGCATAACACTTTTCTTTGACGTAGCTCCACAGAAAATAATTCAACGGTGTCAAGTCGCAGCTTTTTGGCGGCCAATTGACATCACCATTTCGTCTAATTAAACGGCAATCAATCGTTTGACGCATTAAATCGATTGTGGCATGAGATATGCGGCAAGTTGCACCATCCTGTTGAAATCAAACATCGTTTACATCAATGCCATCAAAAGCGGGTACAAAAAATCGGTTATCCTGGTGCGATAGTTCTCTCCATTGAACGTATTGTTTGCGCTGTCCTCGTTTTTAAAGAAATATAAGCCAATGATAACTCCGCGCTCCACAAACCGCATCAAATAGTCACTCGTAATGGGTGCATTGGCTTCTGTAAGACCATACATACATACATACATACATAGTTGGTCATTACAACGAACCCGATAGTATATAATAATGGTCATAATCCACTATTTCTATTTCCCTATCACTTCACGAGAAGGCAAAGTCATTCGACTTCAAGAGCATCCATCTGGCTATTTACCCTTGCGATATAAAAGACAAAACAAAGTGGGCAACGGAGTCAGTAAAACTTGAATCAGTCTTGTGTGAACACGCGTTGCGTGTGAAGAGAATAATCGTAGTTTAAAAACCTCCGTTGTAAATATCTAACGAACAATTGTTAGTTTTTACGCAGAAGAGTGTAAAGAAGAATAACAAACATAGTAAATTGTTGTTGTTTACATCAAGTTGTGAGCAGTGGCACACAGAATTGTGCGAATAATAAATAATTGATTTAAAACTAAACACAAATTTATTTTTTATTTTTATTTGCAATCTATGAACTCATATTTTAAACGTTTTTAAAAGTGTAAAAACATAACATTAATAATAATATTCTGGAAAATCTACTCTTTCAAATAAATTGAATTCCCAGCGGTAAAAATACCCATTAAGCGAGTACATATCTAAGCGATATTTCGTGGCAGTCAGTGGTGATGCTTTCACTTATTTTTCCCACTTAGATTTAACATAAAAGTGTCATAGGCTGCCACATCGATGTGCTCTCGCTTAGAATGTAAGCTACAATATCATTAGGCTCTATTAACGTTTCACTTACATAATAAGTGGAGTTGTAAGCGATGTTGATGAGAAGCCTATATAGACTTACAAATTAGAAAGTATTGTATGTAAATTACAGTCCTACTTGCATTTGTAAGTTAAAATACCAGCAAATAGGATTTTTTATTAAAAGAAAAATATTTTTTATTAATACAAAAATTAAATTAAATAAATACGAGCTATTAAACATCATAATTTAATGATATATGTATATACAACATCTTTATGCAATATTCTGTAAAAAATATTTTCTAAGCCCCCTGTTCTCAAAATGGTCTTTATTTTTGGAATCTGGAATAAGAAATATATTTATAGATTAATGGTTTTTGTTATTTGATTTTAAGAACTTACATATGATTCTGGATCTGCAGAAATTAGGCTGTTAACTCTTTATATATCTTCAACTTTTAAAATAGGAAAATCGGAATCTTTTCCCACATGTACGTTTTTTTACAAGTTGTTTAATTATTGTAGTGGCTTGTATTTGACCAACTGAAATAATTAATATTTATGTGTTTAAAAATTAATAATTCTCCCTAAAATACAAAACGTTCTAACTCTTTACATATGTTAATAACAAGATTTAAAAAATTAACTGCAAAAAAGTAGCAAAAATGTTAAAATTTCAAAAAATAATGAGAATTGTATATAAGTTCACTATTTCTAAAATTTAAGTATAAAAATCTAAAATGCGATTAGAAATGTTCCAGCCATTTTAATATTTCTGTGAAAGTATGTAAATGTGAGTTAGAACGTTTTGGGTTATCTCTTTCTGTTATTAGCTATGTATATTATATTAGCTTTAATTACATACCTTTTAATTAATCCAGTTCATTTTCAATCTTTTCCATCTTTTCTAATAAGGTTTTTTGACTATTTATAATATTATTATATTTATTAACAGACATATATTTCACAGACTGTTTTTCACAAAAAAACAAACGGTTCTTTATTATTTTTCTTTAAATACAAACAAAACATAACATAAAAATATCATTATATGTTGGATTACGCATAGATTATACTCTTAGTACTTAGATCGCTCGCTTAGAATATCATACTCACGTCATCGCATATTGTATAAGTACTTAGTTTTATTTACCGCTGGGTTGTTATATTCGGCTCTCTGTTTCTCATTTTGATGTAGCCTTTGCTCTTTTCTTACTGAATGCAGCAGCAGATGCTTAGTAGAATCACGATCTAACTTTACGATTCAAATGGAACAATGTTATCTGCGGTCTATGGTTATCAAATAGAATTTACAATCCGACATATAAGGTTTCTTATTGGACTTAAAGGCCACTGGTGCAATAGAAAAACGGGGTATAATGTCAATGAAATTTGTGAGGCTGTTGGCCTCTCTTTAATATACCCTCTAACACAATGGCCTCGTAATTGTGGCTTTCACCGTAATGAGTTTTATGCTTTAATCACATAAATTGCTTATGATAATTCCTAGCATTATGTATCGCAAAGAGTCTTCCAATATTCAAGAGAAGTTGCCATTTCTGCTAATTTTTTTTTTGTCAGAATGATAACTTTTCCTTACCATATTTTAAGCAGTTCAAGCATTGAAAAATGCACTATTTTTCGCTTTAATGTCAAATAGCAATCAATGAAGTTGTTTGGCACAGATCATGCATGCATTTACATAGCACGTCGATTGCAATCATCTTTAACATGGCCGCACATTAAACAATTGCAGCATTTAACATTTAACATTTAAAAATGGTTTTTATATTCCTAAGTGAGCTTGGATTAAAAGCTTTCAATAAAAACTATACTTTCTAAGCAGCATTATTAACTGCACTACAGATATTTGATTTGAAGACAACAAAATATTTCAAGAAAACTCGCTTTGACACTTTTGATAAAAAAGAACAAGAAATCCATTGTTTATCGTTAGCACCAGAAATCAGTACTCATGAAATTTTGAATATAGTAAGTGAGTCAACAATATTGAAATTTAACTACTCTGATTCATTCGTACTCACTACAACATTGATTTATAAATTCAGGTTGCAATGAGTATGAGCACAACGTTGACATCAAACTCATAACATTCGAAATATGTTTGATTCATAAGCCTACTCATTCAGATTCATAACTTTAGGAAAATACTTATAATACTTATAAATGATACGAGTGACTCGAATCATTAATCAAAATTTACAGTCTTAAAAAAAAGACACATATGGCAATTCACACAAGCCCTTGTATCGTTGTATTCATAGTATTGTTGGACGACTATACAACAGTGTATGCTTGTTGTTGATAATTTTCATATTAAAATCCGATACACTTATACACATTTTTTTCATATGTTTTTAAAAAGTTGTATTGGTTTCGTGCTATCAGTTTATGTCAATGCCAGTAATCAAGAAGAAGAATAAAAATACTAAATATTTTCCATGTAACTTGAGTCAACAACTAACATTTCAAAATTATAATTGTTCGCACAGATAATTAATTAATTTACTTTTTTCCGTAATATTTTTCATTTTGTTGCTTGAAAATCAAATTATGAATATTGGTCTTCTTCTTCTTATCGTTTTTTGACGTTTGGAATAGGAAATACACAATACAGCACAGGATTGAGTGTTCACAAACAAAAAGTGTATTCAATATAACATACACGATATAAAGTCGTATGAATTGGCCAATAATCAAAAAAGACAGAGCAGCAAGCAAAGTAAACACACAACCTTCTAGTGAGTAGTTTAGTGTTCGTACGCGAATCATACTTATTTTGTGATCCTTGTAAATGTTGAGTAATGGAGAGTCGAAATCAACAACATCATACGTATTTTTAAGTATTAGTACGATGAGTACTTCAAACTTTGAATATGAATAGAGATCCCATGATATTAAAATAAGTATGAATGCGTATAAGTATCAGAAATTATGAGTATGATTCGATTCTACTCATCTTTTTAAATTATCATTGCTGATCTCTGGTTAGCACATGACTTTTAAAATCAAATGCAAATCAAGTGTAGCTTCTTCATACCATACATACATATGTTGGCCAGCTTATATCATAGGCGTTTATGGCATTTCCATTTAGTTTTGCTGCATTGCAATCGGGTAATAAAAAATTTATTACATGGATTTTTATTTTGCAATTTATTAATAAATTTTATTACTTTTTTTAATGCACAATTTTGGAAGTTTTGTTTAATTTAAATCCATGCAAAAAAATTATTAAAATCTACTGTAAAACTGGTGAATCTAGTAAAAGTACTGAGGTTGACATATCAAGAAGTAAATATTGTAGTTGCGTTTCAATAAAATACATCCGCTTAAAAACAAGTGACTTTGGATTGGCTTTTAATTATTTGATTGCAAATCAGTTGATGACGTCTAAAAATCTTTCAATCTATTTTTGAAATCAACAATTAAATTGGTCATTGCAGTCCCCTCAGTTCAGTAGACAGTGTGTTGGCTTATGGTCAGACATCTCCAATAAAAAATATTTCTTCGGCGACTTCCTCTCAGCAGATTTCTGGTAAAAACTCTGGGAGCAAATACAAAATTCTCATGAAAAGTTTCTCAAAAATATCTGTCGTTTGGAGTCAACACTCACATAAGTGGTGTGAGAAGCTAGGTCGTAATTCTGACTAAAGTGTTGTAATGACCAATTATGTATGTAAAGGGTGGGCACATTAAAAGTTTAAATTTAAAAATGCAACAAAACAAAAACGGTTTGAAATTTGGCCAAATTTGTTTTCCTTTGCTGAGAAGTAGAATTGTTCCGCTTAGAAATTGAATATTATTTCAATTATGTGGCTGCCCCGGCTGGCCTCAAAGTATCTCATTTGATCGGACAAATTTTCGTTAACTTTTTCGAGTATATGGGTTCGTATCTCGACAATGGCATCACGAATGTCTGCCTCCAAATACTCAATTGTCTCTAGTTTGTTGGCATGACACTTTTCTTTAACGGCACCGAACAGAAAATAGTCCAACGATGTCACAGCTTCTTGGTGGGCATTTGACATCACCATTTCCTCTAATTAAACGGCCATCAAACGTTTGACGCAATAAATCGATTGTGACATAAGATGTGTGGCAAGTTGCATCATCTTGTTGAAACCAAACACAGTTCACATCAACGCCATGAAAAGCGGGTACAAAAAATCGGTTATCATTGTGCGAAAGGTGTCTCCATTGAACGTATTGGTTGCTCTGTCCTCATTTTCAAAGAAATGTGGGCCAATGATGCCTTTCTTCACAAGTCGCACCAAACAGCCACTCGTAATGGGTGCATTGGCTTCTGTAAGACCACACATACATACATACATAGTTGGTCATTACAATCCTTCAGTCAGGATTACAACCTAGTTTCTCAGACCACTTATGTTGTGTGTGTTAATTTTATACATGAATGGTGGGACCTACAGTTTAAAGTCGACTCCGAACAATAGATGTTTGAGAAACTTTTTCATGAGAGTTTTTTTCATTAGAGTTTTTGCCAGAATCTACTGAGAGGAAGTCGCCGAAGAAATAATTTTTCATATTTCGTTTTGATGTCTGGCCTGGGACTCGAACTCGGGCTTTACGTCTAATAAGCCAACACACTACCTACTAGACTACGGCGACTTCTGTAAGACCGCTTTTGGGTTTTCTTAGCCCCAAATACGGCAATTTTGCTTATTAACGTACCAACCAAAATGAAAGTAAGCTTCATCCGAAAAGATGATTTTTTGGTAAAATCTACATCGTCGTGTAGTTCCTCGTTGATCCATTTAGCCAAGCGGATAATCTTGCGGCTACAACTCTTGAAGCAATTGAACTTTGCGAGGCATCATACCAAGTTCATTTCGCAAAATTCGACGTAAACTGGTGAGTAAAATATTCAATTCATGAGAACGATGATGAACTTTTTGTTTACGGATTCTCACGAACTCTCTTTGATATTTTCGGGTGAACGCTGTGTACGAGTACGCTCACGTCTTGGCGCATCAACAAAGAAATCAGTTTCACGAACTTTAGTAATAAACTTGCGTATAGCATACATACATACATACATAGTTGGTCATTACAATCCTTCAGTCAGGATTACAACCTAGTATCTCACACCACTTATGTTGTGTGTGTTAAGTCTATACATGAGTGATGGCACCTACAGTTTAAAGTCGACTCCGAACGACAGATTTTTGAAAAAATTTTCATGGCAATTTTTATTTACTCTCAGAGTTTTTGCCAGAAATCTGCTGAGAGGAAGTCGCCGAAGAAATACTTTTTGTATTTTATTTTTGATGTCTGGCCTGGGGCTCGAACCCTGGCTTTACGTCTAATAAGCCAACACACTATCTACTAGACTACGGCGACTTCTGTGGGACCGCGTATGGGTTTTCTTAGCCCCAAATACGGCAATTTTGCTCATTAACGTACCAACCAAGATAAAAGTGAGCTTCATCCGAAAAGATGATTTTTTTGGCAAAATCATGGTCATCAACGTGCAGTTTTTCGGTGGCCTCTCTAGCAAAGCGATAACGTAGCAAATGGTCATGTGGTTTCAACTCTTGAACCAATCGAACTTTGCGAGCCATGATACTGAGATCTTTTCGTAAAATTCGACGTAAACTGGTGCGTGAAATGTTCAACTCTTGAGAACGATGACGAGTTGATGTTGATGGATTCTCACGTCTTGGCGTATCAACAATGAAATCAGTTCCACGAACTTTAGTAGTAAACTTGCGTATAGCGGGCTCTGTTGATCCTGCTCTACGACCAACTTTTTTTTATTTATTTATTTTTCGAAATTAGTCGAAATTTTCGACTAATTGTCTTTGTTGTGGAAATAAATTTCCCATAAATCCCAACGTTGTGTCCAACTCTTAAGGTTTTAAGATATTTAGTACAGTATTTCAAATAAAAAACTTTGCATATTAACAGAGCATGGCATGAAGAGAAAGTTGAAATGTGCTACTCCTCTAATCTGTTCTTAAATTAAAAGAAAGAAGAAGTAAAATATTCAATAAACCGTGTGTAATAAATAATGAAGTGGCGTAAATCTTTTTTTAATCAATAGATCTGAAATAAAAGTCATTAAAAAATATAAATGGTGAGGCGTTATTTTTTTTCTTTCAATCTTTCTTGATTTTTAATTAAAAAAACGTTTTATAATTGAATTAAAAGCAATCAACTTCACAGTATACACATCGAAGAGGCTCATAATTTTTATGAAAATTATTTACAACTCAATAAAATCAAAAGGTGGCTATTGAGTAAAGCACCTTAGGGGTCTCACAGCTGAACGATAGACAACAACAGACAATAGTTTACTAATCATTAAACCCAACATGCTCACAAACACTTTCAAAACATATGTTCTTCAAACATGTATGTAAGATAAGTGTGGTGTGGTGTGGTTTGATGAAGGAAAACATGAAATTTTAATTTCTCCCGAGTTTAAAACGGTTAAAAAACAAAAAAGAATCACAAACAGTAATGTAAGTTGGTTGTCTAACCTAGAGTGTGTGAAAAGACCATAATCACAGTCACAGCATCAGCATCATCTTCAGCAGCAGTCTCTCTCTTCGTAATGATGGCAAAATGATTGAAGACCAACATTGTGCTCATCCTCAGGTTCTATTTTATACATCTCCAGCTTTCTCTATGACTTTAGAGAAGTTGGCCATTGCCTGGACTTTATTTTGAAATTATTTAAAGTGCCGATTTTCCAATCTTAAGAGTAGTCATACAACAAAAACTGATTGATTGTGATGCTGCAAATGCTGTTCCAACACCATTTGCATATAAATGTAAAATATTTAGTCTCGTACTATATAGCAGATTATATCGCTTCATACTTAACTTTAGATTAACTTCCACTCACATACATGCATACATATTTGGTCATTACAACCCTTCAATTAGGATTGCGAGCAGAGATCAGCAATGAGTTTTCAAAAAGATGAGTTAATTCGAATCATACTCATAATTTCTGATACTTATACGCATTCATACTTATTTTCATATTATACTCATACTACTCATATTCAAAGTTTGAAGTACTCATCATACTCATACTTAACAATACGCATGATGTTGTTGATTTCGACTCTCCATTACTCAACATTTACAAGAATCACAAAATAAGTATGATTCGCATACGAACACTTGTGTGTTTTGCTTTGCTTGCTGTCATTGTCTTTTTCTTTCTTCTTTTTTGTAAGTGCAACAACAACTAAGGCTGCAAATTTTGATGAATGATTCGAATCATTTATGAGTATTATGAGTATTTTTCTAAATTTATGAGTCTGAATGAGAATGTTATAAATTTGATGTCAACATTGTACTCATACTCATTGCAACCTGTACTTTTAAATCAATGTTGTAGTGAGTACAAATGAATCAGAGTAGTTAAATTTCAATACTGTTGACTCACTCATACTCAAAATTTCATGAGCATTTATGAGTAGCGAAAAAACGATTCATTGCTGATCTCTGATTGCGACCTAGTTTCTAGCGCCATGGCAATTTTGATTTAACTCTCAGAGTTCTTGCCAGAAATCTGCTGAGAGGAAGTAGCCGAAGAAATACTTTTCTTTCGTATTTTCGTATTGTGTTTTGAACCGTGGCTAACACACTACCTACTAGAGTATAACGATTTCGACGATTTCCACTTACTTGACTTTAATTAATAAAATGACTACAACGTCATAGCATTAGTATAATTGCAAACTTATTAAGTCTGTAAACGAGCGATCTCGATGTCAAATACTAAACTTAACCAAAGATTGACAAAAAATAATGAACTCGTTTGAGACTTCAATTGATTTTATTTGGCAATACTAAGCAATGTTTCGCAAATATTTGTAAAAACAAACAGCATTATTTCGTGAAATATTTGCACAATAGACGCGAGTTCATGCTTCAAACCCCTAGGTTCGACATCTGCAACAAAACGAAATAGAAAAAAATATTTCTTCGGTGGAGGGAGCAGATTTCTGGCAAAACCTCTGAGAGCAATTAAAAATTGCCATGAGAAGTTTCTCAAAAATCTTTCGTTCGGAGTCGACTTTAAACTGTAGGTTCTGGTACTCATGTATAAATTTAACACACACAACATGGGTAAGAAACTAGGTTGTAGTCCCAACTAAAAAGGTTGTATGTATGAATATTAGTTAATTCACTTTGAAATTAATTCTTCATACATGCTTGAAGTAAAGTGTGTGGAGATTTGTATGAGATAGTTATAACAACGCGGTAAACGCTTCGGATATTCTTCTTCATATTCTTCATAGTTCCTCTCAGCAGATTTCTGGCAAAAACTCTGAGAGTAAAATAAACTGCCATGAAAAAGTTTCTCAAAATTCTGTCGTTCGGAGTCGACGTTAAACTGTAGGTCCCGCCACTCACGTATAAAATTAACGCACACAACATGAGTGGTGTGAGAAGCTAGGCCGTAATCAAGACTGGAAGGGTTGTAATGGCCAATTATGTATGTATGTATTCTTAGATGCTCCCTGGTATTTAAGATGACCCTTCGGACGTTCACATGGGTCAAGATCAATGTCCAATTAATCGAGGAGTAAATTTAGAATTCTGCCAAAGCCATAACGCATAAAATTCTTCTTCTTCCAACTCCTCCAGGAACCCACCCATTTAGGAAGACCAGGTACAGTAAAGTTACATAGCATAAGATTGAATTTCTTGAGGAAAAAATATAACTACAAAGTAAGGTATTGCCTCAGCGTCTTCACCCTTTAACTTATTATGTCAATTATACTCATCAGAGCGAAATGAATTTTTTCGCACAATATCGAGTAGCACGTATCGTAGCCGTAAATTTTTTTGTCACCAATTACCTCCCGTCTAGAATGTGCATTAAACTTTTAGCCGTTTACGTCGAGTATACTCTTCAGAGACAAACGAATATCTTTCGCATTAAGTCGAGTATACTCGCCTTGAAGAAAAGAAAATAAAATTTTGCTTTTAATTTCTTCTTTTTATTATAATTTTCTGTTTCTATTTTATAATTTTTTTTCTACTTTGTTCGATAGAACTTGATGTAAATTGTGAATTAAAAATACCATAAAAATTAAGTGGGTTCTTTCCCCTAATAGTAACCTTCCGTTGGCAGTTCAACGAATATTCTTTCAATAACGAAAACCTAACAATTTTTTATTTCTAACAAAATTTACAAGCTGGATGTATCATAAAAACTGTTACTGTGAAGAGTTTTTATCATAGTCTTCTTGCATTGATACGCCATAGCGGATATCGTTTCATTCATACCATTTAATTATGTTGTATGGCGTACAATAGATAAAGATTTTTTACTAAAGAAAATCTATTAATTTCTACATTTCTTTATGGAATTAAGTTATAGCCGTATATGGGTTAAGCATATAAAATTTAATATTCATGCGAATAGCAAACCATAATTATAATCGTTACCTCGCAGAGATAGATAGATAGATAGATAGAGAGTTCATTAATAGTTGTTGATCTTAAAATTTTGTTTTTTTTTTTTGATATCAATTTATCTAATATTTTTTCATTTAATTTTTTGCATTCAATTACGAAAAAGAGGTATCGGTTCTAACCCCAGGACAGACATCTCCAACAATACGAAATAGGAAAAAAAATTTTCTTAGGCGACTTCCTCTCAGCAGTTTTCTGGCAAAAACTTTGAGAGTAAATAAAATTGCCATGAAAAAGAACCGACTTTAAACTGTAGGTCCCGCCACTCATGTATAAAATTGACACACAACATAAGTGTTGTGAGAAGCTAAGTCGTAAGGCTGACTGAAGGGTTGTAATAATCAATAATGTACATACACGACTGTATGTACACACCAGAGATCAGCAATGAATTGTTTTTTCGCTACTCAAAAGCACTCTTGAAATTTTTTATATAAGTGAGTCAATTAACTCTGATTCATTTGTACTCACTACAACGCTGGTTGCAGGTTGCAGTGACTATGAGTACAACGTTGACATCAAACTCATACCGTTCGAAATATGTTTGATTCATACGCCTACTCATTCAGATTCATAACTTTAGGAAAAATACTTATAATATTTACAAATGATTCGATTGACTCGAATTATTCATCAAAATTTACAGTCTTAGTTGTTGTTGCATTACAAAAAAAGGAAAAAAACACATAAGCAAAAAAAAACAGAGCAGCAAGCAACATTTTAGTGAGTATTTTAGTGTTCGTACGCGAATCATACTCATTTTGGGATTCTTGTAAATGTTGAGAGAGACGGAGAGTCGAAATCAACAACATCATACGTGTTGTTAAGTATGAATATGATGAGTACTTCAAACTTTGAATATGAGTAGTATGAGTATAATATTAAAATAACTATGAAACCGTACAAGTATCAGAAATTATGAGTATGATTCGATTCTACTCATCTTTTTACTACTCACTCATACTCATTGCTTATCTCCGCTACATACCCTACTGTACACTGTATTTACATATGCCTACTGTATGTAGATTTTCTTCCCGATAATTTTTATATTTTCCCCCATAAATTTCTACGTTATATTTTTTTCAAATTCGCTTTTTCTTCAAACATACTTAATTGTGAAGTCGCCGTAGTCTAGTAGGTAGTGTGTTGGCTTATTAGACGTAAAGACAGGTTTCGAGCCCCAGGCCATACATTAGAACAAAATACAAAAAGTATTTCTAAGGCGACTTCCTCTCAGCAGATTTCTGGTAAAAATTCTGAGAGTAAATAAAATTGCCATGAAAAAGTTTCTCAAAAATCTGTCGTTCGGAATCGAGTTTAAACTGTAGGTCCCACCACTCATGTATAAAATTAACACACATAACATAAGCGGTGTGAGAAACTAGGACGTTGTACAATGGGTCAATTCGACCTCCGAGTACTGTACTTGACTTAATTGACAAGTACATATCCTCTAACCTAACCTAACCTACTTAACTGTAAATTTTTTCAATTTGGAAAAAACCACTGCAGGTAGACTTGTTTCTTTGTTTTTTTTATCATTCGCTTTTGCTCACTCATTGTTGATCTTGATTGAAGGCATGACAATCATGCCTTTTTTCATATTCGGAATTCTGTTTTCTTTCCGAAATAAAACTAACTCATCATTTTGGCACAATTGTAAAAGTGTTCGCAGAAAAAGAGCTCACAATTGATGAAGAAAGCCTATAAATATGAAAATTAATGTTAAGCGGTTCTTCTGAAGGTGTGGTACATCAAGTCGATAACTAGACAAATAATAATTGAGAATATTTTTATTATTTAAGGAAATATTTTAATAAATTTAAGCAAAACTTTATTGCATACCTAATAATAAAAAATTAATTTTAATAAAATAAAAAATAACCATAATAACAGCAATAATTGCTAACAAAAAAAAATATATTTTTTTTATTTTTAATTGAACACAAATGTGCATAAAATATAAACGATATAAAATTAATTAGCAAAGTTCTCCCCTAGATTGACTAAAATTCAAATCGCAATCGCGTTTTAATTGAACAACATTTTATGGGTGTGATATTTAATTGATTTAATTTAATTGCAATGATTTGCAGTAAGTAACCAACAACTCTATACGCTGAAGAAATTAATTAAAATTTCAACATTGTTTATAATGTTCAAAATGAACACTCTACACAGAACTTCAGGGTGGCAAACTCCGGCATTCCATCAGGCATACATACCTGCTTGTTTATACTAGAATATCTTAATTGACTTATGGGTTGCTTACTATGGACATGTAAAAATATCAATGTGCAGCAAATAATTGTAAATTAAATGCAACTTTTATGTTCTTGTAGTTAAATAGAATTATTTAATAGTTTCGATATATTTTTTATACACTTTTCTGAAGCTTTAATTGACTGCATTTGATTCGTTAGTGAAATAAACTGTGGAACAACAAATTTTTATTTGTTTTAAATATTTTTGTAATTTTAAAATTCAATTATTTGTGATTTATTTGTAATAGCTCGGCAAAAAGGCCGAGCATAGCTGGCATAGCTGCCAGAAAAATAAAACAGCAAATCGTCAAATTTTGGAAAAAAATCGTCACAATCGTCAAAGATGTTCATGTAAAGAAATCGTCAGTAAAAATACATACTTACGTATGTACATAATTGGCCATTACAACCCTTCAATCAGGATTACGACCTAGCTTCTCACACACTTATGTTGTGTGTGTTAATTTTATACATGAGTGGCGAGACCTACAGTTTAAAGTCGACTCCAAACAACAGATTTTTGAGAAACTTTTCATGGCAGTTTTATTTACTCTCAGAGTTTTAGCCAGAAATCTGCTGAGAGGAAGTCCCGAAGAAATACTTTTTGTATTTTGTCTTGATGTCTGGCCTGGGGCTCGAACCCTGGCTTTACTTCTAATAAGCCAACACACTACCTACTAGACTACGGCGACTTCTAATTTAAATTAACTTGGCTTAATACTCTCTCTACATTAGCTGAAGAATGTTATAAAACTAATATTTTTTAATAAATTTAGTCAAGGCTGGAAATTAAAAGCTACCATCCCTCATTTTCATTTATGATTTTTTTTTCCAAAAATCGAAAAGTTTCATATAATTTACAAGAAAATTTTTTTAAGGTTTAAACAATATATCCCAGTGTTGTTCATTGACACATAAGCTGAGCAATAATACTGCATCATATAAATCTATGGGTGGTGTAAATATTAGGGAGTCAGAAGCTCTGAACATTCTGATTATAAAAATTTTGTGTAATCTTCACTGGAACCCACACAATTTTTAGTGCCTTAGCTTCTTAAGACGGTGCAGGAAATACTTCACTTCATCTGATCTTCTTACTATTCACACCACTTATATCCAAAGGAGAACGGAATACAACTCTCATGTATATGCCAGAGACTTCTCAACCGGGTACAGGAGAGGGCGAAGTTGCTCGTTAATGACGTTAGGCTGTCGAACTCTATTGATTCATTGGAGCATCGTTGCAATGTGGCTTGTATTTCACTCTTCTATCGCTATTACAACGGATTTTGTACGAGCGAAATAAGAGACTTGTTCCTGAGAGTCATGTATTCCTACGTAACACTCGTCTTTCTTGGCGATCACATCCGTATGTAGTCGATTGGCCAGTGGATCGCACATTGCATTACAGACAAAATTCGTTCTTTAGTCTGACAATTAGTATGTCTTTTAAAGGATCAAAAAGGCATAAGATACAGAAAAATCATCACAAGTGTTGGTAAATAACTTAAAAGTATAATACTTCACTCATCGTTATTTCTAACCTAAATTTGCAATAGTAACAATTGCAACGCAAGTACAAAGCTTAAAGTGGTTTTTTAATGTACTAAAGTCAAGAATATGATGTAAATTTTTAATATCCAAAAATCGTCAAAATAAGGGCATAAATCGTCAAATCGTCAATAAGATATTTTTTGGGTACAAAATCGTCAAAATGACAATAAATCGTCAAATCTGGCAGCTATGGCCCATGGCTTTAAAATCTATCGTTCTGAACAGACAAATTGTTTCATTCTCCTTTCGACTCCGTGGGGGTGAACAGTAGAGCAATTATACATATTTTTTATTTATTTTATATAATACAATTACAAATTACATGTAATTATTACGAGCTGAGTAACTCAGACCATATGCTCGGTGTAGTGTAACACACTCTGGTGAGAATCAAACTCACGAACCTCAAGCTAATAGTCTAGTCTACTTGACTCCCAGGGCACCCAGGTAGAACAATTAAAAATAAAAGATTTACAGACAATACATACATACATAATTAGTCATTACAACCCTTCAGTCAGGATTACAACCTACTTTCTCACACCCCTTATGTTGTATGCGTTAATTTTTATACATGAGTGGTGGGACCTACAGTTTAAAGTCGACTCCGAACGACATATTCTTGGGAAACTTTTCACGGCAATTTTATTTACTCTCAGAGTTCTTGCCAGAAATCTACTGAGAGGAAGTAGCCGAAGAAATATTTTTCATATTTCGTTCAGTTGGAGATGCCTGACCTGGGGTTTAAACCAAACCCTCATGTCTAATAAGCCAACACACTACCTACTAGACCACGGCGACTTCAATAATCGAATTAGTCACGAAATTTTCGAATTCCTCCAATAATTTTATCCTGAACCGATTGAATTTCAGAATTTGAAGGTCAACATTGGTGATGCCATTGCCGAGATACGACCCTATACACTCGAAAAAACGCACGAAAGCTGGTCCGATCAAACGAGGTACTGTGAGGCCAGTCGCGACAGCCATATGAATGAAATCGTATTTGACGACAGAAAAATAAATTTGGTAATATTTTAAAACTGTTGTTTAAAATTTTAACTTTTAAAATTCCCTCCCCATATAATATTATACAGTGTATACATACGAGTATATATAAAGTACATTATGTATGCCTATTGAATACAGTCAACTCTCCTATAACGCGGTACTCTCAGAACGCGGTTTCCATATAACGCGTAGATGAAATTGCGACAGCCCTCCTATAACGCCGTACTCCTTCCGCACAGCCTATGAATAACCCTAGTAACTGGATATTGTAAAAGGGTTTAATATCAGCTTTATTTTCGACGCAAAAGCACAGCCGAGATATATAAACAGCATGATTATATAAACATGGCAGCTTATCTCATAGCCGTCTACGATATCATTTTCAGTCATCTCAGAGCTCTTTCACAGTACATACGTTTTGGTGACCAAATCTTTCCAAAAATTTCTCTGCAACTCATATCTGACAGTGAGGATGAAAGTCCAAAAATTATATAATTTTACAAAAGTCTTCCTTATTTTTGTTGGAAAACAGTCTTTTAGTCTAATTTTGTTTAATTATTTTTTACCAATCTTTATATGAACTCTTTAATTCAATAAAAATAGTTTATAATTTATCTTGTCTTGGTCTCCATATAACGCGGTACGAATGATAGGATTTGATAGATGGTAGACGGATTCCATACAACGCGCTACGATTTAGCATGATTTGTATGGTTAAATCCGGGTTTCTTATAGCGCGGTTTCCATACAACGCCGTACGCACTAACCGCGTTATATGAGGGTTGACTGTACTACAATCATTGTTTTGTTTGTAAGAAATTATGGCTTAAAGCATTAAAAATGAAAGGCACGAAAAGTATGAAATTTAAAAACAATTTCCTATGACCACGGATGAAAGTTGTTAATTTTCGTTTTCATTTTTTCCTTTTATTTTTAGAATTAAAAAATTTTCAAACACTTTTTTCTAATTTTCCATAATTTTCATAATTTGCAGAAAATACCATCAACTACATACATATAAACAGCAATTAAGCCATGATATTTATAATCCAATAACGTTTATTTCTTTATGGTACGTCACTAAATTTAATTTTCGTTTTAAAATTCTTAAACGTAATTCATAAAATTTAACAACAGTGTTGATGAAATGCCAAATTATTGGGGTGACTTTCCCTGCCAAACAAAAACAAACATCCAATCGAACTTTTACACGTATTTTGTACCAAAGATTAGCAAAGAATCATTTTTTCGCTAGTCATAAGTACTTATTAAATTTTGAAAATAAGTGAGTCAACAATATTGAAATTTAACTACACCCTGATTCATTCATACTCACTACAATGTTGCAATGAGTATGAGTACAACGTAGACATCAAACTCATACCATTCGAAATGTGTTTCATTCATACGCCTACTCATTCAGATTCATAAATTTAGGAAAAATACTTATAATACTCATAAATGTGACTCGAATCATTCGTCGCATTTACAAAAAAAAGAAGAAAGAAAAAGACAAAGACATCAAGCAGTTCTAGTGAGTATTGTAGTGTTCGTACCCGAATCATACTTATTTTGTATATATATATATATTTGTATATATTATAATAATATAAATGTTGAGTTATGAAGAGTCGAAATCAACAACATCATGCGTACTGTTAAGTATGAGTACGATGAGTACTTCACACTTTGAATATGAGTAGTATAAGTATGATATTAAAAGAAGTATGAATGCGTATAAGTATCAGACTTTACCAGTATGATTCGAATCTACTCATCTTTTTGAATACTCATTGCTGATCTCTGTTTTGTACCTTTAAAGGTTTCTTATGGCGTTGGCCATTCATTATTGGTTATTATATTATTAGTTACAAATATACATACGAGTATTTTTGGTATATTGCATACAATTATTAGTTTTTCTCAGACTTAATGATTTTTCAAGTTTTTAGGTTTACGTACCTAAACATAATTTTCCCACATTCTCAAATCGGAGCTACTTTCGCATACAAGCACAATCAATTTTAATTATCTTATCGGGATTCTATGGACGTATAGGGATTTAAATATCTTTACTGACAGTCAAATGACAATTAAGACAATAACAGAATACGGGATTAAGAACCATTCTGGAGTGTAAAAGGTTAGGTGAGGTTAGCGGCTAAATTGCCCATATGACTCATTGTGTTACCCAGTGTAAGGTAAGCCCCTTGTCATGCCGCTTTAGTGGTGTGTTTGAACTACTTCGAACTTCGGGTTAAGCCGGCCAGTTCCTTTAGTGACATGTTCAAAAAAACCAATGACCAATGACGTCGATCGTGAACTGCAAGTCACTGACGTAAAAGGCGTTACACCGAATCCGATTTTTCCACATTCTGGCAGCTTCTGCAGTAATTCTCGTAGAGCAGGCCCAATAGGGCAGTGTCCAGTTAGAATTACTATTAGAGTGCGAACCGTTATTTTGTCGAACGCAAGTAGTTTCTGGTTTTTCCTGCTCTCCACTGTTGGACACAGCAGTTTTGAAATTCGGCAACCAGGTATGTTGGACCATCTGTGGTTTGTTCAGTTCCATGATACTTTTTCCAATCTAAGTTTAATTTATCTCAATCTGACGGAAAAACGTATGTAAGACGTCCTCCAAACAAAGCCTTTGATCCCACGTACACAGTGAAAACTGTAAAACAAATTAACAAAAATACATGTTATTACATGTATTATTACATGTATTATATACCATATTTATTTTACGTTTGCTCAGCTTGTACACTGGACTACACGATTCTAAATTTTTTAAATCATGTTGGCTGCAGTAAATAAAAATTCATTTACTTATTCATGACACTTAAAAATTTTAACCGTAAAAGTATCCTACTATTCGCGAATGTAAAGCATTTCCTTTCTTTCAAAATATTAAAAAAATAATTTTTCAAGTGTAAAAGCATTTAATTTTTCTTTTTTCCTTCAAGTTCTTTTGCGTGTGGGTTGAAGAACAAGCCTCGTTTATAACCATGTACAGTACATGGCATTAAATACTTAAGAAAATACAAGCAATGTGTAGAAAAAAAAAGAAACAGTAGAAGAACATGTACGAGTACGTAGTATAACTCGGTTCACAGATGTGTTGAGTACAACGAGTTTTTATGGCAGCAAAAAGATTTAGTTTCAGTCATACAAAATTATTCTCTTAAACTTTTCCATTGATAATTGGCAACACAGCAAAATTTTGATTTTAATAGAGCGAGGGCTCCTTGGTCGGACATCACCCAGGTCGGACATCTCCAACAAATTGAAATATGAACAAATATTTTTTCGGCGATTTCCTCTCTCAGCAGTTTTCTGGCAAAAACTCTGAGAGTAAATAAAATTGTCATGAAAAGTTTATCAAAAATCTGTCGTTCGGAACGACATCAGCTATGCGGCTGATAATGCGATCTTCAAAAACAGGGCGCAAAACATCGAGTGTAGCTTAGGCTGTGTGGCACGCACCGCCGTCCTGTTGAAACCTAATGTTGTCACTATCCTCCTCTTCAATTTTTGTGAACAAAAATTCGTCCAACATGGCCCGATAACGATCGCCATTGACTGTAAAGGCCACTCCTTGCTCAGTTTCGATGAAAACTGGCCCTATTATGCCTCTGGATCAAAATCCGCATCAAACAGTGACTCGGTTTGGGTGCGTCGGCTTTTCAATGTATGCGTGCGGGTTTTCTGTGCCCCAAATGCGAAAATTTTGCTTGTTGACATACCCGCCAAGATCAGAATGAGCTTCATCTGAAAATATGATTTTTTTTTGCCAAAATCGGCATCTTCTGTAAGTCGATCGCAGGCCCACTTAGCGAAGCGAAAACGCAATGGATGGTCAATTGGCTTCAACTCCTGAACCAATTGGACTTTGTATGGTGTCATACCAAGGTCTTTATGCAAACGAAATGTTCAATTGTTGAGGACGACGGTGAATTGATGTTGATGGCGCTTCAAGCACACTTCCTGCCACAGCAGCAATATTCTCGTGTGTACGTACTGTTTTTGGCTTTTCACGCTTTGGTTTATCGATGAGGATGCCAGTTTCTTTCACATTTTTCACAAGATAACGAATATACGGAGCTGACGGTGCTTCTCTTCTTTCAAAATCCGTAAACAATTTTCGCACACATTATGCAACATTACCATGATTTTCAAAGTAATGCCGCAATATTCCCAGCGTTGTTCAAGCGTATACACAACCATATTCGTTCAGCTGAAGGATACAACTAATTATCTGTCAAATCAGACATGAGCTAAGTTTTACCATTCACGAAATAAGCACTAATTGATAAAAAAAAAACGTTAGATGGCGGACCCGATTGATTGAAAAACTTTCAGAATGAGCCACAAGACACGTAATTTTGTAACAAGACAATGCAGCACCACACAAAGCAAAACCGGTAAAAGCATTAGCCATGGGGAATGGCTACCCCACTCGCCGTATATACGGACTTGCCTCATTCCGAAAATTCTTTGTTTTAATTAATGGAACATGAAGTAACTGAACATTACTTGAGTTCCTATGAGTAAGTCGAAAATTGAGTGACTAATTGGTTTGCTTTAAAAGAAGATCACTTTTATTGGCGTAGAATCCACAAATTGCCTGAAGAATGGTAAACATGTGTAGCCAGCAATGGCCAATAGTTCGTTTTGTTTTCCCTTTAAAAATTGTGTTTTATTATCAGCTCATTTCATGCCGGTACTCCTTCAGCAACTCTACAAAGCCTAAATTCTAGGATTTTTCGAATATGAAAAGATTTCTTTGATACTATTTGAAATCGTATAATTGTGATGCCGTAAATGAGAACAAATTTCATAGTTTTGAGAGTGTAATTACGAATGGTTTTAAAAGTCTTCAAAATAATATTCGTGTTTACCTTAAAGACAATAAAAGGAGGTTAAAAAGTGAAAGATGGTTTTGAATTTTTCAAGGTAATTACACTTTTTTGTGTGTTTTTAACTCATTTGGCCTGTAACAGATTTGTGTGATAAATTTTATGTGCTCAAAAGACCGCTTGCAAATTTGCAAATGTATGGTAAAATTTACTACATCTTCCATCAGAAGAAATTAAAAAAAAAGAAAAATTCAAAATTTCAAGACAAAAAAGAAAGTGTATAAAATTCACATTTGTGTACTCTTTATGGTGGTATAATAAATTGTAAATTTTACTAATGTTTTGGCAACAAAAAAAATAAATATAAAAAGTAAAAATATTAAAATTTTATGTCAATAACTTTTTTCTTAACGTTTAAGAAGGTCATTCAAGTGCTTATTTAAAGCGAACAGCAGTTAGTTTATGAAAAGTGCTTTGATACAAAAATAAAAAGAAAACGACAACTAGTGACACAGAACTGTTGGAAAATATTGTTTTTTTACTATTTGAATAGAAATTGTGAAAATTAATTTGTCCTTAAGTAACATAGTTTTGAAGTTTACACAACTAAAGTTAAAATCCTGAAATTTTATAGCCAATGGAACGTCAGCTAAATTTATGAATTTATGCCTGATAGAAATCGCCTTAGTCTAGTAGGTAGTGTGTTGGCTTATTAGACTTGAGCCCACGATTCAAACCCCAGGTTAGACATACTTATCTAACAAAACGAAATATGAAATAATATTTCTTCAGCGACTTCATCTCAGTCATGAAAAGCTTTCCCTTCTGGTTGGGTTCCTAGCAGTATTTTAAAACACCATTCTCAATTATTGAGTACTTCATTAACCTATTTATTTAACAAATCGCTTAAATTGGGCTATTTTCCCACCTTTTGGGAACAATCTCTTATAATTCCAGTGTTTAAATCAGGATCTAAAGCAGATATTTCAAATTATAATTCCTCTTGAGCTAAACTCAACATTATACCGAAATTATTTGAAAAACTCTTATACACTGTCATTTCGAGCAGCGTCTATTTTATCTGCATCCAACATGGATTCTGTAAGACTTGATAAAAAATCACAAATCTTCTTGAATTTACATCTTTGGTAAATGATGGATTTATTGTAGGCAAACAGACTAACGTCGTTTATGTAAAGGGTCCGCCAAATAACTTTTTTTGAAAATACTTAAAAAAAACTGATAATATTTTCTCAAATTTCTTTTTTTATTTGAAAGTACAGTCCTTCCGGTTAATAATGGAAAATAATTTCATTCAAATTGCTGTCTCGGCTGGCCATGCAGCAGCATACACCAGAAGATGCCGATTTTGGCAAAAAAAAAATCATCTTTTCAGATGAAGCTCATTTTGATCTTGGCGGGTATGCAAACAATTAAAATTGTCGCATTTGGCGCACAGAAAATCCGCACGGATACATTGAAAAGCCGACGCACCCAAAACGAGTCACTGTTTGAAGCGGATTTTGGTCCTTAGGCATAATTGGGCCATTTTTCTTCGAAAATGAGCAAGGAGTGGTCGTTACAGTCAATGGCGATCGTTATCGGGCCATGTTAAACGAATTTTTGTTCACAAAAATTTAAGAGAATGATATTGGCACCATTTGGTTTCAAAAGGACGACGCTACGTGCCACACAGCCGAAGCTCACTCGATGTTTTGCGCCCTGTTTTTGAAGATCGAATTATCAGCCGCAGAGCTGATGTCGTTTGACCACATCGGAGCTGAGATTTGACATCGTTGGACTATTATTTGTGGGGTGCCGTCAAAGATAAGTGTTACGCCGACAAGCCGGAGACAATTGACGCTTTAAAGGACAATATTCGTGAAGCCATTGGTGAAATACAGCTGCACACAATCGATAATGTGCTTAAAAATTGGACCGATCGTGTAGGCTACTGCATGGCCAGCCGAGGCAGCCATTTGAATGAAATTATTTTCCATTATTAACCGGAAGGATTGTACTTTCAAATAAAAAACGAAATTTGAGAAAATATTCAGTAGTTTTTTTTAAAGCATTTTCAAAAAGAAAAGTTATTTGGCGGACCCTTTATTTCTATTGACTTCAATAAGGCATTTGATAAAGTAAATCATAACTTTCTCGTTCATAAGCTTAATCAACTTGGTTTTAGTTCATAATTATTAAAATGGATTACATCGTATTTAGTAAACAGAAAGCGGTGCGTTAAATTCAGGAATAGGCAATCTAACTTTATCGATGTACTGTCAGGCGTACCACAGGGTAGTCATCTTGGGCCGCTCCTATTTACTCTTTTTATAAATGATCTCCCCTCTGTTATTAAAAATTCAAACACATTAATATATGCAGACGATGTTAAGATATTTTTATCATTTAATAACATTGAAGACCAAGTGCTTTTACAAGAGGATATTAACTACTTAACCTCTTGGTGTAGTATTAATTTAATGGAGCTTAATGTTAAAAAATTTAAATATATGTGCTTCACTAGATCATCTCCAATCAATGGATTTTATACAATGAATGGTGCTGTTCTTGAACTAGTTAATTCCTTTAACGATTTAGGAATAATTTTCAATTGTAAATTGGACTTCAGAAATCATATTACATCAACTGTTAGCAAAGCTACATGTATCCTGGGATTTATCAAATGATGAGCTAAAGAGTTTTCTGACCCTTATGTTACCAATTCTTGAATATGGATCTTTTTTTCAAATTCAATTTATTATTCATTATTAAAAAATTCATTACATATTGTTACGTTTTTACCTTTTTAAAAACGTTTAAATATGAGTTCGTTAATTGCAAACAATGTAAAAACAAATATGTGTTTAATATCAGTTAAACTCTCTTTATTCTTTACACTACTTTTGTGTGCCACCGTATACAACTTAACGATACAACAATAATAATCTGTTTATTCACTTTACTAGTTCACACAAGTATTCACTGGATCTTTACAACCACGAGTTATTTTGTTCACACGCAACTCCACACAAAAGCTGACTTAATTCTTACTGACTGCTGCCTGCTTTGTCCAGCCCTTTTATAGTCCGACACAACCAGTCTAACGAACATTCTTGAAGTGGAAGGTTCGTGATCTCGCCTTCTCGAGAGCTCTATTGCTAATACGTTGTTGTTTGTACCAGGCGCAACCAGGTCCGTTGTACATATGTGTGTGTGCAACTTTAGATAATCAACACGTTCATTGTATTGTTAGTGTTAGTGTGTATTTGTATCGTGTGGCTTTTGTTTATCGTTTTTGTTGTTAAACGATATTAGGTCGTTTCGATTTGCGTAACAATATATTATTAAAAGAATTGTTTACATTAATCAGAGATACCTAATACTTAATCTGCTAAGCAATTGGCTTGTCAGCAGGAAAAAGAAATTATTTACTCTAATATGTTCATATCTGTAATATGGGACCTTCAATACGCTGTACACTCTGTGTAACTCTGACAAAATCGAATAAATTCAAATACAATTCTTACTATATTGTCTTCGTGGTGTAGGGAATGGATGGGATCCTAATAAAAGGCTACCATCTTATGAAAAACGCCTAGCACTCATTAAATTACCCACTTTAAAAAGCCGTCTTAAAATGCTAAATGCTGTCTTTCTTCTGAAGCTGATTAATGTTGCTAACAACTCTCAATTTCTTCTGGAAAAACTTTAAATAAGAGTACCTGTTCGTCCAACAAGATACTATAATTTCATAAATATAAAATATTACACAACTAACTATGCGAACTTTGATCCATTTCGTAGAAACCTTCATATAGATTTTAATGAAAATTTGGAAGAAATAAAAATAATAATAACGATATGAAATGTAATAGTGTGTAAGGATTTTCCATACAATTAAATTACAATTAAAGACCAAAATTAAAAGACCAAAAATCAGACGTTCGGAATCGACTTTAACGCACACAACATAAGTGGTGTAAGAAGCTAGGTCGTAATCGTGACTGAAGGGTTGTAATGACCAATTATGAATGTATGTATGTATACAACTGTTACGGTGCCTGCTTTAACCCTCTGTTATTCTTTTTCCAGACTATTTTCACAATGAAACATTAATAATACACAAGTCAAGCAATTTTTTCAAACATTTTCGAAATAACATCCGATGTTTGCTAAATGGAATAAAAGTTGCACAGTGATATACATTTTCCAAATCAGAATCAAACTTTAACGACGGTATCGTTTTAAAATCCAATTTGATTTTTTTTTTTGAGGCCAACACTCAGGAGATGATCCCTATTCATTGTGTTCATTGTGGAAAATACAGGAAAGAATTTTTAAAGGGAAATGAAAGAGGGGCAGTTTGGAACAGAGATCAGCAATCAATCGTTTTTCTCGCTACTCATTAGTACTCATGCAATTTTGAATATAAGTTAGTCAACACTATTGAAATTCAACTACTCTGATTCATTCGTACTCACTACAACGTTGATTTATAAGTATGAGAACAATAAGTATGAGTATAACGTTGACATCAAACTCATAACATTCGAAATATGTTTCATTCACGCGACTACTCAGTCAGATTCATAAATTTAGAAAAATACTTATAATACTCATAAATGATTCGAGTGATTCGTATCATTCATCAAAATTTACAGTCTTAGTTGTTGTTGCATTTACAAAAAAAGAAGAAAGAAAAAGACAAAGACAACAAGCAAAACAAACACGCAACCTTCTAGTGAGTATTGTAGTGTTCGTACGCGAATCATACTTATTTTGTGATTCTTGTAAATGTTGAGTCATGGAGAGTCGAAAACAACAACATCATGCGTATTTTTAAGTATGAGTACGATGAGTACTTTAAACTTTGAATATGAGTGGTATGAGTATGATATTAAAATAAGTAAGAATGCTTATAAGTATCAGAAATTATGAGTATGATTCGATTGATCTTTTCAGACTCATAAATTTAGAAAAATACTTATAATACTCATAAATGATTCGTGTGATTCGAATGCGTATAAGTCTCAGAAATTATGAGTATGATTCCAATCAACTGATCTTTTTGAATACTCTCTGCTGATCTTTGGTTGCAATACAGGAAATATAGTTTATAGGAGAAATGAAAGAGTGTTAATGAGTGTTTTTTAATGACCAGTGTATATACTTCGTCATTTTTTTTCGAGAATTTGCTTTTTAATAATAATTCTCACTTTCTTTTTTTCTATTGTGGGTAATCATGTATAACGTGCGACAAATAATCGGGCAATCACAAACATTCCCTAGTGGAAAATAAATCCACGTACTCAGCACTCGAAGTTTAGCACACTATTATCAATAGCGGCCCAATGCTCCCTAGGGGAGTAAAAGGACATTTATATCAACTAGCCATCGGGTCACCCTTTTCTTATGTTTAGTTATTTGCATCAATAGCAAATTAAAATATTACTTAACCGGCTCATTATGTAAATAATAATAAATTTTGTGATCATTGACTTCTTCTGTGGAAAAAAATTATATAAACATAATCAATCAATCAATCAATGAATCAATCAAAGATGTAAACATAATTAACCAAAAGGTATAAAACAAGTTTAATATCACCATCGACAATGCCGCCAAAAGCGCATACAAGTTTAAATGTGAAATAAGCCAACATGCATGCATTAAGCCAAATATTTCTTAATTAAAACAGTTAAAGCAACAATAAAAATAAACAATAAACCACTATTTAGTGTGTGTTAACAATAACACACCGGAAACCGCCATTAAAAAAGCAATTTTGTGTGCATTTTTTTAAATGGAAAATTGAATGGAAATTAATTAAAACAAATTTAAATCATAAATCAATACGAGAATTAAACCAACCACACTATACTTCCGTTCAACAGCATTTTATTAGAGACAGCAATCGGTAGTCAGTCAAATAGTGCAAGAATCAGTGCGATTTCTATTAAATTTTGCCGGTAAAAATCAACCCACATGCTAATGATTCCGCTTCAATTTTTTTGTTGGTGAATTCCAAATGTGAATACATTTCTATACCTTTAAAATAGTTTTTGTTGTAATTGTTAACGTAATGATAATAAATCGAAATGAAATATAAAAAAGTTTCTTCATCTTTAATAGGCGTTTAACGCCTAAACACATAGACTCTCAAATATCCACCAAAAATTTATAAAATACTGCCTGCGGTATTAAATACTGCCATCGGTTAATAATTTAAATAATTATTCTTTAATTCATCGAAATATGAAACTTGTTTCCCTCTTTAAAGTTTGAATTTAGTGATGACAGATTGTAAAACTTATTTTGTCATTTTCTTTCGATGCCGGAAAACACAATGGCAGAAGATTTATTTATCAAGCAAGATCCAAGCACTTATATAGACGAAGACACCAATATGACGACGTATCTGCACGGCACAGAGTAATCAGAAGAATGTGCTGTAAACTATATGTGCCACTATCAGAAAAATTGCAGACATCGTTCTCAGATAAACTGATTTTCTTCGAATGCTACTCAGACTGCAATCCCCTAGAAGGCTTTGGATTACTCTACTTAGGGAATTTCCCCCAATAAGGATCAGAATCCTTTTGTTTTAATGTTGTCTGGCATAATTATGCCCGTAATCACCGAATTTTCCAGTTTCTAAATATTTCATGGCTGCTCCTTTTTATACATAGAAAGGCTCTACTTTAGGTTTCAGGTTAGTTTAGCGGGTAGCTTGGTGTTCACAGGCAAATTCACTCGTTGGCCTATTATGTTACCCAGTGTGAGGTTAGCCTCCCTATCATGATCCGTTATTGGTGGGTTTGAACCATCCGGATGAAATCGGCCAGTTGCCTTAGTCGCACATTCGCCACTATACCCAGATATTTAAACCTACTTTCACCCAAAAACCCATGACGTTTGTTCGGAAGTGCAGGGCACTTACATAAAATGTGTGGAACTAATATCGTTTTCTCCACATCATGGCAGCTTCTGCAGTAATTCTGTTGGCGCACACAGTGCCAATCGGCGAAACTGCCAATAGCACCGAGTCCCGTTAGAATTCCTGTTAGAATGTAAACCGTTCCCTTGTTGAACTCAAATAGTTCCCTGGTTTTTGGCTCAACTTCAATTACAGGCAATGCGCATTTGTTCTAAATTTGTTTCGTCAGAAAGGAGCACAAGCATATATGACGGTGCTAGAGTTCCCCAAAGCGGCAAAAAGGTGTATGCAGTCGCATAACAATTTTGAGATGGTGTTAAGCGAATTAAGAACGGAAAGTTTATAGACGTGAATGCTTCTACATACAAGAGCTACTTTTAATAAGATTAACCGTTCTTTTCATGTTTGCAATTTACAAGTAGCCTGGAACCAGCCAGTACTCTAGGGATAAGTGATGAGTTCTTACTTGTTTATCTTGTAAACAAGTTCATTGTTTTCGTTTTTGTAGCTTTTATTTATAAATTTAATGTTAAACGATGTAAAAGCAAAACACGAATTACTATAATGGGTGAGACATTGCTCCGAACGTACAAGTCCACCAATCTTTCCAGTGTAAGCAAAAAGTCTGTAGTCGCTTGCTGTCCTGTCCATTTTTCTCCTCGACTTCGTTAAGCAAATTGAATAATTAATTAATTTTAACCAATATGATATGCTCGTAATACGGTGTTTAGATATGCACCTTTATTGCGTAGATCCCAATAAACGTCATTATTGAGCTCAATATTTCATATCAAGTTTCAATTAATTATTACGCAATAAATATGCAAATTGTTATAATATTGTTACGCAAATCGATACGTCCTAATATCGTTTAACAACAAAAACAATAAACAAAAGCCACACGATACAAATACACACCAACACTAAGAATACAATGAACGTGTTGATTATCTAAAGCTGCACACACACATATGTACGACGAACCTGGTTGAGCCTGGTACCAACAACAACATATATGTGACAAAAAGGGATATACAACATAAGCAAAGTACACAAACAACAATGTATTAGCAATAGAGCTCTCGAGAAGGCGAGATCACGAACCTTCCACTTCAAGAATGTTCGTTAGACTGGTTGTGTCGGACTATAAAAGGGCTGGACAAAGCAGGCAGCAGTCAGTAAGAATTAAGTCAGCTTTGTGTGAAGTTGTGTGTGATCAAAATAAGTCGTGGTTGTAAAAATCCAGTGAATACTTGTGTGAACTAGTAAAGTGAATAAACAGATTATTATTGCTGTATCGTTAAGTTGTATACGGTGGCACACAAAAGTAGTGTAAAGAATAAAGAGAGTTTAAGAAAAACTAAACACATATTTGTTTTTACTTGGTTTGCAATTAACGAACTCATATTTAAACGTTTTTAAAAAGGTAAAAACGTAACAATATTTAGTAAAACTTAAAATGCAGCTCTGTCATAAGTATGTTCAATGCTTATATTACAATTATCCGAACACTTTCTGTTGATATTTGACAACTCAAATGTCAACAACGACAAGCAAAAAAAAACAAAAAAGAAAAAATAAAAGCAAGTTATTGAATCAACCAGCTGTTTTGTTTACCAGCTGTCAAATGAATATTGAATAAGCAGCTGAACTGCGTATATTATTATGTCTGAACACTTAAAATATTGTACTCAATAAACCGAATATTGACTCAATAATCTGAACATAGTATAATCCATTCGAATTATAAAATTAAACAAAAATCTGGCATCCCTAACTTCACAGTGGTAGCAAAACTAGTACTTCGATATTCATTCAAAAACATTAAAACGCAATGAAAAACACGTTTTCTTTTTCTTTTACTCGTCTGTTAACTTTTTTTACAACTTTACAGTTTTACAATTTCATTCATGAATTTCTGTATTTTTTGTTTTTTGGTTTTTGTTGTTATCTTTGTAAACAGTTTGGTTTGTTGTACAGAAAAATAAAAGTTGGGTGTTAAGTGTCCGTTGTTCGTCATGTCTGTCCACCGTCAGTTCTATAGATTCGACGAACAGATAAATTCAGTCGTACATGCTTTTGGCATTTCTGTCGTTGTTTTTTTTTTTTCAAAACGTATCTGTTGTCGCAGTAGTCTGTAGGCCAGTGGTTAACAGCACTTATGTTACATGCATGCTTTAGGTGCGTGAGCAACAATTGCAGTTGAATCGGTTGCAGTCAGCGTGTCCCATAATAATAATTTGTGGCAAATTTAAATTAAATTTAAATAAAAGCAATTCGTTGACGTTGCCAAGTGTTAAGGTTCATGAATTTCATTGAATTTTATGATGCATTAATTTACATATTGATACACAATATATTATACTTTATTTAAAATCAATAAAATAAAATATACAGTATCGGTCAAAACATATTGGACCAAAACTGCTAGTAGATTATATCTGCAGAATAAATATTTACAGATTTACAATAAATGTCGCTGTTTCCATAATCGTTTCCTATCTTACTTTCTTAATTGGTCATTACAAGCCTTAAGCCATTCAAGTTGCGTGTGTTAATTTCATTGAAGTCGCCGTGGTCTAGTAGGTGGTGTGCTGGCTTATTAGATGTAAGGCCACGGTTCAAACCCCAAGTTAGACATCGTAACGAGATATGAAAAAATATTTCTTCGGCGACTTCCTCTCAGCAGATTTCTGGCAAAAACTTTGAGAGTAAATATAATTGCCATGAAAAGTTTCTCAGGAATCTGTCGTTCGAAGTCGACTTTAAGCTGTAGGTCCCGCCACTCATGTATAAAATTAACGCACACAACATAAGTGGTGTAAGAAGCTAGGTCGTAGTCCTGACTGAAGGGTTGTAATGACAAATTATGTATGTATGTGTTAATTTTATCCATGAGTGGCTAGACCTGCAGTTTAAGCTTAACGACGGATTTTCGAGAAATTTTTTATGGCAATTTTCTTATTACTCTCAAGGTTTTTGTCAGAAGTCTATTTAGAGAAGGTCGCAGGTTAAGAAGTCGGAGCTAGTATTTAAACCCCCACCTAGCGTCTAATAAACCAACACCCTACCTGCTAGACTACGGCGGCTTGTCTTTAAAATTACTGCAACAAAGTTTATCGAAACAAACCACCACTTGATTGTCTGTTTCAGTTCACTGAATGGTAAATACAATTCAAACTTTCTAAGGGCCGTTATTACAACTTGCCGTTAACTAAGGGAGGATTTTTCATTACAATAAGTGGACGATAAGATAGAACTGGTAACTTTTAAAGTTAAGTTTAAGTCTGAACTTGCCATATTACTATTATTTTTAATGTGGCAACTTCAAATAAAACCAAAATGAATAAATGCAATAAAAAAGACCCTATCGTTGCGTTAAAAAAAACTGGTTTAATTAAGCAACGTTATCGATATTGCTCCAGCACTGCCATATTTTTGAAAAATGTAACTTTATTTTATCTGTAGGTTGTAATTCCGAAAAGAAGTTAAAGTTGACTTTAAAGTTCACTTTAGCTAAAGTTACCTTTAACTAAACCCAACTTTAACGGGAAGTTGTAATAATGGCCATAAATTTTTTATAAAATTTATAATTTTATTTTGACGATATGCGACGACATTTGTTCTAAAAAAACATTTTTATTTTGTTTACTTTACAATTGAAATTCATTATCACAATATTTTATTTCAAGATTGAGTTCTAATTTTTTTGCTTTATTGGTGTCAACTATTAAACAAATTGAATGACATTTCAATACACAATAATTATTACTTGTTAAACATTTTGATAATAAAGTTTTCAAGTACGACATACTATGTACATATTGACGCCTCCGTTCTATAACATTCTAAGTCGAAAAAGTGTGTTTTGAGTTATGAGCTCTCAAAGTTTTCACGCGACATACGACTATATGTGTATTCTAAGGAGAATAACTATAACTTCGGAACGGATCGGCGCATCTTAACCAAATTTTGACAGTATTTAAGTTAGAGAACGTAGAATTTAAAAATGCAAGAACATTAAAAACGTTCTAAGTACACTTAGAACGTTATAGAATGGAGGCGTCGATATGTACATATACTATGTATGGCATACAGCTGATATTACATCTAAAAATACTTGAAGAAATTATTATTTTCAGTTCAATTTCTTCATAATCGAAACCTATTTTGTATAGACGTACAGATATATTGGGTTACAATTTTATGAAATGACCATGTATGGCCTCCATCCACGATTTATGTCGCCAAATATCGCCAATTACATTGTTTTACATTATCGCCCAACAGTCTTGGTAATATGTTTACAAGACTTCGATGTCATGAATATCAATCAAACTTGCTACTATGTATACATTAATATATTGTTAGGTTTTTGCCCTTTAAAATATAAGTTCGTTGATTGCAAACAAAATAAAAATAATTTTGTGTTTAGTTTTAGATAAATTTTTTATTGTTAGCACAATTTTATTTGCCACTGTTCACAACTTGATGTTACAAACAATAATTTGCTTAGTTCGATCTTCTTTTTTACACTTCCGCTTGTGTAAGCACCAACAACTGTTCGGTAGAACTTTACAACGGCGATCTTCAAACCACGACTATTCTTTTCACACGCAACGCGTCTTCGTACAAGACTCACTGAATTCTCACTACTCGTTGCCTGCTTTGTCTTGCCTTTTTATATGCTCACGTAAACAGTCTGATGAAGGTTCTTGAAGTTGAACGTTCGTGGTTTCGCTTTCTCGAGAACTCTATCTCGACTTCATTGTTGTTTGTGTATTTTGTTCACATTGCTTGTTGTTGCGTTCTCGCTTACTTGTCTATCCCCTTTTCTTTCATACTGTAAACACTTGTAACAAGTTGGTTGTATTTGTTTGTGTAGCTTTTGCTCATTTTAATGTTGAACGATGTTACACCGTTTCCATTTTCGTAACAATATTTTATATAAGACAAGTAATAGCATTTAATGTAAATTAAATTCAGCTTAAATAGCATTCTCACACATACATACCCTTCAGTCAGGATTACGACCTAGTTTCTCACACCACTTATGTTGTGTGTGTTAATTATATACATGAGTGGTGGGACCTACAGTTTAAAGTCGACTCCGAACGACAAATTTTTGAGAAACTTTTCAATTTTATTTACTCTCAGAGTTTTTGCCAGATATCTGCTGAGAGAAAGTCGCCTAAGAAATACTTTTTGTATTTTGTTTTGATGTCGGGCCTGGGGCTCGAACCGTGGCTTTACGTCTAATAAGCCAACACACTACCTACTAGAATACGGCGATAAATAGCATTCTCATTATCTCTAAACTCAAGTCGAACCTAAAATTTTGAAGTCTATCGTTAGATTGATGGAAGACAAGTATAACATCAAATTAATGTTGGATTTTGGAATCGATTGTCTGAATCAGTAAAAAGGCTTTAATATTTTGTGAAATGCTTTGCAACGAGACTTAGTAACTAAAATGAGTAGAGTAATCTGGAAATGAAAGGTATGCCAGACGAAACGAAAGATAAAAACAGTCATAGGCTTCTCTCAAATCAAGTGCATAAAATTAACACACACAATATGAGAGGTGTTTGAAGCTATATTCTAATCCTGACTAAATTAAGTAAGTAAGTAAGCCAGTGTAGTTGAGACAATCGCAACCTTTATGGGGAAACTGCTATTAGACTATCCAGAAATAACCTGTAGCTGGTAACTGCTCTCTTGATAAAGCACTGAAGACTCAGGCTACTCTTATTCAGCATCGAATTTATCTCGATCGCGATAAGTGAATTTTGCAACACATCTTCGCAACACATTCTTGGAAACTAAGGGGCATTAATGTATACCAGTTGGAAATATCTGTTGACATATCAAGTGCTCGAGAGGGTGTTGACTCCGAGCAGCATCCTTCAATTTGTCAAGTAAATAGGCTTGGAGGAGACATTATAGGCATATTTTATAAAGTTTCACGGGAGTACAACAGATCGTATGGTCGCAGTACTAAGGCACCTCTTCTCAACAGTAGTAATATAATACTTACTTACATACTTAATTAGCCAGTACAACCCCTTAGACAGGATTATGACCTAGTTTAGCACATCACCCGTGTTGTGTGTGTTAATTTTGTACATGATTTGCCTACACTTTAAATTTAACTCCGAACGACAGATTGTTTGAGAAAATTTTAAAGGCAATTTTACTTACTCGCAGCGTTTTTACTAGAAGACTGTTGAGAGGAAGTCGCCGAAGTAATTTTTTCCTTTTTCGTTTTGTTCGAGATGTCCGCCTCTGCTTCTTGCGCGCCTACGCCAATTGGTCACACCAATCGATGACAGGGCTTCCTCGATTTGGTCCTTCCAACGCAAAAAGGTCGTCTTCTTCGCAGACTTCTGCAAATTCCTGTCCTCCTCCATTCGAATGACATGACCGAGTCAGCTCAGCCGCTGGGTATGAATACGCTGCACAAGGTCCATGTCCTTGAGGAGCTCATACAGTTTATTGTTGCATTGGATGCTGAAATCATCGCCAGCTCGCACTGGGCCGAAGATCTTACGTATGACTCTTCTCTCGAATACTCTCAAGGCTGCTGCATGAGTGCTTAATAGCGTCCATGCCTCCGCGCCATAAAGAAGCACGGGGAGGATGAGCGTGTTGTAGGGTATTAGTTTTGTCGTACGAGAGCGATCTCTGCTACTCAATTGCCTATTGAAACCATAGAAGCAGCTGTTGGCGAAAGTGATCATGCGCTTGATCTTCAGACTGACATTATTTTTGGTGGTAACGGCGGAGCCAAGATAAATAAATCCGAAAGTATAGTTAGTGGTCGTAGTCTGGCTTCCAATACTCTGTATGTCCCTATATGTCGACAACATTTACTTCGTTTTGCCCTCATTTACTGCCAGACCCAACTTAGTATACTCCCTTAAAGCTGCACTAAAGGCAGCAGTAACATCTCGCTTGGAACGCCTTCTGATGTCAATGTCGTCAGCGTACGCACGCAACTGGACGCTTTTTTGAAAAATAGCGTCATTGCGATGCACTTCCACCTTCTGCAGAACACTCTCCATGACGAAGTTGAAGAGGTCGCCTTGTCTGACACCTCACACGGTATCAAAAGTTTCTGAGAGGTCTATTCTTACCTTGACCGATCTGTAGGAATTGCTCAACGTCATTCTGCATAGCATTAGCAGCATCGCAGGTATACCAAGCTCAGACATTGAGGCAAAAACACGATCCCTTATGGTGCTACCGAAGACTGCCTTAGAGTCGACAGAAAGATGGTGTTCACTTACTTTTCGTGGATGTTAACCATGATTAGACGAAGTGTGAAAGTCTGGTCAATTTTTTCTTATAATACATTTAAATTTATTTTAATGAATGCAGTTTCATTATTTTAATTTTAAAACGCTTTAAACTGACAAATGCTTATTTATAAATATAAGTACATACAAATCCATACTTGGATGGTTTTATTGTTTAACACTTTAATTTCTTTTTGTTTTTTAAGCTTCATGGCAGTTTATTTGTTTAATGATCTCATGTTTGTTTGATTTATTTGTCTTCGTCTTCTTCAGTTCAGTTCAACCAACAGTTCACTTCATGGCAGTTTTTTCATTATCATTGTCGTCATCATCAATGCCCGTTTGTTGCAACACTTCTTTAGACTTTAGAACTGTGGCGCCAGCCAGTTAAAGCGACGGCGAATGTCGTTAAAATGGAAATGAATAAGTGTTAATTGAATGAAAGTAAATTTCAATTGAAATGTTAAACGAAGAAATAAAAACAATTTCGCAAAATGTGTTAAACAAATAAACAAACAAATAAACAAAGATGTAAAAGTGTAAGTACATAATAGAACTTATGGAAGTAATGTTTGAAAATTAGCAATTCGGCATATTTATATTGTTGAATTTCTCTAAAATAGCGCGCAATGGTCATTCTTACTGGTATAGAAAGCAGTTAACTTTATCATTATCAGCTCCCTCTAATAGTATTAAATCCCTTTCTTGGTATTTTTAATGAAAATTAAATCCAAAGATTAAATGCTGAAAATAATCGTACGAACAATTTGTCAAACAATTAAATCAAATCTATTTTGCAGTAATAATAACTATTGAATCCGTTTTTTCCACTGAGGAGGAGTAAATGTACCTAACCGCACCATAGGGGAAGTCTTCACTATCCCCCGTGTGTGGGACCCTCGCCCACTAAATCTCCCCCTCCTCTTTTAGACTCTTTGTGCCCACTCCGGAACTACCGTGGTATTACTTCGAAGTGGAGTTCTTCTGGCCATTTGGCCCCTTTATATCCATATCCGCGTCCGGATTGTGCAACAAAATCCGAGGTGTTCAACCATCCATTCTAATTCTCTCATCCAAGTCAAACTTCTTAGATTTTAGCAAGGCCTCAGTGTAACTGGCCATGCTTTTTCAATTTTCCTCGCTGCTTAGAAGTACATCGCAGAAGTTATCAGCAGTACAGACGCCGACTTTGGCCTCAAGATTCCTGCTTTCTAAACTCCATCTCACACAATGAAAGAAAGTGTGTTGCGCATCATCAATCGACTCATCATCATAAATGCAATTTGGTCGTGTCATCTTCCCCATTTTGAACAGATATTTACAAAAATAACCGTATCCGGATAGCAGTTGTGTTAAATAATAATTAACCTCCTCAAATTTCCTCTCAATCCAGCGAGAAATATCTGGCAGAAATTTTGCCGTCCATCTACCACTTGTTTCAGTGTTCTATTTCTCTTGCCATTGTTACATGGTTCGCTTTCTGACGTCGTCGATATTTACTGCCTCTCCGTGCAAGTTTTTAGCCTCCCAAACTCTCTTCCGCTCGATTGCCTGTAGACCTATAGGTATTACACCACTGATTACTAGTATTGCTGACTTAGATACAGTCCTATACGCCGATGCCACTCTAAGTGCAGCGGTTCGTTGTACCGATGATAAAATTTTATCTCTACAGTCGACCTTCAATGCTTCTACCCAGATCTCACTGCCGTAAAGCAGAATAGAGTCCGTTATTGCCATCATAAATTTGCGTCTGCTCTGTACAGGACCACCAATATTGGCCATAAGCCTACCAAGTAAGGAGGTCACCTTAGCGGCTTTTGTTACCGGGTCCAGTCGAATGCCAAGATAGTTGACTACTTTCTGCATTGCCAAAGTGGTGTCGCATATCGTAATGTCAATTTCCAGCGGTATGCGCTTCCTCGTGAGCAGTATCAATTCAGTTTTCCCCGTTGCGAGTTTGAGTCCTCTGTCCTCTTATTATAACCTGGTTGACCTTTCTTCTAGCTTCTTGGACATTTCGAGCTACAATTGTGGCCGCAACTATTGAATCTGTAGAAAGTGATTTGTTAATACAAGTGAATATCAAGCTTGTTAGAAGAACAATTGAAAGTTATTGATTAGTCATGTTGGCCATAATCTGAGCATCGAAAGTTTTTATATATTTGAAAGACCTATTAATGTCATTAATGGAATATAATATCCTTCAAATGTCCACTACGGACTCTGACTCTGGCTTTGAGGTCCGCATTATTATGGTTTATGTTCATATACATGGGACGTAATAAAACCCCATAAGAAAAAAATAACTGGATCAATTGGACGAGAATACCATGCCCTCAAATCGCTCTTACTTAATATTCGATGTGATATCAGCTCTGTGACACTTAGCGACATCTTGTTGAAACCGCATATCTCTGGTGTTTAGATCATCCAATTGAGGTCAAAAGAGGTAATCATCGACCTATAGTGGCCGCTATTGATGGTTATAGCCTGACCAACGTCCTTGTTAGAGGATATGCGATGACGCAGCCTTTCCCAAATTCCACACCAAACAGTGACATTTTCGGGATGCATTGATTTTATTGGTTAACCTATCTATTCATCCAGAAATAGGCCTCAACACTGAAAATTAATTTTCGATGAAATAAAACCCATTATATTGGTGTAATGTAGTCGCCGTAGTCTAGTAGATAGAGTGTTGGCTTATTAGACGTAAGGCCACGGTGCAAACCTCAGGTCAGACATCAAAACGAAATTTGACAAAAACTCTGAGAGCAAATAAAAATTGCCATGAAAAGTTTCTCATAAATTTTTCGTTCGGAATCGACTTTAAACTGTAGGTCCCGCCATTCATGTATGAAAATAACGCACGCAACATAAGTGGTATGAGAAGGTAGGTCCTAATCCTGTCTGAAGGGTTGTAATGACCAATTATGTATGTACATATGTATATTGGTGTAATATGGACATGATATTAAAAATAACTTCACTTCATTTTAAAATCGTACCTTTACCGATCTTCTGGTGGAGACTACATTCATCAGATTCAACAATCAACGTCAACGATCATATTCAGTGCATGTATTTTGCAGTCGGGTCGGTTTATTTCAATTCAAAAGAACACTTTAAGCAATAAAATATATTTTTAATTATAAAATTACCATAAATATGTAAAATTATAATTTTCAATCATAGTTTTTATTGTTTTATGGTTTTTTAAATACTTTTTTATAATTTGCTGTGATTGTAGATTTTCAATTTTTTTTGGATTTTTTTCTTTTTAATTAATAGAAGAAAATCTAATCACGTTGTATTATTTATTTTCTATTCAAAATAAGTTAGTTTTGAAAGATTGAACACATAAATAAGTGTGTCTTTAATTTTTGTAGTAAATTTTAAAATTCATTTTCATCAGATTTTATCTTATTTTCATAGTCAAAAATTTTAAATTCGAAATAATTTACGAATAAAATAAAAGACTAAATCAGAATACTTTCCACAATTGAATGACCGAAAAGAAAAATATAAAAATGCTGCAAGTATTTATCACAGTTGTCCAGCTGAAAATTTATCCAGTGCAAGGGTAACCATTGAAAAATAGCATTCAGTGAGATAAGTTAGGTTAGGTTGGACTGGCGGACGCCCTAATTAGTACAGCTTACTTAGGTCCTATAAGGTCCCGTAGCAACTCCGATGATATTTATTCCGTCATAGAATTACAGCTCCTGATTGGCAACTCTCAACCATCCCTGCGTTCTTAGGACGCTGTGTATATTTCTCAAACAGCCTTTGACTAGACATACTTTGTCACCTAATACTGGGTGTGCAGAAATTCTTTTTTTAGGTTCCCAAATTCTTCTGCAAAAGTGATATGTGGTACCCCGAGTCTCCTAACGTGAGGCCAGTGTCCCGTTATCCCGTTATGGAATCTCGATTGGTTCAATACAAAGTCTATTCTGCATATATCTACATTGGTATAGATCAGCCTAGAGCCTTTATAAATGGGTTCACTATCTCATCTTACATACGAGGTCTGATCAAAAAACAACCGTTATTTTCAAATTTCGTGAGTTACACATGTTCGCATTTTTTTCTGTTATGTCGGCACACATGTCTGTTATATATGTTCACAATATCAGCCATTTTGAATTGTCAGTTTTTTTTACAGATAAAAAGGTTAGTCGTGTTTTGGTGTACTCTTCGATTTTTTACTATTCGAAAAAATGGATCAAAGAAACTATTAAGTTTTGTGTAAAAAATGAAATTAAATGTGCAAGGACATCGTCACCAGTTATGACCTTTTTGAGCAAATCTGGATCGTCGTTGAACGTCGTCAACATCTCCTGAGCGATGTTCATTCGACAGTTTAAAGTCGACTGTTTGAGAAACTTTTCATGGAAGTTTTATTTACTCACAGAGGGTTTGGCAGAAATCTGCTGAGAGGAAGTCACCGAAGAAATATTTTTTCATATTTCGTTATGATGTCTGACCTGGGGTTTGAACCGAGGCCTTACGTCTAATAAGCCAACACACTACCTACTAGACTACGACGACTACTATCTCATCTTACCTTTGCCAATTAATGGAATTCTTGTGTGACCATTTGTTTGCCTCCCTGCAGAGCAACGCCAATCTCAAGTTGAAATTCATTTGAATTATCCGTGGTGCCAGCTTTAGCAAGTACGTCCTCGTGTCCAGGAACACACTGGCTGGCGCTCTCTAAGAGACAAAGAGACAGACGCAGAGAGCTAGAATTTTGTGTTGCGGACGGACTAATCCACAGGACCAAGAGACTGTAGTTGGTTGTTGTCTATTAGGCAATCCAACGGACTCTAATAGACGGATAGTTATTGGTTGCGTGCTTCGTTTAGACCCCTGTGACATGGGTAACCCCGCTGGTACTGAATGAATCTCTACCATTAGCTCGGCTATTAGCCCCCTTTCACATAAACCCTCCACAAGATGACTACCCATTCGCAAGTATTGCCAAACATAATCGCCACATTAAGGTTTTCACCAATCTCCATAGACGTGGTCCATCGAGATTTGAGATTACAGGTCGTGTTTATCTAAAGCCTTTAGCTAACAGCATCAAAACATGACGAAAAAAATTTTGAATTCAATGGAAATTTTCATTTTTCGATCTAAAGCTTCAATAGACTTCTTGAGTGCCATCGTACATTCAATAAGCAGGAATCTGTTGATATTACCTTTCTCATAAGGAAAATATGGAAGCAACGCTTTGTAGCAACACTATGTTCTTTTAAAAATAAACGAAGGAAATAATGGATTTCATTTTACTACACCTTAAGTGTATAAAGAAACACGTTGCTTAGACAGGCTGCCTCGCGCTTCATCTAAAATCTAACATACAAGGCACAATAATTTCTCCCCCTTACACGAATTAACAAAATGAAAAACTACAACAAAATTAAACATAAAAGTTATAAGAAATCTTCTCCCATTTTCTGGCTTATGATTGAAATGAGTGTGAGCGTTCGTATGCGTGTGGGTTTTTGACCCCCTGCAACTTTTAAAACACTACAACAACAACAACAACGAACAATAAACACTGTGTTCTTACAATTGCATTTGAGTCTTCCTGTTTTCCTGTATTTTCCTACTTGTTGTCGTAGTTGCATTACTTATGTATGTATGGCATTAGCAGATGTGCATATGTGTCATATTTTTTTTTTACAAAGACTTTACATCTACATAAACACGAACAGGAACGAAGTATAACACCGACTAATGCCTCTGTTACATGACTGTTTATTTTCCTTGTGTATCTTCGTGACGAGAGAACGCGTAGACGGTGATGGTTTACAATGTGTTTGGATGTTTGGCGCATGCCATATGAAATGTGAATGAACTCTACATAGCGTCCACATTGTTGCCAAAGCAATTGAATTTAATACCTACAGATACACCAGTTTCCTTGGGATAATTATTAAAAATAAAATAATCAAGCATTGAATTGTCAACATGATTAAATTGGTCTTATTGAGCTCAAGCTAACTTAAAATCGTAGCCATAGTATTCAATCCAAAATCAAAAATTTGTAAAGTATGATTACGCAGAAGTAAAGTTAGGCAAGAATGTTAGCACTTCTAAGCCTACACTAAGCCACAAAATTATACATACGGATAACAAATTTCTGAAATTTTTAATTAATCCGTTTTCGTTGAAAATCTTTGTAATTATCTGACAACTTTCCACGATTTTAAGACGGTCTTTTGCATTGGTTCAGAAATTTGTTAAATTTGTTAATCGGATGCATACCTTTGTGGGTTCAATTTCAGAAATTTTTTAACCAATGCAAAAGACCGTCTTAACATCAAGGAAACTATAAAGATTTTCAACGTAAACGGATTAATTAAAAAATTTCTGAAATTTTTTAACCGTATGTATAATTTAGGAACTGTGTGTAAGTGTTCCTTATGGAAGTCGTGACAGTAGTCAACTCGAAATTAGCTAATGTTATCAAAACCGTCTTTCGTTCTTATTTGTGATCAAATTTCTGACTTTTAAGTACCAGGTGCACCCGTATGAAGTGAATGCCAAGATATAAATGTCTCCATAGGTAGCCTTTGTTGTGAACGGGCCTTATTTTTTTGTGTTGGCGATGACATCAAACATATTCAGTACCTTTCAAATTAGTGTATAAACAAGTCGCCGTAGTCTAGTAGGAAGATCGTCGTAATCCTGACTACAGGGTTGTAATGACCAATTATGTACGTATGTATGTATTGCACACAAATTTGAATACACTGGTACAAATGTTGAGGACGTAGTGAAAGGAGCTGAAGGCATCACAATAAGAGTGACCAAACTCGAAGTCAACGTAATTAGAGAAAATTGTTGAGGCTGACGTAGGTGTAATATTCTGTAGCTAAGAGAAAACTGAAGGCGTTAAATTTTATGAAGCTGTGAAGACAGACGACTACCTTCCGAACAAGTAAGAAGGATCATTGGGCAATAAGTTGGAGGAATTCTATGAGGTAGGAATGCTTGAAATCGATGGTAGTATGCCGATTAGCAAAGCACAAACTAACAATACAACAAAACATGCCACGATTGTCTTCAACTATAATTTAAGGTTGTCTAGTGATTCAGACTTTGGTGTCAAACATAGAGTAGCAACGGATTACAAACCTTATTAAACGGAAAAATGGGAAGACTTGATCAAACCCAACAACTTCGTGCTTTCCCGAATAAATATGTTCAGTAACTAAATGGAAGCCAGATGTGATCGAGCAGTCTAGTCTGAAGGGTTCAAAGAAGGCCAACTGATTTTTCAAAGCATTTCATAACACGAAAAGAGATTATCGCATGAATTACAGACATATTAGGGTGGGCCCTACAAAGCAATCAGAAAGTTAAATGAAGTGGTCTTCAGGGTAGAAGAACATTACAACCCGATATTTAAAATAAAGTGGCTCGCATGTGCAAATTGCCAAATTAAGGCGATTTTATTAATTTAAATTATTTAATTTTTATTAGAAATAAATGCTTTCATCACAAAAAAACGGCTTGGCTTTCGAGGCCAATAATGAATCGAGCCAATTCTTGGATACCTTGCTCTGAAATAAACCGCATTTCAATGAGAGCGTTCTGCATTGACTAAAGCAAATGGTAGTCATATAGCGCAAGGATAGGGGTCTACTGCGTTTAACGTAAAACTTTCCGTTCCCAGTTTTCCAATAGCGTAATATGAGACGAGCGTTGTCATCATTGGATATTCACAGTCTCGTGTCTGGTTGCATATTCAGACTGTTTTTCTAACCCGGTTTTAACACCTCATAGTAAATCACACCCTGCTGATCTCTTCAAGTACACAGCATTACTTAAGCTTCTTGACCGTAGACTTTGTAAGTTGCTCATGTCTCACATGTGATTTCTTGCGCTGGGAGGCGCCATAAAGTGATCAAGCAGCATTTCAGACATGCGAAATCGTCTTTTTACGTCGCTCGCTTTCAGTTTCCATTGCACCCAATTTCCTTATTTTTGCAATGCTTTGAAAACGTTGCTTGAGTCACGCCTAATTATTGTGCAAGCCCCTCTTTCGTCCGACATGGATCTTTTATTTTTCAAATTATTTTTCCAGTTTTGACAGTCTTTGTCTGTGATGTCAAAGTTACCATTTTTGAAACGCGTCCACCACTTAATGCAATGTGCTTTTGATAGAGCGTGCTCACCATATAATTCCACAAGCACACAATAAGACGCATGTCCTGTTTTCTTCAAACCTTCTCGGAAATGCTATTTTTTTCGGCAGTTTGAAGGATTTTCCATTGTAAATAAAAATTATGATTAGCTAAGTCAAATTAATCAATTTTGATTGATTTTGAGACATCTTTCGAATGACATCATTCATATAAAGCAATAAAATTGCCAAAAAAAAAAGTTTCTCTTTAAACTATAGGTCGCACCACCTGTGGATAAAATTAACACACACTTACAAAATAAATGTTGTAAGAAGCTAGGTCGTAATAGTGACTGAAGGGAATTGGAAATTCGCATTATTAAATTATTAAATGGCTTGCAATTTCCAACAGAATTGCAATCATTTTGCCCATCACTATCATGTGTTACCAACGGCAAAATAGTACGAAAATAATAAAAAAAAGAATAAAAAGAACGAAAAATTATAAATAAACATCTAAACACACAAAAAAGAAACCAGAAAAATATTAAATCCCTTCGATTTAATTTTCAAACGATGTTTTATAATACATACACACATATGTATGTATTCAGTTTGTATTGCAAGCGCTAAAGACTATTTACATCGTATAAATATTCCTTTAACATACAGCCACGAACAATCAAAATTCAGCCGCAGTCACAGCGACGCTGAGATCCCCAGCAAATTGCGTTGGACCTACATACTGACTGTTTGTTTATATTCGTTTATTCAACACACCGATTTTGTTCTTGGCATTGACGTTGTATAATGAACACAAATACGGCGTTTGTTTGAATGCGTAAAAGTGGTGTGTTCGTATTGAAAAAAGAATCTTGAACTTGTGCGATCATTCGCTTGTGTGTTTATAAATATGAAAATCATTTTTAATTTTCATTTTCCCATCCTCTAGTTTATCTTCGTACTTTTATTTCTAAAAATGTTTGTTTTTTGTATTTGATTCTGGAACTCTGTGGCTCACTGTACTGACATTTCAATACTCATATTAGGTGTAGTAAAAACAAATTCATTATTTTTTCTACAAATTACTTTTCAAATTCATGAAAACCTCACGTTTAAGAGTGTTTAGTAATTACTTGACTCAATAGTTTTAAGTGTTCCCACAAATTTAACACTGTACTGTAGTATATTAATAGTAAAATACCCCAGGTTTCCTTCGATATGAGCAAAATAGTCCAAAACAAGCCAGACTGCTGAAAATGTTAACAGTGCTTAGGGTGCCAGTCGCCATGATCTAGAGGTAGTGTGCTGTCTTGCCAGACAAGAGCTTATGAGAGCAAAACCTCAGCTCTGAGATTTCAGCTCACAAATTTGACGTTCGGAGTCGACCTTAAACTGACTGGAAAGAGGTATATAACACTCTATAAATCGGGTGGACCATCTATCGGCTTAAATTTAAACCATCGGTTACTTCGAATCTGGCCATACTTGTGTCATTTTATTTTGTCGCAAAATTCACCAATTAATTATATCCAGTGAACGTAATGAATCGATTTACGTTAGAGCAACGTTGGGATTTATTGGAAATTTATTTCCAAAACAAAAACAATTCGAATTGGAAATTGCTCGAGAATGTCGTACAAAATTTGGTCGCAGAAAAGGAGCAACAGTGTCCGGTATACGCAAGTTAATTGCTAAAGTTCGTGAAACTGGTTTAATTGTTGATGCACCAAGATGTGAGCGTGCTCGTACAGTGCATATACCTGAAAATATCGAAGGTTTTTATAGCTCTGCGAGCTAAAGGCTGGGAATCTTCAAAAGACATTCGTAGCCCGGTCTACACAATGTGCACTATTCGCCGCAAGACTTACTCTCGTCTTGCTAAACGCATACGTACTAAACCCAACCTAGTCACACTTCCATTAAGTCCCCAACCGGGAGAATTGAATTCTGCATAAAGATTTACAATGATTTAAAGAGTTTCCATTTCTTGTGTTGTTTTCTAATGTTGATTTTATTGCATGTTTCATTATAATTTATTCGCATCATTTTTGTAAATATATAAACAATGGTTGTGTTAAATTGTTAAATACATGGTTTTCAAAAGTTAGATGCTTCAACATTATCTTTACCGCAGACATTGATTCCCAGTCACAATTCGCATTTGCTTTACTGTAACAGTCTGTCAATCCACTGCATCAGTCACTTCATTGCAGTCAAGATAAATTCCCAGCTTTTCCCTGTTTTATCTGAAATATATATATATGTACGTACATATTTTGAGTCAGTTCACTATATCACTGACGAAGTGACAATAAATGACACTCAAAAAAAGAGGGAGAATTTAAAGAATAGACGGAGATGTTAGAAAATGCTGCGTTATTTGATTTTCTTTTTGCTGTTTTTTTTTTCTTTTTGGTGTCAATGCAACATGTAAAAATAAATATGGGGATCGTATCTCTAACCATTAGACAGAAACGGTTTCTGAAACAAATTCCACCAAAAAAAAAACAAAAAATCTTTTCTTTTTTTTGTCTAAAAATTAAAAACAATTTTTCTATTTGGATTCTTATTTGAACTGCGTTCATATGTATGTAATATAAACGGACTTGAATGAAAGTCCTAACGTTATGCTAAGCAAAAATTAGTTTAATATTCAAACTGCAAAAATGTTTGTGGCCATCGCGCTAATCTAGAGTTAAGCCACGATTAGCCAAACGTATAGGGAGTGTACGTTCATTTTTAGAAGACGAAAAGTAATGAAGTAATGAAAGCGATTACTGGAATCGTAATGTAATTTCGGTAAGCATTTACATTGCTCTTCATATGCTAAAAACTAACATACGTTCAGTGGACGTTCGGCTAACCGAGGCTTAAGAAAAATGTGAAAGAAATTTAGTCTGATAAATCTCCAAGAATCCTCATTTTTTTTGTTGTTGATAGTTCCAAAAAATCTTTTTAATCTACTTACTCAAAATTTAATCTACTATACTCAAAAGAGAAAGAAAATTCGATTAGGTGAGGTTAGGTTAACCTAGCAGCCTTCTCAGTTGTCATCGCTTACTTCGGTCCTACAAGGTAACTCCGATATTACCTATTCCGTCATTTGAACATAGTTCCTGGTTGATATCTCCATACCATCCAGGGAATCTTAAGAAGGTGTGAAATTTTTCAAATTGGCTAGACATGTTTTGTCAAAAAATTTTGGGTGTTCAAGAATTCTTCTTCTCAATTTCGAAACTCGGGATAATGGCAGAGAAGATATTCTGTGGTGTCCTCTTCCTCCTCGTAGCTACAGCTTCTGTATAAGTCATTATGAGATATTTCCTGCCTCCTGGCGTGCGGCCAATGTCTCGTTATCACTGCTGTGAGGTTCCACAATACAAATTCTACATATCTACGTCGCGATAGATCAGTCTGGTGTCTCAACCGGTGCGTTCATTATCACATCTTAGCTTTGCCAGTGAATTGATTATTTGTGAAGCCATTTCTTTGCCACTCTGCTGAGGCAATCGCATGTAGGAATTCATTTGATTTTCTATGGTGCCAGTTGTAGAAGGTGCCTCCACCTTGTTGTAGAACATGAATGAAAGTATCCGCAAAATGTCTCCTTATCTACTTCAGAGACACCCGGCTTTCTTTGCCGCCTTACTGTCACCACAGGATATACTCTGATACCGAATTCGCATGGCGGCACCTTTAATGGTCATTATTTCACCGTGAAAAATACTACCATAATCTGGTTGTGCAAGGGACAATCTAATGTTCAGTTGTTCTGAAAAGATTTCATATACGATTTCATAACAAAATTTTCTAATGTTCAAAAAAGTTGATTGTCGGCGTATTTGGTGTTTAACTGTGTTCACAATAAAAATTTTTATTTGTTCCTGTCACAAAGATTTCCACCATTTTCGTATTTTTTTTCTTTTTTGCTTTGTTTCGGAATTATTAATCATATTTTTTCACGCTGAGCCGATGATTGTTCTGTAGCAGTTGCTCTGACGACTAGATCACATTTCCTCCACGTTAGATCACCATGCCCTTAAATCGTTCGCACAGGCATGACCTGTGTTGCATGTAGTCACCGTATTGTTGAAATCACATAACCTGTAGTGCTCGCCATTGACAGTGATGGCCGAGTCAACGCCGTTCTCAAAAAATATGTGCCTATAACACATGCACATACATACATACATAATTGGTCATAACAATCCTTCAGTCAGGATTACGACGTAGTTTCTCACACCACTTATGTTGTGTGTGTTAATTTTATACATGAGTGGTGGGACCTATAGTTTAAAGTCGACTCCGACTTCATGGCAATTTTATTTACTTTCACAGTTTTTGCCAGAAACCTGCTGAGAGAAAGACGCCGAAGAAATTATTTTCATATTTTTTTTTAATGTCTGGCCTGGGCCTCGAACCTTAGCTTTACGTCTAATAAGCCAACACACTACTTACTAGGCTACGGCGACTTTGCAGCGCAGTCTCTTATATCCTCCCTACCTCTTTTACAATTTCCCGATCTCCTAATTATCCTCTCTCTCTCTCTCTCTCGCTCTATCTTCTAGGGTGTATTTACAATGGATCAGTTTGACCTCTTCACATCGTACTTGTCAAAATGACAAAAGTACATAACCTCAAACCTAACCGAACCTGACGCCTGCAGTCCAAAATTCACCCTTAACGCGCTTTGTACTGTCCCAAATGCAACAATTTTGTTTGCTCAATGGGTTTCATTGCTAGATTAGGTTCACCAATTGCCCCAGACTTCATTACGACGTGGTTTATTGTCATTCAAGTTGCTTTGGCAAAACAGATTGAGGAAATGGCAACTAACTTGATAGATGTAGCTTCAACAAGATGGCCGTTATCAACTTTCAAATTTCGAAAGATCCTTTTGCAAAGGCTTACTATCGAAAATGAACCTGAACTTGGCCGACTTTATATTCTCAGCAGAAACAAAGCCAATTACATTGAAAATTCTTTGAAAATATAATTATAATCAGACAAAAATTAGACACCAAATAGATGTTCCTCTCAGGCAAATAAAAGTCTATTTTCCATCTTAACTACACAGGTCATGGTAAAACTTTATCCAAATTAAATTCCCCCCCCCCCCCTCAAATAAATACAAATTATTTTGTAACTTGATCTTAAACATCAGTCTTTCTCAGAAGTTCATTGAACTCCGTTCAAAACTAGGAGCTAAAATGATACGGAAAGTGATTAATTTTGAAAATCTTTCAAAATCTTATTGTCAATGTGAAGAGTACAGCAATATTTTCCTCAGGAGCAGAGTTTATTCACCTCACAAAAAAGAAAACTAAAACCCGAGTTGAATGATCTAAATATGTGTTCAACTAAATTCTTGTTAGAAATTTCCTCATTTCGGGCTTAATATTACTTAAATCTGCTTAAACAATGAAAATATACGTACATATGTATGTATGTATATGACATCCACAAATTTATATCGAAAGTATTCAACGTGTTGCAAGTACATATGCGCAGTCATACATGTAGGAATGAGTACGACTAACTTTACAACAGCGCCAGTTTCGTATGCATTTAACGCCTGGATTAAATTACAAAGATCCGATGTGTAATAAAACGAATACATTCATAATTATTGTTGTTTTTTCTTGTTCCTAATTTCTGTTTTATAGAAAGACGACAACAAGCACGACTGTTTGAATTTCAATTTATATCATGTCCTCTGCCACTTTAATTTAATTTCAGATTAAAATTCAGTGTAATACTCTCTCTTAGTTTCCTTGAAAGCTTATGCAATAACCAATACATTTATTCTCTATATAACCGCATTAGTAGTTTCTTCTTTAGTCAAGATTACAACCTAACTCCTCACACCATACGTATTGTGTGCATGACTGGTGGGACGTACAGTTTTAAAGTCGGTTCCGATTCACACTTTTATTTAATCTCAGAATTGTTGCCAGAAGACTGTTAAAATAAAGCCACCGAAGAAATGTGTTCATATGTCGTTTTGTTCGAGATATCTGAGCTAATGTTTGAGCCAAAACCAAGCCTACAATAACGGCGGTAATATGCTTTTCTATTTAATAAGATGTTTATCGATTCACGACGAGTCGTGGGAAGCTAATAAACCCTTAAAGCTACCGCCCAGTTGAAACATCTTCGTCGATTTGCAGAAAGATATCTGCTACAGAAATGTGCATCCAGGCTCTCTTTACTGAAATTAAGCCGAAATTTCTGATTGACCTTTACGGATTAATATTGTTAAGACTCTTAAGACTAAATAAAGTTGAATTTAGGGATACCGACAGACTTGCTTGGCTGACTTGACAGACTAGGTTGACTTGCTTGAGTATCATGAGTACTCTGAAGTCTACTCTGACTGAGCTCGTGATCATCTTGCCTTTACAGTTTTAAAACATCTTTCTCCAAAACATGGCTAGTAGAACTACACTGAGGCTTAAATTCTTAAATATGTTTAGGCCAAGTACGGTCGGGAACGCTTCAATACTGCATAAAGTAGAACCTAATCACCCGGGTTTTAGATGCGACTACATGGTATCAGAGACTGTTTTTGGATGGACATACAGAACTCACACTCGGCATGAATGGGTTGCTTAAACTGTCATCAGTGACGGTGATATAACGATCTTCAACGAAGCGTCAAAAATTAAAATATGCTGTACGGGTACCTAACCATGCCACCGTATTTCATCGTATTGATTGATTGATTGATTGAATCCGGAAACCTAACTCTTTCGAATTTGATCATATGTGTGGACAGTCGAGCAGCAATAAAAGCTTTGGGATCGTCAAATCAAAGGGCGTCAGGCTTTGAATGACTCTCTACACCATGAACGTCAACACAACAGCCGCCTCTACTGGGTTCCGAGCCACTGTGGCATTAGGGAAACGAAAAGGCGGACGATTTAGCAAGGTAGTGATCGAAGATGTCAGAGGAGAAGAAGATAGAGGCGAGATATATGCGCCCCTTCAGGAATACTTTTTGAAGTTGAAAAAAAGCAGCATGGCATTCAACAAAATATAGGTAGTCCAAAATACCTGATTACCGAATTCAATAAAATTCTGCGTCAAGCAGTGGACAGCAGTAAAGCCAAGGAACTATTTGACTTTGACAAGAGAAGTGTTCGCACTCTATCAGGAATTCTGCAGTAGCTGCCAGGATGCGGAAGAAATGGAATCAGTGCAACACGTTTTATATGAGTGCCCTGCAATTCAGAACAGACGTCATTGGTTTTTGGGGGGACAAAACGTTGGTAAGTTATCTTCTGAGGATTGACTGTAGCAAGAATTCTGAACTTTTTGTTATCAAATTGGATAAAATTATATTTGGATATAATAGAGGTCGATAGTTCACATTAAGAGCTGTAATGAGTGATGCTTTCATGCGATCTAGGCTTCATGTTTTGGCTGAAGACTCGCTTTTAATTTTAGCCGTCATGCTAACCGTACCAAAATTATGAAAACACTACTCGTGTAATATGCACAATTTGGTTACTTGTTCATTTCTAATTCGATTGCTATTTCGATTTTTGAATAAAATTCCTTTTAGACTATATTTATGGTACATTAGATCATACAATAATAATGACAACGCATTGTTTTATGATGTATTCGAATAGACGTGCTTCATTATATGGATTGCATAGAGAACGGGATATGTGAATGTCCGATTAGTGTGAAACTTGACAGTGGCTCAAACGTATAATTGGACACTAGGTATGAGATTATTCAAATGCCGATTTTTTCACTTCAATGGAAATATTTCATAAACATATTTGATGCCGATTTATAGATAAAACTATGCGACAAAATACAAAAAATTAAATACACCCGAGTAACTATTCTAAGTTGTTCTGTTAGATGAGTAGAACTCAAAAATACTTTTTTTTATTTTTCTCGAACCCTCCAAACTCGTTTTATTTGACAAAAACGGTTTTTTTTTTGATCTTTTCACACAAAATGTTGATTATCTAAATATGTCTGAACATATTTTAAAAATCCAAAGTTTTTAAGAAAGGGAAGAGATTAACCTTTCAAACGGTATACATAAATATTTCGTTCAAACTTATATGTTATGAGATATGATGGGGTAAACCTGGAAAATATTATTTTTTTCTTATTTTTTCAAGTTTGGCCGTTCTTAAATGCAAAACTTAATTAAAAACTAAAATTGGACAAAAATTCCCGTAATTATTATTTAAATAGTATAACAGCTTAGTCATATTGTTTATATATGTTGTCTCATCAAATGAACTGTCATTTCAAAAATTTTAAAATTTTTTGATGGCTCTTGATTGTTTACCTGAGAATTTTCTCTTTGTACGTTTGTACGACTACCAAAAGTAGTCTAATATTTCCGTTTTTCGCAAATATTATTATTTCGCTTTTCGCAAACGTTAGCCAACGTCTGGTGGTTGGTCCAACGGAAAAATGACTCATTTTTCAATAAACATTTAAGATCCATCAAAAATTTTGAAAATTTTGAATGTGAAGTTGATTTGATGAGACAGCATATATAAAAACTATGTCTAAGCTGTTATACTATTTAAATAATAATTACGGGAATTTTTGTCCAATTTTATCAAACTAAGTGTCAATCTCTTCACAATATCGACGCCTCCGTTCTATAACATTCTAAGTCGAAAAAGTGTGTTTTGAGTTATGAGCTCTCAAAGTTTTCACGCGACATACGACTATATGTGTATTCTAATTAGATTTTTCCCTATAACTTCGGAACGGATCGGCGCATCTTAACTAAATTTTGAAAGTATTTAAGTTGAAGAACTTTGAAAAAATTGCAAGAACATTAAAAACGTTCTAAGTGCACTTAGAACGTTATAGAATGGAGACGTCGATATAATGCACTTTCAGAATGTCGTCGCTTATTTAATATTTTTTAATTAAATTTTGCTACTATGAACGGACAAACTTGAAAAAATATATAAAAAAAATAATATTTTCCAAGTTTACCCCATCAAAACTCATAACATATAAGTTTGAACAAAATATTTATGTATACCGTGTTAAAGGCCTTTTGCTTTTATTACTGCTTCCAAACGTCGATGCATCGACTTCACGAGATTGGCTTAAAATTCCGGCCTAATTCCTTGTTTTAACTGCTCCACTGTGCTGGTACCGAATTTATAGAGCTTACATTCGAGCTTTACCCAATCTGGGGTCGGTGTTGTGTTTAGAGTAGTTTTGAACAATTATTGATAAGCTACAGCTTGGCCACGTGAGTTGGAACATTATCCTGATAGAAACCAATGTGTCCAGTATATTTAATTTTACGGCACTTTGCTTCTCATTTTGTCTTAAAATACTCAAATATTGGAACGGATCCATATTACTATCTATATAATGAACATACCTTACTCCTGCACTAGAAACACATCCCCATATGAGTACTCATTTCATTGATGAATCGAATCATTCATCAAAATTTACAGTCTTAGTTGTTGTTGCCTTTACTAAAAAAGAAGAAAGAAAAATACAAAGCCAAGCAAAGCAAAACCTTCTTGTGAATCATACTTATTTTGTGATTCTTGTAAATGTTGAGGAAAGGAAAGTCGAAATCAACAACATCATGCGTATTGTTAATTATGACTACGATGAGTACTTCAAACTTTGAATATGAGTAGTATGAGTATGATATTAAAATAAGTATGAATGCCTATAAGTATCAGAAATTATGAGTATGATTCGAATCTACTCATCTTTTTGAATACTCATTGCTGACCTCTGGTCGGTATTTTATAATAAGTCAATCCTTTATAGTATCAATGTGTAAGAAAAGCATTGTTAAAGCTGTAGATGACATAAGTGGCAGTTAAGAAATAGCACAGAAATAGTTTTCATTCCTTTGTAGATCCATCTTGGAAAAATCAGTTGAAATAACTGGAAAATACCTTATGGGTTAATTTTTATTTTGGCATATGACAGTGATGCCTAAGTCAATTTCAAAATGTTTACACTGTATCAATAAAAAAGCAACAAATTATTTACCGTTTTAAGTGGAGGAGGATAAGTACAGAACATTTCACGCGTCATTTACCGATTACAGTGAACTGAGAACACCAACGCTTTTGAGAAGACCAGCATAATAATTCAAAATTTACAACAAATTCGCGTAAACGGTATATGAAGCGTACAAATAAATTCTCACAGACACTTGAAGAGTGTGTTAAAGAGATTGTTAGTTTTTTTTGGTGGGTGTTTGGTAATGTTTAAAGGGGGGGGCTTTCTTAAAGTGTTACAATAGAATTCTTGACTTCAACATTGGGGTAAAATTTAAATATGTTTTGTAGTATTGCTTGTGTTTTTTTTTATTTTTTGTTGAAAACCATTCGTATCTAATGTTTAGAAAAATTGAAATGAATCTCCCATCTATTTTTAGATACTGCATTGACACTACAAACAAGACAAATAGGAAGGAAAACAAAATTAAAGCGGCGAGTCTTTTCTAATATCTTCGTCTATTCTTTTCGTTTTTTGGGGTGTCATTTATTGTTTGCCTGTCTGTCAGTTGCGTCGCTTACCACCAGTTCGTCAGTTGAACACTAAATAAACTCATGTGAACATGGATATATGTTCAGATAATATAGAGAAATGTCAGGAATTTATCTTGACTGCACAGAGTATGCTCAATTGACTGACTATTTTTAGCGCAGTGGTTTGTGCCGCCAGAGATGAAATGCAGATGCAATGGCAAATTGCGTGTGAATGTGCATTGTGCGTCGAGCATCGTGCGTCGTGCGTCTGCCTGCAGTAGGGAAGAGATAATAAGGTTGAAACATTTAATCAGCAATTTTGTTTGTTCAATACTGTTTCTGATTTAAGAGATCGTGGTCGTTGTGGCTACCGAACGTTCGTTCCTACCGTATCCTTTATTACGGCCCTGTGTTCCACAATTTGGTTGAATAGTGACACATTGCAACGAGTTGACGTTTTCAAGAATAGTAAACAATAGTTTCGTGGTACATACATAAATATGGTATAAACAAAAACAATTTCTTGTTGTAACGAACAAAACTATTGAAGGAGTATCATAGAAAGTAAATTATTATGCAAGAATTAAAAATAAAAAACAATTTAAATACGGAAACACAGAAATGTAAGAAGAAATAGAAAGAAAATCAAATTAAATTAAACCAGAAAAGTTCCTAAAGTTATTGTGAATATAAATGCAAAGAAAAACAAGGTGATTTAAAAGACATTCTTAATAAAAAAAAAGTTTCTAAAAACTAAAAAATAAGCCAATAAATTTTAGTTTAAAAACAAATAAAAAAAGAAACACTAAAGTTATTACACGCGCACGTAGCTTTGTATTCAATTCCTTAAGTGGTAATGCAATAATAAAAACTTTACTAGCATAAGATAGAAAATTATCCAAAGATTTAACCAAGAAATATAAAAATAAGCATGTAAGTTGATTAAATGTTTTAAAACAATAATAAAAGAAATGAAATTTTAATAATTTTATAACACACTTTTTAAATATTATTGAAAATCATGAACAGTTTAAAAATAAAAAGTTAAGTGAAATTTTATTTTTTTTCGTTTAAAACAGTTTTCAATCGCTCGGCATTTCCATGATTGAAATTTAGCAATTTTTTGTTGATTTTTATTTTTATTCGCCGAATAAAAAAAAATTTGTTTCCGAATAATAAAATAAAACTCCACATTAAGTTCTGTGAAAACTTTAACCACAACTAAAAATATTATTCTTCTATCTAAATCGATAAAATGATCGATCCAATGGAGTTTTGCAAGCCTCTTACTTACTTAACTTATTTGCTTCTTACAACTTACAGCTTTAGATTATGACGTTTGTATTGTTTTTTATTTTTTGGCGTGTGAGGTAGGGTTTAAAATGCCTTCGCACTTACAGTGACCGTCGTCAGCTGCGTCGAGTCGGGCTTCCACTAAAACAATCCCTCCTCCTCTTCTGGAGATACTCCCTTCCCGGGACGGCTATCTGCATTACTTCGGGAATAGATTATGACGTAGCTTGTCACGCCACTTAGGTTGCAAATGTCTCAGCTAGGCAGTGTCGCCATTTGCCAAGTTTTCCCCTTTTTTCCAAGTTTTTTCTGAGATGCGAAAAAGTTTTTATTAAAATTGTTTTCTAACAAAACAAGTTTTTTCGAAAAATTCAAAATTTCAATAAATTCAACAATAACACGAAATATTTACATTTTTAAATAAAATATTGTGTATTTTATTAGTCCTGGGCAAAAGTAGCAAAGAAACACCAATAGAGGGCATCGCTCTCCGGTGTTTCCTGTAAAAAAAATAAGTGTTTTTTTTCCTAGAAATAAAAAGTTATTTAGAAATAATAATGGGGTTTGAACATTACCCACTAGACCATGCCTTATGCCATAAGAAATTTAAATTTGCATTATTAAAAGAGTTTTGTAAAAATCGAAAAAAGTGATAATCTGGAGGTGCAATGGATGAAGCAATTTCTGAACTTAAAATAATAAGAAAATATAAATGAATTTTTTATTTTACTTCATTAATTTCATACGCTAGATCCACCAGCATTTTCTAGCATTAATCATTCAGTCAGGATTACGACTTAGCGCCTCACACCACTTACATATGTTGTTTGCTTATATTTTATATATGAGTGCCGACATTTTAAAATCGACTCCGAAAGACGTACTTTCGAGAAACTTTTTATGGCTATTTTAATAAATCTGAGAGTTTTTGCCAGAAGACTGCTTAAGAGGAAACCGCTGAAGAATAATTTTTTCATATTTCGTTTTGTTGGAGATGAAGGTGAAGCGTTTCCAAAATTTCGAGTTATCCATGACTCTGGTGCATAAATTAGGCAGCATTTTTAAAGATTTTCTGTCTTATTAGCATATGCCTGCGACTTAAGAAAACACTACAAGCGCAAGTCTAATGGGTTCAAATCAGACGATATTGATGGACAGTTCATATCACCTCCACGTAAAATGAATTTGCTCTCAAATGGCTCACGATCTCTGTGTGACACTTAGCGTCATTTGCTGTTGTAATCCAGACCATCCAATTCAGACCAAAATAGTGCTCAGTGTTGGTTCTCAAAAGCATATGAACCGATAATGCCGCCAACCCAAAATCTACACTAGACATGGAATAAATACATTTGATGCTCTTGGATCTCATGTGGATTCCAGTTGTCCCAAGCTCCATAATTATGTTTGCTGACGTACCCATTCATCCAGAAATGAGACTCAGCGCTGAAGATTATTTTTCGATGAAAATTAGGGCTCGAACCGAATACCCATTTTAATAAGGTAATTTAATTATTTGCACCTGTAGTTGAATACTATATCTGTTCATCGTCATTTGGCTAAAACGACTGAATAAATGACAGCTAATTTCACAAGTGTTGTTTCAAGTCGCCGTAGTCTAGTAGGTAGTATGTTAGCCTATTAGACGCGAAGCCTCTGTTCATATATCTTCAACAAAACGGTGGCCTTCTCTCAGCAGATTTCTGGCAAAAACTCTGGGAGTAAATAAAATTGCCATGAAAAGTTTCTCAAAAATCTGTCGTTCGGAGTCGACTTTAACTGTAGGTCCCGCAACTCATGTATAAAATTAACACACACAACATAAGTGGTGTGAGAAACTAGTTTGTAATCCTGACTGAAGGGTTGTAATGAACAATTACGTACTCTGGGAGTAAACAAAAATTGTCATGAAAAGTTTGTCAAAAATCTATCGTTCGGAATTGACTTTAAACTGGAAGGCCCGCCATTCATGTATAAAGTGGAGGACCACAACATATTAACCTTAACAAAAATTATCTGCAGACTAAAGGCAACCAACTTAATTGAGTATGTAGCGAAACACAGAGCTATGGTATTTAAAAAAAATAGTCTTACGGATCGTCGCTCTTTCGCTAAAATATAAAGAAATAAGTTATCATTATTCAGGAAAAAAGTTTTTTCGAGTGGGGAATTTAAATTCAATCGATTTGGCTGCAATTGAAAGAACAATGTGTGGCAAGATTTAAATCCACGCTACACTTTAAAGCATACAGAACATAGACCAGCTTCCATATAGCATAGCTTGGGTCCGATCACAAAGAATGATTCCTTGTTGGAGTAACATTGGAGCATTTTATAGATTCATTTGATTCCATTCGCACAAGAAAACTTGTATGTAAAATGGATTTTTATGCAAGCTAATGATGATAATGATAATACACCGCACGACTGGATAAAAAAATACTTAGAGGACCAATAAGTTGATGTCATATAATCACCGGCATAAAGCTTTGATTCCAATTTGAGTTACGAGTTGAACAAAAAACTAAAAAAAATCTTCAGGACCTGTGAAAAGTGGTTCGAATGGCATTGAATGACATACAATATGCAAGATGTCAATGACTTCCTAAAAGTATTTCTGGAAATTTATAATTAATTACACGGTGCAATAGTCAAAATACACCCAGCTAATGACATAGTGTAGGTTGTGAGTTTTGTTAAGTATAACTCAAAAATATTTTTTTTATGTTTCTCGAATCCTCCAAACTTCTTTTATTTGACAAAAACTGTATTTTTAATCTTTTCACACAAAATTATTGTTTATCCAAATATCTTTTAATCCATTTTCAAAATTCAAACTTTTTTGAAAAGGATGAGATGAGCTTTTAAAATGGTATACATAAACATAAGGTTCAAACTTACATTTTATGAGTTTTGATCGGGTAAACTGAGAAAATTTGATTTTCTTTTACTTTTTCAAGTTTTTTCTTTTAGAATTTTTTGAAAAATGAAAGTTTTTTGAACTGAATATATTTAAAATATTACGCGACTGTTAGACTCTTTAAATAATAACTATGGTAATTTTTGTCCGATTTGACCAAACGAAGTGTCAATTCTCTTCACAAGATAATGCACTCTCAGAATGTCATCACTTATTTTATATTTTTTAATTAAAGTTTGCTGCTACGAATGGACAAACTTGATAAAATATAAAAAATATTCGCATTTGCCAAGTTTACCTCATCAAATTCTGTAGCATTTTAAGTCAAATAATATAAAAATGTATATCGTTTTAAAGGCCCATCCCTCTCCTTTCTAATAAGGGTTAAATTTTGAACATCGGTTCAGAAATGTTTGTGTGATCAATAAATTTGTGCGTAAAGTCCGAAAAAACAGTTTTTGTCAAATAAAATAAGTTTGAAGGGTTCAAGAAATATAAAAAAAATATTTTTGAGTTATACTCAACAAATCTCACAACTTACTATGTGTCATTAGCTGGGTGTATTTAATATATATTTTTTTTTTTTGGTGCATTGTGTTATTGAATAGAAGGAGTTCCTCGAAAAAAATATTTTAAAAATTTCAAGCCCAAGTGATAGCCCAAGGAATTTTTGCTTAAAAAAAGCGTTTAATATTTAAGTTCCCTACACTCTACACATCGCTTAAAGTATACTTCATAGAATATTTTACTGCCCTTTAATTTAAAATTAAAAAAAAAATATTTCATCTTCGTTTGTTACTGCAAAAAGTGCGTTCAGATGGGTGTGCTAATTACAAGACCACCACTGTACATACATATTATCGACGAATAGCATTGAATAGCGCTGCTATTAAAATCGAATACTTATATTGAAATCCAAATATTTTGCCTAAATTTAACTTAATGACTAAACTTTAAACAATTTCCCCATCAAAGAACTTTTAAAATAAAGAACAATGCTCCACTTTCTTTGTATAAGTTTCTGTCTCATTTACAATCTTTTGTTTTCTGTTTTCTGTTCTCGTTTTTTCTTTTCCCCTATAACATATAAATTGAGCATACAGTGTATGGAAAAAATAAGTTGCCAACATTATTTATGAGAATTGGAAGATAACATACATATATTTACAGTTATAAAAAGCACTCACTTTGAAGGCTATACTACACACAAAGTTTCCTCTTAAATAAAATGTTTTAAACAATCTTAGGGCCATTATTACAACTTGCCGTTAATTAAAGGGAGGATTTTAACGGGCAGATAAATTGTTTTTCATTATTATGAGTGGAAGTGAGCGTTAAATTAAAGGTAGGATCGACCTACCCGTAACTTTTAAAGTTAAGTTTATGTTTGAACTTGCCATATTATATATTATTTTTAATATGGCAACTTCAAATATAAACAAAATGAACGTTGCCACTGCGTTTAAAAAAAAACTTGTTTAATTGAGCAGTGTTATCGACGTTGCTCCGGCATTGCCATTTTTTTGAAAAAGTTAACTTATATTTTATCTGTAGGTTGTAATAACGAAAAGAAGTTGAAGGTGACTTTAAAGTTCACTTTAGCTAAAGTTACCTTTAACTTAACCAAAATAAACTTTAACGGCATTATTTACACGTTGTGATTGCTTATCAGTAAAAGGAAATTTAAAATGGCCGGTGATACAGTTTTCATAGATAGCTTCTTATAGCACCCGTGTTGTTAATTTTAATTTTATAAACGAGTGGCACGACCTACAGTTTAATATCATCTCCCAGAGCTTTTGCGCCAGGACTTCTCAGCGGAGATCGTCGAAAAAAAAATTTTTCTTTTCAAAATTCTTCATTTTTTAGAATGTTTTGAATCTGTTATCGATTTCGAACATAATAACTTCCCAAATATATTAAGAATTAAGATATCAGAGACCGTAGTCTAGTAGGTTGTGTGTTTGCTGATTAGACGTGAGTCCACGATTCAAACCCCAAGTCGGACATCTCGATTAAAAGGAAATACGAAAAAAAAATATTTTTTCAACGAATTTCTCTCAACAGATTTTGGCAAAAGCTCTGAGAGTAAATGAAATTGCTATGAAAAGTTTCTCAAAAATCTGTCATTCGGAGTCGACTTTAAACTGTAGGTCCCGTCATTCTTGTATAAAATTAACGTACACAACATAAGTGGTGTGAGAAGCTGGGTCGTAATCATGTCCGGGTTGTAATGACCAATTATGTATGTATGTAAATTTCTTTCACTTCTAGTTTTAATAGATATCATGCAAGATACTCTAGCTACAATGTATCTCCGATATTGTATATTCTACAGTTACGAAAAAGACAACATTTTTGTTTGAGTTATAACTTTGGTAAAAAAAATTCTTCATTTTAATTGTATTATAAAGAAATTAAAAAAATCTAAATGGGATGTTCAAATAAAAACTTCGATTTTAGAATTCTTGGTTTGGTAACTTATTTTTTTAACACACTGTACACATCATTCGCCAATGACATTTTTCTCTTGGCTTTCTTGAGACACCAAAAAAAAATTGTCTCTTTTATTCACATGTATTAAATAAAAGTCAATCACAACAAAAGCATACAATTTATTGGATCATTTCATCTTTGATTGTCTTTAAACTATTTAACGGACTCGTTATTAATACTGTACCCTACATTGGGTATATTTTTTATAAAATTTATATAAAATTGCAAAATTTTTTTTGGCACAAAAATTTGAATATAAACAAGGTTTTTAATGAAACAGAAGTTGCCGTAGTCTAGTATGTAGAAATGAGACCACGGCTAAAACCACAGCTTAGACATCTCCAACATAATATTGATTCGATGACTTCCGCTCAGCAGATTTCTGGCAAAAACTCTGAGAGCAAAATAAAAATAGCCGTACAAAGTTTCTCAAAAAATCTAACGTTTTTAGTCAACTTTAAACTATAGGTCGCTCTGCTTTTTATATAAATTAACACACACAACATGGGTAGTGTGAGAAGCTAAAACGTACTCCTGACTGAAGGTTGTCTATTTAAAATTATTGGATAAAGTGAGAGAGAAGCAAGTTGGTTGACTTTAAACAATATGAACTCAATCTTGGATGGGTTAACTGCTGCCACCCCACGTACAGTACATCATTTAGGTAATCTCAGACTAGATTTCAGTAAATTTATATCCTTATAATGGTGTTCGCAATAAGCAATAAATATGCAACATTATTTTTTCCATGGATTTTAATAGTCAGATGTCATAGCAATAGGGAGAGTAGAGCTTGTGGTATCCTACGCTCACTTTCGAAACAATTGAGATGCCCGACGTATCGCAGTTTTCTGACTCAGGTTTAACGATATTATAGGCTGCCTCAATATCAAATCAAGCAATCAAAATGTATTCCTTATAATACAAAGACTTATTTACGCAACTTACTAACAAGTATTGCTCAGATTCTGTGTTAAGTAGACCATTTGAACTGGTACCCGGTCTTTCAATCGTCTTAAGTAGAAATAAAGCGAAAATCTTCAGCTTTATAGTGAAATGCTTTATCTTCTTAGGAAATAAAGACAACGATAACCAAAAACATTCCCCGAAAATTATCAAAAGCCACGGCTTGAGCATATATACATATGTTCGCCCGTAAAACGCTAGAATTCTTCCATTAGACCCCAAATATTTAAAAGGATGGAAGCTTTTCAATGTCCATCTATTGTTCTGAGACTAGTATATCCAATATATGTTTTTGTCCCCGAACACCGTTGAAGTAAGTTCGTGCCAGCTAGGGAAGTACATCTCGAAAAGACATCCACTGTACGTTACAATCGGTAATCCATGATCCTTCAGATGTTTGAATGTGCTGACTTGCAATATAATATCTTTCGAATTCAATTAGTCTTGGAAGAACTTTCAACATTGCTAGAGAAAGCCTTCCCGGATTTTTTTACCTTTAATTACATTTTTGCACCCATTCCATAACAACTTATAAGCGATCCGTGTTTTTTTTTAATGTCGTTTCAGAACTTCATACAAATCTTGGATTTTCCCGGAATTTCAGCATTCCACCAGCTGGGCTATGTCTTCTATGCGTTTCTAATAGTTTTCCTACAGCGAGTTTACATTGCTAGTGCTAAGACACTTGTAGGTCGTTCCATAGCGGAGCGCAAATTGAACTTAAAGCTAATAAAGTTCGTACACACTAGTGGTTTGAAATCCTTTTTAAAAAATCTGTCAACAGACTTAATTCTAGTTTGAAATTGACTTGTAACAGTTCTTTAAAACTCCACTGAATTAAAAATCTGAAAGTATGTACACAAGGAGCGCCTATTCCCTGTAATTTTAATGAAAATTTCTTCTCGATTTAGTTTTTTCGTTACACAAAAAATAGAAATGGCCAGCATTCGTTTGGAGAACTTAAAATAAAACTTTTACACAAACAACTACCACATCCATACAAGTATTTTCAAAATAAAATACACACCAATGAGCAGGCATTTAAGATGACAGAGAAAATATAACAACAACAAATTCTATAAAAAAAAATGTGAAAAAATAAGAAAAGACACTAAAAAAAGAGGGAAACGAAAATCATTTTGCATTTTTAACAACAAAATTTTTTTGTTTTTATTTTTTTCAAACACAGGCGAATGAACGCACAAGTTCAAGATTCTCTGAAAACAAACGCTACAATGCTAGCTACTACACGATACGATGCCATTTCATTTACACTTTCAATTACACACTGTTTTTGTATTCTTTTGTTTTTGGAAACGAAACATACAGAACAGAATGCAACAACAACGACAAGAACACAATTTTTTTTTTGTAATAAAATATACATAAACAGCCTTAAATGGAAAATGTAGTCCAATTCAGTTTGCTGGGGATCCTTGTGCAGTCAACGTTAGCATCTCTGTAGCTGCGTTATAACTGTGACTGCGAACGAAGTATAAAATATTAGTCATACATTCGTTCACCGCTCGTCCCTGCATAAACAATATCTTTCTTTAGCTGCTTGTGTTTATGCTCATGTGTTTTAATTTAGTTTTGTTGTGGTTCCTGTGTACTATTCTGCTACTTCGTTTGTTACTTATTATGTTTGTGTGTGTGTTTATGTGTCTATTAGAATCTTTTCTATCGTAGCGTAAAGTCTTTAAGCCTTCCACAGCCAAATGAATTTCTATTTTTAACACCAACTTTTTAAATGTCTTTAATGTTCGTTTTTCTATGAAATTTTCTTTTTTTTTTTATTGAGGTAGTTTGTTGTTGCCATTTTTTTTTTGTTTTTGTATTTTCGCATTATTTTTCCGTTGGTAACACATTAGATTTAGAATTAGAATTCCAATTAGACGCCATCCAATAAGAGCAACAAGAAACAAACTTCTCTTGTTCTTCGCATGTAAAAGTAGGAAATGGACCAGCATTAGCCAGACGCCATGCCAAATAAATGCGACAACATTTTCCCTTCACATTGGCTTTCGTTGTCTAAAATACTTGAAAATAAATATTTCCTGCGTTAGAAAGCAAATTCTGTCATTTTGTGTTAGAAGCACAGTCCAAAGTTCATCATTTGTCTGATACGAGTGTCACTTTTTTTTGAAATTTAATTTGAAAATCTTTTTTGTCTTGTTGTTTTGCTTGACTATGTAGGGCCAACTATTGAGAGCTAAAGTTTCTAACATATTGCCAAGCATTGTAACGTTTAAAGAACACATATTGCATCGTAATTACACTGCTAATCAAAGTAGGGAACTTAACGCTGACATTTGTCAAAATGAATGCTATATTTACGTTCAAAATTTCTCTCTCTTTTCGACATAATTGCGAAGCTATTTTCATAATTTTACTCACAATCATAACCCTTCAGTTCGGACTACGACCTAGCCTAGCCTAGTGTTAATTTTATACATGAGTTGGGGGACCTACAGTTTAAAGTCGACTACGAACGACAGATTTTTTTGGCAACTTTTCATGGCAATTTTATTTGCCCTCAGAGTTTTTGCCAGAAATCTGCTGAGAGACAGAGAAATATTTTTTTATATGTTTTGTTATATGTTTGAACCTTCTAATAAGCCAACACACTACATATTAGGCTGCGGCAAGGAAAACTTCAACGCTGTATTTGAAATTTCATAAACCAGAAAAAGAACTGGAACACCAGGCTAAACTGCAACAAAATTGGTTGTGTTCGGCAAACCCAATAAATGTTCGCTGCAATTGATTTAGTTTTCTTGACAGAACTGTACTCAATTTCCTCTTAAAATTTAAAAAAAAGTATCCGAAATATTTTCATGAAAATATCATCAGAGTTTCTAGCAATATGAAGGAAAACATGAAAATTATACTCATCAACTCCACATAAAGTCTTCTATTTTCTATTCCAGATTTTAATATCCCTGCCTTGTGGCGTAAATTAAATTGATTCCCCTCTTTAGAATGAAACGAAAATTACATGACAACCACCACAAAAACGCCAATAAACTCTAGCAAGATGAATTTCCAAAAAAAAAAAATTAAAAAATTAAACAAAATTTCAAAGTCTATCATACACTTCGAAAACAACATTCTTCTTCATTGCATTCCTCCAGATAAATACTTGAAAGTGAAATACAGTTTCAAGGCGAAATTGCGAAATTAGTCGAATAAAAAAAAATTATTTTTAAACGAACTTTAAGGAAAACTTTTCCGAACCAATGTTGAAAGCCGTCTTAAGTTTAAATATGTTGGAAATGGTGCGATAATTTCTCATTTCAGTTAAGCGCCTACCAGAGATCAGCAATGAGTATTCAAAAAGATGAGTAGATTCGAATCATACTCATAATTTCTGTTACGTATACTCATTCATACTTATTTTAGTGTCATACTCATACTACTCATATTCAAAGTTTGAAGTACTCATTGTACTCATACTTAACAATACGCATAAAGTTGTTGATTTCGACTAGAGATCAGTAATGAGTATTCAAAAAGATGAGTAGATCCGAATCATACTCATAATTTCTGATACTTATACGCATTAATACTTATTTTAATATTATACTCATACTACTCATATTCAAAGTTTGAAGTACTCATCACACTGATACTTAACAATACGCATGATGTTGTTGCTTTACTCAACACATGCACGACTCACAAAATAAGTATGATACGCGTACGAACACTACAATACTCACTAGAAGGTTGTGTGTTTGCTTTGCTTTCTGTCTCTGTTTTTTTCTTTCTTCTTTTTTTGTAAATGGAACAACAACTAAGACTGTAAATTTTGATGAATGATTCCAATCACTCGAATCATTTATGAGTATTATAAGTATTTTTCTAAATTTATGAATCTGAATGGCGTACGAATCAAACACATTTCGAATGGTATGAGTTTTATGTCAACGTTGTACTCATACTCATTGCAACCTGTACTCATAAATCAATGTTGTAGTGAGTATAAATGAATCAGAGTAGTTAAATTACAATACTGTTGACTCAATTATATTCAAAATTTCATGAGTACTTATGAGTAACGACAAACCGATTCATTGCTGATCTCTGGCGCCTACACTACTAGGGATGCCAAACGGGATTGATTTTTAAAAATCCCGGGATTCGGGATTTCGTAATCCCGATCCCGAAATCCCGGGATTTTTCGGGACAATTCGGGATCGAAAAATCCCGAAATATCCCGGGATTTCCCGAAATATCCCGGGATTTCGGAATTTTCTCTTAATAAAAAAATCTAAAAAAAAGTTGGAAGTTGGGTTCTTATTCAGATCGATGTCCAGTGATATCGAATGTTGCATGATACACTTGAAAAACTACATGAGTGTTATTTAATGTTATATTAAATAAAAAATAATGCCGTAGACTCAATTTTTTTCTTACTTTATAAGGTGTATATGTATGAATTTACAATCTCGAAAATTCCCGGGACAAGCTTTAAAAAATCCCGGGAAACGGGATTTGGGAATCCCGAAAATCCCGGGATTTTCTGTTTCGGGATTTCCCGATTGGCATCCCTATACACTACCTAATGGCGAACCCTACATCTGATGATCAAACACTTTTAATATTACGCTAGATTAGGCTCTCTTTCTCTCTCATCAGCCAGTTGAAGTATGATCGTGTAATAGATACTTTAGGATAAAGTAAAGTTTAGAAATTATGTGTGGGGACCAAAGTCACAGCTGATTTTAAAGTTCATGAGCCTTTAATTCTTGATTTCTGATTTGAAAAATATTTTACAGTGTAATGCAGAATAGAATCACATTTAAATTACGACATATTCTTATAAGGCAAGCTGCCAACAGCTTCTGTTAAAATCCAATATATGTACATGCGAGAAATTGAAAGTTCCCCCCAAAATAAAGTCCCAAAGAAAATTCATTACAACAAATGGAAAAATGAAGAAAATAAAAATCAAACGGCAAGCAAACAAAAGTAGGAAACAAAATCATTTCCCATCTTCTTCAAGTTTTAAAATTTCTTCTACATTTTGTACATTATAGTGATGTACGTATGCGTGCGAACGAGCGTGCGTGCTTTTAGCCCCCTGCAACGTTAGACACATTATTGCATCAGAGTCTTCCTTTTTCCTGTATATTATTCTGTAAATATTCTACATGCCGTTATAGCTACCATAGATTTCTTTTAGTTTTACAAAGAAAGAAAAAAAATTTTTTTGTTTTATTTTGAGCAGATGCGCATGTGTGTCATATATTTTTTACGAGTCTCAACATCCTCAGTTTGTTGAAACACAGCACAAAATAATGCCAACGGCCTCTGTCTTACAAGACTGTTGGTTTTCCATGTGTCTACCAATAAGAAAATGCAGACGATCTGATGGATTAGTGTGCGTTTGAATGCTTGGCGCATGTCATTCGAAATGTAAATGAACTGCGATCGGACAGTGTTGCCGTAGCTATTTGTATATTGTTAATGGAGTTGCCGTAGTCGAACAGGTAGTGTTTTGGCTTATTAGACGCAAGGCCACGGTTTAAAACCCAGGGCGGACATCTTCAATAAAACGAAATATGAAAATATATTTCTTCGTCGACTGCTTCTCAGCAGATTTCTGGGAAAAACTCGTATAATAAATAAAATTGCCATGAGAAGTTTCTTAAAAATCTGACCTGGTGTTTGAACCGTGGCCTTACGTCTAATAACCCAACACACTACTTACTAGACTACTGCGAGTACCCTGTAGTCCGCCTAATTTAAATTAAAAAAATTTCAAAGTTTTCAGTTTTTTTTTGATTTTTGCATCGGTAAGATAATGTAGACCACTATTCTCATTATTATCAGTTTCACTCGAAGACCATTAGGCCACTGTGCTACCCCTAATAAGATTAACCGCTCTTTTCCTGTTTGTAATTCACAAGTAGCCTGGAACCAGCCAGTACTTCAGAGATAACTGATGATGCCATATAATTACATATGTTAGGTAGCTTTCATATCTTAAAGTTCTTATTTGTCTCTTAGTTTTTCTGAAAGGTCTGAAATGATTTGTGAAGTGAACTTAGATAATAGAATTTAAAACAAACGTATAATTTCTGATTTGACTAAGAAATACATATTGTGAGGAATTCGTAATGAGAAGCTCTTTTTAAAAAAGTAGTGATCGACTATTGAAAACAAAGCTTGGCTTGAAGCTGGCAATTTAATTTCGATCAAGATGTATTCAACAAGTTGAGTTCTGAAATGAATGTCAGGCTGCCTTCCAAAATGTTAGTTGCTTTGTGTTTGAACAAAGTATCGTGTTTCATAATGCCGCTGTACAAAATATATACAATGTATTCTATCTGGTCCGCCATTCAACCTTTTTTTCGTGAATGGTAACACTTAGCTCATATCTGATTTGACAGATAATTAGTTTTATCCTTCCGCTGAACGAATATGGTTGTGTATACGTTTGAACAACGCTGCTAAACATTGCGACCTTACTTTGAAAATCATGGTAATGTTGCAGAATCTGTGCGAAAATTGTTTACGGATTTTGAAAGAAGAGAAGCACCGTCAGCTCCGTATATTCGTTATCTTGTGGAAAAAGTGAAAAAAACTGGCATCCTCATCGATAAACTAAAGCGTGAAAAGCCAAAAACAGTGCGTACACCCGAGAATATTGCTGCTGTGGCATAAAGTGTGCATGAAGCGCCATCAACATCAATTCACCGTCGTTCTCAACAACTGAACATTTCGGAGACGAATTTTGCATAAAGACCTTGGTATGACGCCATACAAAGGCCAATTGGTTCAGGAGTTGAAGCCAATTGACCATCCAATGCGTTTTCGCTTCGCTAAGTGGGCCTGCGATCAACTTACAGAAGATGCCGATTTTGGCAAAAAAAAAACTCATCTTTTCAGATGGAGCTCATTTTGATCTTGGCGGGTATGCAAACAAGCAAAATTGTCGCGTTTGGGGCACAGAAAACCCGCACGCATACATTGAAAAGCCGACGCACCCAAAACGAGTCACTGTTTGGTGCGGATTTTGGTCCAGAGGCATAATTGGGCCATTTTTCTTCAAAAAGGAGCAAGGAGTGGCCGTTGCAATCAATGGCGATCGTTATCGGGCCATGTTGAACGAATTTTTGGCACAAAAATTGAAGAGGAGGATATTGGCAACATTTGGTTTCAACAGGACTGCGCTACGTGCCACACAGCCGAAGTGGCGCCCTGTTTTTGAAGATCGCATTATCAGTCGCAGAACTGATGTCGTTTGGCCACCTCGGAGCTGCAATTTGACACCGTTGGACGATTATTTGTGGGGTGCCGTCAAAGATAAGTGTTACGCCGACAAGCCAAAGACAATTGACGCTTTAAAGGATAATATTCGTGAAGCCATTGGTGAAATACAGCTGCACACAATCGACAATGTGCTTAAAAATTGGACCGATCGCGTAGGCTACTGCATGGTCAGCCGAGGCAGCCATTTGAATGAAGTTATTTTCCATTATTAACCGGAAGGATTGTACTTTCAAATAAAAAAAGAAATTTGAGAAAATATTCAGTAGTTTTTTTTAAAGCATTTTCAAAAAAAAAAGTTATTTCAAAACGTCGTCAATGTGTATTTTTAATGCAGTCAAACAACAATCAGGCATCGGATTTATAGTTGATGCATTGTTTGGTTACTTTGCATATATACATACTTTATACACAGTAGTAGAACTGCATACAAACTTTGTATTGATACATTTTGGAAGGCAGACTCAATATGGTAGTTTCTGTCAGACGAATGGTTTTAGACGAACGTCTGTTTGTATGGAAAACCCAAAGAAAATGAAGTGTTTTTTTTTCTACATTGTTGCATTATTTTGACACATAGTCAATGTGTTCCTACAGTGTTGTAATCGTATTGTTTATAGCAAACGCGCAGTAATCATTTCAGCCGTCTTTGTGTTTTGCGCCTTGACAAGTGATCTGTAGAGATGCAATTAAAAGAAGTGTCGCTCACGCTCACTCCAGACTTTCCTTCATGTTTAGAAATTTAAAATCGGTTTAAAGATATATGGGAGGATCGTCCAACCATTGATTAAATCTTTTTATTAGTGTTTCTAATAATATTTTCTTTTATTTTTTTTAGATTAGTCTACAGCCATGCATCAACAACAGCCTGTTTATAATGACCTGAATGCATCGTTTACCTCGGAAGGAACGGATGTATCTTATGACTCTGACTCAACATTTCAAATCTTTAACGAATTGCAATACACTTTGCAAAAGCAGCAGCAGCTGCAGCAGCAACAACAATCTTCTAATAGTGCGGCTATAAATATACAAAACCCAACGACCAATGGACATAATACGGGCATAATTTATGGTTTTCGCACTCGACATTTATCCTGTATTGAGGAAAATGATTCAGATTCGCTTCACTCATCGTCCATTCCAAAGCAAGCATTTGAAATGATACAAGATGTTGATGAGAAATTTAAAAAATTAGTTTCCGAAGAGATCAATACGAGTAGCACTTCTTGGCTCGACACTGGCGAGGATGAAGTGGATCACATTATCATGATAGACGAGTCTAGATTGTATGACACGGACTATTTCGATGAACTAAGCGCCAGTCAGTTTGCATCAAAGGATATGGAAACTGATGAGCAGTTCGTTGTTAATGGCAGTGAGGAGTTGTGGCAGAGTACAGTATCTGAACCGGTTTATCGCACTCGCTTTAATGGTGGTCGAACCAATATACCCGATATTATGACTACCTCCTGTTATGGTGCATTGAACAGTTCATTCGGCAGTGAAACGTCTGGACCAACGGTCTACTCGGAACAGTCCACGCCCACTAAGGCCCAATCCCAATGCAACAAACCGGAACCCATTTATGCTACGCCCGAAAAACGTCGAGACTGTAATCGCAGTTTTGATTCATCGTGTCCCTCACAGTCCAGCTCATTGTATGGCGGTTCAATGACCTCATCATTGGATTTGAAATGTATGAGTCCTCCAGCTCTTAGCTTGACACGTAGCTCAACGAATAATCCTTTGGAAGTGTCAAATATTTCCATGGACAATTTAAAATCCGAATGGAATTCCACAGGCGATAGTAGCACAGCTTTTGGCAACATTTCTTCCGCTGAGGATATGACCGATGAATTGGCGGTTAAATGTATAACTGCTGCTGAAAATGGTAAGTCTTTCTAAATTCTATCGAACTTTACTTAGAATTAAAAGAGAATCGTTGTAGAAATTAAAATTCTTTCAATTAATTTTGTTGAAATCTGTGTACGAAATTCTTAAAAAACAAAACTTTCTCTTGCTAAAGGGTGGGCGATTTAGAAGTTTAAATTTTAAAATTACAATATTTGGAATTTTGCCAAATTTTTTTTTTTTTTTTTTTTGTTGTAAAGTACAATTGTTCCAGTTAGAAATGGAATATTATTTCATTCATATGGCTGCCACGGCTGGCCTCATAGTACCTCATTCGATCGGACCAATGTTCGTGTACTTTTGAACCTTTGCGAGTGCGATAGCATCACGAATGTTGACCTTCAAATTCTCAATTGTCTCTGGTTTATCGGCATAACACTTTTCTTTAACTGCGCCCCACAGAAATAGTCCAACGGTGTCAAATCGCAGCATCTTGGCGGCCAATTGACATCACCATTTCGGCTAATTAAACGACCATCAAATGTTTGATGCAATAAATCGATTGTTGCATGAGATGTGTGACAAGTTGCATCATCCTGTTGAAACCAAACATCGTTCACATCAATACCATGAAGAGCGGGTACAAAAAAATTGGTTATCATGGTGCGATAGGTGTCTCCATTGATCGTAATGGTTGCGCCGTCCTTATTTGCAAAGAAATATGGGCCAATGATGCCTCCGCTCGGCAAGCCACACCAAACAGTCATTCGTAATGTGTGCATTGGCTTCTGTAAGACCACAAGTGGTTTTTCTGAGCTCCAAATACAGCAATTTTGCTTATTAACGTACCCACCAAAATAAAAATGAGTTTCATCCGAAAAGATGATTTTTTTTGGCAAAATTCGACATCATCGTGCAGTTTCTCGTTTGCCCATCTAGCGAAGCGAAAACGATGCGGATGGTCACGCGGCTTCAACTCTTGAACCAATTGAACTTTGAAAGACGTCAGACCAAGATCTTTTCACAAAATTTTAAAATTGGTATTGGGTGCGTGAAATGTTCAATTCTTGAGAACGATGACGAGCTGATGCTGATGGATTCTCATTTCGTATGTACGCCCTGTACGACCACGTTCATGTCTTGGCGCATCAACAATGAAACCAGTTTCACGACCTTTAGCAATAAACTTCCGTATACCGGGCACGAGTCGCCGTAGTCTAGTAGGTAGTTTGTCGGCTTATTAGACGTAAGGCCACGATTCAAACCCCAGGCCAGACATCAAAATAAAATACAAAAAAAATATTTCTTCGTCGACTGCCTCTCAGCAGATTTCTGACAAAATCTCTGAGAGTATATAAAATTGCCATGAAAAGTATCTGAAAAATCTGTCGTTCGGAATCGACTTTAAACTGTAGGTCCCGCCACTCATGTAAAATTAATACGGGGTTCAGATATGTAGCTTTATTGCGTAAATTGCAATAAACGCCATTATTGAGTTCAATATTGCATATAAACAAACAAAAAAACAACAAAACAAAATAAAAACAATGTTGAAACAACCAGCTGTTTTGTTTACCAGCTGTCAAATGAATATTGAATAAGAATCTGAACTGCTTATATTATTATACCTGAACACTTAAAATATTGTACTCAATTAACTGAATATTGACTCAATAAAACCGCATTTCTGAACATAGTATAATGCACATAACATAAGTGGTGTGAGAAGCTAGGACGTAATCCTGTCTAAAGGGTTGTAATGACCAATTATGTATAGTATATACCGGGCAATATTGGTCCTTATCTGCGACGAAATTTTGTACGACATTTTCGTGCAATTTCCGGCCAATTGTCTTTGTTTTGGAAATAAATTTCCAATAAATTCCAATGTTACTCAAGCGTAAGTCAATTCATTACGTTCAGTGAAGATAATATACTGAATTTTGTGACACTATAGAATGACATAAGAACTGCCAAATGCGAAATAACCAATGATGCGAATTTAAACCGATAAATGGCCCACCCTATATTCTATAAAATGAACGTGAGTAAATATCAATGCAAACTAAATCAAACGGAGGAATTATCTGTGAATTAAAAAATGTGGTATGTAAGTGTTCTATTCTGAAAATTGAATTGAATTGATAGATACTTTGATAAACATGGTTGATGACGGTTACTATGGGCAGCAAAAACAACATCCAGAATTTGAAAACTGCCTGATAATCACAAAAAAAGGGGAATTTGTGTTAACACTTGTCTTACAATTGCTTGCGTCTCGTCTAAGAAAAAATTTTTGTTTGTTTAGGTTTTAAACATTAGAACAAGTTTAGATAATATTTTGTTTTTGTTTTCGTATTTTCTTTGTCTGGAATGAATAAACTTGTTTGGCAAGTGTTGGTCATATAGCCGCTGCTTTATTAGGTTTTAAACAGGAGCAATGCTTCTGTCTCATTCCTTTTTTGCAGTTCCTTTTTGTTTGTGTTCCCTTTTCTTTTTTGTGTTCCATTTAGTGTTGTTTATATTTGTTGTTATATGTGTTGTTTTCATTTAATAATTATTTATTTATTTACTGCCATTATTTAAGTAAAACTTAAAGGAATGAAATCATTATGGAAAAAATTTGTTGTATTTTAGAAAAAAAAAATGTATTCGATAATTACGTTGTCATTCTTTATCCATGTACAATAGGGTATACGAGTACTTTACGACTACAGATTTAAAACTCTTAGATCTATACGTCGATCATTTAGTCTCATGCAGTGATATTGTTACGTTTTTACCTTTTTAAAAGCGTTTAAAATCTGAGTTTTAGTTTTAGATAAACTCTTTAGTGTTCGCACAATTTTATGTGCCACTATATACAACTTGATGAATCCAGCAATAATTTGCTTAGTTCGTTGTTCTTCTTTACACTTCTGTTTGCATAAGCACTAACAACTGTTCGTTAGAACTTTACAACGGCGTTCTTCAAACCTTGACTGTTCTTTTCACACGCAACGCGTCTTCACACAAGACTGACTGAATTCTTCCTTCTCGTTACCTGCTTTATCTTGCCTTTTTATATACCCACGTAATCAGTCTGTTAAAGGTTTTTGAAGTTGAATGTTCGGGGCTTCGCCTTCTCGAGTACTCTATCGCTACTTCATTATTGTTTGTGTATTTTGTTCACATTGTTTGTTATTGCGTTCTCGCTAACTTGTCTATCCCCTTTTCTTTCATACTGATGTTGTTGGTTTACATGTAACAAGTTGGTTGTATTTGTTTGTCTAACTTTTGCTCGTTTTAATGTTAAACGATGCACACCGTTTCCATTTTCGTAACAAAATGATGTTAGCAGTACATCTCTAATTTGAGGCCCGTAAATACAAATTGACTTAAGGTTTTGGTTGTAAATTTGTTTTCAATAGATTTTTAAGGGCTTCTTTTCAAATAATTATGGTTACGTTTATGTTTGGTTTCTTTCGTTTTGACTGGATCAACCATTATTAGATTCCTGTTTTTATCTTTAATTTCATGTAAAGTGTGTGTATTGGCATTATGTATAGAATATAACGTCGTTTCATTGTCCACCATCTCTAATTGGAGTGCTTCTGAAATATCAAATTTTCTATGACTCTGGCGCACAAATCAAGCTGAAGTTGACCGATGGCTTGGGTTACATTAGGTTTGAGGGCGGTTAGTAAATTATTCGCATACACCTGCGGCTTAAGAAAACTTCACAATAATATGTCTAACGGGGTTAAATTGCATGATTTCGGCGGCCAGTTCCCATCTCCTCCATGTAAGACCACCATGCCCTCAAATCGCTCGTTTTGAATACCCATTGTGACGTGAGTTGCGTGATATGTAGTGCCGATCTGTTAAACCACATGTCATTAGTGTCCAGATTATAGAATTCAAGCTAAAAGAACTGTCGATTCAATATCGTTCTCAAAGAAATATGACCGTGAACGTCGCCAACCCAAATTTCGAGTATAACTGACATACGTACATGCATAATTGGTCATTACAATCCTTCAGTCAGGAATATAGACCTCTCGCACCACTTATGTTGTGTGCGTTAATGTTATATGAGTGGCGTGACCTACAGTTTAAAGTCGAGACCGAACGACAGATTTTTTGAGAAACTTTTCATGGCAATTTTATTTTACTCATGTTTTCGTTTTGATGTCTGACCTGGAGTTTGAACCGTGGCCTTAGGTCTAATAAGCCAACACACTAGCTACTAGACTACGGCGACTTCCCGTTTATCTGATTAAACAAAAGAGAAACCCCTTTTAAGCATCTAAGACATCGTTGTTTTGAAGATCTGTTTTGATTTCAATTTCTCTTTTTGTTTCTTATTATTCCAAAGTATTTCTTTTTTTAAATTTCTTTTCTCATTGTCGGTCTTTCGGTCCACGGCTTTGTCTGTCCTTCGCCTCTATGTACATTGTCTATCCCATATAATGAACCTTTTTTCTGTTTTTCTCTTTTAAGCTCAAGTATACGGTAAGAAGTTCTTTCGCACAAAAAAGTTTTTTTATTTTTAATTTGATTCTGTTTTTTTTTACTGTCTACCTGTATCCATTCATATGTAGTATGTACGTAGTACGTACATGGATATGTAGGTAGGTATGGCACATAGATAGAGAGGAGCATATAAATATTTTCCCATACATTGTCTACTGGTTGGTTATACCAGGCACGACTGGGTTTGTGTTGTGATCTTCATTCAATATAAATTATGTTCCTGGTGCTGTGCAAAACTGAATTTAAACTGAAATTGTGTCTGCTGATCTTGTACTCGACTCCAAACCTTTGTGCCTTACGATACTTACAATCAGAAAGAAATAAGCAGAGGATTTATTACGAAAATACTTGCAAAATGTACATCATGGTTGTTTATTTATATGATATATTGCGTCTACACTTTTCAAAATTTTTGTAGAAATACACACAAAGTGTTAAATATAGGGTGGGCCATTTAAAAGTTTTAATTTAAAAATGCAATAAAAGAAAAACGGTTTGAAATTTTTCCAAATTTATACACAATTGTTCCGGTTAGAAATGGAATATTATTTCATTCAAATGGCTGCCGCGGCTGGCCTCACAGTACCTCATTCGATCTGACCAATCTTCGTGTACTTTATCGAGTGCAATGAAATTACGAATATTGAGCTGCAAATACTCAATTGTCTCTGGTTTGTCGGCATAACACTTTTCTTTAACGGCGCCTCAAAGAAAATAGTCCAGCGGTGTCAAATCTCAGCTTCTTGGCGGCCAATTGACATCACCATTTCGGCTAATTAAACGGGCATTTGACGCAATAAATCGATTATGCCAGGTTGCATCATCCTGTTGTAACCAATCATCTTTCATATCAGAGATCAGCAATGAGTATTCAACAAGATGAGCAGATTCGAATCATACTCATAATTTCTGATACTTATACGCATTCATACTTATTTTAATATCATACTCATACTACTCATATTCAAAGTTTTAAGTACTCATCGTATTCATACTTAACAATACGCATGATGTTGTTGATTTCGACTCTGCTGTACTCAACATTTACAAGAATCACAAAATAAGTCTGATTCGTGTACGAACACTACATTTCTCACTAAAAGGTTGTGTATTTGCTGTGCTTGCTGTCTTTGTGTTTTTCTTTCTTCTTCTCGTGTAAATGCAGCAACAACTAAGACTGTAAATTTTGATGAATGATTCGAATCACTCGAATCATTTATGAGTATTATAAGTATATTTCTTAATTTATGAATCTGAATGAGTAGGCTTATGAATCAAACATATTTCGAATGTTATGAGTTTGATGTCAACGTTGTACTCATACTCATTGCAACCTGAACTCATAAATCAATGTTGTATTGAGTACGAATGAATCAGAGTACTTTCAGAGTACTTATGAGTAGCGAAAAAGCGATTCATTGCTGATATCTGTTTCACATCAACACCGTGAAGAGCGGTACAAAAAATTGGTTATTTGCGCCGTTCTAATTTTCAAAAAATTATGGGCGAAAGAACTCACTCTGAGCCCCAAATATTTTGCTTATAAACGTACGCACTAAGATGAAAATGAGCTTCAACCGAAAAGATAATTTTTTTTTTTGCAAAATCGATATCATCGCGCAGTTTCTCGTTGGCCCAATAAATCCCAACCTTACTCAAACGTAAATCTATTCACTATATTCTATGAAGATAATATACTAAATTTTATTACAGAATAGAATGACATAAGTATTGCCAGATTCGAAATATACGATGATTTAAATTTAAATCCATAGATGGCCTACCCTGTATATGATAAAGATACAACCAGTCTTTACTACCATTTTTGTTTTGACATTAAAATACTGGGTTGGCATATATAAAGAAACAGACGGTGTACATACCCTTTCAGCCATAGCTGCCATGCGGCTGCAATACCGACATTTTTTTTTTGTTACTGTCTCTCAGTGTTGTTCTGTGCTATATTTTCGAAATATTTTTATTTCGTGTTTGCAGCATTTGCAAATATTTTCAGTCATGACTTCTCCCTTTTTCCCACTCGCTTACTAACAATTTGCACGTGATTTTCATTCTGTATCTGACATTATCTTTATATGACGGTTTGTCTGGTCCGACGATGGTGTGAATATTCCAATGTCTTTTCCTTTACAACCCAACTGCATATTCTAAATGATGATCAATTCGAGTATTTTTTTTGCTCTTTATTTCGATGCTTCATTAGGTCTACCTGAATACGTATGAGGAAGAGCTTTTGCTTCATCAACTCTTTTTTATCATTTTAAAGACAAGTTTTTTTTGGTCAACTTTACAAACATTTTTAAATTCACAATATTTCTCTTTTGTTACCAATTTTCATTTTTTATTTTTTAATTTTATTTATAAGTTATTGTCATACGGTAGATACGTACTTATGTCTGCAAGTTTGCATCTTCACAATATAAATGATCGTCTCATGTTTGAAAGACTGGAAAAAGATAAAAAAATGTTTTTTCTTTAAAAAAAACACGAGCTTTTTATATAAAATTCAATTAATTTGCTGGTTTTATGCTTTTTCAACAGGTTTTTGAAAGGTTGTGCCTATTTACTATCCTCGAAGTTAAAGGAGTGTTAGGCTAACTTTGAAGTTAGAGCTCTATATATAATATAAAGCTTTGTTTGTTTGTCTTGTTGAACTCAAAAACGAATTGGTGTTAAAACCTAAATTGTTTGAAATATTCAAGACTCAAACCCATTCAGTTGAGGCTTGTATACGATGAATTTCAATACAGTATTCCCCGAAGTAGCCTTAGTCTAGTAGGTAGTGTGTTGGCTTTTTAGACATGAGAGCTCGGTTCAAATCCCAGGTCAGACATCACCAACAAGAAACGATATACTTATAAACACATATTTCCTAGGCGACTTCCTCTCAGCAGATTTATGGCAAAAACTCTAAGAGTAAATAAAGAACATTTGTGTAGTTATAGAAACGTTAAAAACGTGACATCTGTCAACGAAGAATACAATAGCCCCATCACTCATGTTCAAATGTCGCGTAAAAACGTGAAGGAATTCTGTTTTTACAAATCGTTTCGTTTTGTTAACGGGAGAGAACGTTTCGGTAAGCATTTACATTGCGCTCCATATGCTAAAAACCGAACGTACGGTACGTTACGTTACGTTCGGCTAACTGGCCCATTACGCTTGAGCAACGTTGGGATTTATTGGAAATTTATTTCCAAACAAAGACAATTGGTCGGAAATTACAAAAAAAAATCGTATTTCCGGAAGAAGCTTATTTTCATTTTGGTGGGTACGTTAATAATTATTATTATTTAATAATTAATTATTTGGAGCTCAGAAAACCCACACGTGATCTTACAAAGGCCAATGCACCCATTACGAGTGACTGTTTGGTGCGACTTGCGGAGCGGAGGCTTCATTGGCTCGTATTTCTTTGAAACTTTGGGCGGCGCAACCATTACGGTCAATGGAGACACATATCGCACCATCATAACGAATTTTTTTGTACTCGGTCTTCATGGTATTGATGTGAAGAATGTTTGGTTTCAACAGGATGATGCAACTTGCTACACATGTCATGCCGCAATTGATTAATTGCGTCAAACGTTTGATGATCATTAAATTAGCCGAAATGGTGATGTTAATTGGCCGCCAAGAAGGTGCGATTTGACACCGTTGGACTATTTCTGTGGGGCGCAGTTAAAGAAAAGTGTTATGCCGATAAACCAGATATAATTCAGCATTATAAGGCCAACATTTGTTATGCCATTGGCGAGGTACGACCCCATAAACCCGAAAAAGTAATGACATTGAAGGGTCGTACCTTGAAAAAATGCACGAAAATTGGTCCGATCGAATGAGGTACTGTAAGGCCAACCGTGGCAGCCGTAGGAATGAAATAATATTCCATTTCTAACCGGAACAATTCTAAATAAATTTGAAAAAATTTCAAACTGTTTTTGTTTGCATTTCATTTTGAAATTTAAACTTTTAAACCCTATATCATGGATCCATAGAATATATGGACAAGCTATTCGAAGAACAACGGATTACACCAGCCTCTAGGCATATTTTTCAAAATTCCTACTTGAACTTGGTCGTAACGTCATCTCAATCACAGGGGCCATGCTGACAGGTCATTGCGTAATGAGAATACACGCGGAAAGAATGCAGCTCCCATCCAACGATTTCTGCCGTGGATGCAGATACGCTGAGGAAGAGGAGACTGTTTGTTATCCACTTTCTTTGCCAATGCCCATCTCTTGCTAGGGGCAGATATAGATTATTTGGCGCTCCAATTCTTGTCAGCTTGACTGAGCTATCTTCCATTAATGTCAAGGATATAGCTTCGTTTATAAAACTTTCGGGCTTGTTTTCCAGCGGAGGGTAATCGTGCTTTGAATGGGCTGACCATCTTCTTCTTCCCTGGTTTGGAAGAACTTGGTCAGTACAGGGACTTCATTTACCTGTGACGTCACAACGGTGACGTATGCGTGCTCAAGTGAGCTTTTGATATCAAAGCTACCAGTCCAACCTACCTATCTAGCAGAAGCCCCACTTGGCTTACAAATTTTTTTTATCAAATGGAATCCAATCTTTTTGAATGAAAACATTCTTATGCTTTTGAAAGATTATGTTCAAATTTAGTAAAATAATGTGAGGCTATGTCAACAATAATTGATTGTAAGGTACTAGAGTTTCTATTGTTTTTTCGTTTTTCTTTCTTTTTTAATCAAATCATGTTACATTACGCATCCTAAATACCACCACACTTCCTCAATTATTTTTCCATTACTTTGATTATCTTTACCATAAGCTGTCAACATATATACATATGTATGTCTGTACGTATATATTTTAATGGCACATGTGGTAGATATTGTGTGAAATATTTGTTATCGAATGAATTCTTACTACATTATGTGTGCATGTGCTCTCATGTTTATTTTCAATGTGATTTCTGTGTCATTTCAATTTCTATACGATTCAATATTATATACGCTGTCTGCTACCTGATTTCTAAAGTCATTTACAAGATTAATGTGTTACGATGTGTGCATTACACCTTTAGTACTGCCATACTACTTCCATATACGTACATTGATACCACAATATCTAGAACAATCAAACGGCAACAACAATAACAACACAATGTAATTAAAGCAAGTAATTTTATACGATAAAAACACATTCAATTACAAAACCATAACGAAACCCATCAAATGATGTGAATATCCTTGAAAGTAATATTATCGCTGCATATACATACGAGTATGTATGTACATACATTGGAAGAAAATTAAAACCACACCATACCGAAATCCATAAGTAAACCTCAAAAATACCTGCATTTAAAACCAATAAATCATTCTAAAGAATAAATCGTAAATGAGAAATTGAAAAATACAAAGCCATGATGATGATGATTTTACAACGTCAATCAGTAATAAATACTGCCTACCTGTGTTAAATCATAGCTTATCTCTACTTTGACATTTTTGTTTTAAACAAACAAACTAAACACACACACACATACACTCATACACATACACACTAATTAAATGTTAGTGCAGCAGAATTAAAAAACTATGAAAGTTTTATTTGATCAAACCCAACTAAACTGGTATGCCTTGAACAGAACATAATAACTACCACCCTATAACCAAGAGTAGTAGCAGTAGCCCAGTAGATAGTGTGTGACATGAGGCATCGGTTCTAATCCCTGGACAGACATCACCAATAAAACAAAAATATGAAAAAATATTTCTTCAGCGACTTTCTCTCAGCAGATTTCTAGCAAAAAATCTGAAGAGTAAATAGAATTGCTATGAAAAGTTTCTGAAAACATCTGTCGTTCGGAGTCGGCTTTAAACTGTAGGTCCCACCACTCATGTATAAAATTAACACACACAACATAAGTGCTATGAGAAACTATGTCGTAGTGCTGATTAAAGCGTTGTAATGACCATGACCGAGAGCTTTAAATTGTAATACAAATTTCAAATTAAAAATGGTCCCCGAGATGTTATTAACATCGCGTTGCTCTAAGCTGATGCCCTCAGATATGCCATTAAAATTCGCAGTTTCATTACAAAATGCAGTATAGTTGGAATATAACACTTTACAATACACGTTTGAAAGCTGAAAATAAATTTTAGTAGCCGCCGTAGTCTAGTAGGTAGTGTGTTGGCTTATTAGACATAAAGCCAGGGTTCGAGCCCCAGGCCAGACATCAAGACAAAATGCAAAAAGTATTTCTTAGGCGACTTCCTCTCAGCAGATTTCTGACAAAAACTCTGACAGTAACTAAACCTGCCATGTAAAAGTTTCTCAAAAATCTGTCGTTCGGAAGTGACGTTAAACTGTAGGTCCCGCCACTCACGTATAAAATTAACGTATACAACATGAGTGGTGTGAGAAGCTAGGCCGTAATCCTGACTGAAGGGTTGTAATGGCCAATTATGCATGTATGTATGTATGTATTCAATGTGTTTCGCAATAAACACTAAGTTACGTAAGGTTAACCTCAATGGGCATAGCTTACTTGTATCCTAATACCAATATTACCTATTCCGTCAGAGAAGTATAGATCCTGGTTGGCATCACTCAACCATTCCGAGAGTCTTATGAACGAGTAAGTTTATCTAAAATCACTTTTGCCTAAACATGGTTTGTCATTAAATTTTGGTTGTGCGAAAATTGTTCTTCTCAGGTTCTGTGGTCTCGCCTTCTTCCTCATCGTTGAAGCTTCCGAAGAAGTTGCTATAAAGTAATCCTAGTCTGGATAAAAGGCACACCAACCAGTTTCTTGGACTTGGTCGTAACGTCATCTCGTTCACATTGTCTGCGCTTACAGGTCATTCTGCGATGGGAAGACACGCGGAAAGACTTCTGCCGTGGATGCAGATCTGCTGAGGAAGAGGAGACTGTTATCCACTTTACTTGTCAATGCCTATCTCTTGCAAGGTGCAGATATATCTTATTTGGCGCTCCCATCCTTGTGAGCTTGACGGAACTATCATCCGTTGATGTCAAGGATATAGCTTCGTTTATCAAACTTTCGGGCTGTTTTAACAGCCTGGGGTAGTCGAGCTTTAAATGTGCAGCCATTGCGCTGACCAACTTCTTTTTCTTTCCTGGTTTGGAGGAACTTGGTCAGTACAGAGACTGCGTTCACCTTTTGGTATCAAAGTTACCACTCCAACCTAAATTTTAACCTAAACCTAATCCTAGTATTCTAGCGTGAACACCTAGCGATCTGTGTCTCTTTATCACTGCTGTGGGGTTCCTCAGAGGGAATCTTGATAGGTTAAATACAAATTCTGTTCAACATGTAACCATGTCTGGCTAGATCTGTCTGGTGTCTCTACCATTGTGATCTTTATACCATCTTATCTTTGCCAATGAATGAAGTTTTTGTGAGAGCATTTGTTTGTCTCATGTGAGAATTCATTTGAATTTTTCATGGTGCTAGCTTTAGGAAATGAGTCGGTCATGTTGTTACCCTCAAAACCCGGCATACTTGGATCTAAGATCTGGTGTTTACATCCATCAACGAGAATCAAATAACCTCTTTACTATCGATAAATATGTACCGATATACTCTGATACCGAATTCGCTCGACGGCAGTTTGAGTAGCCATTATATCAGACCGGAAAGTACTACAATAATCTGACAGTGCATTGGAGGATTTAATATTCAGCAGTTCTGAAAAGCTGCCACATCCAACTTTTTTGTATGATCTGAACCCATCAGTGAAAACATCGATGAAGTTTCCTGGACGGTATAAACCACTATCAAAAATAATCTATCCGAGATCTACGTGGCAAAACCTGGATTAAGACTAGCTTCAAGTGTCATGTAGTCCATAGTGGTATTAAGACTAATTATACCCAAGATTTTGGCATAGCCAAAGCTGCTATACTTCTTGTGGTAGCCAGTTAAGAATGATAGACAATGCCTTCAATGACGTAGTCTAAGGGTACCTGTTATCGTGATCGCCTCTATTCTCATAGCCTGCTCAAACCTGGTTTGATGTTTCCTTTTCTGTGAAGCCAACCACAAAATCGCGGCCTCGTAAAATATAGTTTGTTTGATTACAAAGGTGTATAGCCAGTATACGTTTTTAGAGTTAATAGCCCAGTTTTTGCAACTATAAAGAACAATTCAATTCCGAAAACTCTAAATGTTGCGCTTGTAGCCCAGGCCATGCTTTAAAAAACCAACTAACTTCAGTAGAAATATTTATAAAAAAGTGAATAATGTAACTCCTATACATCTGTCTTCTCAAAGAAATCTAAACTATCTTATTTATAAATAAAAAACGTTCCTTTAAATGTAATACGGTGTTCAGATATGCATCTTTATTGCGTAAATCGGAATAAACGCCATTATTGAGCTCAATATTTCAAATAAAGTTTCAATTAATATTTACGCAATAAATACGCAAATTTTTATAATATTGAGTAAAACATAAAATGCAGCACTGTCATAAGTGCTCATTTAGTGAGCATATTACAATTAACCAAATACTTTCTGTTGATTTTTGACAACAAAAATGTCAACAACGACAAACAAAGAAAAATAAATAAAAACAATGCTGTTGAAACAACCAGCTGTTGTTTACCAGCTGTCAAGTGAATATTGGATAAGCAGCTTAACTTCGTATATTACTATGCCTGAACACTTAAAATATTGTACTCAATTAACCGAATATTGACTCAATAAAAGAGCATATGTAAACATAGTAACGGGTGATTTTTTAGCTATTATCTTTTTGGCAACACTGGTTTAAACAGCTCACGTTCGTTTCGTGTTTTGTTTCACTGTCAAACATCTTCAGTTTGGTCTATAATTTAACCATGAATCGTCTTACAAACGAACAACGCTTGCAAATCATTGAATTTTATTATCAAAATGCGTGCTCTGTTAAGAAAGTTCATCGCACGTTTCTTCCATTTTATGGTCAGTTTAATCGAACCACTGAAGCGGCTATTCGGGCTATTGTGACTAAATTTCGCACCAAATTTACATTGTTGGACATTAAACCACCAACACGCTTACGTAGAGTGCGAACTGAAGAAAATATCGCAGCTGTATCGGCCAGTGTTAATGATGACCATCAATTATCGATTCGTCGCCGTTCGCAGCAATTGGGCCTCTGTTACTCAACAACGTGGAAAATTTTGTGGAAGGATTTAGGTGTGAGGCCTCTCAAAATACAGCTGGTGCAAGAATTGAAGCCGAACGACCTACCGCAACGCAGAATTTTTAGTGAATGGTACGTAAATAAGCAGAATTGTCGATTTTGGAGTGAAGATCAGCCAGAAGCTACCAATGCATCCAGAAAAAGTCACAGTTTGGTGCGGTTTATGGGCTGGTGGCATCATTGGACCGTACTTCTTCAAAGATACTGCGAATCGTAACGTAACTGTGAATGGTGAGCGCTACCGTGAGATGATATCCAACTTTTTTTTGCCCAAAATGCAAGAGCTTGACTTGCATGACATGTGGATTCAACAAGACGGTGCCACATGCCACACAACACGCGTAACAATGGACTTATTGAGAGGCGAGTTCGGTGAACATTTTATTTCACGTTCGGGACTGGTCAATTGGCCGCCTAGATCATGCGATTTAACGCCTTTAGACTATTTTTGTAGGGCTCTGTTAAAGCTCATGTCTATACAGACAAGTCCGCTTCAATTAACGCATTGGAAGACCACATTGAAGCATTTATTCGTGAGATATCGGCCGAAATGTTGGAAAGAGTATGCCAAAATTGGACTAAGCGGATGGACCATTTGAGGCGCAGTCGCGGTCAACATTTGCATGAAATAATCTTCAAAAATTAAATTATATGAACCGTACTATCGGTTCAAATAAAGATTTCATGCATTTTTCTGAATTTAATTTGGTTTTTTGAAAATTTTTCCTATAGCTCTTAAAAAATCACCATTTATAAGGCTTATATGAGCCGTTAGTTCCTTATGTATGCATTTTCTAGAACAACGACAATACAATCGAACTTTCAAGCACTCTTCATGTAAATAAATTACACTTAGTTCAGCTTTATTTTTACTGACAACTGTCATATACATACAAACATTATTGTGTCATATGTACATATGCAAGTAAGATATGAAATTTCAAATGTTTTTATACTAAGATTTCAAAACACACGAACTCATTAAAAAGTGAAAATTGATAAGAAGATATGAAATAAACATGATAAGGGTAAATATGTAGGTATGACCAAAAGCAGTATGAACGACGGACGGATCATTATTCCGACATTAACTCATTTTTGTTAACACGATTTACTAACAAAAATTTTCAAATCTTAAGCAATACCTAAGCAGATATGAGTATGCACCAAGAGAATACTTACAAACGTCAGTCACTCTTACTTTCCTAAGACCAAAATAAAAATTTACAATTTTCCTTCCTCTAAATTGATAAGTAAATATGCTGGCGTTGTAAATGAGCGTTGAGGAAACGTTTAATGTTACCAGTATTCACTGGGTACTCAAATATAGAGACAAATTTAACACGACACACGTTGTGGAACGTATTTTATTGGTATTTATGTATCTCTCTCTCTGTCTCTCTCTACACTTATGAGATTGTAGAGTTTCTCGTGGAGAGTTTATTTTTACGCTCACAGTTGTTCTCTTTAGTTGGAATATGTATCTCAAACACTTGTTGAATTTGTTCGTTCGTTCGTTAGTTCGTTCTTCTTTTGGGGGCATTTTTCAATGTTTTGATGTTGTTACTGCAAATCAACAAAAAGTATCTTGTCAGTACGAAAACAATAGCTTAAGCTTAAACAACGTGTTAACGGTTTAAACGACAAGTCCGCGTTAAACGTTTAAATGTTTAACAAAAAACGCGTTAATAACACATACACACACACTATCACGAAAAATAAAACCCGTAGAGTGTAAAATATTAAGTATCTATAAGATACTTTAAGTATAAAGTAAATAATAAATCATAAAAACAACAAAACACGCTTAATACAATACATCAACAAAATTCTGTGAAATATTAAAATCAAACAAAAAAAAACTAATATATGTATGATCTAGAAAAGAAATCCAATTTTAAAAAATATTTATTTTAAAGCATTCAGCAGCATCTATTTTATTGAATTTAAATTTATTGTTTGAATTTTTATAATGTTTAAAGCAAACAATTGAATGTTAAAAAAGTAAATTGTTACTATTTTTCTGTGCAAATAAATATACATACGAGTTCATTAAGTATCTTTAAAAAGTTTATGTAAAGAAATACATACAAAATAAAGAAAATTTACTAAAGCCAGCAAGATGAAGATGAATGAAGGCAAAGAAGAATATTTAATCGATCGGAATAAATAATTGATTGAGGAAATGTTAATGAAAAAATTTAAATATTTAAAATATTCAATCAATTATACGGAATATTAGTTTGTAAATTAATTAAATTAAACCTTATACATCATAATTGCATATGGATACATGCAAATATTTTTGTATAAAAGCATAACAAAAGTTATTTATTGTAAATTGCCACTTGCATTGAAAAATAAAGAAAAGAAAATTATAAACAGAATTAAAAAGAAAATCAAGATGTGATAAAATAAACCAAAAGAAAACTGATGAATTTCACTTCCATCAATCACTCAATCAGTTGAGAAAATCTATAAGAAATAATAAAATAATCGTATAACAAAACTACACAGTGAGCGTCAAAAGAAAATGTACATTTACAAAATATATATTAATAAATACACCCGAGTGGCTATGTACATAATCTAAGTTATTCACTAGGTTGATTAGAACTCAAAAATACATTTTTGTTATTTTTTTCTCGAACCCTCCAAACTAGTTTTATTTGACAAAAACGGTTTTTTTTTTGGTCTTTTCTCACAAAATTATTAATTACCCAAATATGTTTGAACCTATTTTAAAAATCCAAAGTTTTTTAGAAAGCGCAGAGATTAGCTTTTCAAACGGTATACATAAACATTTTGTTCAAATTTACATATTATGAGGACGTGTACTTGTCAATTAAGACAAGTGCAGTATTCGGAGGTCGAATTGACCCATTGTACAACGTCCTAGTTTCTCACGCCATTTATTTTGTGTGTGTTAATTTTATACATGAGTGGTGGGACCTACAGTTTAAAGTCGACTCCGAACGACAGATTTTTTGAGAAACTTTTTCATGGCAATTTTATTTACTCTCAGAGTTTTTGCCAGAAATCTGCTGAGAGGAAAGTCGCCGAAGAAATACTTTTTGTATTTTGTCTTGATGTCTGGCCTGGGGCTCGAACCCTGGCTTTACCGTCTAATAAGCCAACACACTACCTACTAGACTACGGCGACTATAAATGGGATGTATTTAATTATTTTTTGTATTTTATCGCAGTCTTATTTATTTCAAAATTATTCTCTTGCCAGTTTTTAAAATTGAAACAAAAACAAATTTCGTAGCATTGTCAAATTTTTTTCGGGCACTCTCCTTAAGTGGTAAATGGTGATCGTTAGAACTTTATCCATAGTGTACAGTATTTTTAAGCTCACTGTACGCACATGTGAACATGATTAAGTTTCTTATTTATTTTTTTTACTTTGTATTACAAAATAATAAGATGTGCCTTTTACACATACATATAGGTACGAGTATATGGTATATGTATGTATGTATGTACCTGAGCTAAGCAACCATGAAATCATTGGTAACTAATCAAGTTACATTTGGATCCATTAATTTTATGAGCTTTTTTTAAGTAGAAAAAATAAAATTGAATTTAGAAAAAATATGTATAAATAAATATACATACATACATAACACTCTTAAAAGCAATTATTTTTTAAACGGAATATTACAACGGAATAATGTATGGAAATTCAATCTGCTAAATTAATTGCGTTTAATTAAAAAAATGTGTTTGAAATTGAAAATTCAATGGTTCGACTTATATAAAAACAGCAGAAACAAATTTTAAAATTTAATTAAAGTTCTTAAATTCCAAATACTGTGTGTAAACAAAAATGTGAAACTCAAGAAAAATGTAAATAATTTTAAATAAAATTTGCTTAGCATGCAGTTTTAATCAAAAACAAATTTTAAAATTATTAAAAATTATTTCAAGTAAAAAAAATAAATGCTCTACTTATGTAAAGTTCTTAAACAAAAAAAATTTAAAAATTTAATTAAAGTTTTTAAATTCCAAATACTGTGTTTAACTCATGAAAAATATAAATAATTTCAAATAAAATTTGCAGAGCATGCAGGTTTAATCAAAAACAAATTATAAAATTATTAAAAATTATTTCAAATAAAAAAAAAAGTAAATGCTTCTACTTATGTAAAGTTCTTAAACAAAAAATTTTAAAATTTAAAAACAGCAGAAATAAATTTAAAATTTAATTAAAATTCTGAAATTTCAAATACTGTGTAAACAAAAATGTGAAGATCAAGAAAAATGTAAATAATTTTAAATAAAATTAAAAATTTAAATAAAATTTGCATAGCATGCAGTTTTAATCAAAAACAAATTATAAAATTATTAACAATTATTTCAAGTAAGAAAAAGATAATAATAATAAATTTTTTTATTCCCTAATAACTTAAAAATTATAAATGAAATGTTTGATATACAAAGTAAAAAGAAATAATTTTATTTTATTTATGTACTTAATGGTCTTTACAACAAGACAATTTATAAATGAAATAACAATTAAAATTATAACAATAAAAACATAAATAATAACAAAAATATCCAAATAGTATTTGATTCCCCCCGACAATTGGTTTGCTACTCTTTTTTAAAAAGTTTATGGATTAATTATAAAGTTTATACTCGTTGTACAATGGATCAATTCGACCTCTGGGTACTGTACTTGCCTTAATTGACAAGTACACGTTCTCTAACCTAACCTAACCTCTAAAGAATAACAAAAAAAAAGAAAAAAATGTTCTTGAAGAAATAAATCAATGTTCATCAAAAAATAATTCAAAACAAATTTGCTACACACTAATTCCTTGGTTTCTTCTCCAATAACTTAATTTCCGATATTCCATCACAGCGTATAAGTGGGAGAGATCGTCTGAGTGTTAAAGAAAATAATAAAATAAATAAATAATTATGTATAAATATTATATATAAATGTAAACATAAATACAGTTACTATAAATAATTATTGAATATTAAATATTGCAAAATAGAAAAAGTGTAGAGATAAATACATTTCGATTTATGTTTTAATTAAAGTGATTTTAAAAGGAATTAAATTTCAAATTATTTCATTGAAATAAGGAATAAAATAAGATTTTAATATCATAAATTTAATGAAAATTTGCAGTATTTAAAAAAAATAATATTTAAAAATAAAAATAATATTTAAATAATATGAAAACTTAAAACAGATCATCAAACAATTACACAAATTTATATAAATATTAATTATACTTGAAACAAGTGCAAATTATACGAATCTTTGGTTCCTTTTATTTTTAAATTTTTATTGTTATGTTTTTTTTTTAATTTTTAATTTATTTTTGTGTTAAATTAGTTAAATGTTAAATGAATTCAAAATTAATGTTAATAACAATCACTAATCAATACTATAATATAAGATTTATTCTTTTTGTATTGCTTGCATTGACCAAATAAATGAATAAATAAATCAAGTAATTAATTAATAATAAACTTAAATACAAAATAAAAACCGTGAATTATTTAAAAATTAAAATAAAATATGTAATAATTAAAATCATTTAAAAATAGTATGAAGTGCCATAAATTAATAAATTGAATATCATTGAGGAATGTCAGCCCCTTTGTGATATTAATTCGGAATACGTTGCTGCAAACCTGGAAAATGAAGAAATAAAATAATTAAAAAAAAATAAAAAATTTGGTTTTAGAACAAACAAAAATGCAAAAAATCATGAAAAAAAAATTAAATACTGATACAAAAAATAATACAGTAATCCTATATCGTAATATATATTGAAAGCAATCTATAATGCACAATGGCTTAATATTCCGAAAACCAAACCTTGATTCACAGGTGTCCAGATAAAATCTTTATGTGTATCACAATTTGTGATAAAATTCGTTATACATAATAAAAAAATATAAAAAAATACTCAAATTTGAAAGAAAAAAAATTAAAAGCAAAGAAGTATGAAAATGTTATTAAAAATAATGAATTTGCAATACGCACATCCCAAAAAAATATTAAAAATAATGATCACCATTCTATTAAAATGGATCTCGATCTTAATGTCACAATACACATTGAACGTGGAACAGTGCCCTAAAAAATTTTGAATAGGAATATAAGACGACACAAAGCAATCTGCATTAGCACATGGGTTAAAGGTTACAGAAATTATATCGAAACACTTTAACCATAAACAAAACAACTTATTATTGTTTAGGCCATCTTCATGCCGGCCATTATGGATAAATTTGAATTATACATACACTTTGTGCAAAATAATTTGCCAAAAGTTCACAGCAACATTGTGTATCTTATGATATGATTCAAATAATCTTCTTAACATTAAACAAAAAAAAACATTGCAAAATAATAAATACAATAAATACGATATTATTTCGATAAAACGAAGAACGATAATAATAATTTTAAAGTAATCGGAATCGCTAGATACGTGTCCACAGCGTTTTGAAAATGGGTTCGCAACACTTTCATCGCTAGAGGAGATACTACATATGTTTCCCTTTTGGTGGATAATCACTTGCATTACCAGAAATTTTGGTAATTGCAACAACTGCCAACGAATCTTCAGAAGTTATATCTTTTTCTTCTCGTGCAATATAATTTGTCATCGGACTTTAGGAGTTTGAATTTTGCAGTTATTAATACAGTTCCCAGTTGAGGATTCATTGCTTCACATTGAACATTTCATTTTCAAGATTTGCGGTCGTATTTTTAATACTGTGGACATTTCAATTCAACATTTTAAAGTTTTAAATATGACCAAATACAGTCATAGAAAAAAGTCTACATATATTGGTGTAATTTTTTTCTCAATAATTTCTGTCGTATTATTTTCATTTTCGTTTTGTTCTTCAAACATTCTTGATTGTAAATGCCGTAAATAACATCTTTTTCAATTTAATTCAATTTCAACAGGAAAAAAGTCTGAGTACACCTTAGACTGTAGGTGTACCGGAATGAAATGAGCGGTTTTTTTTGTGTGATAATAATACTGTTCGGCTTTTGAAGCAATTTTCTTCCTTGTACGAATCGAAGTACTGCTCAGCAAATGCGTATTCCAACGAGAAAAATAAATAGTAGTCGGAAGGAGCAATGTCTGGTGAATACTGTGAGTGGGGTAGCAGCTTACAGCCTAATGTTTTGATTGTATCCTGAACCGGTTGTGTTTTGTGTGCAGGTGCTTTATAATATTACCTTGCTTTGATACAATCATTCTGATCGTTTTTCAATCAATGCAGGATTCAAATCGAACATTTAGCGGTCGGTAGTGGTGTGCATTAACGATTGCACTCAACTTTCTGGTAACACCAGACATACTACATTGTCTAACTGCTGAAATGATATGGTTTTACAGTCAAAGTTGATGGTTGTCCCGGATTAACGCATGATTTTTTCAGTTTAGAATTCTGAAAATAAAATTCATTGTTCATCGTCAGGAACAATTCGATGCAAAACTTATTTTCTATCGTGTATTTGAAGCAAAATTTTACAAGTTATTTTTCGACATCTGTCTGGCATTTAATTCATGTGGCAACAATTTTCCAGACCTTGGGATCTTTCCCATAGCTTTTTAACGGTTAAAAATTGTTTCTTGTACAACATTTAAGATTTCTGCCACTTGTTTCTGAGTCTAAGTATCATCTTAATCCAATATTGTCTTCAAACTTTTTGGTGGTTTTCACGTTCTTCATTCTCTCACATTAAAATCGTTATCTCTGAGCCTTTGAAACCATCTCTACATGTTGCCCCAAATAGTATTCAAAACGATACTCCAGCACTTTTCTTTAAATGAAAACAAAAAAAATTAATGCTTTCCGCAAATCATCATTTTCTGGTACAAAATTCGCCATCCTTAACACAGTGAAAATATGTAATGTTGTTTATTCACTGATTTGATGTCCTACATGCGTTTGACAGATTCCATTGTCAATATAAAAAAATTAAGTTTCGTTTGCAATAAATGTTCCTCATACGGTGTTCAGACATGCACCTTTATTGTGTCAATGGCAATAAATGCCATTATTGAGCTTAATATTTCATATAAAATTTCAATTAATTATTGCGCAATAAATACGCAAATTGTTATAATATTGAGTAAAACTTAAAATGTAGCACTGTCATAAGTATGTTTAGTGAGTATATTACGATTAACCGAATACTTTTTGTTGATATTTGACAACTCAAGTGCCAACAACGTACATACATAATTGGTCATTACAACCCTTCAGCTAGGATTACGACCTAGTTTCTCACACCACTTATGTTGTGTGTGTTAATTTTTTTTATACATGAGTGGCGAGACCTACAGTTTAAAGTCGACTCCAAACGACAGATTTTTGAGAAACTTTTCATGGCAATTTTATTTACTCTCAGAGTTTGTGCCAGAAATCTGCTGAGAGGAAGTCACCGAAGAAATACTTTTTGTATTTTGTTTTGACGTCTGGCCTGGGGCTCGAACCCTGGCTTTACGTCTAATAAGCCATCACACTACCTACTAGACTACGGCGACTTCAACAACGACTAACAAAAAAAATAAACCATCTGTCAAATAAATATTGAATTATGTCTGAACACTTAAAATTTCGAACTCAATAAATCGAATATTGACTCAATAAAAGTGCACATCTGAACATAGTATTATGGAGCCATATGTATCTTGAAGCTCACTTCATACCGGTACAGCTGCTATATATTGACTTCAATTTTCTAATAGAACAGGCTTTCATTTAAGAAATAATTTTTGCAGCAACAAGGAGATTTAACTTGATTCAATTTTTCAACAATTTGCGTATTTATGATGCAAATACAGTTGTGTTTATTTTTAGTAAAAACTTTCACAAGTTATTTGCAATTATATCGCATGAAAAAATTAATTTTTTTTAATTGACTTTTTATTGTAATTTATTGCTGTTTCAAATTAACATGAAGTAAAAACATACAATTTCAATTAAATTTCCATAAATTTATTGCATATTTTCAAATGAAATGATCGGGTAAAATTTCCTTGGTATTAAATTTTAAATAAATACGTATTTTTTGAAGGCAATTAAAGAGAAGTTGTGCTGCATATTATTTTCAATATACATATGTACGTAGATTTCGATTTGTTTATATGTTAAGATAATATTCTTACCAAAGTTGTGTTACATGCCAAACAAAAGATTTTCTAACAAATTTAAATTCGAAAATTGAACAATTTTTTCAATCTACAGAAACACTAAAAAAGTTTAAAAGTTTAAATTTAAAAATTCAATGAAACAAAAACGGTTAGAATTTTTGCAAAATTCATTTTTTGCTGTGAAATACAGTTGTTCCGGTTAGAAATGGAATATTATTTCATTCATATTGTTTCCGCGGCTGACCTTACAGTATCTCATTCGATCGGTCAAATTTTCATGCACTTTTTATGGAGTATGGTGTCGTATTTCGGCAATGGCATCACGAACGTTGGTCTTCAAATGCTCAATTGTCTTTGGTTTGTCGGCATAACACTTTTCTTTAACGGCAACCCATAGAAAATGGTACAACGGTGGCAAATCGCAGATTTTGGGCGGAGAATTGATATCACCATTTCATTTAATTAAATGGCCATCAAACATTGCACCATCAGCGCATACCAAAAAATCGGTTATCATGGTGCGATAGGTGTCTCTATTAACCGTAATGGCTGCGCCTTCCTCATTTTCAAAAAAAATATAGGCCGCTCTGTAAGCCGCAACAACCAGTTACTCGTAATGGGAGCGTTAGCTTCTGTAAGACTACGTGTCGTTTTCCTGAGCCCGAAATACGACAATTTTTCTTATTAACGTAACCACCAAGATGAAAATGAGCTTCATTCGAAAAGATGATTTCGACATCATCGTACAGTTTCTCGTTGGTCCTTTAAATCGCTACGTTGCTCAGACGTAAATCGATTCATTACGTTCAGTGGAGACAATATACTGAATTTTGTGAGAATGATTCGAAATAATTGATGGTTCAAATATAAACCGATAGATGAATGCCCCTATATCTATACCAGTTTATTTTATTCTGACTAATTTAGTATTTCGAAATTTTATGAGGAGGGCTATAAAAAAAATACAAAACATTGCTCAAAACGTTGAAAAATCTTACAGAAATAATCGTTTATCTCTTACTTCAAAAAAATCAAATCAAAAAAAAATCTTCAGAACGTGGTTAGACTTGGCATAAAAAATTTCTCTCATTAACAAAATAATATTAAAACAACAAAAACAAAACAAATATAAAAACTTATTTAAAAAACATAAAGAATAAAAAATCATAATTTTTCTATTTTATGGAAGTTTTATTAGTAAAAAAATAAAAATAAATAAAAAAATTATGCTTACAGAGGCTAGTGGCTTGTCTTAACTTCACTTCTTAACTTAACGTTCACATTTTCCTATTCCCCTAATGAATAAATGAATGTGTTGAGGTTGAGTATGAGTTTGAGTATGAGTATGGTGTTGGTGTCTTGTCTGCCAAGATTTTTATCTCTGCCAGTAAAAAAAAGTGAAGTGATTTTAATTGAAGTTTCTATACAGTTGGAGTTACAATAGAAACAAAAATAATAAAAGAATTTCTACATACATATGTACATATATTGTGTATATTATTACTTACAAAATACATGTTTAAAAAAAGAAGAAGAATATTTATAAACAATAAACAATAATAAAAAAGTATTTTATTGACAATCAACTGATAAGCCGGTACACGTATATACACACATATACCATATAATAGATAGCAAAAAAAGAGTAGTGTGGGCAAAACGTTGAATTATTTTTTTATTTTACTGTAGAATTTCAAAGCAGTCTAGAATGCTGATTGTTTTCAATTAAAACACAACGGCAAAGTAATCAATAATAAATATTTATTAATTTATTTAAATCAAAAAGGAAAGTAGAGAATCTGTAAAGCTGGCAGGCAGTAACAGTGCACAACAATTAGTATGTATCAGATAAATTCTACTTTATCTATGCAATGTAGTGAGTACGTTAGAAGCATACTTACAAATAAAAAAATTTGTATTTCTATGTGTTACCAAATTAAAAATAAAAAAATTATTTTTCTTTCTTTTTCAATGCAAGTGTAAATACTTAATACTTATCTGTAATATAAACTTTTAAATAAATTTACAGTTAAAAAATTTTATTGTAAAGCCGAAAGTCCATACCATCCGTTACATGCGATTATTGCATTCTATGCAAGTTACACACAATGCGTTATATGCGACTGGTTTTTTGTTTTGATCAGATGTTGTGGATAGCAATTTTGGGAAAAATAGAAAATCAAATTGTAATTTTATAAGAATTTATGGAATTAATTATATGTTTATGAATTTATATACATATATGATTCAAAAGAAGGCAAGACAACGTTTTCAGTTAATTTATCCTCCATTTTTCTTGTTTACAAATTACTAAATTCAAAAGAGATGACACTCAGTATATAAAAACCATCGATAACTAGTATACAAATTTTGTTCATGAAAGAAATGCGTTAAAAAATTTATTTTAATGTATTTTCCTCTTAAATTATTAGTAAAATTAATTATGAAATATGTTTTTATTAATAATGCCAAAATAATTATGCACTATTTATCTAAACATATTTATCGAAACCATTCACAATAGAATATAATTTGCCATCTCTAGTACTACAAAACAGCTGATATTTTTTAGCAATGCATGAGTCGCATAGAAAAGTAGAAAGTAAACCTACTTGATGCATTCTATGCGTCTATGCATTCTATGCATTTTCTTTTGTGACTTGCCACAAACAACTACACGGATTCTACTTTTTCGGTATACGCATGAAAAGGACGGTATGAACTTTCGGCTTAAAATTACTGTAAATAATTATAATCATAAAACAAAATAACAGAGAAATGTGTAATAAAATTAAATAAAAAACAACAAAAAATCTTCAATAAATGAAAATAAAAGAAACCCCAGGTAAATAAAATTTTACATTTACCTCCATATGGTGTTAAGAAATTCAACATGAACAAAAACAACAACAACAGTAACCATAATAGCAACAATAATAATAATAATAGTGGCAACGACAACGACAAAACCAAAATAGTTTAAACAAAAAAAAAAACCAACAGAGAAATGAATTAAATTTCCTTTAAAGAGTAACAAGAATTTAATGATTTTCAAATTGGCTGTTAAAACGTGAAGAAAATAGAAAAAAAGTGGAAAAAAGAAAAGAAATAAAGAAACCGGTCCATGCCGGGACTAGTGGTGGATGCGAGAAAACCAACTTAAAAGTAACAGTAGTAGTCCAACAGGCAGAAGGCAGCAGCCAACAGCCAACGGTGCACTGACAACATCCAAACAGCAAAATAAACATGACAATTGTCAGCAACAAATGTAATGACACCAGTAACGGAGGCAATGATCTTTCTTAAATATACATGAACAATGAAAACAACAACAACAACAACAAAATGTTACAATTCAGAAAAAACAAACAAAAAAACATAACAAAACAAAACAAAACAAAATAACAACACAAATAAATGATTCACATATTTTTTCTGTGAAACAAAGCTGAAGAATAGAAAGCAAAAGATAATAAAAGATTAATAAAATAAAATAAAAAAATATAAAGAAAAACAACACAAAGAAATCCTTTTTGAAAAAAGCCGCTTTAACCCGTGTAAGGGAACGAAAAACCAAATGAAAGTGTTAAAATAAAAAAATAAATAAAATAATAAATAAAAAATAAATAAAACAGCAACAACAATAAATTACAAACATAAAACAAAAGATTACAAAACCATTAAACCATAAATAACAACAACTACGATAAGTGTAACACAAATCCACAAAAAAAAGAAAAATCCAGAATCCACATTGTATACCGTCAACTGAAGTGTTTCAAACTTATTTTCTTTTTTGTTTTTTGATTAAGATTCCACTGTTCTCTCATAACATCTTTGTGTTATACACCCAAACATATACGAAACAAAACGTCAATTAAGTTTAAAGAAAAAAAAGGAATTTTATTTCTCTTTTGTTATCCCAACGACCATCATTATTGTCTTCGTAAAAAAATCTGCTTAACATTCAACATTCTACATGGATCCACTGTCCTTAAAACTTGATAATAATAACTACAATTACAACAAAAGCAACATTTTCAATAATAACAACAATTTGAGCGAATTTCATTTTAACAACATCTTCAGCAGCAGCATCAGCCACAACAGACACCATCATTGTTGTCTGAATACATACATCCACAAACGTTCGAAAATTATCAGCATTGATATTTTATTTAATCGCTCGTTTAAATTTGCCCGATTATGTCCACAACGAAGGATAAAATAAATTTTCAAAATACTTGGAGTTGTAATAAAACAACTGGTCGTCGTTCTGGAAGTGGGTATAGCTGCAGTTTTTTAGGTAAAATTTTTAACAACATCATCATTATCATCATCATCATTATGATGTCATTTACTTTTATTTCATTTTATTTTGTTTTATAATCGTATTTAAATGCATTATTATTAATCTCTTCCAGTGTTATTTTGTAATTTGTTTCTTAAAAGAATTTCTTTGCCATACATAAACTCATGTCACTTGTACAATATAATGCAGTTAATATACAGATTTATGTACATACCAGAGATCAACAATGAGTAAATGAGTATTAAATAAGATTAGTAGAATCGAATCATACTCATAATTTCTAATACTTATACGCATTCATACTCATTTTAATATCATGGAACCTCTACTCATATACAAAGTTTGAAGTACTCATAGTACTCATACTTAACAATACGCATGATGTTGTTGTTGATATCGACTCTCCATAACTCAACATTTACAAGAATCACAAAATAAGTATGAGTCGCTTACGAACACTACAATGCTCACTAGAAGGTTGTGAGTTTGCTTTGCTTGCTGTCTTTGTCTTTCTTCTTATTTTGAAAATGCAACAACAACTAAGACTGTAAATTTTGATGAATGATTCGAATCACTCGAATCATTTATGAGTATTATAAGTATTTTTCTAAATTTATGAATCTGAATGAGTAGGCGTATGAATGAAACATGTTTCTAATGTTATGAGTTTGATGTCAACGTTGTACGCATACTCATTGCAACCTGCACTTATAAATCAACCTTGCAGTGAGTACGAATGAATCAGAATAGTTAAATTTCAATATTGTTGACTCATTTATATTCAAAATTTCATGAGTGCTTATGAGTAGCGAAAAAACGATTCATTTTTGGTCTCTGGTACACTCTGCGTTTTCGCTTTTTTCAAAGCGATTTTTTTCAGTGTATTCTGAAAAAATTTTGTTTACTATTCTCAATTGTTATTCCTTTGTTTAACTAAATTCTTATTTGTTTAAAACTAGAAACAAACTTTATTTAATTACAACATAATTAAGGGTTAATATTGCAAATTGCCGTTAAAGTTGGATTTAGTTAAAGGTAACTTTAGCTAAAGTGAACTTTAAAGCCAAAGCTTTATTACAACCAATTGATAAAATAAAGTTCAGTTTTTCAAAAATATGGCAGTGCCGGAGCAATGTCGATAACATTGCTCAATTAAACAAGCTTTTTTAAAACGCAATGGCAACCACGTGCTTCTTTTCTTGTTATGTTTACTCATTTGGTTTATATTTGAAGTTGCCATATTGAAAATAATGTAGTTGCCGTAGTCTAGTAGGTAGTGTGTCGGCGTATTAGACGTGAGGCCACGGTTCAAACCCCAAGTCAGACATCTCCAACAAAACGGAATATGAAATATATTTCTTCGGTGACTTCCACTCAGCAGAATTCTGGCAAAAACTCTGAGAGTTAATAAAATTGCCATGAAAAGTTTCCTCAAAAATCTGTCCTTCGTAGTCGACTTTAAATTGTAGGTCCCGCCACTCATGTATAAAATTAACACACACAATATGAGTGGCGTAAGAAGCTAGGTCGTAATCCTGACTAAAGGGTTGCAATGACTAGTATTAGATGTATGTATGTATGTAACATACAAGCATACATAGTAGGCAAACTTGCTGATTATAAATTTCAATCAAATTATTTTTGCGTAGGTTTTTTACTACGAATTTTTTCGCAATACTGCGATGGTATTTTAATTTATGATAGAAAACATATTAAAAAAGTTATTTTTCCTTAGAACTAAACACAACTAAATATCAAATTGTATACGATCGTAATCAGTTTGTTATTTTATTACAACCGTCTGTATCAATCAGCGCTCAGCAATATTGATCTTAATATCCATAGAAAAAACTGCTACAAAGGTGAATACTTCATTTCATTTGGTTGCCATTTTAAAGACCTTCATTTCCATATAATTTTCCTTGAATCTTAACGTTGAAATTGTAGTCTGGTTGATCATAATTATCATAATCATCTTTGCCTGCTTATTATTCTTATTTTATACGCATGCCTAGCGTTGTTGTTTGCTGGTACAATTAACGTCGATAATTTTTTATCGTATTTTCGATGCTTGTATTGCGTTTTTTGTAGTTTGTCTAGGGCTGCCTGTTTAGTTGCATTTGAGTTTCTTTCTTCACTTTTTAATTGGCTTGTGTCTTTATGCAGAAACTTGTAATAAAAGGTTCCCCTTTTTTGCTCGAATAATTTTACATTTCCATACCTTTACAATCCATTCTGTCTGGTTCATGGTTTTAGTTCATAGATTCTACAACTATTTTTTGTATTGTTTGCGATTTAAAGCGTCTCATTTAATAGTCTTCCATACATTCATCATATATTGTGCCCAAATATGGAAATATGTATACACAGCGTAGACCAAAATTATAGCAATAAAAGAAAATATTTTAGAATTTTGATATCAAATTATCATAAAAAGATTTAGGACCATTATTACAACTTGACGTTAAAGTTGAGTTTAGTTAAAGGTAACTTTAGCTAAAAAGAACTTTAAAGTCACCTTTAATTTCTTTTCGTTATTACAACCTACAGATAAAATAACTTTAAATTTTTCAAAAATATGGCAATGCCGGAGTAATGTCGATAATACTATGTTCAGATATGCACTTTTGTTGAGTCAAAATTCGATTTATTGAGTACAATATTTTAAGTGTTCATGCATAATAATATACGCAGTTCAGCTGCCTATTCAATATTCATTTGACAGCTGTAAAGAAAACAGCTTGTTGTTTCAACAACAGTGTGTTTATTTTGTTTTTCATCTCGTTGTTGACCTTTTAGTTGTCAAATATCAACAGAAAATGTTCGGATAATTGTAATATGCTCACTGAACCTACCTATGAAAGTGCTGTATTTTAAGCTTTACTCAATATCATAGCAATTTTCGTATTTATTGCGTAATTATTAGTTGAAACTTTATATGAAATATTGAGCTCAATAACGACGTGATTTACGCAATAAAGGTGTATATCTGAACACCATATTACGCAATAAAGGTGCGTATCTGAACACAGCATAAAGACAATTTCAAATTAAAAACAAGACACAAGTCCAAGTTCTTAGTAGCAGCACATTTGGCGTTAACGAATTTTACTATTACAATCATACATACATACATAATTGGTAATTACAACTCTTCAGTCAGGATTACGATCTAGCGTTTCACACTACTTATGTTGTTTGTATTAGTCTTGTAGGTAGTATGTGGCTTATTACACGTGAGGCCACGGTTCAAACTCCATATCGATTAAATCGAAATATGAAAAATATTTCTTCGGCGGCTTCCTCTCAATAGATTTCTGAGATTCTCAAAAATGAAGTTAAAAATTTCTCAAAATATTCTCAAAATAATTAAAAAAAATATTAACCGAGCCCTACTAACAATCCTTGTCAGCTTCACGGTGCTATCATTCATTGATGACAAGGATATAGCTTCGTTTATCAAACTTTCGGGCTGGTTTTCCAGCGTAGGATAGCCATGCTTTTAATGTGCTGCCTTTGTGCTGTCGAATTTCTGTCCTAGTTTGGTGGAACTTGGTCAGTACATGGACTGCGTCTACCTGCGGCTACACAACGACCGCGATTGGGACTCAAGCGAGCTTTTGGTATCAAAGCTACCACTCCAGCTTACATTCCAACTATTAACAATACCAAACTGAATAGAGTCCATTTATTTAGGGGGCTATTTATAGGATATATGTATGTATACTATCTGCAGAAATGCTATTCCATATTCAAATGAATGAAACCACATCATAATAAATTTCCTTTGCCAGTGAAGAAAAAAATACTTCCAATTAGCACTTCTTTGTTAATCTTTGTTTCAGATATCACACTCAGTTTAAAAAGGTTTCTTCTTCGTTTATTTCATTGTCTAATGCCAATGCTCATTAAAAACTACTTTCAATCAGGTACCCATGTGGAGTGCCTATGTATTTTAAGCTCTAATAAAGCGCAGACTAAATCCCCATAAAATTTGTCTAATAAAACATAAAAAATTTAATTTTTAAATAATCTATGGCCAGATAAAAGAGAACGAACGAATTGAAAACTTTTAGGAAATGACCATAAAAAACAAAACAGAAACAAATGATTTCCATGTTACACTGTTACACTGAACAAACAAACAAAGGGAATTCTGTGTTTAAATAATTCCGTGTTGAAAACAACATGAATTAGACAATCATTTACCAATAACTATAAAAAAAGCAACAAACAGCGTGAAAATGTCTGACCGCCAAAAGACCACACCATTGAAACAAATTAAGCTGAGGTTTTAAGCATAAAATATTAACGAAATTTATTAACTTTTTTTTTAAATAACAGAGAAAAATTTCATTAAGATCTTTAGCACCTCTGAGCTGATGGCTTTAGAAAACTAAGCCACTATCTTCTATTCATTAAACGAAATATACAAAGAAAAAGTCATCTTTTCTTTTCTTTTCTTTTTTAATATTTCGAGTTCTTTTCTTCCCAAATGAACGAATGTGGGTTATTCTTGGAAAATTTACAACAACTTCAGTCATAGAAGTAATAAAACGTCAGGTTTTTCTCTTTTTTTTGTAGTTACGATAACTGAATTGGAGAACCCACTCTATTTTGTTGTAAAATAAATGAGTCATGTTTAAGTCGTTTATTACTTAAGAATGTTTCTAAGAATCTTGTATTAATTACAATATTTTTAATGAAATTCATATGCTAGGGTCAAATGAATACTAGTTATAGTACCTAACTACCTAATACCTAACGTTTCATAATATCCGAATCAGCAACAAAATATTGAATTTAAATTTCTTTCCTTAATGTACTCATATTGCTTTTGAGCAGTGCAAAATATCATCACATAGCCAATGATACTGGGATACCTACCAGGGATCAGCAATGAGTATTCAATAAGATGAGTAGTTTGGAATCATACTCATAATTTCTGATCCTTATACGCATTCATACTTATTTTAATATCATACTCATACTGCTCATATTCAAAGTTTGAAGAACTCATCATACTCATACTTAACAACACGTATGATGTTGTTGATTTCGAGCACAGATCAGCAATGAGTATTCAAAAAGATAAGTAGATTCGAATTATACTCATAATTTCTGATACTTATACGCAATCATACTTAATTTAATACTTAATACTCATACTACTCATATTCAAAGTTTGAAGTACTCATCGGACTCATAATTACCAATACATATGATGTTGTTGATTTCGACTCTCCTTTACTCAACATTTAAAAGAATCACAAAATAAGTATGATTCGCGTACGAACACTACAATACTCACTATAAAGTTGTGTGTTTGCTGTGCTTGCTGTCGTTATCTTTTTTTTTATGAATGATTCGAATCACTCGAATCATTTATGAGTATTATAAGTATTTTTCTAAATTTATTAATCTGAAACATATTTCGAATGTTATGAGTTTGATGTCAACGTTGTACTCATACTCATTACAACCTGTACTTATAAATCAATGTTGTAGTGAGTATGAATGAATCAAAGTAGTTGAATTACAATATTGCTGACTAACTTATACAGAAAATTTCATGAGTACTTATGAGTAGCGAAAAAACGATTCATTGCTGATCTCTGATACCTACCTCCTGTATCACTTTTTATTTTTCTGTTACCGTTGTTTGCTTGCATGTTTGTAAATTGTTTTATTATTATATTATAATTCTTTTTCTTTGTTGGCTTCTTGAGGTCAGTGTTAAATGTAAGTGGTTATTGTCACCATTAGAGCCGGTTTATGTATAGAGTTGCCAGTCTAGCAAAGAATTGAATTAGAGTTGAAAACAAACAAAAACAAAAATACAGAACCTTTAAATTGTTTCTGCAAAATTTTTCTTGACACTATCAAAAAAATAAATGTGTCAAACTCTCTAGCAAATTAAATTTAAATTTTATTAAAATAAAGGAAGGAAAATTCAATTAAAACTGTTTAATATTTAAATATCTGAATGTTTTTTTCTGTCGTTTAAGAAGCCAAAAGAAAAATCCATTGAGGCTTGGTAGATCCTTGCTTTTAACCACAAGTATAGGGTGCGAAATTAAAAGGTTTAAATTTAAAAATGCAACAACGCAAGAACGGTTTGAAATTTTCAAAATTTTTTTTTTTTTGTTGTGAAGTAATTTATTTTGTGTCGTATCTCAGCAATGGCATCACGAATGTTGGCCTTCAAATGCTCAATTGTCTCTGGTTGGTCGGCATAATACGGTATTCAGATATGCACCTTTATTGCATAAATCGCAATAAACGCCATTATTAAGCTCAATATTTTCTATAAAGTTTCAATTAATAATTTCGCAATAAATAAGCAAATTGTTATAATATTGAGTAAAACTTAAAATTCAGCACTATCATAAGTATGTTCAAAGAGTATAATACAATCATTCGAACACTTTCTGTTGATATTTGACAACTCAAATGTCAACAACGACAAAAAAAAAAAAAAAAAAAAAAAAAAAAGAAAAACAAAAAAAAAAAAACAATGTTGTTGAAACAACCAGCTGTCAAATGAATATGGAATAAGGTGAACGGCGGATATTATGCCTGAACACTTAAAATATTATACTCAATTAATCGAATATTGACTCAATAAATGTGCATATCTGAACATAGTATAACACTTCTTTAAAGGCGTCCCACATAAAATTGTTCAACGGTGTCAAATTGTACCAGCCAATTGACATCACCATTTGGACTAATTGAATGACCATCAAACGTTTGACGCAATAAATCGATAGTGACATGAGGTGTGTGGCAAATTGCACCATTCTGTTGAAAGCAACCACCGTTCACACCAATACCATGAAGAGCGATTACCAAAAAATTGGTTATTATGGTACGGCGATTGCGCCGTTCTTATTTTCAAAGGAACATGGTCCAATGATCCCTCTGCTTCGCAAGCCGTACTAAACAGTCATTCGTAATCGATGCAAGCTCACGTGTAGATTTTCTAAGCCACAAGATGAAAATGAACTTCATCCGAAAGGATGATTTTTTTCGACATCATCGTGCAGTTTCTAATTGGCCCAATAAATCCCAACGTTGCTCAAGCGTAAATCGATTCATTACGTTCAGTGGAGAGAGTGCCAGATTCAAAATAATCGATGGTTCAAATTTAAACCGATAGATGACTCACCCTATATATGACAAGAGTGTTCAATTAAATAAATGCGAATATGGACTTGTGTACATAATGAGTCTCAACATTTTATATGTAACACTAAATGTCATTATTACAACTTGCCGTTAACTAAAGGGAGAATTTTAACGGCCTGATAAATTGTTTTTCGTTATTATGAGTACCCAATAAGATAGAAGTGATCGTTAAGCTAAAGGGAGGATCATCCTACCTTTAACATTTAAAGGTCACTTTATGTTTGAACTTGCCATACTTATATATTATTTTCATTATGGCAACTTCAAATTTAAACAAAATGAGCATATACAACAAAAGAAAAAAAAACAAAGCCCGCGGTTGCCACTGCGTTAAAAAAACTTGTATAATTGAGCAGTTTTATAGACATTGCTCCGGCACTGCCATATTTTAGAAAAATTTTATCTGTAAGTTGTAATAACGAAAATAAGTTAAAGGTAACTTTACAGTTCCCTTTAGCTAAAGGTACCTTTAACTAAACCCAAATTTAACGACAAACCGAGTAAATCGGTCTGGCAAGGAATAGTTCAAATTATAAAGAAATTTTAAAAGACTGGAATCGTTACAGATGCAGTAAGGCTTACCTAAGTATTATCAAAAATATAATTTTTCAAATATTACTCTGGAAGAACCGTAATTTTTTGACCAGCAATTGAAGATGATAAACTTGCCAGTAGAAGTTTTCACAAGAGCCACGAGCTACACGACACAACTGATGTAAGCTTTATTGAATGCGTAATTTTAAGACAATAATTCATGCTAGTCGCCGTAGTCTAGTAGGTAGTGTGTCGGCTTATAAGACGTAAGGCCACGGTTCAAAACCCAGGTCAGACATCAAAACGAAAATATGAAAAAAAATATTTCTTCGGCGACTGCCTCTTAGCAGATTTCTGCCAAAAACTCTGAGAGTAAATAAAATTGCCATGAAGAGTTTCTAAAAAATCTGTCGTTCGAAGTAGACTTTAAACTTTAGGTCCCGCCACTCATGTATAAAATTAACACACGCAACTTAAGTGGTGTGAGAAGCTAGGTTGTAATCCTGACTGAAGGGTTGTAATGACCAATTATGTATGTGTTATTTAATTCACGCTATTTGAAGCCATTAGATTTTCCTTAGAGTCTTAAAGATCCTGTCCATACTACAGAACTAGGGACACAATCTATCTTAAAGATAGAAATTAGTATTTTCTTCTGTTACGTTTTGCATCAGCTGTTTTATAAGTCGTTAATTTTTCTGTTCCGTTCCGTATGTGCATTAAATATAGAAAACAGATACGGAATATAACAGAAAATAAACACTAAAGCCCTGATTAATCAAACGACCACGGAACGTGGATTTATTTTTAGAGCAATGTAAATGCTTACCGAAGTTACATTACGAATCGGTAATCGCTCGCATTGATTTTAGTATTCTACAAACGTTCTACGTATTCTACGTTACGTTACGTTCCGTGAACGTTTGGCTTAATTCTATTCTAATTTGAAGCATTTGCAAAACAACATTCGTTAAGTTAATGCCGCAATACCACCAGGTATGTGCGAAAATGTAGTCAAAAACTGCTTCAAAAGAATCGAATGCAATTCAGAGGTGATACTTTAGATGAGAGTGTATTTTGTACATAATGACAATGCTTAAGAATAATAATGAAATACATTTTGAGTCTTATTTTCTTTCGTTTGAAAATTAATCTACGTTGGCATCTCTATTTAGTATACACACTTGCATAAAGTTTTATACTGTATGGTATCAATAAATCGTACCGGTTTTATCTTTTAAAGTCGACACATTACCTGTACTTAATATATACAATGGCCATATCCGACAACAACCACTGCAACATACATACATATGTACATACATATGCCGTATCTATACCATTACCACAACACTACTCTACACTCTCTCATTCTGATTGTAATCCACTTTCATATCACACTGTAACACATTTATGCCTCCTCTGGAAATTTATGATATGTAAACCATACTTTCTGCTTTTGAATGTCGGGTTATTTGGTTTTGGTTTTGGTTTCGGTTTTATTTTTCTCAACATTATGCGGTAATATTACATACAAAATTGTACTAAAATTACTACCGGATAGCGTTTAAATTTCTTAATTTTTTATTATTTCTTTAGAATGAATTTAAAAGGAGAACAAAAAGCTAAAATTTTAATATGCAACAAACTTGTGCTACTTTTTGAAATCACAAGTTCGTCATCATTGTATACAATTCGTAAATGAATGAAATTCATATGTTCGGATTAAGAATTCAGTTTTAAATTATTTCAAATCAAATACAGGAAATTATTTAAAATTTACAAAAGTTTTTAAGCAAATAATAAAAGTTTTTGAACCATTTTTCTGGCGCTTAAATCAATTCTTATTTGATTTTCATTTTAAACTTTAAAGCGGACGTTTGAAAGGAAGTTTGTAATTAATTTTAATTGCATTTAATTTGAATTTAAAGTCATTGCTTACAATAACGCTTATTAGCGCCGTTGAATATTCGCGACAGGGTTACCATTCAATTAAGAATATTACGATTAATAGAATAAAAAAATTTTAAACGATTTATCACTCAAGCCTGAAATCAAGTGGTATCGTTGATTTTAATTACATAATTAGTCATTACAACCCTTCAGTCATGATTACGACCTAGCTTATCTCACCAACTATGTCGTCTGTGCATTAATTTTATAACTGGGTGTCAATCCGAACGACCTGTTTTTACGAAACTTTTCATCGCAATTTTTCAACAACAACAATCAACATCAACATTATATAGTGTATTATTCACCCTTATTCTGGTTATCGTCGTCGACGCAAGAAAATTTGTATTCTGTTTGTCGTTATTGACAGTTATCGATGACTGTCGACACACATTTGGTATTCTGTAAGTCAATACTCAGTCGATATTGTGTTGTGTCGACTCTGATCTTATCGACGTCATTTTTGGTAACGACAAGCGTTAAAAAATTAACTCTTGTGGTGAATTTTTATTGTATTACGTATATAGCGATATAGATCGCCTTGATATCCATAAATACAGTTACACGTCGCCAAATGATGCCTAACAAAACATTCGGTATTCTGCCCACAGGTACCAGGGCATAGGTTTTTACATTTCTCATTCACATATGCCCTGTTCGACTGGTAGTCGGAATCAAACATTCCGGTCGACAACCTTCATAAGGATTCCAAATTAATCAGGTAAACATTGATAAGATGCAACGCTATTTTGTTGGCGGCATTGAGCATAGGGTCCACAACGTAATGGATTTAAAGGGTCGACAACTTCAGATGAATTTTGTTGTATGGGAGAGCATAACACAAATGGATTACCAGCATAGCCAGACTCACAATAACACATTGGTGTGTAGCTATTAACACGACAAACTGCACTTTGACCACAAGGGATACTTACATTTCTGATTAATACAAGTTTGTTGCGAGGGACATTCGGAGTTTGTAACGCATTCAGGGCGGCAATTAGTTGCTTGTCCTGTATACTCTGGTAAGCAAGTACATGAAGTTGTCCCTATAGCCTTACAGATGCTATTTGGACTACACGGTGAAGGTTGACAAGGATTCGAAGCAACAACATCCTTTTGAGGTTCAACCAAAGACATTAAAAATCGTATTAATAGCTAAGTTTTCGCAGAATTTGTAATCCTATCAAACTTACTTCCTGGACATGGACCAATACATCGCTGGTTTTGACAGGCCTAATGATAAAAAACTTTTTTTTTTCTGAATAAATCATAAAATGAATCGGCTAACTTAAATATGATGTGTGTTTTGTGTTATTACAATTTTAGATAAACAGTCGACGTCGACACAGTACTGTTACAGAATACCAAAACAGTGTCGACGTGATGTCGATGACGATAGAAAACGATGTCGACTCAAAAACGACGACGACGACAACCAGAATAAGGGTGATTAAGAACCCGAACCAGAGAAAATTGTTTGTTAAACACTCAATTTTATTAAAATTGTCTTTTAAACATCAAAATTTTAAATGATTTTTTCACAGAGATGCGACATGTTGTATCTAGTAATTTGGTTCGGGAATTGTTTTTAGTTTATTCACATAAACTTGAGATTTCACAAAACCCGAATGGAAGAAATCATTCGGCTTTAAATAGCATAATCTTGGTGGCCAGTTGACATCAGAATTTCTTGAGATTGTTACTGCAATAAGTTGATTGTGGCACGCACTTTGGTGTCATTTTGATGAAACCAAATCTTGTCCAAATGACGCCAAAAGGACATGGCAGACTTGAGCTCTTGAGTAAGATAAATTTTGTACGCATGAAGATGGAAGTTTTTTAATCAAAATTCAATGAGTAGTGTAGTTTCCTAAAAGATTGAAAGCAATGCCGAATGATTGCTCTCGGTGACATCGAGAGCCATGGCACACTAATCAGACCAATTTTGTCCAATGTTATGGGTTGTGTTGGCTTTGAGAACCACTGTGGTTGGTAATTTATTCGGATACACCAATGACTTAAGATCTCAATATTAAAATTCTAACGGAGCCATAACGCACGATCTCGGTGACTCGTTTACATCACCTCTACGTGATGTGAATATGCCCTTAAATCGCACTTAAGGCGCTATAAACTGGGTGTTAACGTTGGTCCAATTCAGATCAAGTGAAATTGGTAATTATCAACCATTAACAGTGATATCCTGGCCAACGTGGCTCTCAAAGAAATACGAGTAGAAGCCATACCAACAATGTGAGTTTTGTGGGATTTATTGATTGCTCGTGATTCTCATGTGAATTGATCAATTCACAAATTTGAGAATTTTGTTAAGTAAGGTTAGAAGAAGTGTACTTATCAATTTAGACAAGTACAGTACCCGGAGGTCGATTTGATCCATTGTAAGAGAGAGAGAATTTTTTTTGTTCACGTAACCATTCATCCAGCAATGGGTCTCATCGCTAAAGACGAGTTTTCACTTAGAGCTCCTGTGTTCATTCAGCAAGCACTCGTCATTGTCTATAGTCGTCCAAACTGATTTGGCAAATGAGACCTAATTTGACAACTTTAAAGTTCAAGAATACCTGCTAGAAGGCGGCGCTATACAATCCTCTCTCACTGGCAGAGTAGTACACTTGCTTGCAAATTGCCAGAGCATCCTCAAACGCTAATTAATTAATATTGAATCTATTTACTGTCGTTTGAGTTACAACTCTAATAGGATTTATAAAATATGAAATTGTTCAATAAATTATTTTTCATTGATTGCAATTCCTTTACAGACAACATTCCTTTTTTTAATAGTCGAAAACATAAAAGCGTGCTGCAATTTTTGTTAACTTCACCTTTTTTTGTTCAGTCTACCATTACAATCTATTCGAGTGTTAATAGTGTTTTCCATTACCTTATAAAGCAATCAAATAATTACTGCTGCTGGTGCTGGTGCTGCTGATGGTGTATCAATGACAATCCTAAACTATCAGCAAATAAAAGTAAATTGATATCTTTAATGACTGCTTTACAGTTGTAAATGGTATTTATTGTCATCATTAAATTAACTTTGAAAACAAAACGTCATTTGAAATAACAAACACAGCCTTTTTTTCATCTACTAATTCTTCTGTAACTTTTTCTCTTTTCCAAAAGCTCTGCCATAGACCCGCGCGCTCTTTGGCAGCCTATATAAAGTGACAGTATTTCCACACTTTGAAACGTTTCACAAAACTTTTGATATCAAAAAAAAAAAAATAATAAAAATAAAATATTACAACTTAATTATATTAAATTGGCAATTTATAAAAATCAAATGGCGAATTTTTCACTTGGACTATGGCTTGACTTTTTCCTCTCCATGCGAAATTAATAAAAATGTTAAATTGCCCACCAAATGAAATGTTCATTAAAAAACGAAAAAAAAAATTTATGAATGAAATAATAGTCAGTCAGTCAGTCTTGCCTACCAGCCAATTTTAGTTAGTTAAACTTGCAAATGAATCGACTAGCCAACAACACCAGCAACCAAACAGATCTTAGCTGTCAAATAATTTAAAATATCCGTCCAACAAATCGTTTAATTTATTAACTTCAACGGTTTTGTAGCGAGATAAGCAAAAATAAGGAGAAAAACTACTATTTTTAATGGAAAATTTGTACAACAAGTATTGTGCTAAAAAAAGAAAGAAGAAAAACAGAAGAGAAATATAAAAAAATGCCAATTTGAAGTGGAATATATAAAAAAAGATTTATCCATGTAAATAAATAATTAAACTGATGTCAAACATTACCTTATTGACACAGGTGACTATAAATTTAAAATAGAAAGAAGCCAAGTCATGATAGAAAAAGTTTTCATAATTTCTGTATTTCATATTTATATGCATGTATGTATGCATATGACTTTTAAATGATTTCTCCCCATTTATATAAAAATACAATATACATACGGGTATACACACATATGTATGTATGTGAGTATGAAAAATATGGTACACGGTCTAAAAGCAAGATAATTGAACTCATTTATAATTTAAAAAAATTGTTGCATAGAAATCATTCTGTGGCTTAACATAATTGTGGATACCACAAACAAATTAGGAGTCGCCGTAGTCTAGCAGGTAATGTGTTGGTTTATTAGATGCAAGGCCACGGTTCAAACCCCAAAACACAAAAAGAAAAATAGGGAGTTCTATCCATTATTTGAAGCGAGGTCGGGCAACTTAAGAAATTGTTTAATTTGAATGTACATACATACATAATTAGTCATTACAACCCTTTAGTCAGGATCACGACCTAGTTTCCCACACCACTTATGTTGTGTGCGTCAATTTTTATACATGAGTAGCGAGACCTACAGTTTAAAGTCGACTCCGAACGACAGATTTTTGAGGAACTTTTCATGGCAATTTTATTTATTCTTAAAGATTATGCCAGAATTCTGCCGAGAGAAAGTCGCCGAAGATATATTTTTTCATATTTCGTTTAGTTGGAGATGCCTGGCCTGGGACTTGAACCGAGGCCTCACGTCTAATAAGCCAACACACTACCTACTACACTACGATGTTAATTGTGAGTCCTTAACCTTAGTTTCAAGTTTTTTACCCAAATTAATTTGACGTTTGACGCTTTGTTTCTGTGTTTAACAAATTTGATCTCATCGAGAGGTACATAACGGAGCAGCACGTTAAGATTGTTGAAGCCTTTTACAAAATTGGGCGTTCAAATCAAATGCATTGCGTGTATGCACTTTGTAATTTTTTTGGTCAGCATAATCGACTAAAAACGTGTTTATAATCAAGAGAATTGTGCGCAAATTTCAACAAATCAGGTCTGTAGGGAATATAAAAATACCTGTGCATGTTTGGCCAATTCGCTCTGCGAAAAACATTGCTTTTATTCGCAATAGTCGTGTCCAACAATTGAAGTGTTCGTGAAACCTTCATTGATACGAATTTTGAATAAAGATTTGAATTTTATACACTTGTAGTCGCCATAGCCTAGTAGGTATTGTCTTGGCTTATTAGATGTGAGGTCACCGTTTAAAATATGAAAAATTATTTCTTCGGCAACTGCCTCTCAGCTGATTTCTGGCGAAAACTCTGAGAGTAAATAAAAATTACCAAGAAAATGTTTCCCAAAAATCTGTCATTCGGAGTCGACATTAAACTGTAGGCGCCGCCACTCATGTATAAAATTAACGCACACAACATGAGAGGTGTGAGAAACTAGGCCGTAATCCTGACTGAAGGGTTATAATGGCCATTATGTACATTCAAATTTAACATTTAACTGGGTTAACCCAGTTGTCGCCACCGTCCTTTTAAAAGGTCCCGTTATTTTTCTTCTATTTCTTTACCAACACTTGATCTATTTATTATTGCTGTCACATACACATTCAGGCCGAGGTGAGTTTGAAGAATATTAAAATACTTTCACTAACCGAATTGCATAAATCGGGTTCTTTTCTTCTTCACAACAACTATACAATATAGTTTGAAGGTATATATTTGATGTGTTGCTGCGCTAAGAAAAATAAATTTTAACAACACATATGCAAATTTGATCAGTTAAAATTGATGTGTAGCCATGCGCCATTGCAGTGTTTCATATGTTCTAATCAAAATGAACAGGATTAATTGGCATAATTGTTACACGCCGCATTTTACTTCCAATTTAGTTGGCAAAGAACGAACTAAATCGTAAAAGAATCTCCCCAAATAGTAACCAAATTTTCAAACAAAAGATAATCAAAATCATATTTTACCTTACGTTACTTCATTTGGTTCATGTAATTAATTGTGAGTCCCACCTTAACCTCCTTAATTTGACGTTACTTTGTTTCAGTGTTTGACAAATTCGATCGCATTGCGAGGTACACAACGGACCAGCTCTTTCCCTACAACTGAAGTTCTCATGAACATCATTGTTGCATATTTTGAATAAAGATTTGAATTTACACGCTTACAAGGTTTAATTGATCCATGAGCTAAAGCCGTCGTCAATACGCCGAATGATTGTTTGAACAACCAGAAGTGAGTAATGATTTTGCAGAGAAAAATCATGATTGCATGACATAGACATTGTAACGTCAATACAAATTTTCAATTTTAAGGAACGATTGCTTAAGGACGGCTAGTCCAATTCTACTAAAGTCTAAATTAACTTAGTATTCAATAATAAACAAAATTGAAGCGTTATTATACATGCTCAAAACAATTTCAAAATTTAAAATGATATTCCTTACCAAGTTGAAAACAATTCCATTTCGCTTCTTGCACTATAGTTAGGAAAGTGAATCCATCAATTCATCTTCTCTTGAAAAGCTACTGTTAAGAAAAAAATTGTATCGCCTATTCTATTATTCTACTTGATCTTCTGTTCAAAACAATTTTAAGTCCACAAAATTATTATTATATATCGAAAGTCAATATTTCCACAAAGAAAGCCGAATGGTTTCTTATGCAAACAACATGATTTTTTTGTTATTTCCAAAACTGTCTGTATATGGTATACCAGAACTAGGCCAAACGAATGCAATCCTAAGATATTTGAGTATAATTTATCAAAATTGTTACATTTAAAGTGTTTTCGAAATATATTTACATACCTACCTACATACATACTTGGATTACAACCAAAAATTTGTATATACAAATTATGAAATTTCTTTTCAATAATTATTGTTCACTTTAAAATCTTAAAACCCTTTAGCCGAATAAAATCATTAAAATAAAGGCTGGGTCATTAAAAGGTTTCAATTTAAAAATGCTATAAATAAAAAACAAATTTATTTTTTTGTTGTGGATTACAATTACAGTTCCGGTAAGAAATGGAATATTACTTCACTCATATGACTGCCGCGGCTGGCCTCACAGTATCTCATTCGATCGGATCAATTTTCGTGCATTTTTGGACTCTATGGGGTCGTATTTCGGCAATGGCATCACGAATGTTCAAATTAAACGACTATCAAACGTTTGACGAAATAAATCGATTGTGACATGAGAAACAGACCAATACCATGAAAAATCGGTTATCATTGACCGTATTGGCTGCACCGTCTTCATTTTCAAAGAAATATGGGCCAATGATGCCTTCGATCTATAAGCCGCAACAAGCAGTCACTCATAATGGGTGCATTGACTTCCGTAAGACCACGAGCCCTAAATATGGCAATTTTGCTTATTAAAATACCCACCAAAATGAAAATGAGCTTCATCCGAAAAGATGATCTTTTTTGGCAAAATCGACATCATTGTGCAGTTTCTCGCTGGCACATTTAGCAAAGCGGATGCTTATGCGGCTTCAACTCTTGAACCAATTGAACTTTGTAAGGCATCATACCGAGATCTTTTTGCAAAATTCGACATAAACAGGTGCGTGAAATGTTTAATCCTTGAGAGCGATGACGAGTTGATGTTGGTGGATTCTCACGTACACTCTCAACCACAGCTTCGATATTTTCAGGTGTACGCACTGTACGAGTACATTCACGTCTTGGCGCATTAACAATGTAACCAGCTTGACGAACTTTAGCAATAAACATGAGTTTACCGCGCACTGTTGGTCCTTTTCTGCGACCAAATTTTGTACGACATTTTCATGCAATTTTCGATCAATTGTCTTTGTTTTGGAAATAAATTTCCATTAAATCCCAACGTTGCTTAAGCGCAAATCGATTCCTTACGTTCAGTGGCGATAATGTACTGAATTTTGTAGCAGAATAACCGTTGGTTTAAATCGAAATCGATAGATAGCCCACCCGATATATTTTGCATTTTTTTTTTCAAAATATTGTATACACCATACATATACATATGTGTACGCATACCTGTACAATATAAAAACAATACTTTTATTCAATTGTATTTAAATATTTCGACTCTGCAGTAACAAAATGCTGGTATGTATTGTATAAATAAAAATAAATACATTATATGTACATACATACAAACTCTAAAATATGTGTACGTACTTCTATACAAACGACAGTAAAAATATACTGAATTGCAAATATTTCCCCAAAAAAAATCTATGTTAACGAAATACCAACAACATACAATGCCCGTTTTAACACGATAATATGTTTTCGAATGTTATGACAGTCCAAAAAGCAAATCCCACAGTATGATAATAAAAAAAAAGACTTGCAAGTTTTATTGCAGGCAGGTTTATATTGCATTTAATGTCTTATGTTTTATGCAAGAGATGTTACTTTTAGGATAAAAGTGTTGCAAAGCAAAAAATCCAAAAAAAAAAATAATTTTTTCGATTTCCTACACTTTATTCATAAGCAATATAAATAATTTTTATTTAATACGTAAATAAAAGCCATGGCAACGACAATTTAGCGAGGAGTTCTCAAATTTTTATTTTAAAAAAACTTCGATCAATTTCTTAATAATTTCTAGAACATGTTCAAACCAAATAAATAAATCTTTTCAAATATAAGTCTTTTAAAATCATTTGCTTTAAAAGAAATCCGATTTCCAAACGTGAAAAATTAATATTTTTTTTGGTTGTCTGTTCTACAATATTGCTCAGTTGAGTTTCTCAAAACTAATTTAGTGGTTCAAACGCATAATTGGAGACTAAGTATGAGATTATTCAAATTTGTTCACTTCATTGGAAATATTAAAAAAAAAATTGATGCGGATTTATAAAAAATTAAAAAATAAAAAAAAATTATGAATAATTAATCGTACATCTGAAGTTGTCGTAGTCTAGTAGGTAGTGTGTCGCCTTATTAGATGTAAAAGCCAGGGATCAAACCCCAAATAAATACAAAAAGTATTTTTTTGGCGACTTCCTCTCAGCAGATTTCTGGCAAAAACTCTGAAAGCAAATGCGATTGCCGTGAAAAGTTTCTCAAAAAATCTGTCGTTCGGAGTCGACTTTAAACTGTAGGTCCCACCACTCATGTATAAAATTAACACACACAACATAAGTGGTGTGAGAAACTAGGACGTTGTACAATGGGTCAATTCGGCCTCCGGGTACTGTACTTGCCTTAGTTGATAAGTAGGCGTCCTCTAACCAAACTAACCTAACCTAATCGTACATCTGATCCATGTAGGTTAAATTTTAAGAGGTGGGATACATAGTCCTTGCTCTGATTTTGTATATTTTGGATGTTTACTTCCATAACAATTTTTGTAACTTCTGCTGAACACATAACATCGCCTTGTTACGTTTAACATGGGCTCTATAAAAATGTTTGGTTTTTGTCTTTGCTAGTTAAATTCGAATATATCTTCGCACTCTTTGCACTCGGAGGAGTGAGGACTAAAAAATGCATAAATTTTCAGAACTTCTTGTTACCATTGAAGAACATTTTTATTAAAATAAATTTTAAATTTTTCTGCAATAATAAAATGTACTATTCAATCACAATTTCTCTTCTGCAATTAACTGACTATCCTTTTTTTTCTTTTTCTTTATAGGTAAGTTGTAATTGAATTCAAACTAATAAAATTAATGTAAGTAAGGCAGTTATTAAATGAATTGATGCATTATAAACGAGTTAAAATTTTGAATTTCAATTGAAACCTAGTACAAATTTTAATCGAATTATTTTGATTACGTAAAGTGAGATTTCTAAAAGTTTTTATACAATTTTTTATTTTCAAGCTTTCAATACATAAGAACTTCTATTTCTGAATAATTATCTTATTTATTAAATTCTTGTATTAAATAAATTAAGTATTAAAAATTAAAAAATATTAAAGATTGTTTTCAAACAAACATCAAACGTTTGACGCAAAAAATCGACTGTGGCATGAGATGTGTGGTAACTTGCACCACCCTATTGAAACCAAACATCGTTCACATCAATACCATAAAGAGCGGGTACAAAAAATCGGTTATCATGGTGCCATCGGTCGCGCAGTCCTCATTTTCAAAGAAATATGAGCCAATGATGCCTACGCTTCACAAGCCGCCCCAAACAGATACTCGTAATGGATGCATTGGCTTCTGTAATACTACGTGTAAGTTTTCTGAGCCCCAAATGCGGCAATTTTGCTTATTAACGTACCCACCAAGATGAAAATGAGCTTCATCTGAAAAGATGATTTTTTTCCAAAAGTGACATCATTGCGTAGTTCCTCGTTGGCCCAATAAATCCCAACGTTGCTCAAGCGTATATCGATTTATTACGTTCAGTGGAGATACTGAATTTTGTGGCAAAGTAGAATGACGTAAGCATTGCCAGATAACCGATGGTTCAATTTTAAACCGATAGGTCAGGATTACCACCTAGTTTCTTACACCACTTAAGTTGTGTGTGTTAATTTTACACATGAGTGGTGGGACCTACAGTTTAAAGTCGACTCTGAACGACAGTTTTTTAAGAAACTTTATCTTGGCAATTTTATTTACTCTCAGAGTTTTTGCTCAAAATCTGCTGAGAGGAAGTCGCCTGATGAAAAATATTTTTCCGTATTTTCGGCTTGATGAGAACATGTAATAAACACACACATACATAGGATAAAATTCTATCAATTACCAAACTCAACTTTTACCACCGAAAAAATTTGAAAATATTTCGAAATTTTTTTGTTAATTTTTTTTTCAATTTTAAAAACTGGCAATGAAATAATTTTAAAAGAAAAATAAAGGTACTTTATTAATGTATTCTTTTTAATGTGCAGTTTCTTTTGACGCTCACTGTACTTGCTACCAAATGTTTTATTAATCTTGTCAAACTATTCGTAATTTCATACCCAAAATAAAATATTGATGAAATGTTTAAAAATAAATAAATTAAAAAAAAATTATTTAAAAAAGTATAAATTTTACAAAATCAATTCAAAGTGTGTTACCAATGATTACCATGATTTTGGATTTTACTTTGGCACACTTGACATTCATTCATTCAATCACTTGTTCCAACAAAATTTCCAATTGTGAAATTGAAATTATCGAAGAATTCTGTGTATGATTAATTTCAATTTTAGATTTTAAGGTTACAGCTCCAGTTAACGTTCGTTCGTTCCCCTTTATTATGTTTGAATGTAGGTGTGTGCTGTTTACAAAAAAAGTCAACAAAAACGATTTATTTTCAAATATTTATGAATATTTATTATATACATATTGCCTTAAGGGATTTGAAATGCCCATATAAACATTTTAATAAAATATTTCAACTTTCACTTGTGACTCAAAAATGGAAAAAGTTTAGAGTTTTAAAGGCAAGAAAAAAATTTAAACAAAATTAGAAATTACTTGAACTGCTGCCTTTGATTAAGGAGGAGGATAAACAACAAATCTCTGAAATTACAAGCCAAAAAAACCAAAATTTTTTAATCGTATCGTACACTGTTCAAAAACTTTCCTTATGATTAGTTAAATTAATTCAAGCGCATTTCTCTTTACTTATTTAAATAGGCCTTTAATCTGGATTACAACCTAGCTTCTCACACCACCCATGTTGTGTATGTTAAGTCGACTCCGAATGACAGGTTTTTGAGAAACTTTTCGTGTTAATTTCATTTACTCTCAGAGTTTTTGCCAGAAATCTTCTGATAGGAAGTCACCGAAGAAATACTTTTTGTATTTTATTTTGATGTCTGACCTGGGGTTTGAACCGTGGTCTTACGTCTAATAAGCCAACACACTACCTACTAAACTGCAGCGACTTCATGGGATCTACCTGATATACTTTCCGAAAAAGTTACTGTTTGTTAGGGATTGTAGACTGGCAGCATTATTGATCCATATTTTTGGAGAATGAGGTTCGCCAATCCATTATTATCAACGGCGAACACTTTAGGTCGATGATTACCAATTCATTTTAGCCAGAAAGACATACATATGGCTTCAACAGTACAGTACGTTACGTCTCACAGAACTCATACCACATAGAATATTTTTCACGATTGGTTTGAGGGCATAATAATCTCATGTGTAGGTGAAGTATACCGACCACCGAAATCCTGCGATTTAACCACGTTAGTCTTTTTTCTTATGGGGCTTTCTTAAGTCGCTATGTACAGAAAATTGCAATTATGGCAGGAGTGGTCAAACTTGAAGATATAAGGAATAAAGCAAGGCGGGTGTGGTAACAGGGCCTAGTCTAATGCTTTGATTATATCCTGAACCAGTTTTGCTTTGTGTGGATTGGTCGTGGATTGTCGATCAATACATAGTTGTAATCTGCATTAAGGGTTTCACCATGTTTTAGGAGCTCGTGATATACCACAGTTTTCTGATTCCACCAGACACAAAGCATTATCTTCCTGCCGGATCGATGAGATTTAGCCGCCGAATTTTTTGGTGGTCCCGGATTAAATCATATTTTTTCCGCTTAGGATTCTCAAAATAAATAAATTTTTCATAGCTAGTAACAATTACATGCAACACCAATTTTTATCATATCTTTGAGGCAAAATTTCGCAATTGAGTTTCCGGTTTCCATGTGTCTGACATTCAGTTCCTGTGACACACGTTATCCAAACTTTTGAATATTTTAAACAGTCCAAAATTGTTTGTTGTACAACATTTAACATTTCTGTCATTTGTTTCTGACTCAAAGTGTCATCTTCATCCAATTTTGGTTGCAATTCGGCGTCTTCAAATTATTTTGGTGGTCCTCCATGTCCTTCATTTCTCAGATCAGAATTGTTATCTCAAAGCCATCTTCTGCATGTTGCTTCTGATAGAGCATGGTAATCTTGTGCCTCAGCAAGCATTTGATGTGACTCTCCAACAATTTTCTTCATCATTTTCTGGTATGATGAGAAATATGTGTTTGCCAGATGTCTTACGAAAAAAATACGAATTAAGCCTCGTTCACAAATAAATGTTTCCTATGGACATATTTGTATCTTAACGCTCACTTCATACCAGTACACCTGGTACTCCAGAGTACATTTTTAAATCCAAATTATTTTTAAGTTTCTTTAAATAACTAGGAAAACATTTCGCTCGTTATCATGTTTTACATGAAATATTTATTATTTTTTTTATATATTTGTGTTCTTAGTTGAGTACATTTCTTGGATTTTATAGTTCCCGTATGTTTTCGTTGTAAAGACAACACAAAATATTTGTATTTATCAAGACATAAAATGAAACTCAAATAAAAGATAAAAAGTTTCACACAATTTCGTAAGAGAAGAATACAAGAAATTATAATTGAATAATAAAATAAACATTCAAGGTTATTCAAGCTTTTTAGAGACTACATACTATATACAGTGGACAGCAAAAGTCTTAGTACGGCAATATATTTTGACAAAAAAGTCTCCACAGGCTTAATACGCTTAAACAACGAACCGATATGACTTCAAGAGAGTATTTAGGAGATCATTTGAAAGAAAGGCTACGTAATCGCTAAACCTTAAACAAAAGTCAACCGAAAAACTTGCTCGTGGTGGCACCAGAAAACATTAAACAAAACTTTTACATTTAATTCCAAATGGGTTAATTGGAGTGCTTGACCTTAAGGTATATTCTACTAAATACAAGGGATAACATTTTCATATGTTAGGCCTTTGAATTTTAAATTTATTCAGGGTTCTCCTTGGGGGTACCTATGGAGTCATCTGAAACTTTTCCTTATTTTTCTCTTGTTTTATGAAAAACATTAAAAAATTAAAAACAGAAATAAATTAATAAAATAAATATAAAAACCTTAATTTTTTATACAAACTTTTGGGTAAAATTCATGAAATTGCTAAAATATATTGCCGTACTAAGACTTTTGCTGTCCACTGTATGTACATACATACATATGTTTGTATATGCATGTGGATATACAACATAGAAAAAAATTATAAATTTTTCTTGTTTATTTTTTTATTTGTTGATAATAAGTTAAAATTTATGTATCTGTTCTACTAGTTTATTTAGCGGATATTTGTTAATAAATTATCGACTTAATTTACTATGAAGTTGGTGAAAAAACTTTTGTTAACGCACTTCATTATCTGTAGGTCTAAGTTTCTTGATTTTTTTATTTAATACACGGGCGACTAGTTTTAAGTGGATAACAAGCAATTTGAATTTATATTAACTTCATAGGAACAACATTTTCGAACCATTAGAAAGATTTATTTTTAATCTTTAACTTGCAGTGGAACATAGAATAGAATAGGCTTGGAGGGAGTAGTGACAGCTTTATTGAAATCAAAGCTAACTCATACGCCTATAACAGTCAATTGTGTAGCTATGCTACAAGTCATGATTAATCGAGAATCATTACAGAACTTCGCATTAAGGCATCAGTCCTTCTTATTGGATCAAGTTGAAAACTATTCTGAAAATATACCAGAAAGTATTAGTGATCGATTTAATGTCAAATGAAACTCGAACAAATGAAAGAAGTCTGTGTTAAAACAGAGGCAAAAGAAGTGAGAAATACTTCTTTCCTCTTTAACCGAACTACAACCTCAGCAGAAGTCATTCACATGTAAGCGAAGTCCTTTCGCATAACCATCCCCTGACACGATAACCCGTGAGAAAAGGTATAGTGACAGGGATGTCCTTAGAACCCAATTTAAATACTTCATTGGCACAATTTATATTCAGTTTGGTCAAATTCGATCAGGGAATGAAGTAATATTGCTTGTCAGTCTAGGATTTGTAAACAGCCAATAGAAATTTTTGCCCAACTGACAGTCTAACGGAGGCATGAGGTACACCTATTTTGAGATGTATATGAATTGGTATACGGTAGAAATGTATTTGCTTTAGGAAGCTCGTCAACTACACAATTATCCGCGAAACACGGGTCTTGATTAAGGGTGTTGTCCGAAAGAGATTCAATTGCTGTTTGGTTGCCGCAAAAGATAGGAATTCTAGCACTACAACATATCTTACTTACATACATACGTACATAATTGGTCATTACAACCTTTCAGTCAGGATTACGACCTAGCTTCTCACACCGCTTATATTGTGTGCGTTAATTTTTATACATGAGTGGCGGGACCTACAGTTTAAAATCAGATTTTTTAGAAACTTTTCATGGCAATTTTATTTACTCTCAGGGTTTTTTTTGCCAGAAATCTCCTGAATCGCCGAAGAAATATTCTCATATTTTCGTTTTGATATCCGACCTGGGATTTGAACCGTGGCGCTGCGTCTAATAAGCCGACACACTACCTACTACACTACAGCGACTTCGACCGCAGCCTAACAGAAAGCCATTACTTTGTCCTGTAATACAATACTGTGGTGTGGTAGACGGAAATATATCTTTAGATCAAGCCCGTTCGGATAAAATTCCACAGCATACCTATATTCTTCAGTTAAGAACCGTCTGTATAACTCCCACCAAATCCTCGGAGGTGCACTTCCCACAGTTTTTAGTTCAGAGCCGTATGGGTAGGATCATTGTAGGGTTTTCCGATGTTTCCAATCATATTTCTTCCCTCTTACCTCAACTTCGATGCACTGTTGGTCTCCATAGGTCTTCAGTAAATATAATTCTAGAGCAGAACATTTCGAAGACAACGATGATGTGATTACCGACCTCGTTCATCAGTCATATTTTCTAGGTGTATACAACCTCAGAAGAAGTCGCCGAAAGTAGTATGTTGGCATATTAGACGTAAGGCTGCAAGCCCCAGGTCAGACACCAAATATTTCTTCGGCGACTTCCTCTCATTAGATTTCTGGCAAAAATTCTGAAGAGTAAATAAAATTGTCATGAAAGGGATGAAGGGTATAGAAGCTCAGACTTTAAAAAGTCGGCATTTAGTTGCAGTGCTGATGTAATTTTCATAAAATATATTTGATAATTTGGATAATTTGGATACGTGTTTTGAACGTGACCTTAAATGTCTTACCATGTGAAACTGTTGATGTCTGCTATGTTCTGAAGACTTTCACGATACTCATTCAATGACCATGTGGACTTGTTGGTAAAGCTGACAAAAATTTCCAGTACAGAGACGAGTGGCTTATATGCTTCCTTGCCTTACATCGCAAAGCTTGCAGTTGTGTGTAATCCTGTTTTTTATAACGCTCCGTACTTGTTTTCTCTGTAATGAGTTGCATTATTATTAAAAAAAAAAAACTTCATATAGCGCTACTGTTATACTAGAAGTCGCCTTAGTCTAGTAGGCAGTCTGTTGGGTTATTAAACATGAGGCCTCGGTTCAAACCCTAGGTCAGACATCTTCAATAAAACGAAATATGGAAAAATATTTCTTCATCGATTTTTTTCAGCAGATCTCCGGCATAAACTCTGAGAGTAAATAAAATTGCAATGAGAAGTTTCTCAAGAAACTGTCGCCGAATATTTCTCTTCCAAATATTTCTTCGGCGTCTTCCTCTCAGTAGATTTTTGGGAAAAACTCTAAAGAGTAAATAAAATTGTCATGAAAAGTTTCTCAAAAATCTATTATTCCGATTCAGCTTTAAACTGTAGATTCTGCCAATTTTGTATACAATTAACACACACAATATAAGTGTGGTGTGAGAAGCTAGGTCATAATCCTGACTAAGGGGTTGTAATTTAAATGTAAATGTAAATTAAACAGTAAACTTTTATATTGAAAAATTCCATAAACTTGGCAACCCTTTTTGTCGATTAATTACATCACGTTTTCTTGTCCTTAAGATATATTACGTTCTAACACAATAGAAATAATTCCCAAGAAATTGTACATACCATACATAATTATGTACATATAAAGTCTTGTACTTTCAATGTAAGATTATAATTTATAGGGAACAGGAAAGATTTAAAAGCCAACTGAAGAAACAAAAAATTAATTTAAAAAGGCATTCCAGTATTTTTATGTTATTTTTCTTGTACTTTTTTCTTGTTTTTTTTTTCTAAGCACAACCAAATGAAAGAAAATTATTAAAAAGTGCATTACATGTGACGAGTTCAGAAAATAAATAATAGAAACACGTACAACGTGCAACAAGTATTTAACAAAAGAAAAGAATTGTTAATGTGACTACAGAGCTAAAGAAAGAATACAGAAATCGCAGTAGAGTAGCGCCACAGGGTTTATACAACAGCACACAATGAACGAACGAACCATTTGTTTGGTAATCGATTTTGTAAAATTATTTTTTTTTTTTTTACTTTAAATCGTTTGTCGTTATTATTTTTGTACTTCCCAACATCATCATTCATTGTGTTTTCATTAAGAAAGTGAACATTGAAAAGAAAATGAGGAACAGTAATGGCAGAAGAGAAGAAGAGACACTAAATTATAATGAAAATAAAGTGCATTTTATTGCTTGTATGTGTGAGTATGTCAGTATGTTCGCATGTTCGTATTCGTATAAATACATGTGTATGTTGTCTTAAATGAGTTTACTTGTATTGAATTTAAATTATAATGTACTCGTATCCGTGGAACGCCTCCAGTCTCATTAATAATAATATTTTGATGAAAGAATTTTAAGCAATACGTGAAGAATATTAAACACCAAAGAACGGTTAAACGGCTGAAACGGAAGAGGTGTGTGGGCTCGATCAATAAATAAATAAAGGCACACAATTTTATGCTTTTTAAGATAATTATACAAAAAAATTTTTACCTATGTATGTATAGTATGCATAAAGAAGACTTCAATATGAATAACTTTGAAAACTATAGTGTGCATCACTCCAATTTATATATTTTTTTATTATTCTCTTCTTTTAATTATATTGCTTATCCAGATTCTTAAATGTTTAAATTTTTTAGTTTATTATGCTAATTTGTTTCATCTTTTTTTACCATGCTTTTAAAAAGCTCTAAAAGCCAGACGTTATTCCTTTTATCGTTTGATTTGAAATAAAAAAAATTTCAAATAAAAATAATTTCCTAAGAGACACACACATTACTGTCATGTTAATAATTTAACCCTCAAAATGTACCTGGAAAACTTAAAAATTGTAAATAAAACAGAAAGTTTAATTGTAAAGAATATGAAAAAGGATCTGGTAAACGAAAGTAACGTCTCAAAAAACCTTCTGATTACAAACTTCAGTTTGCATTCTACTTTTTGTGAGAATACGTTAAACATTAAACAGATCCTCCTAATACAAAACTTTCTAAAACCTTTGTTTAAGATCGTAAATAGTAGCATAATTAAGACAAAATATTTTAACGCCTGCATATTAGAGTTCGCTTTTATAAGTCCATTTTTTATAAGACTTAGGGCCATTATTACTTGGCGTTAAAGTCGAGTTTAGTTAAAGGTAACTTTAGCTAAAGCGAGCTTTAATGTTACCTTTAACTTATTTTCGTTATTACAACCTACAGATAAAAATTTTTCAAATATATGGCAGTGCCGAAGCAAAGTCGATAACATTGCTCAGTTAAGCCAGTTTTTTTTAACGCAGTGGTAACGACAGGCTTATTTTTTAATTATATTTACTTATTTTATTTATTGAAGTCGCCGTAGACTAGTAGGTAGTATGTTGGCTTATTAGACGTAAAGACATCAAGACAAAATACAAAAAAGAAGTATTTCTTCGGCGAATTTCTCTCAGCAGATTTCTGGCAAAAACTCTGAGGGTAAATAAAATTGCCATGAAAAAATTTCCCAAAAATCTGTCGTTCGAAGTCGACTTTATACTGTAGGTCCCACCACTCATGTATAAAATTAACGCAGAGAAACTAGGACGTTGTACAATGGGTCAATTCGACCTCCGGGTACTGTACTTGTCTTAATTGACAAGTACACGTCCTCTAACCTAAACTAACCTACTCATTTTATTTATATTTGATGTTGCCATATTGAAAATAATATATATGTATGGCATGTTCAAACATGAACTTAACTTTAAAAGTTACAGGGAGGATGATTTTCCCTTTAGCTTAACGCTCACTTCTACATTATTGTACACTTATAATAATGAAAAACAATTTATCTGCCCGTTAAAACCCTCCCTTTTGTTAATAATGTTGTTGTAATAATGGCCCTTTGTGACACATATTTTATATTTTATAAAAGCAATAGAATCGCCCTATGTTGTACTTTAACAGCAATTCAATAGCAATTTTGGTTTCGTCTATCACACTCCGATAATTCTATTGTCATAGATGTGTTAACATTAAAATTTAAATCTAGAAATTGCTTTATAAACCAATCTAACAGCTTTAACCCTTTAACTTGGGTACCCTGATGGCCTACTTGGTTGCGTGCTAAACTTCATGTTCCGAGACCGTGTGTTCGATTCCCACCAGTGATATTGACTGATTGCTTACTTGACATTTTATGTGATTACTCACAATAGAAAAAAGATGGTGTGAATTATTACTAAAAAATTGTTCTCGAAAAAAAGTGACCAAAGTATATACACCTCTTTCCTTTCTCTTATGAACTATACTGTCATGTATTCCAACACATTGCTCTCCATGAATGGGGGTCATATTCTGAGTGTTGGTCTCAAAACAAAACCTTTAATTTTGTTTCAAAAAGCTTTTTCTGCCAACGAAGACGAGTATACTCTACAAAATTTATTTCACTGGTAAAATTATATGTAAAATAAAGATAAGATTAAAATTAATACAAGCTATTGTTTATTAAAATAAATAAAATGTAAATTTTTTAAAAGGCCTCTATTTGAACTTCCATTAATTAATGTCCAGTAGATTCGTTTAATAATAATACGAATGTGATTTTTTTTCTTCAAGACGAGCATACTCGAATTTACCCAAAAGATTTTCGTTTGGCGCTGACGAGTATATTCGACATAAACAGTTAAAGGGTTAATAAGATTGAAAATAAAAAGAAGTTTAATGTCTCCGTAGATTTTTGGCAAGAACTCTGAAAGTAAATAAAATTTCCATGAAAAGTTTTTCAAAAATCTGTCGTTCGGAGTCGATTTTAAACTGTAAGACCCTCGACTTATGGAAAAAAATTAACACACTCAACATAAGTGGTGTGAGGATCTAGGTCGTAATCGTAACTGAAAGGTTTTAATAAGGATTTCTTCTATGTTTGTATCATAGCACATTAAACATGTACTATGATTCATAAGACCATGGCGATCATCAACACGCCTGGAACTTGGTTGCATGGTTCGTTAGCATTTGCCTCATAATTTCGATCTGGAACCAAATGATTAACACCTGGTTTCTTCTATGGAGAATTTTGTTCGTGTTAAATTTACCTCAACAATGTGAAAATCAATATTAACAAGGCGGAGAAGTGATAAAATTACTTTCTAAACGTTAACAAATTACCGCTTAAAACGAAATTAAAGAATAATTTTAATTTCATGCAAATACAATAGATATCTTTTCACTACACCTTATACTATACATTGTTTTAGAAAAACATCTACAAATTATGAATTTTTTATTCCACTTCATTTTATTCCGCTTTAGTGTTAAAAACTATAATTATGGTATAGCAAGGCGCCTTCATAGTGTCACTTAATGCTATTGTCATAGATTTAAAACTTATGTACATACAGACAAGAACCATTGAAAACCCATAAACACAAACTGTCATGATATTTAAAATGAAAATTGAAAAATACTCTTTTTGATTATCTTTATATTTTTGATTTTGTTTTTGTTCTTTTAATTTTGTATTCACTTGTCTGTCTGCCTTAGAATATTTTAATAGAAAAAATTCTAAAGAATCTCCATTATTGACAGAACAATAATGACATTTCGAAATTCAAACCCAAGCTACCTATCAATCAGCCTTTTAAATGAAATTTGATTAATTGTTAAGAACTCTCATAAAAATGTTGTTTATTTACGTAGAAGTGGTTTAAATTTGTTTAAATTTATTAGGGCACTAAGCATACTCGTACATAAATATACGATAGCAATTATAATAAAAAAAACTAATTAGCTCTTGCAAACTGGTTTTGGAGAAATAACAAAAAAAATTGTACAGTGTATTACGATTATAACGAACACCTATCAAAACATATTTTATACTGAAAAATATCTCTAGTAATACATGCGGTGTAATACCGCTTTCGTGCCGCTTACCTACGATCCATCCCTAGACTTTTCACCAACTTAGTTCGTCATCAACAGAGCTAATCTTTTCTAACGAGCTTGTTCGTCATGACCTTCTCGTGCGACTGTGGCTTTGAGTTCCAAACTAACGAGCTTCTAAGTCGTGGCCATCTCTGGTGAACGTGGCTTTGGCTTCCACGCGAATTCCAAACTAAAAAGCTTCTACATCATGGACCTATGGACGACCGTGACTTTGTGTTTCACGCGAATTGGAATTTATTTTGGCGATATTGAAAGTCGTCGTCTGCAATATTTCTCTAATCCAGTAATTTTTTCGCAATTTTAATACCAAGGCAATAGGTGTTTATCTACATCTGCCAGTTGTAGGTCCGCCATATGCACAAAATATTTTTAAAGCAACAATTGTTGATAGCGGAATTTTGTTCGTTACTTACACTGATAAGACAAGACCCATATTCCGCTTTTGTAAAGGAGTACCGATTTTAAATTCACGTCGTATCCGAATTTTATTTGTAGACTCTAGTGGCCTGCTCTACGCTAATTTGCCTTTTTTTGCTTTCGATAAGTATTTATTTCGGCACCACTGTCTTTGATTGAAGTCACCCTAGTCTAGTAGGTAGTGTGTTGGTTTACTAACCCTCGGTTCAAACCCCAGGTCAGAATATCTCTTCGGCAACTTCCTCTCAGCATATTTCTTGCAAAAACTCTGAGATTAAATAACAAAGCGCTTCCCCACTCTATACTCAAATACTGTACACCGTATGATACATGTTTTCTCTCTATTGCTCTCTGGTGTTGCAGTCGATCGAAAACTTTCTCGAAATCAACGGACTCCAGATATTAAGGAATACTTCCTCTTGATTTGGGAGTGTGGTGTTGCTTAGTCGAGTTGTATCGACCTTTTCAAAATTATTATCAAACTTCCACGCATGCACTCAGTCGGAAAGAATTCGTTCCCCGAAATACTTCTAATTGGAGAGAATTTTTCTAAATGGAAAATTAGTGTACTCCGTCTATTCTTACAGCCTTTGCTGCTATGGTCGTCCCTTTTGTTCTAACTGCTGTTGACGCATATGCATATGTATATATAACACATACCATATGTCATTAATAGATTCGATATATATAGTCGCCTTAGTCTAGTAAGTAGTGTGTTGGCTTACTAGACGTGAGATCGGTTTAAACCCCAGGTCAGACATCTGCAGCCAAAACGAAAATATGAAAAGAATATTTCTTCGGCAACTTTCTCTCGGCAGATTTCTGGCATAAACTGTAAGAGTAAATAAAATTGCCATGAAAAGTTTCTCAAAAATCTGTCGTTCGGAGTCGACTTTAAACTGTAGGTCCCGCCACTCATGTATAACATTAACACACACAACATATGTGGTTTGAGAAACAAGGGCGTAATTATGTATGTATGTAGAATCAATATTTCTAGTCTAAATAAATACAAAAATTTTTAAAATCATTCTTTTTTTTAAATTTTATGTGTGTTTTTACAAAATATTCCCAGAAATTCATGATTCCGAAAATTCTGAAGTAAATAAAGTTTTTCGGTTTAAATAGTTTATGTTTTCGTCCGTATGGGGGTAACGATATTTATTTAAATTTAAATTAAAAACATTTGCTAATTGGCCACTATCGTATCGGCAATAAAATCATGTCATAAAAAATGTTTTTAAGGAATATGATAAAACAAACTTAAACATGTTAAAAGAATTTCATTAAATTCAATTGTTATTATTTACGTGTAAACTTAAATTCGAGGGAATTCTTTTTAAGCCGCATATTTTAAAAGACAATATTTAGGAACAAATACTCACGAGTCTTTGAAATGAAAACATAATTTAAAAAAGCAGCTGTTTTCAATGTGAGAAGCATTTGAGAAATTAAATTCAAAGTTAACCGTCTTTAAGAAGCCAAAATAAAACTGGTTTTAAGCAAGTTATTTTCACATTTTGAAATAAATTAAATGTAAATTAGCATAAGGCCACAATAGCGATAGCAATTCTTTCTGTTTTAAAATTATTCGATTAAAACTTATCGATAAAGTAAATTTAAAAATAATCATTCTATCGTTGGAAAACCGCTTCAATTAGACTGTCAGTATTGTCTTGCAATTAAATTTAAACATCGTTTAACTCTCTGTTCTGCGAATAGTGGACCAATAAAATTCTTAAAAATTTTTATAAATTTTTTAAAATAATTTTTTTTTTTAAATTTTTGAAGAAAATATTTTAATTATAATTCCAGGGCACAAACAAATTTTAAGTAAAAACAAATCGAAATATTTAGACAAGTCAATTTGTTTAATAAAAATCGAAATACGACCATGTAATGTAATGTGAACATAAAATGACCACAATCATTCTATTTTTGGTTAAATAAATATTTATTCTTCCGAAACTTTTTAATATCAAACAGAAGCAAACAAATTTGGAAATTTTGTAATTATTTTATGTAAACCTTAAGCCTCTTTGATCTGTTATTTTACAATTCATAATTTCACACCTAAAATACTATGTAATATGAAAGGACCCGTTGAGTTTAATTTCAGTGAAACGCTTGAAAAAAAGACGTATTTCACCAGTTTAATGGTGTAGATTGACGCTTGTTGAGAGAATCAAAATTTTTGCCTGCCCAAGATAAGACATATTTTTTCAAAATATTTTGTTAAGAAAATGGAAAAATCTAAATACTGGTGTTTAACATTAAAATAATAAAAAAAAAGCTACAAAAACAAAAACAATGAACTTGTTTACAAATAATCGCACTGCGTAATATAACAAAAAACATACATACATAATTGGTCGTTACAACCCTTCAGTCAGAATTACGACCTAGCTTCTCCCACCACTTATGTTGTGTTTTATACATGAGTGGCGGGACATATAACAACAAACAGCAGCATAACAAATTATGATAAACAAGCAAACGAAAATACAATAACAAACACTACAAGAGTAAATATAAACAAAATATACAAACAACAATAATGAAACAAAGATGTTTACATTTACAGAGATCTCGAGAAGGTAAGCCACGAACATTCGCGTTCAAGAACATTCATTAGACTGTTTACGTTGCCATATAAAAGGCAAGGCCAAGCAGCCAACTGAGTTAGTAAAAGTTCAAACAGTCTTATGTGAAGATGCCGTGCGTTTGAAAAGAATAATCGTGGTTTGAAAATCTCCGTTACAAAGATCTGTCGAACAATTGTCGAGTAAGGGCAGCGTTGCCATTTGCCAAGACTTCCCTTTTTTTCAAGTTTTTTGAAATGCAAAAAGTTTTCGTTAAAGTTGTTTTCTAACAAAACAAGTTTTTTCGAAAAATTAAAAATTTCAATAAATTCAACAATAACACGAAATATTTAAATTTTTAAATAAAATATTGTGTATTTTATTAGCCCCGGGCAAAAGTAGCAACGAAACACCAATAGAGGGCACCGGTGTAAAGAGTTCCCTTTAAACATGTTGATACTTTTGTAGAAAACAATTTTTTTTGTAAAAAAAAATTCCCAGAAATAAAAAGTTAAAAAAAAAATTACTGGCAACGCTGAGTAAGGGTGTAAACAGAGGAATAACAAACAAAGCAATTGTTGTTGTTACATCAAGTTGTGACACACAGAATTACAAGAAGCATTTTTTGCAACTTTTCAACAAAAATAAAAAAAGGGGAAAATAAATTATAAATCATATGAATATTGTTATTGAGCTGTTTATCAATGCAAAAATATATAAAAATTTAGTAGCGACCTGCATGGTCCTCCATTTGGCGAAATGCTCTAAGGACCTGTCTTATCCTCTTTGTCTTTGCACTGCAATAACATGAGTTACAAAAACATCGTCAATTTTAGTGTCTTTAGGGCCATTATTACAACTTGCTGTTAACTAAAGGAAGGATTTTAATTGGCAGATAAATTGTTTTTCATTATTCTAAGTGGACAATATGGTAGAAGTGAGCGTTAAGCTGATTCTCCCATCCTACCGGTAACTTTTAAAGTTAAGTTTATCTTTAAACTTGCCATATTATATATTATTTTCAATATAGCAACTTCAAATATAAACAAAATGAGCAAATACAATAAACAAAGAAGCCCGTCGTTGCCACCGCGTTTAAAAATGGTGTTTAATTGAGCAGTTTTATCGACATTGCTCCTGACACATTTTTGAAAAAGTTAACTTTATTTTTTCAGTAGGTTGTAAAAACGAAAAAAGTTAAAGGTGACAATAAAGTTCACTTTAGCTAAAGGTGACTTTAGCTAAACCCAACTTTAACGGCAAGTTGTAATAATGGCCCATAATTTCAAATTACTTAGTAAATGCTAAGTAGTTCATAATTCACGAAGGATATAGTTTGTATAAAAAGGTCATTCCTTTAATTCTTTATTTAGCATTTTCGAAATTTTAATATCAAATATTTGCCTCAGTTTGTTCACATAACAGACATATTTGGCACATATTTGTAGATTTAAACAAAATTTGTGTTCCTTAGAACAAGTTTTCTTCAAATAGGGGCAAATATATTTGAATGTAGTTTGAAGACTATTGTTGTTAGTCGATCATAGTTATGAATTGTCTTACGGGTCTTCAGTTACAATCATAGCACTGCTTAATCAATTGTCATCAAGTAATTGTCATCAGCTAGCTCAGCTACCGTTCCACAGTCCACTAAAATCTATTTTTAGTTGTTAATTTTTTTTCTTCACCTCATCGAATTTTTTATTCGATTGTTTCATTCTACAAAATAGTCTGTTTTTAATTTTCTGTGTCTTATTGCCATTGAAATAAAAAATGTTTTCAAATCAAATTAGAGAAAAATTGGACAACTTTCGGCGTACATTATTCAGTAGCCTCTTAAGTTATTCAATGATGTGTTAATCTTCTTATGAAAGGAGCTGAAATTATAATGAATACACATGGAGATTTGAAATTGTTAAAATCTAAAGAAATATTTAAATGAGTATATATTGGAGAGGCCTATTAAAATTATAAATATTAAAACAAAAACTAAAATTATTACACATACATAATTGGTCATTACAACCCTCAGTCAGGATTACGACCTAGTTTCTCACACCACTTATGTTGTGTGTGTTAATTTTATGCATAAGTGGCGGGACCTACAGTTTAAAGTCGACTCCGAACGACAGATTTTTGAGAAACTTTTTTCATGGTAATTTTATTTGCTCTCAGAGTTTTTGCCAGAAATCTGCTGAGAGGAAGTCGCCGAAGAAATACTTTTTGTATTTTATTTTGATGTCTGGCCTGGGGCTCGAACCCTGGCTTTTCGTCTAATAAGCCAACACACTACCTACCAGACCACGGTGACGGCTTTAGCTTCTGTAAGGGTTTTCAGAGCCCCACCCGATATAATAATTTCATTGAAAAATTTAATGTATTATTCATTAATTTTTATACAGTTATTTTTGACCGACACTGCTTGTGCATTCATACATTGAAATAAATTATGCATTATGTTGTCTTGGATTGGTTTGAATGTCGAAATATTTTTTCATGTAATGTATTTAAAAAACAATTATTGGAAACATTATTAGAAATATTTGAACTATTAAAGATTAATTTCAGTTTAGTATGAAATTATAATTTTAATGTCGTATTCCTATAGACAATGTAATTAAGAGTTTAAAGTATTGAATTCTGTTCATATCACAGAAGAAAAGAAAATAAACAATTAAATGGAACTGTAATGTATAGTCAAGAAATGATTTACAATACTTTTCATGTATGTATGTATGTAATCAAAACCTATCGCTATCAAGTATAAAACTTCAATTCTATGAAGAATAAAATTTCAAAACTTATTATGGCAGCAGTTAGCATTACAAAAGACAAATAATTTACAAGCTATTGTGTTAAGAATAGTTCAAATAGTTGACAACATTGTCAAATGGTATCATAGCTTTAGAGTTAGCCAACTTTACGGGTGTTTATTTAATCTACCGCACATTATCATGGTTTTATTTCCCATATAAATTAGTTTTAATGACATAATTTGCTCTAAATATACTTCATGTACTTATGACAATTTTGAAAAAGCATTTCAAGCAGTTCCCTTTTTACAATATTTCATTAGCGGCTTAATACAATTTGACAATCTAATAAGTCACGTCACTTATTTCGATGTTGTATACACAGTTTTTTTGTTTTTGTTTTATTTGATAAAGTTCTATGAGGTTTTTAGTTTTTGTTTGTACAAAATGAATAAAAAAAATTTTTTTTTTTTATTTCAATTTCATTTGTATGTAAATACGAAAATAATCATGAATTGTTATAAAAAATTTTTTTCAACACTTTAATGTCTTGCTAAATTACAAAGCAAGGTTATCTGTTAAATGATCGTCTCATTGTTCTTGTGTGATTTATTCAATTTCTTTTATTCATTATGCAAGTTTTCTTCACTCTTTTCGTAACAGCTCCAATTAATTCAAATTCAAATAAATCACCATAAAGCACCAGAATTGAGTTAATTTAACTTCATTTCAAAATGACGAGATTGTTTGTCACGTTTTTTTTTTCTTTAGAATTCAATGTGTTGGCGCCATAGTGGAATACCACATTCACTATTACATTAATGACTAATATCATCGAATATAAACGAACAGGTGTTAATTAAACGAAAGTTAATTTCGAAGAGAAATTGTAATGTAAACACACACATCAGTAAATAATGCTTGCCTACTGCATTACAAACGGAAATAAATGGAAATTTCAGTTGGCGCATAAATTGTTGAATTCTATTAAATAGAAAACGTTTCACTAGTTGTTCATCAATTTAATTCAAATGATCTCAACATTAGGTAACGCAAATTGTTTTTATTTTAATCACTTTTTGAACTTTTATATGTGACAGGATACTTGATTTTTTTTTTTATTCAACTACACCAATACCTCACTTTGCGTCGTGGTTGCTTTACAAAAACAAAAAAAAAACACGAATTAAAACGACGCGAAGTGAATTATGATTTTCTATAGCAAACCATATAAGGATCGAAGATAGGTTCCAGAGTTACGAACTAAAGGGTCCGCCAAATAACATTTTTTTTTGAAAATGCTTTAAAAAAAACTGCTGAATATTTTCTCAAATTTCTTTTTTTTATTTGAAAATACAATCCTTCCGGTTAATAATGGAAAATAATTTCATTCAAATGGCTACCTTGGATGGCCATGCAGTAGCGTACACTAGAAGATGCCGATTTTGGGAAAAAAAATCATCTTTTCAGATGAAGCTCATTTTGATCTTGGCGGGTATGTAAACAAGGGCAGAAAACTCGCACGCATACATTGAAAAGCCGACGCACCCAAAACGAGTCACTGTTTGTTGCGGATTTTGGTCCAGAGGCATAATTGGGACATTTGTCTTCGAAAATTACCAAGGAGTGGCCGTTACAGTCAATGACGAGCGTTATCGGGACATGTTGAACGAATTTTTGTTCACAAAAATTGAAGAGGAGGATATTGGCAACATTTGGTTTCAACAGGACGGCGCTAGGTGCCACACAGCCGAAGCTACACTCGATGTTTTGCGCCCTGTTTTTGAAGATCGCATTATCAGCCACAGAGCTGCAGTTTGACACCGTTGGACTATTATTTGTGGGGTGCCGTCAATTGACGCTTTAAAGGAAAATATTCGTGAAGCTATTGGTGAAATACAGTTGCACACAATCGATAATGTGCTTAAAAATTGGACCGATCGTGTAGGCTACTGCATGGCCAGCCGAGGCAATCATTTGAATGAAATTATTTTCCATTATTAAGGATTGTACTTTCAAATAAAAAAAGAAATTTGAGAAAATATTCAGTAGTTTTTTTTAAAGAATTTTCAAAACAAAAAAGTTGTTTGGCGGACCCTTTACTTTTTAAAAAGAAAATTGAACAAAGTAAACCAAAAAAAAACAAATTCAATTAAAATAAAATATTCAATTAATTTATAAAACTCAAAATAAAAATTAATCACTCTCTGATAAGTCCATAGTGGCTGTCGGCTTTCACAAAAAATTTCAATGTTTGGTGAACAGATTTTTTCCTTCGTAGCTTCCGCCTGGAACACTTAAAAACTCCTTCCTCTGTAGGGATCGTTTTTTAAAAAATCTACATAGTTTCGTCAAACACATCGCCTTGGAAATTTGTTCGGAGGTTAAATTTTGTTCTTCGGAGATTTCTCTATTAAACGGTCACAGTCATCTTCTTCATTATCAAATTGCAATTTCAGTTGCAATAGTTCTTCATTAGACAATTTCAAAAAATTTTAAAAAAAGAAATTAAAGACTCGAACCCAAATCGACGCAACTTAGAGAATCTAACGACGCACAATGAAAATTAGTACTAATTCAGCAGCGACGCGACTTCGAAAAAACGCAGAACGAAACGGCGCAAAGCGAGGTATTGGTGTACAGATGTTTATTAAGGATTACCGATGGGTATGAAACTTTTTGGGGTCCCCTAATATTCTATACCGTATGTATTATGAAATGTTCGCTGCTTTTGCGGTTTTGGCAGACTTTGAATTGTTCCTATGTTTTGGTTTAAATAGAAAGTAGTTGATAGCTTACGAGTTGTACCGGTATGAAGTGAGCGTCAAGATACAAATGTCTACATAATTTTTTTTTGTGTTGGCAATGTCACAAACATACATAATTGGTCATTACAATCCCTCAGTCCGGATTACGACCAAGCTGCTGATGTTGTGTGTGTTAATTTTATACATGAGTGGTGGGACCTACAGTTTAATGTCGACTCAGAATGACAGATTTTTTAAAAACTTACAATTCAAATTATTCTCTTATAGAATGTCGTCAAAGAATAACTTTTCAGATTTAGTTTCGTTGGATACGTCGGACCTGTGGTTTGATCTAAAAAGCCAATACACTATCTACTAGACTGCGGTAACATCTGTGAAACATATACGGCATACACCATATCAGTGAACAAACAATATAATATCGTGTTAAAGATGGCGAATTTTGTACCAGAAATGATAATTTTTTGCTTTCATTTAAAGAAATGTGTTGGACATGCACATCGAATGCTTGTCGAGGCATGTGGTGATCATGCTCAATAAGAAGCAACCGAATTGCAAACAAGATTGGTTGAAGATGACACTTTAAGCTAGAAACAAATGACAAAAATGTTAAATGTTGCTTAACAAACTCTTTCTGGCCGTTTAAACAGAAATTGGGAAAAGCATGAATTGACTGACAGACAGATGGAAAACTGAAAAGCCACTTGTGAAATGGTTTGGTTCCAACGCACGATGGAAAATCAGTGTTGTATCGATGTCTTCTTTTATCTAACGGCCGTTATTATGACTTGGCTGTAACTAAAGGCAGGATTTTAAAGGGCAGTTAATTTATTTTTTCATTACTGTAAGTGGACGATAAGATAGAACTGAACGTTAAGCTAAAGGCAACTTTTATTAAAGTTAAGTTTATGTTTGAACTTGCCATACATATGTACATATATTATTTTCAATATGGCAACTTCAAAAAAAGCAAAATAAAAGTAAGTCATTGTCATTGCGTTTTAAAAAAACTTGTTTAATTTGGTAAAAGGTATCGATATTGCTCCGACACTGTCATATTTTTGAAAAAGTTAACGTTATTTTATCATTAGGTTGTAATAACGAAAAAAAATTAAAGGTGACTTTATAGTTCACTTTAGCTTAAGTTGCCTTTTATTAAACCCAACATTAAGGGCAAGTTGTAATAATGGCCTTAAGTTTGTATAAATATTATCATAATATCGAGCCATATTCGCCAAAAAATGTAACCCTCACCATAATCGATTTTCGTTTTTTTTTTATCGAAATCGATAGTTATCGATAATTTGTATCATCTGCAAAAATTTAATATCTGTAGATTTAACCGTTGAAGTGGCCGTGGTCTAGTAGGGTTCGAGCCCCAGGCCAGACATCAAAATAAAATACAAAAAGTATTTCTTCGGCGACTTCCTCTCAGCAGATTTCTGGCAAAAACTAGGTCGTAATCCTGACTGAAGGGTTGTAATGACCAATTATGTATGTATGTAGATTTAACCGTTATGATTTTATAACAAGTGTGTGTGTGGGTTACTTTAAAATTCTTTTTTAAAATAATCGAAATAAAGTGAAACAGTAAGCAAAAAAACACAATTATTTGAGAAATATATTAAAAATTCGTATTTTGGAAGATTTTAATCAATACGTATTGAAACTTATATACAAGTTACGTACTTGTTGCTTGGACACACCATGATGCCTGTTGACTCGATACATATACATAGTACAATTGAATCCTTTATTCGGAGTAGAAACATTTGAGCACGCAAGAACTAACCCAAAAAAATATAATTGTGTTGAGTTAACTAACAGCGATTTTAAAGACTGGAAGAAATTTTCACAAGCGATGTTTCCCAATTCAATGAAAATTCAATTAACAAAATTGTGTTCTGCAATATTCGGAAAAAATACTTCAAATATAACTCTTAAATATGGGTACTTTGATGAATCTGAAACCATAAGTTATGATCCAGACGAAACTGAAATCATTTTTAATAAAAAAAACTATACCCGTAAAATTTCAACACGAATATTTAAATTTAAAATGGGATAAACCGATCAAAGATTCGCTGCCTGAGACCAATCAGGAAGATAATATTTAGAATTAGTAGATACTTTATTCCTGATATATTTACATATAAATATTTGTATCGAACGCTATTTACAAAGTTTTAATATGAAGTACGATATTTTATTTTTTTTTATGTTATATATTCCAAAATGTGCCTACATATTTTTATTTAAAGAGTGAAATTTAATTTAATTTTAACGGAAAAGTCAAGCAAATTCAATAAAAAAAAGAACAGAAAGCCACTTCCTTAAAATAAATTTTTGCGTTAACCCACATATATTTTACTGGTAGGTTGCCAGCAGAACAGCGAAAAAAATTTAACCCACAAAAACAACCGTTACATTGCAAATATCAAAAAACAACAAAACAAAACTTACATTCTAAATTTGAAAGGAATAGCTTTGTCAAATCTGAATTTATTAAAAAAAACCTTCTCCTGTAAAATTCTAATTTTGAGGGTTACATCTTTTTGGCGAATATGGCTCGATATATATACATACATTTCAGAAAAATTATTCAATGACATCACCTGACTACAATGCAATCCATCCGTATAGCGATAGAGGGATACCTATTTTATTTATTAAGTGAAAAAAAAATATTTTCAAGATAACTACTTGGCTCCCTTACATTGGCATTGTATTCATTTAAACGACTGAAGCATAAGCACTAATGTTATTTCATTGACGACATTGTGATAGGACGTTATTTGCTTATATTTTTTCTGTATAGCAAATGAAAAATCTCTCAAAGCAATTCAATTACTATTGAAAAAGAAATTCATTTTAGGGTCCTTGATTTGTTAATCGTACAACTAAATTTTAAAATCTTTAAACAAAACTTTGCATAAAAAATTATTTTAAAAAATAAAAACAAAAAATTGTTGTGATTTAATTTTGATATACGGTGCACTGACATTCAACACTTTGTTTATGGCATTTGCAAGCAATCGTAAAACATAACTACTGTTACCTACTGACATACAGACATGTACAGCCAACTGCTACAGCAATTTCAATATAAAATAACAGAAACAACTATTAACGTTTAAAAGTATGTTGCCATCATTTTTTTTGTTGTTGTTGTTTTTTTCCGAACCTATTCAACCGACATTTAACACCCAACTTTTCTTGTAACAAACCAGTATCACGTAATAAATTGACAACTGTTTTGCAAAAACAACAACAACAACAACAGCAATCTCAGACAAACAACTGAATGAATGAAAAATTGAAAAACTTAGAAAAAATTCTTATAAAAAAAATTAATTTTTATTGCGTGGGTTGTCATGTCAGTACAAGTCAAAGAAAGAAAAACCACAGACAAATAAAACTTTTGTTTGAAGTGGTTTAGAAAAGCGTGGTGTCAAGCGTTTGTTTATTATTTTCAGTTGTATTTGATTTCTCTTAAATTAAATGAGGCTTATGAGATCGTATTCAATTTTTTTAAAGATAATGCACCCGGCTAAGGCGGTAAACTAGCAATAATTTCAATTGTTGGTAATTCTCCATTGGAGTAACAAACTCCATTCAACATGATAGTTTTATAATCATCTCTCCTTTCCAGAAGTCCTGTTGCTAAAGCTTTTTATTTATTTTCAAAAAGCAAACACGCAAAACTCTTTTTCATGTTTTTCTGATAATATTTACCATTATTCTACAAAATGGACCTAAATGGGCACAGCTTACTTGGGACCTGTAAGGCACAATTGTAATACCAATATTGCCTCTTCCGACACATAATTATTTGCCCCTGGTTGACATTTCTCAACCATCGCGAGAGTCTCAAATCGTCTTTGGCTAGACATGTTTTGTGACTAAATTCTGGATGTCCAAGAATTCTTCTTTTCCTAGGTTTTCAAGCACCGGACAATGGCAGAGAAGGTGTTCTGACGTTGCAGATTTTGCAGGAGTCGTTATGATGTGTTCCCAGGTGTGAAAACCCAGAGGCCAGTGTCCCGTTAACACTGCAATGGTGTTATTGGATGAAATCGTGATATGCTCAAATTCTGTTCTACACATATACATACATGGCGTGCCAGGTCTATCTGGTGCCTTCATAAGAGGTTCGTTATCCCATTTTACCTTCGCCAATTTACCAATGGAGCTTTTGTGAAACCATTTGTTTGCCTCTCAGCAGATGAACGCCGACCTAATATAGGAATTCAATTGAATTTTCCATGCTGCTTAATTTATCAATTGCGTCGGTATTGTTGTTACCTTCGATGTTCCCGGAACCCAAAAGAGGATAACCGTCGAATTTCTTGCTATTTTCTCCAGAGTGTACACACTTTACTATTTATAAATATGTATATATCATCATAAGATATACTCTGATATCGAATTCGCACGGCGGCAATTATAACAGAAATTATTTCAGCCTGAAAAGCACTACAACAATAATCTGGTAGTTCAAGGAGCCAACTAATTTTCAGTTGTTCTGAAAAGCTTCCACATCCGACTTTGTTGAAAGATCTGGACTATTCATCAGTGAAAACTTAAGTGACGCTCAGTCTCATTACCGCATTCACCATCATTTGTTTCACCAATATGTTTGGCGGTAGGATGATGTAACCCCAAGGGTAGCAGCTATCATGATCGCGAAATGTTAACATGATATTACCACACGTAATGAATATAAACCGCAGCAGCCTGGGTGTAGAGTATATACCACCAACCTGAATAAGAGCAAGATAGATAGTTCTTGTAGATTTAGTGGGAACCATTCAAAAATCTTCGGACGTCAAAGGTGCAATCGTCATTAATGAGGAGCCTGAGAACTCTTGGTGAAACTGCCTGAAGCGGACATTGACTGCCAAGGCAAGGCGTATGATATGTTTCTAATATCAAGACAATTTTGGGAGATACGTTGTGAAATTATTCAAAGCTGACCTGTAATTCGGAGTCTGTGAATTGTGTTAGTAGGTTTGAGTAATGACTCGATTGCATCCATAATAGTAACATTTAAAAGAAGAACAAAACTCTCTAAATGGAAGATTATTCGGCTCTTGGGTGGATCTTGTGAAAACCGGAGGCAAATAAATGGGACATTGGAGAATAAAGCGACATGGAGAGCTTGAATAGAGAGGATTTCAAGATTTCGAAAGTTCGTGGCGTTGCCTTCTCGAGATCTCTATAAACATAAATATCGGTGTTCCATTATTGTTGTTTGTGTATTTCGTTTACATTTCTTCAGGAAATGTTTGTTGTTGCTTTTTATTTACTTGTTTATCCCTTTTTTATACTGATGTTGTTGCTATATTTTTGTTTACTTCTTTATCATGTAAACAAGTCCATTGTTTTTGTTTTTGTAGCTTTTGTTTATCATTTTCATGTTAAACGATGTAACACCATTTCCATTTTCGTAACAATTGGTTAATTTCATTTAACCATAGTGCACTGATATTAGGCATTAAAATAGCTGTAGACGGATTAAGAATAAGTTTTGTTACAATTTAAATTGATTAAGTTTTTCACGCCTTAAGTAGAACTAAGATATCTAAAACTGCGTCTTAAGTTGTAGGCAATACAATATAAATCAGCAAAACTCACTGTTTCAATCATAAGACTCTCATGATGATACTTTTCTTTCTTACTTAACTTTTCCTGGTTATCAACGCGATCATTGAATTTCAAATTGGAAATATAAAAAAAGAAGATCACCAGATCAAACATAAATTAGAAATCATCAATTCAAAAAACAAATTCATTCAAATTTCAAATTTTAATTTTCCATCCCTGAGAAAAAAAATTCAATTTTTTTTTCATCTATTTTGCAGCTTTTTCTTGTCGTTCATATCAGCCGCTTTCAAAATTAAAAATCAAGTGGGTTTTATTTTTACAGTCAAATAAAACAAAATATCGCACCGATTGCTGTTATTGTTGTTGTTGTCTTGTCATTTAAATATTCGACAAAAAATTTCAAAGAATGGAAGAGACAGCAGCAGCAGCAGTAAAAAAAACACCACTGTCTGCCTCCATGGAAAAAAGTCAAAAAAATCAAAAAAAATGTGTTAAACGGAAATGTCGTTGTTGTTTTTGTATTTATATTGATTTATGAGATAAATTTAACACTTTTATTTGTTTATCTGTAGCGTTTTCATTTGTTTTTGTATGTTTTCTCATATAAAATACAACAAATGAAATCATGTTTTATTTTAATACGCGACCTGCCTCACATACTCTAAAATGCGTAGTTGTTATGGACGCGTACGTATTTAATGAGGGTTTCCGGAATATTATTGTTGACACCGATCAAGTAGTGGTCGACATATGTTGGCTTATTCAATACTTTTTTTGAGTTATTGCTGTGTTACAAATTTTATTACTATTGTCGATTGTAGTTGTTGCTGTTGTTGTTGTTGTTTCTATTACGCTATGATAGTTAAATTTCAAATAAAAGGCGATAATAAATCTGAAAGACAAATATGGTCATCCACGAGTTGTGTTACAGAAATTACTTTCTCACCTTCAGTGTTGTTTTACTACGTTTTGGGAAATTCCCTTTTTAAGAAGCCACATTAAAGTCAAGTTTTTTTGAAAATGTGTGTCAAATTTATTGACATTGAAATTATGATAAAGAGAAATACAATGTATGTGTGGGTCCACTGTTTAATTATTAAATATTTATCAAATATTCATGTTTATATTGGCTTTTTTTCTTGGTTCTTTAAAGGTGCTCAAAATTTAAAAAATTTGCATTCAGCCATCATTGTAAATACAATTGATGGTTTGATTGATTAATTCTTAATTCTTTAATATATAGCTGTATAGTTTTTTTTTATTTTCGCTATACATAACACCATGCGACAAAATAAAAAAAATAAATATACCCAGCTAATGACATAGTGTAAGTTGTGAGTTTTTTAGAGTAGAACTCAAAAATATTTTTTTTATATTTCTTGAACCCTCCAAACTTGTTTTATTTGACAAAAACTGTTTTTTTTCGACTTTACTCACAAATTTATTGATTACTACGTTTTGTTTTTTCTGTTTTTTTTTCGACTTTACTCACAAATTTATTGATTACACAAACATTTCTGAACCAATGTCCAAAATTTAAACCTTATTAAATGATATACATATATATATTATTTGACTTAATATTGTATGAAGTTTGATGAGATAAACATAACAGATGCGAATTTTTTCCATATTTTTTCAAGTTTGTCCATTCATAGTAGCAAACTTCAATTAAAAAGATGAAATAAGTGATGACATTCTGAAAGTGCATTATCTTATGAAGAAATTGATGCTTCGTTTGATCAAATCGGACAAAAATTACCGTAGTTATTATTTAAAGAGTCTAACAATAGTCGATAGACCACGGCGACTTGTATAGGGTAGGCCATTTAAAAGTTTAAATTTTAAAAATGCAATTAAACAAAAACTTTATGAAATTTTGCCAAATTTATTCTTTTGTTGTGAAGTAAAATTGTTCCGGTTAGCAATGGAATATCGTTTCATACAGATGTCCGCCGCAGCTGGTCTCACAGTACCTCATTCGATTGCGCCAATTTTCGTGAAATTTTTCGAGTTCATGAGGCCTTATGTCGGCCATGGCATCCCGACTTTTGACCTTCAAATGCTCAATTGCCTCAGTTTTGTTGGCATAACACTTTTCTTTAACAGAGCCCTACAGAAAATAGACCAACGGTCTCAAATCGCAGCTTCATGAAGAACAATTGACATCGCCATTTCGGCTAATTAAATGACCATCAAATGTTTGACGCAATTAATGGATCGAATTAACGTATCTACCCACTAAGATAAAAATGAGCTTCATCCGAAAAGATGCTTTTTTTTGGCAAAATCGACATCATCGTGCAGTTTCTTGTTGACCCAATAAATTCCGGTGTTGCTTAAGCGAAAATCGATTCTTTACATTCAGTGGAGATAATATTCTGAATTTTGTGACAGAATAGAATGTCATAAGTATTGCCAGATTCGAAATAATCGATGTTTCAAATTTAAACCGATAGGTGGCCCACCCGATACATAATGCAATATATGCTATTCAATGCATTATCGTTGATATGGAGTGAAATTTCTTTTTTGGGGCACTGTTGCATACCTAATTATAATGTATTACCCCTACGACACTACCATATACATATTATAAATAAATTGAACAAATATTTCAAACTACACAAATGAGTCAGGATTACGACCTAGTTCCTCACACCACTTATGTTGTGTGTGTTAATTTTATACATGAGTGGCGGGACCTACAGCTCAAAGTCGAGTCCGAACGACAGATTTTTGAATAACTTTTCATGGCAATTTTTATTTTTCATATTTCGTTTGTTCAAGATGTCTGAGCTGGCCTTTGAGCCATGGTCTCATGTCTAATAAGCCAACACGCACCTACTAGACTACATTTTGTCATACACATAGTTTAAATAGATGCCAGTGAATTACAACACTACTAACAACAACACAACACACTACCTACTAGACTACGACGACTACAATATTCGCTTTTACCATTCCCCAAAATTTGTTTGTATAGTATTATCGACTTAAAATGAATTCCAATTGCTGGGCAGTTTTTCAAAGTATACAAGCAACTTGACCTAAAAGTCGTCAAAAGGACTATATATTCTGAATTAAAATAAAATTGGACAAACAAACTTTGTGTAGCTAAACTAAAAATTATTTTAAAAAGTACATAATGAATGACTACTTAATTATGCGCGTTCAATGCGGCCCCTTAACCTGGAGGACAACATCGAGACTGCTCGAGTTAACATCTCAACCTCCACAAAGGATACATTTTGAAGTGAATATTTTTTAATCGTTACTTTGACATTCAGTAGAGAATATATATTAGACATAAAACGGGTCGTGTTTATAGACTTTAATTTAATTGTCCAAAATCTTGATAAAAATAAGTATACAACAAGAATAGTGTAAATTTTTCAAGTTCAAGTTTTAAAATTGCTTTAGAGCAGATTTTAAATCGTGTTGGTTTATTTAATAACACGGTGCGACAGTCAAAATACACCCAGCTTATGGCATGGTGTAGGTTGTGACTTTTGTTGAGTAGAACTCAAAAATATTTTTTTACATTTCTCGAACCCTTCAAGCCTTCTTTTCTTTGACAAAAACGGTATTTTTAATCTTTTCACACATAATTATTGTTTACCCAAATATTTTTTAACCACTTTTTAAAAACTATACTTTTTTGAAGAGTGTAGAGATGAGCCTTTAAAACGATATACATAAAGATATAATTACAACCTACATTTTATGAGTTTTGATCGGGAAAACTTGGAAAAAATGATTTTTTTCTTATTTTTTAAAGTTTAGCCATTCTTAATTGCAAAATTTCATTAAAAAAATATCACATAAGTGGTGACATTCTGAAAGTGCATTATCATGTGAAGATATTTACACTGCGTTTGATAAAATCGGATAAAAATTATCGTAGTTATTATTTAAATATAAAATATGTCTTCTTATCAAAAGAACTTTCAGTTCAAAAATGACAAAATGTGTCAATTTCACGTTTGGGCGGCTACCAGAAGTCGGCTAATATTTGTGTTTTTTTGCAAATACTATTATTTCTCTTTGCGCAAACATTGGCCAACTTTTAGTGGCCGCCAAACATGAAATTGACACAATCAAGATGTATCAAAAATTCTGAAAATATTTTAACTGAAAGTTCATTTGAAGAAAAATATATATGAAAATATAACACGACTGTTCTACTCTTTAAATAATAACTACGGTAATTTTTATTCGATTTTATCAAACAAAGTGTCAATCTCTTCACAACAGAATGCACTTTAATTTTGCCACTTATTTTATATTCTTTAATTAAAGTTTGCTGCAATGAATGGACAAACTTGAAAAATATTTAAAAAAATATTCATTTTTCAAGTTTACCTTATCAAACCTCATATGATATTAAGTCAAATGATATATATATGTATACCGTTTTAAGGCACCATCCCTCCTCATTCTAAGAAAGTTTAAATTTGTGACATTGGTTCAGAAATGTTTGTGTAATCAATAAATTTGTGCGTAAAGTCCAAAAAAACAGTTTTTGTCAAATAAAACATGCTTGGAGGGTTCAAATAATATAAAAAAATATTTTTGAGTTTTCTCAACAAAGCTCACAACCTACAATATATCTTTAGCTGGACGTATTTCATTTTTTTTTTTAATTTGGCGCATAATGTAATGTGCAACAAATGCTATGAGAAAACTTATTGGAAGCTTTTACTAATTAAATTATTCTTTTCGAAGAATTTGTTTGAGTTCTGTTTCCCACCTGTTAACAGTTTGGTTGGTTTGACAGTTCATTTAATGAATACGTTTTTTGTGTACCCGTAAATATCGTTTTTCATTAACAATTGCAGTAGTTTCGATTTTCCATTCTAATCGAAAAAAATAAACAATCTCACTATTGCGTTTAAAGTCCATTTTGATAAAAATTATGACTGAAACTTAACTAAACACTTCAATAAACCTTTGAATAATACAACCGCTTGACACTTCTTAAAAAAAAGTTTTTTGCCACATCAGTGTGGAGTAAACATGATTTGAAGAGCCAGCCGCACAGTATATTTGAAATGTTTTTTTTAATATTTTTCAAAAACATTTTTGTTTATTTTGCGGTTGTATGTCACATTTGCTAATTAACTCAGTCATCTTAACTAGTGTGAGAATTTCGTTAAATATTGTGTTATTTGATGAACACATTTGAAGAAAAAAAAAATGATGAGTACATTTTCAAAAAATGGCGTCATCACTTTAAATAATAATGTCTGATGGCAATTAATATTCATGTGGCATTTGTAAAAAAAATTGCAAACAAAACAAATTCCTTACAATATATGTACATACAGAGGTAGTCATAAGTATTTACACAAAAGAGCATTTTTACGTTTTTCTTAAAAAAGGTCTCAGTACTTTTTACTGGAAGTAAATTTTGAAAAAAATGTTTAGTATTGCCTAGCCTGGAATATGCAGAAGCAAATAAAATAAAATTGGAAAAGATAACGGTTCTTAGTACTAAATAAAAAGCAAATAACCATATGCTTATAAGTTGTCATAATTATTTACACACATTTTATTCTTTTCAAAAGTATTTACACAAGACTTAAGTCCGGTCGCAATCTTTATCTTAATTATTTTATTTTTATTTTTACATCGTTTATTAATAAACTTAACTAGTACTTTGTAATACTGCCTTTTGAATCAATGACCGCCTGTAATCTTTCTGAAATTGACTTAATTACGTTTTGGGCAAATTCGGGAGTCAATTTAGACCAAATTTCACTAATTTCTTGTATAGCCTCTTCGCGTTTTCGACTTTTATCTATAGTCCTATGATATTTTATGAAAGCCCAAACATTTTCAATAATGTTTAGGTCAGGGCTCTGAGAAGGCCATGGAAGAACAGCCTGACATACGTTTTCTAAGAATATGGTAGGTAACCATCCTTTGTGGCAAGGGGCATTGTCGTGCTGTAAAATCCATTCACTGGTTGGAAAAAGGTATTTTGCGGACTTAAAGGCATTGTTGTTTATAATTTCGAGATAACCAGACTGCTTTAAAGTCCCGTCTATCGGTACCAAATTCCAAAACCGTAATATGATAGACATCCCCAAAACATCACTGTGCCGCCACCAAATCTGTTATGTGGTTGTGCAGCCCTTCTTTTGTTTCGTGGTAGATGCATAAAGCGCTTACAGAACGAGCCCTGGAATTGAAATGCAGCCTCTTCCGCCCACAATACAATGTACCAAAACTCTGTAGGCTTCTTAAGCAAATGCGAGACGGCTTTGGCAATTTGGTACCGATAGACGGGACTTTAAAGCAGTCTGGTTATCTCGAAATTATAAACAACCATGCCTTTGAGTCCGCAAACAACCTATTTCCAACCAGTGAATGGATTTTACAGCACGACAATGCCCATTGCCACAAAGGATGGTTACCTACCATATTCTTAGAAAACGTATGTCAGGCTGTTCTTCCATGGCCTTCTCAGAGCCCTGACCTAAACATTATTGAAAATGTTTGGGCTTTCATAAAATATCATAGGACTATAGATAAAAGTCGAAAACGCGAAGAGGCTATACAAGAAATTAGTGAAATTTGGTCTAAATTGACTCCCGAATTTGCCCAAAACGTAATTAAGTCAATTCCAGAAAGATTACAGGCGGTCATTGATTCAAAAGGCAGTATTACAAAGTACTAGTTAAGTTTATTAATAAACTATGTAAAAATAAAAATAAAATAATTTAAATAAAGATTGCGACCGGACTTAAGTCTTGTGTAAATACTTTTGAAAAGAATAAAATATGTGTAAATAATTATGACAACTTATAAGCATATGGTTATTTGCTTTTTATTTAGTACTAAGAACTGTTATCTTTTCCAATTTTATTTTATTTGCTTCCGCATATTCCAGGCTACTCAATAGTAAAGTTTTTTTTCCAAAATTTACTTCCAGTAAAAAGTACTGAGACCTTTTTTAAGAAAAACGTAAAAATGCTCTTTTGTGTAAATACTTATGACTACCTCTGTATGTTTGTCAAATATTGTATTTAATATTATTGAGTTGCATTGAAAGCCCTAAACTTAGAAGATGTTTTCAAAAGAACTGCTGCTACATTTTGCAGTTTGTACTTTCACATGTTTGATGAGTATTCAAACTTTAAAAATGTCAGGTTATTAATTTATAATAAGTGATCAAAGCTTAGATCCACGGAAATTAAGTTGTGCCCTTTTAATATTGGTAATAAATCGGTTGTATGTATCCTGTGTGAATCTGAGAGCTGTGTTTTTCTCCGATTTTACATAAATGTGTCTACGGTAGCCCAAGATATTACAACCCAGAGCATTCGGCTGTAATAGCGGTGTTTTTAAAAAACTTTCTGAATATTTTTTAACAGTCTTTCGTTTGATTAGTTGATTTAAAAATACCTCCACACGAATGAGAACTTAAAATATTTCTCAAAATTACATGTTTGTAATACATTGGCATGTAGCCGCTGTAGTTTAGTTGGTATTGCGTCAGCTTATTAGACGTACGGCCACGGTTAAAACCATAGGTCAGATATCTCCAACAAAACGAATAACGAAAAAATATTTCTTACGGCGACTTCCTCTCAGCAGATTTCTAGCGAAAACTCTGAGAGTAAATGAAATGTGAGAAGCTAGATCGTAATCCTGACGGAAGGGTTGTACTGACCAATTTTGTATGTATTTAACACAGTGGCATTATTAACAGATGAGAAATTGTCCGTTTAACAATACTATGTTCAGACATGCACTTTTATTGAGTCAATATTCGGTTTATTGAGTACAATATTTTAAGTGTTTAGACATAACAATATACGGAGTTCAGCTGCTTATTCAATATTCATTGGACAGCTAGTAAACCAAACAGCTAGTTGTTTCAACAACATTGTTTTTGTTTTGTTCATTGTTTTTTTTTTTGTTTTTTTTGTTTGTCGTTGTTGATATTTGAGTTCGGAAAATTGTAATATACTCTCTGAACGTCATCAATATTATAACAATTTATGAATTTATTGAGCAATACTTAATTGACATCTTATATGAAATATTGAGATCAATAATGCCGTTTATTGCGATTTACTCAATATAAGTGCATGTCTGAACATAGTATTCAAATATGATTTTGCTCAAAAATATTCAGAAATTTATCGATAACTCTCTTTACAATATTTACACTTTATTTGTTTGTAAAGTACGAATGTGAACTGTGCCATGCCTAGATATACACTCAGCCATAAAAGTATACATACGGTTAACAAATTTCAGAAATTTTTTAACCAATCGGTTTTCGTTGAAAATCTTTATAATTGTCTGACAACTTTCCTCGATTTTAAGACGGTCTTTTGCTTTGGTTCAGAAGTTTGTGAAATTTGTTAATCGGATGTATACTTTTGTGGGCCTGTGCAGGGCCACAATTCAGTTCAATTTCAGAAATTATTTAGCCAATGCAAAATACCGTTTTAAAATCGAGGAAACTATATATTTGACTATCAGTGAAGATAATTGAATCCTTTGTGATAAGTTTGTATAAATTTGCCTTAGCCCTGATTATTCTCCCTCCCTGGAAGTCGGCGGCGTTGTTCATAACAACAAGTCGCTAAGGCCATCTGCCCCATGGATTCATTGGACGAAGAAAGTCTATCTGTATTTTTATTAAGAGCATTACAATTCTTTCTGCATACTATTTCCGATGAAATTACCTTTTCTGTGAACTAATAAGGCTTGTTCATGTGTGTGCAAACTTATCGTTGCTACATATATGGCCATGGCAGCCATTTTTTATAATTATTTTCTGAATATTATTTATTTTACTCGCTGCATTTGCTAGTAGAAGCCACCAGCTTCGGCTTCGAAAGTGAGTGATATTTTTCCAACCAATGTTCCTTGAACTTTTCTCTCCTTTCCACAGATAAACAATAAATTAACGCTTTGCTGGGTTTATTTACTTCAATTTACTGTCAATAAATAAAAACTTCTCTCGTAAGAACTGGAACTCCGTATGACGACTAAAACGAAACTTTTAATCACACACTTAACAACACCAATTCACAAATCCCGTTTATGTCAAAGCTAGAGAACGAACTTCGCTTCTATTTTATAATGATAAAATGAATGCTACAGATAAGAGTGTAGTATTACCAGTAAATTTTAAATTTTAAAACAATTTTTAACATGTATACGCTCACTTTTTTGGTCTCCCTACAATAGGATTTCATACAACAAAACTGATTTATGGGAGCATACCTGGCAACTGCCAATTCACTTAAAACTTCAGTAAATTCAATTAAAATTTTATATTCAAATTATTAAAGCCTAGTGTGGCATAAGCATGAATTTACTTAAGTTTACCTGCAGTGCAAAGTCTACCATAGCTCGCTTCATTCATAGCCGTCTGATAACCAAAACTAAAGAATTAAATTTAAAAATTCAGTTCAATTTTAATTTTTATGCAAATTTTATAGAAATTATTTAATTTTAATAAATGGTGTGTAAAGATAAACATACACATTCAATTGTATATATTTATAAAAGCAGATAACAAGGAAATACAAATTAACATGCACATGCTAATTTTACGAAAATACATTGTCTTGTGAATGTTATTTTAACAAATTTCATATATTTTTTTAAAAAGTGTTTATTTTTGCATTGTCATCTGGGGTTTTGCAAATATTTATTCATTTTTTCTATACAAATTTTTACACTTCCCTTCATTAATTATATATAATAATTATACATAGTTGTACCAAAATATTGCACCCAAACTATGTAAGAAAAACCATAACGGCAAAGTTTACATCAAATTTTGCATGTGTTATATAAAATGACCTAAAATAAGGGACCGAAAATAACTGTTATTTTCGAATTTTTGATTAAAAAAAGCAACCGCAGGGAAATGTCGGAGAACAAAACCAAGTATACCATTTCGATTGTCTTGGACCAAAGTTTCATAAAATGCGATGCTTTTTTTAAAACATGATTTTTATTTTTTCGAGCAAAAATAACAGTTATTATTGACTTTTATTTTTTCGAGCAGAAATGAAAGTTATTTCGGTTTTTCCAAACCCTATGGCACAAAGATAAGTGTTTAATATACGAAGAACTTATTTCTAATAATTTTCTAACACAAATTGCTTTAATTTTTTTAAAGAATTTTTTAATAAATATTATGAGTTAAAACAAAAAAAAGCTTTTATTTCAGCTCGAAAAAATAAAAGTTAAACTTTTATTTCTGCTCGCAAAAATAAAAGTCAAAAATAACTCTTTTTTCTGCTCGCAAAAAAAGTCAAAAATAACTGTTATTTTTGCTCAAAAAAATAAAGTCGAAAAATAACTTTTATATATATACAGTGGTGGCCACGAATTTAAGACACGACATATGAATGACTTAGTTGTGATAATATTTACAATCCTGGAATATCAAATTTGATATTCTTTATTCTTCTATGTACCCCGTAATATTAAGAAAAAGTACCATTATTTTATTTTGTTTCTTTTTACATTTTGTTGCTTTTTGATCATATTATTGTACAAACGTTTATTTGAAACTGGCCACGAATTTAAGACATTTCAGAAACATCTGGTTTTTAAATGATTTTTTTTGGTGTTTTTGAAGCTAAATGGTGAGCAATGAATATTTTATTTTATTTTATGTTGGAATACATAGAAATATTTAATTATACATGGCCAGAGTTACTTGGAATTCCGATGCCGAGCGAAACTGATCCAACAACTAAAATTTGATGGAAAAACAGTAATTGAGATATCCAAGCTGCTTAAATGTTCTAGATGCAAGATTTACAGCACGCTGGAACACATCAAGCAACATGGTACCACCAAAAATGACAAACAGCAACCTAGAGCCCGAAAAATTACACCCTAAAGCAGCTGCTAATAATCCTTTCACGAACTCAAGTAAAATAAAAAATAAAATTGCATTGGATTTTGGTATTGATATTTCGTCTAGGGCAATAAGAAGACGTCTAAATGAGAAAAATATGCGTGGGTGAATTGCACAACGTAAACCACTTGTGTCAAAAAAAAAAAAAATATATCAAATCCCGACTAGCGTTTTCGAGATAACATCTCAATAAACCGATGATATTGTGGAAAAATATACTTTGGACCGACGAGTCAACGTTTTGCTGCTTCGGCTCTGATGAAAAGCAGTGGCTAATATTACTAAAATCTTAAGAAAAATATCATGGACCTAAATTTTTTTTGATAAGATGTAAAAATTATTACAAATATATAAGTAAAATATCGTGTCTTAAATTCCTGGCCACCACTGTACATATTTTTTTTATTTATTATTATTTATTATTTATTATTTATTTATTTATTGATTGACTTCAGTACAACAAGCATTTAATCTTATTTAATAGTACTGTTTATACAATGTTACGATTAAGGTAATAGTTATATATATACATATGTATGTAAATTTCGTAAGAAAGCAAAAATTATATTAATTAAATTTAAGTTAACCATAAATTGGATTGAATTAAATGGTAAATTTTAAAGAAAAGAAAAGTGCGTTGAAATTGCAGTTTTAAATCGCATTACATTGCTTTTCATTTGAATTTCTGGCGGAAGTTGGTTCCATGAACGAATTGCATTAATATAAAAGTGCCTTTCAGACACCTGTTTCTGCTCAAAAAAATAAAAGTCAAAAAATAACTTTTATTTTCTAACTTTTACGATCAAAGTTATAACAGTTACGGTCCCTGCCTAAAATTTCTACCTTTTAAATATATAGGGTGGGCCATTTAAAAGTTTAAAAGTAAAAAAAATGCAATAAAACAAAAGCGGTTTGAAATTTTCCCGAATTTATTTTTTTGTTGTGAAGTGCAATTATTCCGAGTAGAAATGGAATATTATTTCATTCATATGGCTGCCGCGGCTGGCCACACGGTACTTTATTCGATCCGACTAATTTTCGCGCACTTTTACGAGTATATGGGGTCGTACCTCGGCAATAGTATCACGAATGTGATCAAATGCTCAATTGCTTCTAGTTTGTCGGCACAACACTTTTCCTTAATGGCGCCCCACAAAAAATAGTCCAACGGTGTCAAATCGGCTAATTATACGGCCATCAAACGTTTGATGCAATAAATCATTTGTGGTTTGAGAATTGTGGCAAATTGCACCATCCTGTTGAAATCAATCATCGTTCGCATCAATATCACGATGCGACAGGTGTCTTCATTAACTGTAATGGTTGCGCCGTCCTCATTTTCTAAGAAATATGGGCCAATGATGCCTCCGCTCAGTTTAGAGTCAATTCCGAACTGCAGATTTTTGAGAAACTTTTCATGGCAATTTTATTTACCTTCAGAGTTCTTGCCAGAAATCTGCTGAGGGGAAGTCGCTGGTGAAATATTTTTTTCATATTTCGCTTTGTTGGAAATGTCTGACATGGGATTTGAACCTGTGGTCTTACGTCTAATAAGCCAACACGCTACCTAGTAGACTACGGCGATTTCTTCGTCCAATTAACTTTATGGTAATCCTATCATCTGATTACCTGTGTAAATTTCATTAATTAAACTGAAACGAATTAAAGAAATAACAAAAACATTCAACACACGCTTTGTGATAGTTCCATGTTTCTGAAATAAAAAAGCAGTGTTTATCAAAAATTAAAAATTCTCGAGAAAATCTCGAACTTAATTTGCTCGCTTAATTTAAATTTATTCACCCACACGATTAAAATATTATGCCACAGTCTTGTGGTCAAATCAATTTAAGTGTATCGTTTGCGTAAAAGTCTTAAAACTAAAACCAAAAGGAGGAAAACATTTGAAACAAGTTTTGAAAATCTATTGGTTACACTCCCAATCCACAAATACTCCATTGGATCAATGACCACAAACGTGATTTATTAAGTCATAAAGTGAATATAAAATAAAACAAAAAGTAAAAATAAATTATTTGAGTATTCTTCTCCGATACTAGAAAATGTTGTATAAATCTGCACTACATGGATGCACTTGCGGAAATAAATGGAAAACTCTATTTGCACACAGACAATCTTTGCAGCATAAGGTTTCAGAGGAAATCATCGTTGAATAATAGTAAGTTTTTTAAACTCGGCTCCATTGGATTATCTATTCTTTTATGATTTATCGTTCGTTGTAGTAAATTAACGCCTACAATCAAGCACTTGCGATACGTAGGCGAGTATTTTAGAATGTTTATCATGAGTGCGCTGTGATTGCAATCTCATCGACGCAATCACGCAAAGTATGAAATTCATTCATTAAATTACATTGAAAGAGAAAAAAGTTATTAATCCACCATACACACGCGCGCTGTATTCAATAAAAGAAAAAAAGAGATAAACTTTGGCGATAAAAAACAGCGTGTTATAGGCACGTTTGTTAAAAAACTCTGTACAGATAAACAAAATCAATTTTAAATGAAAGAAAGCCAAAATTAATATTAAATTTCGAATAATTTATCAATTTCGATTTCTGTTATACTCTGATTGTCGTGTGCAGCCCCTGCACTGATCAACTTTATCGATAGGTTTGGTAGATTTTGCTTAGTACAGGGACAGCGCTAACCTGTTGCATCACAACGCGTCGCTAAGCATGCTGAAGTGAGCTTTGGTATCAAAGCTACTATGCCTACCTACCTACCTAGATATATCACTGACGTTACATCCCCTAGTGGTAACAACGCGGTGGCTGTGTTTTATACCCAAATATACACCCGAGAGCAAGCTCAGTTACACTCTTAACCACTTTCACAAAGGAGTTTAGATAGTCTCCGACCCCTAACGAAGAGAGAAATCACGTCCAAATGCATGGCTTCGAATTGGTACTTACTTATGGTGATGCAATCAATGGTATACTTTTGCATATCGTGTGGTTGCATCATTGTGCGTGGGGGCGCTGGTAGACGCATTGTTTCCAACCGTGCTTAGAGCACCGTGGGGTAAGCCATCGTGGCGATACTCACGTAAACCCTGGACTAATCACTGACGTTAATACAATATAATAAAATTTATTCAACTGAAATATAATTCAATTCCGAATTTATAATGCAATTAAAACTCAAAATAAAAATTAAAATTTTGTCTAGTAGGTAGTGTATTGGCTTATTAGACTGGAGTCCGTAGTTCAAACTCCAACTCAGAAGTCTGGAACAAAAAGAAATATATGAAAAAATATTTCATCGGTGACGTTCTCTCATCAGGGTTCTGGCAAAAACTCTCAAAATTGCCGTGACGAAGTTTCCCAAAAACCTGACGTTCGAAGTCAACTTTAAAGTGTAGGTCCCTCCACTCACTGGAAGGCAAATCACATCTTCACTTTAGCAGCAGTCATTAAGTCATTTAGTCATTAACTTGTTGGAAGTAATAACCATAAGTCGCCGTAGTCCAGTAGGTAGTGTGTTGGCTTGTTAGACATGAGACCGCGGTTCAAATCCCCGGTCAGACATCTTTAACAAAACAAAATATGAAAAAATATTTCTTCATCGATTTCCTCTCAGGAGATTTCTGGCAAAACCTCTATTCGATTTTAAAGTGTAGGTTCCGCCACTCATGTATCAAATTAACCCACACAACATAAGTGGTGCGAAAAGCTAGGTCGTAATCCTCGGTATTGTGCTACTGAGGTCATGCTATTTTCCTCAAATTCTTTAAATTGAGCTCCTTCTTTTTCTTCCTCCATACTGAATAAAGTCAAATGAATTTTAAAAAGATGTGTTTTCTTCAGATGAGTCAAAATATATAATTTTTGCTTGTACGGAAGTACGATCTCAAGACACGCTTAAGCAAGGTCGAACCTATAAGAATCTGAATTAAAAGATTCGCTGTGTTGCAAAGGATTTCGATTATTGCATGTCACTCTGTTGTTGTTTTAAACAATCTTTCAGGGATGAGAATAAAGAGTTCCTCAACATTGCTGTCGACAGCTTTGAAAAAGTCTTTTAAGTTAATGGTTGCAGGTGCCCGGTTTGTTAGGGATTTTAATGGTTATTGCTCTCTACTGTACCTCATGAGGGAAACCGTTATTGGACGTATTTTTTTAGAGTATAAAAGATATCAAGACATGCGTATGTATATATTGATCTGTATATTGCAAAGCCGTTATACTGATAAGCGTTTCGAAGGACCATTCGAGAGCAATATGTGATCGATACTTATCGGATGAGTATAGAGTGTAATGAGGAGAGAGTAACGAACATTTATACAGGAAAGAGCAAAAATCCTTTTGAATTGTACACTATACTGCCTCTTTGTGCTACAGTGAAATTGAAAAACAACAGGTTTGATCTTCTTTGAAAGAAAATTACGTAGGAATTGTCAACAGAAGCAGACACTGTAGACTTGGCCTCGCCTACATTCAAAGTTGCAAACAAAAACTCAACACATTTTGTTGTTATCGATTGTAGTCTGGTGTAGGGAATAGTTAACTTGATGCCTTTAGCAATTGGTTTTCGTACATTTTTTTTTAGGTCAGACACCTCAGTGTTGCATTTAATTGGAAAACTTAAAGCTGAACTCCACAATGTCAACATACGCCTCTGCATAGTATATTGCAACATAAAAAACATGTCAAATTGCAGATCACAGGCAACCCACGTTTCTGAATGCTTAAAAGGCTGACTGGCTATAAAGAATAATTACAAAAAAAAAACCTGAAAATACGTCTACAGGCTCTGAACAAAACTCCAGCCAAAGGTAAAAAGAACAAAGACGTACATATTGCGATATCCTGTTAATGAAAAATAGAAAAAATAAATGGAGTACAAGGTTCACAAGGTGCATGCTGTAATGTCAAAATGAAAATTTAATAACGTTTTAATATTTTTATGAATAATCATGTATGTAAACATATACATATTTAGCATGTGCAAATGTTTGGTTCTGTTTGTCATGTTGATGTAGAAACTTAAGGACAAAATGTTACCAATAAAACGGCAAATTAGTTAGTTACGGTAGCAGCACGGTAAAGGGCCTTTGTTTAAGTTGACATTGCAAGATGTTGCATATTTTATTGCCGCAGCCTAAAGCTATTCAGAGAACTGAACTATATTGTAATACACTTTAAAAAATAAATTATAATTATTTTCACCAGCAAGGTTAGGTAACTTGCCGTTCACTGGCAAGTTCACACGGTGTCCATATGGCCCATTGTGGTACCCAATGTCAGCTAAGCCCCCTCGTCTTGATCTGTTAGTGGTGGGTTTGAATCAGAGTTTAGCAATGAGTATTCAAAAAGATGAGTAGATTCGAATCATACTCATAATTTCTGATACTTATATGCATGCATACTTATTTTAATATCATGGAACCTCTACTCATATTCAAAGTTTGAAATACTCATTATACTCATACTTAACAATACGCATGATGTTGGTTTCGACTCTCCATAACTCAACATTTACACGACTCACAAAATAAGAATGATTTGCGTACGAACACTACAATACTGTCTTTGTCTTTTTTTGTAATGCAATTTTTCTAAAGTTATGAATCTGAATGAGCAGGGTCATGAATCAAACAAATGGTATGAGTTTGATGTCTACGTTGTACTCTTACTCACTACGTTGTACTCATACTCGTCTAGTAGGTAGTGTGTTGGCTTATTACACTTAAAGCCAGAGTTCAAACCGCAGGCCAGATATCAAAACGAAATATAAAAAAATTATTTCTTCGGCGACTTCCTCTCAGCAGATTTCTGGCAAAAACTCTGAGAGTAAATAAAATTGCCATGAAAAGTTTCACAAAAATCGACTTTAAACTGTAGGTCCCACCTATCATGTATAAAAATTAACACACACAACATAAGTGTTGTGAGAAACTAGGCCGTAATCCTGACTGAAGGGTTGTAATGACCAATTATGTATGTATATGTATTCCTGTAGAGGCAAATATATCCCCTGCATCGTGTCCTCCTAAGACATCACCGATCCCTTCCGTGCCAGTTCGTCCGCCTTTTCGTTCCCATCTGTGCTTCACCTGCAAACAATTGTAAATAATATCTGACATACATGTTACTGTTGCACTATGAAGATGTACGAAGTGAATTGAGTGAGAGATTGTTATTAAAAAGTTTAAAAGCAATTTCGTTAAGTTTAGGGATTATTTAAATAAATAGTTTTTCTATTTAATTTTTTTAGTTCAAGAAACACATGCTGTTTTTACTTACAAAACAAAAAAACGCGCCTTTCGAGAGCCTTTTGTAAAACCATCTGTTGTTGACGTCAAGTACTTGTTGACTGCATTTAATGTCGGTGCCTGTTTGTGAAATATTGAAAGCCTTTTCTAAAAACAAATTGTGCCAGTTGCAGCAGTTGCAGCAGTTGCAGCCGTTATCTGTCTCTCTTGCTCTCTCTCTGTTGTTGACAGCTCATATTGACAATTAACATGTTCATTTTTGTACACAAAGAGCCGTGTAAAAAACGAAATTTTATACACATTTTGACTTTGGGTTTAAAAGCTAAACCTTCTTATTTTTTCAGAAAAAAATGCCGTTTATGGTTGCAAGAAGTTGTTGTATTTTTTTTTTTTACTTTTCAATGTGCCTTCACTTTTGTTTTTTATTCCTCTTTTGATGTTTTGAAGTGTTTGAAGAAATTTGCTTGTGGACTTTTATGGCATCGAAAAACCATTCAAAACTAACATAAAAGACCACTTAAATATTTAAATTTCAAAATAAAACGTTCGACGTTCAGATAAAGGTTGAAAGTCTATAAATAATTATTGTATGGCAGTTATTTTTAATTGTATATATTGAATACATTTTATTGAAATAATTTCAATTTCATTACTTCATCATAAAGAATTGAAAAATAATAGAATTTCTTAATTAGAAAGCATAACAGAGCAAAATATTAATTCTGAATTTACAGTGAAATGGAAATTAATACTACCGGGTGGGCCAGTTAAAAGTTTTAATTTAAAATTGCAATAAAACGAAAACGGTTTATTGTGAAGTACAATTGTTCCGTTTATAAATGGAATATTATTTCATTCATATGGTCGTCGCTGCTGGCCTCACAGTACCTCATTCGATCTGACCAATTTTCGAGGACTTTTTCTTGTGTATGGGCTCGTATCTCTGTAATGATATCACAAATGTTGGCCTCCATATGCTCAACTGTGTCTGATTTGTCGGCATAACACTTTTCTTTAACGGCGGCCCACAAAAAATAGTCCAATGGTGTCAAACCGCAGCTTCCTAGCGGTCAATTGACATCACCATTTCGGCTAATTAAGTGGTCATCAAACGTTTGATTCACCATCATCATTTGACGATTCATTGCTGATCTCTGGCCCTGACTAAATTGTTGTAATAGCCAATTAAGAACGTGAGTAATATAAGGTAATGCCACTCCTTACAGCAAATTGCATTGTCATCAAACGTTTGACCCAATAAATCGATTGACAAATTGCACCATCCTGTTGAAACCAAACATTCTTCACATCAATACCACGAAGACCGGTTACCAAAAAATCGGTTATCATGGTGCGATAGGTGCTTCCATTAAACGTAACGGTTGTGCCCTCCTCCTTTTCAAAGAAATATGGACCAATGATGCCAAGCCGCACCAAACAGTCACTCGTAATGAGTGCATTGGCTTCTATAAGACCACGTGTGGGTTTTCTGAGCCCCGAATACGGCAATTTTGCTTTTTAACGTACCCACCAAGATGAAAATGAACTCCATCTGAAAAGATGATTTTTTTTTGGCAAAATCGACATCATCGTGCGGCCCATCTAGCGAAGCGAATGGTCACGCCGCTTCAACTCCTTAACCAATTAAACTTTGTAAAGCGTCATATCGAAACTGGGTGCGTGAAATGTTCAATTCTTAATATCTAAAATATCTTAAGATATTTTCGGGTGTACGGACTGTACGAGCTCGCTCACGTCTTGGCGCGTCAACAATGTAACAATGTAATGTTTCACGAACTTTAGCAATAAACTTGCATATGCCGGGCACTGTTGGTCCTTTTCCAATAAATCCCAACGCTGCTCAAGTGTAAATTGATTCATTACGCTCAGTGGAGATAATATACCGAATTTTATGACAGAATAGAATGACATAAGTATTGTCCGATTCGAAATAACCATTGATTCAAATTTAAACCGATAGATGGCCCACCCGAAGAATAAGATCGAAGATCTTCGGTCCAGTGCGTGTTGGCGATGATTTCCGCATCCGATCCAACAGTGAGCTACATGAGCTCAACGACATAGGCGTTATGTAGCGTATTAATATCCAGCGGCTGCGCTGGCTCGGCCATGTCGTTCGAATGGAAGAGGATACTCCGTCGAAACGGGGGTTTGATGCGGGGATTTGCGGAAGTCGGCGAAGAGGACGACTTTGTATGCGTTTGAAGCTCCAAATCGAGGACGCCCTGTCATCGATTGGGGTGACCAACTGGCGTAGGCGCGGAAGAAGCAGAGGCGCCTGGAAGGATGTGTTGCGGCAGGCCGAGATCCGGTAATCGGATTGTTAATGGCCAGTTAAGTAAGTAAGTAAGATTAGCCACCCGATAGCATCATTAGAAGGAATTCCAGGCGTAGGGTTTTTCAAGATAGCTTTGTGCCATCCGACAGGTATTTATCATAATCAAAAAGAAGGTTCTTTGATTAAGTCACCATTATCTGTAACTTGTATAAGATTTCAAATTTGTAAGCACAGTTTAATTTCAACACCCAACCGTTTAGCCAGGAGTATGTGTTGGTGTTTTACACTACAATGTTAAATACACACACAATTGGTCATTACAAGCCTTCAGTCAGGATTACGACGTAGTTTCTCACACCACTTATGTTTTCTACATGAGGGATGGGACTTACAAATTAAAGAATACTCCGAACGACTCGTGGTAATTTAATTACTTTCAGTTTTTTGCCAGAAATCCGCAGAGAAAAAGTCGCTGAAGAAATAGTTTTTCATATTTTGTTTTATTGGAGATGTCTGACCTGGGGTTTGAACCGAGTTCAAATAAGCTGCCTAATAGACTACAGCGATTCCAATTTTACTATTGTGTTTGATAATTGTATCCAAGAGTAGCGGGAATTTTAAATACAATTTTAATATCGAATTCTCGCGACCGATACGAGAAGCTTTGTCAGAGCAATTGGATTACACTCAGAGCCATTGTTAGAAGGCTGCAGAGTAAGGAATATCCGAAAGAAATAATGAAATTATGAGATTATGGTTTTTTTCAAGATGTTCTTACACTTAAGATGGATGGCGTAGATTATTGAAAATTCAGCCACTTATGCACTGAAATTATTCCGTATAATTATTCTGTAATAACTTCCGCTGCACTTATTTTAAACACTTTATGCAAATTCATAAATTTAAAAGCTTTTGAAATGCAAAATCAACAATAATCATTCATTCATTTATTCATTCATAATGCAACCAAACCAAAGCAAACTTCCTCATAAAGTATGGTAGTTTTCTACCCATATATGTGTGTATATCACTAAACAATAACCCGCATTAAATTAAATGTAAAAAATACTACAAAGAACACTACATCTGATATAATATTGAGTACCAGACTTTATGTCGTGGTTCTGGTTAAAAAAAAAAAAAAAAAAAAAAACGTTGTAGTATTTTTTTTATTATGTTTCTTTTGTCGTTTGTTTGTTACTAACAAAAAAATCGTGGTCTACATCCCATACGCAAAATATGATTAAAAAAAAATGTTTTTCAATAGATTTGCACTGAAAGAAATTTTTGTGTCGCTTTGAACGGCATTCTCGGCATTAAATTTATTGACTGTTAATATTGCCAAATAATTTTTCCAAGTGTTTTGAATGGCGAATGGATATTTGTTGCATTATTTTTCAAATAAAAACCCACTCACTTCACTTTACTTTAAAATTTCAATATACACTTATAAATATTTGTTGTTGTTGTTGTTAAATACATACATATAATGAAATAAGGTGTTTAATAGTTTCGTTTGTAAATTGCAGACAAGTTTCCTGTCTTATGAAAAAAACATATAAAATATACAAAAATATGACGATAAACAAAGTTAAAAACCTAAAATATATGCTCCAAAAAAAAAATATGTATGTCCTTGGGATGAAAGCATGCAAATATAGCCTCTTAAAAATCAAAGTACAATAAGTGTGTGTTACTCACAATTATACAACATAGTTTTTTATACATTTTTGACCTTAAACGTTTTGAAAATTTACGTCATTGATCGATTCGCAAACAATTATAAACTTTGTCAACTTTTAAGGTTAGGTTAGAGGACGTGTACTTGTCAATTAAGACAAGTACAGTACCCGGAGGTCGAATAGACACATTGTACAACGTCCTAGTCTCTCACACCACTTATGTTGTGTGTGTTAATTTTATACATGAGTGGTGGGACCTACAGTTTAAAGTCGACTCCGAACGACAGATTTTATGAGAAACTTTTTCAAGGCATTTTTTTTTACTCCCAGAATTTTTGCCAGAAATCTGCTGAAAGGAAGTCGCCGAAGAAATACTTTTTTTTGTATTTTGTCTTGATGTCTGGCCTGGGGCTCGAACCCTGGCTCTAAATCTAATATGCCAATACACTACCTACTAGACTACGGCGACTTCTTTTAAGGTTGTCAAACTGAAAAATAGTTTCGGCTTTGTAAAGAAAGCTGATTGGTTCAACGGTAAAGGCTCTGTTTGAAGCTCGTGGTATCACATTGGACCTAAGTGTCTAACAGTGTTGCATTTAATAGTCAGCCACTCTTACCTAACCTAACCAACACTGAAAATTTTCTTCAAATGCCTATTATTTGGTAACATTCTCCTGTTATACGTTATCATCTTCCTATAACAAATGCACAATTCACAATCGCTTTAATTTTTAGACTTATCTTCAAAAAAATGAGAACCCCAATCACATCGTCTAATTAAAATCCATCCCATACAGTTGCTCGTTGTGAATATATTTGTTTTTCTTGGATAGTCTCTGGTTTGTCGGCGTAACACTTTTCTTTAACGGCGCCCCACAGAAACGGCGACAATCGCAGCCTCTTGGCGGCTAACTAAAAGGCCATCAAACGTTTGACGCAATAAATCGATTGTAGCATGAGATGTGTAGCAAGTTGCACCATCCTGTTGAAACCAAACATCGTTCACATCAATAGCACGAAGTGCGGATACAAAAGAATTGCTTATTACGGGGCGATGGGTGTCTCCATTGACCGTAATATTGTGACGTCCTCATTTTCAAAGAAATATGGGCCAATGATAACTCCGCGCTCCCCAAACCGCGCCAAACAGTCACTTGTAACGGGTATATTGGCTTCTGTAAGGCCACTTGTGCGTTTTCTGAGCCCCAAATAGGCCAATTTAGCTTATTAACGCACCCACCAAGATGAAAATGAGCTTCATACGAAAAATTGATTTTTTTGACAAAAAAAAATTTCTGTCCAAAAGTCTCTGTGCCGGAAATAAATTTCCAATAAATCCCAACGTTGCTCAAGCGTAAATCGATTTAATACGTTTAGTGGAATTTTGTAACAGAATAGAATGACATAAGCATTGCCAGATTCGAAATAACCAATGGTTCAAATTTAAACCGATAGATGGCCCACCCGATAGTATTAGCAATTGTGTTAACATTTACAGCACCACCGAAAACAAAGTATCAGTGCTGGATTTCCTGTCTTGACATACCAGATGGCAGCAAATGCTATCGCGACCAATTTTTGTACGTCTATTTGTATGGAAAAAGCGGGACGAAGAGTAAAATGATTACACATCCTATGTTGTGTATCAAATGTAAATGTTATGGGAGATTGTAGAACAAACGATTTTAAGTGATTTAAGAATTTCGCCTGGAATTCTGTATTCGTCTGTTGGCTTATTAATTCTCAGTTTCCCGGTGAGCTGGGTTGCATGATATCCTTATTATGTTTTCCTCCAAGCTACTGATGTTCACTTTGTTGCTCATGGTACATTATTTGACATTACTATCCATCCTAGCGTTTCTTTAACATCATAGCGATGAATCAATAACTATTATTAGTTAACATACAATATTCATATTCATTATATTAACTTTAATTTGAAGTGAATATGTTAATCATTCACTTTGAATGGAAGCATAACACAAGTCGTTTGGCTCAATCCAATGACGTTAATTTTCTAACAACAAATATTGTGCAAAATAAATATGTATGTATGTATGTATTTATCGTAATAAAATTTTATTCCAATTAATTTTAATTCACTGAATTTATTAAAGTTCTTTTGTTATAAATATTTATTTTTATTTTTTTTATTTTTGTTTTTTATAGATTTGCAATCGATACGTCGTTTATTGGAACATGATACCAGCGGTTCGGTTTGCCCCAGTTGTCGCATTTCATTCGACAAAGGCAAAAGGCGAAAACTAATCGATACTTGCGGTCATGAACGTTGCTATTCTTGTATGTTTCGTAATGACCAGTGTCCCATGTGCATGAATAGTTCGCTAAAAGGTAAATTAAATACAATATTAATTAATTATTATTATTTTTTATTATTTTTTAATATTAACATTAAGGAGGAAATGTTGACAAAAATGGCATTTGCACCCGTATGTCATATTTTAACCAAGCCACGCTATAAATTTAATTTAAAATCATGTATAATCATGTTTTACAAAAAAAGTTTACTAAATTTGCTATTACAATGGGTAACACAATGGGTCAAATGGGCCACCAAGTGAACTTGTCCGTAAATGACAAGCTACCTGCTAACCTAACCAAACCTTTATATCAGGACTGATCGAAGTATTCCTCCAAAGGGAAACACAATGGGTCTTATAGGCCACCGAGTGAACTAACCTAACCTAACCATTTTTATCAGGACTGATGGAAGTATTCCTCAATAAAGGATTTGAATATCGAAATAATACTGCGTAACTTTATGTAGTCGGCTTAGTGAAGTAGGTATTATGAAAACTCGCGAACTAAATGATATATGACGTTCAAAATAAAATAAAATTGCCATGATAAACTTCTTCTCTGTCGAACGGAAAATTAACACACACAAGATGGGTAAAGTAAGAAATTAGGTCCTGACCAGAGATCAGCAATGAATGAGTATTCAAAAAGATGAGTATATTCGAATCATACTCATAATTTCTGATACTTATACGCATTCATACTTATTTTAATGTCACACTCATACTACTCATATTCAAAGTTAGAAGTACTCATCGTACTCACACTTAACAACACATATGATGTTGTTGATTTCGACTCTCCTTTACTCAACATTTACAAGAATCACAAAATAAGTTTGATTCACGTACGAACACTACAATACTCACTAGAATGTTGTGTGTTTGCTTTGTCTTTTTCTTTCTTCTTTTTTTGTAAATGCAACAACAACTAAGACTGTAAATTTTGATGAATGATTCGAGTCACTCGAATCATTTATGAGTATTATAAGTATTTTTCTAAAGTTATGAATCTGAATGAGTAGACTTATGAATCAAACATATTTCGAATGGTATGAATTTGATGTCAACGTTGTACTCATACTCATTTCAACCTGTACTTATAAATCAATACTGTTGACTCACTCATACTCGAAATTTCATGAGTACTTATGAGTAGCGAAAAAACGACTCATTGCTGATCTCTGGTCCTGAATAATTGCGTAGAGCCAATTGCACCAATAGAATCCACAGAATTCGGACAATCGAGACATCAACGATCTGGTATACTCGAGGGAAACTTTCGTTTGCATAAAACAAATTACAATTCATCATGGGTAACATGGACAACGGATCACAGTGTTTCTTTAGAATTTCAAAAGCCACATCAGCAACAAAGGAGCTTAAAGACCTTATTTTATCCTATGGTTACGGATTTTGCAAAATTCCTTTCTACCCTGTATACACCAATAAGTGATCAATTATGGGACCATATCTTGGAATTTAACAAATGAAAAGTGTTTAGTAACTTCAGCTGCAGCAGTGATCACAATTTTCGATCCCAAAGCCGAAGAGAAATTCATAAGCTGACCTTTTTCTTATTTATTAATTCCAGTATAATTGCAAATTATTTATTTAAATTAATTACGAGCTGAGTAAATTCGACCTTATGTTCGATGCAGTGTATTAGACCAGAGTCTCTGTTAGGAATCGAACCCACGACCCTCACGGTAATATTCTAGCGCACTATCCAATACACTACCAGGGCACTATTTACTCGGATAACCAGGCTGCGATTAACGAACGTAGTTTCAACGTCTGTCCTTGTCCATGAATGCCGAGGATTTCTTGGAGAAATTTAGGATTATTCAAAGGTAACTCTTATATGGGTTTCGGGACACAGGGATATCGCATTGTTGCTGAGCTGGTCGGGGTCGATATGGAGCTATCAATTTTCGACATGTTACAAGGCATTAGTATTGTCATTGCTTCTGTTCATTTAGATATTGTCCACTCGTTTTACGGGGAAACTCAATCTCGTTGGCAGCAGGAGGTAAACACGTATGGACAGAAAGAGAACTGACACACTTCTGTCCTCAAATCGTATGGCAATCCATCACACAATTCCGGCCATTCTCCATTTGGTAGGCATACCAAAAGGCACGGCATTTTAACTAATGACTTCCGCAGGAGCTGTGATTCTGAGGAAGAAGAAAAGGCTGTCTTTCACCTCATGTGTCAGTGCCCTGTTCCCGTGATAAAGACAGCGATTTTTGACCTCTCACCTTGTGGCATCGTTAACTGTGCTCTCTAACACAAAGATTGTTGTAATAGCAAGATTTATTTTGGACTCGAGATGGTTTTCTCTAGGGAATGTTTAACTTCCGGATAAAATTAATTGTGGTATCACAATGGGCCTAAGTGGGACTTCTTCCTTAGAGGGGGTTCGCCGCCTAACCTTACATAATTACATATTTTTACGTTTTTACTTTTTAAAATAAAATAAAAATAAATTTGTGTTTAATTTTAATTAAATTCTTTATTGTTTGCACAATTCTATGTGCCACTGTTCACAACTTGTTGTAAACAATATCAATTGCTTTGTTTGTTATTCTACTTTACACTCTTTTGCGTAAACAGTAGCAATTGTTCGACAAATCTTTGTAAAGCAGATCTTCTCTTTCACGATTATTTTCTTCAAACACACTACGTCTTCACACAAAACTGACTGAATTTTTACTCACTACGTTGCCTAATTTGCCTTACCTTTTATATGGCAATGTAAACAGTATAATGAGAAACTATGTCGTAATCCTGACTGAAGGGTTGTAATGACCAATTATGTATGTATGTAAACAGTCTGATGAATGTTCGCGGCTTCGCATTCTCGAGATCTCTATATTTATAGAGACATTTGTAAACAACGTTGTTTCATTATTGTTGTTTGTGTATTTTTCTTTACATTTATTCTTGCAGTGTTGTTGTATTTTTGTTTACTTGATTATCCTTTTTTATACTGGTGTTTGTTGGTATATTTTTGTTTACTTGTTTATCTTGTAAACAAGTTCATTGTTTTTGTTTTTGTAGCTTTTGTTTATAACTTTAATGTTAAACGATGTAAAACTAAAACACCATTTCCATTGCCGTAACAATATTATTAATATTACAATTAAATCTGAAGTAGATTCGGCAACATTCTGGTCTAACTTTAACTTAATTCAAGAAATTGTGTTAAATTTTTTATTGTTTTCATTTATGACGTAAATTTAAGTAATTTCTGTTATATTACCTAAGAAGAGCTTATCCCTTGCCGCAAATAATAACCATTAATTAAAATCAATTTTTAATGCAATTTTTTGCACTTTCAAATCAAAAGAACAATAATTTGTATTTAACACTCTTAATCCGTTAATATGTTTTATAAATCATTTTAATTCCGATATAAAATACAACCATTTTTCAAAAGATTACATTGCAGAACAATTAAAATATTTAAACAAAAAACAAATACATTATACAGTCAAAGAAAAAACTCTACATCCCGGTGATTTTTATCAAATTGAAAAAGGTGTCGTAGCATTGTTTAAGGCAGTTATAATTAAGAACGTTTGAAGACAAAAACGAATATTAAAAAATATAACATAGAAACATGTATGTATACTTTTTTCTGTGACTGTATATATGCATCACAGTTAGTTAATTAGAAAACTAGATTTCGCATTGCAATAGTACACCCAGTTCTTTGTGTGACTGCATAAATTATTTGCATTTGCCTTATTGTACATACCCATGCAAGCTAAACTAATATCACTCAAGTATTAAAAGGTCAACCAACCAACCAACCAACAAATAAATTCTAACAATACCAACAATATGTATGTATGCACTTATCGTAGTATTTATGGCAATTGGAATCACAATTACTCGTATTACTGCCTGTAATTGCTGTATAATAAAGCACTTGTTAAATCGTTATACCCTGTATGTAAAATGTATCAGAAATCAAAATATTATTCGCACATATGTATGTATGTATGTATATGTCCACAACTTCTATTTAAACTTTACATAAAAATTGCATTTAACTAAACATTTGCAATGGAGAAAAACATTTTAAATTTCAATTTGCATAAAATGGCAATGAGGCAGAAAATACTTTTAAAAATCAAAACCATTTCGAATGCCGATTGAATGGTATTCTATACACACTTCAACTGCTTATTGCAAAGCTTGATTTCAACCTTAAAGCGAATTGTCAAAAGCATTGAAGTTTACTTCAATACTCTGTTTTGTGGATTTGAAAACTACTTTTAATATTCCAAAGGCTATGGTAAATTGATACAGTCTTATGCAAAAAAACTTTCAACATGCTTACTAACCGTTGTTAAGCTAAATTCGATAAAAGTGTATCCAAAAACGATAATTAGCTTAAAACACCTGTAGTAAACCATTGTTAAATCTAAGAAATCTAACAATGGTTCAACCCTACTTTAAACCTAAATTTTTGGCTCAATGGATACGTAAATAAGCAGAATTGTCGATTTTGGAGTGAAGATCAGCCAGAAGCATTGCAAAAGCTACCAATGCATCCAGAAAAAGTCACAGTTTGGTGCGGTTTATGGGCTGGTGGCATCATTGGACCGTACTTCTTCAAAGATGCTGCGAATCGTAACGTAACTGTGAATGGTGAGCGCTACCGTGAGATGATATCCAACTTTTGTTTACCCAAAATGCAAGAGCTTGACTTGCATGACATGTGGTTTCAACAAAACGGTACCGCATGCCACACAGCACGCGTAACATTGGACTTATTGAGAGGCGAGTTCGGTGAACATTTTATTTCACGTTTGGGACCGGATCGTGCGATTTAACGCCTTTAGACTATTTTTTGTGGGGATATGCTAAAGCTCATGTCTATACAGACAAGCCCGCTTCAATTGACGCATTGGAAGACAACATTGAAGCATTTATTCGTGAGATACTGGCCGAAATGTTGAAAAGAGTATGCCACAATTGGACTAAGCGGATGAACCATTTGAGGCCCAGTTGCGGTCAACATTTTAAAACAGCAGCATAAATAAAGGATAAACAAGTAAACAAAAATGCAACAACAAACATTGCAAGAATAAATGTAAACAAAAATCCATAAACAACAATAATGAAACAACGATGTTTATATTTATAGAGATCTCGAGAAGGCAAAGCCACGAACATCCACCTTAAAGAACATTCATCAATCACTTTACGTTGCCATATAAAAGGCAAGGCAAAGCAGGCAATGAGATTAGTAAAAGTGCAGTCAGTCTTGTGTGAAGACGCTGTGTGTTTGAAAAGAATAATCGTGGTTTGAAGATCTCCATGACAATGATTAGTCGAGCAATTGTCTAATAATTGTTATTGTTTATGCAAGAAAGTGCAAAGAAGAAAAACAAACAAAGTGATTATTGTTGTTTACATAAAGTTGTGAACAGTGGCAAACAGAATTGTGCAAATAATAAAGAATTCCAATTAAACCTAAACACAAATTTATTTTTATTTTATTTACAATCTACGAGCTCATATTTTAAACGTTTTTAAAATGGTAAAAACGTAACAATATTTTTAATTTTTAAGGAATTTGATATACTTCAGCTTCCTTGATGGATTGTAAATAAAAGTCCTTACTTACTTACTTAATTGTTCAATACAAGCCTTTAGTAAGGATTACGACTTAACCTAGCTTCTCATACTACTTATATTGTGTGTGTGTTAATTTCTTTCAAAAGTGGCGGGTTCTGCAGTTTAAAGTTGACTCCGAACGGCAGATTCTTGAGAAAATATTTCATGGCATTTTTATTTATTCTCAGGGCTGAGTCGCCGAAGAAATATTTTTTATATTTCGTTCTACTCAAGATCTCTGGACTGCGGTTTGAACCATAGCCTCACGTCTAATAGGCCAACACTACTACTTACTAGCAACGGCAACTTCCATGTAAAAGTCTATTCGGTTTAAATCCGAAAAATGTAGTGGACATTACTGTGAGAACTGAAAATTACATTTGTTTTTATGAAAAAGATTTATTGGTTTATCTTTACAGCCTATTCGGCGAAAACAAGTGGTGAGAGTCTTGTGGCAATTACCGCAATTCAAACCGTAACATAGCTGATGCATTTATATTCTATTAGATATTCTTTTGGGCATACAGTGAATCACATTGATATTGGTCCACTTACTACTAAGGACTAAAAAAACTAAGAAAGCTGTATTAAATTTAAAAATTTAGTACTCAACCAGTTAACCTAATTTATTCAAACGAGAAGGGAATAAAAAATGTGAAATCAATTTGGCACTTAAAAAAAATTAGGTTAGGTTGAGTAATAAATTCAGGTCACAATAAAAATGGCCCATTTGAACATTTACACCTTAAATAAATCAGAAGAAGAATTAAAGCGTTTAATTGGATACTCGCAACGTTCTCGGTGAATGTAAGGTTCAACAAGTTTTTTTGAAAATTGGGGACTTAATTTATTCCGCTTCTCCAAAAGGGCCTCTTTATTTCTACTGGGTTCGAAATATTTTTTTTCTTATTTAAACTTCAAGTTTTTGCTTCAAATTTTCGATGATAATCAAATCCTATGGCTGGGTTTGACTTTTGATAACTCGAAGGTATTTGCTCAACAGCAATTTCCTAAGAATGTCAGCTGTATACTCAGGGTCATTGCCCTTGTACAAATCAAATTTTATTCCAAGTATTTTGGAATTTTTTTTACGTTTTCTGCCAAAAAGTTTAAATACTGCATTTTGTCCAGTAGTCTAGTCGGTACTGTGTTGGCTTATTAGACTACAGGTCCGACATCTCCAACAACACGAAAAAAAATATTATATGAATATGAAAAAATATTTCTTTGGCGACTTCCTCTTTGCAGTCTTCTGGCACAAATTCTGAGAGTAAATAAAATTGACATGAAAAGTTTCACATAAAGAATCTGTTGTTGGAAGTCGACTTTAAACTGTAGGTCCCGCCACTCATGTGTAAAATAAACACACAACATAAGTGGTGTAAGAACCTATGCCGTAATCCTGACTGAACGGTTGTAATAACCAATTTGTATGTTTTGCAGTCATAACTCACAATTTCGAGGAAAGTTGCTAATGTAAGTCAGTTGAGTACAACGAAAAGAGAAATGGTCCTAGAATTGATTAATGTGGTACCCCCACAACGAATTTGAACGCTCGCATGAAGAAGACCAGATTGTTTTCGACCCATTAAATATGATGAAAGAATTTCAATGAATGTAGACGTAAAGTTAAATAAGTGTTTCAATTTTTTAGCATAGGATATTATAGTTGACTGTATAGTACGTCTGCAAATGATCCAGTAGAATAAGAACATTTAGCTTACCGGCATTGAGTTCCCGTCGCAAGTTTAAAGTAACATTGATAAGAGAAGTAAGACTGTGCCTTAGTCGAAATCCACGTTGTTTTTCAAAACAGAAATTATTTTCATGTATGAATTTACTGATTCGAGTATATATGTACATTCGTATCAGAAATCAGCAATGAGTATTCAAAAAGATTAGTAATTCGAATCATACTCATAATATCTGATACTTATACGCATTCATACTTATTTTAATATCACACTCATACTACTCATATTCAAAGTTTGAAGTACTCATCGTACTCATACTTAACAATACGCATGATGTTGTTGATTTCGTCTCTCCTTTGCTCAACATTTACAAGAATCACAAAATAAGTATGATTCGCTTACGAACACTACAATACTCACGAGAAGGTTGTGTGTTTGGTTTGCTTGCTGTCTTTGCCTTTTTCTTTCTTCTTTTTTTTTGTACATGCAACAACAACTAAGACTGTAAATTTTGATGAATGATTCGAATCATTCGCATCATTTATGAGTATTATAAGTATTTTTCTAAATTTATGAATCTAAATGAGCAGGCTTTGAATCAAACATGTTTTGAATGGTATGAGTTTGATGTCAACGTTCTACGCATACTCATTGCAACCAGTACTTATAAATCAATCTTGTAGTAAGTATGAATGAGTCAGAGTAGTTAAATTTCAATACTGTTGACTCATTTATATTCAAAATTTCATGAGTACTTATAAGTAGCGATCTCTAATTCGTATACGAGTAAACCAATTTCACTATGATCCACTGTACATACATATATTTTGTAAATTATTTTGTATTTTTAATTTTGCTTTCATTTTTCTGATCTTTTTTTCTTTTCATTCAGACGTCGACTGTAGTAACATCCAAGGCTATGACACGGGCATTGGTGGTTCAACATCCACAATTGTAAGCCCTCTGGGCTCACCACAGCCCCAGTTAAGATCACAAGTTCAACGTTCAAATGAGCTTGCTTTGGATCGATACATGCAGGTGAGTAAATACAAGCATTACTTGTATATAAAACTTTAAAATAAAGTTGGTATTATGTGTACAATGTTCTATTTTATACATTGTTGTTTTTCGTAAAGCAAACAATCAAGTGCTTTATAGTTTAGTTCAGAAAATCCTTATACAAGCCATGAAAAACATTCATGCATTCACAACGAGCAACTGTATGGGATGGATTTTAATTAGACAATGTGATTGGTTCTTATTTTTCTGAAGATGAATCTGGAATTACAGCGACTTTGAACGACATTTTTTGCTACAGGAAGATGATAACATAGAATAGGCATTTGAAGAAAATTTTCAATGCATGTTAGCTTAGGTAAGAGTGGCAGACTATCAAATGCAACACTGTTAGACACCTAGGCCCAATGTGATGCCACGAGTTTCAAACAGAGCCTTTACCGTTGAACCAATCTGCTTTCTTTAGAAAACCGAAACTACTTTTTAATTTCGAATCAAAAACATCAGACAGACCATCGAAAGTATATCCCTTTAGCACTAGTTATTTACAAGTCAGTGCAGAACATAAGGTACTCTACACTCTGCTCGTCATTGGCATATCCGTAGTTGTGACGGTAGTAGTAATATTATACCTTACGCCCAAGCTCGTTACGTACCTTCTTATAAGGCAATGTCCGTCAATTAAAACATGTACATGTAGTTCCTTCTTTTCAAAAATCTGTTCATCCAATATCAAAATCGAGTTCGACCTTCCTATTGGGAAGCACGTCTGCCCTGACATTCTCCTGTATGTTACTGTACCACAGGTTATAGGACGGATATTCTACATCAACGAAAGTAATGTGAGTCTCCTATGCCGCGATGTACATCAAGTCCTGTTTTCGCCAACAAATTGGCCGCCAATTGATCGCCTCTTTTAATCCTTAAAGTAATTTGTTCGAAAGCAAACGATACAGTATTACTGGTTCGGACAAGAGAGGGAGACTTTCCGAGATAAGTATAACGGCGCCCCATATCAAATAATCCAGCAGTGTCAAATCGCAGCTTCTTGGCGGCCAATTGACATTACTATTTCGGTTAATTAAACGGTTATCAAACGTTTGACGCAATAAAATGTGTATCAAGTTGCAGCATCCTGTTGAAACCAAACATCGTTCACGTCAATACCATGAAGAGCGAGTACAAAAAAAACGGTTTTCATGGTGCGATAGCTGATAGCATTTTCCGTAACGGTTGCGCTCATGCCTCCGCTCCACAAGCCGCAACAAACAGTCTCTTGTAATGGGTGCATTGGATTTTGAAAGACCACATGTGGGTTTTCTGAACCCCAAATACGGCAATTTTGCTTATTAACGTACCCACCAAGATGAAAATGAGTTTCATCCGAAAAGATCGACATCCTCGTGAGTGTTCTCATTGGCCTAATACATCCCAACGTTACAACGTGATGGGTGCATTGGCTTCTATAAGACCATGTGTACGTTTTCTGAGCTCTAAATACGGCAATTTAGCTTATTAACGTACACATCAAAAAGGAAATGAGCTTCATCCGAAAAGATGACTTTTTTGACAAAAAAAATTTCCGACCAATTGTTTCTGTTTTTGAAATAAATTTCCCAAATTTGTTCAAGTATAAATCGATTCGTTACGTTCAGTGGAGATAATATACTGAATTTTGTGACAGAATAGAATGACATAAGTATTGCTAGATTCGAAATAACCAATGATTCAAATTTAAACCGATTGATGGCCCACTCGATACAAGTAGACCGGTCTCTGATCATTTAATGCCATCTGCATTACACTGCCTTGGTACTATCCTCTATCCTGGCAGAAGCTGTGATAACGCTCTCGGCAAAACTCCACTCCACTCGCTAGTTATAGACCTATCTACAGAGAATGCATACTTACTGATATTAGAGGCTGCGTCACAGTTGTCCATTACACTTTTAGCCTACTGTATCGAAGATTTAAAATCGCCGTAGTCTAGTAGGTAGTATGCTGGCTTATTAGGTGTAAGGCCACGGTTCGAACCCCAGGTCAGACATCAAGACAAAATACAAAAAGTATTTCTTCGGCGACTTCCTCTCAGCAGATTTCTGGCAAAAACTCTGAGAGTAAATAAAAAATCAAAAATCTGTCGACTTTAAACTGTAGGTCCCGCCACTCATGTATAAAATTTACACTTACAAGATATGTAAGTGGTGTGAGAAGCTAAGCCGTAATCCTAACTGAAGGGTTGTAAATACCAATTATGTATGTATATATGTATCGAACATTTCTGTCTTTTATGTAATGTACATTCACATAACATACATACATAATTGGTCATTACAATACTTCAGTCAGGATTACGACCTAGTTTCTCACACCACTTATGTTGTGTGTGTTAATTTGATATATGAGTGGCGGGACCTACAGTTTAAAGTCGACTCCGTACGACAGATTTTTGAGACACTTTTCATGGCAATTTTATTTACTCTCAGAGTTTTATTTGCCAGAAATCTACTGAGAGGAAATCGCCGAAGAAATACTTTTTGTATTTTGTTTTGATGTCTGGCCTGGGTCTCGAACACACTACCTACTAGACTACGGCGACTTCAAGTGGTGTGAGAAACTTGGCCGTAAGCCTGACTGAAGGGTTGTAAATACAAATTATGTATGCACTCGTATATATGTATGTATGTATCGAAAATTTTTGTGTTTTATTTAATGTGCATTCATTCTAGTTCACTACTGTTGCCTATAATTTGTTTCGAACTGACCACAAACAAGATAAATCGTTAATTATACTAGCATGTCATAATCGCTTCAATCTTTAGAGTATCGTCGTAATATAACATGTATTTTAAGTCTTCAAAAAAATTTATTTTTTTTTTGTTTTAAATTATTGTAAATAAAAAAATAATGAGTGTTAAGCAACGTTAAATTAGCGTCTGACATATTTAAAAATGTTAATACAAGTAAATTATTAAAAAAATGCAACAACTAATGAGCAAACAATCAATAAAAATTTTTTTTTATCTAATTAGCGTCAATTCAGCAAGTTGCAATTGAATCCCAATGGGGTCGAATGAATGAAAAAAAATGTTTCGTTAACGTCAAATACGACAAGAAATAATGCAGACCAGACAACAGCAAATACTTCACATGTTACTACTAAAAAATTAATTCTACACGTCTTGAGTTGTTACTTTTTAAAAAACTTCAAATGATTTAGTATCTGCAATGACATTACAATGATTATAAATTGTTATAAAAAAAAAATTGAGGCCCCAACACCAGCAATAACCTTAAAACACGAAATACAATCATAATCTTTAATTGCCCTCCTAGAACAAGTAATTTTTTATTAAAACTATTGGAATGCTTTTCGTTTAAAGAAAATAAACCTTTTGTTCTCGTTTTTTCGTTTTTGTTTAAATCGTGATAATTTATTATTGCTTGGCGTTAATTTTGTTCATTAACATCACTTTTGGTATTTTCATATTTTTATGGTTTTGTTTTGTTTTACTTTACTTTTCTTTTTTTTTTTGTTTTTAAAAACAACAACATTCATTAGGAGTTTTAAACTAAAACTGCGCCTAAAAACTATTTAAATGCCATTAAAACACTTGACTTAAAAGCCGTGTCTTTTAAGCCATTCAAAGACAATAATAAGTGTTTTTATTATAAACAAATAAAAAAATATCTTTCAGATGAGATATTTATTTTATTTTTGAATATAAAAGTTTACGAGCAAACTGATCAAAAACTGGAACAACTGCTGATTTCTTTTTCAAACTCCATAATATGCCAAATGATAGTTGAGCTGAAAAGAACGTATACTAAAGCTGAAGTCACCCATGTTGTCCGAACAAACATTTAAAAGCTTAAATTTAAAAATGCAATAAAACAGAAACGGTTTGAAAATTTTAACAAATTTATTTTTTTATTGTGAAGTACAACTGCTCCGATTAGAAACGGAATTTTATTTCATTTATATGGCTGCCGCGGCTGGCCTCACAGTACCTCATGCGATCGAATCAATTTTCGTACACTTTTTCACATCACAAATGTTGGCCTTCAAATACTCAATTGTCTCATGTTTGTCGGCATAACACTTTTCTTTAACGGCGCCCCACATCGGACCAATTTTTGTGGACCTTTTCAAATGTTCAATTGTCTGTGGTTTGTCGGCATAAGACTTCTCTTTTACGGCACCCCACAGAAAATAGTTTTTTTTTACGCCGATGAGGGGTAAATGTACCTAACCGCACCATAGAGGAAGTCGTCACATCCTCCGTCTCGTGGACCTGTTGTGCCCACTCCGGAACTACGGTGGTATTACTTCGGAAAGGAGTCCCTTTGGCCCCTGCGTGTTCATATCCGCGTCCGGATTGCGTGTCGAAAGTTGAAGAGATATCTAAGTGTCTCCACTATTCCTTTCGTCCAGGTCCCTGATTCGAATTTCGCTTGACACGTGTGCCAGTTTCATCTATGCCGGCGTGCCCACATGTTCCGCAGACTCAAGATCCCTCTTCTTCAGTCTTAGAATGCTCTCCACGTAATTCGCCACTGAGGTCCAATTTTCTCTACACGCGATCATAACCCCGACAATGTTACCGGCCGTGATCGTCCCGACTATCGACGTCAGTGCAGAGCGACGGGCAGTGCTGTTTCCAACCTCCATCAGGAGTCTCCGTTTCACCGGTAGCGGGCCCCCAATATTCGCCATTAATTCCCCACAGACAGTAGTAGAGCAATGTCAAATCGCAGCTTCTTGGCAGCCAATTGACATCACAATTTCAGCTAATTAAACGGCCATCAAACGTTTGACGCAATAAATCGATTATGGCATGAGATGTGTGTTCTGTTGCACCATCCTGTTGAAACCAAACATCGTTCACATTTCTGGGTACCCAGAAATCGGTTATCATGGCGCGATTGGTGTCTCCATTGACCTTAATGGTTGCGCCGTCCTCATTTTCAAAGAAATATGGGCCAATGAGAACTCCGCGCTTCACAACCCGCATCAAACAGTCACTTGTAGCGTTTACATTGGCTTCCGTAAGACCACGTGTGCGTTTTCTGAGCCCCAAATATGGCAATTTTGCTTCTTAACGTATCCACCAAGATTAAAATGCGCTTCGTCCGAAAAGATATATTTTTTTTGGCCAATATCGACATCATCCCAACTTTGCTCAAACGTAAATCTATTCATTATGTTCAGGGGAGGTAATATACTGAATTTAGTGAAAAGAGAGATTGACATACATATTGCCAGATTCGAAATAACTGATGGTTTAAATTTAAACCATTAGATGGCCCACCCGATAGTGTGATGATATTCTTCTTGAAAGAGAGAAAATATTTTTTACGCACCAAGCTCGATTTGGTTTAATTTTATATTTTGTCCAGACAAACTTGAAGAGAGCTGCCAATATATTATATTTTGGATACAAAGGTGAAGTAATTTGCCCGTATAAATCATGTAAAATTAGAATTTGATTTAAGAATGTCGTACGACAATTTTGATTTTCCGGACAAATTTTTCGAAATGAGTGAATCGTGCTGCAGATACTCTGAGTAAGAAATAATTTTGCCCGAACAACAGTGTTGCAAAATTGAAATTTTGAAATGGTAGTGAACTATAACTGAAAGAGTTTGATGCATTTGCATCAAATGGTACTTTTGTAAAAGATACATACATAATTGGTCATTACAACCCTTCAATCAGGATTATAACTCAGCTTCTCACACCGCTTATTTTGGATGTGTTAATTTTGTCCATAAGTGGAGTGGTGTTTAAAGTCGACTCTGAATGACAGATTTTTGAAAAACTTTATCTTGGCAATTTTTTCAATATCAGACTTTTTGCCAGAAGGACATCGACGAAGAATTATTTTTGATATTTTGTTTTGACGGAAATGTCTGACATGGGGTTGGAATCGTGGGCTAACGTCTAAGTAAGCCCGCACACCAGCTACTAGACTCTTTATTTATTTATATTTAATACACATACGGCAGGAAAACTAACGACTTATTCGTGTTCCTCACATACAAGACAAGAACAGCTGATTCGGAACGTAACAAAAAGTAAAAGCCCCGTTTAGTCAAACGTCTATGGAAAGTAATGTAACATATGTACGTTCGTTTTTAGCATATGAAGAGCAATGCAAATGCTTACCAATATTACATTACGGTTCGGCAAGCGTTTTCATTGCGTTTCGTATTCTAAAAACGAATGTTTCGTGGACGTTTGGCTAACCAGGGCTAAAGCCTAATTATATCTTTAGAAGTGCGCTGAACATGTTGGTAATGCATTAATAGTTGAAACGAGCAAGACATAAAATATGTAACAATAAAAAAGGAAAGCGTCGCGGGGATATTGCGGTATTTTTGAAATGAAAAAGTACTGAGAAAAGTAATAAAGTACTGAATTTTTCAACACTGCCGAACAAACACAAAATTTGATGCTGCGTGAGCTCACAATCGATCAAAAACAACCACGAATTGATTATTCTGAGCAGTGTTTAAATAGGTTCGATAATAAAAATCCACATTTCTGTATCGATGTTTGTTTCTGTCAGAAATCGCCGCAGTCTAGTAGGTTGTGTGTTGACCTTGTTTCAAACCCCAGGTCAGACATCTCCAACAAAACAAAATTTGAAAAAATATTTCGCCAGCTACTTCCTCTCAGCAGATTTCTGACAAAAACTCTGTTAGTAAATAAATTTGCTACCAAAAGTTTCTCAAAAATCTGTCGTTCGGCGTCGACTTTAAACTGTAGGTCACGCCACTCATGTAATTCCGAAATTTTTTAACTAATCCGTTTTCATTGAAAATCTTTATAGTTTCCTTGATGTTAAGACGGTCTTTTGCATTGGTTAAAAAATTTCTGAAATTGAACTGAATTGTTCTGAACCAATGCAAAAGACCGTCTTAAAATCGAAGAAAGATGTCAGACAATTATAAATATTTCCAAAAAAAAAACGGATTGGTTAAAAAATATCCGAAATTTGTTATCCGTGTGTATACTTTTGTGGCTATGTGTAAGTGGTGCGAGAAACTTGGTCGTAATCTTGACCGAAGGGTTGCAATGACCAATTAGCTATGTATGTCTGTTTCAGTTTCAATAATCAAGTTTTTGTTTACCTAAACAGATGATTGGGTTACTCAAGACAGTCCGAGGATGATAGGGTTGCCATCTGTCATTGCCTTTAAAAATGATAAGAGTACATCAAAGCCTTTTAATTTTTAAAATTCAAACACCATGAAGACAATTATTTTTGTTTTCTTCAGGGTTTATAATCGTCTACTTTAACCACAACATCACGTCACCTCCAGAATAGCAGCCAGAGTTAAAAGTACTGTGTAAATAAAGTATGGTATGATAACGCTAGTTGGCATAAATCACTTAAAACAACATAATTGCACACTTATTGTTTTCAAGCAACATACTCTGTCCCAATTGTCTTGTCTTCCATATGAAGATGATGATTATGGTGATGTGCTGGGTAATGTATGGTGAAAGACGACTGAAAAGAACTAACATGAGAACAAGAAAAATGTGTCAACATAAATTTTCCAAGCTTTCCATTCAAACTCAACTTAAACTGCCTTTTATGCTTTTAGCAAATTATGCTCCAGTTTATTTAAAGAGTTTTAAACTAAATATGTACGATGGACTTATATTTTTTTGTTGTTGTTTTTACGTTTCAATCTTAAACAATATTTGGTTTGGTTCATCTCTTATTGTAACGGCAAAAAGTTAAAAAAAAACAATTTTAACAGTTGATGCCTGAAACAAGTTTTGTGTAGAGTAACGTAATTAATTACCAGTTGCCAAAATAAAACAAAAACAAAAAAATAAAAAAAAATACTTTAAATGCTGGATATTCTTAAATTAAATTAAAAGAAAGAAATAAAACTTTAAAAAGATTTAAGAGTGATTTAAGCTTAAAATAACTGAACAAATAAATTTTCAATTTTATTAAAACAAGTTTGAATGAAGTCAGCAATGAAGATACAAAAACGATTGCTTTAAATGAAAAATAAACAGCTTTGTCAAGCGACCTAGCTTTGAGATAAGAAAGTGTAGATACCAGCTTAAAACTGGTGTAGGAAGAAATTCTTTGATTTTTTTTTCATTGTTAACAATATTTTGCTACAATTGTTGGAAGAATGTCTCTTGCGTATCATATGTACATACATAATTGGTCACTACAACCCTTTAGTCAGGATTACAACCTAGCTTCTCACACCACTTATGTTGTGTGCGTTAATACATTAGTGGCGGAACCTACTGTTTAAAGTCGACTCCGAACGACAGATTTTTGAGAAAGTTTTCTTAGCAATTTTATGTACTCTCTAAGTTTTTGCCAGAAATCTGCTGAGAGGAAGTCGTCGAAGAAATATTTTTTCGATTTTAAATTGTATATCCCGTCTCCACTTGTGTATAAAATTAACACACACAACATAAGTGTTGTGAGAAGCTAGGTTGTAATCCTGACTGAAGGGTTGTAATGACCAATTATGTGTGTATTTATCAGAGATCGGCAACGAATCAGAGATCAGTAACGAATCGTTTTTTCGCTACTCAGAAGTACTCATGAAATTTTAAGTATGAGTGAGTCAACAGTATTGAAATTCAACTACTCTAGATTCATTCGTACTCACTACAACATTGATTTATAAGTACAGGTTGCAATGAGTATGAGTATAACGTTGACATCAAACTCATAACATTCGAAATATGTTTGATTCATATGCCTACCCATTTAGATTCATAAATTTAGAAAAATACTTATAATACTCATAAATTATTCGAGTGTTTCGAATCATATATAAAAATTTACAGTCTTAGTTGTTGTTGAGTTTACAAAAAAAGAAAAATACAAAGACAGCAAGCACAGCAAAAACAAAACCTTCTAGTGAGTATTGTAGTGTTCGTACATAAATCATACTGATTTTGTGATTCTTGTAAACGTTGAGTAAAGGAGAGTCGAAATCAACAACATCATGAGTATTGTTAAGTATGAGTACGATGAGTACTTCAAACTTTGAATATGAATAGTATGAGTATGATATTCAAATAAGTATGAATACGTATAAGTATCAGTATGTCATTATGAATATGATTCGAATCTACTCATCTTTTTGAATACTCATTGCTAATCTCTATGCATGTAAAAAACATGTTATTTTTTATTGGTGTGTGTTTGCATAGTGATTTTGAACAAATCATTTTAACAATCAAACAAACATAGTCTTAATGCCTGATAACATGCATAAATGTCAGTCATGTTATTGCAGTAGAGAGAATCCTTTTAACAAAAAACACGAGTGTTTCAATTTCAATTAGTCTTGCAAAAAAGGAAAGGAAAATGATAACAATTTTTTATGTTATAAATATGAAAGCCCTTTTAGGGCCATTATTACAACTTGCCGTTAAAGTTGGGTTTAGTTAAAGGTAACTTTGTGTGAATATAAACAAGTACTTATTTTACGCAGTGGCTACTACGGGCTTTGTTTTTTTCTTGTATTTGCTCACTTTGTTTATATTTGAAGTTGCCATATTGAAAATAAAATATATATGTAAGGCAGGTTCAAACATAAACTTCACTTTAAAAGTTACCGGTAGATTGATCCTCCATTTAGTTTAACGTTCACTTCTATCTTATCGTCTACTTATAATATAAGTTGTAATAATGGCCTTAAACTCATTACTCAAAAGACAAAATGTAAAAAGAAAATTAAAAACATGTCAAAACACAATGTTAATACAACTCTAGAGGATAACTTTACAAAAGTAGGTCCAAATAATTATACGACGAGAGAAACAGGAAAGCATAAATAATAATTAAAAATAATTTATACTTGATTAAATAAATTTTGACATCTTCTTATCTTTTTCATAATTCCTGTGAAACTGAGCTGAGTTAGCCTCAAGCCATATTTAAGATAAATACAGGGGCGTGAAATTATGTTCTCATTTATTTGCAAATGAAAAAAAAATTAATTAAAAATATTTTCGTAAAAATATTCAATTAAGCTTTTCAAAACTTTACACAACTGAAAATAATGGTAACCGAAAAAGGTGTTAACAAAATTTTGCTGTTAAGAAAATTTAGGTTAAACGTGAAAGGTTCGAAAATATCATTTAAAAGTTTGTGTTTTTTTTCATGTTTGGGAAATTAAAACTTTCTTTGGCGCAAATGCTATTAAAGGTTTTAAACAGATTTTCAGGCGCTTATTCTTTTGCAAATCTTTCTTGAAATCAATTCCAGCGCCATCATCATCTTAACTTCTTCTTTTTCTTAGAAGCGAATCATTTTACGTGTCGAAATGATTACTGTTTGCAGGTTTTTTTCCTTGTTTTGAAAGTGAAAGTCTCTTGAAAATTTTAATTCTATTTTTTCTTTTTAATTTTCTCCTTTTTTTCAATTTGTATTTATAATTTAATATGTAGTTGTTATTTTTGTTTTCATTTTATTTTTATTAATTTTTTTTATATTTTTTATTACAATTGATTAACATTTGAAAACTAGCCCGCAGTAGTTGTTATTTTTTTTCAAAACTGTGTGAAATCATGGGAGCATAATAAATATGAAAAAATATTCAAAAGACAATAAATATTATTGATGACTTTAAGCCATGGTCTTCAATTGAAATTTTGTTAAACTTTTTATTACGATATTGTTTGTTTTTTACTTTCTTCGTTTTATGATTATTACATGGTATATAACGATGTACACAGTGTTATAGGTAACTAACTAAGCCATATCCATAGTACGTATGTATGCATGTTAAACACTGAAACAAATTTTGTTAATATTATTATTATTTGGTCATAACAAACCATCAGTCAGGATTACGACCTAGCTTCTGACACCACTCATGCTGTGTGTGTTAATTTTGTACATGAGTGGCGGCACCCACAATTTAAAGTCGGTACCGAGAAACTTGTCTTGGTAGTTTTTTAGAATTTTTGCTAGAAACCTGCTGAGAGGTAGTCGCCAGAGGAAATTTTTTTCATTTTTCATTTTTTTTGATATGTCTGACCTGTGGTTTGAATCAGAGATCAGCAATGAATCGTTTCTTCGCTACTCATAAGTACTCATGAAATTTTGAGTACAATTGAGTTAATATTGAAATTCAACTACTCAGATTCATTCGTACTCACTACAAATTTGATTTATAAGTACAAGTTGCAATGAGTATGAGTACAACGTTGACATCAAACTCATAATATTCGAAATATGTTTGATTCATATAAATGAGTAGGCTATTCAGATTCATAAACTTAGAAAAATACTTATAATACTCATAAATGATTCGAGTGATTCGAATCATTCATCAATATTTACAGTCTTAGTTGTTGTTGCATTTACAAAAAAAAAAGACAAAGACAACAAGCATAGCAAACACACAACCTTTTAGTGAGTATTGTAGTGTTCGTAAGCGAATCATACTTATTTTGTGATTATTGTAAATGTTGAGTAGAGGAGAATCGAAATCAACAACATCATGCGTATTGTTAAGTATGAGTATGATGAGTACTTCAAACTTTGAATATGACTAGTATGAGTATAATATTAATATAAGTATGAATGCGTATATCAGAAATTATGAGTATGATTCGAATGTACTCATCTTTTTGAATACTCATTGCTGACCTCTGGTTTGAACCGTGGCCTCACGTCTAATAATAACCCAACTAAGGCAACTTCATCTTCATTTATGCGAACTTTGCTTCCGTGTGGAATTTCCAATTCACACGCAAATCAAGGTGTATGCCATTATCCTCCATTAGATTGACAACAAGTGTACCTATAGATCTAGTCCTAAAATAGTAACCTGTGTCACACCGACTATATTTGATTAAGGAAAACTGACAAAGTTAGCTTCCTTAATAACAAATCTTTCGTCGAATACATAACTTTCCAACAAGTTCAGTGTATTACATATAAAACCTCAGTAATCAAGCCAAATGCTGGTTGTCGATAACGGTCAATCAGTACTAGTCAGTTACTATTGCGCAATCTCTTCATATGATATTACATCAGACGCTATTTATGATTTAATAAAGCTGCCTCTCTATAAATATATTTTAAAGTCGCCGTAGTCTAATAGGCAGCATGATAGCTTATTAGACGGGAGCCTGAAGTTCAACTCCTAGCTAAGAGTTCTCAAACAAAACAAAATATAAGAAAATATTTTTTCTTCAGTAGCCCTCTGGCAAAACCTCTGAGGTTCAATATAACTAGCGATTGAAGACGACATGACACTCAAGGACAAAATTAACATAAACAATATGGATGGTGTGAGAAGCTTGGTGGTAATCCCGACTAAAGTATGGTTATGGCGAATTAAGTAAGTAAGTAAGACTTTTTGTTGCTAAATGACTTTGATGTTCATATATCGGACACTGATTGTGGTTTAAAATTCGAATTCCAAGTTATATTTGTATTGAAGACAGTTTTTTTAACCAGTACTTCATGTAAAAAGTTATATTAATTTATTATTCTGAAGGAATACGATATTTAGGGTCATTATTACAACTTGCTGTTAACTAAAGGGATGATTTTAACGGGCATATAAATTGTTTTTCATTATTATAAGTGTACGATAAGGTAGAAATGAGCGTTACGCTAAAGATAGGATCATCTTACCGGTAACTTTTAAAGTTAAGTTTATGTTTGAACATGCCATACATATATATTTTTTTCAATATGGCAACTTCAAATATAAACAAAATTAGCATCTACAAGGAAAAACGAAGCCCGTCGTTGCCACTGCGTTTAAAAAACTTGTTTAATTGACAGTGTTATCGACATTGCTCTAGCACTGCCATATTTTTAAAAAAAGTTAACTTTATTTTATCATTAGGTTGTAATAACGAAAAGAAGTTAAAGGTGTTTTTAGCTAAAGTGAACTTTAAAGTTATATTTAACTTTAGCTAAAGTGAACTTTAAAGTTACCTTTAACTTTAGCTAAAGTGAACTTTAAAATTACCTTTAACTAAACCAAACTTTAACGGGAAGTTGTAATAATGGTTCTTAGTGTTCTTAACGCTGTGAGTGAGCGTCAGACAAATAAAGTTTTTACATGATTTCATTGCGGAAATTTCAATGGCCGACAAACTGCTCGACTCGGCCGCCTTAGAGAACAAGAGCGTCTTAAGCTGCCCACAAATAGCAGAGATATTAAACCTTAAGCACATAACAATCAAACTATTTTAAACAGCTGGAATATTTTCTCTGTAGCTATTTTAAGGCCAGAGCTTATTCAAATAAACAAGGAACAGTGGGTACTTAATAGACATTGCCGACATAGAGCCACAATTCTCAGGGTTAGGAATATATAGTATATATTTGAAAAATATTATTTATCGTTAAAAAGCCGTGGGCCCGGTGCTGCCACAGAACAAAACGAGATTGTAATAAGTAGTTGGCAACACTTGCAATGTTAACCCTCAAAAAAATGATATTTTTTTATCCATTACGTTAAAATAATCACTACAAGATTCAACGATAATTAAATGTATTTGCATGCATTTAAAATGAAAAGACGAAAAATTATTGCAGAAACAGCATTTGCATGTAATTTTATTATACATCATGAACTACAACAAGATTTTTTTTTTTGATTTTCACAAACAACACGAAAGGAGAAAGAGGAAAACTAACAATTTTCTAAAAAAAAAAATAACAAAAAAAAGAGATAAATTCAATGCTTATGATTGTAATTTGCGAAATACAGTTGTTGTGTTACCACTATTTCTTACCATTTTTTTTTTAAATTTTGTTTTTAAATTTTGCTACTGGGGCAAACAAGTTCTGGTGGTTATCGGAATTAAATGGTAAGACAGACCATAGGATTTACTCTACAGCAGATATTCATTAAATACGTCAACAGCTGAAGAACTAGAAAAATTAAAATGTTGTAGCGTGTAACCAGTGCCAACCGCCCATATGAAGTTGCTAAACAAAAAACCAATTCGTGCTTTGCAATATTCTTAAAATAGAATGATTTTAACATTAAAAAAACAACTACTGTGAGTATTATTTATTGTACAGTAAGATGTATATTAAGATTCAAACATTTAACACAGGTGTTGTTTGGTGAATTGGTTTAACTACATACAGTGGACAGCAAAAGTCGTAGTACGGCAATATATTTTGACAAAAAAAGTCCTTACACAAGGTCCCGATATGACTTCAAGAGAGTATTTAGGAAATAATTTGAAAGAACGGTTACGTCATCGCTAAACCTCAAACAAAAGTTAACCGAAAAACTTGCTCGTGGTTCCACCAGAAAACACTAAACAAGACTTGATATTCGATTCGAAATGGGTTGAATGGAGTGCTTGACCTTAAGGGATATTCTACTAAATACAAGCGATAACATTTTCATATATTAGGCCTTTGAATTTTAAAATCTATTCAGGGTTCTCTTTGGGGGTTACCTGTGGAGTCATCTGAAACGTTTCCTTATTTTTCTTCTGTATTATGAAAACCATTAAAAAATTGTTTGTTTATAATAAAACAGAAATAAATTAATAAAATAAATATAAAAACTTTAAATTTGTATATAAACTTTTGGCTAAAATTCATGAAATTGCTAAAATATATTGCCGTTCTAAGACTTTTACTGTCCACTGTACATACATTTTTTCATATTTTGTTTTGATGTCTGACGAATATACTCGACATTATGTGAAAAATGTTTGTCTCGCTCTCTCATCTCCATCAAAACGATATAAGAAAAAATATATCTCTGGTGACTTCCTTCTGGCAAAAACTCAAAAATCTGTCCTTCGGAGTCGACTTTAAATAACGGGTGATTTTTTTAGCTATTATCTTTTTGGCAACACTGGTTTAAACATACGTTTCGTGTTTTATTTCGCTGTCAAACATCTTCAGTTTGGTCTATAATTTAACCATGAATCGTCTTACAAACGAACAACGCTTGCAAATCATTGAATTTTATTATCAAAGTGCGTGCTCTGTTAAGAAAGTTCATCGCGCGCTTCTTCCATTTTATGGTCAGTTTAATCGACCCACTGAAGCGGCTATTCGGGCTATTCTGACTAAATTTCGTACCAAATTTACATTGTTGGACATTAAACCACCAACACGCTTACGTAGAGTGCGAACTGAAGAAAATATCGCAGCTGTATCGGCCAGTGTTAATGATGACCATCAATTATCGATTTGTCGCCGTTCGCAGCAATTGGGCATCTGTTACTCAACAATGTGGAAAATTGAAGCCGAACGACCTACCGCAACGCAGAATTTTTGGTGAATGGGCTCTTGGAAAGTTGGCCGAAGATCCACTTCTTTATCGAAAAATTGTGTTCAGCGACGAAGCTAATTTTTTCTCAATGGATACGTAAATAAGCAGAATTGTCGATTTTGGAGTGAAGATCAGCCAAAAGCATTGCAAATGCTACCAATGCATCCAGGAAAAGTCACAGTTTGGTGCGGTTTATGGGCTGGTGGCATCATTGGACCGTACTTCTTCAAAGATGCTGCGAATCGTAACGTAACTGTGAATGGTGAGCGCTACCGTGAGATGATATCCAACTTTTTTTTTGCCCAAAATGGAAGACTTGACTTGCATGACATGTGGTTTCAACAAGACCACATGCCCCACAGCTCGCGTTACTATGGACTTATTGAGAGGCGAGTTCGGTAAACATTTTATTTCACGTTCGGGACCGGTCAATTGGCCGCCTAGATCGTACGATTTAACGCCTTTAGACTATTTTTTGTGGGACTATGTTAAAGCTCATGTCTATACAGACAAGCCCGCTTCAATTGACGCATTGGAAGACAACATTGAAGTATTTATTCGTGAGATACCGTCCGAAATGTTGGAGAGAGTATGCCAAAATTGGACTAAGCGGATGTACCATTTGAGGCGCATTCGCGGTCAACATTTGCATGAAATAATCTTCAAACATTAAATTATATGGACCGTACTATCGATTCAAATAAAGATTTCATGCATTTTTCTGAATTTAATGTGTTTTTTTTTTGAAAAATTTTCCTATAGCTCTTAAAAATAAACCCTTTAGTAGGTCCCGCCATTCATGTATAAAATTAACACACACAGGAAGTTAGGTTGTAATCCTGATTGAAGGGTTATAATGACCAATTATATATGTATGTATGTATATTTTACAAAAGTACTATTTTAAGCAAAAAAGTACTTTTCCATCTAAATTCAGTACAATTTCAAAATTTCAGTTTTACAAAACTAGTATCGACTAAAGTAAGCTGATATTTAATATTCTCTACACAATTTAAATAGAAAAAACATTTGCTTTCAATGGATTCTGTGAGTTGTAAACACGATTAGGAAACTAAAAATATAAATTTCAGATCTTGTCGTGTCTAGTTTATTATGCGGTCTACTTAAAATTGTAAACGCAACTTGATTGATGATTACATCGGTATGTTCTTATAAAATTTAAAAAAAGTTAAGAATTTATATTATGAAGGTAAGACAATTAAGATTTTACAAATTAAAATCTGTTTGATTCTTTTCAATTTGTTGTTAATGAATATTGTTTATTTATTTTTTTAATTACAATACAGTTACAGAATACATTACCGGCATCTAGCATATATAAAACAATAAAGTATAGACACTTCCATAAATCTTTTTTATATGGAATACTTAAGGATAAATTAAATGCTTAGAAAAGTGGACTTACTTCTCTCTGTGACAAGGACTGCAATTACTTTTGAAGAACTTTATTCCTGTGGTTTTACAACTGGAAAATTATTTCACTTAACATTTAAATGCAATGACTTTCAGGAATACCTTAAGTGCTAATTCATACATAAAAGTGACTTTAACTTAATATTACGATACCGAAACCTATTTACCTAATAAGACTGTCACTAATTGGAAGCGTTGCCAATAAAATACTAAACTTTAATGCACGCCACATAGAATACAAAACAATTTCTATCATTTTCTTTCACTTTCTAAACAAAATGTAAACTGATAGGCAAAATTCATGATATAAAATTGTAAAATTGTTTTGGAAAAAATATTTCCTCGGCAACATCCTCTCACCAAATTTTTGGTTAAAACTCTGAGAGTAAATAAAAATTGCCATGAAAAAGTTTGTCAAAAATCTGTCGTTCTGAGTTGACTTAAAAAAACTGTACGTCCAGCCACTCTAGTATAAAATTAAAACACACAACATAAGTGGTGCTATCTCCTAATCCTGACTGAAGGGTTGTAATAACCACTTACAGTGGACAGCAAAAGTCTTAGTACGGTAATATATTTTGACAAAAAAAAGTCCCCACAGGCTTAATACTCTTGCACAAAGTCCCGATATGACTTCAAGGGAGTATTTAGGAGATCATTTGAAAGAAAGGTTACGTAATCGCTAAGCCTAAAACAAAAGTCAACCGAAAAACTTGCTCGTGGTGGCACCAGAAAACATTAAACAAAACTTTTACATTTAATTCCAAATGGGTCAAATGGAGTGCTTGACCCTAAGGGATATTCAACTAAATACAAGGAATAACATTTTCATATATTAGGTCTTTGAATTTTAAATTTATTTTTCTATTGTTTTATGAAAAACATTAAAAAATCGTTTGTTTTATAATAAAACAGAAATAAATTAATAAAATAAATATAAAAACCTTAATTTTTTATACAAACTGTTGGCTAAAATAAAATATATTGCCGTACAAAGACTTTTGCTGTCCACTGTATGTGTGTGTGTAATTAATGACAGGGGTTCCCTAATTTACTCCTTCCAACGAAGACCAGGCCTTTACGCTAACCTCAGCTAATTCTCGTATTAAATACCCGTCTCTCTTTTATCTGAGAGTTAGAAATTAATGCACTGGACAACGTCCATATCGTCAATGATAGAAAATTTGACGCTACAATTCCAAACAGATGAGACATATTGGCACAACCTGCAAATCTAAACTGCAACTCTCTTGACTCCTTTGATTGACGGGATAATTGCCTAAAAGATGAACTAACTCGAGCAAGTAGCGAATACCAATCCACTTATCTAAACCGGTATACCTCTTACATCCGTTAAACTATTCATCCAGCATGTACAGGCTCAACTGCCCTAATATGAACAGAAAACAAACTTATCAACTATTGAATTTAGACCGTAAGCATATCTCTAACATTGTGTATATTGCAATGGTTTCAGCAGATGTTATAGATCGATCTTAGAGAACAAGAGTGTTGCCCACTCTCTGGCTCAAACATTCATTTGACCATCACTTTTCTCACCTTTTTTCAATAGTCTAACTATCTAGTAATCGTCAAGTTACAGTTACTCGGTATCAAATCGATCATTAGCTCTAATATATTTTCAGGCTTGATCCACATTTAACAATGGAGCATTGCTTCATGTGATATTACAGTGGGACACTAGCTGGAAGAATCTTAGAGGAGCATTTCTCAGCAAACCAATAAACTCAAACGATCATAACTGATGACAAATCAAGGGTATTATCGAAAGCAAGACCTCTTTATCGAAATGGTATAAAAGCATCTCAATTTCAATCAAAAGTTAAAGTTTTCCTTACGCATAATTTGGGAATGAACAAATAAAATTGTTTATATGTTAGTGCATACCAGAGATCAGCAATGAAACGTTTTTTCGCTACTCGTAAGCACTCATGGAATTTTGAATATAAGTGAGTCAACAATATTAGAATTTAATTACTCTGATGCATTCATACTCACTACGGAGTTATAAGCGTTTAAACATTTTTGTTTACCGACAATTGCTTGCCATGTAATTCTGTTGACCTGGTATTTGACAAAAAAAATGTCGACAAGAATTTTGAATAGAAAAACTGTTTCTGTGTGTGTGTGAGTGATGAAGATCTCGTTTATACTTTCAAAGTTAAACTTTCTCGACTTGGACTTGGACTTGCTCTTATTTAGTTTGGCACTGTCTGAAAGTCTGAGCTCTGGCCTTTCCAATGGAACCACTTTCATTTTAATAGGGCAGATGGATCCAGAGTTATAAGCGTTTAAACATTTTTGTTTACTGACAATTGCTTGCTATGTGATTCTGCTGGCCTGGTATTTGACAAAAAAAAAATGTCGTCAAGAATTTTGAATAGAAAAACTGTTTCTGTGTGTGTGAGAGTGTTGAAGACCTCGTTTATACTTTCAAAGTTAAACTTTCTCGACTTGGACTTGGACTTGCTCGTATATATTTTAGCACTATCTGGCACATTTTAATAGGTCCGATGGATCAGTTTAAAGAAATCACTTGAAAGAAAACTAAATCATATCTAATGTACATAGAATTTTGCTTTTCTCTTTCCTTTAACTATAATTTTAAAGCCATTTCCTGTTGTAATTTTCTATTTAAATCTGTTGATCAATTTAACAAAAGCTTTTAATAAAGATATTACAAAAATGTCTGCGATTATTGTCGAATCAAGTCATTATTTCTACTTTGTTAGTAATAAAAAAAATTTGTTTTCCAATTAAGTTTCGTTTCGTTTTATTGTGCCAATGTACCATTCGGTCAATATACTACGACATGAAAAAATTATTTATGGTATGAGAAAAACGAATTAATCGATAGAACACCAATGGAAAGAAGACAAAACGACAAAAAAACAGAAAAACTCAAGACAAAGACCAACAGGTAAAAGCCATTCTTGGGGCTTAAAGTGATTAAAATTTCAATTTTATGTTGAAAACCTACATACAGTCTGACATACATGCAAACCCTCATACCATACAAACGGACACTGACGGATGAGTTGACTTCATAATACAGTACACCAAGAAATTTTTGGTCTTTATCATAAAAATTTATAATTTTTTTTTTCCTAACCATTGATGAACCATCAAAGAGACAGCATATGTATGTACAATGTGCCACCGTATGCATTATAAAAATCATGTAACTTACCGTTTGCATACAGTACAGTATGTGGCCGTAGTATGTGACAAGTTAAATAACTTCTCTGTCTAATTTTATTATTTTTTTGTTTGTTAATTTTTTTCGATTTGTGTTTTATTGAATGGGCGCTTAATGGCAACACTAACAACAAATTAATATTAAATTGTATCTGTACTGTATAGGCAAACAGTCATATTGACTGACGATCAATCTGGCAGCCATAAATATTTGTTGTGTGAATATATAAAAATTTAATTTTTTTTTGCTTTCTTTTTGTATTCCGACAGATATTTTACTTTTAAACATGCAACAAACATACTCACTTGTATTACATTTTAAAACTTCCAACGCATGTGCAACATGTAATATACAAGTCAATCCAGATACAACCAAATAATATTAAAGCTTCGGCTCCAACAGCATTGGAAATTAACTTAAAGGCCATAATAATATATAAAATATGGCATGAGTCTAGTTGCCGTAGTCTAGTAGGTCGTGTGTTGGCTTATTAGACGTGAGGCCTTGATTCAGACCAGAGGTCAGCAATGAGTATTCAAAAAGAGGAGTAGATTTGAATCATACTCATAATTTCTGATACTTGTACGGATTCATACTTATTTTAATATCATACTCATGCTACTCATATTCAAAGTTTGAAGTACTCATCGTACTCATACTTAACAATACGTATGATGTTGTTGATTTCGACTCTCCGCGACTAAACATTTAAAAGAATCACAAAATAAGTATAATTCGCGTACGAACACTACAATACTCACTAGAAGGTTGTAGGTTTGCTTTGCTTACTGTCTTTGTCTTTTTCTTTTTTTGTAAATGCAACAACAACTAAGACTGTAAATTTTGATGAATAATTCGAATCACTCGAATCATTTATGAGTATTATAAGTATTTTTCTAAAGTTATTAATCTGAATGAGTAGGCTTATGAATCAAACATACACATTTCGATTAGTATGAGTTTGATGTCAACATTGTACGCATACTCATTGCAACATGTACTTATAAATCAACGTTGTAGTGAGTACGAATGAATCAGAATAGTTAAATTTCAATATTGTTAACTCACTCATACTCAAAATTTCATGAGTACTTATGAGTAGCAAAAAAAGAACGATTCATTGCTTATCTCTGGTTCAGACCCCAGCCCAGACATCTTCAACTAAACGAGATATGAAAAAATATATCTTCGGTGTCTGCCTCTCAGCAGATTTCTAGGAAAACTCTGAGAGTGAATAAAATTGCCATGAATAGTTTCTCAAAAATCGGTCGCTCGGAATCGTCTTTAAACTGTAGATCCCTCCACTAATGTATAAAAATTATACGACAAAATAAAAAAAATGAAATACACCCAGCTAATGAATAATATTATAAGTTGTGAGTTTTATTGAATTGTACTCAAAAATAATTTTTTGTTTATATTTCTTGAACCCTCCATACATGTTTTATTTGACAAAAACTGTTTTTTTGGACTTTACGCACAAATTTATTGATTACATAAACATTTCTGAACCAATATCCAAAATTTAAACCTTATTAGAAAGGAGAGACATGGGCCTTTAAAATGATATACATATATATATTATTTTACTTAATATACTATGAGGTTTAATGGGGTAAACTTGACCAATGCGAATTTTTTTCATATTTTTTCAAGTTTTTCCATTCATAGTAGCAAACTTTAATTATATTTCCAATGAAGCATGGTCAAATCTGTTTCTAATTGTAAATAAAATTCATATGAGAGACAAAATTAAATTTCTATTTATTTTATTTTTATATACGGGATTGTTTATAGAAAAATTTTACAATTTTCTATTGTATTTGGGCTATTTTTTACAGGCAATTTAGAAAATCGCAACAGTAGTAACACTTATGACACGTATTTCTACACAACTATAATTAAATTTTATTTACCATATTTATGTTATCCTCACTGTACATTAGTATTTTTCATTTTGCATTTTGTTCTTGAGACATTAAAGAGGCGTTTTGTCTTGTAAACAGAATTGACAATTTTTAATGATGGGCGTAAAACACTGTGAAAGACGACAGTAATCTAAACGGGTCAAATAAAAGTAATCGCTTATGTTCTTAGGATAACATAAAAATCTAAAATTTATATGCAAAATAGTCTAGCGAACTCCGCTTTCAAGTCAATCGGATGGAAAGAGAGTGGTGTGCTTATTATTATTACACCATCCAGCCAAATATTAAAAATTTTTGATATTCATCAGATCAGCTTTGCAAACTCGAGATGGTTACTTTGCCATCAGCTCGTTCTTGCAGGCGAAGTTCGCTAGTGTAATAAGTGCTTTAGAAGCACAGGATAACAGAAGTTTTGCCACTAGCACAGCCTTCTTTAAGCTACACAAACATTATTTTTAGGGCCATTATTACAACTTGCCGTTTACTAAAGGGAGGATTTTAACGGGCAGATAAATTGTTCTTCATTATTATAAGTGGACAATATGGTAAAAGTGAACGTTAAGCTAAATGGAGGATCATCTTAACGGTAACTTTTAAATTTACCGGCTTATTAGACGTAAAGCCAGGGTTCGAGCCCCAGGCCAGACATCAAGACAAAATACAAAAAGTATTTCTTCGGTGATTTCTGACAAAAACTCTGAGTAAACAAATTTGCCATGAAAATGTTTCTTAAAAATCTGTCGTTCGGAGTCGACTTTAAACTGTAGGTCCCACCACTCATATATAAAATTAACACACATAACATAAGTGATGTGAGAAACTAGGACGTTGTACAATGGGTCAATTCGACCTCCGGGTACTGTACTTGTCTTAATTGACAAGTACACGTCCTCTAACCTAACCTAACCTATTTTCAATATGGCAACTTCAAATATAAACAAAATGAGCATATACAACAAAAAAAAATTAAGCCCATCGTTGCCACTGCGTTTAAAAAAAACTTGTTTAATTTGAGCAGTGTTATCGACATTACTCCGGCACTGCCATATTTTTGAAAAAGTTAACTTTATTTTATCTGTAGGTTGTAATAACGACATTAAGTTAAAGGTGACTTTAAAGTTCACTTTAACTAAACCCAACTTTAACTGGAAGTTGTAATAATGGCCTTTAATATGTTTTTTTAAGTTTTCCCTATGTAAAGACGCCTCTGTACTAAAACACTAGACAGACAATTAAAGGAGACTTTATATTATTGTCATAAGACGCCTTTATTATTTTCTTTCTTTCCGTTTTTTCTTGTTGTTCCATCACTCTTCTAGTTATTATGAAGGATGATTCGTTATATTTTTTTTACTTCGGCTTTTTTGTAAGACTTTTTTTAAAATGGAAAAAAAATCGTTTGCCAATAAATACGAACAACTTTCTGTATATACATGCATATGGTATGTCTACAACTTTTAAATGCAAACATACAATCAGACATACATACATATGTGACTAATCAATGAGACCTGGTTGGTTTAAAAGCCGTTACTTTTATTTTGGATTTTTTCGTGATTATTTTTCCTTTTTTTTCGAGTGTTTTTTTTTAAACGATTGCTCAAATTGAAGAGGAAACTTGAACTTTGGAACCCGTCGAAAATTTGTGAATGATTTGCAACAGTTTTGAAGCGATTGAGGCGGCTTTTTAATGTTTGAAGCTAAACTTTAAAGTAAACCTTTTAAACACAATTTCTTCCAAAGACTTTCATCAGTGATTAGAAATGAGCGAAGAAAACCAAAATTTATTGAAATGTTAGCCAGTTATGGTAGTTTTTTTTTCTTTGGTCATCTATTATTGAAGATTTTACAAATATTTTGTTATTAAAAATAAGAATGAAAATAAAAATAAAAATAAAAAAGAACAAAATATTTTATTGGATTCTTTTCTTTTACTTTTTGATTTTTCAGCATAACCGGCAGGAGTCTATATCACCTGAATATCATCGTTATGCCAGTATTGGTAAACTGCCAAAAGCTTCATCATCATCATTGGCTGCAACCAACAACAACAACAATAAATATAGCCAAACAGGCAATACCTCAGCATTAGGAACAACAGCACCAGGCAAAGCTGGACTAAAACAACATACCGTTACAGCGGATATACATAATAACAACGGCATCAGTCATGGCCATAACAACGGTACATCATCGTCATCGTCCATCACTTCATCGAAAATTGGCCACAGCAATGCTGCTGCCCATAATACAGCATCTACAAACAATAACGGTCACCAGTGCAATGTTGCTAATGTAGCTGCAACATCATCGTATAACTACAGTGAAATTCATGCTTCAGCATTTGCCACACCACCGACACGCCGTCGCTTTTTCAATCATAAAAATTTGCGCAATGCTTTAACCGGTGTCAGCGGTGTTGTTGCCAGTCATTGTCGCACCGCTTCGAATGGTGGTGGTTGTCCCATTGATTCAGCCTCGATATTATCTGAAGGTATGGCTCAAATGTTTTTTTATATGTTTTCTTTTATTTTGTTCTTCTTTCTTTAAACAACACTCTAAGCCGTCACAAATGGAAATTTCCATACCCATACAATGGATTCAGCCATACCTACATACGTATGCAAACAATTTTTCTACCATTTTCAGTGAAAACAAGAAATTAACGATCATTTTGAAATTTAAAAATTATAATTTTGATGATCTTCGCACAAATTGTACATAGTCGTTAATTGTCAATATGACATAAAGATTGAACTCGAAGTAGTTTTTATAGTTGCACAGTTAGAGAACGAGAACATAATTCAACCAAAATGTAGTAACATCCGGGTCAAACCGAATGGACCAGATTTTAAACGCCATATTTTCTTAAATTTGTTAACATGTTTACATCCTTCGTCATTACAACCCTTTAGGCCACCACTCATGTTGTGTGTGTTAATTTGAAGGACAGATTTTTGGGAAACTTTTCAAGGCAATTTTATTTACTCTCAGAGTTTTTACATAAATATGCTGAGAGGAAGTCTCCGAAGAAATATTTTTTCATATTGTTGGAGAACAACAAATTGATAATTATTTAGTTAAACGTATTTTATAATGTAGCACATTTATATTATCATTTCTAATAATATTCTTAATTGGCGAACCATATGTATGTGTACCAGAAGAAAATTTACTTCAAATCAACATCGATCGCTTATCCAGATGGAAAGTCGTCGAGAAATTACAGCAACATTTTTGGCGCCGCTGGTGTCGCGAATGGCTTTGTCGGCTACAGGCTAGACCTAAATGGCTAAAGGTCTCGAGAAATGCTAAAGTAGGTGACTTGGTGATTATGTTTGATGACCGTTGTCCACCCGGACAGTGGCCTTTGGCTCGAGTTCAAGCAGTACACCCTGGTAGTGATGGATTCGTGAGAGTAGTGACGCTGTTATCGAATGGAAGACTTTTTAAACGTCCTATTTCTAAAATAGCCTTTCTACCTAATTTAGATACTCTTGGTGAAAATAATACTCCCTTAAGTTAAACACTATCGTGCTTAGGGGGGGGGGGGGGAATGTTGGAGAACAACAAATTAATAATTATTTAGTTAAACGTATTTCATAATGTAGCACATTTATATTATCATTTCTAATAATATTCTTAATGTACCACTTGTACTTGCTATAATTTATCTCTTATCTATATTCCTTCTTTGCTATTTTCTATTTTACACATGCATACACACATACATGTACAAGCTTTGTCACGCGATTTTCTACCTGCTACTTAGCTAACCGGTTTTTATACATATCCTTGTTAGTGTAAAGGACCCTTTTTTATTATTTGTTACAATTTTGTAAGAAAACAGAATTATTTTGGTTTGCCTAAATTTTATAACAAATTATTATAATTCCGATCGTGAAAGCTATAACATCACTGCCTTGCTGCTAATTGTATCAATAGCTAGATCAGTAACTTATAGCAAAGAATATGGATATAAAGAATACGCATCCTGTCGAAGTAAAATTTCTTATGGCGGGTCGTAACAATACGACCAGCTCTCACCAAAATATTTTTAAAAATCATTTCTGGGTGAGGGGAGAGGAAGACAGAAGGAAAATGAATACAAACAAAGAGCGTAACAATGTGTTGCTCTCATCGTATGTATGGACATGTGTATGTATCTTGCGTTTTTTGATTTAGTTGTCGATCAGACTGCTACAAGAACACATGTTTAGCGAATGCTTTATCATTTTATTTCAGAATAACACTCGAAGAATATTTTGTGTTAAAAATGTCATTAGCTCGGCGTATTTCATTCTTTTATTTTGTCTCATAGTATAATTTTTTTTAAATGCTTTGGAATGCTCGTTTTTTTCTTTTAGTAACAAATGGTTTTTTTATTCTTTTTATTTTTCTAAAAAACATGGCCTAACTTTTAAGCCAAAGATGGATAGCTTTATGTTCTTTTAATAATAAAATCGATTTTTTATTTTATTTTTATTTATCTAAAATTATTAAGCCAAAAATAGACAGCTTTACATATGTATGTGGATGAAATGAAAATAAAAATAGAGTATATTACTAACACTTTTATATGGCTGTAAATAAATAAATTCTCTCAACTTATTTTCTCTCTCACTCACTAATCCATAACCATAGGCATGTGTTAACCTAGAGGAAAATTTTTAGTAATAATGTCAAGTCTACTTATTAACCCAATGATATGTATATGTGATCGGAAAATATAGAAAAATTGTACTGCACTAAGACACTAAGACACCGTATTTAACTTGGCAAGTATTCTTCCAAAAATCGAAATCATTTCTCATTGATATTAGTGAATACTACTGTGCTATTTCTTTGGGTGTATCATTGAAGTCTGAAAAAAGCGACATGAACCTTCTTCTTTAAAAACTGACAAGATTTTTACGCTCTATTTAACGAACATTCTTGATGTTCGTGTTCCATGTGTGTAAAAAGCCGAAGATGTTCTTCCCCTGAGGGACATTGGTGCCGACTTCTGTTTTTAACACCAGAAAAATAAATAAAAAGTGGTCAAACAACAAAACCGCACGATGAGAACAACGCATGATGAGAACAACGCATTGTTACGCTCTTGGTTTCTGTAACCTTCCCTTCTATCTTTCCCCCCGCGTCAAGAAATATTTTTGAAAAATATTCCAAAATATGTTAAAATGCACATTCTTTATACTTTATTTTCTTTGCTTATAGTCAAACTGACTTGCTGCTATTTTATATTCATTAATAGTTAAATGAATTAAAGTTAAATTTGTATAATAATAAGTATTTTAAATAATAAATAAAATTAAAATAATAAAGTAAATTAAAACCTCAATCTTAAACACTGACTGAAGGCTTGTTGTAATGACTAATTATGTATGTGCATGTATGTAAAGACGAAGAACTGAAATAAGGATTCGAAAAAATTGCCTTTTTTTTGAAAATTTTCTAACAGTTTGGATAAAAATTTCGTTAAAAGAACGAAATCCTCATACGTTTCTGGGTAGCCATGCTGGTGTACTGCTGTCATACTATTGCTGTTACAAATATGAAGTGAATAAGGATTTCGATTTTTACTAAAAAATTATGGTTTCGAAAATTATAAATAAATGAATGCCTTCCAGGCGCCATAAAAATGCAAGCCTTCCTCGTTCATAAGTATCCGCGCTATAAAAATGAAAGTATTTTTCATTCATGGATATCCATGCTATAAAAATTAAAGCCTTCCTCGTTCCAGTAGTTGTAGTTGAAATACGGACGGTATTATCATATTATTGATGTCACAATTATTGAAGCTTAAGTAGAGCAATAAAAAGATTTTTATAACGAGAAATTTTTATGGATTATAAACAAAAATTTAGTACCACATACTATTGAAAATGATTACCAAAGTTGTTGTCGTACCGAATTTCACTGAATTTTAGAATGCTGGAACGTATAAAATCGATAACCGTTTTACAGAGGGCAACAAAAGCCTAAGTATTCCAAGATATGTATGTAAAAATAATTGATATTTATTATATTTATTTCATTTATTTATTTCTCTTTTATTAAAAAAAACAAACAAATTTTAAGAGAATTTTTCTGGTGGCTCCATATTTTTGCAACGCAAAATTGTTGGCACCCTTAAGAAGAACTCAGAGTAAGTTTAATAGGCCAATTCACACAAGCCGTTGTATCGTTGTATTCATTGTATTATTGGACTATACGGCAGTGTATGCTTGTTGTTCATAATTTTCATGTAAGAATCCGATACACTTATACACATTTTTTTCATATGTTTTTAATAAGTTGTGTTGGTTTCGTGCTAACAAATTGTTTGAATGCCAAAAGTTATGAAGAAGAATACGACATACACAATATAGCATAGCATTGAGCATTCACAAACAACCAAGTGTATTCAATACAACATACACGATACAAAGTCGTGTGAATTGGCCAAATGCAACATTTTTAAAATGTAACTCATACGTCTGGTTAGATAATCTAAAGAGACCGCCATATGTGCTTGACCATGTTACGTGTACGTTATACAAATTGTACAAATAAATATTACTCATACGTGGTGGTGTAAAACTTTTAGGTTTCCGAAAAATAATTATAAAAAGTAAAAAAAAATGAAAATAAACTACAAAAAATTATAAAAAAAAGGAAGATTTTTCATTTACTTAAATAATCGATTAGAATTCTAATACATTCTATAAATTACACGCTGCGACAGTCAAAATACACCCAGCTAATGACATAGTGTAGGTTGTAAGTTATGCTGAGTAGAACTCAAAAATATTTTCTTTTCTTGAACCCTCCAAACTTGTTTTATTTGACAAAATCTGAATTTTTGATATTTTCATTGATTACTCAAATAATTTTTAACCCACTTTCAAAACACAAAGTTTTTGGAAAACGGGTTCAATATGATTCACAATGTTGTGAGTTTTGATCGGGTAAACTTGGAAAATATAAAATTTATCTTATTTTTTCAAGTTTAGCTATGCTTAATTGCAAAATTTAATTAAAAAAGATAAAATAAGTGGTAACATTCTGAAAGTATATTATCTTGTGAAGAGATTGACAATTTGTTTGATCAAATTGGACAAAAATTACCGTAGTTATTATTTAAATAGTACAACAGCCGTGTTATATTTTTTATATATGTCATCTTATCAAACGAACTTTCTGTTCAAAAATTTCCAAAAGTTTTAATGGATCTTGATTGTTTATCGCAAAATGTGTCAATTTCATGTTTGCACGACTACCAGAAGTCCGCTAATATTAGTGTTTTTTAAAAATATTATTATTCCTCTTTGCTCAAAGATTGGCCAAGTTCTGGTGGTCGCTCAAACGTGAAATTGACACATTTTGCGATAAATAATCAAGATCCATCAAAAATTCTGAAAATTTTTGAACCAAAAGTTCATTTGATAAGATGACATATATCAAAAATATAACTCGTCTGTTAGACTTTTTAAATAATAACTACGGTAATTTTTGTCCGATTTGATCAAACGAATGTCATCACATATTTTATATTTTTTAATTAAAGTTTGCTACTATGAACGGACAAACTTGAAAAAATACGAAAAAATTCGCATTTGTCAAGTTTAACTCATCAAACCTCATAGCATATGAAGTCAAATAATATATATGTATGTATATCGGTTTAATAATTTCTAATAAGGTTTAAATTTTGGACATCGCTTTAGAAATGTTTGCTTAATCAATAAATTTGTTCGTCTAGTCCAAAAAAAACAGTTTTCGTCGAATATAAATAACATTTTTGAGTTCTACACAACAAAACTCACAACCTACAATATGTTATTAGCTGGGTGTATTTTTATTTTGTCGCATATTGTTATTTTAAAATGTTACATTCGTTTCAATTGCAGGGTGTTAATATGTGTGTGTTAATTTTATACATGATTGGCGGGACCTACAGTTTAAAGTCGACTCCGAACGACAGATTTTTGAGAAACTTTTCATGGCAATGGAATTTATGCAGCAGACATTGTCCACAAGTGAATATTTGGAAATGCTAACAAAAAACATTACCTCAAGCCAATAGTAATTTAATGATGGAAATAAATTCCATTTGTAAAATAGTCGTTAAAGTTAATCAGTTAATAAGTTTACTTTTTCGTTAATTTTTTTTTTTTTTTTTATTGAAAGTTACTGTTTACAGCATCTGTAATTATTTGAGTTCTTTAAAAGGTTATTGAAGCAATTATTTACACACACAAATGGCTAAATTGCCACGCGCATTTATGTTTTCAAGTGTGGAATGGAATAATTGCTTTAAAACGTATATAATAATGCGATGATTTTCTTTTTTTAATTTTATTTTAATATCCATATTTAAAATTCTACTTAAACTGGCTTCAAAATTTATCTTTAATTGAAACTTTAAATATATGGTGAGCCATCTATCGGTTTAAATTTGATCCATCTGTTATTTCGAATCTGGCAATACTTATGTCATTCTATTTTGTCGACTATCGCCGTAGTCTAGTAGGTAGTGTGCTGGCTTATTAGACGATAAGCCAGGGTTCGAACCCCAGGCCAGACATCAAAACAAAATACAAAAAGTATTTCTTTGGCGACTTCCTATCAGCAGATTTCTGGCAAAAACTCTGAGAGTAAATAAAATTGCCATGAAAAATTTCTCAAAAATCTGTCGTTCGGAGTCGACTTTAAACTGTAGGCCCCGCAACTCATGTATAAAATTAACACACACAACATAAGTGGTGTGAGAAACTAGGTAGTAATCCTGACTGAAGGTATGTAATGACCAATTATGTATGTATGTATTGTGTTTGTCTATTATTTTTGTTTTAATTGTTAATAAAATAATTAATATTTGCAATTCTCATACAGTTTTTCTCAAAGTGAATGTCATCTGTTGTGATAAAAAATCAGTTTTTGTTTACGGTACACAAAACATTCAAAAAAACAATAAAAAATAAACGTTAATGATCAGTTCGACAACAGCTATGCCCCAATTCTGTTTTAATCCTGTTTTTGTGTTTTACTTCAACAACAACAACAAAATGGAAGTAGAGAAAAGGAACCAGTTACAATAGCTAAGCAATAATAATGGAACTCCATGTTGTCGTACAAGTATATATATTTTATCGTCTATGTAATGAAAAGTCTTTGGAATACAATAAAAAGATTATGGTTTACGTAACAAAAAAGTATTGGGATTAAAGAATAACATTAACTGGTATTATGTTAGCAAAAACCATTAAAAATTGAAAGATTACAAGGAAAAAAAGAAGAAAAAAGAAATAGTAATACAACCGGCATATTATTTGTGCTGCTAAATAGGAAGAAGATAAACCAGTTTATGCATTTGTTATATAAAAACATTAGAGTGTATATGGAGGATAAAAAAATATTATAAAGCCTTAGGATGGAAATCAAAAAAATAAAAAAAATAATTTACACAAAAGGGTTTATTTTTTATTTAACATAACTTAGCAATTACTTAACAACTAGCATTCGGTGAATATATAATGCATTCTGTTAGACAGGATCTGTCGTTCGGAGTCGACGTTAAACAGTAGGCCCCGCCGCTTCCGTATAAAATTAACACACATAATGTAAGTGCTGCGAGCAGCTAGGTCGTAATCCTGACTGAAGGGTTGTAATGGCCAATTATGTGCATATGTTTGTATGTTAGATAGGATATACTCTATACGAGGTCTGTTCAAAAAATTGTATGAAGAATTTGAATGATTGATGAATTTTCAAATTTATTTTGTATGCTGGTACACACGTCTCGAAAATATATTTACAGTTTTAGCTGTACACACAGTTTTACTATGAAATCAATAAACTGTTGGGCAATTCAAACGACTTTGTATATTGTATGTTGTATTGAATACACTTTTTGTTTGTCAATGCTCAATGTTACGTCGTATTGTATATTTCGTATTCCAAAAGTCAAAAAGCGATAAAAAGAAGAATAGCAATATTCATCATTTAATTTTCAAGCAGCAAAATGAAAAATATTACAGAAAAAAGTAAATTAATTAATTATCTGCGCGAAAAATATAATTTTGAAATGTTAATTGTTGACTCAAGTTGCATAGAAAATATTTTGTATTTTCATTCTTCTTCTTGACTACTGTCATTTACATAAACTGATAGCATGAAACCAATACAACTTTTAAAAACATATGAATAAAAAGTGTATGAGTGTATCGGATTTTTATACGAAAATTATCAACAACAAAGAATACATTGTTGTATAGTCGTCCAACAATACACTCAATGCAACGGTACAAGTGCTTGTGTGAACTGCTTATGTATTTAAAATAACAACAATAAAGATGAACGACATTAAATATGCATATACATTTGTACGTATGCCTATCGAGACGACAACAAGTCGTTTGAACAGACAAACCAGTATCACGTAATAATCTAATAAATGTTTGCAAAATCAATCAATAAAATCCAAACAACTAATGAATAAAAATATTAGAATTTCAAAATAGAAAAAAAAATTAATGAGTTTTTCATTACGTTGGTCGACTCTTTTTTTGTGTTATTGAATGAAAATCTTATTTAAAAACAGGATTTTTACAGTGCGTTCCACATTTATAAGGTCACTTCTATTTTTTAGATATTTTTTTTAAATTTTGCTTTAATCGATTTGATTCTTTCTGACTATGTACGAGTATTTATCATTTCAGATAATTTTAGGTAATTTAGGAAATGCTATGTGTTCGTTATGTAATTTTTCTTTATACATAACTTACATTATGCATATGATGTTTACTCTCACTTTTAAAATAGCGATGGAAATCTGTAATATTTTCTCTTTGACTTTACATACATAACAGAGATCAGCAATGAATCGCTTTTTCGCTACTCATGAAATTTTGAGTATGAGTGAGTCAACAGTATTGAAATCCAACTACTCTGATTCATTCGTACTCACTACAAGATTGATTTATAAGTTCAGATTGCAATGAGTATGAGTACAACGTTGACATCAAACTCATACCATTTGAAATATGTTTCATTCATACGCCTACTCATTCAGATTCATAAATTTAGAAAAGTATTTATAATACTCTTAAATGATTCGAGTGATTCGAATTATTCATCAAAATTTACAGTCTTAGTTGTTGTTGCATTTACAAAGAGAGAAGAAAGACACATAAACAAAAAAGAAAAAGACAGCAAGCAGAGCAAACACACAACCTTCTTGTGAGTATTGTAGTGCTCGTACGCGAATCGTACTTATTTTGTGATTCTTGTAAATGTTAAGTAAAGAAAAGTCGAAGTCAACAACATCATGCATATTGTTAAGTATGAGTACGATGAGTACTTCAAACTTTTAATATGAGTAGTATGAGTATGATATTAAAATGAGTATGAATGCATATAAGTATCAGAAATTATAAGTATGATTCGAATCTACTCATCGTTTTGAATACTTATTGCTGACCTCTGGTACGTAAACCTTTATTATGTACACTAACTTCCTGAAAGGTTTCAACAATTTAATAGATTAATACAGGTGGATGCATTGCTGAATCGTTTGTAGTGATTAAAATATTTAAATTTCTTTTAAAATAAATGCTAAGAATTATATATGTACTCCAAATCTTCTGTAAAGCAAAAGTATTACACAACTTTATCAAATTCATATTCCTTCAATTAAATAAAATATCGCACCCTATTTGTTTAGATAAATGGGGGGGTACGTGGAAATGGCTTGTAAATCTTAAATTTAAACAAAAATTGCTTGAATTCAAGGCATGCAAAGCATACAATCAAATTCAAACAATTTTCAGCTTTAACTCATGTACGCTTAATGGGTGCGACAAGATAATTTCCATACACTTTGAAAATTTATATCGTCACTTGGAATACATTTCGAGGTACATTCGCATATTATATCATAAATTTACAATCCATTTAAAGTGGAAATAATAAGAATAAATTGAAATAATGGAAGAAAGCAGTTTTTCACAATGATCTGAAAAACATTTCCTTTTAAATTTGAAAATTTAATGTGTTTTTATACTAAAGATTGTTAAAAGAGTTTTTGTTTGGAGATGTTTTCCAAGCATTTGTTGAAATATATTCTGATTTCGTTTTGGATCATCTTCTGTCCTCTTTTTCGTGTCCTTTTCTATTCGAAATCCAAATTAATGGTATGTATTTCATTGAAATAAAAGCTTGTTAGCTGTTCAAATTGAAAACCCTAAATTTTCTACTATTTGACGTAAATCTGACTCTTACATACATTTTTTACACAATACTTTGACTTGCACAAATTTCAAATTAGGCGAGGTCACCCGAAAGTTTCCTTAAGCAAACACTATAAATATATAAGGATGTTAAGTAGGTAGAGCCGGCCGTCCTCCCAAAGGAATTCGAATGAACGCAGTTAGGCCACATGTGGCCCATTGTTATACCACAGTTTTTATCACTTATCCCTTAGTCTTGGAACCACTTAGAGCTCCCAATAAAGCGACTAAAACGAACGATGTCAATGTTCGACAGATCTCCAAAATCATCGGTATAATAGGCACTAAGATGTCTCTTTCTCTTTTGACATAGTGCCGGGCATTTTTCCAGTAGGTGAAGAACAGTCTCATCTTCCTCTTCATCTCTGCAGTTTCTGCGCCGTATGTTGACGGAGCCTTTGACTGTATTGTCACTCATGAACTTACAGATTCCCAGAGGGTGGGGAGAGGGGGGGGGGGGTAGAATTTGTCAGAGAGTTCGGTGGTCATGCCGTGCCTGGCCAGTTCATTCGCTCTGAAGTTACCCGGTGTCATATAGTCAATATCCTCGATATTCTTAAATTTCCCCAGAATGCTCGAGTGATCAGTAACTTATCCACGCCATTGTCCAGTCGCCTAAAGTCGCCAGCCAATCCCAGCCGCCACGCCCCTACAATATCGATCAAGCGGTGGGGGGGAAAAATAATCTCCAGTGCCACCGAAGGAGTAATACGCAAGGCAACATTAATTATCACGCCCTACCAGATTCAAGTTATTCGTCTTATCAAGCGATTCCTACCATACTAGGCATCCATAGGTAAAGATAGGCCTGATCGCTGCTGTATAGATCCAGTTAGTCATCCTAGGTACTAGGCCCCATTTCTTCCCCAACACATAATTGCAGGTGCAGAGGGTAATGGAGAGCTTTTTCAGTCTATTATTGATGTTCGAAGTCGCCGTTTGAAGTCGCCGTAATCTAGTAGGTAGTGTGTTGGTTTATTAGACGTAAAGCCAAGGTTCGAGCCCTAGGCCAGACATCAAAACAAAATACAAAAAGTATTTCTTTGGCGACTTCCTCTCAGCAGATTTCTGGCAAAAGTTCTGAGAGTAAATAAAATTGTCATGAAAAGTTTCTTAAAAATATTTCGTTCGGAGTCGACTTTACCACCACCACTCATGTATAAAATCAACACACACAACATAAGTTGCGTGAGAAACTAGGTTGTAATCCTGACTAAAGGTTTGGAATGACTAATTATGTATGTATTGATGTTCGATTTTGAAGTTAATTTCCTATCTGGAACCAGCCCTCGAAAATTCGTCTCATCGTAGAGCTCTATTTTCTTCCCACGCATTCTCAGTGGACGAATATACTTGCTAGTGAAGAGTACCACCACCTGGATACCCACTCGCCAGCCTTCTTTAAAAGCAGTTTTATCTTATTTCCAACAGTACCCATAAATCTGCCTGATATTGTAAGGACCACATCATCTGCATAGGCAATGTCCCCACAACCGACATGCTCTAACATCACTAGCAGTTCGTTCATTACAAGATTCCATAGGAGGAGGGATTCCCCTTCCTATCCTTCTAGCGATGTGCGAGTACCCTAGCTTCGTGTAGATCGTTCTTTCACTGAGTAGTTTCGATATCCAGTTCACCACTGTATCATGTATATCCAAACTTGTCAGCACGCCAGAAATAGCGCTTAGCATTATTGGATGCCCCTTCGAAGGCATTTAGAGTGTATTCCTTTCGTGCAAGACACTTCTTTTCTCTGGTAATTTAGCTTCAACCAGATGGTTGTTATCAAGTATTAGCGCGATTGCTTTTAAAAACTATGCCATATGTGGAGAACACGTTTCCTTTCGTTTCGAAATTCGTAATACACTTGATTTTATTCTTTATTTTTAAAATGCTTGGTGATTTGTTGTTTTGCATTTTAGGGGACGACATATTTACCAGACACACTTGCAACTTGAAACGTGAAATCCGCTGAAATAAAGTGATTTGAAGTTGAATCATGTTTTATAAGAAGTTTGTGCATTGAATGGAGAGGGCAAAGAAAAAATTAAACGGTGGCAAATAGTTTGGCACTCACATCTATCAGAAATAAAAAGCTACAATGACTTATGCAAATAATTATTTGATATACGATATGTTTGATACAATATTTGCAAGTTGTTTACAAATATTCGCACTCAACTGTTGAATACATTCATACATACTCGTATTTGTTAATTGGTCAATTCACACAAGTCGTTGTATCGTTGTATTCTTTGTGTTGTTGGACGACTATACAAAAGTGTATGCTTGTTGATAATTTTCATGTAAAAATCCGATACACTTATGTATTCACATTTTTTGATATGTTTTTAATAAGTTGTGTTGGTTTCGTGCTGTCAAATTGTTTGAATGCCAAAAATTATGAAGAAGGCCACAACATACACAATACAGCATAGCATTAAGCGTTCAGAAACAACCAAGTGTACTCAATACATCATACACGATACAAAGTCATGTGAATTGGCCAAATGTTTAAAGTCACACCTTGTATCTGCACACTGCAAAATAGTCAGCGTTAACTGAAATCTTTGAATATTTCTACTTACAATTATAGTTTCAATACAATTTATATTTAGTTTCAGCTCTAATACTGCAGTCGGGTAATTGCTTTATTTTTTTTTTTTTTTTGTTATGGTTTACGTTCATGTTAAAAAAAATTATTCTCCAGTTGCTATAAGGGTAGTCTGACAAGAATTCAGTGCAAAGTTTATAAATTTAAATAATCAAGTGTAGCAATTTAAAACAAAATGTTAAAAATAAATTATTTAAACTGTTTATTTTATTTTTATTAAAATCGAATAAAAAAGGACTGAATCTATAACAAAGTCCAACACATAAGACATCGAGTCTCAGGCCTTATTATTTTCATAATATAATTTGTAATTAATGTGATCTTTTTATAAGTGTGTCCAAAGATGGCCCCTTGAACAAAGTTCATTTATAGATCGCACTTTGATATATGTAGGAAAGTCATCCCATTCTCCGATTCTTGCGAATTATTTCTAAAATTTATTCATCGCGTGTTTTTTGCAATAACCCAATCACTGTAATATACCGCGGTTTTTATCTTACTACATACATATCTACATAACTGCTCATTACAACTCTTCAGTCAGGCTTCTCACACCACTTATGTTGTGTGTGTTAATTTTATACATGAGTGGCGAAACCTACAGTTTAAATTTGACTCCGAACAATAGAATTTTTAAAAAAGAATTGAAGGAAAGTTCAGTTTTACAATTAAAACTCATTTGATTGCCACGCTTATGGTGTAATGTTTCAACAACCAGGATTCGTTCATATGTATCTCCACAATTCAGATCTCAAGTATTCAAATCTCTTCACAACACATTTCATCCAGGCAAACGTTCAACAGTTAAGCTGATAACCGAGGAATATAACTAGCTGATAAATGGGAATATAACTAGAGGAATATGAAAGCTTGTATCAGTAAAATGACTAAATTTTGCTTGGAGCGCCAAAATACCAAGATAGGTAAATATATGTAACTGAAGTATGTTACAACGATATCAAAACGTCCACATAGACATCGTGGGTTCACTGCCATTATCTGATGACTTCCCATATTGACCTTTGTAGACAGCTTTAGTCGGCGGTCAGTCGCTATTCCAATTAAGGACATGACAGCCGAACGTGTGGCACGAACATTCATTAGTGGTTGGATTTCACAGTATAAAATGTCAACTATTGTATCTACCGACCAGAGTAGGTAATTCGAATCAAAATAATTCAAGTAACTTACTCATCTGACCTTCAAAACACCTTCGAACAACAGCCTATCATCCGCAGACAAACGGCTTGGTAGAAGTGTCATAGATCTTTAAATTGGACCGATAGCTTACCAATAGCGTAATTGGAAAATACATTTTAAAAAAATTCAAATTAATTTGTGTTTGTTTTGGTTCAGTTCCAAATTTTATAAGTTAAACGTCTATCGTACCTTTATAGCAAGATAAATACTTTATATACGAATGTTCAGGCACGACTTGATTATTAATACGAAAAGTACACTATGTTGTCATTTGTAAAGTGAATTTTAAAACTAGTAGATGTGTTGCTTATGACATCTATAAAGAAAGCAGAGCCATATTTCTTCTCTTTAAATGTCATTCTAATAATTTGCACCAATCTGTGTTTATTTCTGAAGCTAAATTCATTATCTAGCATACACTTTCTGGTACTTGAAGTTGGCATTTACTTAGACATCAGCAATATTTCGAACAGTTTTAATATAGGGTGAGCCATTTAAAAGTTTAAATTTAAAAATATAATGAAACAAAAACGGTTTGAAATTTTGCCGAATTTAGTTTTTTGTTGTGAAGTAGAATTATTCCGGTTAGAAATGAAATATTATTTCATTTATATGTCCGCCACGGTTGGCCTCACAGTAACTCATTCAAACGGACCAATTTTCGTGCAATTTTTCGACCATAAGGGGTCGTATCTTGGCAATGGCATCACAAATGTTGGCCTTCAAATGCTCAATTGTCTCGAGTTTGTCGGCATAACACTTTTCTTTAACGGCTCTCCACAGCAAATAGTAAAGTGTCAAATAGCAGCTTCTTCGCTTGCAATTGACATCACCATTGCCAATGATGCCTTCGGTGCACAAGACGCACCAAACATTCTTTTGTAGTGGATGCATTGGCCTCTGTAAGACCACATGTGGATTTTCTAAGCCACAAATACGGCAATTTTGCTTATTAACGTACCCACCGAGATGAAAATGAGCTTCTTTCGAAAAAATGATTTCTTTTCGCAAAATTGACATCATCGTGCAGTTTCTCGTTGGTCCATCTAGCGAGGCGGATAATCAAGCGGCGTCAACTCTTGAATCAATTGAACTTTGCAAGGCGTCATACCGAGATAATTTCGCAAAATTGGATGCAAACGGGTGCGTGAAATGTGCAATTCTTGAGAGCAATGACAAGTTGATGTTCATGGATTCTCATGCACTCGCTTTGATATTCTCTTGTGAATGCTTTATACGATCATGTCTTAACGCATCAACAATGAAACTAGTTTCACGAACTTTAGGATTAAACTTGCATATACCGAGTACTGTTGGTCCTTCCCTTCGTCCATATTTTGTACGATCTTTACGTGCAATTTCCGACCAATTATCTTTGTTTTATAAATAAACTTCTAATGAATCCCAAAGTTAGTCAAGCGTAAATCGATTCATTACGTTCAGTGGAGATAATATACTGAATTTTGTGAAATAATAGAATGACATGGCCCCAGGCCAGACATCAAAATAAAATACAAAATGTATTTCTTCGACGACTTTCTCTCAGCAGATTTCTGGCAAAAACTCTGAGAGGTAATAAAATTGCCATGATAAATTTCTCAAAAATTTGTCGTTCAGAGTCGACTTGAAACTTTAGGTCCCACCACTCATGTATAAAATTAACACACACCACATAAGTGGAGTGAGAACCTAGGTCGTAATCCTGACTGAAGGGTAATTATGTATGTATGTATAGAATGACATAAGTATTGCCAGATTAGAAATAACCGATGGTTCAAATTTAAACCCATATGTGGCTCACCCGATATATACAAATGTTGAGGCACTACTTGATTATCTATCTATACGAAGGGTACAGTAGCTTTCTCTTGGTAAGGTCGATGGAAATTAACCATTTCAGATGTATTCCATACAACACCTTTAAAGAGACCAAAGCCGTATTTTCTTCTCTTCAAATGTATTTAATTCCTTCAAATAACTTGCACCAATCAGTGTTTCCTTCTGAAGTCAAACTGATAATCCGGCATATACTTCCTCTTACTTAAAATTGACATTAGTTTGGACATCAGCACCTTTTCAAACAGTTTTAATAGTGTTGATAATAGAGTGACCATATCTATTAAAATATGTGCGTTTAGAACAAATGCATTTGAATTATTTGACATCGTTTCACTTCCCTTTAAAGGCAGCAATATTTTACATTTTATTTTTCAATAAATTGAACTTCTCTTGTGTTTCTTCACATTAAAAGCAAATCAAAACTAAATTATTTGAGCGTTAAATAAGAAATGAAAACGTACTTCATGTTTAGAAACAAATGACGATAAAATGTCTGGCGACAGATAATGGCAGAAACAAACGCAAACTGTCAGTTCATGCAAGTAATTATGCTGTTCTTAATGCTGCATTATAGCCATTAAGCGCTTTCTTAAATTTAAACAAAACAAAGTGTGCCTGTGAGATATCATCAAAATTTTTTATTCGGTTAAAGGATCTATTGATAGCATATATTGAAACCATTATCTGGCACGGCTTTCAATTTTCCCTGACTCTGGTGCATAAATCAGACTGATGGCTTGCAGTTACGTAGTTTGTTGCTTGTGGCTTTGTCGCATCGATCCCGTCAGTTAACATCAACTCCACATGAGATGACCGTGCCCGCAAAACGCACATGGAAGCTATTGAATATGGCATGGGTTGTGTGAGGCATCCAGTTCAGGCTAAAAGAAGTTGATAAGCAACAACCGTTAGTGCTGGCCATTGACAGTAATGGAGTGGTCGACTTCGTTTTCAAAGAAATATGGCCACTGACTATTTCGGAGTATATAGGAAGCTTTTGGATCCCAAATTTGATAATTTATCCAGAATTGGTCCTCATCGCTGAAGATGATTTTTTAGCTAAAATTTGGGCCTGTTGACAATTATACAACAGGAGATTCAGCAAACTCAAGTTGTTTATGGTCGTTTATCTTCAGTTCCTGGGTCAATCCCAAGTCGCTAAGTTATAAACAGGAAAGTTATTGTAATTTATGCGATATCGACAACCTCGGATTATCTTACTCACTCCAACAAATAGCGGCGATATTTTCAGCAGACCAGATGTTTCGTCGTCGTATGGGTGTTTGTCGATTGTTTACTGAACCACTGGACTCGAATTTATCCAATACATTGCAAAATGTCTTCACAGTAGGACGATTGCGGTGATCGTAAATGGGACTAAGCACGCTGGATGTTGATCAGAATAACCTAAAACTTGTCAAAAAGTGTGGTGTCTCTTACGTAAAAAAAAATTCCGGAACGAAAAAGTTAACTGAAAAATCAGAGTCGACATGATGCTACTAAGAATCGTTCCTTATATCAAGCAATGAAGAACAAACTTGATCTTCCAGTTACTACGGGATCTATCGCTTTAGTTTTAAATGTGTTGTTTATTTTAATATGAAGAAAAGTGCTTTGAATTCCCTCCGAGGCATTGTTCCATCAAAAAAATTTGCATTCGCCGTATTGCAAACAATAATGGCTAAAGATGACATTTTGAGTCAGAAACAAATGGTAGTAATGTTAAATGTTTCACAACAAACAATTTCTGACAGTTTAAAAGCTATGGCGAAGATCCCAGTGTCTGGAAAATGGGTGCCAAATGAATTGGCTGGCAGACTGATGGAAATCCGAAAAAACTCTTATGGAATTTTGCACCAACCATTAACATCGTTCTCAAACCCAGATCGATTCGGCAGGAAGACAATGCTGTGTGTGCGGTAGGAACACAAAATTGTTATTTAGCAAACAAAAAAAAAAACTGCTGTAGAATACAATCAAAGCGCCCTATTCAACAGACTTGGCTCCTTTCGACAACTATTTGATATCATAGAGGAGCACGCATTGACTGAGCCGCACTGCCATTCCTACACGGAAGTCGAACATTGGTTAATTAACTTGCTTCAGAAGGCGTTCAGTTCTGTTGCCGACAATAACCAATGCTTTGTGAACGAACGGGTTATGGGGTAGGGTTAGTATGTGGGGTAAGAGGGGTAGGGTATATAAATAGGTAACGCACAAACCTTTGGTATTAATTTTATATATATTCAAATAGATGTTAGTTTGTGTTTGATTTCTATTGATTTATTTAAAACGTTATAAAACGTATTTATATCTGTGTTTGTTTGACAATATATGGTGTGTTCACTATTTGATTTTAAGTTCACAATTCAATTTTTAAGTTCGCAATTAAAGTTTTGTTATGAGATAAATATGTATTTAATATGAATGCATTAAATGTTATAAGTAAATCACTTTTACACAGGGTTTTTTTTAATTGGGTTTTTCGTTGTTCACTGTCGATAATCAACTCTTATATATATTTTGAAATAACAATATTTTATAGCGCATTCGCGTAGGGTTTGTTGGGTTATGTTGAAGGTGTTGATGAAACAGTGTTGATGAATGTGTGTATGTATATGTGTTATTGTGAATATGATGTTTGTTAGAGATGTTATTGTCATTATGTGTAAGGGATATTGGAAGGCAGGATTAGGGTTGATTAAATTTGTTCACTCGCGTGAACACTTTGAATGAAATGTTTATTGTACTCTTATGTAGTCGTCGTAGGTAGTGTGTTGGCTTACTAGACGTGAGGCAAGGGTTCAAACCACAGGTCAGTTCATCTCCAATAAAACGAAATATGAAAAAATATTTCTTCGGCGATTATCTCTCAGCAGATTTCTGGTATAAACTCTGAGAGTAAATAAAATAAAATTGCCATGAAAAAGTTTCTCAAAAATCTGTCGTTCGGAGTCGACTTTAAAGTGTAGGTAGCGCCACTCATATATAAAATTATTACACACAACACAAGTGGTGTGAGAAGCTTGATTGTAATTCTGACTAAAGGGTTGTAATGGCCAATGATGTATGTTATGTTATGTATGTATTTAAAAAGGAATCTTTTATTCTCACAAAAAAAGGCTAACATCATACCGATGGAGCTGTTTTATGTAATGAGTACCCCGATTGCATAGTGAATACCATACCAATCAGCGAGTTTAGTGGTTATAGGTTCCATTTATACAAAAACTCTGGTTTGATACGGATATTGATTTATGGATTATTTAAGAGAAAAAAGATAAGACGAATATAATAATACTGGTCATAAAAACAAATTCAACACATTACTCCTCCTATCCCTGTACCTAAAACCTATTCAAACACAATGCGCCGCTTGAAAATTAAAACAAAAGTTATTCAAAACTAGTTTGTCTTTTTCCAGCATTGTGTTGAGCTTTTTTTCTTTCTCTCAATTGCAAATTTCAATTTGTTTTATTACCAACAACAACTAACATACATAAACTGTTTCCTTCATTGCCAAGACTTTAGATTGCACAGATCACTATAGAAAACAGTGTGGTACATAGAATTTTATTCAAAATTCAGTTAATATAACTGGTTGGTCTCTTCATTTGAAGATGGTTAGGAAGCAAAAGGAAAACGTTTTTCTTATTCTATTCTCTTCTAGATATTGTAACTGGTTTTTCTCTTCATTTTATTTTGGTTAAGAAACTGTTGTTGCTGGGGATTTTTAAATGACACAACAGGAGACATTCACATAGAAATCTCTTTCAATATCTTCAAACATTTTTTATTTCCTTAACAACAACAAATAAGAAATAAATGTATTGAATAAAAATTAAATAAAACACATTCTGTTATCGACTACTACAAGCTAATGTAATGGAAGTCGTTCTTAATTTGGGATAACATTTTCATTTTAACCAAAGAAAATAAAGTATAAAGAATGTGCATTTTAACATATTTTGGAATATTTTTCAAAAATATTTCATGACGCGGGGGGAAAGATAGAAGGGAAGGATATAGAAACCAAGAGCGTAACAATGCGTTGTTCTCATCGTGCGTTTTTGTTGTTTGACCACTTTTTATTTATTTTTCTGGTGTTAAAAACAGACGTCGGCACCAATGTCCCTCAGGGGAAGAACATCTTCGGCTTTTTACACACATAGGACACGAACATCAAGAATGTTCGTTAAAAAGAGCGTAAAAATCTTGTCAGCTTTTAAAGAAGAAGGTTCATGTCGCTTTTTTCAGACTTCAATTATACACCCAAAGAAATATCACAGTAGTATTCACTAATATCAATGAGAAATGATTTCGATTTTTGGAAGAATACTTGCCAAGTTAAATACGGTGTCTTTAGGGATTTAGTGCAGTACAATTTTTCTATATTTTCCGATTACATATACATATCATTGGGTCAATAAGTAGACTTGACATTAATACTAACAATTTTCCTCTAGGTTAACACATGCCTATGGTTATGGATTAGTGAGTGAGAGAGAGAAAATAAGTTGAGAGAATTTATTTAATTACAGACATATAAAAGTGTTAGTAATATACGCTATTTTTATTTTCATTTCATCAACATACATATGTAAAGCTGTCTATCTTTGGCTTAATAATTTTGGATAAATAAAAATAAAATAAAACATCGATTTTATTATTAAAAGAACATAAAATTATCCCTCTTTGGCTTAAAAATTAGGCCATGTTTTTTAGATAAATAAAAATAAAAAGAATAAAAAACCCCTTTTTTATTTAAAGAAAAAAGAAACGAGCATTCCAAAGCATTCAAAAAAAATATACTATGGGACAAAATAAAATACGCCCAGCTAATGATATAGAACATTTTTAACACAAAATATTTTTCGAGTGTTGTTCTGAAATAAAATGATAAAGCATCCGCAGCACATGTATTCTTGTCGCAGTCTGATCGACAACTAAATCAAAAAAACAAAAGAATACATACACATGTACCAGTGTTGCAAAGCTAAAATTTTGAAATGGTACCGAACTATAACTGAAAGAGTACTTTTTTGCACCAAATGGTACTTTTGTAAGCCAATGCGTACATACATTTATCATTATAACCCTTCAATCAGAATTATGACCTAACTTCTCACATCACTTATTTTGTGTGTGTTAATTTTATTCATGAATGGCGGGACCTTTTTTGGAAAACTTTATCATGTCCATTTTATTTACTCTCAGGGTGTTTGCCACAGGGAAGGCGAACAGAAAAGCTAACGACTTATTCGTGTTCCTCACATACATGACAAGTCGATGGAATGTAATGTGAACGTTTTTAGCATATGAAAGCAATGCAAATGAAATTACATCACGGTTCGGCAAGCGTTTTCACTGCTTTTCGTGTTCGAAAAACGAGTGTACGTTCCGTAGACGTTTCGCCAAAGCCCAATTCTACCTTTAGCGTTACTTTGCTAATGCATTAATAGTTAAAAAACGCAATACACAAAATATGTAATAAAAAAGTACTGACAACGTCGCGGGGGTACTGTGGTATTTTTGAAATGAAAAAGTACTGAAAAAAGTACCAAAGTACTGAATTTTTCAACACTGACATGTACATACGTACGATGAGAGCAACACATTGTTACGCTCTTTGTTTGTGTTCATTTTCCTTCTGTCTTCCCCTCCCCTCATCAAGAAATGATTTTTAAAAAAAATTTTGGTGAGAGCGGGTCGTAATGTTACGACCTGCCATAAGAAATTTTACTTCTACATAATGCGTATTCTTTATATCCATATTCTTTGATTTTAACCCTTAAAGGCTTATAAGTATTTCAGGCGTAACTTCCATATCGTTCAGTTATTTTCATTCGAAGAGTTGCTGCAAATGATTTTTAAGTCAATAATATAATAATATTTTAATTGAAATTTATTAACATATAGAGTGTATTATTAAAAATAATCTGAATTAAATTTTGTATTCCTTTAGAGTTTGGTACCCTCCGAAGCATGGGTGGCCCATTTAAAAGTTTAAATTTGAAAATGCAATGCAAACAAAAACGGTTTGAATTTTTGCCAATTTTTTTTTTTTTTTGTGTAAAGTACAATTGTTCCGATTAAAAATGGAACATTATTTCATTCATATGGCTGTCGCGGCTGGCCTCACAGTACCTCATGCAATCCAACCAATTTTCGAGCGTATGGGGTCGTATCCAGGCAATGGCATTACGAGTGTTGGCCTTCAAATGCTCAAGTGTCTCTGGTTTGTCGGTGTAACACTTTTCTTTAACGGAGCCCCACAGAAAATAGTAGAACACTACGAAACGGTCATCAAACGTTTGACGCAATAAATCGATTGTAGCATGAGATGTTTGGCGAGTTGCACATTTCCTTTGAAATCAAACACCATTCACATCAATACCATGATGATAGGGTAAAAAAATCGGTTATCATGATGCGTTCTTGTGTCTCTTTTAACCGTAATGGTTGCGCCGTTCTCATTTACAAACACATATGTGCCAATGTTGCCTCCAAACAGTCACTCGCAGTGGATGCATAGGCATCTGTATGACCATGTGTGGGTTTTCTGAGCCCCAAATATTGCAATTTTGCTTATTAAGTTACCCACCAAGATGAAAATGAGCTACATCCGAAAAGATGATTTTTTTCTTGGCAAAATCGACATCATCGTGCAGTTTCTCGTTGGCCCAATAAATCCCAACGTTGCCCAAATCGATTCATTACGTTTAGTGGAGGCAATGCACTGAATTTTGTGACAGAATAGAATGGCAAAAGTATTGCCAAATTCGAAATAACCGAGATAACCTGTTCAAATTTAAACTGATTGATGGCCCACCCGATATATTTTGATTCTCATATGTTTATTATATATTTTGAATCATAAAATTTAAATTGAAATGACAATATGTAATCGAATCTTGAATCTAAGAATTTTTATTTATGCCCAGCCAGCACCAGGAATAGATTAGGCTTTCGAAGTACTTATGACTCTTTTTTATACGAGTATTCCCATGGCAATTCAACATATTACGACTTAGACGTTTTGGATGGAGTAGGAGTCCTTTGAGGTATTCCTCAAATAATTTCGGTTATAATCGATGACAAATTGAGGTACATACATACATACATAACTGGTCATTACAGCCCTTTAGTCATGATTAGAACCTTGCTTCTTACACCACTTATGTTGTGTGTGTTAATTTTATACATGAGTGGTGGCACCTACAGTTTAAAGTCGACTCCGAACGACAGAGTTTTGCGAAACTTTTCATGGCAATTTTCTTGTACCCTACTCTCAGAGTTTTTGCCAGAAATCTGTTGAGAGAAAGTCGCCGAAGAAATATTTTTTCATATTTCGTTTAGTTGGAGATGTCTAGGCTCGGGTTTGAACCGAAATTCCGTAATTTACCATACACACATGTGAGTGAAAATAAAATGTATCAAAAAAGCAAAGAAATTTAATAACCTGTTAAGCAACCAACAAAGTTAAATAATTTGTTGTTGATTTTCGAAAAAAATATGAACAAATATGATCAATTAAAGTGTAGGAAGTGATTTATTTTTTCAAGTGACGTAGTGACTGCACACATGCCGAGTGTGCATAAATGGAATTTATCGATTACTCACGCTGAGTAATAACTAAACTTATACTGTCTTATAAATAGCTTGGCAGGGAATGTGTTAAAAATATGCATCAAAGTCTGCGTATTCGTATTGAGTTTTTTTTTATTCCTTTATTATGTTTGGAAATGTATCACATTAGTCGTCGCTTCAATTATTTGTGGGTTTTTATTTTACAATCTTCCATCAGAGCAAGCATTTTGAAGCTACATCTGTTGCATTAGTTGGTATTTATTCAGTCTGTTTCACGAAATTGCCAAGAAAATACTCCCAAAACGTATAATTAGAAACATTGTTTTATCAAGATGAGTGTTGAGTTCGGGTCACGTACTGCGCGCATAGTCAATCATCCTAGCGAGACAGCTATTACAAAAGCGATGAAAAAATTCGAATAAACGATCGATCAACTCCCGTTTGCCAAAGAAACGCACGATCTACCGAAAATATCGCCGCTGTCTGTGAGAGTGTGCAGAGGAATCCTTGGCAGTTGATTTCGCGTCTCTCACAAGAAATCGGCTTTTCGCATACCACAATTAGGCGAATAATAAGTCGCTATTTGGGCCCGAACACTTCTGATACATCTGTGGGAGTAGTGGTTCCGAAATGTTAGATTTTTCATGCCACTGACGAATAAATCAGGAGTTTGACAACGGTTTTGAAGACTGGCTTGTGGCTTAATCGCATAAACCCATTACCTAATGGAAAAGTCAAACGGGTCACATCGCATGATTTCGGTGGCCATCACTTCCATACAAGGTGACCTTGGTGTACTTAATTATTTTCACATGACAGTATATAAGTGATATAGATTTCGTATATTTCGACATTTGAGCCAGCTTCATTAATTTGTTAAAACTAATCATATATGAATCAAATATAGTCTTATAATAATGGCTTACGTACGTAAAGTCAGAAAGAAAATATTATAAAATTCCAGATTCCTTTTATGTTTATCCGATTAGTAAAATACTAAAAGAAAGTAAAATGAATGCATCCTTCATCTAATCCAGTGGGCTGAATTTTCAAAAAGTTTCAAAAGACTAAGAAAGACATAGAGAGAGGGCCACGATTACCAAATTTTTAACCGCATTTTCACTCAATGTGATTTCATACATGAAATCCATTCATTTAAACGTTTTAATTATTGTTTAAAAATAAATGATTTTTCGTAAAATCACTGCCCCATAAAAAAGACTGCTTTAGTTATACCGTCCAAGGATAATAAATTCATAAAAAGTTTATTCAAGAAAAACTAAAAATTATTAACCATAAACTGTGTAAAATGTCGTGTCTAACCAAATTCGATTTAATACCAGTTTTATTACTTCTTAAAGCAAAAAGTTTGCTTTTCTCTAAAGTACTCAAAAAAAGAACGCAATCACAGAATATTAACGGAAATGTGAAAACATGAAAACTGATTAATAACAAAGTGCTTTAAAACGCACCTGATAACACCTGCATTTACTTAATAATCCGTTACAGCTAAGCCATATGATCTTTAAACCAAATCTTGCATAAGCAATAATTATGTTAATTTAAACTAAAATTTAGAATTCTAAAGAGTTTTTATACCTCTCGAAGTTGCCGTAGTCTAGTGGGTAGTGTGTTGGCTTATTAGACGTGAGGCCACAGTTCAAACCCCAGGTCCAGACATCTCCAACAAAACGAAATGTGAAAAAATATTTCTTCAGCGACTTACTCTCAGTAGATTCCTGGCAAAAACTCTGGTAGTAAAATAAAAAATTGCCATTAAAAAGTTTCTTAAAAATCTGTCGTTCAGAGTCGACTTTAAACTGTAGGTCCCGCCACTCACAAACAATATTAACACATACAACATAAGTGATATGAGAAACGAGGTTGTAATCCTGACTGAAGAGTTGTTATGACCAATTATATACGTACGTATGTTTTATACCTCTCATAAGAGCTGCTAAATTTATTTTTCTATTTCTATAAATAGAATACACATACGTTGCCTCCCTCCTCTTGATCTTTATTGTAGGGGCATAGTGGCTAGGATTAGCAAACATGTCAAGGCGACTAACTGACTGAATGAATCAGATACGGGTCACTCAAGTATACTGAAGGAATGTGGAATTATGGGGAACATTGACTACATACTACCGGGAAACGACTTCTTATGAAATTCAAGACAATCATTCCGGATTACGAGGTCCTAAGAGAAATGGTGCTGCGTAAAGGACTCGGTGCAAATCTGCACTAATGGATCCAAACTGAACGGAACCATTGGTAACGGAATTTTTTAGAATTAACCAATATACTCCACTCTGAAAGGCTGCCAAATAGCGTTTTTCAGGCGAAAGTGTCGGCAACATAGGCTGCAGTGAAAATTATTGGAGACACAGATATCCCCAAGCGGCACATTATCATAACTTCCGAGAGTCAGGCGGCTATCAGAGCACTGAGTTACAACGTAATGAAATCCAGGATAGTTACAATGGTTGTAGTCGCCGTAGTCTAGTAGGCAGTGTGTCCCAGGTCAGACATTAGAATGAAAATATGTAAAATATTTCTTCGGCGACTTCCTCTCAGCAGATTTCTGGCAAAAACTCTGAGAGTGAATAAAAATTGCCATGAAAAGTTTCTCAAAAATCTGTCGTTCGGAGTCGACTTTAAACTGTAGGTCCCACCACTAATGTATAAACACACACAATTGAATGGTGTGCGAAGCTAGGCCGTAATCCTGATTGACCAATTATGTATGTATGTAGGTTACAATGATATTCCGGGTTATTGCAAAATGGATGAACTAGCAAGGCTTGCCACAAACGTCGAAATTTTCGAAGTATTTTTTTTTTGTTATATTTAACGTCTCCATATATTGTTGAGATATACCCAGTCTCTAGGCCATTTTAAATGTACACACTCTCTGCGTATACACTCTGCATCTGTAAATATGCTTCATTTCGATATCCACTGACGCCGAATTCGCTTTCCATAGATAATATTTCAATTTGAATACTACTCAAGTAGTACTCAAGAAGTATCCACAAGCAACAATTTAAGATTCGACCGGTCCATAAAAATTTCACAGAAACACAACTTCTTGAATATTAGTTATCACTCGAAGTTAAAAAAGCGATCGTTTGGAAGCAGATCAAGTTCAACATTTTCAGTTCATTTCAATTTTCAAGCAAATCGAGAGCTATTATATGCCGACAAATTTTGATTACTTAATATGCTCCAGATTAAGTTCTACAGGACATATCGACGCCTCCGTTCTATAACATTCTAAGTCGAAAAAGTGTGTTTTGAGTTATGAGCTCCCAAAGATTTCGCGAGATATACGACTATATGGGTATTCGAAGTAGATTTTTCCCTATAACCTCGGAACAGATCGGCGCATCTTAAACAAATTTTAACAGTATTTAAGTTAGAGAATGTAGAATTTAAAAATGCAAGAATATTAAAAACGTTCTAAGTACACTTAGAACGTTATAGAATGGAGGCGTCGATATGTGCTCAATGATTCAAAATTTATTTGGTCAGAATAGTGGATTTTTTATGTTTTTAATCCTTGTATTCTACAATCATTGCATTTAGTACATATTGTTACGAAAATAGAAACATCGTTTAACATTAACATGATTAACGAAAGCTACACTAACAAATACAACGGACATGCTTGCATATACCAACAACATTAGCATGAAAGAAAAGTAAGAAAGAAAGCAACAACAAACAAGGTAAGCAAAATACACAAACAACAATGAAGTAGCGATAAAATTCTCGAGAAGGCGAAAACACAAACATTCTACTTCAAGAACCTTCATCAGATTGATTACATAAGCATATAAAAAGGAAAGACAAAGCAGGCAACGAGTACTAGTAAGGATTCAGTCAGTCTTGTGTGAAGACGCATTGCGTGTGAATAATACATTTGTGGTTTGAAGATCTCCACTATACAGATCTAACGAACAAGTGTTGTTGCTTACGCAAAAGGTGTGAGCAAAGAAGAATAGCGAACTAAACAAATTATTGCTGCATACGTTAAGTTGTAAATAGTGGCACAGAAAAGTAATGCGAACAATAAAGAGTTTAATTGAGACTAAACACCAATTTATTTTTATTTTGTTTGCATTCAACGAACACATATTCTAAACGTTTTTAAAAAGGTAAAAACGTAACAATATCTTCGCTGTCCAAGGAAAGACGTGGGATATACACTCAGCCACAAAAGTAAACATACGGTTAACAAATTTCAGAAATTTTTTTAACCAATCCGCAAAAGACTGTCTTAAAATTGAGGAAACTATAAAGATTTTCAACGAAAACGGATTGGTTACAAAATTTCTGAAATTTGTTAACCGTATATATACTTTAGTAACTGTGTGTACACTTAAAAACACTCCACTCACAGTTGATTTTATGTTATGCTCTCCAGAATATTTTTGTTAAATGTCTTCCCAATTCAATTTATCTGTTCCTGTGTTTGCTTGGGCTTCAATAAAAAATTTATAAAGAAAATGAAAAATCAAAAGGAAGAGTTTGTATGAATATTTCTATGTACGTTTTGGAAAAGTAGCAAAAAAACCTATTTTCCCACATGCTTTCGGTCGCTTATCAAAACGTGCATGGGTATGTACGTCGACCTTTTTAAGTGTAACTTATGCTCTTGCACTGTGCAACGACTTAACTCAATCGTCTCCATGGATTTTGTACTCACAGTTACAATGTACTGTTTTTGTTTTTGCAAGCTTTAGACGTTTATCTATCTCAAGTAGATTTGAAAGGTTAGAGATACGAAAATGTATTTAAGCTAAGTATTGTGCTTAAATGTGAGCGTTAAAAGTGTTTTGTACGTATTCTTGGTTACAAAACGAAAAGCAAAAAAAAAGCATGCTACATTTGTCATATGTTTAGATACGGGTTTGTAAGGTGTACCCCGTATTATATAAGTCCGATAATATCACGCTAGGTAGTGCTCGAAAAACAAGATTTTATGCAGAATATTTTTTTGTAATTACAGAAATTAGTACGTCTGAGGCTAACAATGTGAGAAGTGTTCTGTCTGTCTACTCCAGAAGATACAAAGATTAGGTTTCATTTATTTCCTTAAATTGATTATTTCTCTATGTATTGTGTGGGCCATCTATCGGTTTAAATTTAAAACATCGGTTAAATTTAAAACATCGGTCGCCGTAGTCTATTAGGTAAAGACGTAAAGCCCGGGTTCGTATCCCAGGTCAGACATCAAAACGAAATCTGAAAAAAAATATTTCTTCGGCGACTTCCTCTCAGCAGTTTTCTAGCAAAAACTCTGAGAGTAAATAAACCTGCCATGAAAAAGTTTCTCAAAAATCTGTCGTTCGGAGTCGACGTTAAACTGTAGGTCCCGCCACTTACATACAAAATTAACGCACACAACATGAGTGGTGTGAGAAGCTAGGCCGTAATCCTGACTGAAGGGTTGTAATGGCCATGTATGTATGTATGTATTTCGAATCTGACAATATTTATGTCATTCTATTCTGTACACAAAATTCAGTATATTATCTGCACTGAAAGTGATAAATCGAGAAACGTTGGGAATTTATTTCCAAAACAAAGACAATTAGACAAAAAAAATTTTTTAAGAAAATTATCTTCTCGGATGGAGCTCATTTTCGTGTGGGTAGGTACGTTAATAGGCAATATTGCCTTATTTGGGGTTCAGAAAGCCCACACATGGTCATTACATTTGACTGTTTGGTGCAGCTTATGGACCGGAGGCATAATTGGCTCATATTTCTTTGTAAATGAGGACGGCGCAAGCATTACAGACAATGGAGACACCTATCGCACCATGGCAATCGATTTTGTTGTACTCCCTTTTCCTGCTACTGATGTGAACGATGTTTGGTTTCAACAGGATGATGCAACTTGCCACACATCTCATGCCACAAACGATTTATTGCTTCAAATGTTTGATAGCCCTTTATTTAGACGAATTCGAGACAAGACCTTATACATTCCAAAAAGTTCACGAATGAGGTACTGTGAGGCCAGCCGCGGCTGCCAAGGAAATATATTTTTCTTTTAGCAAAATGTTAAACCGTTTTTGGTTTGTTGCATTTTTAAATTTAAACTCTTAAATGGCCCTGTTTTACTTCACAATTTCAGACATTTAAAGGAAATTGTGAAGTAAAACTTTTTACATTAAAAAGAGAAACACGAAAAATAACGCTCAATAGAAATGTACAAATTTTTCACACACGTTTTCTGCTCATTATTATGTGTTGTGTGATGACCTTTTTTATTAAACATTATTTATATACCTTAGTGTTCAGCGATTGAAGGTGGGTTTTTCTTAGCTTCACCGACAAAATGGAATTAAATTTGTTTCAGTTTAAGTAAACTTTTTGGAACGCAACGCAGCAATCTCTCAAAAATAGAATACATAGGTATACCTGGAAGTGATCAATCATAGCATTTTACTCACATGTTTAATTGTTTTCTAGGTTATTCTAGCAGAGACACACAGGTCCATATAATATTACATAATTTATTATAAAGGTGTAGTCTAACGGGTAGTGTACATGACTATTTGCGTTAGTGCCGTGGATTCTCACAAGTTATTTTAGTCTGTTAGACTACGCAGACAATAAAAAAAACTTACTTTTCGGTAGGTTAGGTTAGAGAACGTGTACTTGTCAATTAAGACAAGTACAGTACCCGGAGGTCGAATTGACCCATTATTGTACAACGTCCTAGTTTCTCACACCACTTATGTTGTGAGTGTTAATTTTTTTTATACATGAGTGGTGGGACCTACAGTTTAAAGTCGACTCCGAACGACAGATTTTTGAGAAACTTTTTCATGGCAATTTTATTTACTCTCAGAGTTTTTGCCGGAAATCTGCTGAGAGGAAGTCGCCGAAGAAATACTTTTTGTATTTTGTTTTGATGTATGGCCTGGGGCTCGAACCCTGGCTTTACGTCTAATAAGCCAACACACCACCTACTAGACTACTTTTCGGTAAATGGTGGGATGCTTTTTACACGTCATTAGTCTATTAGTGAGCAGAAAAATACGGTGTTTGCTTAAAGTTTGGTGTACCGCTTTGTTCTTCTTATCAGAGAACACTTTTTTAATTTTGAATAATTTTTTTTCAAATTTCAGACTTGTCACTTGTCACACATGTTTAATCCGATTGATGAAAACGGAGCGCTTAACGAAAGAATGACGCCAAACTTTACAGGAACATGGACGGCAACTGGAAGCTAGGTGGTTTGAGCAACACGGTGACGCCTGCTAAATCAGGCATGCTCGAATTGTTGCAAAAAACAAAGATTATGTGATTTAACACAATGCAATTTTTTTCTTTAGGATTAAAACATCACTAAACTAGACAAAAACTAGACAAAACTAGATCTCTGCGAAAAATTCGTCGAATATTTCCCAAATACTCGTATTGTAAACAACTATTAACAGAACTGCGATGGCTGTATTTTATATACACACATATTTGGACATTGAACCCTTGAGTCGTGCAAGACGTGATGTCGTGCAGAACGTGCATTGCGGCAGTTAGCAGAGTTAGGTGCTGTATCGCGAGTATAGGTCTGAAACTTGCTGATCATAAAACTGATGTCGTATTGGTAAACAGTAGGAAGAAAATGGAATACATCACCATAACTGTCGGCGAACAAAGGATAACAACGAAGCAGTCTATCAAGTACTTGGGAGTTATGATTGACAACAGACTCACATTCAAGGAACAACTGACGTACATTAGTAGGAAGTGTGCGGCGAACACGGGCGCACACGCGCGGATAATGCCTAACTTGGGAGGTCTGAGACAGGAGAAGAGTTAATTGCTGATGAGAGTGGTTAGATCGATTGCTCTATATGCAGCCCCTATATGGGCCGAAGCCATGGATAAGAAAACATATAGAATAGGAGTGGATAGGGCTTACAGGAGATCTGCCCTCCGAGTAATTTCTGCCTTCCGCACATATCTACGGAAGCAGACTCGGTGACTACGGGGATGATGCCGTTTCGAATGTTAGTAGAAGTAGAGAGTAGAAAACATTTGACATAGGAGAATGGGGCTAGTGCACCCTGACCAGGTGATTGATGATGCAATGAATAGGTGGCAGAATAAGTGGACTTCTTCCACAAAGGGAAGATGGACCTACAGATTAATACCAAATATAGAAGAATGGACTAGAAGGAAGCACGACCAGGTGAATTTTTACCTTACACAGTTCTTAACGGGACACGGATGCTATAGGGCATACCTCTACAAGTACGGGCATGACGTGGATGAAGCGTGTCCATCATGTCGAAATACAAGCGAGACAGCGGAGCATATATTCTTTATTTTTACGCGCTATGAATACCTACGAAATTTCCTGGAGAGGACGATTGGATACCAGCTGACTCCCGATAACGTGGTTAACCTGATGCTAACATCATGCGAAAACTGGAACGCGGTATGTTTCTTCGCGAGGGAAGTTCTAATACAACAGAAGATAATAGAGAGAGCAAGAACAGCAGAAATGGAATCTTTACCTCCCCCGAAGTAATACTTGATTGTGGTCCCGGAGGTCGACTTAATGGAAGTGTAACGAACAAGGTTGGGTTTAGTATGTATGCGTTTAGCAAGCCGAGAGTAAGTCTTGCGGCGAATCGTGCACATTGTGTAGACCGGGCTACCAATGTCTTTTGAAGATTCCCAACCTTTAGCTCGCATAGCTATATAAAAAAACCCTTCAGTCGCGATTAAAACTTAGTTTCTCACACCACTTATACTGCTTGTGTTAATTTTATATATCAGTGGCGGAAACTACAGATTAAAGTTGACTCCCAACAACAGATTTTTGACAACATTTTTATGACAATTTTACTTACCCTCAGAGTTTATGCCAAAAAACTGCTGAGAGGAAGTCAACGAAGAAATATTTGTTCGCATTTCGTTCTGTTGGAGATGTCAGACTTGGGGTTTGAACCGCGGCCTCACGTCTAATATGGTAACAACCTACCTACTAGACTACGGTGACTGCTTCTGGATATCTTACTTCGTACTTTATCGAAAAATGTCTTCTTCACAACCCAATTAATTAGCAATAAATTTCAGCACCTCAAAAATGTGTTTTTATTTTAAAATGAAAAACTGCACTTTTACGGAGACCCACTTTACATAATACATAATAGCAAAGACGCCTTTTGCACGTTGAAAGTAATTTGCAAAGAATTTTGACAAACCCTTGATATTTTGTTGTTGTGTATACAACCATCGGTAGACGACGAACGAAGAACAAAGCAACTTTGCGAGTACATCAAAGTGTGAACTTATCCCCGCTCGTTTTCCCCTCTATCCTACAAACTCAAGACTTTTTCCAAGTACTTTGCAAAGCAGTTTGAACGTACAAAAGGCGTCAAAGGTTTAACAAAGTAAACTTTGAAAATACAACTGAGGTCTGAGTAAAATTAAAGGCTGCATCAAGGGAATGGCTTATGCTCTCATTTGAGCATCAATATTTATTTTGCACACATACGAAGACAGTTAGCTCATAGAACTGTGATATATGGAGTGATATCTGTATCTACACTTTTGAAAGTGTAGAGCGTTTTTTTATTATTTAAGAGTACCGCTTTATTGCAATTACTCCTTTCAGTTTTCATCTCCAAACATTTGTTGTATTTGTTGCTTTAAATATTTTAAACGTAGTCTTTTAGTACAAATACATTAAAGTTTAGCTAAACCGTAATGTGTTTATTATTGAAGGAAGTATGAACAATTATTGTCATCGAAATGAAAACAAAAACAAACTGTTGGTCTCGCGTATGAGTAACAGTAGTTGATTTGTATGTTAAACAAACGTTACTTCGAACTTTTAAGAGAATTGAGCTTCTGAGTTTCGCTCCCTCTTTTACTTAAATAGTTCAAACACTTGTTGAATTTCTTTGGTTTTTGAATAGCTTTTCTGTTACTGAAAATCGTAAACATACTCGTATTTATTTAGTATGTAAACAATAGTTTAAATTACAACAGCGTGACTACGGTAATTGAGCACTTGTGCGTTTAGTACTTGAAGGTTTTAAAATGACGTAAAAAATATTTCTTGAAAAAGTGAAAAAAAAAAAAAAAAATAGTTTCCACTGAAATTAAAAGAAATTGTTCTTCCAATTCTAATGCTATTATTTATTGGAAATGAATAATTTAAAATTTATAGAAAAAAACAATTTTTTAGTTAAAAACAATTTCTGATAAAGTGACACTTATTTGGCAAAATAATTATTAAATTATTAATAAAGTGGAATGCAATAAATAAATAAAAAGATTGAAAATAATGTCACATTCAGATCAAAAATATTGGTTTTTTTCCATGTGATCAAAGATTAAAAAAAAATAATTCGAATCATAAAGTGTAATGAATTAAAGTGTTAAAACAGAAAGAAGAATATTTCACATACAAATTAAAAATCCCATGATGAGAAGAAAATAAATAAAATAAATCAAATTTCTATAAATCAACGAAACTTTAATGACAAACTAACGAAACGTAATAAATAATTGAAATGAAATTAATTGGGCAATTCACAAAAGCCCTTATATCATTGTATTGAGTTTATTGTTGGACGAATATATTTGGGCAATTCACACAAGTCCTTGTATCGTTGTATTGAGTGTATTGTTGGGCGACTTTACATACAACATTGTATGCTTGTTGTTGATAGTTATAATATAAAAATCCGTTACACTGATACATATTTTTTCATATGTTTTTAAAATGTTTTATTGGTTTCGTGCTATCAATTTATGGAAATACCAGTAATTAAGAAGAAGAATAGAAATACAAAATATTTGCTATGTGACAATCGTCAAACAATAACATCTCAAAATTATATTATTCGCATAGATAAATAATTAATTTACTTGTCTCCGTAATATTTTTCATTTCGTTGTTTGAAGATCAAATTATGAATACTGATATCCTTCTTCTTATTGCTTTTTGACGTTTAAAATACAAAATAAAGAATGCAGTAAAACACGGGGTGGTCAGAAGTATATTCAATACAACATACACGATACAAAGTCATGTGAATTGGTCATATATCACAAGTTGTACGCATTTCTCCAAAGGTTTAAAAATAATTAAAAAACTAAAATTCTGGACGAGATAATGTGAACGTAATTTACTCTTAAGCCTCGTATACAATTCTGTACACTTTTTTCCACTTTTACATTAAAGTACAGTCCTTGTCAAAGTGTTGGTGTTTTTCTTCCTCACTTTTTTGTAAAAAATTAAAAAAAAGGTTTCACAAACGTTTAAATAACTTTTTCAGGTAATCACCGCCAGCCTTCTAATAATTCGACATTGTATTAAAATATGTATTATGTACATACATGTGTATGATGTATATGTATTATGTAAAGTGTATCTCGTAAAGAATGTACTTTTTCATTTTAAAATAAAAACACGAATTTGATATGCTGTAATCTGTTGGTATTTCCTTGAATTTTGAAGATGACATCTTCCGATAAAGCATGGAATAAGATATCCATCAAATAGCTGCCACAGTTCTACTAACAATTCATTACTCTTTTTCACAGAGATCTGGCTTTGTCACACGGCTGAGGCGTTGTATATCGAATTGGAGCTTAGAAATATTTCTGGTTTATTCGTATAAATATGTGATTTCATAAAACTCCAAAGAATAAAAATCGCTTGGCATTAAATGGCATAATTTCTGTTGATTCTGGAAGTCGTTGCTGCTATATATCTATTCTAGCACATGTGATGTGGCTAAAGGGAGGATCATCCTACCTTTAACTTTTAAAGTTAAGTTTATGTTTGAACATGCTATACATATATTACTATCAATATGGAAACTTCAAATATAAACAAAATAAGCAAATACAACAAAAAAAGAAGCCCGTCAGTGGTAACGACGTTTAAAAACAACTTGTTTAATTGAGCAGTGTTATTGACATTGCTCCGGCACTGCCATATTTTTGAAAAAGTTAACTTTATTTTAGCTGTAGGTTATAATAACGAAAAAAAGTTAAAAAAAAACTTTAAAGTCCACTTTAGCTAAAGTTACCTTTAACTAAACCCAACTTTAACGGAAAGTTGTAATAATGGCCCTTAAATTAAAAGATGTGCACTCTTACTGATACGAAGATCAAAACAATACATCAATCTGTATACTAACACAGTATATTTCTGCTCACCAATAAACTAATGTCGAAGTCGTTGTAGTCTAGTAGGTAGTGTATTAGCTTATTAGACGTGAGGATGTGGCTTAAACCTCAGCCCAGACTACTCGAAAAAAAAGGAATATTAAAAAATATTTCTTCGACGGATTTCTAGTAAAAACTTTGAGAGTAAATAACAATTGACATGCAAAGTTTCTCCAAAATCTGTAGTTCGGAGTGAACTTTAAACTGTAAGTCCCATCATGTATAACACACACAACATACGTACTGTGAGAAGCTAGATTGTAATCCTGGCTGAAGGGTTATAACGCCCAATTATACTATATATGTAAACTTATGTAGTCGTAGCCATGGCATGAAGCGACTCACTTATCGGGTTTCTCCTTGACGTTACTAGTTTCAAAAGATTACTACTACTCAGGGCAACACATCTGACATCACACATCACATTGCCTTTCACATGTTAGAAACGAAATCAATTTCCGTGAATGTTCGGCTAATTCCATCTTTCAACCGTTATTTTTTTTGTGAACATGTTAAGCAAAATCGATTTGCGTTTTAAAATTTCATGCGATATAAGAAAGACTAATTTTTTTTGAACGCAACAAAATGTTGCCAGAAACTTGTTGCAATTGGAAAATAATGTTGACAAATACATGCCACATATTTTTCACATCAACAACAAAGCATTAATTATTTAAAAATGTTTCGTTCAAAATATTTTTCAATATGGACTGATTTGCAGCCATCATTACAACCGTTTAGTAAGTTTATATATACTAAGTTTAAGAAATATATTAATAAGTACCATAGGAGTGACCGAATTTGGTGTCGTCGCATTATGCCAGATCTAGTTTGACAAGTTGAAATATAGAATTGTTGTACATATATAAAAAGCAAAACCGTTTAAACGTCTAACAACTAAAGCCAATCGAAACTTTTTGGATGAATTGGAAAAGAAATGTTTACAGGAAGGGATGCAAACCAAAAAAACATCGGCGGCCTTGTAACTATAATTAAAAGAGAGCTTAAGAAAGGCTGATTTTCAAAATGTATCAATACAAAGTTTATAATATAAACTTTATATGCAGTTCTACTACGGTATATAAATTATGTAGATATGCAAAGTTTCCAAACAATGCATCAACTACAAATCCGATGCCTGATTGTTTTTTGACTGCGTTAAAAATACACATTGACGAACATATTTGAAATAGTATACATTGTAAACATTTTGTATAACGGCTTTGTCCAAACACAAAGCAACTAACGTTTTGGAATTCAGCCAAAATGGACACAAAGAAGATCCAGGCGTTTATACGTAAGGAAGATCAGAAAGGCTGAGTATGATTTTAAACTATCGCTAAAATATAACACCACAGCCTTTGACAATTCTTCGGGAAACTTTTACAAAATAAACGGCTCTTTTTAGTGCCATGAATTTACTTATAAAAAGAGATACAATATTTTTTTTAAAAACTATTTTGATTTAATTGCCAGCTGTGTAAAACAAATAATACAAAATATTCTGTATTCTTGATTTAATAATTTGCTGGAAAAGGCCTGAGTTACGCATCAATTCGGTTTTTATTACATCATTCATTCCATATTTATATGATAATATACAGGGTGGCTGATATATAATGCAACAAAGTAAGTCTCTATATTTTTTATTTTTTTAATTTTATTGTTCAAAAGCAAAAAATGTTGGAAATAACATCAAATTTTAGAATCAGTTTAGATTTGTTCGAATTGGCCACCTTTGGTACAAATTATGGCCTTCAAACGGCCGACAAAGCCATCACAGGCTGCACGAAAGTGGCTCTGCGGTATTTTGAGATGATCGACATTTTGGTATTTTTTAGTGAGAACCTTACTCTCCAAAATGCCCCAGGCGCAAAAGTCCAACGGATTGAGATCCGGAGATTTTGGTGGCCATTGTGCGGTAGAAATGAAGCGAGAAACCTCCTTTTTAAGCCATTCTTGGTTGACGCGTGCTGATTGCGGTGGTGCTGAGTCCAGTTGGAATGTCCATGGTCTGCGGCCGAAATGTTTGTCTGCCCAGGGCTTCAATACTGTCTTTAAGACATTTTCCCGATAATATTCGGCATTTATTTTGACCCCACGGTCGATGAATACAAGCGGGGAACGACCACCATTACCATCGGCGGCGCTTGAGTTCTGGTGGCCAATCGCAGGTGTAAATTTCATTTTGTTTGTTCACAAACTGCTCAATTTGGAATGACTTCTCATCGGAGAAAACCAAATTCGGTAACTAGCCACTTTCGTGCAAGCGAAGTAACTCCTTGGATCTTTCCCGTCCAACTTTTTTTGTCCATCGGTGAGCTCTTGCACATTTTGGAACTTCAATGGCTTTAGTCCAAGCTCATTTTTCAATATGTGTTGTATCCGTTCTCGCGATATGTTCTGCTCACGAGCAATTTTTTTACCACTGCGGTGTAGATTTCGATCAAATCTGGCCTTCACTTTTCGGATCATTTCTGGTGTTGTTACCGTTTCACTTTTTGGACGCGATGCAACACTGCCCGTATCAAGATAACGAGCAATGGTACGAGAAACAAAAGATTTATTAACATTTAAATGCTGGAGTGCTCTAACGATAGTCACCTGTGGTTTTCCAGCCAAATATAAAGCAATCACACTATCACGCTTGAATTCCATCACGAATAACTTTTTTTCTGAATGCAATAGATTAAAATGCTTTTGTAAGCTTGTAAATAATAAAATGAACTGTCACGGGAATAAATCTGTCAGCTTTCAGACGAGCGATTTACAAATGATAACAACCTGAAGTTGGTTCCAATACATATCAGCCAGCCTGCATATGTACATACATACATAATTGGTCATTACAACCCTTCAGTCATGATTACGACCTAGTTTCTCACACCACTTATATTGTGTGTGTTAATTTTATACATGAAGTCGTCGTAGTCTAGTAGGTAGTGTGTGCCATGGTTCAAGCCCCAAGTCAGACAACAAAACGAAAATATGAAAAAAAATATTTCTTCGGTAGCAGATTTCTGGCAAAAACTCTGAGAGCAAATAAAATTGCAGTGAAAAGTTTCTTATAAATTTGTCGTTCGGAGTCGACTTTAAACTGTAGGTCCCGCCACTCATGTATAAAATTAACACACACAACATATATGGTGTGAGCAACTAGGTCCATAATCCTAACTGAAGGGTTGTAATGACCAATTATGTATGTATGTGGCCCTACAATTTAAAGTCGACTCCGAACGACAGATTTTTTTTTGAGACTTTTCATGGTAATTTTATTAATTCTCAGAGTTTTTGCTAGAAATCTTCTGAGAGGAAGTAGCCGAAGAAATATTTTTTCATATTTCGGTGTGATGTCTGACCTGGGGTTTGAACCGTGGCCTCACGTCTATTAAGCCAACACAGTACAAAAATATATTTTCTATTTTTCCCTTGCTTTAACTTACTTTACTTAGTAATCGTTTGTTGGAGATCAGAGTATTTTCACTTATATACATATGTACATGTATGTGTATTTATGTACGTATACACATACAATAAAAATTAAAAATTTTTTATCCTACACACGTAAAGAAAATATTTTTCAATTTTCCTCACACAATTTGTAACTCAATTTTGCACAAGACAATTTCAATTTCACACACAATGCATATATACAGTGGACAGCAAAAGTCTTAGTACCCCAATATATTTAAGCAATTTCATGAATTTTAGCTAAAAGTTTGTATAAAAAATTAAGGTTTTTATATTTATTTTATTAATTTATTTCTGTTTTATTATAAAACAAACAATTTTTTAATGTTTTTCATAAAACAAGAGAAAAATAAGGAAAAGTTTAAGATGACTCCCAAGGAGAACCCTGAGTAAATTTAAAATTTAAAATTTAAAGGCCTAATATATGAAAATGTGATCCCTTGTATTTAAGGTCAAGCACTCCATTTAACTCATTTGGAATTGAATGTACAAGTTTTGTTTAGTGTTTCCTGGTTGCACCATGAGCAAGTTTTTCGGTTGACTTTTGTTTGAGGTTCAGCGATTACGTAACCGATCTTTCAAATGATCTCCTAAATACTCTCTTGAAGTCATATCGGGACTTTGCGCAAGAGTGGGTTTTTTTTGTCAAAATATATTGCCGTACTAATACTTTTGCTATCCATTGTATGTACATATGTATACCACTTTTATGTGGTCAAATCAATTTAAGTGAATAAATTTCAATTTACCATCAACACCTGCTGTGATGAAAATGGAAATTGAAAATTTTGCAAAATGTTGAAAAAAAAAATGTAATTTTTTTTGGTTAACCTTTAAACGTCATATTTTTGATTTTGGCATTTCACTTATAAATAACTACGTTGGAGAAAATTTAAATTTAGTTAACCGTAAAATTAATAAAAAAAACTGAATACAATCAAGTGAATTGGGTATTCGGAAACATTTTGACACATAACTGTAAAGAAATTTATATAAAATTTAATCATCACTGGAATATTGTTCATAGTGGGTGGTGAACGACAATGATTTACTGCCAGTTGTACTCGACAGTATTTTTTAGAGGATATCAAAATTCCAAACCAAATAAGTCTGGTAGTCTAATGGTTAGTGTGAGACATTGAGGGGTCAATTACCACCATTGAGTCTGATAGGCTCGCTTATATTAACCATTACGTCCATATTAGTTCATTCATAGAATTAGTACGCATTTCTTTAGATTTTGGCAGATGATAAAGGCCTACATCTGTCAAATTAATTGTCATTTATTCAGTCTGTTTTGTCAAATCACAATAAGCGGATATAGCATTCAACAACACGTGCAAATAAAAAGAATTGTTTTATTTGCAATGGGTGTTCTGTTCGTGCAACGTATAGGACCCTTCACCCATTTCACGATAATCGTTCTACCGACAGGACTATTGGTTGTGTGGTGCAAAAATTCAATTCTATTGGTTCAATAAACGATCGGCCAACACCCTTGCGTTTATGAAATGCAAGCACTGCCAACAGCATCGTCGCAATCCGTGCAAGTGTGCAGAAGAATTCGAGGCAATCGGTTTCACATACTTTGGCATAACACAATTTGATGGATTTTGGGTCGTGAACCTTACAAAATTTAACTGACCTAAGAACTAAAGGTAAAGGGCCATAGGTATCTATGTATGTGTATTCCTTGAATGGCCTCTGGTGCAGTTGACAACAGACCTTAATTTTTTGTCGAAAAATCATCTTTAGCGATGAGGCCCATTTCAGGATTTGGGGACGCTATGCATTGTAAGTAGTGTGTTGACTTATTAAACGTGCATCCATGTCTCAAACACCAGGTCGGACGTCCCCAAAAAATTAAAAAATATTTTTTCGGCGATTGCCTCTCACGAGATTTCTGGCAAAAACTCTGAGAGCAAATAAAATTACCATGAAAAGTTTCTCAAAATTCTGTCGTTTGGAGTCGACTTTAAACTGTAGGTCCCGCCACTCATGTATAAAATTAACGGACACAAGATAAATGGTGTGAGAAACTAGGTCGTAATTCTGACTGAAGGGTTGTAACGACCAATTATGTATGTATGTATGTACATATCTATTGTATTAGCTGTATTCGCCGTAGTCTAGTAAGGTCGTACCAGGTCGGACGTCCCCAACAAAATGAAATAAAAAAAAAATATTTTTTCGCCGACTGCCTCTCACGAGATTTCTGACAAAAACTCTGAGAGTAAATAAAATTACCATGAAAAAGTTTCTCAAAAATCTGTCGTTCGGAATTGGTTTTAATTGTAGGTCCTGCCACTCTTGTAGAAAATTAACACATACAACATAAGTGGTGTGAGAAGTTCGTAAAATGAAAAATCAAACAATTTTTTGCTGACATTTGCTCAAGTTTTTTTCTACCAATTGTTATACCATGTACACATTAAAACATTTTTATGTTTAATGCTAAAATGCTCAAAAGCCAGCTGGAAGCCAAATCAATTAGTTTTTCTTACACGTTTTCATGAAGTGTAAATGAACGCATAAATTAATGTCCGACATGTTTAATGATGTTAGAATGTCATATGAAATTGAAATTTTAATGGAAAACATAAAAACTAAATTCGCCAATAACAAGATATCTGGCTGTTAATGATTTAAAACTTTATCTAATTAGCGTCATTTCATCAAAAAAAATATAATTGAATACCAATGGGATTAAATCAAAACATATTGTTTGAATGAAAACGTGATGGAAATATACAAAAATGCCACAAACAAGTTGCACATACCATATGCCATACATATACCTACCATATGTAACAATCAAATTCAACTTGACTTCTGTACTCGTATCTGTCAGAAAAAAAAACTTTGTTAAAAGAACAAAAAGTATTAAAAAAAGAAAACATATTTAGTAAGCGTTTATAATGAGTTTACAAAGTGTCATTAATTGTTTAGAAAAACTAAAAACATAATAAAAATTGAAAATAAAAAAATAAAAAACACCACGGGCACTTTAATGATCAAATTTAAACATTTTTTTTAGTATTTTTTGTTGGGCTGTGTTAGCAAAACAATTACCATTACCATCCAATTAATTTATCACAGTTAAAAATAGTAGAAATTGTAATTTATACGTTTAATTGCACGGTGCGACAATTAAAATAAACCCAGCTACTGAAATATTGTAGGTTGTGAGTTTTGTTGAATAGAACTCAACGAAAGGTTGTTCAAAATACAGAATTCCTACAGGAAATAAGGGTGGTATTCCCCAAAAAGTGAGCGCACAACATGTTGGCTTAGGTGTATGTCGATAGCCATGATAACCTTGGTTGGTCTCCTCTCCATTAACCAATACAATACCCCCGCGATAATTCTGACTCGAGGTGGTTCAGGCACATTCATAATCCAGACAGTATGGCTGCCTTCCAAAATGTATCAATACAGAGTTTGTATACAGTTCTACTACTCTATATAAACTATGTAGATGTGCAAAGTAACCAAACAATGCATCAACTATAAATCCGATGCCTGATTGCTTTTTGACTGCGTTAAAAATACACATTGACGACGTTTTGAAATAGAATACATTGTATAAGTTTTGTACAGCGGCATTATGAAACACGATACTTTGTTCAAATACAAAGTAACTAACATTTTGGAAGGCAGCCTATTTACTCTAAAATTCAAACATTTGTTTGACTATATCATGTCAGCAACTGACAATAAAATCATAAACCATAGGTTAGACTGAAGACCGATATAGAAGGTCCATGTGATTCAGATGATAAAAAGTGTCAAAACTCAGAATAAAATAATGCAACAATTTTATTAAAATCTATAGATTGAAAAATTTTTTAGTAATCGATCTGTAAATTTTAAGCAAAAAAGTTCTGAAATTCTTAAACCGTTATAATACGCAGATTGATCAACGAATACAAAGGAACTGGGTCAGTTATCGATAGTCAGATTCCTATGCATCAACGTTTTTGCAGAGACTGTGAACGGCATTCGCTACAGGAACATTCTAACGAAGTTCTTGTAGCCTCAAATGGACGGCATAGCTCTAGACGACATATGGTTTCAGCAAGACGTCGGCATCTGCTACACAATTAATTTATATCAGCAACGATTTCCAAAACAATCTAAAAAAATCCTGATTTCAACGTCGTGCGGTTTTTTTCTTTGAGGTTTTGCATTCAGAAATACTTGCGAATAACCTTTTCGGAAAATTAATTGCAATCCTGGCAGTTAGTGGAAAGGAAAAGTACGGCGGACATAGCGTAAATAAAAACTATTATAGATTTACATGTACCTAAAACTTTACTTAAAGTCGCCGTGGTCTAGTAGGTAGTGTGTTGGCTCATTAGACGTAAGGCCATGGTTCAAACCCCAGGTCAGACATCGAAACGAAAATATAATAAAATTCTCATGAAAAGTTTCTCAAAAAATCTAACGATCGGAATTGACTTTATACTATAGGTCCCGCCACTCATGCATAAAATTCACACACACAACATAAATTGTGTAAAAAGCTTGGTCGTAATCCTGACTGAAGGGTTCTCATGACCAATTGTGAATTTATCGGATGGGCCATATTTTTGGTATAAATTTCAATCATGGGTTAATTCGAATATGGCAACACTTTCATATGGAATTTTATTCTCTAACAAAATTCTGTATATTATCTCCACTGAACGTAGTGAATCGATTTACGCTTGAGCAACGTTGGGAAATATTGTGCCAACGAGAAACTGCCCTTGATGTCGATTTAGCCAAAAAAATTCCTCTTATTTAGGGCTCAGAAAACCCACCCGTGGTCTTGCAGAAGCCAATGCACCCATTACGAGTGACTGCTTGGTACGCCTTGTGGAGCGAAGGCATCATTGGCCCATATTTCTTTGGAAATGAGAACGGCGCAACCATTACGGTCAGTGGAGACACCTTTTGCACCATGACGACCGATTTTTTTGTACCCATTCTTCATGGTATTGAAGTGAACGATGTTGGGTTCAACCTGATAGTGCAACTTGCCACACATCTCATGCCACAATCGGTTTATTGCGTCACACGTTTGATGGCAGTTTAATTAGTCGAAATGGTGACCGTTTAAAAGCTGCAATTTGATTTCGTTGAACTATTTTCTATGGGCAGCCGTTAAAGAAAAGTGTTATACCGACAAACCAGAGACAATTGAGCATTTTAAGGCCAACTTTTGTAACACCATTGCTGAGATACGACCCCATACACTCGTAAAAGTGCACGAAAATTGGTCCGATCGAACAAGGTACTATGAGGCCCGCCGTGACAGTCATTTGAATGAAGTGATATTCCATTTCTAACCGGAACAATTGTACTTTACAACAAAGAGATAAATTTGTGCAAAATTTCAGACCGTTTTTGTTTTGTTCCATTTTTAAATTTAAACTTTTAATTGGACCACCCTTTATGTATGTAGAATGACTGTTTTTTAAACAAATACAATAGGAGAAGTGATAAATGACAACTGATGTGTCGCGGTAATAAAAAGTTGAAACACCCCCAAAAATGTTTGCGTCTCCCTGGTGACAGAGGAACTCTTGAGATATGCTAAAAAGTTTCTGACGAAGTTAGAAAAACATCTAAAGCCACAAGCCCGAAAAATTATCTATTATGCTGGTCATATCCGACCGAAACGTAGAGACACTATGAACCTCATACCAATTCGCTAACGACTTTTGTAATACAAATCTTTGTACCCACTAAATACGGTCCTGTAATGGAGGACTGAAGTCGCCGTAGTCTAGTAGGTAGTGTGTTGGCTTATTAGACGTAAAGCCAGGGTTAGAGCCCCAGGCCAGACATCAAGACAAAATACAACAAGTATTTCTTCGGCGACTTCCTCTCAGCAGATTGCTGGCAAAAACTCTGAGAGTAAATAAAATTGCCATGAAAAAGTTTTTCAAAAAATCTGTCGTTCAGAGTCGACTTTAAACTGTAGGTCCCACCACTCATGTATAAAATTAACACACACAACATAAGTGGTGTGAGAAACTAAGACGTTGTACTATGGGTCAATTCGACCTCCGGGTACTGTACTTGTCTTAATTGTCAAGTAAACGTCCTCTAACCTAACCTAACCTAATGGAGGGTATTAAGTAATGTTTTCTTTAGCATTTCTTGAAAAGATGCAATTTTGTTAAAAAATTAACAAAAAAAAAAAACAAACAATAACTGTCATAAATAATGTCCGCTTTTGTATTGTAAATTATCGATTACAAAAAAAAAAACAACGATATGAGGAAAAAATAACCACTTCTGGGTGTAGAGCATTTGCATCATTATTCTTAAATAATACCAGCCATAGAAAGCTTTGAGCAGTAAACATTGCCCATTTTTTATGACTAAAAAATACTTGTTTTTGTATATTTGCTCACAGCATAGATTTTCCTTTTTTGTTCAATACGAGTACTTTATTATAATCATTTAAGATACACACGTAATTGAAATTTCTTGTTTCTTTTTCCGGCTCTACGCTCTCTAGTAAATTGATTTTGAGTTGTGGACGATGGCATTTACTGAATGTATTTGTTAACTGCTGGTATAAAAGAAAGATATAGGTTTGAAAGAAATTTGTTTTTCAATCAGTATACTGTAATAGTGAAGGTTACACTCAAATTCGACAACAGTAATCTTCACTTCTTTTTTCATAAATTTAAATATTCCAATTGGTGGGGTTAAAGTTTAGCATGAAAATTATTCACAGAAATTGAAATATTCGCATAGCGGTGTCTGTGTGGATTTGTATGGTAAAATTCAATTTACGATGAAAATTTATGCACAAAAATTCCTTGGGAAAATTGAAAACTTATTTAAAAGAAATATTTTCTTTTTTGTAAACGAAAAACCGCATCTAAGTGATTAATATATAGGGTGAGCCATTTAAAAGTTTAAAAAAATTCAATAATAATTTTTATTACAAAATCAACTTCAAAGATGAACGGACATACTTGCATACATACATACTTATGTTTGCGTGTTAATTTCATACATGAGTGGCGGGGCCCATAGTTTAAAGTCGACTCCGAACTACAGATTTTTGGGTCAGTTTTCATGGCAATTTTATTTACTCCCAGCGTTTTTCCCAGAAATCTGCTTAGGAAAGTCGCCGAAGAAATATTTTCTGATATTTTCGATTTGATGTCTGACCTGAGGTTTGAACCATGGCCTTACCTTAATAAGCCAACATACTACCTACTAGGCTATGGCTACTAAAACATTATCGCATAATACTAATGTAAAATTTTAATATTCAGGTAAGTAATTACAAAACAGATATTGAATGTGTCAAAGGCCGACATGCTATTGAATACGGAAACAATAATGGTAAGCTTTAATTTTAATTTCATGTGATCCAACCATATATTCACAGCCTGTAGGTCGATTTGTTACACAAGGGCACACTCAATACCAAATGATGAGGGTCAAATCCATTACTTCATCAACAACATCATCACATTTGCATAAATTTTGCAATAAATTCGAATTTTACTTACGTCTTGTGACTTCACTTTGGTGCTCTTAAAACCCTAACAAACCTAGAGATTTTAATATGCCATCGGTTTTAGTTTAATATGGCCATACTGTGGCCACCCATGAAAATTTAAGGGTAAGGCAAAAATAATAATTATTTTGTTTGAATATTTGTCAGTTAATTTTGAAATTAAAGACTCTATAGATAAGCAAATAAATTGTATTTACATACGTCTGCGAATTTTAACAATCGAGTCTTCCGTTCAAATATCACCCACAACATCTCTGGATGAAGCGTATTTTAAATGACCAATTTCCAATGTTTTTGACGCATATGTCAGGCTGAATGTGACCGGTAATATGAGTTATATTGGCTTCATGAATCGAAGTTACTTGTGGTCTATTTACATACATCTGTGACTTAAAAAAAGTTTAATGGTGGTCAGTTCATATGTGGTGTGGGAAACTAGGTCGTAATTCTGACTGAAGGGTTGCAATGACCTGTTATGTATGCAAGAATGACTGTTCATCATTGAAGATGATTTTATAATAAAATATTAGGGTCACTCCTCAACTTTCCGGATACTATTCACCGAATACACTTTATTGTCTATGATCGCCTACCTTTAGTTCCTGGGTTAGGCCGAAGTACCGCCGTTAAATTCGCCAAGCCTTGGATTATAATTTGGTAAACCAAACTCAATAAATAGCAATTAAATTGACAGCTTTTGCTTCAACAACTGCTCAAAAACACGTTTGTGCCTTTCAACAATTTTCAGCAATTTTGAAACGAACTTCGCTGCCACACGCTTTATGACTAAAATTTCCGAAAGATTTGGATGACATGAGCCAAGTGGTATGGTATGGTATTGTAACTTTTCTAATTTTGATTTATTCCCTTCTTCAACATTTTTATCGGTAATTTGTCGGCTTATTGCACGTAAGCCTATGTTCAATCACCTGGTCAGACATCTCCAAGAAAACGGAATGTGGAAAAATATTTATCCGGCGACTTCCTCTCAGCAGATTTCTGGCAAGAACTCTAAGAGTAAATAAAGTTGCTATGAAAAGTTTCTCAAAAATCTGTCGTTCGGAGTCGACTTTAGACTCATGTATAAAATTAACACACACAACATAAGTAGTGTGAGAAGCTAGGTCGAAATCCTGACTAATTATGTATCTATGTAAGTACATATGTATTGATGTGCTGGAACTTCGAGCTCCAACGTTGTCATTCACATCTTCTCAACATATTGTGAAAAGCTTGTATGACTAGTAAACATTTGGTCAATTCACACAAGCCGTTGTATCGTTGTATTCATTGTATTGTTTGGCGACTATACAGCAATGTATGCTTGTTGTTGATAATTTTCATGTAAAAATCCGATACACTTATACACATTTTTTTTCATATGTTTTTAAAAGTTGTATTGGTTTCGTGCTATCAAATTGTTTGAATTCCAAAAATTATGAAGAAGAATACTACGTACACAATACAGCATAGCATTGAGCGTTCACAAACAACCAAGTGTATTCAATACAACATACACGATACAAAGTCGTGTGAATTGGCCAATTATTTCAACTCAGAGTACTCTGACCGCATGCCACCATCCACATTTCAAGTGTTTTTGAGCACTTAATTCAATTTTTTACACTTCCTTGATCCATAATGTTTCTACATGACTGTTGTGGTGTAAACGTTTCAAATATTCATTTTTAAATACCAATTATAAGAATTATTAGTGTTTTGGTATATTTCTTGCAACGTGCCGTAAGATATTATACAGATTTTAATACAGGATTAATAACGGATATTTCAAATATTGCCTATTTTCAACTGGAATGTAATACAAAAACTACTGTTAATTAAATAAAAATAATCACCATTGATTAACATGGAGGTAATACGATATTTTAATAAATTTTTTCTAATATCACATTGGAATTAATTTTAATAAATCCAACTTAATTTGCATCAAAACTCTTTAATCGAAAATCATTCAAATGGAAAAATGTAAAAAAAAGAAAAATTGGCGCAGTCTATAGAAAGATCAAAATTAATATTTTCAACGAAAGTAATATGGCTCTATGTGACCTTTTGTTAATCTTATATATGTATGTACATATAAAAATGAATGTGTGTTTATTTGTTTGTGGGTTTATTTGTTTGTTTGAAGTCTATAGACGGGTAAACGGCTGCACCGATTTTCTTTAAATTTCCTAGTATCTTCCTGTATGTCTGGAAGGAGTTATAGGCTACTTTTTATTTTAAAATTTCAAGTAGGCGAGGCGCCACGCCTACATACCCAATAAGTATTTAATGTCGCATATCTCATAAACTGCAACAGCTAGAGTCCTCAAATTTTGTATGGACGACTTTGACGTATATCTGAACAAAATCGGAGGATTGGCTATTGTGGGCGTGCCACCTCCCATAGTCTATATATACATATATAAAAATGAGTGTTTGTTTGTATGTACCTTATAGAATCTTAAACTATGCATTTGATCATGTTATGGTCTTTAGCAAAGTTGTTGCGCATGAGCCGCGTAAGGGTTCTAAGTTGGTATGACTAATTTCCGGCAGGTGGCGCCACTGAAAATTACTCAAATTGAATTAAATCGCAAACTGTGCATTTGATCATGATATGATCTTTAGCAAAGTTGTTGCGCATGTGCCGACGAAGGTTTCTAAGTTGGTATGACCAATTTTCGATAAATGGTGCCACTGGAAATTACTCAAAATGGATTAAACCGAAAAGTGTGCATTCTTTCACAAAGTGCTTGCGCATGAGTCGACGGAGGTTGGTGCGATTAATTTCCGATGGATGGCGTCACTGAAAATTATTCAAAATGAATGACAAGCAATTGGTCGACCTACACCTCAAGTACGGAAGAAAAGAGCATTACGAGCCTCAGACAACCATTGAGCCTGGAAAATCTTCGAGTATATGCCGCTAAGACCAGTTCGCTTGAACCACTTGAACGACGAGAAATGAGATTAGAAACTGATCGAATGCGTACTACTCAGGCCCGTTCATCTGAATCATCAGGACAACGGGAAACAAAATCAATAAAATAATTCAAAATTAATTGGATATTTGTATAATGTCTTTCCTTCAAATTTATTTTAGTTGGTGGCGCAGCAACACCCGCAGGGTACAGCTAGTTTAAAAATATAAGAAAAAAAGCGACAAAAAAATGAAATAAGAGATGTTGTAGACGGCAACATTTTAATAAACAAATTTTTAAATCGTAGTTGTTGTGCAATAATAAAATGGAAGTGAAAACAATTTTGCAAAAAATAAAAACTGACTGCATTTTCCATACGACAAGTGGTCTAACGTGATGCATTCACAATTTAAATATTTTTTTTCTTTCTTTTCATAATTTATGAGTTTCCAATCTTATGTAAACTTAAGGTAATGCCCAATTGTGTACGTATGTATATGGCCTATGCGTTGTGCCTATGTATTTGCAGGGTAGAGGAAAAAGAGAAAACTGTACCTGTAGAGGGAGAAAGAAGCACATGAGTTTCAGGAGAAAGAATTACGTGTAGTTCCACCATCTAAATTGTAAATAAAATAGAATTAAAGTTACTTAAACTTCATTCATATTTTGAAAAGGTGGAATACAGATCCTCCTTAAAAAATTTAAACAATTTATAATTTCGTATGTAATATTTCATAAAAATAAATAAAAAAAACAAAAGTTATTATTTACAGCGCAAATATTTTAAACCCAATTCTACTTCAACAAAATGATAAAATTAGAAGAAAAAACGAAATAATAAAAAAAATCATAAAAAATTTGTGTGATTTTAATATCACGCTTAAATTATTAGGGAAAGAGCTTGAAGTCACACCTTAAAAAGATTCTGTTATAAATGGCAGAGAGCTTAGCATTTAAAACAATTTTTTTTCAATTTCAGAACATTATGGAAATCATCTAATGCACCTGTAGTAAGAGGTGCATGTAAAATTTTACATAGTAGTGTACATTGCATCATTAAGACAAATTTTGCCGCACCTTGTGCTCAAAATCAAAGCATTTAATCAAGTTGATTTCATTTCATTTGCTCTTCTCATTTAGAAACGTTAATGCAGAACCGCTTTAAAGTCTTAGTAACTCTTTAAGTTGCATTTAAATACAAAGAAAATTTAAAATCGTATAGAAAACTAAATCAGGTGACAATAACACTTAAATCTGCTTCATTATATTCTAGTCTTTAACACTTAACGATATTTTGTAGGAACGACTAGAAGATGTTGCCATTGTGACGAATCGATACTTACTTACTTGCTTACTCAATTGGCCACTCACAACCCGATTAACAGATTAACACATCCTTCCAGGCGCCTCTGCTTCTTGCGCGCCTACGCCAGTTGGTCACACCAATCGATGACAGAGAATCCTCGATTTGGTCCTTCCAACGCAAGGTCGTCCTCTTCGCCGACTTCCGCAGATCCTTGCACCAAGTACCCGTCGCGCCGGAGCATCCTTCTCCATTCGAATGACATGGTCGAGTCAGCTGGATGCAGAAATCAGCGCCAACTCGCACTGGACCGAAGATCATACGTAGGACTTTTCTCTCAAATACCCTCAAGGCTGCTGCATCAGTGCTTAATAGGGTCCATGTCTCTGCACCAAAAAGAAGCACGGATAGGATAAGCGTGTTATAGAGTATTAGTTTTGTCGTACGAGAGAGCTCTCTCCAACTCAATTGCTTATTCAGACCATAGTAGTACCTGTTGGCAAGAGCGATCCTGCGCTTGATCTCCAGACAGACATCATTTTTGGTGGTAACGGCGGAGCCAAGATAAATAAATTCCTTGACTATATCGAAAGTAGAGTTATCTGCCGTAATTTGGGATCCAATACACCGCATGTCCCTACTTGTGGACAAAATATACTTCGTTTTGCCCTCATTTACTGCCAGATCCATCTTAGTAGATTCCCGTTCAATAGGACTAAAGCCAGCAGTAACATCTTACTTGGTACGCCCTATGATGTCAATGTCGTTAGCGTACGCAAGCAACTGGACACTTTTTTGAAAAATAGTGCCTGCCTTTCGCAAAACACTCTCCATGACGAAGTTATAGAGGTCGCATGATAAGGGATTCGCTAAATTGAACAAATCAGTACAAGAAAGCGAAAAGCTTTCAAAGCGTTAAATTGCCAAAAGTTGAGCAAGCAAGATATTTTGAAAGGAGGAAATCAAATTCGTAAATATAAAAAAATGCATTTCTTCGAAAAGGTTCGCAACTTGACTAAATTTATTTTGATTGGAATAACAGAAAAAATAGGCTACCATGGGCTTTCTTCTTTAAATAGCCATAATGTACCGCAAGATACATAATATGAGAGGCAGTAGATGCTTGTCCTGAAGATGTTAAGTAATTTTAGACAACACTTTTGTCTATGCTTGGCCAGTACACAGCATAGGATATATGCCTGCAAAATAAAAATAATTCACCTTAGGCCGTGTGTTGGCTTATTAGATATGAGGCCACGATTCAAACCTCATGTCAGACATCTCCAACAATACGAAATTGTGAAAAACTCTCAGAGCAAATAAAATTTCCATGAAAAGTTTCTCAAAAAATCTGTCGTTCGCAGTCGACTTTAAACTGTGGGTTCCGCCACTTATGAATAAAATTAACACACACAATTTAAGTGGCGTGAGAAACTACGTCGTAATTCTGGCTAGATTGTAATTTCCAAATAATTTTCATAAAAATTTTAAAAATATGGGCATGGGTGTGCAATCTACCATGAGAATATCTCGGTGCTTGTAGAAAGTGTCTAGCCAAGCTGGCTTGTATAAAATCCACAGCTTCACACAACTATCAGGATGGCTGAGAAATGCCAGTCTTGAGTTATAGATAAATGGCGGAATAGATAGATATTACGGAAATGCTTAAGACCCAAGTGATCTATACTTTTTAGGATGCCAGACTTACCTAACCTTTCGTTTAATACTGCAAAGACAGTCCGCTATTTGCTTTGAAAGCAAAAAATTAAAAGATCCTTCATTTAATTTAAATATATGATCCTTTTTCAAAAAAGATTGATCACAACTTGCCGTTAACTACACGCAGGATTTTAAAGGGCATATGACTCGATTTTCATTATTATAAGTGGATAATAAGATAAAAGCGAGCGTTAAGCTAAAGGGAAGATCATCCTACCTTTAACTTTTAAAGTTCACTTTATCTTTAAACTTGCCATATTATTTTCAATATGGCAACTTTAAATATAAAAATGAAAAATAAACGTTAATATATTAATAGTTTTTCAAATCAAAATTTTTATTGGAGTATTCATTATATTTCTTTTAAAACAAAGAACACAAAAATAAAAAAGTTAAAAAATAAAAAAGTTGTAATAACGAAAAGAAGTTAAAGGTGACTTTAAAGTTCAATTTAGCTAAAGTTACCTTTAACTAAAGCCAACTTTAACGGCAAATTGTAATAATGGCCCTTAGGCTTTTATTGTTTAATCTGAATTCTATTAGTAAGCGCTGCAATTAATTTATATTGGATGTGCAGCAAACGTTAATAATTAATATTCCGTATCGTTTTTTAAACAAATTTCATTGGATAACTGTTCGACCAGCAATTGAAACCTACTGGCATTTATACTTGCATATCGTATGATATGAACTGTAAATATTTATTATAAAAACAAAAATATGTCTTCGTAATACAAGCAGTTTGATCGTCTTTAAGCCAAAGATTTTGTATTTGAGATAAAATTGTTGAAAACCTTGGTAGAAAAAAAAATATTTTTGTTAAGGCACGCACGTCTTTTAGATGTCATATCATACTTGTTGCATACGTAAACAAAAAAAAAAACGTTTCAACGGTAATGTGTTACGCATAGTGATTCTTAAACTTTATTGTATGATGATTGAGACTTTAGTTATGTTGTATTTATATTTGTAAACAAGAGCTTAATACTGGAACAGTTACTCTTCTTACTCCGAGGGATACTTCAAAACTGGTTATAAATCGAGGGAAGCAACTATTGGCACTAAAAGCAATAAGTTTCGATCTTAGTTAGCAATGTTGGAACGCCGAGACCTTCATTTATGCTGGAGTTTTCGAAATAAAAAGGTGATGTTGTCATTTGTAAAATCTTACTTCGGCGTCTTTGAATCTGTCGCTGAGACAATTCTCCATAACTGTATACCATAAAACCATTTACAGTTCAGTTTTAGAAAAGAGACTTTACCTATAAGCGATCTCGAGCAGAACAAAATATGGAAAATATTTCTTGTATTGTCTTGCTCTCAGCAGCATTCTGGCAAAAAATTTTGAGAGTAAGTAAAATTGATGTGATAAGTTTCTCAAATATCTGTCGATTCCTCAACATTATTTTGTAGGTTCCGCAACTCTTGGATAAAATTAACACACACAACATAGGTGGTCTGAGAAGTTAGGTTGTAAACCTGGCTAAAGGGTTGTAATGGCCAATTAAGTAAGTATATTCGTATATATTCTAAGCGTTTTTCTATCCGTAACTACATTTTATAAAGGTAATTTTCATTCTTCATGAATTTATCAATTTTTCAGTCTGCAAGATGTTATCCACAACCACAGATACTGTGACGCTTTATGGGAGTTCTCATGTATGGTATGCTGAGGAAAGCCGCTACATCAGCAAGGGTAGAAGAAAGTATTGCCATATCTGAAGTAAAAATTATCGATTCTTTCAAAGTTTTCTTTTTTCACCTTGTGGATTAAGACAGCTGTAAAATATTTCTCCAGTGCGCCCGCTATAAACAGTATTTTTTGTTTGGAACATTTTCCAAATTTGGAGTAAATTTTATTGGAGAGAAGTTTAATTTCAAATTATTTCTTTCAAGTTTCTTTTTTTTTTCTAACATTGCATGTTTATGACGACGCTTTTAATATGATTTCTGCTATGATAGGGTTTTGATGACAATCAATTTTCGCACTGTGGTTTTTTTCGGACATTAAGTAGGGCATAAATCCACTATTTACTGGCACCTACAGTAAGCGTCAAAAGAAACTGTATATTTAAAAAATAAACATTAATACGTTACCGCTATTTTTCTTTTAAAATTATTTTATTGCCGGGTTTTAAAATTGAAAAAAAAAATTAGAAAAGAATTCGAAATATAGCCAAATTTTTTCGGGCACTCTCCTTAAGTGGTAAAAGTTGAGTTTGGTGATTGTTAGAATTTTATCCTTAGAATTTTTTTGATGTTTACTGTATATATATATTAGACGTAAAGCCAGGGTTCGAGCCACAGGCCAGACATCAAAACAAAAATACAAAAATTATTTCTTCGGCGACTTCCTCTCAGCAGGTTTCTGGCAAAAATATCTGAGAGTAAAATAAAAATTGCCATGTAAAGTTTCTCAAAAAAAATCTGTCGTTCGGAGTCGACTTTAAACTGTAGGTCCCGCCACTCATATATAAAATTAACTCACATAACATAGGTGGTGTGAGAAGCTAGGTCGTAATCCTGACTGAAGGGTTGTAATGACCAATTATGTATATATGTACTAATGGATAAGATGCTGCCAAGGTAATTTTATGGATACCATGATGGTATCATATTTGTTTTAGAATCTCATTGTTTTCGTTTAGATTTTCAATTCGTTTGGTTTCCTATCTCATAATCATTCCCCCCCTATGCGTGCCTTGAAATCTTCTCTCAATGTAATAAGATAATACCGGTAAACATGTGTCTACGTTATGACCAGTAGTCAGTAAGTAGAGCAAGTAGGTTGTTCTTTGGCATCAAGCTGACTTTACCCAGCTCTGGACATAGCATGAGACGATTGCTTATGATATTTGGAGTTTGAAGTCGCATGTCTAATTGATGTACCAGTCCAATTGGCAATCTCTTGCAGTTTTACTGCTGTGGGATGTATGCCTACATTTATACTATTTCGAGTTCCTGCTTGTAAACAAATGTTGATCATCAAAAAGTTCCTCCGAATTCTTTGACTTTTGGCGCATTTCCTGGAAATGTGTTACAATTTCAATTACAAATGTTTGTTTCAGCAATTCTTGTTGATATTTTTAAGTTTGATAACATATTTAAAAAATATTTAAATTGTGGTGAAAAAATTTAAAAAATAATTTCTGTTTCAGAATCTCTGATGCACTTGGACAATGACCTATTGTGTCTGTTTAATAATTTTCATATGTTGCAAAATAAACACAATGTATGTACATACGTACATACAAACATATTAAGAAACGAAAATAATAAATTATTCTTTATGAATATTGTTTTCATGGATCTGTTTACTTAACATTGTTTTATTCTATATTCAGGTGTCATTCTTTACAGACTGTTTGTTGTGTGTTGCAACAATAATTTATGATTTCGACAACATTTGTAAAACAATTTTGTATAGGAACGATTGCTGATATACGTCAATATGTATGCATTTATATACAGATAATGACAATGAAAAATTGGCAACCCAACGTCGATAGCCAGTTCACACGATTAAAAAAATATGTTGGAAACATTTTTGATTTCACTGTAAGGTCCAACAACATTGTCCTACAAAAATGATTAGTTTACACGATTTACAGAATATTACACAATAAAAATTGTCAGATTTAAGGATCGACATAATGATCATATCGAAAATGGTTGACATTTGTTTTGGAAACGGAAGGATGAAGACGAAAATCTTACATAAGAAATCTTTTAAAATAGTAGATAATGAACCACAAATGAAGCTGTATTTAATTTCTCATTTTGTATTTCAGTTTCTTTAAAACGAAAGTAGTTTTACTAAGAGAAAGAATATGTCTGACAACGATACACAAATTTCTCACACCAAACAATATAACAAACTTACAACGCATGACAATGGCAGCAAAAACTATTCATAAGACTGTGAAGTCATACAGGAAGCATGCCAATGCCTGATGTCGTTGTCCGGCAAATATTGCCAATAACCACAATGTTGGTCCACTATAACACGGTAAAATATAGTGGCGGTAATATTGTCGTTTAGAATTCATTTTCTTACCATGGTGTTAAGCCGCAATGCAATTAGAAAGTAACAGATTATGCTGTAATCCTTCGAAATTGCATGCTACATTATATCGAATAAAAATATGCCATTTTGATGCGTGCCAAAGTAATAAATTAACCCGAAATATATTTCAAAGTGCATTAAGAAATTATTCAAGGATAACAAAATCAATGTATCGGGTATGACATCTATCGGTTTAAATCGGTTATTTCGAATCTGGCAATACTTGTGTCATTCTGTCACCAAATTCAGGACATTATCTATACTGAACGTAATGAATCGAACGAATGAGCAACGTTGAGATTTATTGGAAATTTATTTCCAAAACAATGGCAATTGATAGGAAATCGCACAAAAACGTCGTATACAATTTGGTCGCAGAGAAGAACCAACAGTACCTGGTATACACAAGTTTATTGCTAAAGTTTGTGAAACTGGTTTCCTTGTTGATGCGCCAAGACGTGAGCTTGTGCGTACAGTGCATACACTCTAAAATATCGAAGCAGTGTCTGAGAGTGGGCGTGAAATCAAACAACGTTATCAAGTTGACGTCTCGGTATGACGCCTTACAAAGCACAATTAGTTCAAGAGTTGAAGCCGCATGGCCATTCGCTTCGTTTTCGGTTCGTTAGATGGTCCAGCGAGAAACTGATGTCGATTTTGCCAAAAAAATATCATCTTTTCGGATGAAGCTCAATTTCATTTTGGAGGATACGTTAATAACTCACCCAACACGAGTGACTGTGTGTTGCGGCTTGTGGAGCGGAGGCATCATTGGCCCATATTTCTTTGAAAACGAGAACAGCGCAACTATTACGGTCAATGGAGACACCTATCGCACCATGATAACCAATTTTTTTATCTCCGCTCTTCATGGTACTGATGTGAACGATGTTTGGTTTCAGCAGGATTGAGCAATTTGCCACACATCTCATGCCACAATCGCTTCATTGCGTCAAACGTTTGAGGGCCGTTAAATTAGCCGAAGTGGTGATGTCAATGGCCGCAAAGTAACTGCGATTTGACATCGTTGAACTATTTTCTGCAAGGCGCCGATAAAAAAGTATTATGCCGACAAACCAGAGACAATGGAGTATTTGAAGGCCAACATTCATGATGCCATTGCCGGGATGCGACCCCATCCAATCGAAAACGAGCACGAAAATTGGTTCGATCAAATGAGGTACTGTGAGGCCACTCGCGGCATCCATTTGAATGAAATAATATTAAATATCTAACCGGAACAATTGTATGAAATAAAAAAGAACAATCAGAGGAAAGTTTCCCCATAATTGTTTTGACAATTAATTCAGGCTGCGTGGTATGGCATACTGGATTCGATATGCCATACACTTAGATAATTGGCCAATTCAGACGACTTTGTATCGTGTATGTTGTATTGAATACACTTTTTGTTTGTGAACGCTCAAAGCTATTCTGTATTGTATATTTCGTATTCCAAATGTCAAAACAAAAAACGATAAGAAGAAGAAGACCAGTATTCATAGTTTGATTTTCAAGCAACAAAATCTAAAATGTTACAGAAAAAAGTAAATTAAATAATAATAATGAGAACAATTATAATTTTGAAATGTTAATTATTGACTCAAGTTACATAGAAGGTATTTAGCATTTTCTTCTTCTTCTTGATTACAGGCATTTACACAAAGTGATAGCACGAAACCAATACAACTTTTAAAAACATATGAAAAAAATGTGTATAAGTTTATCGGATTTTTATATGAAAATTATCAACAACAAGCATACACTGTTGTATATTCGTCCGTTCGATACACTCAATACAACGATACAAGGGCTTGTGTTAATTGCCCAAATGTCTATCAATTCTAAGCAACAAGGCAGTCTCTACAAATATAATGAAGGAGTGCAAATGTATTATTTTTTTATAACCATATATACAGAAAATTAATGCTTAACTGTAAATTAATAAAAAAAATTTAAAAGAGAGACCAGACTTTTAAAGAATCGCAATAAAATTTTGCATTTAATATATAACGGGTGATTTTTTAGATATTATCTTTTTGGCAACACTGGTTTAAACATCTCACGCACGTTTCGTGTTTTGTTTCACAGTCAAACATCTTCAGTTTGGTCTATAATTTAACCATGAATGGTCTTACAAACGAACAACGCTCGCAAATCATTGAATTTTATTATCAAAATGCGTGCTCTGTTAAGATAGTTCATCGCGCGCTTTTTCCATTTTATGGTCAGGTTAATCGACCCACTGAAGCGGCTATTCGGGCTATTGTGACTAAATTTCGCACCAAATTTACATTGTTGGACATTAAACCACCAACACGCTTACGTAGAGTGCGAACTGAAGAAAATATCGCAGCTGTATCGGCCAGTGTTAATGATGACCATCAATTATCGACTCGTCGCCGTTCGCAGCAATTTTGCGGAAGGATTTAGGTGTGAAGCCTTTCAAAATATAGCTGGTGCAAGAATTGAAGCCGAACGACCTACCGCAACGCAGAATTTTTGGTGAATGGGCTCTTGGAAAGTTGGCCGAAGATCGACTTCTTTATCGAAAAATCTTTTTTTTTTTATCATTTTTGGCTCAATGGATACGTAAATAAGCAGAATTGTCGATTTTGGAGTGAAGCTCAGCCAGAAGCATTGCAAAAGCTACCAATGCATCCAGAAAAAGTCACAATTTGGGGCGGTTAATGGGCTGGTGGCATCATTGGACCGTACTTCTTCAAAGATGCTGCGAATCGTAACGTAACTGTGAATGTTGAGCGCTATGGACTTATTGACAGGTGAGTTCGATGAACATTTTATTTCACGATCGGGCCCGGTCAATTGGCCGCCTAGATCGTGCGATTTAACGCCTTTAGACTATTTTTTGTGGGGCTATGTTAAAGCTCATGTCTATACAGACGCATTGGAAGACAACAATGAAGCATTTATTCGTGAGATACCGGCCGAAATGTTGGAACGAGTATGCCAAAATTGGACTAAGCGGATGGACCATTTGAGGCACAGTCGCGGTCAACATTTGCATTAAATAATCTTCAAACAATAAATTATATGGACCGTACTATCGATTCAAATAAAGATTTCATGCATTTTTCTGAATTTTATGTGTTTTTTTTGAAAATTTTTCCTATACCTCTTAAAAAATGACCCATTATAAGCTCTCTAAGCGTCACCTTGGTGTCCTTATTTATTTTCACATGACTGTATAAAGTGATAAGAATGAATATTACGATGCCTTTTTTAAATTTTAATGAAAAACTCTCTCATTGTCAAAGTCAAAACTAAAGTTATCTTCATTTATCTCGATTGTTGCATGCAATGTCTGAAGCAAATAAAATGTGTCTGAATCATCGATCGATAAAATTAATTAATAAATATCTCATGGTAATAAAAATTGTGATGGTTTTTTTTCCTTTTTGTTACACAAATATCTGGCTTAAGATGAATTATGAGGCGTTGCGCGTTTAATAACATCACACTTTAAGTCGCTTTACGTTTGACGACTTTAGAGAGTTACACACTTATGATGTGATGATGAGATTAAACCATATGTGTTCATTTCGATAGTGATATAAAACTCGTTTAACAACATACCTGGTGTAACGGTATGAAGTCAGCTTCAAGATAAAAATGTCTCACAGGGAACAATTATTGTCAAAGAGCCTTAGTTATTATTTTTTTTGTGTTTTTGGCGATAATAAACTTGTTCAGATATATAGATGTAGGAAATTCTATCAGAAGGTTAAGCGTCTAACCGAAGGTTTTAAGCCCAGATCGTCTTCTTGCAGAGCTGAGAATGGAGGGGGTGCGAAAAAGGGAGACCTTACGATAAGTGCCAACTACAGGGGCATAAGCCTTCTCTCTATCCCATATAAGATTCTTACAGGCGTATTGTGTGAACGACTGAAGCCATTCGTCAAAACACTGATTGGACCTTATCAGTGCGGCTTCAGAACTGGCAAGTCCAACATCGACCAGAAATCACATTACGATAAATCCTGGAAAAGACCCACGAAATACACACACCAAATTTTTGTCGTCTATAAGGCAGCCTTCGATAGCCCCATAAAACATCGCGATTTTGCCGCAAAGTCTGAGTTCGCTATATCTGCGAAGCTGATAAGGCTATGCAATTCTTGCAGCTCCGTCAAGTTAGGAATGGACCTCTCCGAACCTTTTGATATCGTACGAGGTTTCAGACAAGGCGATCACTTATCATGCGACCTCCTCAACTTCGTCATGGAGAGTGTTCTGCGGAAGGCAGGGGTGCATCGCAATGACACTATTTTTCAAAAGAGCGTCCAGTTGCTGGCGTACTCTGACGACATTGACGTCATAGGGCGTACTACCAAGGGAGATGTTACTGCTGGGTTTAGTGCTATTGAACGGGAGTCTACTAAAATGGGTCTGGCAGTAAATGAGAGCAAAACGAAGTATATTTTGACCACAAGTAGGGACATGCGGTGTATTGGATCTCAGATTATGGCCGATAAGTAAATTTCGTAAAAAGTAAGTAAGTAAGTAAGTAAGTAAGTAAGTAAAAAGTCCTACGTAAGATCTTCGGTCCAGTGCTAGTTGGCGATAATTTCCGCATTCGATCCAACAGTGAGCTGTATGAGCTCCTCAACGATATAGACGTTGTGCAGCGACTGCGCTGGCTCGCCCATGTCGTTCGAATGGAGGAAGATGCTCCGGCGAGGCGGGTATTTGATGCGGGGATATGCGGAAGTCGACCTTGTATGCGTTGGAACGACCAAATCGAGGAAGCCCTGTCATCGATTGGTGTGACCAACTGGCGTAGGCGCGCAAGAAGCAGAGGCGCCTGGAAAGATGTGTTAAGGCAGGCAGAAGCCTTTTAATCGGGTTGCTAGTGGCCAATTAAGTAAATAAGTAAGTAAACTTGTTTCGAGTTCAACAAATCAGTGAAGAAACGAAATTATATTTTTTTTTGTGTTAAACATGTTAAAGCATTTATTTTTTGTTTTCATTTGAAAAAAAGCGCTGGACAGTCAAGATGCAGAAGATGTTCTCGACGATTCAGAGATAACAATTTTGATGTGAGAAATGAAGATAATGAATTGCAAACAATATTGAATGAAGATGACATATTGAGTCAGAAACACATGTCCGAAATGATAAATGTTGCTCTACAAAGAATTTCTGACCGTTTAAAAAATATGGGCTTGGATAATGGACGCCACATGAATTTAATGACATACAGATGTAAGAATCACTAAGAATCACTTGTGAAATTTAGTTGCAATGACACGATATTAAATCAGTGTTGCATGGAATTGTTACTGACGCAAAAAATGAATTAATTTTCAAAATCGTTAAAACTGGTTCAGGATACAATCAAAGCATTAGGCTGTGAGCTGCTACTCCAACCACTGTATTGCTTCCGTGACTAATTCGTTTATTTCAAAAGGCTTGGAAACCACAAATTCCCTGAAGGATGCAATAAAATGTGTTGATAGCAATGGTCATTATTTTGAATGAAATGTTTTTTTTCCCCCCTTAAAAGTTAGTGTTTTATTATCAAGAAAAACGAAACGCTTTTTTCATACCGGTACACCTGGCATTTACAAACATTTTAAAAATAATACTAAAGGTGATAAATTTTAAAGCTTTCCTTCATTAAGAGGATATATTAACGTTCAAGTTTATGATGGAAAATTGATTTAAACACGTAGTAAAAAACACTGACAACTAATAGAAAGTGAATAAATTATGGTTATGTATGGTATTTTAAATTAACATTTTATGGTACATATTCACTGTCGAATTAGCTAAGACGATTGACATATTTATTGAACTCATAACATAACACACAAACTATAAATTGATGTTTAAATTTGAATATTGTTGAAATAGTTAAAAGTACATGTAATTTAATAATACAGATTAAATTTCAAAATGATTGTTTACTTGTCAAATAACTTATTTTTTAATTTTAGACACGGTTTATGCCGTTTTAGCAATATGTACGGGCGTAAAATCTTGCTGGAAGGTCCACGGCTGTTTTTGGAACGTAGGTTGTTTAAGTCGTTTTACAAAAGATTCTCAAGTGGTTTCTTGCTTGGCCCATATATTAACTCATTGTTTGCAAAAATACAAGTTAGTAAATCAATTCAATTATTGCTCAATAAATTCATAAATTGTTATAATATTATGTTCAGACATGCACTTATATTGAGTAATACGCAATAAACGGCATTATTGAGCTCAATATTTCATATAAAGTTTCAATTAATTATTGCGCAATAAATACGCAAATTGTTATAATATTGAATAAAAAATGAAATACACCTCTGTCATAAGTACGTTCAGTGAGCATATTACAATTTTCCGAACACTTTTTATTGATATTTGACAACTCAAATATCAACAACGACAAACAAAAAAAAAACAACAAAATAAATACCAAAACAAAATACTATTTTGTTTACCAGCTGTCAAATGAATATTGAATAAGCAGCTGAACTGCGTATATTGTTATGTCTAAACACTCAAAATATTGTATTCAATTAACCGAATATTGACTCAATAAAACTGCATATCTGAACATAGTATTAGAGAACCGTGCGGACATCCTTTCCGAAAGACGTTTGCATTATCCACTCAATTTTTTCTGTAAAGCTCTATACAATAAATGTCCAGTAAGGCGTTTGAAAGCAACAAATCCCTAGTCTTTTTTGATTATACACCTTCCGAGCGATATTTTTTTGTTTGCGATACTCTTTTCGCTGACTGTTTATGTTCACAGCTAGGATAACTTGTAGAACTCGAAATTTGCGTAGACGACCAGATGGCAATCTTTAACATCTTCACTCCTCTCAACCAGCTTTATGCAACGGTAGGCGAACGAGTGACTGATTCCGCGGGAGCGGAGTGTTTTCAAAATATCACCTTTTTTCACATCACATCTAAATAGAATATGGTGATCCCTATTTCGAGCAAAATGAAATATGAAAAAAATATTTCTTCGGTGGCTTCCTCTTAGCAGATTTGTGGCAAAAACTCTGAGTAAATAAAATTGCCATGAAAAGTTTCTCAAAAAATCTATGGTTCGGAATCGACTTTAAACTGCAAGTCCTGCATGCGCGTATAAAGTTAACACACACAACATAAATGGTGAGAGAAGCTTGGTTGTAGTCCTGACTGAAGTGTTGTAATGACCAATTATTCTTTGTGATGGGATTCGTGGATCTAGTTGATCCACTCTCTTATAGCCTAAAGATGGTATGCCACTAGTTCCGCTCCATATTGCACCCGTATCTCAATCCGTTGGCTGAAGAGTTTAGTTTCTAGTGCACTTGTAGGTGACATTATCATTGCACCACTTATCCGTGAACAAAACATATTTTTTATCATTCTAATGCATCATTTCCTCCTCATTAGGTTACGTTAGGTCGGAGTGGAGCTCTGATATTAAAAAGCTTATTTTAGCACGCATAGCGGCCCGTTGTGATGCCACGAGGTGAACGCAGTCCCTGTACTGACCAAGTTTCACCAACAAAAAAAATTGGGGAAGAGGAAGAAGTTGGTCAGCGCAATGGCTGCACATCAAAAGCACGATTGCCCTACACTGGAAAGCCAGCCAAAAAGTTTGATAAACGAAGCTATATCCTTGACATCCATCAATAGATGATAGCTCTCTCAAGCTGACAAGAAATGGAGAGTCAAATAACCTATATATGCACCTTGCAAGAGATGGTCACTGACAAAGAAAGTGGATAACAGTCTACTCTTCCTCAGAGGATCTACATCCACGGCAGAAGTCGTCAAATTGCACCCGCGTCCTTTCCACGTGTCTGCCCATAACACAGTGACCTGTAAGCATGGGCACTGTGATTGAGACGATGCCACGGCCTAGTCCAAGTCTATCCATCAGGGGCCAAGTGAGTCTAGTACATATAGACATTTTAAATTCTGTATTTACAGCAGTTCTATAAGATCCTTTTTTGGTGGGCGTAAATAACACAAACATTACGAAGCTCATTTGGGTAGGCCACAAGCAATATGAACTTTAAACGGAGGTTACTGTTATTACTTAATGAGTTCATAATGTACCTTTCCTTACTGTCTTCTGTGGAGTTTTTTCTTTTTTGTTTTTTTTTTTGTATTCACTCCTTTAAAAAAGAAGAAGAATTTGAGAACATTAATCACAAACTGTGACACCATGATCATTAAGGAACAAGAAGTCGATATGAGAGGTAAACAGAATTCGTTATATATTAACGTTATAAATATTATAACATTACATATGTATATACATATATATCGCATATCAAAACGTTAACATTGCTACAAAATTTTTATTTAAAAGGTCCAAAAAAACGAAAACCTTAAAATGAAGAATATTTTTCACAAAAATGCTTGTGATGCATAACATCTCCAAAAAACACAGAATTAAAGTGAATTCATAAATTATTATACATCACCTTCCTGCCATTTCTCTCTGACATTTGATTACAAAAAAGCAAGATTGAAGATAAGTTGCTATAAAGGAACTTAAGTTTGAAATTAAAAAAAAAATTCTTTTGACACGTGCATCATTGCTGAAAACGAACGAATGTCATAAATGTTGATATTTTTGTTTTTATTTATAAAATTCATTTCAAATACTCTGTATATGGTTTCTAAAAGATATGATTTCATCTTGGTGGGTACCAGAGATCAGCAATGAATTGCTTTTTCGCTACTCATAAGTGCTTATGAAATTTTGAATATAAATGAGTCCACAATATTGAAATCCAACTACTCTGATTCATTCGTACTCACTACAACATTGATTTATAAGTACAGGTTGCAATGAGTATGAGTACAACGTTGACATCAAACTCATACCATTCGAAATATGTTTCATTCATACGCCTACTCATTCAGATTCATAAATTTAGAAAAATAGTTATAATACTCATAAATGATTCGAGTGATTCAAATCATTCGTCAAAATTTACAGCCTTAGTTGTTGTTGCATTTACAAAGGAAAAAGAAAGCCACATAAACAAAAAAGAAAAAGAGCAAACACACAAGCAGAGCAAACACACTCTTGTGAGTATTTTAGTGTTCGTACGCGAATCATACTTATTTTGTGATTCGTGTATACGATGAGTCATGGAGAGTCGAAATCAACAACATCATACGTATCGTTAAGTGTGAGTACCATGAGTATTTCAAACTTTGAATATGAGTAGTATGAGTATGATATTAAAATAAGTATGAATGCGTATAAGTATCGGAAATTATGAGTATCTCATCTTTTTGAATACTCAATGCTGACCTCTGGTGGGTACGTTAAGAAGCAAAATTGCCATATTTGAGCCTAAGAAAACCTACACAGGGTCTTACAGAAGCCACCATTATGAGTGAGTGTTTTTGCGGACGCACCATTGGTCCATATTTCTTTGTAACCGAGGAAGGTGCAATGGGGACAGCTATCGCACAATGATAACCGCTTTTTCGGTACCCGCTATTCATGTTATTGATGTGAATGACGTTTGATTTCAACAGAATGGCGCAAGTTGCCACACATCTCATGCCACAATTGATTTATTGCATCAATCGTTTAATGCTCATTTAATTAGCCGAAATGATGACGTCAATTGGCCGCCAAAAAGCTGCGATTTGACATTGTTGGACTATTTTTGTGGGGAGGTGTTAAAGAAAAGTGCTATGCCGACAATCCAGAGACAATTGAGCATTTGAAGGTTAACATTCGTGACGCCATTGCTGAGATACGACTCGAAAAAGTGCACATAAATTGGTCCGATCGAGTGAGCTACTGTGAGGCCGCAACAATTATACTTCACAACAAAAAAAAACCAATTTGGAAAAATTTCAAACCGTTTTTGCTTACATAGCATTTTTAAATTTAAACTTTTGAAACACTCACTCTATATAACACCTTCAAACTCTCAAATTCTAATACTAGACTGTCAGCACATCTTTAACATCTGATAAGGGCCCTGGATTTTTAAAGTTAGGAAAATGGCATAAGATTGATTTGATGTTCATATTCTCATAAAAATTCTACCAATTTTTAATTTGAAAGTTTAAGTAAAGTTTGGATACGTATTGTACCACGTTAAAAAAGTTTAAAATTAATGAAATATCGAGAACGAACACAATTTACACAATCCATGGTATTCCCCGTAAGTCAGCAGAAAGTGAAATGAAGGTTAGGTTAGGTTAGGTTAGAGGACGTGTTCTTGTCAATTAAGACAAGTAAAGTACCCGGAGGTCGATTTGACCCATTGTACAACGTCCTACTTTCTCACACCACTTATGTTGTGTGTGTTAATTTTATACGTACCTACAGTTTAAAGTCGACTCCGAACGACAGATTTTTGAGAAACTTTTTCATGGCACTTTTATTTACTCTCAGAGTTTTTGCCAGAACTCTGCTGAGAGGAAGTCACCGAAGAAATACTTTTTGTATTTTGTCTTGATGTCTGGCCTGAGGCTCGAACCCTGGCTTTACGTCTTAATAAGCCAACACACTACCTACTAGACTACAGCGACTTTACACAAAGCAAAGACGACTTGAGTTCTTGATGTGCATCAATGTATATAGGACTCTCCGTGAGCTGTGGTGAGTAATAATGAACGCGGTGAGACCATCAAACCCTTTTTTGTGCAACGCATGTTCGAGATCTTAATATGTTATCGAAATTTCTGTAGCAGTTATAAGTCAGGATTGAGGAGCGGTTTAAAGGAATATAGACAATATGATTGGTACCTCTTAATGGCGACTTGATGCTTAGGTTCATATCAGTTTGGTCTCCTCCTCTTTAACCTACGAATTATTTTACATCAAAAACCTATTCTTCTTAGTTAACTACAATCAATCTTCCTGCCTAAGAGTTTTAATTTGAAAATGTTGCCATAACTTATGTTAGATGAAATTTTAAAATTTATTTTCAGCTCATTGTTGAATTTTAATTATGAGCGACAAAACAACGTACACATACAACACATAAAATTAATTTACCGTTGAAAATTTTAATATGCTGAAGCACGAAATGAGTTCATCAGATGCAAAAAATCTCACGATTATTTTTGTTTCCATTTTCATAACAATCGACTCGTAGCCAACAGCATTTGTGCATCTTGTATTGCGAATGAAAAATGTTTGGCTTTTCATATTTTTATTTACGAACTAAAAGACGTATACAATAGGCCAACCTCTTAAACGAAATGCTAATTTACGAGTTCGTTGAAAGAGACGTCAGATTTAAAAAAAATAATGTTGGTAAAATATGAGTCTCTACACTGTGGATTACAAGTCGTACTTTGAACTGTTGGCAGAGACATAAATTCAGAAAATAAAACTAAACTTTCATTTGAAATTCACTTGCATTTGATTTTTCCCTTTACTTGGCAATATACCATGTGTAGTGAGCTTCAAGATACAAATTTCTCCATAGGGGAACATTTATTGTGAACGGGACTTAACTTGTTTCTGTATTGGCAATGACATCTGTCAAACATATTCAGTATGTATTAAATCAGTGATCACACAACACAATATTTTTCATTAAAAATGGCGAATTTTGTACTAGAAAATGATGATTGGCGAAAAGCTGCAGAGTCGTATCGTATAATAAACATAATCTGCAGATGCAACATTCAGAATGATTTGCGGAAAGCTGGAGAGTAATATAGAATGCTTGGCAAGGCATATTTTGACCATGCTCAACAGAAGCAACATTTAGAAGATGATGTCCAGACGATTTAACGATTTTAGTGTGAGAAATGAACACCTTGGTAGACCACCAAAAAAGTTTGAAGACACTTGGTGAAGATGACACTTTGGTTCAGAACCAAAATGACAGAAATGTTAAATGTTTTACAACTAAAAATTTCAGACCATTTAATAGCTAAAGTTATGTACAATGGGTCAACTGGAACTCCGGGTCCTATACCCTAAAAGCTGTTGGAAAGATCCAGAAGTCTGGAAAATGGAGGCAACATGAATTGAGTAACAGAGAAATAGAAAACCGAAAAAGCACTTGTGAAATCAGTGTTGCATCGAATTGTTGCTGGCGATGCAAAATGAATTTATTTTTAGAATCCTAAATAGAAAAATTCATGTGTTAATCAGGGACAACCATCAATTTTGGCTCCAATATCAGATCGTTTGGACAGAAAGATAATGCTAAAATCTGGTAGAATCAGAAAGGTGTAATGTACCGGGGGCACTTAATACTATGTTCAGATATGCACTTTTATTGAGTCAATATTCGGTTTATTGAGTACAATATTTTAAGTGTTCAGACATAATAACATGCAGTTTAGCTGTTTATTCAATATTCATTTGACAGCTTGTAAACAACACAGCTGGTTGTTTTTATTTGTTTTGTTGTTTTTTTTTTGTCGTAAATGACATTTGTGTTGTCAAATATCAACAAAAATTATTCGGTTAATTGTAATATATGCTCATTAAACACACTTATGACAGTGCTGTATTTTAAGTCTTACTCAATATTATAACAATTTGCGTATTTATTGCGCAATTATTAATTGAAACTTTATATGAAATATTGAGCTCAATAATTTCGTTTATTGCGATTTACGTACCGTACCGACAACAAATGATCAAATGATTAAAAGATGGCACGGCAAGGTAATTTTGCAACAATGGCATGGTTTTGCAACAAAGCATAACCGGTTCAGGATACAATCAAAGCATTAGGCTGGAGGCTGCTACTCTACCCACAGTATTCACCAGACTTAGCCTCTTCCGACTACTATTTGTCTTTATCAATCATATACACGTGGGCTGAAAAGTACTTCGATTCCTACGACAGTGTCGAAAATTAAGTGATTAATTGGTTTGCTTAAAAAGGCCAACGATTTTAATAGCACGGAATCCAAATATTGCCTGAAAAATGGAAAAAATTTGTAGCCAACTTTGACTAAAATGTTTTCTACTTTCCAATTAAAAATAGTGGCATGACAAAAAAAATACGCTTATTTCATACCGGTACACCAGCTTTATGTATGAATACATAAATATTTTTTTTTGCATATTTAACGATATCGTATATAAGATTTTATTTCGGTTTTATTACGTTCACTTTTTTCTTTTAGCAGAAAATTTGATTCAAAAAACTTTGTTGGCTACAATACTTTCTTCTTTAAGTTAAATTTAAATTACAAAAAAAATAATTTTCTCGCGAATATACTTCGCGAGTTATTGATAGAAACTTCAAATTGAAATCAAAATAAATTATCAGGCAGTTCTTCACGATCGGTATGCGGAGCAAATTGAAAAACTGAATTTTCCAATCCAAACCAATTTTAATTAGATTTGAGCTAATTTTGGGTCTGTCAGAAACTTCTTATTCAGGCGTTTATCAATAAGTTAGGTGAGTTCATTTTGTTTAAATATATGTTAAGTCCCAATAGACCGACCTCTATTACATCATCAGCAATAGGCTGAGGAGTACTTTATAATTCGCCCTCATTAACGATGATCTCTGAGACGATAACATTGTTTTCCATCAGTAACGCAATATTAAAAGGAACATTTTGCCTCAATTACACAGTCCTGCAAATTTTCGTGCAAATAAGATGGCTCCAGGTGTTTCCGAAAGTTTTCGTTGAAACCCATAAAAATAGCGCCTTTGGCTATTTTTGAAAAATTGTAGAGCTAAACACTGACGTGCTAGAACCATCGCTATTGTCAGAAGTTGACAATTGATCTTTGCCCTTTAAAATGAGCCAAATAAAGCCAAATTGTTTGCATGCACCCTTAAAGTAGGGGGTGGGTTTATGTCAAGCGGTGCAAGAGAAAAAGAAACACATTACGGAGGTCCTTAAAAATTAATCAGATTTAGTTGAAAATTGTTACTCAGGGGTTTTTGGTGTCTAGTAGGCAGTGTGTTGGCTTATTAAACGTAAAGCCAGGGTTCAAACCCAAACCAGACATCAAACAAAATACAAAAATTATTTCTTCGGCGACTTCCTCTCAGCAGATTTCTAGGAAAAACCCTGAGAGTAAATAAAAGTGCCATGAAAAGTTTCTCAGAAATCTGTCGTTCGGAGTCGACTTTAAACTGCAGGTCCCGCCACTCATGTATAAAATTAACATACACAACATAAGTGGTGTGAGAAACTAGGTCGTAATCCTGACTGAAGGGCTGTAATGACCAATTATGTATGTTTTTTTATAGCATTTTAATATTTAAACTTTTAAATGGCCCACCCTATAGTTATTTGTGTTTTCGAAAATACTTAAGTTGGAATTTATTTTTGTTATGGCTTCTTTGCAATCAAAATCGTAAATCGTGTGATTGATCGTTACAATATCATCAACTGTAAGCTATCATCTTAAATTTTTTATGTCACCTTATACGACTTTTGTGACAGGAGGGTTGATTTTCTATAGTTCTGAATCTGATCCTTATTCTGTGCCTTCCATAATAAATGCAAAACCCCAAAATCGCTCTTGTATGGTACATCCCTACTAAACTGGTTTATCTTCGAATTACTTAATATCGCATAAGAGTGACGCCCCTCTTTATCGTCAAGAATGTAATTTCAAAAACTGTATAATAAATATGTACACTTGTACATACAATTAATTTATTAACGTGTTACTGTAACTGGTTTAATGTTCAGTCGTTTAAGAAACAAGCCACACGAAGCAACTTTCTAGGTGCTATTGATACCATGAATATCTATGGCAGTCACAACAGGAGACATTCGTTTCGAAAAAAAAGACATTTAATCGCTGCAATACATTTTCAATTTTGTAAGCGACAAAATAATACAAAATTGCTCATTGAACAACAACTAAAGAAATATAAAATATACGCACTAATTATACATACAACTTATAAATTAATTTTTCAAGTAAATTAATTGATTTGGTTTGTGCTCTCTTTTTTTGTGGAATTAAAACTGCATTAAAAAGCTAATACTACAATGGAGTTTTTTGAAAATTAAACGAGACAGAAACTTGTCATTGCATCACAAAACCGCTCAAAAACAACATGAAAAAACAAAACAAAACAAAAACGCTTGAATGGACTGCCACCATTCGTCTCATCCCCCAATTTGTGACTTCTTATGACAGTATTTCCAATAAAGCAAGCAGAAAGGAATATAATCTATCGTTACTTAGAAACAATTTCTTTTATTAACATGTATTGGTGTAGTCGTCGTGTCTTGTAGGTATTGTGTTGGAATATTAGACGTGAGGCCACAGGGTCAGACATCTCCAACAAAACGAAATATGAAAAAACATTTTTCTGGCAACTTCCTCTCAGCCAATTTCTGGCAAAAATTCTGAGAGAAAGTAAAATTGCTATGAAAAGTTTCTAAAAAAATTTGTCATTCGGAGTCGACTTTAAACTGTAGGTCCCGCCATTCATGTATAAAAATTAATACACACAACATAAGTGGTGTGAGAAATTAGGTCGTAATCCTAACTGAAGGATTGTAATGACCAATTATGTATGTATGTATGTATTGGCTTTAGCAGTGAGAAACTTTTTGGATAGAGTCGTACATTTTTACAAAAGAAAAAACGTTCTAAACTTCCTATGGTGCTTGTTTTGATGCTTGCTTCTCCAGAAGGTACGGTTGATATTGCAGTCTAGATGGACTACTTTTGGAGAGGATTAAACGCCTTTAAAAAATTTTTATATTCGAAAACCATTACCATTAGAAATTTGTCAAGCAGCTTTTAGTCAAGCAGTTTAGTTACTATAGGAAGTCACATTAGTTATTTTCTAATAACACCGGAAGAAAATTGAAATGATTATTCAGTTGGAGTAGTATACACAGCGAAAACTACATACTCGTATATGTGTTCATATTTTGTATGACATTGATGTTAATTTACGCAAACAAGAATTCACTATCCAAACCTATCCCACTTTCATTTCTTAATGAAATCAACACAAACTTTTGTAAGTGACTGCCTTGATCGTGTGTTTCCTATAAAAAGCTTATTATTGTGCGCCTAAGGATATTCGTATAATTCTCGCTAAAACATATTTAATGTCAATGCCATAAAAATTAATATCAACGTCATAAAAAGAGAGTATCGAAAAACTATGTTACGGTCAAACTTCTAACATCACCCGTGATGTGCGTTCATTTTGGGCATTAGTGATGGGAGCTACATTTGTTTGACAATTGGTTACCCTCACAGCTTTTGCCAAAAATATTGCTGTGGGGACTCATTCAAATAAATATGTTTGAATATGGAGGTCTCGTCCAGTAAGTCACAACAACAAGCCTACTAGGCTAGCAAAAAATTGGGAAATTTATAAGTTTAAATATAAAAATGCAATGCAAACAAAAACGATTTGAAATTTTGCACAAATTTATTTTTATTGTTGTAAAGTACTATTGTTCCCGTGAGAAATGGTAACTTATTTCATTCACATGACAGCCGCGGCTGGCTTCACAGTACCTTTTTCGATCGGACCAAGTTATAATACAGTTGATTGTTTTCCTATAGTAGTTATGACGGATTGTGAAATAAAACGTTGGCATTATTCGTCAATTTGAAAATCGTGGTACATCGCACCTTTCTGGTCCCTCTAGAAACACTGCAATATCCTTTTGTCAAATTGATTTAGTTTTGCAGCCGATGTTGATGGCTGTATCGGTAATTTTTCCGTTTAGGATTTTAAAAATAAATCCTTTCTTATCGTCAGTAACAATTCGATGGAACAGTAATTTGCTATCGTGTTTTTAAATCAAATCAAAATTTCTATTTCCAACTGAATTCATGTGGCACCCATTCTCCAGACTATTGGATTTTTCCCACAGCTTTTAAACGGCTTGAAATTATTTGTTCTGCAATATTTAACATTCCTGCCATTTGTGTGAAAGTGTTTTCTCCCAACATTGTATGCAATTCTGCGTCTTCAAACTTTTTTGGTGGTCTTCCATGTTCTTCTGGCATTAAAGCACATCACATGACAAGCCTTCGAAGGGACTCTCCAGTACTATTCTTCAAATGAAGACAAGGAATTAATGCTATATACTATATTAGATGTGTTTGTAATGTAAATGTAATGTAATGTTTGTTGATGTAAATTTCCACTTGTCTGAAATATCTTGTTTTACAGAAATAAGGAAGGTAAGGTAAATTAATATTGTTACGAAAATAAAAAAATATTACATACTGATGTTTAGAAACAAAAGCTACAAAAACAAATAATACAACAACAAACACCAGCATAAGAAAAGGTAAACAAGTAAACTAAAATATACCAAGAAACACCAGCATATAAAAATGATAAACAGGTCAACAAAAATGCAACAACAAACACTAAACGAATAAATGTAAACAAAAATATACAAACAACAATAATGAAACAACGATATTTACATTTATAGAGATCTCGAGAAGGCGAAGCCTCGAACATTCGCCTTCAAGAATATTCATCAGACTGGTTACTCTGCCAAATAAAAGGCAAGGCAAAACAGGCGACTGAGTTATTGAAGTTCAGTCAGTCTCGTGTACAGACGCGGTGTGTATGAAGATGAAGATCTTCGTTACAAAGATCAGTCGAACAATTAACCAATAGTTGTTATTGTTTATGCAAATGATGTAAACAGAGGAATAACAAACAAAGCAATTGTTGTTGTTTACATAAAGTTGTAAATAAAGAATTTTAATTAAAACTAAACACAAATTTATTTTTATTTTATTTGGAATTAATGAGCTCATATTTTAAACGTTTTTAAAAGTTAAAAACGTAACAACATCAAGTTCATTTAAGTTATAATATCTGCATGCTAAATTTTATTAGAGAAACACTAAAAATTTAATAAAAAAATTGTTGAAATCTAAACATGCAAAATACGAGAGAAAAAAATATAAAAAGAAAAAAATGTTTTGGCTTTAAATCGTAAACATTTCATGTGTGTATGATAAGGCAAATTTAAAATCTTTTAAAAATTTAATTTAATTTTTAAGTGTTTTTTTTTTGTTGGTTTGATCTTTCTGTACAAATAAATGTTGCGTGCAATGTATAGGCTTGTAAAAGCAAGGCAAAACTATGCTAAAATAAAGTGCTTTGAGTTTACATTCGAAATTACTTTTCGTGCTCGTATATGAAAATTGAATATGGACCGTAGAGTGGTGAATTGTTGCAAATAAACTTAATAAAATGCACAAGTCATTCAGTTATTTTGACAAGCTTTTTTGTTGCAACAGTTGTAGACAAATTGAAATTTGTTTGTTTTTTATTAATGGAAGATTTGAGATTTTCTCCACTGTCTTACATATTTCATTCAAATTGAAACTTTGAGGATTTGCGGATTTGCGGATTAATGTCTTAAACATTTGCTATGAAAATAAATTTGTGTTCTTTTAGAAGAAAATAGGGAAACAATTTGTTTCGATAACAGTGGTGGCGATTACTTAAGTTGGTGTGGCCAGCTGCCAGATTTATATTCCATAGAGAATCTGTAGTCGCGAATCCAGTCGAGTCTTCTCAGTCCAATGCCAAAGCATTACTGAGCTTTGTAAAACAAAAAATAATTTTAATGTAAAACAAGAAGTTTCAATTTGACTGGCTTCCATTTCTAAAATGACACTGCACATCGTCTACTGTTCCTGGCTTTACGTATGTCACATCGTCAGAGAATGTTGCGTATAAAATTTCAACGAATTTCCCCTTTTTTGATGCTAAAATTTCACAAAAGCATTAAGATATGAAATTACAAGCTTAAAAATTAATTCAATTTACACTTTTTGTTTTCACTTTTCAAATCCAAAAGAAGAAAGAAAGACAAATTAACGCCTTTTACAATATAAAGTTTAGAAAATTTGCTCAAAAACATACAAAGCTGTTGGCAAGATAGCAGCTTTCGCTGCTGTATGAGAAGTAATTTAATATGTGCCAGAAAACGAAAAAAGAGAAAATATTACAATTTGAAATAAAAGTATGAATGCTTTTCCTTCGTTAACTGCAACGATATTTTTATTGTTCTGTTTGTTAATTTTGCTTCAGCGGTAAATATTAAATATTTGTTTAACGCAACTTCAATCTTGAACTCGCCGTAGTCTCGTAGGTAGTGTGTTGGCTTATTAGACGTAAAGCCAGGGTTCGAGCCCCAGGCCAGACATCAAAACGAAAATACAATTAAAAAAAAATATTTCTTCGGTCACTTCCTCTCAGCAGATGTCTGGCAAAAACACTGAGAGTAAATAAAATTGCCATGAAAAGTTTCTCAAAAATCTGTTGTTCGGTATCGACTTTAAATACTCATGTATAAAATTAACAAACACAACATAAGTGGTGTGAGAAACTGCAATGGGTCACTTCGACCTCCGAGTACTGTACTTGTCCTGACAAGTACACTTCCTCTAACCTAACTTAATCTAACTTCAGTCTTTTCAAATCATTTCACAAGCACTTACAAACGTCATGAATTTATTTTGCAATTATTTTTGTACTCCTCGAGCCAGGATATTTAAAAGGAATATTAAGAAATGCCAAAAGAAATGCAATAAAGTATACTTTGTAAATCAAATTATTTAGTCAGAATTTATTCTCTTATCGTTACACTGATTGCATAAATTTAATACGCAATACACTGATAAACGAAGATCGATTAATTGGTAAATTCACACAAGTTATATTTGGCCAATTCACACGACTTATCGTGTATATCGTGTATGTTGTATTGAATACACTTGGTTATTTATGAACGCACAATGCTATGCTGTATGCCAATACAACGGTGAATGAAAAAAATGTGTATATGATTTCATATGTTTTTAATAAAGCCCACTTCACACGGTAATACTTTACGTACGTAAAGTCTAATGAAAAAGTAAAATGAAATTCCATCCGTATGACAAAAAAGAGAATAAAAGTCGTATGATTTATATTTTTTGCGTTTACATGATCGGTATAAGACAATAACAAAGTAAAATGAAAACAGCTGTTACACTTTTTTTCTATGTGTTTACATAAAAATACATACCTGATCTAATGCGACTTGATTGTTTTTTGGTCATTTCAAAAAATGAAGAGAGCCATACGACTGTCAAACTTTTCATCCGTATTTTCTCTCAATGTGTGATGGTTTCATTACATAGTACGTTCAGACGATCACATCCGTACTCTTCTACACAAAATTTTGACAGATCATATTACTTGTGGGACCGTGTAAAGAAGGCTTAAGTTGTGTTGGATTCGTGCTATCAAATTGTTTGAATGCCAAAAATTATAAAGGATTTTACAAAAGCCAATGCACTTACTACGAGTGATATAAGGTCGGCACAACCATTACGAACCATGGCTTCACATCTTATAAGCCAACACACTACCTATTAGACTACGGAGATTTTACTTTAAGGGATATCCTACTAAGTACTTAGTATAACATTTTAATACAATGGTCTTTTGAATTTCAGATTTCTTTTTGCAGAGAGTACTTAAAATTTCCCTGGGAAATAATATAGAGTCATCAGGAAGTTTTCTTTATTTTTTATTTGTTTTAATAACTTTTGTATTTGATTAAAGAATAGAAGGTTATGTTATTTTGGGTTGAAGTGGTAGCTTTGGTACTAAAAGCGCACTTGAGCACGTATAGCGGCCCGTTGTGACGGTACAGGTAAACGCAGTCCCTGTACTGACCAAGTTCATCCAAATCAGGGAAGAAGAAATTGGTCAGCGCAAGGGCTGCACATTTAAAGCACGACTACCCTACGCTGAAAAACCAGCACGAAAATTTTATAACCGAAGCTATATCCTTGACATCAATGGACGATTGCTCCGTCAAGCTGACAAGAATTGGAGAGCCAAATAACCTATATCTGCGCCTCGCAAGAGATGGACATTGACAAAGAAAGTGGATAACAGTCTCCTCCTCCACAACGGAAGGCAGAAGTCTGTAGATAGGACCTGCAATCTTTCCGCGTGTCTTCCCAGAACACGATGACTTGTAAGCATCCCGGTAGATGGCCATTACCTGCGCCTGAAACACGCTTCAATAATCCGGTAGTCGGAGGGAAATGTTCAGGTCCAGTTTTCCAAAGTAGACTCCGCTACCCACCCCGCTATCGAGTTTAAAGCCATCGGTGTATACATCTAAAAGTTCCGGGGGGACGATCATGTCAGGGGCCCCTGCTCGGGATCAAGAAGTGAAAACCCCTGTCAAAACAATATTCTATAGGGAGATAATCGATGTTCAGTGGGGAAACAGGATCACTCTCCAAAATAGAGGAGTGACCAGAGAGGACGACGCGCCAACGAGACAGGGCATTGAGTCTAGTTGCAGTGAACTTAGCTACCTGCTTAGCAAGAAGCACAGTAGGAAGTCGGTTAAGCATTGCGAACAAGGCCTGTGTGGGGGTGGTGACCTTGTCAACAGGTCTGACATTGTTCAGTTTAAGGAATAAAAATAAATTAATAAAATAAATATAAGAAAACATAAAAATATTTTACAAAATATTACTTAAAAAATCTTAAAACCGCTTACACATATGGAGGTACTGAGACTTATTCTGTGGCAGTTGTATTCAAAAACATAAGCAAATTATAAACACCGTAGGAAAGAAGTTCATGTCCTGAAAACATTAGACAGGCAATAAACAATCGCATAAAACATGTAAATTGTATGTAAGTAGGGATAACTGGAATACAATTGGGCAATTCACACAAGCCCTTGTATCGTTGTATTGATTTTATTGTTGGACAAATATACAAAAGTGTATGCTTGTTGTTAATAATTTGCATATAAAAATCGGATACACTTATACACATTTTTTCATGTTTTTGGAAGGTGTATTGTTTTCGTCCTATCAATTTATGGAAATACCAGTAATTAAGATGAAAAAAAAATACAAAATATTTTCTATTATTATTGTTCGCACAGATAAATAATTAATTTACTTGTCTCCGTAATATTCTTCATTTTGTTACCTGAAAATCAAATTATGAATATTGGTCTTCTTCTTATCATTTTTTTGACGTTTGGAATACGAAATACATAATACAACATAGCATCGAGCGTTCACAAACAAAAAGTGTATTCAATACAACATACACGATACAAAGGAGTGTGAATTGGCCAAATAAAAAGCGGTGGCCTAATAAATCATAAGCGGATAATTTCAGAAACCTAATGGGTTTCTACAAAGCATGTTTATAATTCCCATTTGATTGTTTTAAATGGAGAAGTAAATATAGTATCTTGCAATTATCAACCATTGTAGGTTTTTAAGTTTGAAAGACGGCCAATGTTTATTAGGCTTTTAGTGGTCATTTGATATTAAATGCATTAAACAAATTATATTCTGTTGCTGTCTCTGAGAGATATAACTGAGAGATGAGAAAAAGACTTTTAAACAAATTTTCAAATGTAAATTTTATATTTACTGCATAATCCATTATGTTTTACATCATCGTCATACACACATAAATTGCCAGGGGCATCATCAGCAGCATTGAACTCAACCGACAGCAATACCATCAACATTTTGAAACAAATTGCGCTTAACATAGGGATAGCAGGAGCACTCAAAGCTAAGTCATTGTACTGCTGTTACAGCCTATGTTCACAAAAAATATCGACGTCAGTTATAGCCATCCATCTAAAAATGATTACAACAATACTCACAGCATTATTTTATTTGTTACGCCTAATAACAATGGTTACCAATAAAAAACTTTACAGCTTTTATAGCACTGAAGTTTGCTTACTACTTACTGCCTTCGGTACTAATATCAGTCATTATTGTACCATTCGTTTATGGTATAATAGTGTTGCAATTATCTGAAGTTTTATTACAAAAATAAAATGTTCATACGTTCTTTATGATAAAAAAGGACAATTTTCTACGTTAAATTTGCAGTGTCAGAAAAGCTGTAATTAAAGTTAAGTTAAAGATGAATATTTTTTACAATTTTAATGATAATAATAAGACAGTTTTTCTATTAAAGTTGGCCCTTTTTGGCGCCATCAAACTTGCGTTAATTGTACGCTAAACAAATATTCACTTGCAAAATATTCATTCATTCAGTAAATTTCAGAGATATGACACTCTCCATTACATTAGAATTGAAACAATGTAAGCCTGAATTAATCCGATCCCTGCAAAAATATTCATAGTTTCCGTCACAAAGTTTGTGTTAAAAAAACAGCAAAAAATGTACCAAAAATATTCTCGAGAGTATTGAGCAAAATATTGAATTTATGAGCAGCTTTAAAACTCCATTTTGTGACGAATAATATAACAATTTTAGACTGAGAGCCTTATCGGTCCAACGGCATGTGACTTCAGCAGCATGCCAATCCCATATTTTTTTGACATTCTGAACGAACGATTTCAAGATATGATCATCTCACGCATGTAGGTGATGTAAACTAGCCGTCGAGAGCGTGCGTGCCCCTACACGTTGCGATCAATTGTAGAACAAGCTGAATCAACGAATGGTATCTTATTTACTGATTTCTCTTTTTCAAACAAAGTGACTGTTGAAAAAAAATTATTTTGATCTTCAACCAACCGACGAACAACCCGCCATTTTACATAAGAATTATTTGTACAAAATAATACAGTTGTACAACGGTCAAGGCTCAAAGCCCACGTCACCCATGCCATCGATCAAATTCAGCCTAACTTATGCATCGAAGTCATAAAAATTGTACATTTTGGATGGCATCCACCCAGAGAAGACGCGGCAGATATTTAAATGATGTTCATGATGGCATCAATAGGTCTTTCAAATAAATAAAAAGGAATGTCAATGATATCTTACACATACATACCAGAGATCAGCAATGAATTTTTTTTCGCTACTCATAAGTACTTATGAAATTTTGAGTATGAGTGAGTCAACAGTATTGACATTCGACTACTCTGATTCATTCGTACTCACTACAACACTGATCTATAAGTACAGGTTACAATGAGTATGAGTACAACGTTGACATCAAACTCATACCATTCGAAATATGTTTGATTCACACTCCTACTCATTCAGATTCATAAATTTAGAAAATACTTACAATACTCATAAATTATTCGAGTGATTCGAATCATTCATCAAAATTTACAGTCTTACTTGTTGTTGCATTTACAAAAAAAAGAGGGAAGAAAAAGACAAAGACAGCAAGCAAAGCAAACACACAATCTTCTTGTGAATATTTTAGTGTTCGTGCGCGAATCATACCTATTTTGTGATTCTTGTTAATGTTGAGTCATGGAGAGTCGAAATCAATAACATCATGCGTATTGTTAAGTATGAGTACGATGAGTACTTCAAACTTTGAATATGAGTAGTATGAGTATGATATTAAAATAAGTAAGAATGCGTATAAGCATCAGAAATTATGAGTACGATTCGAATCTACTAATGTTTTTGAATACTCATTGCTGATCTTTGATGCATGCATACATAATTGGTCATTACAATCTTTCAGTCAGGATTACGGCATTGCTCCTCACACCACTTATGTTGTGTGCGTTAATTTTTATACATGAGTAGCGGAACCTACAGCTTAAAGTCGAGTCCGAATGACAGATTTTTGAGAAACTTTCCCAGAGGTTTTGCCAGAAATCTGCTGAGAGAAAGTAGTCGAAGAAATATATTTTAATATTTTCATTTTGATGTCTGACCTGGGGTTTGAGCCTCAAGTCTAATAAGCCAATACACTACCTAATAGACTGCGACGACTTCATACAATCTATATTACGTTGATTAATATTGTACTCTTTCTATTATCATTAAGTTATTTAAATTCTACACTACTAATTGCAATTAATTTGCTTCAAGTTCATTAAAATATGCAACATATTTGCATAATCATGTGAACTTAAATAGAACATTTACTTTGTCTTTTGTTTTCTTTTCGTATTCATTACAAATGAATAGAAATTTGTGAATAAAATTTGCAAAAATTACTGCAACTGACGTAATAATACTCACAAACCAGACATTATGTCGTAGTTCTGAGTTTTTCTAAATTGTAGTCGTATGTCTTGTCTTATTTCAAATAATTTTTTTCATGTTTCGTATGAAAAACCTGATGTCCACAACCCACACGTAAAACAAAAAATGTAATTACGTTTACACTTAAAGAAAAACTGAAATTATTTAAGAGTTATTTTCCATGAATATGCAGTCGTGTGCAAATTAATAAGGACACCAAAATTAAAATCATTAAGGGACACCAATAACTAACTGCACTTATTATCATTTTCTTTTCCAAATAACTGTAAAGAGCAGCATTATTTTCTTTCCAAAAATTCCAACAGCTGTTTAGTTCGATGAATGAAATAAAATGGTATTCTCATTAGGTCATTTGCCTTTTAGTAGATTATGAGTACTGAAATATAAAAACAGGGTAAACGGTTTGGATGTACCAAAAAACGTCTTAAAGCGTTTGGTAACACTAAAAAGCGGTGGAATAAAATTGTTGACAGAATACACTGGGATGTTCAGTATCAGACAAAATTAAAGAACGGGCTAAAACTCTGATGGATTTGTTTACTGACTTCTAATATGCTTACTAAAATAAAAAAAAAACCTAGCAAACACAACCCCGTTCTTTAGTTTTGCCTGATACTGTATGTGGTCCGTTTGTGGTGCTCGATATCTTTTGACAGACTATATAAATCACTGAAGATGTTTGTATATTTTTTAAGGTGAATAAAAGTGTTGAGAAGCGAATTAACAGTGCCGTGCGCACTGATAGATCCGTTACGCCAGTTTGGGAGACTGGTAGTAGGCTGAGGCTGCAGATTAAATCGGAACCCATTCCATACAAAATTTATTAGGGTTGCTACTTCTGATGAATTCACCCGTAGAACACCAGCAGTTAAACATTACCGAGATTTTGGCTCATTAGCTGTAGTTTTAGACATTAGATAACAATGCGAACCGATTACATACTCGTTATCGATTGTATGATGCTGAAAACTCTTAGTTGTGGAGAAACGCAAAGCAGTTTTCATGAAACCTGTGAATGTAAAGCCAGAGGAGTACAATGGATCAATTCGACCTCCAGGTACTGTACTTGTCTTAATTGACAAGTACACGTCCTCTAACCTAAAGCCAGAGGAAGCTATTGATACGATTGATAATTGTATGAATAATGTTGTAGAGGAAGCTGATGAAAAGAATTCATAGCAGAGTCATTCGAAGATAGTTCAAGACGAGATTTTAGGTTTTGATGACGACACAGTTGATGAAGAATTCCGAGATACAAATGAGTATATACCCTGGAGAATTTAAAAATTGTTAAACGTTTTGAATTCTATGAATGTGGTGATTTAAATATGAATGTATCCAAAACAGTAGAGGAAGTACAAAAAATATAATTTCTTTGTCGAAGTGGAAGGAATATAATACTATGTTCAGACATACACTTTTATTGAGTCAATATTCGGTTTATTGAGTACAATATTTTAAGTGTTTAGACATAATAATATACGCAGTTCAGCTGCTTATTCAATATTCATTTGACAGCTGGTAAACAAAACAGCTGGTTGTTTCAACAACATTGTTTTTGTTTTGTTCGTTGTTTTTTGTTTTGTTTGTCGTTGTTGATATTTGAGTTGTCAAATATCAATAGAAAGTATTCGGAAAATTGTAATATGCTCAGTGAACGTACTTATGACTGCGCTGTATTTTAAGTTTTACTCAATATTATAACATTTTGCGTATTTATTGCACAATAATGAATTGAAACATTATATGAAATATTGAACTCAATAATGGCGTTTATTGCGATTTACTCAATATAAGTGCATGTCTGAACATAGTATAAATATTTATTGCAAATAATACTTCATCATTGATCAATATGCTTAGGGATAACAGAGCTATTGGTTGGAAATGGATATTTACGGTGAAACAGGCAAATAAAGCAAGGATCGTTACAAATGGCAATAGTCAACTTTTTAGGGTGAATTGCATCGAATCTTTTTACGTTCAGGCAAAACATAATACACATTTGTTCTAGCAGCAGAAAGAAAATGTACCTGCATCATCAAATGGATGTTTAGTACGTACATATGTACGCCATACCGGCAAAGTGATTTGCGTAAGCTAGTTTATATTAAATCCATAAATAACAAGGATCCGAATTACTTTTTACAGATTAGTAAAGCATCTATTCCTGGTTTTAATTACAATCTTGCACAGTCTAATGCAGGATATACTAAGAATGTGCTGCAAGCCACAATAGATACTCAATGAACTGTTGGATGATTTGTTTCTAGAAGGGTAACTGCCAATTTAAAAACTAACACAAAAAGAAATTGACATAAGAAATGTGCTTAATATGTGACTGGCTTATGTTATACTAGCTGTTCCCTGCGCGTGTTGCTGCGCTACCAACTAAAATAAATTTGAAGGAAAGACATTACACAAATGTCCAATTAATTTGAATCATTTTATTGATTTTGTTTCCCGTTGTCCTGATGATTGATTGAGATGAACGGGTCTGAGTAGTACGCATTCGATCAGTTTGTAATCTCACTTCTCGTTATTTAAGTGTTTCAAGAGAGCGGCATATACTCGAAGATTTTCCAGTCTCAATGCTCGTCTGATTCTGAGGCTCGTAATACCCTTTTCTTCCGTGCTTGAGATGTAGGTCGACCAATAGCTTGTCATTCATTTTGAATAATTTTTATTGACTCCATCCATCGGAAATTAATCGCACCAACCTCCGTCGACTCATGTGCAACAACTTTGTTAAAGAATGCACAGTTTACGATTTAATTCAATTTGAGTAATTTTCAGTGGCACTATCTATCGGAAATTGGTCATACAAACTTAGAAATCTTCGTCGGCTCATGGGCAACAACTTTGCTAAAGATCAGAACATGATCAAATGCATAGTTTGCGATTCTATAAGGTACATACAAACAAACATTCTTTTTTATATACATATATAGACTATGGAAGGTGACACGCCCACTATAGCCAATCTGCCCATTTTGTTCATATATACGTCAAAGTCGTCCTTACAAAATTTGAGGACTCTAGCTGTTGCAGTTCATGAGATATGCGACATTAAATACTTATTGGGTATGTGGGCGTGGCACCTCGCCTACTTGAAATTTCAATACAGGAAGATACTGTGAAAATTTAAAGAAAATCGGTCCAGCTGTTTAGTCGTCTATAAACTTCAAACAAACAAACATACAAACAAACACACATTCATTTTTATATACATACATATATAGATAACTATCTTTCTGTTATTCCAACACAATGCATTGGATGAGTAGGAGATTTCTGCCGGGTGTTGAAATTTTAGTCAAAACATTATTTTTTTAAATTTTCAAATTTTAAATGCATTCTGGTAAATATTTAACTGGCACAAGTTCTGTTAAAAGTCCAATTTTTAAAATGATCAATAAAACTGTATTTCAGTAAAATTATTACTTGCAATGCAATCAATAAATAAATGTATATTGACTATGAAACTGAAATCAATTATTTCTGTTTTTGAGGTGTGTGTTAATAATTTCGGTGGCTTATAATTTCCTAGACTTTTTCGTAACAATTTTTTATTGACGATTTGATTTCAATATTTTTTTAATATTTTTTGTTTTTAAGTTAAACAGTTGCACTTGTTTATAAAATTAAAATATTTATAAACTGGTATCTTATGGTCTGCTCAAAAAAAATTTATTACTCACGATGTTTTTATTCATGTTTTTATTTCAATTTTCAGTTGATTTTCATTTTATGAAAAACTACAATTGGTTGCTTTTCTCATTGCCATTATTCGATATTTTATTTTGTATATGGGTGTATATACAAGTACATATTGTTACGAAAAGGTGTTTTTCTTCTACATACCTTAACAATAAAATTATAAACAAAAGCTACAAAAACAAAACAAAGCAGTAAACAAACCTGTTTACAAATTATCGCACTGCTTAATATAACAACAAACAACAGAAAAAAAATGATATACAAGTAAACAAAAATATACCAACAACAGTAGATAATAAATATAAACAACGATGTTTACATTTATAGAGATTCCGAGAAAGCGAAATCACGATCGTTCGCTTTCAAGAACATTCATCAAACTTTTACTTTGCCATAAAAAAAGGTAGGGCAAAACCAACGACTGAGTTACTGAAGTTCAGTCTGTATTATGTGAAGTGTGTGTTTGAAGAGAGTAATCGTGGGTTGAAGATCTCCATTACAAAGATCTGTCGAATAATTGCCTAGAAATTATTATTGTTTGTACAAAGGGTATAAACAGAGGAATAACAAACAAAGCAATTGTTGTTGTTTACATAAAGTTGTGAACAGTGGCACACAGAATTGTGCGAATAATAAAGAATTTTTTTATTTTCGCCGTGGTCTAGTAGGTAGTGTGTTGGCTTATTAGACGAAAAGCCAGGGTTCGAGCCCCAGGCCAGACATCAAAATAAAATACAAAAAGTATTTTTTCGGCGTCTTCATCTCAGCAGATTTCTGGCAAAAACTCTGAGAGTAAATAAAATTGCCATGAAAAGTTTCTCAAAAATCTGTCGTTCGGAGTCGACTTTAAACTGTAGGTCCCGCCACTCATGTATAAAATTAACACACATAACATAAGTGGTGTGAGAAACTAGGTCGTAATCCTGACTGAAGGGTTGTAATGACCAATTATGTATGTGAATTAAAACTACACACAGATTTGTTTTTATTTTATTTGCAATTTATGAGCTCATATTTTAAACGTTTTTAAAAACATGACAATATTTTTATATTTTTAAATAATTATTCAAGTATATTGTACCGGTATGAAGTGAGCGTCAAGCTACAAACGAAACATTTATTGTGAACGACGCTACATTTTTTTGTGTTTGCGATGACATCAAACACATACAGTATCCATCAAATCAGTGAATAAACATCACCATATTATATCATCGCGTTAAAAATGGCGAATTTTGTACCAGAAAATAATTATTTGCGGAAAGCATTAATTTTTTGTTTTCATTTGAAAAAAAGTGCTGGAGAGTTGCATCGAATAAGAAATATAAAAAAATTGTTTCAACGTTTCTGAGAGAACGATCTTGACGTGAGAAATGAAGAACCAACAAAGTATGAAAACGTCGAACTGCAAACAAAATATTGTCCGAATTAAGTGAAGATTACAATTTCAGTTAGAACAAATGAAAGAAATGTTAACTTTGACGGCACCCCACAAATAATAGTCCAACGGTGTCAAATCGCAGCTCCGAGGTGGCCAAACGACATCAGCTCTGCGGCTGATAATGCGATCTTCAAAAACAGGGCGCAAAACATCGAGTGTAGCTTCGGCTGTGTGGCACGTAGCGCCGTCCTGTTGAAACCAAATGTTGCCAATATCCTCCTCTTCAATTTTTGTGAACACAAATTCGTTCAACATGGCCCGATAACGATCGTCATTGACTGTAACGGCCACTCCTTGCTCATTTTCGAAGAAAAATGGCCCAATAATGCCTCTGGACCAAAATCCGCACCAAACAGTGACTCGTTTTGGGTGCGTCGGCTTTTCAATGTATGCGTGCGGGTTTTCTGTGTCCCAAGTGTGACAAATTTGCTTGTTTACATACCCGCCAAGATCAAAATGAGCTTCATCCGAAAAGATGATTTATTTTGCCAAAATCGGCATCTTCTGATGTAGGCTACTGCATGGCCAGCCGAGGCAGCCATTTGAATGAAATTATTTTCCATTATTAACCGGAAGAATTGTACTTTCAAATAAAAAAAGAAATTTGAGGAAATATTCAGTAGTTTTTTTTTAAGCATTTTCAAAAAAAAAAGTTATTTGGCGGACCCTTTACGTTTCACAACAAACAATATCTCACCGTTTTAAAGCGAAGGGAAATTTCTTCAAGTCTGGAAAATGGGTGCCAGACAGATGAAAAACCTAACAACCACCTGTGGATAGAAATTTTGTTTCAAAAACACGATAGAAAATTAGTGTTGCATCGAATTGTTATTTTCGATGAAAAATGAATTTATTTTCAGAATCCTAAATGGAAAAAAATCATGGGTTAATCCGAGACAACCATCAACTTTGGCTGCAGTAAGATAACACCGCTGTGTGTCTGGTAGAACCAGAAATATGTGGTGAACGCAGAGAACTACTCGCTTTTGATAACAAATTAAAAAAAATATTTTGGAGGAAAATCTGTTTGATTAATTGATTTTCTAATTTAGTGCCGAGGAATTACAGGCTTGGGGATTGATCGCAGGCATCATTATAGGAAATTGTGATGTCAGGTGGTTGACGAAGTATATCGGGTGGGCCATTTATCCGATCCGTTTAAATTTGAACCATCGGTTATTTCGAATCTGACAATACTTATGTTGTTCTATTCTGTCACAAAATTCAGTATATTATCTACACTGAACGTAATGAATCGCTTGAGTAAAGTTGGGATTTATTGTCAAAAAAAAAAATGTTTTTTGGATGAAGCTCACTTTCATCTTGGCGGGTACGTTAATAAGGAAAATTGCCATATTTAGAGCTCAGAAAACCCACACGTGGTTTTAAAGAAGAAAATACACCCATTACGAGTGACTGTTTGGTGCGGCTTGTGGAGCAGAGGCATGATTGGCCCAAATTTCTTTGAAAATGAGGACGGCGCAACCATTACGGTCAATGGGGACACATATTTCATCATCATAACCGATTTTTTGTGTACCCGCTCTTCATGGTACTGTTGTGAACGATGTTTGGTTTCAACAACAGGATGGTGCATTTTACCATACATCTCATGCTACAATCGAGTTATTGAGTCAAACGTTTGATGATCGTTAAATTAGCCGAAATGGTGCTGTCAATTTGCCGCCAAGAAGCTAAGATTTGGCATTGTTGTAATATTTTCTGTGTGGGAGCCTTTAAAGAAAATTGTTATACCGACAGACCAGAGACAATTGAGTATTTAAAGGCCAACATTCGTGATTCCATTGCCTAGATACGTCACCATACCCACGAAAAAGTGCACGAAAATTGGTCCAATCGAAAGAGATACTGTGAGGCCAGCTGCGACAGCCATTTGAATGAACTGATATTCCATTTCTAACCGAAAGAATTGTATTTCACAACAATAAAATAAATTTGGCACAATTTCAAACCGTTTTTGTTTGCATTGCGTTTTTAAATTTAAACCCTTAAATGACCCACTCTTTATAATCTTCTCTATGGCTGTTTGGTTTTCTTCTTTTAGTCGATATTTATGCTATCTTGAGATTTATAACGGGACAACGCTGCGTTTTGAACCTCGCTTAGCTGATACCTCTTACGTTCGTACCAAATTTTATACTAATTGTCATAAAATTTAATTCTTTTTTTCTGCGCATGCCACTACGCAGAATGATCTGTACTAAGAAACAAAGAAATTTATAAGTTTTTTTTCTTTCAAAATTTCTCAACAGGAAACCTTAACAACATTTAATTTTCTTTTAGTATGTTTTTTATTTTCTTTCACAATTTTATGATTAATTGAATAACGCATTATATTCATTATGTTTTCGATTTATATTCCATATACAAACGATTACAATCGTGTTACGCCCCTTAACTTTATTTAATTTTTTTATTCGGCAATAACTGGTTATAAGATTGTGTTCATCCATTCAGAAGAATTTCGAAATGAATCAAAAAAAAGAAAAACAGAAAGGAACAGAAAATGTCAAAACTTATTTAATCAAGTATAAATTATGTTGGATTTTTATTTATTCGGTTATACAGTGTGGTGGTGTGTCTCTGGTATCTTTATCCTCCTGACTGCTATGACCCACCTACCATAACTGTACAAACGAAGACGGATTAACGGTTTGTTGTGACCTTATTTTAAAATTATATGTTTTTAATAAGAAATATCGTAAGACATTTTATGACATTAATAACAATTCCAAATATAAGAATTAAAAAAGAAAACAACATAAAACACTCGAAGAAGACCATGGTAAACAGAAAACCCTTGTAAATTGTATTTTTTTTATTGCAATTAATAAGACTGACTGACTTTGTATTAATCTCACTGTATTCATTAATTTTAACATAAAATATTGGGTCTTCCAATAGGGACTAACGAACTTTGATAGTTGTTAACGGTCATCTTGTTGAAGCCATATATACATAGCTGCGAAAGTAGTTGTCATTTATTCAATCCGTTTTGAGTTCAACAACACGTGCAAATATGAAAATAGTTTTATTAACACGGGTGTCCTATTCGGGTCTCCGGTTGGTCACGCTCATCGATGGCAGTAATTCCCAGATTTGGTTTTTCCAAAGCAGACGCTCTTTAATTGTTGCATCAAATACCCTTTGGAACATTCCATTCCATTCGAACGACATGGCCGAGCCAGAGTAGTCGCTGAATATTAATGTCCTGCAGAACGTCCATGTCAGGTTAGGTTAGGTCGGAGTGGTAGCTCTGATATCACAAAGCTCACTTGAGCACGCATAGCGGCCCGTTATAATGCCAAGGGTGAACGCAGTCCCTGTACTGACCAAGTTCCACCAAAATCAGGGAAGAAGAAGTTGGTCAGCGCTAGGACTGCACATGAAAATCACGACTACCCCATATTGGAAAACCAGCCAGAAAGTTTGATGAACGAAGCTATATCCTTGACATCCATCAATAGAATATAGCTCCGCCAAGCTGACAAGAAATGGAGAGCCAAATAGCCTATATCTACACCTAGCAAGAGACGGGCACTGACAAAGAAAGTGGATAACAGTTTCCTCTTCCTCAGCGGATCTGCATCCACGGCAGAAATCGTTAAATGGGAGCCTCATTCTCTCCGCGTGTCTACCCGTAACGCAATGACCTGTAAGCACGGCCACCGTCGATATATGTATCCAGGAATTCCGGGGGACAACCGTATTATGATTCCAGTCGTCCCTTCTCGGAATAAGAGAGTGGAAACCCCTATCGAGACAATATTCAGCAGGGATATAGTTGATGTTCACGGGGGCCACTGGATCAGCCTCCAGATGCGGAAATCATTGCCAACTTGCACTTTATCGAAAAATACTCTCAAGGCTGCTGCATCTGTCCTTAAAAGTGTCCATGCTTTTACGCCACAGAGGAGTACGTAGAGAATAAGCAACTTGAAAAGTATTAGTTTCGTAGTAGGAGAGAGCCGCCATAGTCTAGTAGGTAGTGTGTTGGCTTATTAGACGTAAAGCCAGGGTTCGAGCCCCAGGCCAGACATCAAGACAAAATACAAAAAGTATTTCTTCGGCGACATCCTCTCAGCAGATTATTGGCAAAATCTCTGAGTGTAAATAAAATTGCCATGAAAAGTTTCTCAATAATCTGTTGTTCGGAATCGACTTTAAACTGTAGGTCCCACCACTCATGTATAAAATTAACACACACAACATAAGTGGTGTGAGAAACTAGGACGTTGTACAATGGGCCAATTCGACCTCCGGGTACTGTACTTGTCTTAATTGAGAAGTACACGTCCTCTAACCTAACCTAACCTAGTAGGAGAGAGATATGTGATACTCAATTGCTTATTGATACTGTAGTAGCAGCAGTTCTCAAGACGGAACGTACACTTGATCTACAGACTGACATAATTTTTGGTGGTAACGGCACAGCCAAGGTCAACAAATTCACTGACAATATCGAAAGTAAAGTTATTGGCCGATAATCCGATATCTAATTCGCCGCATGTTCCTACTAGTCAACAACATATACTTTATTTTGCACTCCTTTATTGACAGTCTCATCTTGATAGACTTCCGTTAAAGGCATATCCAAGTTATACTTCTGCCTTCCACAGAACACACGCCATGACAAAGTCGTAGAGGTCCCATGACAAGGGAGTACCTTGTTTAGAACCTTGCACGGTATCAAAAGGTATGGTTATGGTTTCATTTCTAACTTGAAGGAGCTGTATGAGTTGCTCAATGCAACGTGCATAACCTTATCAGCCTCCCAGGAATATCGAGATCAGACAATGCGATAGAAAACGATTCCTTACAGGATTATTGAAGGCTGTCTTATGGTCGACAAAAAGATGGTGTGTATCGACTTGGTTTTTGTGGATCTTCTCCAGTATTTGAAGATCTGGTCAATGGTGGACTTACTAAGTATAAAACCGCACTGATTAGGTCCAATCATTGTTCTGAAGAGTGCCTTCATAAGAACCTTGAATTAATAAGAGATAAGGCTTATACCTCTGTAGTTGGAGCATGTTATGGGGTGTCCCAGGACAAGGCAGAGGGCACTGAGGTTCCAATCGTTGAGCATACATTCCTCTAGCCATAGTTTGTAACTAAGCTGGTGCATGCATACTCCTAGCTTTTAATCTCTGGTCTTAAACAATTCAGCCGGCATGTTATCAGGGCCTGCAGTTTAATTGTTCTTAAGTCCCATATCGGACCTTGACTTCTTCAATCTCATCAATTGGGTAAACTTTAGCGTCTACCATATATATTCGAAATGCACGAAAATGGTAACACTGGTCATAAACAAGAGCTTGATGTCTTTTTTTATATTAAAATGGAACGTACTTAAAGGAATAAAAATTTCGGGTATACCGTATTATGGACCTCGTACCTAGCTAGTACTTTCTGTTTGTCGAGGTCAATTTCTAACAACAATTTCTTATATCGGATCCGCCATCTAACGTTTTTTTTCTTTCAATTTGTGCTTATTTCGTGAATGGTAACACTTAGCTCATGTCTGATTTGACAGATAATTAATTTTATCCTTCTGCTGAACGAATATGGTTGTATATACGCTTGAACAACACTGGGAAATATTGCGACATTACTTTGAAAATCATGGTAATGTTGCAGAATGTGTGCGAAAATTGCGTACGGATTTTGAAAGAAGAGAAGCACCGTCAGCTCCTTATGTTCGTTATCTTGTGAAAAAAGTAAAAGGAACTGGCATCCTCATCGATAAACCAAAACGAGAAAAGACAAAAACAGTGCGTACACCCGAGAATATTACTGCTGTGGCAGAAAGGGTGCGTGAAGCGCCGTCAACATCAATTCACCGTCGTTCTCAACAATTGAACATTTCGGAGACATCATTGAGACGAATTTTGCATAAAGACCTTGGTTAGACGCCATACAAGGTCCAATTGGTTCAGGAGTGGAAGCCAATTGACCATCCAATGCGTTTTTGCTTCGCTAAGTGGGCCTGCGATCGACTTACAGAAGATGTCGATTTTGGCAAAAAAATCATCTTTTCAGATGAAGCTCATTTTGATCTTGGCAAAATTGTCGCATTTGGGGCACAGAAAACCCGCACGCATACATTGAAAAGCTGACGCACCCAAAACGAGTCACTGTTTGGTGCGGAATTTGGTCCAGTGGCATAATTGGGCCATTTTTCTTCGAAAATTAGCAAGGAGTGGCCGTTACAGTCAATGGCGATCGTTATCGGGCCATGTTGAACGAATTTTTGTACACAAAAATTGAAGAGGAAGATATTGGCAACATTTGGTTCCAACAGGACGGCGCTACGTGCCACACAGCCGAAGCTACACTCAATGTTTTGTGCCCTCTTTTTGAAGATCGCATTATCAGCCGCAGAGCTGATGTCGTTTGGCCACCTCGGACACCGTAGGGCTATTATTTGTGGGGTGCCGTCAAAGATAAGTGTTACGCCGACAAGCCAGAGACAATTGACGCTCTAAAGGACAACATTCGTGAAGCCATTGGTGAAATGCAGCTGCACACAATCGATAATGTGCTTAAAAATTGGACCGATCGTGTAGGCTACTGCATGGCCAGCCGAGGCAGCCATTTGAATGAAAGTATTTTCCATTATTAACCGGAAGGATTGTACTTTCAAATAAAAAAAAGAAATTTGAGAAAATATTCAGTAGTTTTTTTAAAAGCATTTTCAAAAAAAAAAGTTATTTGGCGGACCCTTTAGTACGGATATCATAATAATCATAAAACTATCCATTGCACAGTAAACATTTGTTAAAAGCGAGTGAAAATTTATGACATACATGCTTGCAAAAAAAAATTTCTTTCAGTGTATTTTACACATAAATGTACCATAATTACTGTAATAATAATCACTTATGACATAATAATATAGTCTTAGGAGATAATTATATGATGGATATGACAGCTTAGACCATAATAGCTATGATTAGAAAACTAAATTCAATGATAATAACCCTGGCTTAAATTTATTATTTCGTTTTTTTTTGCTATCTTTTAGAAGCTTCAATACGTTTTTTTATAACTTTTCACAGTATTGTGAGGAAAATAGCACATTTTAATATTCAAATATTAATTTGACGTAATAAGTAAAGAAATACAGTTTTTAATCAACTTATTAAAGTTTAATAATAATTTTTAATAATTTTTTTACTTTTGTTTTAAACACAATAACGTGTATCGATCAATTAGGTTTTGTTTATTGCTGGAAAATATTCTCAGATAACACTGTTCGACAAAATACAAAAAATTAAATAAACCCGAGTAGGTTAAGTTAGAGGACGTGTACTTGTCAATTAAGACAAGTACAGTACCCGGAGGTCGAACTGACCCACTGTACAACGTCCTAGTTTCTCACACCACTTATGTTGTGTGTGTTAATTTTATACATGAGTGGTGGGACCTACAGTTTAAAGTCGACTCCGAACGACAGATTTTTGAGAAACTTTTTCATGGCAATTTTATTTACACTCAGAGATTTTGCCAATAATCTGCTGAGAGGAAGTCGCCGAAGAAATACTTTTTGTATTTTGTCTTGATGTCTGGCCTGGGGCTCGAACCCTCACTTTTGCGTCTAATAAGCCAACACACTACCTACTAGTCTACGGCGACTTCAAAAAAAAATACACCCGAGTAACTACCTAGTCTAAGTTGTTCAAAGTTGAGTTGAACTCAAAAATACTTTTTTTTTTATTTTTCTCGAATCCTCCAAACTTGTTTTATTTGACAAAAACTGTTTTTTGTACTTTAGGCACAAATTTATTGTTTACACAATTATTTCTAAACCCATGTCACAAACTTAAACTCTCTTAGAAAGTAGAGGGATGAGCCTTTAAAATGATATACATATATACACGCAGCCACAAAAGTATACATACGGATAACAAATTTCAGAAATTTTTTAACTAATGCGTTTTCGTTGAAAATCTTTGTAATTGTTTGACAACTTTACTCGATTTTAAGACGGTCTTGGTTAAAATATTTCTGAAATTTGTTAACTTTTGTGGGCCTGATGTACACTTTTGTGGGCCTGTGCAAGCAAATTTCAGAAGTTTTTTAACCAATCCGTTTTCGTTGAAAATATTTTTATAATTATATATATTTATATAATTGTCTGACATCTTTCTTCGATTTTAAGACGGTCTTTTGCTTTGGTTCAGAAATTTGTGAAATTTGTAAATCGGATGCATACCTTTGTGGGCCTGTGCAGGACCACATTTCAGTTCAATTTCAGAAATTTTTTAACCAATGCAAAAGACCGTCTTAACATCAAGGAACCTATAAAGATTTTCAACGAAAACGGATTAGTTAAAAAATTTCGGCAATTTTTTAACCGTATGTATAATTTAGTAACTGTGTGTATATTATTTGACTTAATATGCTATGAGGTTTGATGAGCTAAAATTGAGAAATGCGAATTTTACTCATATCTTTTTAAGTTTGTCCCTTCAAAGTAGCAAACTTTAACTAAAAAATATAAAAAAGTAATGACATTCTGAAAGTGCATTATCTTGTAAAGAGATTGACACTTCGTTTGATCAAATCAGACAAAAACTACCATAGTTATTATTGAAAGAGTCTAACTGTCGAGTTGTGTTTTTCATATCGATGGCTTAATATAAAAAAGGCCTAACTCAATTTTTTTCAAAACAAGGTTTTTTGTTTGTTCTGGTAGACAAATGTCAGATGCACAAAAAAAATAAAAATTTTTTAAATGAGAGATTAAATGTGTTGCTGTTTCTTATTAAAAATTGTATTAAAATTTTTGTTGTATCTAAAATTTTACGAATTTTATTAAGTTTTTTCCTTCTCCTGTAAAGTAGCCAAAAATCGAGTTAGGCCTTTTTATATTAAGCCATCGATATACTCGTATACAATCTTTCAAATGAACTTTTAGTTCAAAAATTTTCAGATTTTTTGATTAATTATAATTAATGATAATGACAGTAAACTTTTTAACATAGCGTGTTACTTAAATAAAGTTCTGAAATCTTGAAGAATATGATAAAAAAAACTTTTTTTCGGAGACACCTTCTTAGCAGTCTTCTGGTATATGCATCTTCGTATATTAATAACTACGCACAAATCTTTGTTTATTTGATGATTTTTCAACGATACATACGATAACTACTTTGACTAGCAAATTCATTAAAAAATTTGTAAAATATTACCTTTTGAACCTTGCTTTCCATAAATTTATATATTCGCGGGATGTGCGATATGGCATACGATTTTCTCAAAACTGCATATCGTCAGTACATCTATTATAACAGCCATCTGAGCCGTTGTGACATATTCTTGGTACCTGTTTCAAAAGATTGCTCAATGTTACCGTTTGTACACACACTACCTAATAAACATGCACTATGTTTTCCTAAACGAGACTCTGGTCGTTACAACCCTTCAATCGGATTACGTGCTAGCTTTTCACATCACTTATGTTGTGTGTGTTAATTTTAAACATGAGTGGCGGGACTTACAGTTTAAAGTCCACTGCGAACTACAGATTTCTGAGAAATTTTTCATGGCAATTTTCTCTTCTCTCAGACTTTTTGCCTGAAATCTGCTGTGAGGAAGTCCCCAAAGAAATAATTTTTCATATTTCAGTTTGTTGGAGATTCCTAATCTGGGGTTTGAACCGAGGTCTCATGTCTAATAAGCCAATACACTATCTACTAGGCTACGGCGACTTTATATCGTATCGCAAAAGGACTGGACAAGCAAGAGACCCTTGACGGACAATTATTCGGCAGAATGCCCAACATATCAATAACAACCAATTGCAGATGCCTTTTGGAACTAGTTGCTATACGGATGACTCTAAACAAGGAGATAGAATTGGACTAAGCTGCTATAAAAAGAACCAAAAGCCAAACTTAAGGTCCGACTACTGGACCATAATACGATTCTTTAAGAGGAGATCAGAGAATGTATGATTTAAAGCCAGGAAGCATTTGCTAAACTGAACATATAGGGATTTAAATATCTGCAGATGGTCAAACGACAATTAGGGCAACAACATTAGGGAATACGGAATTATTCTGTAGTCATCATGAAGCGATTGGAAAAGAAGAGAAGAGAGGTAGAATATTACATACAATAAGCATGGATAACCCAATGTCTTTCAGAGTATTAAAGACCAAGCTGAGAAAGTGGGCATCAACTGTTATGGAATAAGGAGACATAGGGAAAAAATTACAAAAATGCTTTAAGACGATCCTAATGAGGGAAGAACCATGAATACTTTAAAACTGAAGGGCGTGACACTCCGCCTTAAATGTACATCAGAGATCAGCAATAAGTATTCAAAAAGAAGAATAGATTCGAATCATACTCATAATTTCTGATACTTATACACATTCATACTTATTTTAATATCATACTCATACTACTCATATTCAAAGTTTGAAGTGATGAAAGTTGTGTATTTGCTTTCCTTACTATCTTTGTCTTCTTCTTTCTTCTTGTATTGTAAATACAACTAAAACTAAGACTGTAAATTTTGATGAATCATTCGAATCACTCGAATAGTTTATGAGTATTATAAGTATTTTTCTAAATTTATGAATCTGAGTAGGCGTATGAATCAGACATATTTCGAATGTTATGAGTTTGATGTCAACGTAGTACTCATACTCATTGCAACCTGTACTCATAAATGAATGTTGTAGTAAGTACGAATGAATCACAGTAGTTAAATTTCAATACTGTTGACTCACTCATACTGAAAATTTCATGAGTACTTATGAGTAGCTAAAAAACTATTCATTGCTGATCTCTGGTGTACACCTGAACCGTATTGCCGTGATGGAAAATGATGAATGCAGGGCATTTGGTCAAGACGATGGAACACTTTTTGTGTCATTGTCCGGATTTCGTAAGCTCGGGATCCCACTATTTTGGGGATGACCTTAACTAAGTTAAGGAAGTTGGTACAAGACACAGACTTTCTATAAAAAGTAAGGTAGTACTTTGAATGGTGAGCATAAACAAGACTACATGATGGCTTAGGTGCATGTGGATAGGCATGAGGCGTTTTGTTAATCTCTTCTCCCTTAATCTACTTACATATCTACCTATTAAAAAATAACTGGAACTAATAATATGAATTATAAATCCAAACAGCAATTTTTTTGACTTTACTATTTACAAAGTTCAGTAGTATTATGCCTCTTTCAAATATTTTTCAAACAATTCAACTCATTACGTTTTTCTTATCGTGTTGCATTGTATTCCTTTAGTTGGCTTTGTTGGAATTTTTTTCGGAATCCGTTACGTATTCTTAAACAACATAATTTATTTAAGCAATTCTAATTAAGCCTTCAATGTACAAACGTACATAAGAGACAATACAAATTAAATTTATTTTTAGATTTTTAAATTCATTATATTTTTTACCTCCTAAAATTAAACATGTTATGACCCTTTGGAGTTCGTGTTATTTCAAAATCGAATCTCTTAAGCTTTAAACAACTTGTTATTATAAATTCAAGTCTTGCAATCACCATCATATACCAATCCAATGATCAACAAACCCATGAGCTTACCTCAAGTAAAAACTTTATCTACACACCACTCACTTTGTAAAGTGTTTAATTTAATTTTTTGTTTTAAACAAGTAGCATGTGTATGTAGTATGTATTGTTGAATATTATAAAAGTAATGTATAACACTTACCAGCATTTCAATAATCAAAGCGGTTACGTTTGAACTCATAGATTGCACTTGGAATGGTAAAACTAGTCTAGAGGCTGTAAATGTTGAATGGCAGAAGCCCAGGCGACAGCTGGAAAAAGTAAAAGAATAAAAATTAAAACAACAACAATCACATGCGTTTGTACGAATTTTTTTTTTTTGTTGGTAAAATGAAAAAATTGTTTAAGGATCATAAAATTTATACAGAAAATGTAATCTTTGGATATAATATGCCAACGCATTTGGAACTATGATAAAAAAAATTTAACTTTTATTGACTTGGTAGGTAATAGGTATCTTAATTACCGCAGCACACTAGAGCACGCACAACGGACCGTTGTGATGTCACAGGTAAGCGCAGTTCCTGTTCGCAGACCGAATTCCACCAAACTCATCGAAGAAGTTGGTCAGCGCAGAAAGTAAAATAAAATTACGACTACCCTATACTGTAATACAACTTGAAAGATTAATAAACGAAGCCTTATCCCTGACAAAGAAGTGGATAACAGTTTCCTCATCTTCAGGCGATCCACACACACGGCTGTAGTCTTTCCGCGTATCCACTGTAATCGATATTACATTGCGATCAAGTTTGAGTAGTTGGTTAGCGCGTCTTCTATACATTGTGAGCCAAGTGAGTTTGGCAGTGAAGCAAGATTCCTCATTGACCCAGCATAGGATTTCATTGACTTGAGTTATTTTTAAAAATTAAATAAAAGTTAATCATCAAGTACGTAATTTTAAAACAGTATGTGTGTCCGTTGCAACTTGTTTCTAAATGGAAAGAACAAAAATAAAACAGCTTGACAGATGACAATCTCTTAAGTACATTGTAATTATACAAATTTTATTACATGTATTCGCTTGGAAGTCGCCGTAGTCTAGTTGGTAGTATGTTGGCTTGTTAGACGTAAAGCCAGGGTTCGAGCCCCAGGCCAGACATCAAAACAAAATACAAAAAGTATTTCTTCGGCGACTTCCTCTCAGCAGATTTCTGGCAAAAACTCTGAGAGTAAATAAAATTGCCATTAAAAGTTTCTCTAGAATCTGTCGTTCGGAGTCGACTTTAAACTGTAGGTTCCATCACTCATGTATAAAATTAACACACAACATAAGTGATCGTAATCCTGACTGAAGGGTTCTAATGACCAATTATGTATGTATTTATGTATTCGTGACTAATTATTAGGAAACGTAAACTACATATTGAATAGGTTCTAAAACGCTATTTTTCGCGCTCCTGCTGTATATTCTAGACGGTACTCTCAAGGTCTCCGTAGTCTAGTAGGAAGTGTGTTGGCTTATTAAACTTGAGGGCTCGGTTCAAACCCCAGGTCCGACATCAAAATGAAAATATGAAAAAATATTTCTTCTGCAACTGCCTCTCAGCAGATTTTTGACAAAAACTCTGAGAGTAAATAAAATTGTCATGAATATTTTCTCAAAAATCTGTCGTTGTCGGAATCGATTTTAAGGCATAGGTCCCACCGCTCATGTTTACAATTATCCCATACAACATAAGTGGTGTGAGAAGCTAAGTCGTAATTCTGACTGAATGGTTGTAATGACCAGTTATGTATGTATGTATATCTAAAACCCTATTTTATGAAGCTCCTGCTGGGTTAAACTTCCAGAGACTCATTCCAGATATTATTGAGAGCTTTAAAATCGGCGATAATATACGAATACTTTTTCTTCTAAATGATGAATGATGAATACTTTTTCTTCTTAAGATGCGGGGACGATTGCTGTAGACTGTCTAATGGTGAAGGTATAGCACTGGCCATTATATAGTCACCTAGCAGCAACTCGTTTCCTTGTCGTTCGCATCTTGAGTTTAAATCAAATATCCACAAACTCTACTCCCTCTTTCCACCTTCCTATAACCTATTTTCCTAAACCTGCACAATGTATTGCATGAGTAGGGGCTATCCCCTGAGTGCTGGTTTTACAAAATAAAATTAAAAAAAAAAAAAAAAAAATACCAATCAATGTGATTCAATAGTTCCTTGTTTCTTCCTAAAGACAATTGATAATCCGAATTCCAACGACTTGCGTTTAAAATTTATACAAGTTCAGACAGAAAATTTTCATTTCTATTATTGAGTGTATGGACTAAACTTTGAGGCTGCTAACAGTGTTCTGAGTCTCTCAAAACTTGGTCTAGTTAAAGTATGGAAAATCGATCGTATCGAAGCACAAATTCGGGGGGAGAGGTAGAACGGTCCTCAAGTGTCAAACAAATCTTAATTTTTTCAGCATCTATTCTCCATAACAAAACTTTATAACTTCTTGATCACACGCCACTACAAATAATTTGACTAAAGTTAGTCATTTTAATTTTGTATTTTTTTTTTGTTCATACGATTTTTTTGAAAATTTTTTAGTTTTGCCTGTTTTGTGCCTTTCTTGAGTCTGGCTTTATGCTGCCGGGATCTGTGTTGCTGCTTTACCATCATAATTCATTTGCAAGTGCCTAAAGATTACGGCTATTGGTGGGGCCACCGTCAGAATGTTTGAACAATCAACGCAAAGATATTTTTAAAATTGTAGGCAATTAAGGCATTTGCTCTATTTGAAGTGCGCTCCATAACATCAAGCTTTGAAATCGTAACAATAGTTGATGAATGATTGTGAAGACAAACGCAGTGTGGTTAATTATGAGGTGAACGTTTTTTTTTTTTTCTTTTTTTTTAAATAAAATACGAATTAAATACACCCGAGTAACAATCTAGCCTCCGTTGTTCAGTTAGTTGAGTAGAAATTGGCTAATGTTTGCGTAAAGCGAAAAAATAATATTTGCGAAAAACGGAAATATTGGACTACTTTTGGTAGTCGTTCAAACGTGCAAAGAGCAAATTCTTAGGTAAACAATCAAGATCCATCGAAAATTTTGAAAATTTTTGAAAATAAAGTTCTTTTGATAAGATGACATACGAGTATATAAAAAATATAACATGACTGTTATACTCTTTAGATAATAACTACGATAATTTTTCTCCGATTTCATCAAACGAAGTGTCAAACTCTTCACAATATAATGCACTTTCAGAACGTCACCATTTATTTCATATTTTTTAATGGCCAAACTTGAAAAAGTAAGAAAAAAAATAATATTTTCCAAGATTACCCCAAAACTCAAAACTCATAACATATAAGTTTGAACAAAATATTTATGTATACCGTTTGAAAGGTTAATCTCTCTCCTTTCTAAAAATCTTTCGATTTTTAAAATAGGTTCAAACAGATTTGGGTAATTAAGAAGTATGTGTGAAAAGTTTAAAAAAAAACTGTTTTTGTGTCACATAAAATAAGTTTGAAGGGTTCGAGAAAAATAAAAAGAAAGTATTTTCGAGTTCTACTCAACCTAGTGAAATAGACTATGTAGTTATACGGGTGTATTTTCATTGTCGCACCGTGTTATTAATGGAAATTAAAAAACTATTTTATTTAAACTATTGGCCATTGCTGGCTACACATTTTTTCCATCTTTAAGGCAATTTGAGGATTCCACGCCAATAAAACTGTTCGTTGTTTGAAGCAAACCAATTATTCTGTTCAGTCAATGCGTGTCGCATTGATGAAAACAAATAGTAGTTGGAACCAGGTCTGGTAAATACGGCGATTAGAGTATTAGCTTCCAGCCTATTGGTTCGATTGTATCCTGAACCGGTTTTGCTTTTTGGGGAGGTGCAAATATCTTGCCGTGTCTTGTGTTCCATTCTAGTCGTTTTTCGACCAATGTCTTGATAATTTGTTGTCCGCAGCGATCTGTATTAACAGTTTTAGCAGGTTTTAGAAGCTCGTTCTACACCAAATCTGTGTGGTCCCACCAGATACACAGCATTGTATACCTGCCGAATTTATCTGTTGTTTGTACATTGATTTGATGTATATTAAAAATTTTTGACGCAAAACAAAAGGGTTTAATGCTCGTTCACAATAAATGCGACCATCGAAAACATCTTCTGCATATATAGCATGATCACCATATCCCAAGTCAAGCTTTCAATGATGTCGTTTGTTCAATGATTTGATGTATATTGAATATGTTGACAGATGTCATCGCCAGCACAGAAAATTAAAAAAATATTGTATTGCCGCTCACATTCTGTTTATCGAATGTAATGGTTACTCACTCGATATGACATACAGTCCTACTCTAATCGCTGATGCCTGATTCTTTATTAACTTTCATATTCATAAAGCTTGTTAACCGAATTTGTCAGCGTCATAATAAAAATTTATTAAAAAATGTTCATTTTTCCTCTTTTTATGAATGAATTTCATTTTATTTTGCATGTTTTCAATCACTTTATTCGCTTTAGTTGAGAGCAGAGCTCACACAACAACGTCATCAGACAAGCTGTACTATCAACCGCCTGCCTACACATTATCAATTGTCGGTTGTAGACGTTAATTTACTACGAGAAAATAGAAAAAAGTGATGGTACCCCGGAAATTTTTTTGCAACAAATGTTGGACACTCTTTTATTATTAAATAAACATACTTTGCCACTCAGTGTTTTGCGAACTCAGTGTATATATTTTTTTTGTTGTTATCGTAATTGAAATTTCTTATTCCGCTTTGAGTTTCAAAGCTTTAATAAATTGGAGTTAAATTTCTATATTGTGTGCCATATTATTAAAGCGTCTGTCTACTGTCGGTAGGAATAGAATTTAACGTTGAAAAAATGCGCTTTGCAAATACAATATTGTGGGCGGTTCATTAGAATTAAGAGGCCTACGAATTTACAAAACTATTGTCTCTCTCTCTCTCTCTCTCTCTGTTGTTTATCTAAATTTGAATTTAAGTTTAGCTGGGGTTAGAGTTTAGCATGATATTTTGCAATTCTTAAATAGATTTGACCGCAAAGATGCGAGTCTATTTTATTGGATTTATGTGGCGTAAAATTCAATTTAAGATGGAAATTATCTTGTAAATTTCCATGAGAAAATTAAGAAAAATATTTGGTTAGAATGGAATCAAATGATAATTTTAAATTGAAGATAAAAATGCAGAATAGCATAACTAAAGTGAAAGGAAATTGTGCCAAAGTAAAATTCTTTTGCAATTATGGAAGTAGAGTAAATACTGCGACGAATTAGTTGTTGGTACAATTCATACATACATAATTGGTCATTGCAACCCTTCAGTCAGGATTACGACCTAGTTTCTCACACCACTTATGTTTTTTGTGTTAATTTTATACATGAATGGTGGGACCTACAGTTTAAAGTCGACTCTGAACGGCAGATTTTGGGGAAACTTTTCATGGCCATTTTATCTATTCTCAGAGTTTTTGCCAGAAATCTACTGAGAGGAAGTCGCCAAAGAATTATTTTTTCATATTTCGTTCTGATGTCTGACCTGGGGTTTGAATCGTGCCCTTACGTCTAATAAGCCAACATACTACCTACTAGACTACGGCGACTTCGTGATCGCCTAGTGGTTAGGACCCTACGTTGTGATACAATTCATTAAATCATAAAAAATTTACATTATAACGGTTTAAATGTAAACCGTCATCATGCAATACTTATGACATTCTATTCTGTCACAAAATTTAGTATATTACCTCTACTAAATGTAATGATTCGATTTACACTTGAGCAACGACAAAACAAAGACAATTGGTTAGAAATTGCACGAAAATATTGTACACAATTTGGTCACAGGCAAGTAAAAATTGTGGCCGGTATACGCCAGATTATTGCGTCCTTTGTTTGGGGTCAGAAACCCCACACGTGGTCTTACAGAAGCCAATGCTCCCATTATGACTGACTGTTTGGTGCGGCTTGTGTAGCGGATGCATCATTGGCTCATATTTCTTTGAAAATAAGGATGGCGCAACCATTACGGTCAATGCAGACGCCTATCGCACCATGATAACTGATTTTTTGTGTACCCGCTCTTCATGCTATTGATGTGAACGATGTTCGGTTTAAACAGAATTGTGCAACTTGCCACACATCTCATGCTACAATCGATTTATTGAGTCAAACGTTTGATGGCCGTTTTATTAGCCGAAATGGTGATGTCAATTGCCCGCTAAGAAGTTGCGATTTGACACCGTTGGATTATTTCCTGCTTGGTGCTGTTAAAGAAAAGTTTTATGCTGACAAACCAGAGACAATTGAGCATTTGAAGGCCAACATTCGTGATGCCATTGCGGAGATACGGCCCCATACACTCGAAATTGTGCACTGTTGGGCCAGGCGCACCAGCCATATGAATGAAATAATATTCCATTTCTTACAGGAACAATTGTACTTAGGTTAGGTTAGGTTAGAGGACGTGTACTTGTCAATTAAGACAAGTACAGTACCCGGAGGTCGAATTGACACCCATTGTACAACGTCATTAAAGAGGGAAGGATAATAGAGGGAATAGGATAAAAAGGAGAGGATGTAGGAAAGGTGCCCAGCGACAACTTAAGTTGCCAGCAGAGGTTGCCTTAGTTTTTATGCTCTGAGAGGAAATTGAGTGTAAAAACAAAACGGTAACCGTTAGAAAAAAAAGGAATTCGGGCATTAATGGGGTAATAATGCAATTCATAATTATCACAGGTACATAGTCGTACTTATTTAGTTAAAAAATTCTAATAATTTCTTAAAAACCTACGGAATTTTTTTCTCTTTTAAAAAATGGCAGATAGAAAATGCTTTAAACAGAAATATGTTTCACTGAAGTTCATTCCACCATATAAAATTGTTATTGCTTCTGAGAATTAAAAAAAAAAGAAAAATGTAGATATGTATGTATACTTTCTTCATTTCTTCGCCGAAGAAATATTTTTTGGTATTTCATTTTGATGTCTGACCCGGGGCTTGAACCGTGGCCTCACTTCTAATAAGGTAACACACTACCACTAGAATACGGCGACCCACAATTAATTCTTTGGAAATAATGCCACTTTATATTGTTAAAGACAAAATTTGTTTTAAAAATATTACCATTAAATCCGTTATTATTTTAGTATTTGAACGAAGCTCCCCTCATTTTTATAACCTCTCTTCACTACTGGTTCATTGAAATTACAAGATGGAAATAAACTTTTACGGACTACGAATTCTATGCTATTTTGCTTGCTAGATCTTATAGTCAAGAAGGAATATTTTATTCTCAGTAGTTGCCCGTTGAGGTTCAGGTACAATGAGTCAGAAAATTACTCCATTGCGGAAACTTCTGTATTCCGATACAACGATGTTGAAGCGTGTATATTAATTTTCAAGGTTAATTAATGTTTAAAAATCACTAATCTTTAAGGTCTGAATTAAAAATTTTCCGAAAAGGTCTACTATTCCATGGGCATTAAACAATTTAGTTATCGAGTAGGTTTTGCAATTTTTCTAACATGGTAGATAAACCTTTTTTTATATGAACACCATTTTATATTTCAGACACCTCAAGGAATACGAAATATGAAAAAATATTTCTTCGGCGATTACCTCTCAACAGATATCCGGTAAAAACTCTGAGATTAAATAAAATTGCCACGAAGAGTTTCTCAAATATCTGTCGTTCGGAGTCCACTTTAAATAGCAATAGCACTCAATATAAATATATTTATATAGAATATATATATATTTATATAGAAAAACATTCGTTATAAACGTATTTATATAAAATAGCATTCGTTATAAACGTGTAGAATAGAATAGAATTCATTCTAAACGTGTTATAGTGAATAGAACGAATAGCATTCATTATAAACGTGTTTATATAGAATAGCAATCGCTACACAATCCACTTAAATAATCATGCAGGGTTGTAATCCAGACATAGGGGTTATAATGCCCAATTCAGGAAGTCAACTTTTCAAGAAAGATAGTTTAATTCAATTTATTCTTAATACTTTCTTGTTAAATTTTTGATTTTTTATTTTAATTTGAACACATTGAATTGAAAGTTATCCTATTATTTTTTTCAACTCTGTTAGTTCATGGTCAATAATAAAAAACTATTGTGTAAAGTAGTAAACACCAGAGTAGTAAACACCAGAGTTTACTACTTTAGGAGAAAAAGAGAATGACTATTACTATTTTACTAAAGTCAATAAAATTAAAAGCAAACTGCATAAAAGCCATCAGTAAGCTAGCTGGCCATTCAAACTACATGAGTCATAATGTGCTTTAAAAATACCACGAAATGTTACAATCTTTAGGGTTCTTGAAAGTTACTACACATTCATTTAGGACTAAGAAAGCATATGTCATGGTATAAATAAACATTCATAAATTATATGCTTTTAGTTAATGAATGAGCACTGCGATCATGGAGATGATAACGATGATGAAGAAATTGCAAGAAATAAGACCAATGTTCTAAAATAAAAATTTTATACAAATGATGCATCACCATTATAGGTGGATGGCAGATTGAATGGATTCATTACGTGATTACTTTTTAGAATAAATATCAAATTGTTTAAGAAAAAATACCTTATAAAATAACAAAATTAAGTTTATCGCATTAATTTACACAATATAAGTTGAATAGAAATTATTGTTATTGATTAAGAATGATTTGAACTCAAATTCCACAAGAATATCAGCGCAACAGGAACAGGAAGAATTATAATCGGAAAGAAAATCATTACGACAAAATTTCTCTCACACATGCTGTGTATACATAGTAGTTTATAAATATTTTTTAAAGCACGTTGACAACTTATTTATTTTACATGAAATTTATTTATCTTTCATTTAAACAGAATTTTAGTTCCTATCATTTCGCATTCAACTAGTGTTTCGCCAGTCTAATAATCTACTCAGCGGATTTTTTTAATTTTAAAGACCAAACATTTGGTATTTAGTCGCCGTAGTCTAGTAGGTAGTGTGTTGGCTTATGAGACGCAAGATCACGGTTCAAATCCCAGCTCAGACATCTCCAACAAAACGAAATATGAAAAAATATTTTTCGGCGACTTCCTCTCAGCTGATTTTTTGCAAAAAAAACTCTGAGAATAAATAAATATTGCCATTAACAATTTTCTCAAAAATCTGTCATTCGGATTCGACTTTAAAGTGTAGGTCCCGCCACTCATGTAAAGGATGTTTTTTATAGAAGTATAGAACTTTAAGTTGGCATTACTTTTCAAGATGGCGACCGAATTAACAGCTGTCAAGTGATTTATTCTCAGTTTGGTTTGGCAATTCATCATGAATAGACTCGCGCCTGAACAACGCTTGCAAATAGTGCAATTTTATTTCGAAAATAATGGTTCTGTGCGGAAAACGTATCGCGCATTACGTCCATTTTATCGTCGACAAAATCGTCCATCAGAGCAGTTAATTCGATTAACCATGGAACGTTTTCGCACCACGTTTACTCTTATTGATAACTCGCATTCCCAGAGACGCTGTACGGTGCGTACAGAAGAAGCTATTGCTGCTGTAGAGCGTAGCATTGAGAAAGACCCGAATGAGTCCATCCGCCATCGAGCACAGGAATTGGATCTGTGTCCATCCACTTTATGGAAGATTTTGCGGAAGGATCTTGGTTTGCGTGCTTACAAAATCCAACTCGTGCAAGATTTGAAGCCAAACGATCATCAAGTAAGGCGTAGATTCGTCGAATGGGCCCAAAACGAGATTACTGTTGTTCCCGATTTTCATAAGCGAATTTTGTTTAGCGATGAAGCGCACTTCTGGTGGAATGGCTACGTCAACAAACAAAACTGCCGTATTTGGGGTGAAGGTAATCCTCAAGTGTATGTGGAAACACCGTTACATCCAGAAAAACTGACTGTTTGGTGCGCTTTATGAGCTGGTGGAATCATTGGTCCGTACTTTTTCAAAAACGATGGTGGCCAGAACGTTACAGTCAATGGTGATCGGTATAGAGCCATGATTACTAACTTTTTCATTCCTGAATTGAATAACCATGATGTCCAGGAGATGTGGTTTCAACAAGACGACGCAACATGTCACACAGCTCGTGCCATAATAGATTTATTGAAAGACACGTTTGGTGACCGCCTAATTTAACGTTTTGGACCTGTGAATTGGCTTCCAAGATCTTGTGATTTAACACCGCTAGACTACTTTCTGTGGGGCTATGTAAAGTCATTGGTCTATGCGGTAAAGCCACAAACGCTTGACCATTTGGAAGACAACATTCGCCGTATTATTGCCGATATACGGCCACAAATGTTGGAAAAAGTCATCGAAAATTGGACGTCCAGATTGGACTACATCCGCGTCAGCCGTGGCGGTCTATGCCAGAAATCATATTTAAAATGTAATGCCACAAGATTATTTTTCGGATAAATAAAATTCATGTCAATCGAATAATCCATCGTTGTTTTATTGCAACTTAAAGTTCTATACCTCTATAAAAACACCCTTTATTTGCAATGTTATATTCCTCTTGTTTTTAAAATGTTTTAAAATGTTTCTCTGGCTTAAAACATTTTTTTTTGTTTTTGTTATTGTTTTTGGTTTTTAACTGGAGTCATATTACCATACTCTCGGTTGGAATTGAAGCCATTTTATTTACTTTTTTTTACTTTTAAGTTTTAGTGGTCTGTGCCAAATTTATTTGTACATTTTTCCACAAGACTGATTTCCTTAAATAAATCACGGCTAAAAGGTTTCGATTAAGAGTTAAGTTTCACTAGCAAACAGTACAAACGTTAAAATGGTTATTCATTTTGTAAAAGTATCGTGTTACTTAAATGTTAATTCGTATTTCTTGTTAAATTAGTAGGTCATTAACTGTATAGAATAATGGCCCTCGGTTCCAATGTTGGCTTAAAAATTCTTTTCTCAAATATAAACAATATCAGCAGGATAACATGTCTGCAATTAGAGTATGTTCAATTCAATGTTAAAAATTTAGGAATGTTAACAGCAGTCAGTTAACAATTCGTTTTTAGGTTAGATTAGGTCAGAAGCCGTGTACTTGTCAATTAAGACAGGTACAGTACCCGGAGGTCAAATTGACCAATTGTACAACGTCCTAGTTTCTCACACCACTTATGTTGTATGCGTTAATTTTAAAGTCGACTTCGAACGACAGATTTTTGAGAAACTTTTTCATGGCAATTTTATTTACTCTCAGAGTTTTTGCCAGAAATCTGCTGAGAGGAAGTCGCCGAAGAAATACTTTTTGTATTTTGTCACACTACCTACTAGACTACGGCGACTTCATTCGTTTTTAAATTTGTTATGTTTATCTTTTCTTCGGAAAGATTATGTTAATTCCAAAGAACATATTGCGGGTCTGCTCAATCTATGACCACAATAGAAATAGAATTAACAAAGCAGAATGTATAGTTAATTACGGGTTGATGCATTAAGGGTTTTTAAATTCAAATCAAAATAAATTTGAATCAATTTGAATATTTGCAAGTATGGGATTCAAAAATTTTTAGATTATAAGTTTGCCCAGGATCTTGAGTTTTTACAGGCGAACAGATTCGACATATATGTTCGCGGTTCTGGTAATTCTAAATCAAACCCAGGGAAACTTTAATATAGATTTGATTGTACTTCATAATAAAGCTTTTCTATCGGTTGGGCCATCTATCGGTTTAAATTCGAACCAACGGTTATTTCGAATCTGGAAACACTTATATCATTCTATTCTGTTACAAAATTCAGTATATTATCTCCACTGAACGTAATGAATCAATCGAAGGCCAACATTCGCGATGCCATTACTCGGAACTGTGCACGAAGATTGCACCGATCGAATGAGGTACTTTGAGGCTAGCCGCGCAAGCCATATAAATCAAATAATATTCCATTTCTAACAGGAACAATAAATTTAAACTTTTAAATTTCCTATATAACTGCAAAACGTTCATACTGGACATAGGCCATCAAATAGTTCTTTCCATCTGATTCTATCGTTGGCTAACACTTTAGCTTGGTTCCATGTAATTTGTGCCAATACTAGTTCACGTTTTGTGCAACGTATGCATGTGTTTCTCGGTCTCCTTTAGCTTCTGTATCCTAGATGGTTCCAGTCTCACTGGACGATGTACAATATGCCATATCCATGTCCATTTACGCCTACGAATCTCATTTTCAATAGGTATACTGTTTTTGCGCTACCAAAGATCTTATTTTGGTATACAGTTTGACCAGAAAACACGCAGCATTTGACAGGATTTGACCATCCCGTTGAAGCCAAACATGGTTCGCATCAATACCCTGAAGAGCGGATTAAAAAAATCGGTTGTCATGGTGCGACAAGTGCCTCCATTGGCCGTAAAGTTTGCGCCTTCCTCATTTTCAAGAAAATATGGGCCTATGATACCTATGCTTCACAAGCCACACCAAACAGTCACTCGTAATGGGTGCATTAGCTTCTGTAAGATCACGTGTGGATTCTTTGAGTCCCAAATACGGCAAATTTGCTTGTTAACGTACCCACCAAGATGAAGATGAGCTTCATCTGAAAAGATTATGATGGCCCAATAAATCCCAACATTGTTCAAGTGTAAATCGATTCATTAAGTTCAATGACAATGAATTTTGTTACAGAACAGAATCAAACAAGTATTGCCAGATTCGGAATAACCGATGGTTTAAATTTAACCGATAGATGACCCAACCGATACATAATAATGTTTTCTATTGTAATTAATTTAATTCTTTTGTTTAAAAACCATAGCAAAAGTACAATATTGAAGCAAAATTATCTGAATTGGCACGTGCAAACTCGAAGCATAATTAATATCTTTGAATATTGAGATTGAATTTGAAAGAAAAAATTATCCAAGGAAATGCTTTAAACTTTTTGCATGACAAACCTAAACTGAATAAATTGCAACAATTGTCAATTATTTTGTAAATTTTTTAAATTAATTAATCATTTGAATTCTTGTAACGTTACAGAACACGATCATTTCAAGCAACATGTTGAAGTTCTTAGTATACTTTGCATTTGAATTCATTTTCTGTTTAAACAAGAATGTATAGTTCGTTGAAGTTTGTCTCGGTACATGCCACTGTTTAGTTCTTTTTTTATAAAATTTTAAAAACCTGTTGTATTTTTAAAGCAAATCACTTTACGATTACTTTATTATGCCGTTTTTAAGTTTGAAATAAAGTTGTCACACCCATGGTTATGAATTCATATCGAATGGTTTAGAATTTACTCTCCTCTTGTGTACATTGCACACTTTAAATTGAAAGAGTTCTTGTGTTATTTTGGATAATTAATTTATTGTCTCTGACGTCGCCTTAGTCTAGGAAGTAGTGTGTTGGTTTATTAGACGTAAGACCAGGGTTCAAACCCCAGGCCAGACATCAAAACAAAATACAAAAAATATTTGTTCGGCGACTTCCTCTCAGCAGATTTCTAGCAAAAACTCTGAGAGCAAATAAAAATTGCCATGAAAAAGTTTCTCAAAAATCTGTATTCGGAGTCAAATTTAAACTATAGGTCCTGCCACTCATGTATGAAATTAACACACACAACATAAGTGGTGTAAGAAACTAGATCGTAATCCTGTCTGAAGGGTTGTAATGACCAATGTGTATGCAATTTATTTTCTCTATTTATATAATACGACGGTATTTCTATTAGGTTAAGTAAAATGCAGTGGTTATAATTTGCAATCCAGGGAGATGTTGCTTGGGTGCCCCTATGGTCTAGATAGTAGTGTGCCGAGGCTCACTATCTCTCTCTCTCGGTTCCCACCAGAGACTCTGGGTTTTTTTGATTGTCTGAGAAAAAGAAACTGAGAATTATTACCAAAAAGCAATTTTCGAAAAAAAAAATTATCGAAGAAATATACACTGATTAATAAAAAAAAGAAATTGTCTCACAGTAATGCTATAAGAAGTCGCCGTAGTCTAGTAGGTAGTGTGTTGGCTTATTAGACGCAAAAGCCTGGGTTCGAGCCCCAGGCCAGGCATCAAAGACAAAATACAAAAAGTATTTTTTCGACGACTTCCTCTCAGTAGATTTCCTGCAAAAACTCTGGGAGTAAATAAAAATTGCCATGAAAAGTTTCTCAATAAATAAAAATCTGTCGTTCGGAGTCGACTTTAAACTGTAGGTCCCACCACTTATGTATAAAATTAACACACACAACATAAGTGGTGTGAGAAACTAGGACGTTGTACAATGGGTCAATTCGACCTCCGGGTACTGTACTTGTCTTAATTGACAAGTACACGTCCTCTAACCTAACCTAACCTAATGCTATAAACACAATGGACGCAACGCAGCAAGCAAACTAATTTCACAAAAATCGAATACATGGATGTAGAAGGAAAAAAGTAACGCGACAACAAGCAATGATGCTGCTGCCTCGCATTTAGTCTATTTTCTATTTTTATTCGTAGCAATGAAAGAATTATTCCTAGCAGTAAGAGGATTTATGCTATCAATGAGGGGATTACTAATGTCTATACAATAACATCTTTGAAATATAACGCGCAAATACTATTCAGTGCTGTTTTTTGCCGCTACTGCCTTTATTATAGTTATATGAGGCTGCAAATTGTAAAATTGTTGTCCTTGCTGTGTAACGTCTATTGAGTTGGATTGAATCACTTCAAGTGGCTTTAGAAGGAAAAGATTTTGTTGTAAAATAACTTGATTAATGGATTGATTGATAAGAGAAAATATTATAGTTTTCTTCGATAACTTCAAAAACTCTAAATCTGTATGCAAATAGCTTAGAATCGCTAATATTGTTTACAAAAATGTAATTAAATAGTGTTTAGACTTTAAAGTTATGGATTGAATTTCCATCGATGCTCAGTGACTAGTGGGTATCGGAAAACTTTTCTTTTTCGGATCACAGTCTCACAACTTTCAGTATTAATTTAGATTGTGGCACTCAAGTACCTTTCGAGTATCCAAGTAGAACTGACTGCATTGGCTTTGGTGGAAGAATTTAGTAGCCAACAGCGTCGGTTTACTGCCAATAGCCAATTTCAAGTCAAATTGTTAGCCAATTCAAGTGACGAGATCCCGAGATCAGAGTCTAAGGTAGTAAAGACAAGTTCTAGCCTGGTAAGCTTCCTCTGATGGAAACAGAAGTTGTATATAAGCTCTCGAATGCACTAGCCTGGCCTGTTTTGGTTAAAACCATTAAAATTAAAAAAATACTTCGATTACTAACAAATATTACATGATTTATTTAAAACAATATTTAAATGGAAAAATAAAATAAGGTAAACAGTCCTAGAGTTCTTTCAATATACCATAGCAAAGATTTTCTGAGGATTAAAAATGAAACGTTTGGGGAAAGTTTAAAGAATTGAAGTGTAAAAAAACAGGATTTTATAATCGTAGTCTACTAGCCACTGTATTGGCTTATTAGACGATTAAACGTGGTTCAACAACCGGCTCCGACGACTTGAATAAAACGAAATATGAAAAAAGAACATTTCTTTAGACATTTCCTCTCCAAAAACTCTTAGAGTAAATCAAATTACCATCAAAAGGTTCTTTAAAATTTATAGTTCGGAGTCGAATTTAAACTGCAGGTTTCACCACTCATGGATAAAATTAACACATACAACATGGGTGGTGTGGAAAGCGTGGTTGTAATCCTGACTAAAGGATTAATCCAATGACCAATTAAGTAAGAAAGTAATTGTTTATTTAATTTGTTATTATTATTTTTAAATGAAATTCAGCTCAAGTCAAGCTATAAATGTGTAATAAGGTGTTTAGATATGCACCTTTATTGCGTAAATCGCAATAAACGTCATTATTGAGCTCAATATTTCATATAAAGTTACAATTAATAATTGCACAATAAATACGCAAATTGTTATAATATTGAGTAAAACTTAAAATGCAACACTGTTATAAGTGTGTTTAGTGAGCATATTACAATTAACCAAGCACTTTTTGTTAATATTTGACAACTTAAATGTCAACAACGACAAACAAAAAATAAACAACCAGCTATTTTGTTTACCATTGTCAAATGAATATTGAATAAGCAGCTGAACTGCGTATATTGATATTATATGCCTGAACACTTGAAATAGTGTACTTAATTAACCGAATATTGACTCAATAAAACTGCATATCTGAACATTGTATAAAATATTGCAAAAATTCATAGAAAACATTAATATCTGTTGCTGACGAATATTAATATCTTGTTAACGAATATTAATATGTTAATGAATTTCATAGTTCGTAGAACATAGTTAAAATAGAGTAAATTGTTCCACAACATTGTTGTTCCAGTTGACGAAGCGAAATATAAAACCACATCGCTTGGAATACGATAAGTGTATAACAATTTTAATCACCATCTTTTCCACATAATTTACAGCTGACTATCATCTTTGGATGGGTTGGTTGATTTACTCTCATTATCTTCATGATCACCATAACCATTAATGTCTGCTTATTAACAAAAAGCATTTATTTTCTATAATTTTAATTACTGTGTGGTATACATACAATACGATACCTTGAATGAACGAAGTTACTGGTCGACTGATTTTGTAAATGATTTTTTTTAAGTTCATAGTTTTTATAGCATTTGTTTTACGTCTTTACGTTTTGGATTTTGATTTTACTTCTTCTTTGTATACACATTGCCCTTTCAAACAATGCAACATTCATATGTGATACCACTAACTTTAAAATTTGGCTTCTCCTTCTTTCTTTCCACATAAATTTATGGTATTAAATTCTTGTAATAAAAAATGTTTTAAAATCTTTCCACGGTTACAGAAAACTTCTTTAACTAGAGCATGTAAGGCTTTACTAATGGAAACATTCATACATATCCACCATATATAAACAGTGAAATCCAGATGTTGCGAATCGCATCATTCGTTGTGTTGAGAAATGCCTCCATTAATATAAGGAATCGTTTCAGTTCGTGTTTCTATTTTAAATTCAATTTAAATGCACTGAAGAATTAACACGTTTTTTAATATGACTTCCGTATCCCTGGCATTTATGAATGGTAACGGATATCTGAAACATCCCTCTCCCTTGACATGACATTGTTATAACTGTATTTGTATTTAGGCAATTTAATGCCAAATATTGTCATCCAAATAGCTCATTTGTGAAATTTGTGTCTGGAGGATGAGTGGTACATCTCACGCAACTAAAAACAACAACAAATTTTAACTGTATTATCAAATGACAACGGGGGAAAATACATTCCTCATGATATAGTTACGAAAATGGAAATGGTGTTTTGCTTTTACATCGTTTAACATTAAAATTTTAAACAAAAGCTACAAAAACCGAAACAACGGACTTGTTTACATGATAAAAGAGTAAACAAAAATATAGCAACAAAACACCAGTATAAAAGAAATGATAAGTGAACAAAAATACAACAACAAACATCAGCATAAGAAAGTGATAACCAAGAGAACAAAAATGCAGTAACAAGCACTGCAAGAACAAATGTAAACAAAATACACAAACAATAATAATGTAAACAACATGTCTACATTTATAGAGATTTCGAGAAGGCGAAATCATTCGCCTTCAAGAGCATCCATCTGACTATTTACCCTGCGATATAAAAGGGAAGGCAAAGCATGCAACGGAGTCAGTAAAAGTTCAGTCAGTCTTGTGTGAAGACGCGATGTGTTTGAAGAGAATAATCGTGGTTTGAAGATCTCCTTTACAAAGATCCGTCGAACAATTGTTACTATTTACGCAAAAGAGTTGGTCAATTCACACAAACCGTTGTAACGTTGTATTCATTGTACTGTTGGACGACTATACAACAGTGTATGCTTGTTGTTGATAATTTTCATATAAAAATCCGATACACTTATACAAATTTTTTTAATATGTTTTTAATAAGTTGTGTTGGTTTCGTGCTATCAAATTTTTTGAATGCCAAAAGTTATGGAAAAGAATACGACATACACAATACAGCATAGCATTGAGCATTCACAAACAACCAAGTGTATCCAATACAACATACACGATACAAAGTCGTGTGAATTGGCCAAGTGTAAAGTAGAATAACAACCAAACCAACCAAGCATTGACGTTGTTTACATCGAGTTGTGAACAGTGGCATACGGAATTGTGCGAACAATAAAGAATTTAATTAAAACTAAACACAAATTAATTTTTTTTCAATCTACGAGCTCATATTTTAAAGGTTTTTAAAAGGTAAAAGCGTAACAATATTATTAAAGTTTACTCTCCGTATAATAACTAGGATTATTCAATGCCAAATACGAAAGTAGTTTTTTGCTCAAAATAATGAAATTTTCTTCAATTCCATATTCTGAGACAAACGAATACGTACTTATGTTTTGATATCAATGTCCAGGTACATTGGTAATAGTCATTGTAATAGATTTTAAAAAATTAAATTATTTTTTTAATAAAAAGAAAGTAAAAGTGTTGCAATTTCATAAGCTCTTAAAAGAGTATACGAAAAGTTGCATTTATTTGAGGTTAACTTTTAACTTTTATTAATTTTTAGAAAGAGGAAATTGTTTTAATGTTTTACGGTAAATTAAGGTCATTCTTGAAGAAATGATGTCAGCATTTTTACATGCAGTTTCTCACTATTTTTCTTTGAAATAAATGAATCATTTAACAGCCAGTTTTGCACACTATGAGAAAACAAACGAAAATATATAATAATTTACAATATTGTATTTGTTTTATTGCTTTTCGATTTAATGACCACAAGTCTAGATATGAAGTTTTTGTTTCATTATTAAAAAACTAACAAAGCGTTGATTTTGACACAGATTTTCTTCTGTTATAATATGTTCAGATATGCACTTCTATTGAATCAATATTTGGTTTATTGAGTACAATATTTTAAGTGTTCAGGCATAATATTATACGCAGTTCGGCTGCTTATTGGTTTTATTTTGTTTTGTTGTTTTTTACTCGGTTTTTTTTTATTTGTCGTAGTTGACATTTGTAATTGTAATATGCTCACTGAACACACTTGACAGTGTTGCATTTTAAGTTTTACTCAATATTATAAACAATATGCGTATTTATTGTGCAATAATTAATTGAAACTTTATATGAAGTATTGAGCTCAATAATGGCATTTATTGCGATTTACGTAATAAAGTTGCATTTCTGAACACCGTATTACACTGTACCATAATAATAAGAATGTTATTTGTAATCGAATGATAATAGATAAAACAAAATTGATAAATAAACTAAATGATAATAGAGTGTAAGATGTCTAAGTTTTATATCATATAGTGTAAAACTACGTTTAGCTTCAAAGTACAGACTTTATTCTTTAAGTTCAAATTTTTGTTTAAAGAAACTCAAAAATTTCAATTATAAAAATAATACACATATATACATATGTACGTAATTGTATACAGTCATGTGAAAATTAATAAGGACACCAATACTACACTTAGAGGTTTGACGAAAGGTCGTCTTTGAATGACTGATTTTTGAGAAACTTTTCGTGACCGTTTTATTTACACTCAGAGTTTTTGCCAGAAATCGGCTGAGAGAAAGTCGTAAAGAAATATTTGTTTATATTTTGTTTAGTTCGAGAGAACAACACAGGAATAAGCCAATACACCCCCTACCAGACTACAAAATATCGATATACTTGGAATAAAGCACATATTTCATTTGTACGAGGGCAATGATCCTGAGCACAAAGCTGAAGTTCTTCAGAAATGGCTGTTTAACAGTTATCCTCGAGTTATCAAAACTCAATATCAATCAGAAGATTTCATATTTCCTTTAAATATTTAAGGCAAAAACTGCAAAATTACATAAGGAAACATCCGATTTTGAATTAAACAGAACTAAAGAAGGCTCTTTTGGAGGGGCGGAGTAAATTAAGGACTGCCATATGGGAAATAATATTTATATTTGATTTTGATTTTGTTTCCCGTTGTTCTGATGATTCAGATGAACGGGCCTGAGTAGTACGCATTCGATCAGTTTTTAATCTCACTTCTCGTTGTTCAAGTGGTTCAAGCGAAAGGCTCTCAGCGGCATATACTCGAAGATTTTCCAGCCTCAATGCTCGTCTGATTCTAAGGCTCGTAATGCTCTTTTCTGCCGTGCTTGAGGTGTAGGTCGACCAATTGCTTGGCATTCATTTTGAATAATTTTCAGTGACGCCATCCATCGGAAATTAATCGCACCAACATCCTTCGACTCATGTGCAACAGCTTTGTTAAAGAATACACAGTTTACGATTTAATTCATTTTGAGTAATTTTCAGTGGCACCACCTGTCGGAAATTGTTCATACCAACTTACAAACATTCGTCGGCTCAAGCGCAACAACTTTGCTAAAGATCATAACATGATCAAATGCACAGTTTAGGATTTAATTCATTTTAAGTAATTTTCAGTGACGCCACCTATCGGATATTGGTCATACCAACTTAGAAACCTTCGTCGGATAATGCGCAACAACTTTGCTAAAGATCATAATATGATCAAATGTATAGTTTACGATTCTATAAGGTATATAAATAAACATTCATTTTTATATGGGTATGGGGGCGTCGCACTTCGCCTACTTCAAATTTTAAAATAAAAAGTAGCCTATAGTTCCTTCCAGACATACAGGAAGATACTGTGATCATTTCAAGAAAATCGGTCCAGCCGTTTAGCCGTCTATGGACTTCAAACAAACCCACAAACAATAAACACACATTAATTTTTATATAGAAGAAGATAAAAATTTTCATGTATGTTTAATTGAATTTGATTTTTTTAGTTAATTATCGTTTAAATAAATTAAATTATCTGACTTAACCCTAAATTTTTAAATTTAATACAGCTTTCTTAGTTTTTTCTGTTCACTTAAGTCCTTAATGGCGAGTGGACCATTTTCACTGTGACCCACTGTATATCTGTTGAAATGAACTAATGCTCAATAAAACAACCTTTTTGTCAATGATGAACAGTTTGTATGAATTTTATAATTTTAAGCATCAAGAATTGCTGAATTTATTTACAAAACAAACTTAAAAACCTTTCTAGTTTGGTTTAAGTTACCACGTATCAGTTTTTAAAAAATATTCATAAATTTATACATATTGGTTTTTTTTTTTTTTTTTTTTTTTTTGTAACGTTTCTACTTGTTTTGTCGCACCTCTGTGTGTTAGTTAAATAATGTTTTTATGAATTAAAGTCAATTTATGTTTATGATTAACTATCATGCAATGCATGTTTTGAATTTAAACAATTTTTGCTCAAGTTTAAGTATTTTTTTTCTAATAAACTTTTGCATGTCATGTGCTCGTACAACTCTGTTATATGTAGTGTGGTGGCAGTCTTACTGGTAATGGTGATAACTTATTTAATTGCATGATTGAGATTTTTAACTAAAAGTATGTATGTAAGTATGCATATACAGTATGTGCAATATCAGTTTGATCAAATGTAGCATAACGATTTAATTTTTTTCTTTTTTGAATTTCTGATGGTTAAGAGTATTTTGCGATAACTTGTTACCGCGATTTATTTTTTTCTTGTTTTTATTTCTTTATGATAATGATTTTCTCTGCTACAAAAAAAAATACCCTCCATGTTATAGTATTTTACTCCAACGTTATAGTATTTTAAGCATTCATACGAAAAGTTAAACGCAATAAAATAAAAACCTGGGCATGCAATAAAACTAGAAACTTTTCTTTAATACTCGTACACCAATAAGTCGTGTATGGTGGTATGTGCTGTAGTAATTTTTTATTTAATTTTTGTTTAATCGTTGGGGTTTTATTCGTTTAAATGTATACAAAATACAAATAATTTTTTTCTATTAGGCTTCTGGCTTTTAGCAAATTTTTAATCTTAAGAGTTTAAGGGCCATTATTACAACTTGCCGTTAACTAAAGTGAGGTTTTCAACGGGCAGATAAATTGCTTTTCATTATTATAAGAAGACAATATAGTAGAAGTGAGCGTTAAGCTAAATGGAGGATCATCCTACCGGTAACTTTTAAAGTTAAGTTTATGTATGAACTTGCCATACATACATATATATTATTTTCAATATGGCAACTTTAAATATAAACAAAATGAGCATATAAAGGGTCCGCCATATAACTTTGTTTTTTGAAAATGCTTTAAAAAAACTACTGAATATTTTCTCAAATTTCTTTTGTTATTTGAAAGTACAATCCTTCCGGTTAATAATGGAAAATAATTTCATTTAAATGGCCATACAGTAGCCTACACGATCGGTAAAATTTTTAAGCACATTATCGATTGTGTGCAGCTGTATTTCACCAATGGCTTCGCGAATATTGTCCTTTAAAGCGTCAATTGTCTCTGGCTTATCGGCGTAACACTTATCTTTGACGGCACCCCACAAATAATAGTCTAACGGTGTCAAATCGCAGCTCCGAAGTGGCCAAACGACCGCAAAGCAAATTCGTTGAACATGTCCCGATAACGCTCGTCATTGACTGTAACGGCCACTCCTTGGTAATTTTCAAAGACAAATGGCCCAATTATGCCTCTGGACCAAAATCCGCACCAAACAGTGACTCGTTTTGGGTGCGTCGCCTTCTCAATGTATGCGTGCGGGTTTTCTGTGCCTCAAATGGCTGCATGGCTGCATGGCTGCCTCGGCTGGCCATGCAGTAGCCTACACCAGAAGATGCCGATTTTGGCAAAAAAAAATCTTGGCGGGTATTTGAACGAATTTTTGTTCACAAAAATTGAAGAGGAGGATATTGGCAACATTTGGTTTCAACAGGACGGCGCTACGTGCCACACAGCCGGAGCTACACTCGATGTTTTGCGCCCTGTTTTTGAAGATCGCATTATCAGCTCAGCTTTGCGGTCGTTTGGCCACTTCGGAGCTGCGATTTGACACCGTTAGACTATTATTTGTGGGGTGCCGTCAAAGTTTAGTGTTACGCCGATAAGCCAGAGACAATTGACGCTTTAAAGGACAATATTCGCGAAGCCATTGGTTAAATACAGCTGCACACAATCGATAATGTGCTTAAAGATTGGACCGATAGTGTAGGCTACTGCATGGCCAGCCGAATCAGCCATTTGAATGAAATTATTTTCCATTATTAACTGGAAGGATTGTACTTTCAAATAAAAAAAGAAATTTGAGAAAATATTCAGTAGTTTTTTTCAAAACATTTTCAAAAAAAACGAAGTTATTTGGCGGACCCTATACAACAATGTTGCAAAATTGAAATTTTAAAATGATACTGAACTGTAACTGAAAGAGTACTTTTTCGCATCAAATTGTACTTTTATATAGAAATACGCATATAAATGGTCATTGCAACCCTTCAATCAAGATCATGATCTAGCTTCTCACGCCATTTTTTATGCGTGTTAATATTCATACATGAGTGGCGGTACCTATGGTTTCAATTCGACTCCGAACGTCAGATTTTTTAACAAATTTTTCTGGAAGTTTAATATCTCTCACAGTTTTTGACAGAATGAGGTATCCAAAGGAATATTTTCTTCATTTTATTTTTTGTTGGAATTTGAACCGTGGGTTCACATCTAGTAGGCCAGCACACTACCTACTATACTATTTATTTATTTATATTTAATACACGTACGAAACTGAACAGAAAAATTAACGACTTATACGTATTCCTCACATGCAAAAAACTGTTGATTCTGAATGTAACAAAACGTAAAAGTCCCATTTATTCACACGTTAACGTCCGTTTTTAGCATGTGAAGAGCAATGTAAATGCTTAGCGAAATTATATTACGGTTCGGCAAGCGTTCTCATTGCTTTTCGCATATCCAAACGTCCAAAGCGGAGCTAAAGGCTAATTCTACTTTTTGCAATGCGTTGCGAATGCATTGATAATTAAAAAGCGCAAGACATAAAATATTTAATAACAAAAAAAGTACTGAAAGCGTCGCGGGGGTACTGCGGTATTTTTGAAATGAAAAAGTATTGAAAAAAGTACTGAAGTACTGAATTTTTCAACACTGATATACAACAAAAAAAAAACGAAACCCGTCGTTGCCACTGCGTTTAAAAAAATATTGTTTAATTGAGCAGTGTTATCGACATTGCTCCGGCGCTGCCATATTTTTGAAAAACTGAACTTTATTTTATCAGTTGTAATAACGAAAATAAGTTAAAGTTGACTTTAAAGTTCACTTTAGCTAAAGTTACCTTTTACTAAACCCAACTTTAACGGGAAGTTGTAATAATGGCCCTAAGTATAATAAACCGACATTTGCTGGTCCAATAGCAATTTTTTTAAAGGTACAAGAAGAATAAATTTATACCATAACACCTTCAGCCTAAAGTGTTGCAAAAGGTTTTGGATCTAGATTGACTCATTGTAGCTACACAGCGCAGTAGTCAGACATATCTTGAACAATGGATGCCTGATATTGTAAGAATTCCTTGTTAAGACAACTAACCTCAACTTGATACAGCAGACAAAAATATCCACTTAAAATATTATTACTGATGTACGTAAGTACATCACATCTACATCGTCACCGGAGATAATTTTATGACTCATCCTGCTGGTACTTTACTTTAACGGCTCCGCTAAAAATACTTGTCAGCGTCTATGGGCGAATTAAGAATTCTGACTGGATTGGAATTCTATTTTCGGAAATAAAGATTACTGTAGTGCCATCCCCACTGTTTATGATACTTAATATTTTACTTTAATAATTATACTATTAATTATATTACTATATTACATTATTCTAATTATACTACTTATTAAGCTATAATTATACTACTTATTATACAACATAAATATTATAAGCTAGATGGTAAGATTTGTTGAAAAGAAGTGATGAGAAATAAAGAGAAGTTTAATATGTACGAACGTGCTTTCAATCATTACATGGCGATCCTGCCATTTGGAAATTGCGTTGCATACATTTAAAAAAAAAAAATATTGTGTGCAAAATATTATTTGAACTGAAACAAACGAAGAAGAACTATTTTTAAAAGTAATAAAAACAAACAAAACAAAATACCAAGTGAATGAAAATCAAATTAAATCTTAAAAATTAAATTTTATTATTTAAAAGAAAAATTTAGTGAAAAACACAAAAAAAAAATAACCAACACGAAAGAAACAAAGGAATTCTAAATAATAATAAAAAAATACCACAAAATAAACAGGTTTTTTTTAGCATTTAAGATATATTTGTAAAATATTGTTACGTTTTTACCTTTTTAAAAACGTTTAAATATGAGTTCGTTAATTGCAACAAAGTAAAAACAAATATGTCTTTAGTTTTTCTTAACTGTATTTATTATTTACACTACTTTTGTGTGCCACCGTATAGCACTTAAAGATACAACAATAATAAACTGTTTTATTCACTAGTTTACACAACTATTCGCTAGATCTTTACAACCACGACTTATTTTTGTTCGCACGCAACTTCACACAAGGCTGACTGAATTAACTCTGACCGTTGCTTGCTTTGTCCAGCCCTTTTATAGTCCGCACCAGTGTTGCCATAACGGCATTTAAAGTGCAATTCTAGCACTTTTTTTCGTCTGCTGCACTTTTTTTTTTTAAAAAGATGCTAGATGCTTTTTAGCACTTTTTTGCCATTTTCTGTATTTTTTTAGCACTAAAAGTGCATTTTATATATATATATATTATATTATTTATATTATTTTTTATTTATTTTGTATTGCATTCTAATTCATATTTCAAATTATTTTTTATTAATGCAATAATAGTCCTTTTTTAATTTAAATTAATTCTTAAAATTTATATTTATTTTTGAATGTTTTCAAAAAAGAAAAAACAAATACAAAAAATTTAATATATTTTTTCTTCAATCAAATGTAATAAATATTTTTTTAAAACATTTTTTTTTTCATATTCTTTACAATCTATTCTTTTACAATCTATCCCATTGGGGATAATAAGCAAATTTGATACTGTAATATATACAAGTAAATGTTGCACTCCATTGAGAACAACATCATTTTAACAATAAATTTTTATAGTATTGTAATTATTTTTAAAAGCTATCTTACATATAATTAAATGTATATATACATTTAAAAAAAACAATAACAATTATCGAAATGGTAAATCAAGTATATGATAACGTTTAAGTCTTCTCAGTCCTTCAGTTTCGTCTAGTAGAGATATCGCTAGTGGGTTGGAGTGGTTGCTTAATCTGTTAAGATAGTTTTCGCTATATTTCTTTATTTCGTCTTTAATTGTTGGCATGTGTAAGTCATTATGAATAGTTTTATTTGAAATAATTAAATAATAATTATTAAATAATAATTAATATAAGAAGCATTAACAATTAGCCTCAATGTCTTATTTTGATACCGTTGAAGAAGTTCTACATTGGAGTTACTGGCAGTTCCCACAATTGTATGCCATAAGTCCACACCGGTTTAAGTATTGTTTTATATATTATTAATTTTGTTTCAATGCTTACTTCAGATGTAGGCTGAAGAAGCCAAGAAGCGTTTGGTTTTTATATTAAGATGTTTTTTTTTTGCCTTAATGTGAGGCTTCCATGTAAGCTTTTTGTCAATAAGAAGACCAAGATATTTCACACTGTCTCTTTTGGGAATTGTGTTGCCATTAAGGAATAATTGTGGGCAATTCCTTTTCGTAACGTAAACACAACATGTGCAGATTTTTCGGTATTCACTTTGATATTTCATTGAGATAACCAAAGCTCAATTCGGTTTAGTTCATTTTGAATTAGATTTGATGCATTTGTTGGACAAGAACTCGATGCTAATATTGCAGTGTCATCGCTTAAGTTGCAAGTAAAACGTTATCTGTTAAAGGTATATCTGAAGTAAATATCGTATAGAGGGTTGGTCCCAGAACACTGCCTTGCGGAACACCTGCTTTTATATCGTATATGTTGGCAAAATCATCGTTCACTTTAACGTAAAAACTTCGATCGTCTAAATATGATCTAAGCAGTAAATAATAGGGAGTTGGTAGCAACTTTTTGAGTTTAAAGAGCAAACCAATATGCCAGACTTTGTCGAATGCTTGCTGAACATCCAAAAAGACACCAAAACAATATCCTTTCCTTTCCAAGGTATTTCTGATAAAAGCCACAATACGATGGCATTGTTCTGGAGTGCCATGTTTATGCCTAAAACCAAATTGGTGTTCAGGAATAATATTAAATTTGTCAAGAATTGGTGACATTCTACTTATAAATATTCTTTCAAAAATTTTGGAGAATGTAGCCAGCAAATTAATAGGCCTATAGGAAAATAAATAATTTTTTATTCCATATACTTGATTAAATCAATCTAAATTCATATTTATTAAACCAAGATAATTTTTTTTTAAATTTCGAATAATTTTAATAAAATTAAATTAAAAAAAATTTATAATGAAAAACGCTGTTCATATTGTAGTTTTTTTTAATGACCGGTTTTAAAATTTTGGCACTTTTTTATTCAGGATTGCACTTTTTTGACAAACTTTTTGCACTTTTTCCAAACCGGCTTCTGGCAACACTGGTCCGCACACACGCGTATCAATCAGTACGATGAACGTTCTCGATGTGAAAGGTTCTCGCTCGCGCGTTCTCGAGAACTCTATTGCTAGTACATTGTTGTTTGTGTACTTTGCTTATGGTGCCGTACTAGGCGCAACCACGTCCGTCATACATATGTGTGTGTGCAGCTTTAGATAACCAACACGTTGATTCTATACTAAGTGTTAGTGTGCGTTTGTATCGTGTGGCTTTGTGTTGGTGTAGCTGGTAGCTTTTGTTTATCGTTTTTATTGTTAAACGATATTAGGTCGTTTCGCTTTTCGTAACAATATTGAAAACAAAAACAAACAAACAATATACCACTTACTACTCAAAATAATATTTTAAAAATAATAATAAAAAAACAGAAGATTAACGTTCAAAACAGCACTTGCCGATTAACACTTGTGAAAATATATAAATTAAAGAACATTTTGGAAATCGGACTTAGTATGTATTTAAAAATTGAATCGTTCAAATACAGTTTACAAAAAAGTATAATACAAATACAACAAAAAAAAGGAAAAATACAGTTCGAAAAAACTACTAAGAAAAAATACAGTTACACGAAAAAAAATCAAACACTTTAAAAAACTGTATTAAAGTACCCACAAAAATATTATTGTAGAAAAGTGTGTTAAAGACCTCCCTGTAAAACTAAACTTGATACGCAAAAATTTATTAATTGTTACAAGCTCTCAAATTAAAAACACAAACTCTTTTAAAAACACAAACAAAATTAAAACATTAAAACTACAGTTAAAAAGAAAAAACAACAAAAGAAAAAGTACAGTTGAAACCAAAATTAAAAAAAAATTCTTTTTACGAAAATTGAAATGTGAAAAAAAAGTACAGTTAAAAAAAACAACAAAAGAAAAAGTACAGTTGACACCAAAATTAAAAAAAAATTCTTTTTACGAAAATTGAAATGTGAAAAAAACTACAGTTAGAAAAAATAAACCACAAATACAAATATTTTTGTGTCGATTAACTCAAGTGATTTCTCAGCGCTAAACTGCACAACACAACAACAACAGCAAAAATAACAGCAAAAATAAAGCAAACAACAAAATATAAAAAGAAATAATCAACAAGAACAAAACAACAACATCAACTACAACATAATTTGCAACAAAAACAACAAAAACTTCACACTGGGTCCCAAAATGCGAGAGAAGAGGCATCGAGCGTATTTGAATAGGCGAAGGAAAGGTTAAATAATAAGTAGTTAAGCCTTTTATTAATTAAAAAAAAATTATAAATAAATAAAAAAAAAAAAATTTTTTTAACAAAAACAAAAAAAGTTAAAATGTAAAAATGTAAAAAAAACAGAAGAACAAAAAAAGAATATTTCTATATAGTATATAATTTATATAGGTTATATAATTTATATATATAATATATTTATATATATATAATATATTTATATATATAATATAAAGTACTGCCTAAAAATATAGCGCACTTTCAATATTTATTTTAGTATCCTTATATCTGCTTAAAATAGTAAATTAAAAAAAAGATTTTTTTGTCATTTTATTGGAAATATTAAGGTTTATTAATTCCGTAACACCATAAATTTTAAATTTACAAAATAAAATTTACGGGACTTCTTTTGTGAATTTGCTTCCAAATATTTAAATCAAAATTATAGCGCACTTATAACATAAATATTTAAAAAAATTCAGAACATGATATTATGTTAAAACTTCAAATAAGTACGGAGGAATACTTCCACCTTTGGCTTTCAAGACACATTTTATTCTATTTGGAATGGATTTGACCAAAGAAGACTAGTCATTTATTGTTATTTTTGACCAAATCTCCTTTATAGCACATTTTAATGCTTGTGCAGTTGTTATTTTGTAATTTTGAAGGTCTCGATCGATAATAGACCATATGTTTCCCATCGGATTAATATCAGGTGAAGTTGGAGGCCAATCAAGTAGAGGCATATTATTACTTTTGAACCAATCCATTGTAATTTTTGCCTTATGACATGGAGCGTTATCTTGTTGAAAGAAAGCCTCAATTGTTTCCGATCCGAACATTTGCTCATAATATGATTGAAGTTTTTCAGAAATTAATTCAATGTAGTTTCTAGCATTTAAACGTCCTTCATAAAATAGTAGAACACCAGTACCATGAGCAGTGAAACACCCTCATACGCTTACAGAATCCCCTCCACCTTGGGCACTTGGTTTAAAGCGGAAAGGTTGGCTACTTTCGTTCATTGTTCGTCGTACAAATGATCGATTTTTTCGATTTATTAACTCAAAGTGGGACTCGTCGCTAAAAATTACCTTATTCCAATTCTGTTCTGTCCAATGTGTACTTCTTACACCAATCTAACCTTTTTTATCTGTTGCCTGTTTCTGTAAGGACGTCGTTTTTGGGTGTAGCTTTTAAGACCGTAGCTAAAAAGACGCCGGCGGGTTGTACTGGCACTTACTAATTTTCCAATTGCAGATGCCCATTCGGAGGAAAGTTGACGGCTACTTGCCGTTCGATTTCGCTTACACATTTGGATTAAATAACGATCTTCTGCTCGTGTGGTACATTTCAATCGTCCCTGGCCAGGCTTATTAACAAGGGGATCATTATTTAAAACTTTTTTTTCAACATTATAAACACATTTTCGGGAAAATCCAAGCCTTTTTGAAATTTCTGTATGAGACAGCTTTTCACCAAGTAGTGTTTTGATTGAAATTTTTTGTTCAAATTTAACTTTTTTACGACCCATTATTTCAAATAACGAAAATTTTAAATTACTAATGAAAGGGTTTAAAATTAATGTAACACGTGTATAACTAATAATGAAAAATGAAACAGAATTAAAATTACACAAAAATATAAAAAGAAAAATACCGTTACGAAGGAGATTTTAAAATTTCAAGAGAATGCGCTATAATTGTGACTCTTAAATTTGAAGCATAAGAGTTAAAAAACTTTAAGACTCTTTGATATATATTTTATTAAATTTGTTAGTATCGTATATGTTTAAATGTAGTTGTGATGTTTATAAAAAAGTAAACATAAATTTATTTAAACGTGGATTATACGAGTTATTCTCGTTAATTGTTTTTATTCTGAAGTGCGCTATATTTTTAGGCAGTACTTTATATATGTAATTTATGTATATCTAATTTATATAATTAATTTATATAAGATATATATAAATTCGTAGTTTATGTAGTATATAGTGTATATGTTTTAAATAGTTTATATAGAATATATACAATATGTAGCATTTGAAAATTCATTAAATAAAAAAAATATGTATAATATTTCAATCATTACATTACTTTACATAGCTTACTTCACATTTTAATCAGTTCAAAGGAATTTCGTTTTTGATTATATTTTGTTTGATTGAAATTGGGTCTATATTATGAACAGAATTTTTTTAATGTCAGAATATGAATTTCACATTACCATTTTAAATGTCAGAAAATGAATTTCAAATTACTATTTTTAAAGAACTATTATTAAATTTTTACAAGGTTAAAAAACGAATATTACAAAATAGACCAGTATCAACCAAACAAAGTAAAATTGAGGAGTACATAGGTTCTCTTATCACAACATATAATAATATTTTAGCATACACAGAACCCAATTTTGGTGTTATCTGACCAAACTTCATAAGTGGCAAGATACTACATTGTAGGGAGATATTATTCAAATGTTTTAGTAAATTGAATTGTAGGATAAAAATTCCATTTGGTGTATATTTGTTTGAGGAAATAAGAAGAGATATTTTGACAGACTCTGAGTCCGAGGTTGAAACTGGAATGAGTAGCTCCGATTGTGGAACGGATACAGAACGGTAACGTGACATTGGTTTAAATAGTGTAAATATCGAGGACGAAAATATTGCGATAATGGCTTCGATCGAAGAAAAGACGGAATTTATTACGATGTGCTCTAGTATCATTCGTGAAAACTACGATGGGAATTCCGTGAATCTGAGCTCTTTTTTGGACAAAATAAATTTAATTGATGAAATTACAACACCGAATCTTACTACTTGTTTAATATCTTTTGTGAAATCAAAATTGGACGGCAAGGCCAGAGAAGTACTCCCAGAGAATATTACTTCTATAGATGAAGTTAAGGATGCTCTAAAAACTAGGATAAAGCCGGACAGGTCTGTGTATCAAGAACAATAATTATGAAGCTTTTTCGAGAACTGTTGAGGACTTAGCTGATGCTTTGCAGCTAAGGCTATAGCGTCAACAGTGAACGTATGCAGAAACAATGCGAAATCGGACATGGTAAGCGCAATTTTGGCTTCAAGTGTTTTTAGCGAACCTAAGGATGTTTTATTATTCTTATTGAGGAGTCTAGCACCCAAAAGCAGTGTCAAATTCTGGCTATGCGGCACAGTGGTAGTAGGCCAAATTATAGTGCGCGGAATAATGATTTTTACGACTCACGGGGCGATAACCATAATTCTTATAGAAGTAGATCGCGCTATAATGACAACTATAGGCCACGAAATGACGCTAACAGAGGTCGAGGTAATAAAAATGCCGGTCATAATAGAAATCGGTAGTCAAAATATGGGCAATAATTTTCGGCGTCAAGAAGTCTAGGTAAGGACTTTAAACGCGGAAGTCCCTCAGCAGGACATGTTGAGGGAGGAGAAACACTAGATTATGACGTCAAGATTACACACAGAAGAATATATAGCCTTAATCTAAACTACTCTGATTTGATAAAATTACACTGTTCTGTATCGAATAATGTGAAGACGTTTTTAGTTAATTCGCAGGCTGATATTTCGGTTATAAAAGTTTCTTGCATAGATAATAATTTAAAGATAGATAAGCAGAATACCATCGACATTGTGGGTATAACAAGGAATACGACAAAAACTTTAGGCACAATTGATACTACCTTATTTTTTCCTAATTGTTCATTGCCTCAAATTTTTCACGTTGTTCCGGATGGTTTCAATATACCATCTGATGGAGTTTTGGGCAAGGCTTTCCTGAAGTCTAATAGGTGTCGGATTGATTATAATTCAATGACAGTTTCATTCCAGGTTGGCGGTAATAATAGGGTAATAGTTCCAATAATTCACGGTTTTAACGGAAATTCATGTTTTCTACCACCAAGGTGTGAAGTATTTCGGGAAGTTAGTTTAGGAAACATATCCGAACCGGTATTTATCGATTGTCATGAGATCTGTGAAGGTGTGCTCATTGGTAAATCTATAGTAAATTCAGGAAACCCTGTTGTGCGGATTTTGAATACAACGTACGAAATTAGGTTCATACGAGACTATAATATCAAGTTCGAGAAACTTTCGAATCTCTATGTTTATTCTATAAATAAAACCTTTCCGGATGAACACCGTGCTCAAAGTTTAAGAAAGACTTTATATGGAAGGATGCCTGATTACGTCAAGGATGACTTGATTACGTTATGTTTAGAATACGCGGATATCTTCGCTCTGGATAATGATAAAATGACTAAGAACAATTTTTACGAGCAGAAATTAAGACTCAAGGACAAAGAACCAGTTTACGTGAAAAATTATCGTCTTCCCTATACGTCTAGAAACGAGATAAAACTGCAAGTCCAGAAATTACTTGATAACGACCTGATAGAACCAAGCACTTCAGAGTATAACAGTCCGTTAATCATAGTACCGAAGAAAAGTTCAGATAATACGAAATCTTATCGCATGTGTGTGGATTTTAGGGCCATCAATAGGAAATTAATTGCGGATAAATATCCTCTCCCAAGGATTGACGAAATACTCGACAATCTTGGAAGGGCTAAACATTTTTCTACTATTGATTTATTTTCTGGTTTCCACCAAATACCCCTTCATGAGGATTCGAGGGAAACATTCCGATGGAAGGTGTTACCGTTTGGGTTAAACGTGGCACCAAACTTTTTTTCACGCATGATGGCAATTGCACTTTCAGCATTGGAACCTAATAAAGCTTTTCTTTACATCGATGATATAATTGTAGTAGGCTGTAGTAAACAACACCATTTAGAAAACATCTGTAATGTTTTTAGTATATTAAGGAAGCATAATTTGAAAATTAACCCCAATAAGTGTAATTTTTTCCGTCCGGAAGTGACATTTCTCGGTCATAAGTGTACTGCAAAGGGCTCGAAAACTAACGGCTATAAAAAATATCCGGTTCCTAGGGATAAAGATTCTGTTAAACGCTTTGTGGCTTTTGCGAACTATTATAGGAGGTTTATTCCTAATTTTGCAACTATTGTAGCTCCCATGAATTATATTACACGAAAAAAAGTTAATTTCTTATGGGATGAAAAATGCCAGAAATCCTTCGAAAAGCTTAAATCCGAACTTATATCACCAAAGATTTTACAATATCCAGATTTCAGCAATTTATGATCACGGTCGATGCATCTGAAACAGGATTTCAGAATTTCCATGGACATGATTTACCAGTATATTTTGCTTCAAAAGCGTTTAGTTTAGCTGAGCAAAGAAAACCAGTTATTGAACAAGAACTTCTTGCTATATATTTTGCTATTAACCAATTTCGCCCTTATGTCTATGGAACTGAATTTGTCGTTAGAACTGATCACCGACCTTTGGTATATTTGTTTAACATGAAGGATCCGTCATCCAAATTAACAAAAATAAGACTTAAACTTTCTGAATACAACTTTTCCATTGAATATATTAAAGGCAAGGAAAATGTAGATGCAGATGCGCTGTCGCGTATATCAATTGATGAAATAAAGAACGGTAATATTTTGGCAATGACAACTAGATCGAAATCTAGACATACTACGATGGGAACAAAACCTTCTGCATGTGATGGCACAATAAAGGTGCATGTTTACGATAAATTTTCACATGAATTTAGCAAGAAAGTCTCCCAGATAAGGTCTCAGATATTTTATAAAGATGGGCAAATTACTAGCATAAAATTGAAGATTTATAACAGATACAAATTTAAATTTCATATAGATGTAAATGTTGTTAACGGAGCATTGAATTACGATGATATGCTTTTCAGGCTCCAGAGAGAAGCCAACAATAATAACATTTATATGACAGAATGGTCCAAGGATGATTCATTTTTTAGTAGCAATAGCATGAACGAATTGAAGACCCATGGGAACAAGATTTTGAAAACATTGGAGATTATGTTAGTAGACCCAATTGAGACAGTTGTTGACAAAGATAAAAGGAATAAACTTTTGGAAGTCTATCACAATGATCCTATCGTAGGTGGTCACTGCGGACGTAAGAGACTATACGCAAAACTGAAAACGAAGTAGTATTGGAAAGGACATCGCGACGTTTATCTGAACGGTTCCTCGGTTGTGTAGTGAGACGAAAAAGTGTTAGTCGTTTGCTCTATTAAATAGTTTTAACAACAACGCAACTCTTTTGTATAACCACACACGATTTGTTTTTGTATGTATGTATATCGATTGCCTTGAGACAAACAGAAACAATATAAATGTTTGATGGATTCTATCAGAGATCAGCTATGAATTGTTTTTCGCTATTCATAAATATGTATAAATAAATGTGAAATTTAACTATCCTTATCACTCATTCAAACTCACTACAACGTTCATTTATAAATAAAGATTGCAATAAGCATGCGTACAACAACGTTGTCATCAAACTCATAGCAATCGAAATATGTTTGATTCATAAACGTACTCTTTTAGATTCATAACTTTAGGAAAATACTTTCAATACGTTTTCATAATTGATTCGAATGACTCGAATCATTCAACAAAATTTACAAAAAAAAAAAAGACGAAAAAGCAAAAAATAAGAGGGCGCAGCAAGCAGAGAAAACACACAACCGTCTAACCACTAGAATCTAGTGAGTATTTTAGTGTTCGTAAGCGAGTCATACTTATTAGACATAAGGAGAGTCGAAATCAACAACAACATCATACGTGTTGTTAAGTATGTATGTTACTTCAAACTTTGAATAAGTCATTCCAGGTTCCATGATATTTTGAGAAAAGTATGAGTGAGCAAAAGTAAGAGTGAAATTATAAGTGTGCTTTGATTCTACTCATTGCTGATCTCCGAATGCAGTATGTGTGCCATGTTTTGCTACCATACCTCCCCCCATAACAAAACATAAATTAATTGTTTTTTTCTGTTGCTACATTGTAACAGAGTACTGCGTCTGCACCTCTTCAGCCAGAGGAAGTACACAGCCACTAATAAATATAAATTTATATTTTGTCGCTGATCAACAAATATTAAATTTGCATAGGCGTAAAAAGAAAAAAAATTAAAAATTAATTACCAAGAAATTATCAGAAAAATACAAAAAATTTAACTTAACAAGTTTAAAAAAATTTAAAAGAAAAACATTTGAACACAAATTTAATCATTAAAAACCTTTTATTCAGGCCTTTTGATTAATTTCATTCATTTTCTTCTTAAAATCTTTAACTTGCTTGTATGCAATCAAATAACCTTGAAATCACAATAACATTACTACAGTATTACTCTTTAAACAGTAGTGTTAGTGTTTTTCGTATCAGAAAAAACGCAACACTCTCTATCTTCGTCTTTCTTGCAAACCACGATGGTACACACCATTAGTTCTGCAACCATAGCAACAAAATAATTTTATTGTGTTTGGTCTACAAATACATTTGAAACTTACCTGTTAAAAACTGCTCACCCACTCAACCCTCACCATTCTCCTCATTGTTACGATGCAATTTATTTCCCATACACGCACATTTGAAAATAAAGCCTATACATCATGCGTGTGCATGAAGCTACGCTACAAAAAAACACTTTTTCACATTCAAGGCCATGCACTAACAACACAACACAACAATTTTTTTCTTTTTTCGGTATTAACCGGTTACTCTGCTTTTTTACTCCAGCAAGGGAGTTTTGTTGTTGTTGTTGTTGTTTTTTATTTATACATATATTCATGGCCTTGCACTAACAAAACTTCACTATTCCACTTCACACTTTGCTCTCTTTTTTTTTTAACGTACATCACTTGCTGATGTAATCCATTTTGAAAATTTTTCATTTATTCTGATTTAAATTGCGAACCAAGAAAAATTAATTAAAACTTTTGTATTATTAAAAAACAATTACACACTTTTTATTACATAATATACATATTATTTTATTAACACATCTTTTATATTCGTTTGTTTATAAACAAACTTTAATTTATTACTTTTACTTTAAATTCTAAACCGCACAAATTTTTACCCACACCTTCTTTAAAAAGCACAAAAACTACTACTACCGGCTGTCGGCTTTGTAGTTCTTTTCAAAGCGATTAACTCAAATAACATATCAATCAATAACATGACGATTACAAGACAATAACAACAACAATTAGAAAAAACATCATCTTTTCTCATCTCTCCTTTACTTTTAAAAAGTACAAACAAGCAATGTCTCCTAAATTTTTTTGCTTACAGTAAATAAAATTCATAAAAATAAACACCAATGCACCCTATGAAGGGTGATTGCCTGTTACCCTTGCTCTTTTTATTTTAAAGAAAATAATATAACAGGAGTGCACAACATTTCATAAAAACTTCACGAAATGTTAAATCAATGTTATTTTTGTTTGTCACCAAACAATGTTAAGTAGATCTCTTGCATTCTACATTCTACAGCTAACAGCACCATTTCTTCTCTGTCCATTACTATCATAAGCATTCATAACATTGTTGTCGTCGTGATCAAGGTGGGGGAAGAGACGAAAAATTTAAACAAAAATTGTAGCAAAGCCAAAACAATGCAATTGTTCCTGTAAAATATCATAGAATCCATCAATACATTCATGTTGTTTCTTTTTTCTCACGACAATTAACATACATACATAAATGCATACAAAAACGTGTGTGGTTACTCAAAAGAGTTGTGTTGTTTTTAAAAACCCTTCAATAGAACAAACAACTAACACTCTTTCGTCTCACAACAATCGAAAAAGCATTTTTGCATGAAGCCGAATGCATGAACGTTTTTTTATACGCGTTATACATACATTGTATTAAATATGGTTAGAGTGGTATGAGAACGAATGAATGAATGCATGAATGGAAAATGAATAACAGAGCGAAGGAATTTGTGTGTGCATGAAGTGAAGTTTTGTTTTCTGCTGTTTTTCTACACACATTGCATTAAACTTGAATGTTTACTGTGTGTGGAAGAACATTAGGACTTTGAATGAATGACAATTGAAGGAGCATGAAAGCGAATGCAATACAGTTTTTCCACTAACATTTCTATTAAAATGCTTAACGAATGAATGAGTAATATTCGTATGATTACCTTGTACAACTATACAATTTGGGAGTGTAGAAGAAATATGTTGTTCTTCTATTTGGTTTTGTTTCTTATTGATAAAGCCATAATGAGAGAAACCGAAAAATAACATGAGTGTATTAGTTGTTGTTTGATTTTGTTTTCTTTCGGTTGTTATGCTTGCATTTGAAACTAATGAACAGAGAAAAAAGAGTGTTATTTGCCCTCATACAATGCAGAATGCAAGAAATCTTAACATTGTTTGGCAACAAACGAAAAAAACATTGATTTGTTTACTCTTCACATTTACAATAACAATGCCTTTAGAAATTATACAGCATGTTGCAATTTGGTTAACTTTCGTTAAGTTTTTATGCTCTACTCTGCTCTTATATTCTTTTCTTTAAAATAAGAAGAGCAAAGGTAACAGGCCACAACCTTTTGTGTTTGTTCTTGTTGGTTTTTAAATTGTCAGAGTGCTTATTGGTGGTTATTAATGTTAAGTTTTTTTTTGGTAATTTGATTACATTTTATGTATTTTATATACTGTATGCAAAAGAATGTAGGAGACATTGTTTGTTTGTATTTGTTAAAAGTAAAGGAGAGCATTTGCACTCAATTTCGCTTAAAGATGATGTTTTTTCTGATTGTTGTTGTTACTGTCGTGTAATCGTCATGTTATTGACTGATATGTTATTCGATTTAATTGCTTTGAAAAGAACTACAAAGCCGACAGCCGTCAGTAGTAGTTTTGTGCTTTTTAAAGAAGTTGTTGGTAAAAATTTTAGCGGTTTGGAATTGAAGGTTTAATAAATTAGAGTTTGTTTAAAAGAAAAAAAATTAAAAGTTGTGTTAACAAAATAATATATTGTGTAAAAAAACAACGTGTGTAATTGTTTACTTACGGAATAACAAAATTATAATTAAATTTTTTTGGTTCGCAGTTTAAATAAGAATAAATGTAAAATTTTCGAAATGGATGACATCAGCAAGTGATGTACGTTTAAAAAAAAATAGCAAAGTGTGAAGTGGAATAGGGAAGTGTTGGTGTTAGTGCAAGGCCATGTATGTATGTAAAAATTTAAAGCAGCAACAAAAAATCTTTGAATATGTAAAAAAAATTTAAAACTCCCTTGCTGGAGTACAAAAGCAGAGCAACCGGTTTATACCGAAAAAAATGTCTTGTTAGTGCATGGCCTTGAATGTTAAAAAGTGTTTTTTTTTTGTGCGTAGCTTCATGCACACGCATGATGTATTGGCTTTTTTTCAAATGTCGGTGTATTGGAAATAAATTGAATCGTAACAATGAATGGAATGGTGAGGGTTGAGTGGGTGAGCAGTATTTAATAGGTGAGTTTTAAATGCATTTGTAAACCAAACACAATAAAATTAAAATGTACCATCGTGGTTTGCAAGAAAGAGAAAGATAGAGAGTGTTGTGTTTTTTCTGTTCAAAGAGTAATACTGTAGTAATCTTATTGTGATTTCAAGGTTATTTGATTGAAGAAAATTTTGCATGAGTTCAATCAAAAAGCCTGAGCAAAAGATTATGATCGATTAAATTTGTGTTTAAACATTTTTTAAATTTTTTAAGCTTGTTGTTTTTATATTTTAAATTTTTTTTAATATTAAATTTTGTTTTGTGTTTTTCTTTTTGTGTCTTTAATTAAATTTATTGAAATTTTTTTTATTTTTAACTTTTCTCTTTTTGTGCCCGAGCAAATTTAATATTTGTTGACCACCATCAAAATAGAAATTTATATTTATTCAGTGTTTGTGTGCCTCTGCCTGAGGAGAAATATAATACTTTTTCTCTTCTTTCTTAATTCTTTTGCACACAGTACTCTGTTGCAATGTAGCACAACACAAATAAGATCAACGAAGTTAAGTTTATGGCAAAAGAAGACATACATACCCTCAGAAATCAGCAATGTGTACATATTCAAAAAGATGAGTAGAATCAAATCATACTCATAATTTCACTCCTACATAAACGCATTCATACTTCTCTTAAAATAAAATAGCTCTGCTTGCTGCCCTCTTCTCTTTTGCTTATTCGTCATTTTTCTATTCTTTTTGTAAGTTTTGTTGAGTGGTTCGAATCACTCTAACTTAAGAATCTAAATGAGTGGGTTTATGATGAATTAATCGAATAGTATGAGTTTGATGTAAACGTTGTACGCATACTTATTGCAACGTTTAGTAAGGATGGAGTTATGGTAGAAGCGTTGAAAAATTCAGTACTTTAGTACTTTTCCATTTCAAAAGTACCACAGTACACCTGCGACGCTTTCAGTACTCTTTTCATGTCCAACGTAATGCTGACCTAGAAACGTACCTTCGTGTCCACAAGGTGAAAAGCATTGAGAATCCTCTTCATATGCAAAAAAACGAACGTACGTTCCGTCGACATTTGACTAAACAGGTCTTTTCGGTCTGTTACTTTCCGAATCAGCTGTTTTTTGTTTTGTACGTGCCGTTAATTTTTTGCTCCGTTTCGTACGTGTATTAAATATAGATGAATATTTTTTACAAAACTACCATTTGATATCAGAAAGTACTCTTTCAGTTATACTATTTCAAAATTTAAATTTTGCAACACTGGTTGTTATGCATGCATTTGTAATTAGCGGACAGGGAGGAAAGAGTGTTGTTTGCTCTATGCGATGTAGAATGCAAGAAATCTAAATAGGGTTTTATTCTTTCATTTGGATTTACATATCTAAAAAACATGTTCAAAGTTTTAGGCCAAAGATGGATAGCTTTATGTTCTATTAATAAAAATGGATTTTTTATTTTGCTTTTATTTATCTAAAATTATTAAGCCAAATTTAGATGGCTTTATGTATATTGATTAAAAGAAAATAGCATATTACACATATTACGTTATTTTTAACAAATAGCAGTAAAGAAATAATAATTAATGTGATGAATTCAATGAGTTTGAAAGAAAAGGCGAAAATAACCCACATAAACTCAATTTTGCACGTTTCAAGAAAATTATAAAAACCAACCCAATTTCAATATTTGGTCCATAGACCCTTATTAGAAATAACTTGAATTACGGGGTTTGGCATGCTTTCTACCAAATTTTCGATAACATCTTTTGGAATTCGATTCCATTCCGCATTTATGCGATCCCAAGGTTTGTCCATGTTCGTTGCGGCTGCTTCGTACTGCCCGAGCCGGCTTTCCTGATTGACCAAAGATTTTCAATTGGATTGTGGTTGATACTTTGCGCTGGCCATTCCATCAAGTGAAAATGTTGTTTCCCAATCCATTCCTTTACAATTTTTGCTGTGTGCTTCGGATCACCATCCTGTTGAAAAACCATTTCATTTCCGGGAAAGCACATTTATCAATAAAATTGGGAATATGGGTTTGCAGAATCTGTAGATAGTCTTCTTTTCGCTTGTACCATCTACTAAATGCAGAGAGCCAACATGCCACCATGTAAAGCATCCCCAGACCATTATATTTCCGCCGCCATGTTTATCAGTTTGCTTCCCATGGTATCTTTGAAGATGTTCCCCGGGTCTGCCCCAGCAGTACTGCTTTCCATCTGATTGGAAACGTGTTATCTGGTCTGATGAGTCCAAATTTAATCGCTTTCAGTCAGACGGAAAGCAGTACTTCTGGCGCAGACCCGGGGAACATGTTCAACATGCTTAACACTATGGACAACACACTTGTTTATCTGTAAAAAAATATCCGTGTATTTTGTTGTTGTTAACTGTTATTAAAATGGTCCAAATGGTTTTTGTTTTTAACTATTTTTTTGTTTACGTCAAAGATTACCACTTACAAGCTATGAATACATATGCGCATTGAAAGCTTTAACAAAACTTAATATTAACGGTTTATTCGCCTCCAAGATTGATGTTTCAAAAGAGATGAATTTTAAAAAGCGTTAAAAGAAAAATTAAATACTTATGCCTTTCATTAGCTTTTAATGTAATTTTATCTTTTCATTGCTTATTACATATTTTTAATGAGCTAAACGAGTAAAAATAATAAACAACGATTCACATTATGTAACCAACAATTGACTCGTAAAATAATGAAATATTTTGACATTTTTGCAGATTGTATGGCAACATAAAATTAAACCATAAACACAGCCATATATTATGCAACCAACAATGTAACTTGCCTGGTTGCATAAAGAGTTTGTAAAGTGTGTACCTTTTGTTGAAATCTTTTTTTCTTTATCTTTTTTAACCATTTTCTTTATGAAATTCTTCCATTTGCTGCAAATAAAGATTCAGAAAGTGTCTAAACTCAATGAAGAGTTCTTAAAACTTATACAGTCAACCCTCTTATAACGTGGTATGTGCGTACCGCGTTGTGTAGGAATCACGCTTTAAGAAACTCGGATTTAACCGTTCAAACTAGGCTAATTCATAGCGCGCTCTGTGTTCTGAGAGTATCGCGTTATAGGAGGGTTGATTGTATGAGATATTCAAAGTTTTAAGAAACCGTAGGTGATTCCAAGAATAGATGGAACAGGAAAAAAATTTACGAACAAAACACACTTGCTAGACTAGAACTAATTATTAAAGTTACTTGTTAACATTCGTTGAGATGAAACCTACACAAAATCAGGCAGAGAATAAAATCAACATTTAGACATCAATTCACAGATACTGACTTAAAGGGTAGACATCTTGGAATTAAACAAAACACCACTGAAGCTCTGGCTTTAATTATAAAAGTTAACATTCATTTCTTTTTTCTTAACACATTTTTTATTTATGTATACATATATGTCGGCTTATAATGACCTGAGAAACTTGCGACATATACAGTGATCGCCAAAAGAAACTGTTCACTAAAAAAATATACATAAATTACCGTTATTTTTATTTTAAAATTGTTTCAATACCAGTTTTTAAAATTGAAAAAAAGTTACAAAAAATTTTGAAATTTCAAATTTTTTCGGGCACTCTCTTTAATAGATAAAAATACAGTTCTTTTTGACAGTCCTTTTGGACAATTTCTTTTGACTCTCACTGTAGTATGTAGTTACACAACAGGACAGCTAAAACCACTTGTCAGTTCTTCATTTAAATATTTTTTTTGATCGAATGGGCGTGCTTGCAAAACTAACAGAATAAAATTTCTACTAAAATTCATATTCATATCTCCAGTTAATCATCAGATAGATAGACGTTGAAACAAATAAAACTATATATGTACATGCATACATATGTATGTAAAACGGCAATTGATTTCTCTATTTTAAAAACATTTCACAGATACTGTTGCCGTTTCTGAAGAAAATGGTAGTTCTTTACAACGTTTGTATCCAGCGCAGTATTTTAACGCTGCTAAAAGCATGTGCAATAAGCCACAATAACTATGTACAGCTACATCTACTTATATCTGTTGGTATGTCTGTGTAACAGTACTGAAAAATATTATAAATGCCACAATTGCATTTAATAGTTATGATAAATCCTAGGCTAGTTATTGTGTCCCAGCTGTCTCGAAGTACTCTCTGGGCACTTCAAGTTCCAGTTAGCCAAACGTAACGTAACGTTAAGTACCGAACGTTCTTTTTTTAGCATATAGAGAGCAATGTAAACGCTAACCGTAATGTTCTCTTTCGTTAGCAAAAGGGAACGATCTGTAAAAAACAGAATTCCTTCACGTCCTTACGTGACATTTGAGCATTTGTGATGAGGCTATTGTATCCAGAGTTGCATTTTGGCACTAACCACTGTTCTGTACAGCTGACTCATGCAAATGTCTATATGTATATAAATATCTTTGCAATGTGTTGTGTTCATCTGTATTGCTTTGTGTTCTGTTTAATTTTTATTTACATTCTTCGTTGACATATGTCCAGTTTTAACGTTTCTATAACTACACAAACGTTCTTACGGCAATGTTCGTTACGTTTTTACGTTCCCTACGCTTGACTAACCAGCCTTTCAGTGTCTGGGTGCCTGGATACAGTCACATTCATGGTCCGACGAGCTCGCCAGAGTTGATGTACTCCTTTTGGAACCCTCGTCAATCGGTTCGATTATGCCACTTTCCTTGGTTATGTTGGCCGTTGGGCGGAAATTCTTTCGAGAACTGCTTGGACTTGATCGCAATCACATCTCAATCACAGTAGCCATGCTGACAGGTTATTGCGTTATGAGAATACACGGAAAAAAACTGCAGCTCAGACCTAACGACTTCTACCGTGGGTACAGATCTGTTTAAGAAGAGGAAACTGTTATCCACTTTCATTGTCAATGCCCATATCTTGCTAGGAGCAAATGTAGGTTATTTGGTTCTCCAATCCAGCCTAACGAGATTATCATGCATTGATGTTAAGGATATAGCTTCGTTTATTAAATTTTCTGGTTAGTTTTCTAGCGTAAGATAGTCATGCCCTTAACGTGCAGTCTGACTAACTTCTTCTTCTTCAATACAAGGACTGCGCTTACATGTGGCGTTACAACAGGACGTTATGCGTGCTCAAGTGAGTTTTGGTAATCAAAGCTGCCACTTCCACCTAACCTAACATTTAATAAGTTCGGTACCTTATATTATTTTTTTTTTCGTTGCAACGCATTGCAAAGAAGCGTTCTTGATTGCGCTGATTGATTTTTGCAACAAGAATGCGTTCAAAATTATACAATCTAGTTATAGTTGCACTGACAAACTTCACGACGATGTTCGCCGCCAGGATAATTGCATCCCTCTTAGTTGTTATTAGGTAGTTGTTAGTAGGTAGTGTGTTGGCATATTAGACATGATGCCTTGGTTCAAACCGCAGGTCAGATATCTCCAATCAAACGAAAGATTTAAAAAATATTTCTGCGGCAACATCCTCCCAACAGATTTTTATCAAAACCTCTCCGAGTAAATAAAATTGCCATGAAAAGTTTCTTAAAAATCTGTCGTTCGCAGTCGAATTTAAACTATAGGTACCGCAACTCATGTATAGAAATGGCGCACACAACATAAATGGTGTGAGAAGTTGGGTCGTAATCCTTACTGAAGGGTTGTAATGATCAATTTTGTATGTATGTATGTACTGAAAAACACTCGGATCCAGTATGTGTTCTGTTTTTTGAGCCTGAACCGGTGAATATGCTAAAACAAATGTCCATTGAGTCTACATTGATGGCTTACTTTTCTCGTGCTACTTCTAGGTGGTCTGTTGCATAACTGAGTCTATTTTTAACCTCACTTCATATTTCCTTTTGCTGAGTATATCCTTCAAAACCCCTCTTCCGAAACCGTAGAAAGGTTCTGGCTTCATCAGCGTAGCCACCTATTTTTCCCGTAAGCAGATCTGCCTGATAATAGATGCGAGTTCCGACCCTATTTCTCCTGCCTAGCAGATTCAGCTTTCTGTTCTAATTTCAAGTCAACCTTATAGGAGCTGAGTACTTGAATGTCTTCATGACTGACAGAATGTATGCTGTTGCTCAAAAGAAACTCGTAAGTTTACCCCTGAGCTCTGAAACGAACAGCCTCGCCTCTATTCCATTGTATGTCCTTGACCGAATTATGTAGTGCAGTACCTCTCCAATAAGAGTATATAACAACTAAATTGCTCCTGTCATTCTTACTACTTACTCTCGTTGCTAACCAGTTCCCAATATCATATAGTTTACTGGTTCTGTCTAGGGAAGAGTTTACAAGGAATTGTCAGACTTTCAATTTGTCAAGTCACGATGGCCTCTGACAAAACTCGGATTAGATTTCTCACCATAGTCTCAAAGGCTCTGGTCCTCACTAATATAATATGCAACGTCTTTTAATTCATCAGAGCCGCCAGCTGCATTTGAATTCAGTTCTTAAATTCGATGTACCGAATGAAAAGCTTTGATATGTCACCAATGTCGATCAGCGTAAAATCGATGTATCGTTTTTAAAACATCGATGTATAATCGTATAATGAACGAGCGAATGAAGGTGAAATCTTTAATTATTATTAGTCCAACCTAGTTTACCGTATTTAAATTAGTATGAGTATGAACAAACTACGTTTTTGAGCCAGTAAAGAGGCGTTTTATGTTGTAGACAAAGCAAACGACATTAAGTGATGGGCGTGAAAGACAGTAACAGTAAGTTTAACTGGATAAATAGAAATTGTTGCTTGAGTTTTATGATAATAAACTTCATATTCATGTTGCAACATGAAGAGCATGATGAGATTAATTAGTACTAGAGTGGCATATTTAATCAATGCTACACAAATGTCATTTCAGATATTTTTCACCTTCAGCAAATATTTAAATTTATAGTACCTTATGTATAACATGAAGTACAGCTAAGTAATCAAATCTTAAAATTGAAACTTTTTATTTAAGTCCAGTACCAGTACCACAATTAAAAATTGTTGTGTTCAACTTATTCTTGTACGAGTAAAACAGTAACCGCCTTTTCAAACCAAAGTGGCAAACAAAATTTAAAATATACGTATGATATGTATCAGAGATCAGCAATGAGTATTCAAAAATATGAGTATATTCGAATCATACTCATAATTTCTGATACTTATACGCATTCATACTTATTTTAATATCATACTCATACTAATCATATTCAAAGTTTGAAGTACTCATCGTACTCATACTTAACAATACGTATGATGTTGTTGATTTCAACTCTCCTTTACTCAACATTTACAAGAATCACAAAATAAGTATGATACGCGTACGAACAGTGCAATACTCACTAGAAGGTTGTGTGTTTCCTTTGCTTGCTGTCTTTGTCTTTTTCTTTCTTCTTTTTTTGTAAATGCAACAACAACTAAGACTAGTTTTTGATGAATGATCCGAACCACTCAAATCATTTATGAGTATTATAAGTAATTTTCTAAATTTATGAATCTGAATGAGTAGGAGTATGAATCAAACATATTTCGAATGTTATGAGTTTAATGTCAAGGTTGTACTCATACTCATTGCAACCTGTAGTTATAAACCAAGGTTGAAGTGAGTACGAATGAATCAGAGTAGTTGAATTTCAATACTGTTGACTCACTCATATTCAAACTTTAATAAGTACTTATGAGTAGCGAAAAAACGATTCACTGCTGATCTGTGATGTATTTAATGGTCTTATATTTTAGCAAGTTCACGCCATCCATGGGTTTAAACTTGAATCATCGGTTATTTCGAATCTGACAATACTTATGTCTTTCTATTCTGTCACAAAATTCAGTATATTATCTCCACCGAACGTAATGAATCGATTTACGTTTGAGTAACGTTGGGATTTATATGGGTTAACGAACAAATCATTTTTTCGGATGAAGCTCATTTTCAATGCATCCATTACGAGTGACTGTATGGTGTGGCTTATTCAGCGGAGGCATCATTGGCTCATACTTCTTTAAAAATGAGGAAGGCGTAACCATTACAGTCAATGGAGACATCTATCACAACAACTGGGTGCAACTGCCACACATCTCATGCCACAATCGTTTTATTGTGTTAAAAGTTTGATAGCCTAAACGGCTTTCGATAGCCGAAATGGTGATGTCAATTGGCCTCCAAGAAGCTGTGATTTGACAACGATGCACTATTTTCTGTGGGTTGCCCTCAAAGAAAAGTGTTATGCCGACATACCAGACACAATTGAGCATATGAATGAGATACGAACCCATACACCCTAAAAAGTGCACGAAAATAGGTACTGTTATGCCAGCTGCGTTAGCTGCTATTAAGCGTAGAACTTAATCTTTTTTGTTTTAGAATTTTTGCTATGTTTGGTGCTGATATAAAGCCTCATAACTTTGTATTAGTCTGAATGTTTTTTATATCAAAAGTTACTTCCCTCTGACCTTTTATTGAAACAGAGAACTGAAATTATCACAGTAAGGCGCTACTTGGACTATAGATATGCTGGAATTCTGAAGAGATATTATTTTCTTATTGTTCCTTGTAGTATTCTCAACACCCTTTACGTTTATATTGATATCTCCAAAATGCTAGATAGAACTGGCTGTAGTATATTTATCAAGGTGTCTGGCCTTTCGTATAGATTGCCCGACCACTGCCGAGTTTTTCGGAGAGAGGTCTAATAGCGGCGTAATTCTTGCTGGGTAGTTGTATTTTTACTAAAAATCTTTTGATTTACTCTGACAGTTAGGCTGCGTATAAGTGCCTAACGAATGTGTAGCTGATGTCCTTCCTCGACCATGAATACATTTCTCAGGAAAATGTCGAATAATTCGATGGTAATACTTATATTGGTCCCGATACATATGTATCAAATATGGAGCTCGTTATCTCCTATATATCTCTGAGCATATGTATTCCGTTTGTAGGGAGGCTCAATCTCGTTTTTGCTATCCTCTTCTGAACTGAAACACTCTGTCCTTAAATCCATTGCACAATTGCTATTTTCACGGACCACTGTCTTATTAAATGGTATACCGTAGACTTGACATTCCATGGAATGGATTCTGAAAAAGCCGTGCGTTTGAGGTGGAGACTATCTTTCATCACACATGGCAGTGCCTTGTCGATGTCATATGGAGATGGAGGTCCTTAACTTATCATCTTTTGTCATTCTTGAATGAACTCTGCTATATAAAGCTTGCAGTAATAGTAAGATTCATTTTGAAGTCAGGTTGGTTGCTTTTAGGGAATATTTCGTTCCCTTTGGTCCCACTTACGATCAGTTCAGCCTTCAATGGCGCGAAATAATGTATGTAGTATGTAGCACCAAGTTTCAGCATTTCGACATTCACAAAGCTACTAAGTTGGCCCTGCACGGTCAACATCCAGCCGAATTACTAACATTGTGATTGATAGAAGGTAGGTTTCAGTTGTATAAGACGTGCGGTCATTCAAGTTATAATTTTGCATTAGCGCTTCGGTGTCTGTGTGGTGAGAGCGTGAATAAGTCGAGATGTGTAGTTATAGGAATGATGCTTACAAATATTTTCAAAGGTTTAAGTGTCTGACCATAGGTTTTAACCCGGCACATTTATCTACAACGATGAAGTTTGATTCGAAAGGGAAGGCAATACTTCTCTACTCTACTATAACGCAATGTCGACACCAATTACGCCATTAAAGAAAATCGTGTACCAAACCCAAGCAATGATGACCACGAGGTCTAGCCCTGAAGAGATCGCAGTTGTGATTCCCTGATTTGATAGCGCCAACCTGCCGAATTGTGACGGAGGTAGCGAACTGGTATAGAGCATGTAGCTTAACCAACTTTTTTGCAGAATATGATTGGAGGAAAGTGTTTCCAACTAATGTTCTGACCTGTAAAGGACAGGAATATAAAGTTATTGCAAGCGTATTATGTGAATAATTGAAGCCACTCGTCAAAACACAAATTGGACCTTATCAGTACTTGGTCAAACTTGGAAAGCCTACCATTTACCAGTTACATTACGCCATATCCTTGTGAAGTTTCATGTAAACCAAATCGGCGCACACCATCCTTATGCAAATTTCGATAAGGAGTTTACCATGACTTATGCTTTTATTTGCTGTAATTTAAAGTAGAGGCTGCCTTCCAAAATGTATCAATACAAAGTTTGTATGCAATTCTACTATTGTAGATAAACTATTTAGATATGCAAAGTAACCAAACAATGCATCAACTATAAATCCGATGCCTGATTGCTTTTTGACTGCGTTAAAAATACACATTGACGACGTTTTATAGACGACGTTTAAATAGAATGCATTGTATATATTTTGTACAGCGGCATTATGAAACACGATACTTTGTTCACATACAAAGCAACTAACAATTTGGAAGGCAGTCAGACTTGTGTGGATCGAACAAACCCATCGGAAACCATCCGAAGAAATTTGTTATCATGGCCTTATTTGCAAGCCACAAGGAAGCAGGAAAAGAAGACGATGAAACACAATGTGCCGAAGATCCGTACCACATAAGATAAAATCCTTATCTATTAGCAGCACGTCGGTAAATATGGAGAGAACTTATAGAAAGTCAGCACATAATTGGATTTCAACAACAAAGGCATTATATATGTACACATGGTATGGTACATCCAGCTGCATAAAGCATTGTAGTTATTTAACACGTTGACTGCCGACTACGAGATAACTCGTAGACTACTTTCCCTTCTAGGGAGCCAACTACGAGTTATCTCGTACTCACTAAACCTGCCATTTTTGCGTAGCTACGAATAAAATCGTATTATATCAGTGCTAGTATCGATAAATGGCCTCTGGGAAAAGAACAAAAAGTCAATGTTGGCTTGCGTGGCGAGTTTTTTGGAAATTGCCGCGGCAGTCAACGTGTTAACGGGTGTCATATGATGATCGAACGATTTTAAATGAGGGAATTAAAAGTCTTGTGCCCTATTCAACATATTTCCTTAGTGTGATCCAGTACAGTTCCATTATATTTTTTTAAATTCTTTCAAAACAAGCCTACAAACAAAATATCTCAATTCAGTTATGAACGCAACATGTTTCAGTACGAGCGAGTGCGAGTTATGGTAAAATCTGTACACACAGTCAAATGTCTCTGTGTTATAATGTTTCTTCATATTCACACGAATGTTGTCATTATTATCACTTTAATATGCTGTTTGTTGTCTCTTAACGTTATTCTGTGGTTTATTAACGAACGGTTTTTGCTGCAGCAACATGGTGATTCATGACTTTTTTTTGCCGTTTTCATTCATTCATTCGTTCATACGTTCGTTAACAATTTGCATGCGGTTTCCATGATGTATTTTTTCTTTATCTGACAGCCAGTCTGGCCGTTGGCCTGTTTAAATATTCCAATGCTCGTCCCTTTATGGGAATACATACTCGCGCCAATCTACTATTGGTATTGCAGCAACAACAATGTATGTATGTTTGTATATTGAAATCTTTTCTGTTGTTTAAATTTAGCTTTTTGTTGCTTGCTACAACATTATTTTTGTTTTCAGTATAAAGTATGTACATACATATGTATATATGTATTATCATGTAATATGTTGTTGTTGTTGTTGTTGTTATATTCATTTTCAGATTTATGTACATAAATTATATTTTGGTCAGTTGACTATATTTTATGTAAATTTATCTTAAAGTTTGCATCTTTTTAACATACATACATACCTGTAAATCCTGCACAATGTATACACCATGCATACATACATACAATTCAGAGGAATTTAGTTTTGAGACGTTTATAGTCTGTAAGTGTGTGCAAAATATGTTGAAAGCTTATAAGATGTGCATCCATTTCAGATTATAATTTAATTTTTATTTAAGAATTTTAAATTAAATGATAAGAATTCAATAAATTTTATAACAAATCAATTGCCTATCAACAGTAAAAGTTAAAGACAAAATATACAAACTGACTGACATAAACTGCTTTTGTTACATAGGAAAATTCTAATAATATCCGACAGTAAGAACGTTCTAGAGGGATTACAAAATCCTTTTAGTAGTAACATGATCGTGAATCAAATAAGGGAATCGCTCACGAAATTGCCGGAAAATACAATAAGTTTTTTGTGGATACCAAGCCATTAAATATAGCGGGAAATAATAAGGCAGATCTCTTTGCGAAAAATTCATTGAAAGAATTAGTATCGACAAATTTTAATTATCAACCTTCAGATTATAAACAATGGATTCGGAGATACATAACTGATATTTGGAATGACTCTTGGAACAATGGAAACCGATCTGAATTATATCGAATATACAAGAATATTGAACCTAAATTTAAGGGAACATTATTATCAAAATCTCATTTTATTAAATTAAATAGACTGAAAATTGGCCACTGCTTATTCTCCCATAAACATATAATAGAGAAAACTCAACCTCCATTTTGTGGATGTGGCAATGTTCTAAATGTTTTTCATATCTTTAATGAGTGTAATCTTTTACAATCACAAAAAGTAAAACACAAAATAGCCGGTATAGACACACTTACAAAAGAAAACAAATTTAATAATATTAAAAATTTGTTGGTGGAAATTAATTTATATAACTCGATTTAAATCTAATAATAACATCTTATATATTGTACTAAATATTATATTATAATAATATTTTTTTATATTTTTCCTCATATTTATACATAACCTGTACCATATCATAAAAAATTAGTAATAAGGAAATATTGTATATGAACTAAAATATAATGGCCTATGATAACCTTATAGTGTTGGGGCCTTAAATAAATAAATAATAATGCTTTTGTTACGTGTTTACCTTTTAAAAACGTTTAAAATATGAGCTCGTAGATTGCAAATAAAATAAAAATAAGTTTACAATTTGATGTAACAACAATAATTGCTTTGTTTGTTATTCCTCTCTTTACACCCTTTGCAAAAACAATAACAATTACTAAGCAATTGTTGGACAGATCTTTGTAACGGAGATCTTCAAACCACAATTACTCACTTCAAACGCACTGCTTGATTGCCTGCTTTGCCTTGCCTTTTATATGGCAACGTAAAAAATCTGATGAATGTTCTTGAATGCTAATATTCGTGGCTTCGCCTTCTAGAGATCTCTCTAAATGTAAACATCATTGTTTCATTATTGTTGTTTGTATATTTTGTTTACATTTATCCTTGTAGTGCTTGTTGTTGCGTTTTTGTTTACTTGTTTAACATTTTTTATGCTGTAAATGTAATAATGTATACAACATGTCTGCATTTATAGAGATTTCGAGAAGGCGAAGGGCATCCATCTGACTATTTACCCTGCGATATAAAACGCAAGGCAAAGCAGGCAGCGGTTCATTAAAAATTAAGTCAGGCTTGTGTGAAGACGTGTTGCGTGTGAAGAGAATAATCATGTTTTGCAGATCTCCGTTGTAAAGATCTAAGGAACGATTGTAAGTGTAAAGGAGAGTGTAACAAACAAAGTAAATTGTTGTTGTTTACATCAAGTTGTGAACAGTGGCACACAGAATTGTGCGAACAATAAAGAATTTTAATTAAAGCTGAACATAAATTTATATTTTATTTTTATTTGCAATCTACGAACTCATATTTTAAACGTTTTTAAAAATGTAAAATCGTAACATTGCATAAAATTATACAAAATTAAATCATAATGAATTATCTATGTATCTATGTATATCTATATATATAAAAATGGATGTTTGTATGTATGTAATTAATAGAATCGTAAACTATCAGCAAAGTTGTTGCGCATGACCCGGGAGGTTCCTAGGTTGGTATGACCAATTTCCGACAGGTGGCGCCACTGAAAATTACTTAAAATCAATTAAAACGTAAACTGTGCATTTGATCATGATATGGTGTTTAGCAAAGGTGTTGCGCATAAGTCGACGGATGCGATTAATTTCCGATAGATGGCGCCACTAAGAATTATTCAAAATGAATTGAATCGTAAACTATGCATTTGATCATGTGTTGTTCGGGCAAATACCAGACATTTTAGCATTTATCATTTATGATTTTAATAACATTTAGTATAACTCATTCCCGTAAAATTTGAAACATTTTAATTTTGGAAAATTTTTAAAAATGCTGTTGGGTTCAATTCGATTGGGTACATTGTGAGATTCTAATGAATTTAAACAGATTTATAACGTCGTTCCCGTGCAATCATGCCTCCAAAGCGACAAGCAATTGGTCGACCTACACCTCGAGCACGGAAGAAAAGACCTCAGAATCAGACGGGCAACTAGTATTGAGACTGGAAAATCTTAGAGTACATGCCGCTGAGACCCGTTGACATGAATCACTTGAACAACGATAAGTGAGGTCAGAAACTGATCGAATGCGTACTACTCAGGCCTGTTCGCCTGGACAACGGGAAACAAAATCAATAAAATGATTCAAAATTAATTGGATATTTGTGTAATGTCTTTCCTTCAAATTTATTTTAGTTGGTGGCGCAACAACACGCGCAGTGTACAGCTAGTAATTGATAAAAATTTATGAAAATATTCGTTAAGTACGTGTTTTTCAAGTGAAATAAACAAAAGACTTAAGACACGAACACGAAGCATATATTATTTTCGTTTGTTGCAGAGATTTGAAGAGCTAAATTGAAGAATGTGGAACTCCTATTTATATTGGCACTTTTAAAATAAACCGTTATTCACAGTGAAAGTCCACCCACAAAAAAAAAAGGAAAAAATAAGAATGAAGCACCCTTCAATTGATGACAAAATGTTTAAATTGCCGTCAATAAAACAATTTCTTACTGAAAGTAGCAGCAGACGCTTGATGGAATCACGGTCTAACTTTACGATTCAAATGGAACAATGTTATCTACGGTCTATGGTTATCAAGTAGAATTTACTATCCGACATACAAGGTTTCTTATTGGACTTAAAGGCCAATGGTACAATAGAAAAACGGGGTATAATTTCAATGAAATGTGTTAGCCTCTCTTTGATATACCGTCTAATACAATGGCCTTGTGATAATGACATTTTCCGTAATGAGCAGACGTCGGCACAAAAAGAACATGATAAAAATGTGACTGGCATACGTTAACCCAGAAGAAAATTGTTAGTAATACTTTCAAGCCTACTTATTATTTCATTTCACATGTATATGGGAGTGAAAAATGTATAAAAATTGTAAAATTGTACTGCGCTAAATCCCTACAGACACCGTATTTAACTTGGCAAGTATTCTTCCAAAAATCGATATCATTTCTCATTGATATTAGTGAATCGTACTGTAATATTTCTTTGGGTGTAAAATTGTAGTCTGAAAAAAGCGACATCAACCTTCTTCTTTAGAAGCTGACAAGCAATTGAATGCATTTTTACGATCTTTTTAACGAATATTGTTGATGTTCGTGTCCTATGTGTGTAAAAAGCCGAAGATATTCTTATCCTGAGGACATTGGTGCCGACGTCTGGTAATGAGTTCTATGCTTTAATCACATAATTTGCTTATGATAATTAATAGCATTATGTATCGCAAAGAGAGTCTTCCAATGTTCAAGAGAAGTTACCATTTCTGCTAATATTTTTTTGGCATATTATAAGCAATTCAAACGTTGAAAAACTGTACTACTTTTCGTTTTAGTGTTAAAAGGCAATCAATGAAGTTGTTTGGCACAGATCATGCATGCATGTAGCACGTCGATTGCAATCATTTTTAACATGGCCGCACGTTAAACATTTGCAGCATTTAACATTTTAACAGCGGATTTTATATTCCTAAGTGAGCTTGGATTAAAAGGTTTTGCTAAAAACTATACTTTCTAAGCAGCATTATTAACTGCACTACAGATATTTGGTTTGAAGACAACAAAATATTTCAAGAAAACTCGCTTTGACATTTTTGAGAAAAAAAAGAACATGAGATGCAGTGTTCCTCAGCACTCCTGAAATTTTGAATATAAATGAGTCAACAATATTGAAATTTAACTATTCTGATTCATTCGTACTCACTACAACGTTGATTTATATGTACAGGTTGCAATGAGTATGAGTACAACATTGACATCAAACTCATACCATTCGAAATATATTTGATTCATAAGCCTACTCATTCACATTCATAACTTTAGGAAAAATACTTATAATACTCATAATGGATTCGAGTGACTCGAATCATTCATCAAACTTTACAGTCTTAGAAAAAAGACACGTATGGGCAATTCACACAAGCCCTTGTATCGTTGTATTCATTGTATTGTTGGACGAGTATACATACAACCGTGTATGCTTGTTGTTGATAATTTTCATATAAAAATCCGATACACTTATACACATTCATTTCATATGTTTTTGGAAGTTGTATTGGTTTCGTTCTACCAGTTTAAGTAAATTCCAGTGATCAAGAAGAAGAATAAAAATACAAAATATTTTCCATGTAACTTGAGTCAGCAATTAACATTTCAAAATTATAATTGTTCGCACAGATTAATAATTAATTTAATTTTTCCGTAATATTTTTCATTTTGTTGCTTGCAAATCAAATTATGAATACTGGTCATCTTCTTCTTATCGTTTTTTGACGTTTGGAATACGAAATATACAATACAGCACATCATTGAGCGTTCACAAACAAAAAGTGTATTTAATACAACATACACTATACAAAGACAGAGCAGCAAACAGAGCAAACACACAACCTGTCAGTGGTTTTGGTATTCGTACGCGAATCATACTTATTTTGTGATTCCTGTCTATGTTGAGTCATGGAGAGTCGAAATCAACATCATGCGTATTGTTAAGTATGAGTACGATGAGTACTTCAAAGTTTGAATCTGAGTAGTATGAGTATGATATTAAAATAAGTATGAATGCGTATAAGTAGCAGAAATTATGAGTATGATTCGATTCTACTCATCTTTTTAAATACTCATTGCTGATCTCTTGTTAACACATGACTTTTAAAATCAAATGTCAATCAAGTGTATGCAAATGGGTGTATGGCACCCATATGTTGGCCAGCTTATATCATAGGCCTTTATGGCATTTCCATTTAGTTTTGCTGCATTGTAATCGGGTAATAAAAAATTTATTACATGGATTTTTATTTTGCAATTTATTAATAAATTTTATCACTTTTTTAATGCACAATTTTGGAAGTTTAGTTTAATTTAAATCCATGCAAAAAAATTATTAAAATTTACTGTAAAACTGGTGAATCTAGTAAAAGCACTGAGGCTGACATACCAAGAAATAAATATTGTAGTTGCGTTTCAATAAAATACATCCGCTTAAAAACAAGTGACTTTAGAGTGCCTTTTAATTATTTGATTGCCAATCAATTGATGACATCGACAAATCTTTCATTATGTTTTTTAAATCAACAATTAAATTGGGCATTGCAGTCCCCGCAGTCTAGTAGGCAGTGTGTTGGCTTATTAGACGGGTGGCCGTGGTCAAACATCTCCAATAAAAAATATTTCTTCGGCGACTTCCCCCCAGCAGATTTCTGGCAAAAACTCTGGGAGCAAATACAAAATTCTCATGAAAAGTCTCTCAAAAAAATCTGTCGTTCGGAGTCAACCCTCACATAAGTTGTGTGAGAAGCTAGGTCGTAATTCTGACTAAAGAGTTGGTTTTGGTTGCGCTGTCCTCATTTTTAAAGAAATACGGGCCAATGATGCCTCCGCTCCACCAAACAGTCACTCGTAATAGGTGCATTGGCTTCTGTAAGCCCACGTATGGGTTTTCTTAGCCCCAAATACGGCAATTTTGTTTATTGACGTATCAACCAAGATAAAAGCGAGCTTCACTGGAAAAGATGATTTTTTTTGGCAAAATCATCGCCATCAACGTGCAGTTTCTCGGTGGCCCCTCTAACAAAGCGATAACGAAGCGAATGGTCATGTGGTTTCAACTCTTAAACCAATTTAATTTTGCGAGGCGTCATACCGAGATCTTTTCGTAAAATTCGACGTAAACTGGTGCGTGAAATGTTCAATTCTTGAGAACGATGACGAGTTGATGTTGATGGATTTTCACGCACTCTCTTCCATAATTTCGGGTGAACGCTGTGTACGAGTACGCTCACGTTTTGGCGCATCAACAATGAAACCAGTTTCACAAACTTTAGTAATAATCTTGCGTATAGCGGGCTCTGTTATTCCTTCTCTGCGACCAACTTTTTTTATGAAGTTTTTGGTGCAATTTCCGACCGATTATCTTTGTTTTGGAAATAAATTTCCAAAAAATGCCAACCTTGTATCCAGTAGTACAGTATTCCAAATAAAAATATTTCATATTGTGACTGCATATTATGAAGAGAAAGTTAAATTAATAACTTTTTTTGGAAATGTGCTACTCCTCTAAGATTTAATCTGTTCTTAAATTAAAAGAAAGAAGAAGTAAAATATTCAATAAACCATGTGTAATAAATAATGAAGTGGCGTAAATCTTTTTTTTTAATCAGTAGATCTGAAATAAAAGGCGTTATTTTTTTTTCTTTTTTCTTTCAATCTTTCTTGATTTTTAATTTAAAAAAAAACGTTTTATAATTGAATTTAAAGCAGTGATGCTCAAAATCCAAATTTCCTATCACATGTGATAGGCAAAGAAAATTCTGCCGACGCTGCGTTGGTACACCTACACTAAAGCTTACTTGTGTGGTTTGTTGCTTTGTTTGTTGTTTTGTGTTGAACTCAGAGAACAAAATCAATTCAGTTGATGTTTAGCACTTGATGAAGCAAAATCTCGCTACGCAAGTTTTTTGAATGATATTTTGTTTTTCTCAAATACACGCAGCAAAATGTTTGATGAAAATTGGGAATATGATTTCTTTTTTATAGAGAATTTAGATGGTAATGCACAATGTATTGTGTGTCATCGCACTTTATGTCATAATTCTTTTTTTTTATAAAGAGACATTACGAGGCTAGCCATGCATACATACATACATCAATATATTCATCAATACATACGTACATACACACATACATCAATATATTCATCAATACATACATACATACATCAATATATTCATCAATACATACAGACACACATACATCAAAATATTCATCAATGCATACATACATATGTACATACATACATCAATATATTCATCAATACATACATACATAAGTTCATTATGTAATAAAATACATGCAACACAATAAACCAATTTTTTTATTATTTTCCCAGTGTACGATTCTCAAAAATTAAGTTGAATTTTGTTCTCCGCTGCTTTAGCAACACAACCAAAACTATGATAGTATGTGTTTGAGCACCACTGATTTAAAGCAATCAACTTCACAGTATACACATCTAAGAGGCTCATAATTTTTATGAAAATTATTTACAACTCAATCAAATCAAAAGGTGGCTATTGAGTAAAGCACCTCAGGGGTCTCACAGCTGAATGATAGAAAACAACAGACAACAGTTTACTAATCATTAAACCAAACATGCTCACAAACACTTTCAAAACATATGTTTTTCAAACGTGTGTGTAACATAAGTGTGGTGTGGTGTGCTGTGGTGTGATGAAGGAAAACATGAAATTTTAATTTCTCCCGATTTTAAAACTGTTGAAAAAACAAAAAAGAATCACAAACAGTAATGTAAGTTGGTTGTCTAACCTAGAGTGTGTGAAATGGTCATAATCACATAGTGTTTGTTGCAACCAACAGTCACAGCATCAACATCATCTTCAGCAGCAGTCTCTCTCTTCATAATGATGGCAAAATGATTGAAGACCAACATTGTACACATCCTCAGGTTCTATTTTATACATCTCCAGCTTTCTCTATGACTTAAGAGAAGTTGGCTATTGCATGGACTTTATTTTGAAATTATTTAAAGTGTCGATTTTCCAGTCTTAAGAGTAGTCATACAACAAAAACTGATTGATTGTGATGCTGCAAATGCTGTTCCAACATCATTTGCATATAAATGTAAAATATTTAATATCGTACTATATATAGCAGGTTATATCGCTTGATATTTCTAAGAGATTCTTAACTTTAGATTAACTTCCACTCACATACATACATACATAAATATGTGGTCATTTCAAGCCTTCAATTAGGATTGCGACCAGAGATCAGTAATGAGTATTCAAAAAGATGAGTAGATTCGAATCATACTCATAATTTCTGATTTCTTATACGCATTCATACTTATTTTAATATCATACTCATACTACTCATATTCAAAGTTTGAAATACTCATCGTACGCATACTTAACATTTACAAGAATCACAAAATAAGTATGATTCGCGTACGAACACTAAAATACTCACTAAAAGGTTGTGTTTTTGCTTTGCTTTGCATGAAAAGTTTCTCAAAAATATTTCGTTCGGAATTGAATTTAAACCGTAGGTTCTGGTACTCATGTATAAAATTAACACACACAACATGGGTAAGAAACTAGGTTGTAGTCCCAACTAAAAAGGTTGTAATGACCAATCATGTATGGTCATTTTGAAATTAATTCTTCATACATGCTTGAAGTAAAGTGAGTGTAGCCTTGTATGAGATAATTATAACAACGCGGCAAATGCTTCGGATATTCTTCTTCATATTCTTAGATGCTCCCTGGTATTTAAGATGATCCTTCGGACGTTCACAAGGGTCAAAATCAATGTCCAATCCAATCGAGGAGTAAATTTAAAATTCTGCCAAAGCCATAACGCGTAAAAATCTTCTTCTTCCAACTACTCCAGGAACCCACCCATTTAGGAAGACCAAGTACAGTAAAGTTACATAGCATAAGATTGAATTATTTTTTCTTGCCTCAGCGTCTCGTGGAGATTCTTCACCCTTTAACTTATTATGTCGTTTATACTCATCAGAGCAAAATTAATCTTTTTCGCATAATGTCGAGTAGTACGTATCGTAGCCGTAAATCGTTTTGTCACCAAATACCTTCCGCCTGGAATGTGCATTAAACTTTTAGCCATTTACGTCGAGTATACTCTTCAGAGACAAACGAATATCTTTCGCATTAAGTCGAGTATACTCGCCTTGAAGAAAAGAAAATAAAATTTTACTTTTAATTTCTTCTTTTTATTATAATTTTCTGTTTCTATTTTCATATTTTTATTTAACTTTATTCGACAACAACTATAAATTGCTATAAAATGTGAATTAAAAATACCATAAAAACCAAGTGGGTTCTTTCCCCTAATAGTAACCTTCCGTTGGCAGTTTATTTCTAACAAAACTTACAAGCTTGATGTATCCTACAAGCTGTGACTGTGAAGAGCTTTTATCATAGTCTTCTTGCATTGATACGCCATAGCGGATATCGTTTTATTCATACCATTTAATTATGTTGTATGGCGTACAATAGATAAAGATTTTCTACTAAAGAAAATCTATTAATTTCTACGTTTCTTTATGGAATTAAGTTATAGCCGTATATGGGTTAAGCATATAAAATTTAATATTCATGCGAATAGCAAATCATAATTATAATCGTTACCTCGCAGATATAGATAGATAGATAGATAGATAGATAGAGAGTTCATTAATAGTTGTTGATCTTAAAATTTTGTTTTTCTTTGATATCAATTTATCGAATATTTTTTCATTTAATTTTTTGCATTCAATTATGAAAAACAAGTTTCGGTTCAAACCCCAGGACAGACATCTCCAACAAAACGAAATAAAATATAAATAAAAATATTTTTACGGCGACTTCCTCTCAACAGATTTCTGGCAAAAAAAAGCTGAGAGTAAATAAAATTACCATGAAAAAGGAACCGACTTTAAACTGTAGGTCCCGCCGCTCATGCATAAAATTAACATACACAACACAACTGTTGCGAGAAGCTAAGTCGTAAGGCTGACTGAAGGGTTGTAATGACCAATTATGTACAGTCAAAAAAAGTCTACATACACGACTCTGCCAGCGAACAGCAATGACTTGTTTTTTCGCTACTCATAAGCACTCATGAAATTTTGAATACAAGTGAGTCAATTTACTCTGATTCATTCGTACTTACTACAACGTTGATTTATAAGTATAAGTTGCAATGAGTATGAGTACAACATTGACATCAAACTCATACCATTCGAAATATGTTTGATTCATCAGCCCAGTCATTCAGATTCATAACTTTAGGAAAATACTTATAAATGATTCGAGTGATTCGAGGGAATCGAATCATTCATCAAAATTTATAGTCTTAGTTGTTGTTCCATTACAGAAAAATGGAAAAAAGACATAAGCAAAAAACACAGAGCAGGAACACACAACATTTTAGTGAGTATTTTAGTGTTCGTAGACAAATCATACTTATTTTGTGTTTCGTGTATATGTTGAGTTATGGAGAGTCGAAATAAACAACATCATGCGTATTGTTAAGTATGAATATAATGAGTACTTTAAACTTTGAATATGAGTAGTATGAGTATGATATTAAAATAAGAATGAATGCGTGTAGGGTAGTTTAGGTTAGAGGACGTGTACTTGTCAATTAAGACAAGTACAGATACCCGGAGGTCGATTTGACCCATTGTACAACGTCCTAGTTTCTCACACCACTTGTGTTGTGTGTGTTAATTTTATACATGAGTGGTGGGACCTACAGCTTAAAGTCGACTCCGAACGACAGATTTAAGAGAAACTTTTTCATGGCAATTTTATTTATTCAGAGTTTTCGCCAGAAATCTGCTGAGAGGAAGTCGCCGAAGAAATATTTCTTGTATCTTGTTTTGATGTCTGGCCTGGGGCTCGAACCCAGGCTTTACGTCTAATAAGCCAACACACTACCTACTAGACTACGGCGACTTCATGGATGCGTGTACGTATTAGAAGTTATGAGTATGATTAGATTCTACTCATCTTTTTAAATACTCATTGCTTAACTCCGGCACATACCCTACTTTATACTGTATGTACATATGCCTACTGTATGTAGATTTTATTCCCAATAATTTTTATATTTTTTTCCCAATAAATTTCTACGTTATATTTTTTTCAAATTCGATTTTTCTTCAAACATACTTACACTGAGCGCTGAAAGTGAGTAAACACCACTGGAATAATTCATTTTCTTAGGATAGCGAGGAAAGTAAATGAGAATATCCAAAAAGGAATAATAAATAATAAATAAGGAAAAGGATAAAGGCACTTTTTTTATACTTATGAACAAAACTGTTTTATACTTAAGAACAAAAGTGTTGACTCACTTATGGTGCTCAGTGTAATTGTAAGTGCCTTACCAATGGGATAACCTCTTATTCAACTTGGAAAAACCACCGTATGTAGACTTTTTTCTTTGTTTTTTATCACGCACTTGCTCTTGATCTTGATTGAAATTTTATTAAAATGGGACATGACAAACATGCCTTTTTTCATATGCGGACTACCGTTTTTCTTTCTGAAATAAAACTAACTCATCATTTTGACACAATTGTAAAAGTGCTCAAAGAAGAAGAGCTGACAATCGATAAAAGAAGCCCTTTAAATATGAAAATCAATGTTAAGCGGTTCTTCTGAAGGTGTGGTACATTATGTCGATAACTAGAAAAATAATAATTGAGAAAATTTTTATTATTTAGGGAAATATTTTAACAAATTTAAGCAAAATTTTTTTGCATACCTAATAATAAAAAATCTGTTTTAATAAAAAAAATAACCATAATAACAGCAATAATTGCTAACCAAAAAATATTATATTTTTTATATTTAATTGAACACAAATGTGCATAAAATATAAACGATATAAAATTAATTAGCAAAGTTCTCCTCCAGATCGACTAAAAGTCAAATCGCAATTGCGCTTTAGTTGAACAACATTTTATGGGTGTGATATTTAATTGATTTAATTTAATTGCAATGATTTGCAATAAGTAACCAACAACTCTAACTCTATACGCTGAAGAAATTAATAAAAATTTCAACATTGTTTAAAAATATTAAAATGAACCGTGTACCACAGAACTTCACGGTGGCAAACTCCGGCATTCCATCAGGCACACATACCTGCTTGTTTATACTAGAATATCTTAATTGACTTATAAGTTGCTTACTATGGACATGTAAAAATATCAATGTGCTGCAAATAATTGTAAATTAAATGCAATTGAAAGCACGTTTATGTTCTTGTAGTGGAATTATTTAAAGGTTTTCATATATTTTTTAAACACTTTTCTAAAACTTTAATTGACTGCTTTTGATTCGTTAGTGAAATAAACCGTGGAACAACAAATTTTATTTGTTTTTTAATATTTTTGTAATTTTAAAATTCAATTATTTGTGATTTATTTGTGTTAGCTCGGCAAAAAGAGTCCATGGCATAACTGCCAGAAAAAAAAAATCGTCAAAATCGTCAAAGACGTTCATGTAAAAAAATCGTCAGAAAAAATACATACATACGTATGTACATAATTGGCCATTACAACTTTTCAATCAGGATTACGACCTAGCTTCTCACACACTTATTTTGTGTGTGTTAATTTTATACATGAGTGACGAGACCCACAGTTTAAGGTCGACTCCAAGCAACAGACTTTTGAGAAACTTTTCATGACAATTTTATTTACTCTCAGAGTATTTGCCAGAAATCTGCTGAGAGGAAGTCGCCGAAGAAATACTTTTTGTATTTTGTCTTGATGTCTGGCCTAGGGCTCGAACTCTGGCTTTACGTCTAATAAGCTAACACACTACCTACTAGACTACGGCGACTTCTAATTTAAATTAACTTTCGCTTAATACTCTCTCTACATTAGCTGAAGAATGTGATAAAACAAATATTTTTTAATAAATTTAGCCAAGGCTGGAAATTAAAAGCTACCATCCCTCATTTTCATTTTGAATTTTTATTTTTGCAAAAATCGAAAAGTCTCATATATCCCAGTGTTGTTCACTGACACATAAGCGCGCCAGTAATATTGCATCATATAAATCTATGGATGGTGTAAATATTAGGGAGTCAGAAGCTCTGGACATTCTGATCATAAAAATTCAGTGTGATCTTCACTGGAACCCATACAATTTTCAGTGTCTTAGCTTCTTAAGACGGTGCAAGAAATACTCCACTTTATCTGATCTTCTTACTATTTACGCCACTTATATCCAAACGAAAATGGAATACAACTCTCATGTATATGCCAGTGACTCAACATCTATTTTGAGACTTCTCCAGTTCTCGTTAATAACATTAGGGTATCGAACTCTATTGATCCATTGGGGAATAGTTTCAATGTGGCTTGTGTTTCACTGTTCTATCGCTATTACAATGGATTTTGGTCATGTATTCCTACGTAACACTCGTCTGTCTTGGCGATCACATCCGTATGTGGTCGATTAGCCAGTGGATCGCACACTTCATTGCAAACAAAATTCATTCTTTAGTCGGACTATTTATAAGCGTTTGTAATTTTTTGGCTTTTAAGGGACGAAAAGGCCATAATATATAGAAAAATCATCACAGGTGTTCGCAAATAACTTAAAAATATAATACTTTTTATTTATTTTTATTTATTTATTTGATTATAATGATCTACATAGCACAACAAGATACTAAATCTTATAAGTGACAGTGCTATGTTTACAATCAATAAGGTATAAAAAATTAACATTAATTAAATATAAAAAATTAGAGAAAGTTAAATTATGTATATAAATATTAAATTAAATTGATAAGGTAGAGTATAAAAATAATAATAATAATAATAATAATAATAATAATAATAATAATAATAATAATAATAATAATAATAATAATAATAATAATAATAATAACAATAATAATGATGACCTAAAAAATAAAATCACAAAATTTACAAATATGAGATAAAAATTTTAATTATGAAAATTTGAAATTATGAAATTATGAAATTTTTTGAACGCGTTTGCATTGCCCAGATTTTGGATGTTATTTGGTAAGGAATTCCAAAGACTAATGGTGTGTATAAAGAACTGTCGCTGAGACAGAAGAGTCCTGAATCGTTGCTGTATAATCCCCACACCCCGGTGGGATCTGGCAAACTTAATTTTACAATATAAATACTTCGGCTGTTTCGTGTAAATTATTTTATGAAGTAGAAGGAGGCATCTAGTTTTCAGGAGATTATCAAATTTGATACCAAGAATCAGGTAAGCTAAATGAGAAATGTGATCCCGACGCCCCTTAAGGAAAACATACCTGGCTATGTTATTGTACGCCAGGTTAAGTTTCTGGTTGTCATCATAACTGCAATTTGCGTATATCTCACATCCATATAAAAGTACCGGAATCAAGTACGTTTTAGCAAGTTGCATGCGAATGACAAAAGGAGTTGAATCTATGACAGCCCACAAATTTCGAAGCATGCCATAAATTCTGCCAACAATGACACTTATATGGGTAGACCACGATAATTTGTCATTAAAGACAATACCCAGATTAGTAGCCGACCTGACAAATACAATTTTATTTCCCCTGATACTCAATTCAGGTATGACAAATGATCCGTTTGTTCTCGAAAGTGTAATACATTTAGACTTAGAAGGATTGATACATAGTCCATTGGCCGAGGCCCATCCGTCAATCCTTGCTAAGTCACGATTAATGTAGTCCAAACAAGAATAAATATTCTCCCTTGGAGTATATGTGTAAAGCTGCACATCGTCAGCATACATGTGAACATTACAGTTAACCAAAACATCAGGTAGATCATTTATATACATGCAAAACAGCAAAGGTCCAAGTATAGACCCCTGTGGAACACCTCTACTAATAGTAAGTGGATCCGAAACTTTGCCATTGAAATGAACCTTCTGAAATCTGTTCGTCAAATAAGAATAAATTAGATTACAGGCAGTTTCGGAGAAATAAAACAGTTTTCGGAGCTTTTTCAATAGAACCGCATGATCGACTGTATCAAAAGCCTTAGAGTAATCAAGCAGAACCAAGAACGCCACACTATTACCATCAAGTTCCGACCTAAGTTCCTCAACTACATTTACCAGAGCGGTAGTACAACTCCTACCTTTCATGAAGCCCGACTGATTAACCGTTAAGAAATTGTGGGCCCTCAGATATTCATCGATTTGTCTGGCCATGATGTTCTCCAATACTTTGGATAAAAAAGGAAGGATTGCAATTGGCCTGAACTCACAATTAGTTTTCGGAATGGGAAGGATTTTAGCCAGTTTCCAACTTTCAGGAAAAGAAGACTTAGTCAGGACTGTATTGAACAAGTAAGTATAGTAAGGCAAAAGTTTAGGAGTCAGAGCCTTTAAGAATAAAGGATGCAAATCATCAGAACCAACTGCATTCGATTTTACCGCTGAAATACATTCCAAAACCTCAAACTGATTTACGCAACTTACTTCACTCCTCGTTATTTCTAACCTAAATTTTGCAATAGTAACAATTGCAAAGTAAATACAAAGCTTAAAGTAGCTTTTAATGTACTAAAGTCAAAAATAGGATGTAAATTTTAAATTTTCAAAAATCTTTTTATCTTTGACGATATGAAGAACGACAGATTTTTTTGAAAAACTTTTTCATGCAGGTTTATTTACTCTTAGAGTTTTTGCCAGAAATCTGCTGAGAGGAAGTCGCCGAAGAAATATTTTTTTATATTTCATTCAGTTGGAGATGCCTGACCTGGGGTTTGAACCGAGGCCTCACGTCTAATAAGCCAACACACTACCTACTACCTACTACCAATGGGTAAGTAAAAATGCGAAACATAATTATTTATTATAATCGTATTCTCGTTCGTTTTATTCACAAATCACCATTAGAGAGATGGAAATACAGGAATACAATTCTACCAAACTTACCAGGTGTAACGGAATGAAATGAGCGTTCATTTATTGGCCATTGCTGGCAACACATTTTTCCAACTTTCAGGCAATTTGTGGATTCCATGCCAATAAAGCTGTTCGTCTTTAGAAGCAATCCAATTAGTCACCAAATTCATCGAATCGAAATCCTCGGTCGAAATCGAATTGTTGTTGAACCGGTAGTATTTGAGTATTTGAGGGCAAACATTCGTGATGCCATTGCCGCGATATGACCCCATACACTCGAAAAAACGCACGAAATCTGGTAGGATAAAATGAGGTACTGTCAGGCCAGTCGCGACAGCCATATGAATGAAATCGTATTTCACAGCAGAAAAATAAATTTGGCGATATTTTGAAACTGTTGTTTTAAATTTTAACTTTTAAATTTCCCTCCCCATATAATATTATACATGGTATACATACGAGTGTATATAAAGTACATTATGAATGCCTATTGAATACAGTCAATCCTCCTATAACGCGGTACTCTCAGAACGCGGTTTCCACATAAGGCGAAGCTGAAATTGCGGACCTCTAACGTGGTCCTGTTACAGCACGGATTACGTTCAACAACATCCCATAAATTCCTTCCGTACAGCCTATGAATGCCTCTAGTAACTGGATATTGTAAAAGAGTTTAATATCAGCTTTATTTTCGACGCAAAAGCACAGCCGAGATATATAAACAGCATCATTATATAGACATGCCAGCTCATCTCATAGCCGTCTACGACATCGTTTTCAGTCATCTCAGAGCTCTTTCACAGTATAAACATTTTGTTGTCGACCAAGTCTTTCTAAAAAAATTTCCGTTACTCATATCTGACAGTGAGGATGAGTGTTCAAAAATTATATAATTTTGCAAAAGTCTTCCTTATTTTTGTTGGAAAACAGTCTTTTAGTCTAATTTTGTTTCATTTTTTTTACCAATCTTTATATGAACTCTTTAATTCAATTAAAATAATTTATAATTTATCTTGTCTTGGTCTCCATATAACGCGGTACGAATGATGGGATTTGTACTAATTCCGAGTTTCTTATAGCGTGGTTTCTAGACAACGCTGTAGACGGTTTCCATACAATGCGCTACAAATTAGCCTGGTTTGTACGGTTAAATCCGGGTTTCTGATAGCTCGGTACGCACTAACCGCATTATATGAGGGTTGACTGTACTACAATCATTGTTTTGTTTGTAAGAAATTATGGCTTACAGCATTAAAAATGAAAGGCAAGAGAAGTATGAAATTAAAAAACAATTTCATATGACCACGAATGAAAGTTGTTAATTTTCCTTTTCATTTTTTCCTTTTATTTTTAGAAATTAAAAAATTTTCAAACACTTTTATCTAATTTTCCATAATTTTCATATTTTGCAGCCACAAAATGGAAATACCATCAACTACATACATATAAACAGCAATTAAGCCATGATATTTATAATCAAATGACGTTTATTTCTTTATGGCGCGTCACTAAATTTAATTTTCGTTTTAAAATTCTTAAACGTAATTCATAAAATTTAACAACAAAGTGTTGAAGAAATGCCGAATTATAGGGGCAACTTTCCTTGCCAAACAAAAACAAACACCCAATCGAACTTTTACACGTATTTTGTACCAGAGATCAGCAATGAATCGATTTTTCGCTACTCATAAGTTCTCATGAAATTTTGAATATAAGTGAGTCAACAGTATTGAAATTCAACTACTCTGATTCATTCGTACTCACTACAATGTTGATTTATAAGTACAGGTTGCAATGAGTATGAGTACAACGTTGACATCAAACTCATACAATTCGAAATATGTTTGATTCATAAGCCTACTCATTCAGATTCATAAATTTAGAAAAATACTTATAATACTCATAAATGATTCGAATCATTCATCAAAATTTATAGTCTTAGTTGTTGTTGTTGCATTTACAAAAAAAAAAGAAGAAAGAAAAAGACAAAGGCAGCAAGCAAAGCAAACACACAACCTTTTAGTGAGTATTGTAGTGTCCATACGCGAATCATACTTATTTTGTAATTATTGTAAATGTTGAGTTATGGAGAGTCGAAATCAATAACATCATGCGTATTGTTAAGTATGAGTACGATGACTACTTCAAACTTTAAATATGAGTAGTAGGAGTATGATATTAAAATAAGTATGAATCAGAAATTATATAGTCGATACGAACTTCCCATAGAATGTAGGGGTGATATCCTTTACTGGTGAGCGCTCAACATGTTTAACAAGGACCTAACAAGCTCTTGTTATGTCTTCTTTATGCCAACCTACCTATTTAAAAAACAGCCGGATTATAGATTCTAAACGTTAGTCTTCCTCTCTAAGGAATCATACCTTCATTTAAGAATCTCTTGAACTGATGGAACGTTCTAAAAATTTTGCAAAAATATGTTTCAAAAGTGATTAAAATTTTTATAATCTATTCGAATAGTGAGTTAACTGAGAATTAATTTATAAAAGAAAGAAATTATCAAACCGCGCTTCGCGATGTCTAATTTTGTGAAAACAAGAAATCCCGTTTCTCGATATTTTCGAAAGTTTTTTAAAATCGAAATATCTCGTTTCTCAATGCGAATGTGTTATGATTCCTAATATTTTAAGGTTAGTTTTAAACCAACTGTAAGGTCCTAACCGTAATTTCGCTCAACTAACATCAAAAATCAACGAATATGATACTGAGTGGCTATGTGTTCTTATTGAACTTGAATGTTATATGTACTTGGTTACATTTCCTGAACATATTCATTTCCTCTTACATTATTTAGTTAGTGTGTTGGCTTATTAGATGTGAGGCCAAGGTTCAAACCCCAAGAAAACATCAGATTTTTGGCAAAAACTCTTATACTATGTTCAGATATGCACTTTTATTGAGTCAATATTCGGGTTTATTGAGTACAATATTTTAAGTGTTCAGACATAATAATATACGCAGTTCAGCTTAATCGATATTCATTTGACAGCTGGTAAACAAAACAGCTGGTTAGTTGTTACAACAACATTGTTTTTATTTTGTTTTGTTGTTTTTTTTTTGTTTGTCGTTGTTCACATTTGAGTTGTCAAATATCAACATAAAGTGTTCGGTTAACTGTAATATGCTCACTAAACACACTTATGACAGTGCTGCATTCTAAGTTTTCCTCAATATTATAACAATTTTCGCATTTATTGCGCAATAATTAATTGAAACTTTATATGAAATATTGAGCTCAATAATTACATTTATTCCAATTTACGCAATAATGGTGCATACCTGAACACCGTATTAGAGTTAATAAAATTGCCATGAAAAGCTTCTGATGAATCTTTCGTTCGGAATGACTTTAAAATGTAGGTCTCGCCACTCATGTATAAAATTAACACACACAACATACGTGATGTGAGCAATGTATGTGTGTATGTATTTTGTTCTGCTGCAAAAAATTTAATAAAAAAGTTTATGATGTCTATGATTAAATTTAAATTTCCTTAAGGATTATCTTTCACGACCATTCCAAATGGTGTTGTCTGCTAATTTATCATGTTCTTCTGTATACATAAAACAGACAATCGCTAAAATTTGATTTCCTAATTGTTTCTTTAAGAAAAGTGCGATCAATAAATATCGTTATTTCCTTAAATAAATTGGATTTGACGAAACATGACATCCCGGATATAAACAGCCTGGATATAATAATTCCCCGCTTACTAGAACTGAGATTTATTCAATCTAGACTGTTGCTTCTAAATGCAATGAAACTTTTTCGATATATGCATCCTGATTTTATGCACTCCCAGCTTATAAAGGCGAGAATTTAGAGTATGAAGTACAGTATATACTCTAAATTTACTTGAAAAAAATTCGTTTCTATACACCCGCTTTGTGATAACTTTCATTCCAATATTGGTTTTGCTCTTAGCTCCAACTATCCTGCAATTAATCGTGTGATTTTATGGGAATATGTTACGTCATTGGGTTATGCTGATAAAATAGCTACTGAGGAGCTATTTATTGGGAAAAGTTGTAAGAAATTGAACAGCGCAATGCAGTTCCATAAAATTTTCCTTATGGTTTCATTCTTTTCAAAGCAAAGGCTGCCCTATGTCCAATCCAGAAGATGTAACCAAAGGAGGCTACGTAATATCAGATAATTGATACGTGAGAGAAAACCTGCAATTCACCAATGTTCGCCTTTCGTAATTTGTAAAGCTCTTCTTCTACTAATCTGGAAAGGTGCAGGTCTCGGACGAGTCAATCACCAGATTCTCTGTCTAGTTAAAGCTGTCTCTAAAACCCCCTGCGGATCCATTTCCTTCAGCAATTTCTTCGCAGTGATCCCAATGTAAATGACACGTGTATTTTTGCTCTCAGCTGTAGGATTTTGATACAGGAATTTTCCACTTAAAGCACTATTTTGCAAGCATTTTTGAAAGTACTTATTCCCGAGTATTCGCAAAGTACGTATGCGTCAGTCACGCTTGATAAGCAAATTATAGTTAGGACTTAAAGCTCTTTTACAGACGATTCCCACACCTAAATTACCAATAGACGAAGAATTGATTGATGTTCTTGCTACGTACATAGATGAAATAACTTTTCAGAAAAATTTTCAATTTCATTGCCTGAGGATGGCTTAACTTACAACAACTTTATCTGGCAAGGTTGTAATGCGGCTCCTACACGTTGCGACTGGTTTTACAACTGTATTATTTTGAACAAACAATTGTAATTTTGAATGGCTGGTTGATCGTCGTTTGAGAAAAGATCAAAAAATTTTGATTTTCATTCAACCGAAGAAAAAAAACGAAGCTTCAATAATAATTTATAAGTTAATCTGGTTGAAAAATCAAAATGCGTGAACAAGACGACCAACCGCTGATTCAACATGTACAACTTATCGCAACGTGTCACTTTATTTGATTGTAAAATTTTCTTAATTTTCTTACTTTCCCATCAAATCTTTAAGTGTCGCATTAGTGTCCTTATTCTTCTTTACATCAGTGTACATATTTATTATTGTTTGCTCAGCTTGTACACTGGACTACAAGATTCTAAATTTTTTAAATCATGTGGGCTGAAGTAAATAAGAATTCATTTACTTATTCATGACACTTAAAAATTTTAACAATAAAAGTATCCTACTATTCGCGAATGTATTTCCTTTCTTTTAAAAAATTAAAAAAAAATATTTTTTCAAGTGTAAATGCATTTAATTTTTCTTTTTGCCTTCAAGTTCTTTTGCGTGTGGGTTGAAGAACAAGCCTCGTTTATAACCATTTACAGTACATGGCATTAAATACTTAAGAAAATACAAGCAATGTATAGAAAAAAAAGGAAACAGCGACAATAAGTCTGCTATTGAAAATTACGTCAGTAGAAGAACATGTACGAGCATGTCGTATAACTCGTTTCACAGAAGTGTTGAGTACAACGTGTTTTTATGGCAACAAAAAAAATTTAATTTCAGTTAAACAAAATTATTCTCTTAAACTTTTCCATGGATAATTGGCAACACAGCAAAATTTTGGTTTCAATAGAGCGAGAGCTCCTTGGTCCAAACCGCAGATGTCTGACTGTTAAAAATATTTCTCTTTAAAAATATTTCTTCAGCGATTTCCTTTCTCAGAAGTTTTCTACCAAAAACTCTGAGAATCAATGAAATTGTCAGAAAAAAGTTTCTCAAAAATGATGACCAATTATGAATGTATTGATCGAACAGCAACTCTACAAAGCCTAAATTCTAGGATTTTACGAATATGAAAAGATTTCTTTGATACTATTTGAAATCGTATAATTGTGATGCCGTAAATGAGAACAAATTTCATGGATTTCATTGTGATATCAAGCCGGACAAATAATTGTTGAGACTTTAATTACGAATGGTTTTAAAAGTCTTCAAAATCATATTCGTGTTTATCTTAAAGGCAATAAAACGAGGTTAAAAAGTGAAAGATATGTGTGTTTTTAACCCATTTGGCCTGTAACAGATTTGTGTAAAAAGTTTTATGTGCTCAAAAGACCGCTTGCAAATTTACAAATTTATAGTAAAATTTACTACATCTTCCATCGCAAGAAATTAAAAATAAAAGCAAAATTCAAAAAGAAAGTGTATAAAATTCACATTTGTGTACTCTTTATGGTGCTATACTAAATTGCAAATTTTACTAATGTTTCGGCAACAAAAAATAAATAAAAATATTAAAATTTTAATACAATAACTTTTTAGTAACGTTTAAAAAGGTCATTCAAGTGCTTATTTAAAGAGAACAGCAGTTATTTTATGAAAAGTGCTTTGGTATAAAAATAAAAAGAAAACAACAACTAGTGCCACAGAACTGTTACAAAATATTTATTTTGTAGTAGAGTATTGGCTTATTAGACATGAGGCCACGGTTCAAACCCCAGGTCAGACATCAAAACGAAATATGAACAAATATTTCTTCAGCAGATTTCTGACAAAAACTCTGAGAATAAATGAAATTTCCATGAAAGGCTTTCCAAAAATTAATCATTCGAAATCGACTTCCAACTGCAGGGTACCGCCACTTAGGGATAAAATTAACTCACACAACATAAGTGGTGTAAGAAGCTAGGTCGTAATCGTGACTGAAGGGTTGTAATGACCAATTATGTATGTATGTATTAAAAGTTGCACAGTGATGTACATTTTTCAAATCAGAATCAGACTTTAACGGCGGAGTCATTTTAAAATCCATTTTTTTTGGACCAACACTCAGGGGATGATCGCTATTCATGCAGTTCATTGTGGAAAATACAGGAAAGAATTTTTTGAGGGAAATGAAAGAGGGGGTAGGTAGTGTGGAACAAAAATTAGCAATGAATCGTTTTTTCGCTACTCAAAAGAACTCATGAAATTTTGAGTATGAGTGAGTCAACAATATTGAAATTTAACTACTCTGATCCATTCCTACTCACTATAGCGTTGATTTATAAGTACAGGTTGCAATGGGTATGCGTACAACATTGGCATCAAACTCATAAAATTCGAAATATGTTTGATTCATAAACCTACTCATTCAGATTTATAAATTTAGAAAAATACTTAGAATACTCATAAATGATTCGAGTGATTCGAATCATTCATCAAAATTTAGAGTCTTAGTTGTGGCTGCATTTACAAAAAAAAGAAGAAAGAAAAACTCAAAGACAGCAAGCAAAGCAACCACACAACCATCTAGTGAGTATTGTAGTGTTCGTACACGAATCATACTTATTTTGTGATTCTTGTAAATGTTGAGTCAATTCATTGAAAGTCGAAATCAACAACATCATACATATTGTTAAGTATGAATACTATGAGTACTTCAAACTTTGAATATGAGTAGTATGAGTATGATATTAAAATAAGTATGAATACATATAAGTATCAGAAATTATGAGTATGATTCGAATCTACTCATCTTTTTGAATACTCATTTCTGATCTCTGGTCGAAATTAACAACATTATCCGTCTTGTTTAGTATGTGTACGATGAGTACTTCAAACTTTTAATATGAGTAGCATGAGTATGATATTAAAATAAGTAAGAATGCGTATAAGTATCAGAAATTATGAGTATGTTTCGATTGATCTTTTCAGATTCATAAATTTAGAAAAATACTTATAATACTCATAAATGCTTCGTGTGATTCGAATGCGTATAAGTCTCAGAAATTATGAGTATGATTCGAATTAACTCATCTTTTTGAATACTCTTTGCTGATCTTTGGTTGGAACATAGGAAATACAGTTTATAGGAGAAATGAAAGAGTTTTAATGAGTGTTTTTTAATTACCAGTGTATATACCTCGTCACTTTTTTCAAGAATTACTTTTTAATAACAATTCTCACTTTCGTTTTTCTATTGTGAGTAATCATGTATAACGTGCGACAAATAATCGGACAATCACAAACATCGAGAGTCCGTAGTGGAAAATGACTCCATGTACTCAGCACTCGAAGTTTAGCACACGATTATCAATAGCGGCCCTATGGTGCCTAGAGTAAAAGGACATTTATATCAACTAGGCCATCGGGCCGCCCTTTTCTTATGTTTAATTATTTGCATCAATAGTAAATTAAAATATTAAAAAAATTTTGTGATCATTGACTTCTTCGGGCGGAAAAAAATTATATAAACATAATCAATCAATCAATCAATCATTCGATCAATCAATGATGTAAACATAATTAACAAAAAGGTATAAAACAAGTTTAATATCACCATTGACAACGCCGCCAGAAGCTCTTAAACTCTGTATGACAGTAACAAGTTTAAATGTGAAAGAAGCCAACATCCATGCATTAATCCAAATATTTCTTAATTAAAACAGTTAAAGCAACAATAAAAACAGACAATAAACCACTATTTAGTGTGTGTTAACAATAACACACCGGAAACCGCCATTAAAAAAAGCAGTTTTGTGTGCTTTTTTAGTGAATAATTGAATGGAAATTAATTTAAAAAAATTTAAATCATAAATCAATACGAGAATTACACCAACCACACTATACTTCCGTTCAACGCATTTTATTAGAGACAGCAATCGGTAGTCAGTCAAATAGTGCAAGAATCAATGCGATTTCTAATAAATTTTGCGGGTAAAAATCAACCCACATGCTAATGATTCCGCTTAAATTTTTTTTTTTTTTGGGAATTCCAAATGTGGATACCTCTATATACCTTCAAAATAGTTTTTGTTGTAATTGTTAACATAATGATAATAAATCGAAATGAAATATAAAAAAGTTTCTTCATTTTTAATAGGCGTTTAACGCCTAAACACATAAACTCTCAAATATCTACCAAAAATTTATAAAATACTGCCTGCGGCATTAAATACTGCCATCGGTTAATAATTTAAATAATTATTCTTTAATTCATCGAAATATGAAACTTGTTTCCCTCTTTAAAGTTTGAATTTAGTGATGCCAGATTGTAAAACTTGTTTTGTGATTTTCATTCGAGGGCGGGAAACACTATGACAGAAGATTTATCTATCAAGCACTGTTCAAGCACTTATATGCACGAAGACACCAAGATGACATCGTCTCTGCATGGCAGAGAAAAATCACAAGAATGTGCTGTAAACTGTATGTGCCATTTTCAGAAAAATTGCAGACATCTTTCTCAGATAAACCGATTTTCTTCCAATGCTACTCAGACTGCAATCCCCAAGAAGGCTTTAGACTACTCTACTTGGGGAAATTCCTTCAATAGGGATCAGAATCCTATTGGTTTAATGTTTCCAGTTTCTAAATATTTCATGGCTACTCCTTGTTATGCATAGAAAGCTCTACTTTAGGTTTTAGGTTAGTTTAGCTAGCTGTCCACAGGCAAGTTCACTCGTTGGCACATTGTGTTACCCAGTGTGAGGTAAGCCCCCTTATCATGTTCCGTTAGTGGTGGGCTTGAATCACTCCGAACTCCGGCCAGATCTCTTAATGGCACATTCGCTACTATACCCAGATATTTAAACGTTCTATCACCCAAAAACCGATGACGTTTGTTCTGAAGTGCAGGGCACTTGCATAAAATGTGTGGAACTAATATCGTTTCCTCCACATCATGGCAGTTTCTGCAGTAATTCTGGTGACGCACACAGGGCCAGTCGGCGACACTGCCAATAGCTCCGAGTCCTGTTAGAGTGCGTGCCGTTCTCTTGTGGAACTCAAATACTTTCCTGGTTTTTGGCTCAACTTCAATTACAGTCAATGTGCATTTGTTTTGAATTTGCTTCGTCAAAAAGTTGATAATGTTCTTTATGTTTAGGAGCACAAGCTTATATATAACGGTGCTAGAGCTCCCTAAAATGGCAAAAAGGTGTATGCAGTCGCATAACAATTTTGAGATGGTGGAAAGCAATTTAAGAGCCGAAAGTTTATAGACGTGAATGCTTCTAATTTTTATATTGAGACAATCCCACGGACATATTCGTAAATGTACCATGAATGTGTGCCTGGCACGAAGTTGATAAATTTAGTTCCCCAATTTTCACGGTCGTTGAAAGGACCCAAATGCTTCTGAAGAGAACTACCTTTGGAAGATGTGCATCACCCTATTGATTGTTGTATGCAATTTGTAATTTAATTTAATACGGATTCCAATGATTACAACGCCTAAAATATTTCTACTACACTAATGAAAAGAAATAATTCTCTGTGGAACTGTTCACAACTTGATGTAAACAACAACAATTGCTTTGTTTGTTATTCTTCTTTACACTCTTTTGCGTAAACAATAATAATTGTTCGACAGATCTTTATAACGGAGATCTTCATACCACTATTATTCTCTTCAAACATCGCGCGTCTTCACACAAGACTGACTGAATTTTTACTGACTCCGTTGCCTGCTTTGTCTTGCATTTTAAATGCCATCGTAAACAGTCTGATAAATGATCTTGAAGTCGAATGTTCATGGCTTTGCCTTCTCGTTGTTTCATTATTGTTGTTTGTGCATTTTTGTTAACATTTATTCTTGCAGTGTTTGTTGATGCATTTTTGTTTACTTGTTCATCCTTTTTTTATAATGGTTTTCGTTGGTATATTTTTGTTTACTTGTTTATCATGTAATTAAGTTCATTGTTTTTGTTTTTGTAGCTTTTGTTTATAAATTTAATTGTAAACGATGTAAAAGCAAAACACGATTTACGAACGTACAAGTCCACCAATTTTTCCAGTGTAAGCAAAAAGTCTGTAGTCGCTTGTTGTTCTGCCCATTTTTTCTCCTTGACTTCGGTAAGCAAACTGATTAATTAAATATTAACCAATATGATACGCTCGTAATACGGTGTTTAGATATGCACCTTTATTGCGTAGATAAACGCCATTATTGAGCTCAATATTTCATAAAAAGTTTCAATTAGTAATTGTGCAATAAATACGCAAATTGTTATAATATTGAGTAAAACTTAAAATGGAACACTGTCATAAGTATGTTCAGAGAGCATAATACAATTATCCGAACACTTTTTGTTGATATTTGATAAATCAAATGTCAACAACGACAAATAAAAAACAAACGAAACAAAAAACAAAATAAACAAAAAACAAAATAAAAACAATGTTGTTGAAACAACCAGCTGTTTTGTTTACCAGCTGTCAAATGAATATTGAATAAGCAGCTGAACTGCGTATATTATTATGCCTGAACACTTAAAATATTGTACTCAATAAACCGAATATTGACTCAATAAAAGTGCATATCTGAAAATAGTATAATCCATTCGAATTACAAAATTAAACAAAAATCTAGCATCGCTAACTTCACAGTGGTAGCAAAAGTAGTACTTCGATATTCATTCGAAAACATTAAAATGACAACCCACGTAATGAAAAACACGTTTTCTTTTTCTTACTTGTCTGTTAACGTTTTTTTTTTACAACTTTTCTGTTTTACAATTTCATTCATGAATTTCTGTATTTTTTGTTTTTCTTTTTGTTGTTATCTTTGTAAACAGTTTGGTTTGTTGTACAGAAAAATAAAAGTTGGGTGTTAAGTGTCCGTTGTTCATCATGTCTGTCCACAGTCAGTTCTATAGATTCGACTAACAGATAAAATTAGTCGTACATGCTTTTGGCATTTCTGTCGTTGTTGTTGTTTTTTTTTTTTCAAAACGTATCTGTTGTCGCAGTAGTCTGTAGGCCAGGGGTAACATTACTTATATTACATGCTTTAGGTGCGTGAGCAACAATTGCAGTTGAATCGGTTGCAGTCAGCGGATCCCATAATAATAATTTGTGGCAAATTTAAATTCAATTTAAATAAAAGCAATTCGTTGACGTTGCTAAGTGTTAAGGTTCATGAATTTTATGATGCATTAATTTACATATTGATACACATATTTATACTTTATTTAAAATCAATAAAAAAAATTTGACAATATCGGTCAAAACATATTGAAATAATTACAGATTTACAATAAATGTAGCGTTTTCCATTAATGGCTTCCTATCTTACTTTTTTAATTGGTGATCACAAGCCTTTAGTCGCTATTATGACCATTCATGTTGTGTTTTATTCATGAGTGGCGGGACCTGCAGTTTAACGTTGGCTCCGAACGACAGATTTTTGAGAAATTTCTCATGTTAATTTTTTTTTACTCTAAGGGTTTATGCCAGAAGGCTTTTCAGAGAAGGTTCCAGAAAAAATATTTTTCACATTTCACATTTTGTTCGAGAAGTCGGAGCTAGTATTTGAACCACGGCCTCGCGTGTGATAAACCAACACTACCTACTAGACTACGCAAACCACCGCATGATTGGCTGTAGCACTTCACAATTTCCTCTGAATCGTGAATATAATTCAAACTTTCTAAGGGTCATTATTACAACTTGCCGTTAACTAAAGAGGGGACAGATAAATTGTTTTTTATTATAATAAGTGGACATGAAGGTAGAACTGAGCGTTAAGCTAAAGGGAGGATCATCCTACTGGTAACATTTAAAGTTAAGTTTATGTTTGAACTTGCCATATTACTGTTTTTAATGTGGCAACTTCAAATATAAACAAAATAAATAAATACAATAAAAAAGAAGATAGTCGTTACCATTGCGTTTAAAAAAAACTGGGGTCTAATTCTAGCAGTCGTGATCGAAATTGTGTTCGAATAGAAAATAATTTCGATAGCGAGAAATTTTCTGATGATGTTACTCGATACGAAACGAATTGATTTGTTGCTTAGGTGTTGTGAAACGAGTTAATTATTTCGTTTTACAGCACTGACTATAATGCAAAAATTGTAAACAAAAAACATATGCTTTCTTACAAAAATAAAAGAAATTTAATTAATCCAAGGAAGAAAGCTTTTATTAAAATTGTAATATTTCGTATAATGGATAATATATTTTGGTTTTACTTTATTATTATTAGCTGGGGCTGAAGTTCCTTCTGCAGTATCATCTTCAAATTCTATAAAAGAAGACATGGTAGGTTCCATTTTGTCTTCTTCCTAATCCGGAGGGAGATACGTCAGGAACACTATTTTTTGTTGAAGTTGTTGGGGTAACATGCCCAACAACGCAATTCTCTTTTGGGTTGCCTTCTGATGTTTTTGAAGACCCAAAAGTTTGGACATTTTTTAGATCCTCAACAGAATTTTAAACTAAAGAAGAGTTTGTTAAGTTTAACAAGGTAGTTACCTTGCGCTACATTTTTGCATCTTTGATTGGTGGGCCGGAAGCATTGAGCTTAGCTGTGAGCTGTTCCCATAGCTGATTAGTTCTTGCCTTTCCCTGAGAAGTATTTGGTATAATATACTCTTTGCCAATTCTGAATGCTCAATCATGAAATTTCCATGAATTTCCTTCTGGGTGTAATTAATTTTTGAAAGTTTTGACCTACAAATACTGGAATTAATTTTTTATTCATAAATTATTATGAATTTGTTACTTACATTTTTTATATTGTTCTTTACAGCAGAAAAACGTTCATTCGAAAGCTTTAGTGCTTACGAATAAAAACTCGCAAGGTGGCATTCGAATGATCACACGTTATCTAATGCCATCATTAGAAATTTCGATACATTTTACTCAATAACGAATAAGAGAATCCCAAAACTAAAAAACTCGCACGTTTCAGTAAAAATTCGTTCGTATACAACTGCCAGAATTAGCGACCTGATTTAATTGAGCAATGTTATCGACATTGCTTTGGCACTGCCATATTTTTGAAAAAGTTAACTTTATTTTATCTGTAGGTTGCAATTCCGAAAAGAAGTTAAAGTTGACTTTAAAGTTCACTTTAGCTAAAGTTACCTTTAACTAAACCCAACTTTAACGGGAAGTTGTAATAATGGCCCTAAATTTTTTATAAAATTTATAATTTTATTTCGACGATATGAGACGGCATTTGTTCTCATAAACATTTTTATTTTGTTTACTTTACAATTGAAATTCATTAGCACTATATTTTATTTCAAGATTGAATTCGTATTTGTTTGTTTTATTGGTGTCAACTATTAAACAAATTGAATTACATTTCAATACACAATAATTATTACTTGTTAAACGTTTGGCTTTGATAATAAAAGTTTCAATTATATTATATCGTATACATATGTATACTAGGTAGGGCATACAGCTGATATTATATCTAAGAATGCACGAAGAAATTATTACTTTCAGTACAATTTCTTCATAATCGAAAGATATTTTGTATAGACATACACATATATTGTGTTACAATTTTATGAAATCACCATGTATGGCCTTCATCCGCGATTTATATCGCCAAACATCGTCAATTACATTAGATTGCATTATCGCCCAACATCGCCTTGGTAATATGTTTACAGGACATTGAATATCAATCCAACTTGCCACTATGTTTACATTAAATATATTGTTACGTTTTTACCTTTTTAAAAATGTTTAAAATATGAGTTGATTGCAAACAAAATAAAAATAAATTTGGGTTTAGTTTTAGATAAATTCTTTATTGTTCGCACAATTTTATGTGCCACTGTTCACAACTTGATGTTACAACAACAATTTGCTTAGTTCGTTATTCTTTTTTACACTGCCGCTCAAGGCGAATTCATAGAAGGTGGGAGCGATTAACCTGCTGATGGAAATAACAATGTCAAACAATTTTTGTTTTTTGTGTATTTTGTTTTGATAATCAATTTCGTTTTTTCTTATTGTGTCAGAAGTTTGTATATTTTTCTTCATTGTCTTTTAAAATCATTTACATTTTTTAACATTTTGCTTCCCATTGTCATTCTTTAGTCAGCTATTTTTGACAAGATGATCACTTTTCAACAAAAAAATTCCTGTTGTTTTTGTATTGTTGTACTTATTGTAATATTAGTCCCACCTTATATGAATTCGCCTTGCTTCCGCTTGTGTAAGAACCAACAAACTGTTCGGTAGAACTTTACGACGGCGATCTTCAAACCACGACTATTCTTTTCACACAAGACTGACTGAATTCTTACTACTCATTGCCTGATTTGTCTTGCCTTTTTATATGCTTACGTAAACAGTCTGATGAAGGTTCTTGAAGTCGAACGTTCGTGGTTTCGCTTTTTCGAGGACTCTATCGCGACTTCATTGTTGTTTGTGTATTTTGTTCACATTGCTTGTTATTGCGTTCTCGCTAACTTGTCTATCCCCTTTTCTTTCGTACTGATCTTGTTGGTTTACCTGTAACAAGTTCGTTGTATTTGTTTGTGTAGCTTTTGCTCATTTTAATGCTAAACGATATTACACCGTTTTCATTTTCGTAACAATATAATAAAGGGTTCGCCAAATAATTTTTTTTTTTGAAAATGCTGTAAAAAGAAAACTACTGAACATTTTCTCAAATTTCTTTTTTTATTTGAAAGTACAATCCTTCCGGTTAATAATGGAAAATAATTTCATTCAAATGGCTGCCTGTGCTGGCACATTATCGATTGTGTGCAGCTGTATTTCACCAATGGCTTCACGAATATTTTCCTTTAAAGCGTCAATTGTCTTTGGCTTGTCGGCGTAACACTTATCTTTGGCGGCACCACAAATAATAGTCCAACGGTGTCAAATCGCAGCTCCGAGGTGGCCAAACGACATCAGCTCTGCGGCTGATAATGCGATCTTCAAAAACAGGGCGCAAAACATCGAGTGTAGCTTCGGCTGTGCGACACGAAGCGCCGTTCTTCTTCAATTTTTGTGAACGAAAATTCGTTCAACATGGCCCGATAACGATCGCCATTGACTGTAACGGCAACTCTTTGCTCATTTTCGAAGAAAAATGGCCCAACTATGCCTCTGGACCAAAATCCGCACCAAACAGTGACTCGTTTTGGATGCGTCGGCTTTTCAATGTATGCGTGCGGGTTTTCTGTGCCCCAAATGCGACAATTTTGCTTGTTTACATACCCGCCAAGATCAAAATGAGCTTCATCTGAAAAGATGATTTTTTTTGCCAAAATCGGCATCTTCTGGTGTAGGCTACTGCATGGCCGAGGCAGCCATTTGAATGAAATTATTTTCCATTATTAACCGGAAGGATTGTACTTTCAAATAAAAAAAGAAATTTGAGAAAATATTCAGTAGTTTTTTTTTAAAGCATTTTCAAAAAAAAAAAATTTATTTGGCGGACCCTTTATATAAGACAAGTAATGGCATTAAATATAAATTAAATTAAAAAATACAGCTTAAATAGTATTCTAATTATCTCTAAACTCAAGTTCAAATCGAAATTTTGAAGTCTACCGTTAGGTTGACGGATGACAAGCCTAAAATGAAATTAATGTTTGATTTTGGAATCGATTGGCTGAATCAGTAAAAAGGCTTTAATATTTTGTGAAATGCTTCGCAACGAGACTTAGTAACTAAAATGAGTAGAGTAATCTGAAAATGAAAGGTATGCCAAATGAAAGGAAGGACAACAGGCTTCTCTCAAATCAAGTGCATAAAATTAACACACACAATATGAGAGGTGTTTGAAGCTAGGTTCTAATCCTGACTAAATTAAGTAAGTAAGTAAGTAAGTCAGTGTATTTGAGGCAATCGAAATTTTTATGGGAAAACTGCTATGAGAAAAGATCAGAATCTTGTATTAGACTATCCAGAAATAACCTGTGGTTGGTAACTGGTCTTTTGTTAAAGCACTGTAGACTCAGGATACACTTATTCAGCATGGGATTTATCTCGATCCTAATGTATAAATTTTGCTAAATATTCGCAACACATTTTTGGAAACTGTGGGATATTAATGAATTCGAGTTGAGAATTTCTGTTGGCATATCAAAAACTCGAGAGAGTATTGTCATTGTTGACTCCCAACAGAATCCTTCAATTTGGCAAGTTAATGGGCTTGGAGGAGACGTTATAGGGATATTCTATAAAGTTTCAGGGGAGTACAACAGATCGTATGGTCGCAGTAGCTCTTCTCAACAGTAGTAATATAATACTTACTTACTTATTTAATTAGCCATTACAACCCTTTAGACAGGATTATGACCTAGCCTAGCACATCACCCATGTTGTGTGTGTTAATATTATATATGAAAGGCCTACACTTTAAATTTGACTCCGAACGTTAGATTTTTTGAGACACTTTGCATGGCAATTTTATTTATTCGCAGCGTTTTCACCAGAAGACTGTCGAGATGAAGTTGCCGAAGCAATATTTTTTCATATTTCGTTTTGTTGACTTCAGTTTCATTATTTTAATTTGAAAATGCTTATTTATAAACATACATACATACAAATCCATACTTGGATGGTTTTATTGTTTAACACTTTAATTTTTTTTTGTTTTTAAGCTTCATGGCAGTTTATTTGTTTAATGATCTCATGTTTGTTTGATTTCTACTTCAGTTCAGTTCAGTTCAACCAATAGTTCACTTCATGGCAGTTTTTTCATTATCATTGCCGTCATCATCAATGCCCGATTGTTGCAACACTTCTTCAGACTTTAGAACTGTGGCGCCAACCAGTTAAAGTGACGGCGAATGTCGTTAAAATGGAAATGAATAAGTGTTAATTGAATGAAAGTAAATTTCAATTGAAATGTTAAACGAAGAAAGAAAAACAATTTCGCAAAATGTGTTAAACCAAGAAACAAACAAATAAACAAAGATGTAAAAGTGTAAGTAGATATAGAACTTATGGAACTAATGTTTGAAAATTAGCAATTAGGCATACTTATATTGTTGAATTTCGTTAAAATAGCGCGCAATGGCCATTCTTTCTGGTATAGAAAGCAGTTGACTTTATCATTATCAGCTCCCTCTAATAGTATTAAATTCCTTTCTCGGTATTTTTAGTGAAAATGAAATCCAAAGATTAAACGCTGAAAATAATCGTACAAACAATTTGTCAAACAATTAAATCAAATCTATTTTGCAGTAATAATAACTATTGAATCTGTTTTTTTTCCGCTGAGGAGGAGGATAAATGTACTTAACCGCACCATAGGGGAAGTCGTCACTATCCCCCATGTGTGGGACCCCCTCCTCTTTTGGACTCTTTATGCCCACTACGGAACTAACGTGGTATTACTTCGAAGTGGAGCCCTTCTGGCCATTTGGCCATTTCATATCCATATCCGCGTCCGGACTGTGCAACTAAATCTGAGGTGTTCAACCATCCATTCTAATTCTCTCATCCAAGTCAAATTTCTTAGATTTTAGCAAGGCCTCAGTGCAACTGGCCATGCTTTTCCAATTTTCCTCGCTGCTCAAAAGTACATCGCAGAAGTTATCGACAGTACAGACGCCGATTTTGGCCTCAAGATTCCTGCTTTCTAAACTCCATCTCTCACAATGAAAGAAAGTGTGTTCCGCATCATCAATCGACTCATCATCATAAATGCAATTTGGTCGTGTCATCTTCCCCACTTTGAACAGATATTTACAAAAATAACCGTGTCCGGATGACGGTTGTGTTAAATAATAATTAACCTCCCCAAATTTCCTCTCAATCCAGCGGGAAATATCTGGCAGAAGTTTTGCCGTCCATCTACCACTTGTTTCAGTGTTCCATTTCTCTTGCCATTGTTGTATGGGTCGATTTCTGACGTCGTCGACATTTACTGTCTCTGCATGCAAGTTTTTAGTGTCCCACACTCTCTTCCGCTCGATTGCCTGTAGACCTATAGGTATTACACCACTGATTACTAGTATTGCTGACTTAGATACAGTCCTATACGCCGATGCCACTTTAACTGCAGCGGTTCGTTGTACCGATGATAAAATTGTATCTCTACAGTCCACCTTCAATGCTTCTGCCCAGATCTCACTGCCGTAAAGCAGAATAGAGTCCGTTATTGCCATCATCAATCTGCGTCTGCTCTGTACAGGACCACCAATATTGCCTACCAAATAAGCCTACCAAATAAGGAGGTTACGTTAGCGGCTTTGGTTGCAGCGTGTTGGATCTGTGCCCAGAACTTCAGTCTAGGGTGCAGTCGAATGCCAAGATAGTTGACTACTTTCTGCGTTCTCAAAGTGGTGTCACATATCGTAATGTGAATTTCCAGCGGTATACGCTTCCTTGTGAGCAGTATTAATTCAGTTTTCTCCGTTGCGAGTTTGAGTCCTCTGTCCTCGAGCCATGACTTCGTTCTTATTATCACCTGGTTGACCTTTCTTCTAGCTTCTTGGACATTTCGAGCTACAATTATGGCCGCAACTATTGAATCTGTAGGAAGTGATTTGTTCATACAAGTGAATGTCAGGTTTGTTGGACTAAAAATTAAAATTTATTGATTAGACATGTTGACCATGATCTGAGCATCGATAGTTTTTATATGTTTAAAAGACCTATTAATGTCATTATATATGGAATATAATATCTTTCAAATGTCCGCTATGGGTTCTCCAGGTGGAGTGTGTCCGTAATATCAGATTTTCTATGACTCTGGCTTTATGGTTTATTTTCATACACATGTGACATAATAAAACCCCATAAGAAAAAAATAACTGGATCAATTGGACGAGAATACCAGCCTTCAAATCGCTCCTACAGAATATTCGATGTGACATCAGCTATGTGACACTTAGCGCCATCTTGTTGAAACCACATATCGCTGGTATTTAGATCATCCAATTCAGGTCAAAAGATGTTGGTAATCATCGACCTATAGTGGGCGCTATTGATGGTTATAGCCTAACCAACGACGTTGTTAGAGGATATGCGTCCTCCCGAAACAGCAAACAGTGACCTTTTTAGGATGCATTGATCGTTCTAGGATCTCACTTTTCGACAATTTTATTTGGTAACCCATCTATTCATCTAGAAATAGGCCTCTATACTGAAAATGAATTTTCGATGAAAAAAATTTTCGATGAAATAAAACCCATTATATTGGTGAAATTTAGTCGCCGTAGTGTAGTAGGTAGTGTGTTGGCTTATTAGACGTAGGGCCACGGTTCAAACCCCAGGTCGGTCATCAAAACGAAATTTTAAAAAAAAAACATTTTTTCGGGGAATTCCTGTCAGCAGATTTATGGCAAAATCTCGGAGCGTCTTAAAAATATGTCGTTCGGACAAAGTTAGGTCTCACCACTCATGTATAAAATTAACGCACACAACATAAGTGGTATGAGAAGCTAGGTCCTAATCCTGGCCGAAGGGTTGTAATGACCAATTATGTATGTATGTATGTATATTGTTGTAATATGGATATGATATTAAAAATAGCTTCACTTCATTTTAAAATCTTACCTTTACCGATCTTCTGGTAAAGACTACATTCATCAGATTCAACAATCAACGTCAACCATCATATTCAGTGCATGTATTATGCAGACGGGTCGGATTATTTCAATTCAAAAGAACACTTTATGGAATAAAATATATTTTTAATTATAAAATGACCATAAAAATGTAAAATTATAATTTTCAATCATTGTTTTTATTGTTTTATGGTTTTGTTATAATTTTTTTATTATTTACTGTCAATTCTTTTTTGGATTTTTTTCTTTTTAATGAATAGAAGAAAATCTAATCACGTTGTATTTTTCTATTCAAAATAAGTTAGTTTTAAAAGATTGAACACATAAATAAGTGTGGCTTTAATTTCTGTAGTAAATTTTAAAATTCATTGTCATCAGATTTTATCTTATTTTCATAGTCAAAAATTTTAAATTTGAAATAATTTATGAAAGAAATAAAAGACTAAAACAGAATACTTTCCACAATTCAATGGCCGAAGAGAAAAATATAAAAATGATGCAAGTATTTATCACAGTTGTCCAGTGCAAGGGTAACCATTGAAAAATAGCATTCAGTGAGATAAGTTAGGTTAGGTTAAGTTAGGTTAGGTTGAACTAGCAGACGCCTCAATTAGTACAGCTTACTTGGGTCTTATAAGGTCCCGTAGCTACACCGTTGATATTTATTGCGTCATAGAATCACAGCTCTTGATTGGCAACTCTCAACCATCCCGACGTTCTTATGACGGTGTGTATTTATCTCAAACATTCTTTGACTAGACGTACTTCGTCACCTAATTCTGGGTGCGCAGAAATTCTTCTTATCAGGTTCCCAAATTCTTCTGCAGAAGTGATATGTGGTATTCCGAGTCTCCTAACGTGAGGCCAGTGTCCCGTTATCACTGCTGTGAGGTTCCTCAGATGGAATCTTGATTGGTTCAATACAAATTCTATTCTGCATATATCTACATTGGTATAGATCTATCTAGAGTCTTTATAAGTGGGTTCACAATCTCATCTTACCTTTGCCAATGAATTGAATTTGTTTGCCTCCCTGTCAGCTTTAGCAAGTACGCCCCCGTGTCCAGGAACACAAATGTAATCACTACTACCTCATTGCCTGACTACTGACTGACGCTCTCTAAGAGACAGACGCAGACCATCAGCCGCTCACTATGTGTACAGACGTTGCTAGAATTTTGTGTTGCGGACGGACTAGCCCAGAGGATCAGGAGACAGTTGGTTGTTGTCTATTAGGCTACCCAAGCAGGGATGCGGACACTAATAGACGGCTAGTTTTTGAGTTCGTTGCTTCGTTTAGACCCCTGTGACATGGATACTGAAAGAAGCTCGGCTCTTAGCACCATTTCGCTTAAACCCTCTATAAGATGCCTACCCATTTGCAAGTATTGCCAAACATAATCGCCGATCTCCGTAGACGTGGTCCATCGAACACGCATTTACTTCACCGCTTGAAGTTAATTTGAGATTACAGGTCGTGTTTATTTAAAGCCTTTAGCTAACAGTACCAAAGCATTACAAACAAAAATTTGGATTTCAATGGAAATTCTTAATTTTTCGTTCTAAAGCTTCAATAGACTTCTTGAGTGCCATCGTACATTCAATAAGCAGGAATCTGTTGATATTGCCTTTCTCATAAGGAAAATATGGAAGCAACGCTTTGTAGCATTATTATGTTCCTTTAAAAAGAAACGAATAAAATAATGGATTTCATTTTACTACACCTTAAGTCTATAAAGAAACACGTTGCTTAGACAGGCTGCCTCGCGCTTCATCCTAAATTTAACATACAAGGCACAAAAATTTCTCCCCCTTACACGAATTAACAAAATGAAAAACTACAACAAAATTAAACATAAAAGTTATAAGAAATCTTCTCCCATTTTGTAGCTTATGATTGAAATAAGTGTGAGCGTTCGTATACGTGTGGGTTTATGACCCCCTGCAACTTTTAAAACATTACAACAACAACAACGAACAATAAACACTGTGTTCTTACAATTGCATTTGAGTCTTCCTGTTTTCCTGTATTTTCCTACTTGTTGTCGTAGTTGCATTACTTATGTGTGTATGGCATTAGCAGATGTGCATGTGTCATATTTTTTTTTACAAAGACTCTACATCTACATGAACACGAACAGGAACGAAGAATAACACTGACTAATGCCTCTGTTACATGACTGTTTATTTTCCTTGTGTGTCTTCATGACGAGAGAACGCGTAGACGGTCTGATGGTTTACAATGTGTTTGGATGATTGGCGCATGCCATATGAAATGTGAATGAACTCTACATAGCGTCCACATTGTTGCCAAAGCAATTGAATTTAATACCTACAGATATACCAAAGTTTCCTTTGAATAATTATAAAAAATTAAATAATCAAGCATTGAATTGTCAACGTGCTTAAATTGGTCTTATTGAGCTCAACCTAACTTAAATTCGTTGTCAGAGCATTCAATCGAAAATCAATAATTTTTGAAAAAAGATTGCGCTGAAGTGAAGTAAATTTAGCGAACAATGTTAGCAGTTCTAAGGCTAAGTGTTTCTTATGAAAGAGTGATAGCAGTACTAGGTAGTGTGTTGACTTATCAGACGTAAGGCCTCGGTTCAAACCCCAAGTCAGACATCAAAACGAAATAAGAAAAAATATATTTCTTCGGCTACTTCCCCTCAGCAGATTTCTGGCAAAAACTCTGAGAGTGAATAAAACTGCCATGAAAAGTTTCTCAAAAATCTGTCGTTCGGAGTCTACTTTAAACTGTAGGTCCCACCACTCATGTATAAAATTAACACACACAACATAAGTGGTGTGATGAACTAGGCCGTAATTCTTACTGAAGGCTTGTAATCACCAATTATGTATGGATGTGTACGTTCAAAATGGCGAATTTTGTATCAGAATATGATGATTTGAATGAAGGCATTAATTTTTTGTTTTCATTTGAAGAAAAGTTTTGGAGAGTAGCATCCAATGCTTGTAGAGGCATTTAGTGATCATGTTCTATCAGAGGCAACATAGAGAAGATGGTTTCGACGGTTCAGAGATAACGATTTTGATGTAAGAAATAAAGAAAATGGAAGATCACCAAAAATGTTTAAAGACTCCGAATTGCAAAACAAAGTTGGATGAAGATGACACTTTGAGGCAGGAATGTTAAGGGCCAATATTAGAACTTTCCGTTAAAGTTGGGTTTAGTAAAATGTAACTTCAGCTGTCCCGTTTTAAACGATTCTAATTATAACTACACAAACGTTTTTACGGCAAAGTACGATACGTTTTTACGTTCCCTACGCTTGAGTAACCAGCCCAGGCCAGAGAAACATTGAAAACTTACTGCCACTTGCTTTAATCATTCAATTTTAAACGAAAAAAAAAAATTATGAATTCATTCACTTCAATAATGTTCTTGTTGTATAATTTTTTTCCTGCAAATTTAGTTATTTTCTTATTTATGATTGTAATAAAACTAAACTTTATTTAATTCCGATGGAATATACTTTACGAACATAAGACATCATGTTTCGAAGTACACATTTTGAAATAAAAGAGTAGGCAAGGTTAGGTGAAGGTGTTGGAAATCTACATATGAAAATATACTTGACTTGCTTTTTTCTGTTGCTACCTACCAGGTGTACCGATATGAAATGAGCGTATTTTTGTGATAAAAAAAAACTTTTTTTTTTTCAAAGTATTGGCTACAGATTTTTCCCATCCTTAAGCTTCGTCAATAAAACTGTTCGTCCTTTGAAGCAAACCGATTAGTCACCTAATTTGAGACTCCAACAAAGGAATTAGCAGACGCCGTAGTCTAGTAGGTGGTGTGTTGGCTTATTAGACGTGAAGTCACGGTTCCAACCCCAAGACAGACATCCGGAACAAAACGAAGTATGATTTCCCCTCAGCAGATTTCTGGCAAAAGCTAAATAAAATTGCCAACAAAAGTTTCTGAAGAATCTTAAACTATAGGTCCCGCCACTTGTGGATAAAATTAACACGCACACAGCAGAAACTAGGTCGTAATCCTGATTGAATTGAATTGGAATTTCTTATTATTAAATGACATGTAAATATACATACATACATACATACATACATAATTGGTCATTACAACCCTGCAGTCAGGATTACGACCTAGCTTCTTACGCCACTTATGTTGTGTGCATTAATTTTATACATGAGTGGCGGGACCTACAGTTTAAAATCGACTCCAAACCAAAGATTTTTGAGAAACTTTACATTGCAATTTTTATTTACTCTCAGAGTTTTTGCCAGAAATCTGCTGAGAGGAAGTTGCCGAAGATATATTTTTTTATATTTTCGTTCTGATGTCTGACCTGCGATTTGAACCATGACCTTACGTCGAATAAGCCAGCACACTACCTACTAGACTACGGCGACCTACTCCAAAACAGAATTGCAATTATTTTGCCCATCACTATCATGTGTTACCAACGGCAAAATAGTACGAAAATATTAAAAAAAAAGAATAAAAAGAACGAAAAATTATAAATAAACATCGAAACACACAAAAAAGAAACCAAAAAAATATTAAATCCCTTCGATTTAATTTTCAAACGATGTTTTATAATACATACGTATGGATTCAGTTTGTATTGCAAGCGCTAAAGACTATTTACATCGTATTAATACTCCTTTAACATACAGCCACGAACAATTCAAAATTCATTTGCAGTCACAGCGACGCTGACGTTACCCAAAGATCCCCAGCAAATTGCATTGGACCTACATACTGACTGTTTGTTTATATTCGTTTATTCAACACACCGATTTTGTTCTTGGCATTGGCGTTGTATAAAGAACACAAATACGACGTTTGTTTGAATGCGTAAGTGTGGCAGTGTTCGTATTGAAAGAAAGAATCTTGAACTTGTGCGATCATTCGCTTGTGCGTTTATAAAAAAAAATTAAAATTAAAAATTATTTTCATTTTCCCATTCTCTAGTTTATCTTCTTATTTTTATTTCTAAAAATGTTTGTTTTTGTATTTGATTCTGTAACTCTGTGGCTCACTGTACTCATATTTCAATACTCATATTAGGTGTAGTAAAAACAATTTTATTACGTATTCTATAAATGGTTTTTCTAATTTATGAAAATGTCGCGTTTAAAAATGTTTATAATTACTTGACATTGAGGTTCCCAAAAATTTAACACTGGACATTACTAAATGGGTGATTTTTTAAGAGCTATAGGAAAATTTAAAAAAAAACACTTAAAATTCAGAAAAATTCATGAAATCTTTATTTGAATCGATAGTACGGTCCATATAATTTAATGTTTGAAGATTATTTCATGCAAATGTTGAACGCGACTGCGCCTCAAATGGTCCATCCGCTTAGTCCAATTTTGGCATACTCTTTCCAACATTTCGGCCGGTATCTCACGAATAAATGCTTCAATGTTGTCTTCCAATGCGTCAATTGAAGCGGGCTTGTCTGTATAGACATGAGCTTTAACATAGTCCCACAAAAAATAGACTAAAGGCGTTAAATCTCACGATCTAGGCGGCCAATTGACCGGTCCCGAACGTGAAATAAAATGTTCACCGAACTCGCCTCTCCATTGTTACGCGTGCTGTGTGGCATGTGGCACCGTCTTGTTGAAACCACATGTCATGCAAGTCAAGCTCTTGCATTTTGGGCAAACAAAAGTTGGATATCATCTCACGGTAGCGCTCACCATTCACAGTTACGTTACGATTCGCAGCATCTTTGAAGAAGTACGGTCCAATGATGCCACCAGCCCATAAAGCGCACCAAACAGTGACTTTTTCTGGATGCATTGGTAGCTTTTGCAATGCTTCTGGCTGATCTTCACTCCAAAATCGACAATTCTGCTTATTTACGTATCCATTGAGCCAAAAATGAGCTTCGTCGCTGAACACAATTTTTCGATAAAGGAATGGATCTTCGGCCAACTTTCCAAGAGCCCATTCACCAAAAATTCTGCGTTGCGGTAGATCGTTCGGCTTCAATTCTTGCACCAGCTGTATTTTGAAAGGCTTCACAACTAAATCCTTCCGTAAAATTTTCCACGTTGTTGAGTAACAGAGGCCCAATTGCTGCGAACGGCGACGAATCGATAATTGATGGTCATTATTAGCACTGGCCGATACAGCTACGATATTTTCTTCAGTTCGCACTCTACGTAGGCGTGTTGGTGGTTTAATGTCCAACAATGTAAATTTGGTGCGATTAAACTGACCATAAAATGGAAGAAGCGCGCGATGGACTTTCTTAACGGAGCACGCACTTTGATAATAAAATTCAATGATTTGCAAGCGTTGTTCGTTTGTAAGACGATTCATGGTTAAATTATAGACCAAACTGAAGATGTTTGACAGTGAAACAAAACACGAAACGTGCGTGAGCTGTTTAAACCAGTGTTGCCAAAAAGATAATAGCTAAAAAATCACCCGTTATATGTATGGCAAAATACCGTAGGCTTACTTCGATATGAGCAAAATTGTCAAAACAAGGCAAAGGCAGTGTTTAGAGTGCCAATCGCCGTGATCTAGAGGTAGTGTGCTGTCTTGCCAGACAAGAGGTTATGAGTGCAGACATCAACTCTGAGATTTCAGCTCACAAATTTGACGTTCGGAATCGACCTTAAACTGGCTGTAAAGGGCTCTATCGACGTAAATTTAAACTTACTTACTTCGAATCTGGCCATACTTGTGTCATTTTATTCTGTCGCAAAATTTATCAATCGATTATCTCCACTGAACGTAATGAATCGATTTACGTTTAAGCAGCGTTGGGATTTATTGGAAATTTATTTCCAAAATAAAGCCAATTCGAATTGGAAATTGACCGAAAATGTCGTACAAAATTTGGTCGCAGAGAAGGAGCAACAGTGTCCGGTATACTCAAGTTTATTGCTAAAGTTCGTGAAACTGGTTTAATTTCTGATGCGCCAAGACGTGAGCGTGCTCGTACAGTGCATATACCTGAAAATATCAAAGCTTTTTATAGCTATGCGAGCTAAAGGCTGGGAATCTTCAAAAGACATTGGTACTATTCGCCGCAAGACTTACTCTCGGCTTGCTAAACGCATAAGTACTAAACCCAACCTAGTCATACATCCGTTTGGTATTAATCTGTAGGTCCATCTTCCCTTTGTGGATGAAGTCCACTCGTGCTGCCACCTATTCATTGCATCATCATTCACTTGGTCATGGTGCACTAGCCCCGTTCTCCTACTTGTTAAACGTTTTCACCTCTCTACCTCCACTAACATTCGTAGCGGCATCATCCCCGCTATTACCAAGGCTGCATCCGTAGATACTGTGCGGAAGGCAAAAATTACTCGGAGGGCAGATCTCCTGTAGGCCCCATCAACTCCTATTCTATATGTCTTCTTATCCATGGCCTCGGCCTATATAGTTGGCTTATTAGAAGTGAACGTGTGGATCAAACCGAACAAAACGTACTTCTGACAAGAGTTGACTTTTCACTGTAGATCCCGCCCCTCATGTATAAAATGAACACACAGTGGGGTGAGAAGCAAGGTTGTAATCCTGTCGGAAGGGTTGTTGTGATCAATTATGTTTTGTAAAACTCTAGAAATTTAAACTTAGGTTTTGGGAGTTGCTTGAATTCTGCATAAAGATTTACAATGATTTAAAGAGTTCCCATTTCTTGTGTTGTTTTCTAATGTTGTTTTTATTGCATGTTTCATTATAATTTATTCACATTACTTTTGTAAATATGTAAACAGTGGTTGTGTTTAATTTTTAGATATGTAGTGTTCAAAAGTTAGATGCTTCAACATTATATCTACCGCAGACATTGATTCGCAGTCACAATTCGCATTTGCTTTACTGTAACAGACTGTCAATCTACTGCATCAGTCAGTTCATTGCAGTCAAGATAAATTCCCAGCTTTGCCCTGTTTTATCTAAAATATACGTATATATGTACATATTTTAAGTCAGTTCACTATATCACTGACGAAGTGACAATAAATGACACTCAAAAAAAGAGGGAGAATTTAAAGAATAGACGGAGATGTTAGAAAATGCTACGTTATTTGATTTTCTTTTTGCTGTTTTTTTCTTTTTGGTGTCAATGCAACATCTAAAAATAAATATGGGGATCGTATCTCTAACCATTAGACAGAAACGATTTCTAAAACAAATTCTAACAAAAAAACAAAAAACCTTTTTTTTTTGTTTAAAAATTAAAAACAATTTTTCTATTTGGCTTCTTATTTGAACAGCGTTCATATGTACGTAATATAAACGGACTTGAATGAAATTCCTAAAGTTATGCTAAGCAAAAATTAGTTTAATATTCAAACTACAAAAATGTTTGAGTCCATCGCGCTAATCTAGAGTTAAGCCACGGTTAGCCAAACGTACAGAGAATGTACGTTCATTTTTTGGAAGACGAAAAGTAATGAGAGCGATTACCGGATCGTAATGTAATTTCGGTAAGCATTTAATTGCTTTTCATAAGCTAAAAACTAACGTACGTTCCGTGGCTAACCGAGGCTTTAGAAAAAAGTGAAAAATTTTGTATGATAAATCTCCATGAATCCTCTTTTTTTGTTGTAGATAGTTTCAAAAAAAAAAATTTATAATCTATTTTATACTCAAAAAAGAAAGAAAATTCGATTAGGTGAGGTTAGGTTAACCTAGCAGCCGTCTCAATAGTCATCGCTTACTTCGGTCCTACAAGGTCCCGTTGTAATAACGATATTACCTATTCCGTCATTTGAACATAGTTTCTGGTTGGCATCTCTCAACCATCCCGAGAAAGAAAGTGTGTAATTGTCTCAAATCGGCTAGACTTGTTTTGTCAATAAATTTTGGGTGTTTGGGAATTATTCTCATCAATTCCCAAACTCGGGACAATGGCAGAGAAGATATTCTGTGGTCTCCTCTTCTACCTCGTAGCTACAGCTTCTACAAGAGACTTTATGAGATATTTCCTGCATCCTGGCGTAAGGCCTATGTCCCGTTATCTGTGCTGTGCGGTTCCTCAATACAAATTATATTCTGCATACATCTACGTCGGGATAGATCTGTCTGGTGTGTCAACCGGTACGTTCATTATCCCGTTTTAGCTATGTCAGTGAATGGAGTCTTTTTGAGACCATTTGTTTGCCGTGAAGTCACCGTAGTCTAGTATGTTGGCTTATTAGACGTAAAGCCAGGGTTCGAGCTCTAGGCCAGACTTCAAAACGGAAATACAAAAAGTATTTTTTCGGCGACTTCCTCTCAGCAGATTTCTGGCAAAAACTCTGAGAGTAAATAAAATTGCCATGAAAAGTTTCTCAAAAATCTGTCGTTCGGAGTCGACTTTAAACTGTAGGTCCCACCACTCATGTATAAAATTAAGACACACAACATAAGTGGTGTGAGAAGCTAGGACGTTGTACAATGGTCAATTCGACCTCCGGGTACTGTACTTGTCTTAATTGGCAAGTACACGCCCTCTAACCTAACCTAAACATGTGTTTGCCACTCTGCTGAGGCCTCCACCTTGTTGTTGAACCCGAATAAAAGTATCCGCCGAACGTCTCGCTTTCTACTCCAGAGACACCCGCCTTTCTTGGCCGCCTTACTGTCGGTTAATATGAGTATATCACCACAGGATATACTCTGATATCGAATTCGCATGGCGGCAACTTTAATAGTCATTATTTCACCGTGAAAAATACTACAATAATCTGGTTGTGCAAGGGACAATCTAATGTTCAGTTGTTCTGAAAAATTTCACATACGATTTCATAACAAAATTTTCTAGTATTTGGTGTTTAACTGTGTTCACAATGTATATTTTTATTCATTTCTGTTCCTGTCACAAAGGTTTCCACCATTTTCGTACTTTTTCTTCTTTTTTTGCTTTGTTTCGGGATTATTAATCATTAATCATTATTATTATTAATTGGCTCATGCTGAGCCAATGATTATTCTAAAGCAGTTGCTCTTGATGACCAGTTTACATTTCCTCCATGTCCATGTCACCATGCCCTCAAAGCGATCGCTGTGAGAGGTGACATGACCTCTGTTACATGTAGTGACGGTATTGTTGAAATCAAATGTCGTTGGCATTCACATCGTCCAGTCCAGGTCAAAAGAAGTTGATAATCCATCTCTCTCTCTCTTCTAGGATGTATTTACAATGGGTCAGTTTGACCTCTGAACATCGTGCTTGTCCCAATGACAAAAGTACTTAACCTCAAACCTAACCTATCCTAGCGCCTGCAGTCCAAAATTCACTCTGAACACCCTTTGCACTGTCCCAAATTCAATATATTCTGTTTGCTCACGTCCCCATTCATCTAGAAATGATGATGATTTTTCGAGGAAAATTAAGTTCGCCAACTGCCCCTGACTTCATTAACCGAACATACGAACGTGGTCTATGGTCATCCAAATTGCTTTGGCAAAACAGATTGAGGAAATGGCAACTAACTTGACAGATTTAGCTTCAACAAGATGGTCCTTATCAACTTTCAAAGGGCGAAAAATCATTTTGAAATAGCTTACTAGCGAAAATGAACCTGAACTTGAACGACTTTATATTCTTAGCAGGAACAAAGTTAATTACGTTGAAAATTCTTGGAAAAAATAATTATAATCAGTCAAAAATTGGACACCAAATAAATGTTCCTCTCAAGGCAAATAAAAGTCAATTTCCCAACTTATCTACACAGGTCATTGTAAAACTTTACCCAAATTAAATTAAATTCCCCCCTGAAAGAAATACGAATTATTTTGTAACATGATCTTAAACATCAGTCTTTGGAAGAAAATCATTTATTTTCCCAGAAGTTCATTGAACTCCGTTCATAAGTAGGAGCTGAAATAATACGGAAAGTGATTAATTTTCAAAATCGTTCAAAATCTTATTGTAAATGTGAAGAGTACAACAACATTTTACTCAGGAGCAGAGTTTATTCACCTCACAAACAAGAAAACTTAAACCCGAGTTGAATGATCTAAACATGTGTTCAACTAAATTCTTGTTAGAAATTCCCTCATTTCGGGCTTAATATTACTTAAATCTGCTTAAACAATGAAAATATACGTACATATGTATGTACATATATGACATCCACAAATTTATATCGAAAGTATTCAACGTGTTACATGTACATACGAGTATGCGCAGTCATACATGTAGGAATGAGTACGACTAACTTTACAACAGCGCCAGTTTCGTATGCATTTAACGCCTGGATTAAATTACAAAGATCCGATGTGTAATAAAACGAATACATCCATAATGATTGTTGTTTTTTCTTGTTCTTAATTTCTGTTTTATAGAAAGACAACAACAAGCATAACTGTTTCAATTTCAATTTGTATCATGTCCTCTGCCACTCATTCAGTGTAATATTCTCTCTTAGTTTCCCTGAAAGCTTATGCAATAATAATTACACTTATTCCCTATATAACCGTTATATAGTTACTTCTTTAGTCAAGATTACAACCTAACTTCTCACACGATACATATTGTGTGTGTGGATGTACAGTTTTAAAGTCGGTTCCGATTCACAGATTTTAGAGAACCTTTTTCATGGCACTTTTATTAACTCTCAGAGATTTTTCCCAGAAGACTGCTAAAAGAATGTCACCGATAAAATGTGTTCATATCGACGCCTCCATTCTATAACGTTCTAAGTGTATTTAGAACGTTTTTAATGTTCTTGCATTTTTAAATTCTACGTTCTCTAACTTAAATACTGTAAAAATTTAGTTAAGATGCGCCGATCCGTTCCGAAGTTATAGGGAAAAATCTAATTAGAATACACATATAGTCGTATATCGCGCGAAAACTTTGAGAACTCATAACTCAAAAAACACTTTTTCGACTTAGAATGTTATAGAACGGAGGCGTCGATATGTCGTTTTGTTCGAGATAACTGAGCTAATGTTTGAACCACGGGCTAGCGTCTAATAAGCTAATACCAAGCCTACGATGACCGCGGTAATATGCTTTTCTATTTAATAAGATGACTATCGATTCACGACGAGTCGTGGGAAGCGAATAACCCTTAAAGCTACCGCCCAGTTGAAACATCTTCAGCAATTTGCAGAAAGATATCTGCTACAGAAATGTGCATCCATAAGGCTCTCTTTACTGAAATTAAGCCCAACTTTCTGATTGACCTTTACGGATTAATATTGTTAAGACCAAAATAAGTTGAATTTAGGGATACCGACAGAGTAGATAGGTTGACTTGCTTGGGCATAATTAGTTCTCTGCCTTTACAGTTTTAAGGCATCTTTCTCCAAAACATGGCTAGTAGAACTACAATGACACTTAAATTCTTAAATAAGTATAGGGAACTGCTCAATACTGCATGAATTAGAGCCGAATCACCCGGGTTACAGATGCGGCTACATTGTACCAGAGACTGTTTTCGGATGTACATACAGAACTCACACTCGGCAAGAATGGGTTGCTTAAACTCTCATCAGTTACGGTGATATAACAATCTTCACCGAAGCGTCAAAAATGCGGTTACCTAATCAGGCAACCGAATTTCATCGTATTGATTGATTAATTGAATCCGGAAACCTAACTCCTTCGAATTTGATAATATGTGTGGACAGTCGAGCAGCAATAAAAGCACTGTGATCGTTAAGTCAAAGGGCGTCAGGCTTTGAACGGACTCTCTACGCCATATACGTCAACACAACACCCGCCTCTACTGGGTTCCGAGCCACTGTGGCATAGAGGAAACGAAAAGGCGGACGATTTGGCAAGGAAGTGATCGATGACGTCTGAAGAGAAGACGATAGAGGAGATATATGCTTACTTTTTCAAGTTGAAAAAAGCAGCATGGCATTCAACACGATATAGGTAGTCCAACATACCTAATTACCCAATTCAATAAAATTCTGGCTCTAGCAGTGGACAGCAGGAAAGCCAAGGAACTACTTGACTTTCGCAAGAGAAGTGTTCGCACTCTAACAGGAAATCTGCAAAAGCTACCAGGATGCGGAAGAAACAGAATCAGTGCAACATGTTTTATATGTGTGCCCTGCAATTCAGAACAGACGTCATTGGTTTTTGGGGGGACAAACCGTAGGTAAGGTATCTTCTGAGGATTGACTGTAGCAAGAAAATTCTTGACTGAATTAGTTTCTCCAAAAGGTACAAAAATTGTTTGAATTTTTCTTCAAATTCTAAACTTTTTGTTATCAAATTAGATAAAATTGTCTTTCGATAAAATAATGTTCGATAGTTCACGATAAGAGGTGTAATGAATGCTGCTTTTATGCGATCTAGGTTTAGTGTTTTGGCTGTAGATTTGTTTTTAATTTTAGCGGCCGTGCTAACCGTTTGTACTGCAATTCACGAGTATGGACACTCCTCTTAGAGTAGATTAATGATATCGGATAGGCCAACCATCGGTTATTTCGAATCTGGCAATACTTATGTCATTCTATTCTGTCACAATATTTAGTATATTATCTCCACTGAACGTAATGAATCGATTTGCACTTGAAATGTATTTCCAAAACAAAGACAATTGGTCGGAAAATGCACTAAAATTTCTTACAAAATTTGGTCGCAGAGAAGGACCAACATCAAGAGAAGAATCCATCAACATCAACTCCTCATCGTCCTCAAGAATTGAACATTTCAAGCACCTGTTTGCGACGACTTTTGCGAAATGTCCCGATATGACGCCTTACAAAGTTGAATTGATTCAAGAGTTGAAGCCGCATCACCATCCGCTTCGCTAGATGGGCCAACGAGTAACTGCGCGATAATGTTGATTTTGCAAAAAAAAAATCATCTTTTCAGGTGAAGCTCATTTTCATCTTAGTGGTTACGTTAATAAGCAAAAATTGCGTATTTTAGGCTCAGAAAACCCACACGTGGTCTTACAGAAGGAAATGCACCCACCACGAGTGGCTGTTTGTTGCGGCTTGTGGAGCGGAGGCATCTTTGGCACATATTTCTTTGAAAATGAGGAAGGCGCAACCATTACGGTCAATGGAAACATCTATCACATCATGATAACCGATCTTTTGTGCGCCCGCTTTTCGTGGTATTGATGTGAACAATATTTGGTTTCAACAGGATTGTGCAATTTGCCATACATCTCAATCGATTTATTGCCTCAAACGTTTCATGGCCGTTTAATTAGCCGAAATGGTGACGTCAATTGATTTGATTTGACACCGTTAGACTATTTTATGTGGGTCACCGTTAAAGAAAAGTGTTATGCGGATAAACCAGAGACAATTGAGCATTTGAAGGCAAACATTCGTGATGTCACTGCTGAGATACAACAGCATACTCTCGAAAAGGTGCACGAAAATTGGTCCGATCGGATGTACTTCACAACAAAAAAATAAATTTTGCAAAATTTCAAACCGTTTTTGTTGTACAGTAAGACAACGCTTAACGCTAAACGAAACAGCGTTAAACGAGGTAATTTAACACGTACATATGTATACACCATGTAAAGTTGATGACAACTAATAAATCAGCTGTGACGCAGGAAAGATGCGTTCGTACTGTGATTGCGACTTCGGAAAATACAGTTGGAATCTTTGTTCTGGACAGACTAACAAAAGAGCGTTGAAAAAGACACATAGTATACACCGCCGCTTTTGGTTGGTGCATGGCCGTTTCATTTGCACACATAGACAACAAGTATGAATACAGTGTGCGATTTAGGGGAATCCCAATACTACCGCGTAAAACTGAAACAGCGTTAAGCGGGGTCTTACTGTATTGCATTTTTAAATTTAAATTATTAAATAGCTCACGTCTATTCGAATTGACATGTTTTAATATATTTGATAGCAAACGGGATATATGAATGCAACATTTACAAGTTCATTGTTTGTAACATTTCTTTAATTCAATCCATCATTATATTGTGCTCCTAATTCCGTATCTGATAACAAATCAATCGTTTATGGTATCAATGTGTACTAAAAACATTGTTAAAGCTGTAGGTGACAAAAGTGATAGTTCAGGAATAGCACAGTAAAAATAATCCTACAATTGAAAAAGGCAGGAAGTTTGATTTATAAAGCTTTACGTAGTTAAAAATTTTTGTTTTCCTTTGTAGACCCATCTTGGGAAAATCAATTGAAATAGTTGGGAAATACCAATGATTGTGACACACACGTCTATTTTAAAGTGTTTACACTGTATCAATAAAAAAAGCAACAAATTATTTACCGTTTTAAGTGGAGGAGGATAAGTACAACACATTTCACGCTTCATTTACCGATTACAGTGAACTGAGAACACCAACGCCTTTGAGAAGACCAGCATAATAATTCAAAATTTACAACAAATTCGCGTAAACGGTATATGAAGCGTACAAATAAATGCTCACAGACACTTGAAGAGTGTGTTAAAGAGATTGTTAGTGTTTTTGGTGGGTGTTTGGTACTATTTAAAGGGGGGGCTTTCTTAAAGTGTTACAATAGAATTGTTGACTTCTTCAACATTGGGGTGAAATTCAAATATGTTTTGTAGTATTTTTTTGTGTTTTTTTATTTTGTTGGTAACCGTTCGTATCTAATGTTTAGAAAAATGAAATGAATCTCCCATCTATTTTTAGTTATTGCATTGACACTACAAACAAGACAAATAGGAAGGAAAACAAAATTAAAGCGGCGAGTCTTTTCTAATATCTTCGTCTATTCTTTTTTTTTTTTTTTGGGTGTCATTTATTGTTTGCCTGTCTGTCAGTTGCGTCGCTTACCACCAGTTCGTCAGTTGAACACTAAATAAACTCATGTGAACATGGATATATGTTCAGATAATATAGAGAAATGTCAGGAATTTATCTTGACTGCAGAGAATATGCTCAATTGACTGACTATTTTTAGCGCAGTAGTTTGTGCCGCCAGAGATGAAATGCAGATGCAATAGCAAATTGCGTGTGAATGTGCATTGTGCGTCGAGCGTCGTGCGTCTGCCTGCAGTAGGGATGAGATAATAAGGTTGAAACATTTAATCAGAAATTTTGCTTGTTCAATACTGTTTCTGATTTAAGAGATCGTGGTCGTTGTGGCTACCGAACGTTTGTTCCTACCGTATCCTTTATTACGGCCCTGTGTTCCACAATTTGGTTGAATAGTGACACATTGCAACGAGTTGACGTTTTCAAGAATAGTAAACAATAGTTTCGGGGTACATAATTATGGTATAAACAAAAACAATTTTATGTTGTAACGAACAAAACTATTGAAGGAGTATCATAGAAAGTAAATTATTATGCAAGAAATAAAAATAAAAAACAATTTCTATAAGGAAATACAAAAATGTAAGAAGATACAGAAAGAAAATCAAATTAAATTAAACCAGAAAAGTTCCTAAAGTTATTGTGAATATAAATGCAAAGAAAAACACGGTGATTTAAAAGACATTCTTAATAATAAAAAAAAGTTCCTAAAAACCAAAAAAATAAGCCAATAAATTTTAGTTTAAAAACAAATAAAAACGTTCTTAAGTGGTAATGAAATAATAAAAACTTTACTAGCATAAGATAAAAAAATATCCAAAGATTTAACCAAAAAGTATAAAAATAAGCATGTAAGTTGATTAAATGTTTTAAAACAATAATAAAAGAAATGAAATTTTAATAAATTTATAACACACTTATTAAATATTATTGAAAATCATGAACAGTTTAAAAATAAAAAGTTAAGTGAAATTTATTTTTTTTTTTTTTCGTTTAAAACAGTTTTCAATCGCTCGCCATTTCCATGAATGAAATTTGGCATTTTTTTTTTGCTAATTTTTATTTTATTTTTGCCGAAAAAAAATTTTTCCGAATAATAAAATAAAACTCCACATTAAGTTTTGTGAAAACTTTAACCAAAACTAAAAAAATTATTCTTCTATCTAAATCGATAAACTGATACTCTTACTTACTTAACTTATTTGGTTTTTACAACTTTTTAAATTATGACGTAGTTTGTCACGCCACTTAGGTTGCAAATGTCTCAGCTGGGCAGCGTTGCCATTTACCAAGTTTTCCTTTTTTTCCAAGTCGCTTTCTAACAAAACAAGTTTATTCGAAAAATTAAAAATTTCAATAAATTCAACAATAACACGAAATATTTACATTTTTAAATAAAATATTGTGTATTTTATTAGGCCCGGGCAAAAGTAGCAAAAAAACACCAATAGAGTGCACCGGTCTCCGGTGTTTCCTTTAAAAAAAAGTTGATACTTTTGTAGAAAACAAGTTTTTTTTGTAAAAAAAAGTGTTTTTTTCCCAGAAATAAAAAGTTTTTTAAAAAATATAATGGGGTTTGAACAGTAAGTACCCACTAGACCATGCCTTATAAGAAATTTGAATTTGCATTATTAATTTTTGTAAAAATCGAAACAAGTCATACTCTGATGGTGCAATGAATGAAGCAATTTCTGAACTTAAAATAGTAAGAAAAGAGAGAAACATTTTTTAAATAAATTTTATATCATACTTCATTAAATTCATAGACTAAATCTAGCAGCATTTTCTAGCCTTCATCGCTATATATAACCTTTCAGTCAGAATTACTACCTAGCTTCTCCCATCACTTATGATGTTTGCGTAAATTTTATATATTAGTGGCGGGACCTACATCGACTCCGAATGACAAACTTTTGGGAAACTTTTTATGGCAATTTTAATAACTCTGAGAGTTTTTGTCAGAAGACTGCTAAGAAGAAGCCGCAGAACAATATTTTTTTATATTTCGTTTTGTTGGAGAGTTATCCATGACTCTGGTGCATAAATCAGGCTACATTTTACCAATAGTATGGGTTATGTTGGCTTTAAAGACCTTGTGGCTTATTAGCATATACCTGTGACTTAAGAAAACACTATAAGCACAAGTTTAATGGGTTCAAATCAGACGATATCGGTGGACAGTTCATATCACCACCACGTAAAATGAACATGCTCTCAAATGGCTCACGCTCTCTGTGTGGCACTTAGTGTCACTTGCTGTTGGAATCCAGACCATCCAATTCAGACCAAAATAACTTGGTAATCGACTTTTAGTGCTTAGTGTTGGTTCTCAAAAGCATATGTACCGATAATGCCGCCAACACAAAATCTACACTAAACAGGGAATACATTTGATGCTTTTGGATCTCATGTGGATTCCAGTTGTTCCAAATTCCACAATTTTGTTTGCTGACGTACCCATTCATCCAGAAATGGGTCTCAGCGCTGAAAATGATTTTTCGATGAAAATTAGGGTTTGAACTGAACATCCATTTTGATAAGGTAATTTAATTATTTGCACCTGTAGTTGAATACTATATCTGTCCATCGTCATTTGGCTAAAACAACTCAATAAATGACAACTAATTTGATTTGTTGTTTCAAGTCGCCGTAGTCTAGTCGGTAGTATGTTGGCTTATTAGACGTGAGGCCCCTGGTCAGACATCTTCAACAAAACGAAATATGAAAAAATATTTCTTCGGTGGCTTCCTCTCAGCAGGTTTCTGGCAAATACTCTGGGAGTAAACAAAAATTTCCCTGAAAAGTTTCTCAAAAACCTATCGTTCGGAATTGACTTTAAACTGTAGGTTCCGCCATTCATGTATAAAATGGAGGACCACAATATATTAATTTTAACAAAAATTATCCGCAGACAAAAGGCAACCGACTTAATTGGGTATGTAGCGAAAGACAGAGCTATGGTATCAAAAAAAATATTCTTACTAATCGTCGCTCTTTCGCTAAAATATGTATAAAGAAATAAGTTATCATTATTCAGAAAAAAAATTTTTACAAGTGAGGAATTTAAATTCAATCGATTTGGCTGCAATTGAAAGAACAATGTGTGGCAAAATTTAAATCCACGCTACACTTTAAAGCATAGAGAACATAGACCAGCTTCCATATAGCACAGTTTTGGTCTGATCACAAAGAATGATTCCTTGATGGATTAACATTGAAGCAAACAGATTTCATAGATTCATTTGATTCCATTCGCACAAGAAAATTTTTATGTAAAATGGATTTTTATGCAAGATAGTGATGATAATGATAACACCCTACACGACTGGATAAAATACATAGAGGACCAATAAGTTGATGTCATATAATGAGCAGCATAAAGCTTTGATTTGATTTTTTGAGTTACGAGTTGAACAAAAAATAAAAAAATTCTTCAAGACCTGTGAGAAGTGCTTCGAATGGCATTGAATGACATACTATATGCCAGATGTCAATGACGTCTTAAAAGTATTTCTAGAAATTTATAAAATTTTTTTAAAAAGAAATTACTTAATTACTTAAAATTACTTATAAAAGAGAAGGAGTACAAAGTGATAGCCCAAGGAATTTTTACTTTAAAGTGCAATTTATTTTTAAGCTCTCATATCGAAGTTTAGTATACTCTACACATCGCTTAAAGTATACTCCATAGAGTATTTAACTGACCTTTAATTAAAAATTAAAAAAAAATATTTCCTCTTCGTTTGCTAATTACAAGACCACCACTGTACATACACGTATCGACGAATAGCACTGAATAGCGCTGCTATTAAAATCGAATGCGTGTATTGAAATCCAAAAATTTCGCCTAAATTTAACTTAATGACTAAACTTTAAACAATTTCCACATCAAAGAACATTTAAAATAAAGAACAATGCTCCACTTTCTTTGTATACATTTGTGTCTCATTTACAATCTTTTGTTTTCTGTTTTCTGTGTTCTGTTTTTCCTTTTCCCCTATAACATATAAATTGAGCATACAGTGTATGGAAAAAATAAGTACATACATACATAATTGGCCATTACAACCCTTCAGTCAGGATTACGGCCTAGCTTCTCACACCACTCATGTTGTGTGCGTTAATTTTATACGTGAGTGGTGGGACCTACAGTTTAACGTCGACTCCGAACGACAGAATTTTGAGAAACTTTTTCATGGCAGTTTATTTTACTCTCAGAGTTTTTGCCAGAAATCTGCTGAGAGGAAGTCGCCAAAGAAATATTTTTTTTTTCATATTTCATTTTTGATGTCTGACCTGGGATACGAACCCGGGCTTTACGAATAGTAAGCCAACACACTACCTACTACACCACGGCGACTTCAAAAATAAGTTGACAACATTATTTATGAGAATTGGAAGATAACATACATATTTTTACAGTTATAAAGAGTACTAAAGGCACAAAGTTTCCTCTTAAATAAATGTTTTAAACAATCAGAGGGCCATTATTACAGCTTTCCGTGAACTAAAGGGAGGATTTTAATGGTCAGATAAATTGTTTTTCATTATAATGAGTACCCAATAAGATAGAAGTGAGCGTTAAGCTATAGGGAGGATCATCCTACCGATAACTTTTAAAGTTGAGTTTATGTTTAAGCATGCCTAATATGTATATAATTATTTTCAATATGGCAACTTCAAATAAAAACAAAGTGAGCAAATACAACAACAAAAAAACGAAGCCCGTAGTTGGCACTGCCTTTAAAGAAAACTTGTTTAATTGAGCAGTGTTATCGACATAATGCCCCGGCACTGTCATAATTTTGAAAAAGTTAACTTTATTTTATCATTAGGTTGTAATAACGAAAAGAAGTTAAAGGTGACTTTAAAGTTCACTTTAGCTAAAGTTACCTTTAACTAAACCCAACTTTAACAGCAAGTTGTAATAGTGGGCCTTATTATTTACACATTGTGATTGCTTATGAGTAAAAAGAAATTTAAAATGGCCGGTGATTCAGTTTTCATAGATAGCCTCTTACAGCACCCGTGTTGTTAATTTTAATTTTATAAACGAGTGGCACGACCTACAGCTTAATATCAGCTCCCACAGTTTTTGTGCAAACTGCTCAGCGGAGATCGTAAAAAAAAAAAATTTTTTTTTAAACCTCTTTCTTTTTTAGAATGTTTTGAATCTGTTATCGATTTCGAACATAATAACTTCCCAAATAAATTAAGAATTAAAATATCACAGACCGTAGTTTAGTAGGTTGTGTTGTTAGCTGATTAGACGTGAAACCCAAACATCTTGATCAAAAGAAAATACGAAAAAAAATATTTTTTCAACGACTTTCTCTCCACAGATTTCTGGCAAAAGCTCTGAGAGTAAATGAAATTGCTATGAAAAGTTTCTCAAAAATCTGTCATTCGGAGTCGACTTTAAACTGTAGGTTCCGCCATTCAATATAAGTGGTGTGAGAAGCTGGGTCGTAATCCCGACGCGAAGTGTATGCATATCAGAGAATGAGACACAAAAGCTGCAATTCATTACCAAATTTCTTTTACTTTAAATTGAAGATCAATCAGTGAATTAATTCTAATTTTAATGAATATCATGCAAGATACTCTAGCTAAAATGTTCTACCGATATTGTGTATGCTACAGTTACGAAAATGATACCATTTTTATTTGAGTTATAACCTCGAAATACAAATTAAAAAAAAAATCTTCACTTTGATTCTCTTAAAGTAAATGCTACAAAGAAATTAAAAATAAAATAAAATAAATAAAATCTTTATAAGTTGTTGAATAAAAAAAGTAACAAATTTCGGTAACTTATTTTTTGAACACACTGTATACATCATTCGCCAATGACATTTTTCTCTTGGCTTTCTTGAAACACCAAAAAAAATTGTCTCTTTTATTCACATGCATTAAATAAAAGTCTATCACAACAAAAGCATACAATTTATTGGATTATTTCGTATTTGATTGTCTTTAAACTATTTAACGGACTCGTTATTAATACTGTACCCTACATTGGGTATATTTTTATAAAATTTATTCAAAATTAAAAATTTCTTTTCGCACAAAAATGTGAAACAAGGCTTTTAATAAAACAGAAGTCGCCGTAGTCTAGTAGGTTTAAATGAGGCCACAGTTCAAACCACAGGTTAGACATGGACATAGAAATATGAAAACGTATTGCTTCGATGACTTCCAGGTTTCTGACAAAAACTCTGTGAGAGTAAATAAAATTGCCATGAAAAAGTTTCTCAAAGATCTATCGTTCGGAGTCGACTTTAAACTGTAGGTCCCTACACTTATGGATAAAATTTACACACACAACATAAGTGGTGTGAGAAGTTACAACGTAATCCTGACTGAAGTTTGTGTATTTAAAGTTATTGGATAAAGTGAGAGACAAGCGAGTTGGGTGACCTCAAACAATATGAACTCAGTCTTGGATGGGTTAACTGCCACCCCACGTACGGTACTCAATCGCAGACCAGCTTTCAGTAAATTTCTATCTTTACAATGTTGTCCGATTAGCAATAAATATTTCCATGGATTTTAATAGTTAGGTTTCATAGCAATAGAGAGCGGGCAGCTTGTGGTGTCCTATGCACACTTTTGAAACATTTGAGATGCCTGAGGTATCTCAGTTTTCTGACAGTTTTCTGACTTAGCTTTAATGATATTATAAGTTCTCTCAATATCAAATCAAGCAATAAAAATGTATTCCCTATAATACAAGGACTTATTTACGCGACTTACTAACGTGTGCAGATTCTGCATTAAGTAGACGTGTTGCACATTTGAACTGGTACCCAGTTCCAAGCGTCTTAAGTAGAAATAAAGCTAAAATCTTCAGCTTTATAGTGAAATAAAGACAACAATAACCAAAAACATTCCCCGAAAAATATCAAAAGCCAGGGCTTGAGCATATATATTCTCGTCTGTAATCCACTGGAATGCTTCTGTCAGGACCCAAATATTTAAAAGAATGAAAGCTTTTTAATGTCCATCTATTGTTCTGAGATTAGTATATCCAATGTTCTTGTCCCCGAACACCATTGAAAAGACTTTCACTGTAACTTATAATCGGTGGTTTATGATCCTTTAGATGTCTGAATATTCTGACTTATAATATAAAAACTTTAGAAGTCAATTAGTCTTGGAAAAACTTTCAACATTGCTAAAGAAATCCTTCCCCGATTTTTTTACCTTTTCATGAAAATTTATAAGCGGTCCGTGGTTTTTTTAACCTCGTTTAAGAGTTTCATACAAATCTTGGATTTTTCCCGGAATTTCAGCATTCCACCAGCTGGGCTATGTCTTCTATGCGTTTCTAATAGTTTTCCTACAGCGAGTTTACATTGCTATTGCTAAGACACGTGTAGGTCGTTCCATAGTGGAGCGCAAATTGAACTCATCGCCAATGAAATTCGTACACACTAGTGGTTTGAAATCCTTTTAAAAAATCTGTCAACAGACTTAATTCGAGTCTGAAGTCGACTTATAACAGTTCTTTAGAAAATCTAAAAGTCAGTACGTGTAAATAGTAACACAAGGAACGCCTATTCCCTGTAATTTTAATGAAAATTTCTTCCCAATTTAGTTTTTTCGTTACACAAAAAATAGAAATGGCCAGCATTCGGTTGGAGAACTTAAAATAAAACAAAACTTTTACACAAACAACTACCACAGCCATACAAGTATTTTCAAAATAAAATACACACCAGCGAGCAGGCATTTAAGATGACAGAGAAAATATAACAACAACAAATTCTATAAAAAAAATGTGAAAAAAATAAAAAGAGACAGTAAAAAAAGAGGGAAACGAAAATCATTTTGCATTTTTAACAACAAAATTTTTTTGTTTTTATTTTTTCAAACACAGGCGAATGAACGCACAAGTTCAAGATTCTCTGAAAATAAACGCTACAATGCTACATACTACCGATGCGATGCCATTTCATTTACGCTTTCAATTACACACGGTTTTTGTATTCTTTTGTTTTTGGAAACGAAACATACACAACAGAATGCAACAACAGCAACAACGACAAGAACACGATGATTTTTTTGTAATAAAATATACATAAACAGCCTTAAATGGAAAATGTAGTCCAATTCAGTTTGCTGGGGATCCTTGTGCAGTCAACGTTAGCATTTCTGTAGCTGCGTTATATCTATGACTGCGAACGAAGTATAAAATATTAGTCATACATTCGTTCACCGCTCGTCCCTGCGTAAACAACATCTTTCTTTAGCTTCTTGTGTGGATGCTCATGTGTTTTACTTTAGTTTTGTTGTGGTTCCTATGTGTACCATTCTGCTACTTCGTTTGATACTTATTATATGTGTGTGTGTGAGTGTTTGTCTATTAGAATCTTTTCTATCGGAGCGCAAAGTCTTTAAGCCTTCCACAGCCAAATGAATTTCTATTTTTAACACCAACTTTTTAAATCTCTTTAGTTTTCGTTTTTCTATGAAATTTTCTTTTTGTTTGTGTCGTTTGTTGTTGTTGTTGCCATTTTTTTTTGTTTTTGTATTTTCGCATTATTTTTCCGTTGGTAACACATTAGATTTGGAATTAGAATTCCAATTAGACGCCGTCCAATAAGAGCAACAAGAAACAAACTTCTCTTGTTCTTCGCATGTAAAAGTAGGAAATGGACCAGCATTAGCCAGACGCCATGCCAAATAAATGCGACAACATTTTCCCTTCACATTGGCTTTCGTTTTCTAAAATACTTGAAATAAAAAAGATTTCTTGCGTTAGAAAGCATTTCCTGTCATTTTGTGTTAGAAGCACAGTCCAAAGTTCATCATTTGTCTGATGCGAGTGTCAATTTTTTTTTTTTAATTTAATTTGAAAATCTTTTTTGTCTTGTTGTTTTGCTTGACTATGTAGGGCCAACTATTGAGACTGGAGCTAAAGTTTCTAACATATTTCCAAGCACTGTAAGGTTGAAAGAATACATATTGCATCGTCATAACATTGCTAATCAAAGTAGGGAATATAATTCTGTCGTTTGTCCAAATCGATGGAATATTTACCTTCAAAATTTCTCTCTAAATTCGATTACATTTCGACACATAATTGTGAAGCTATGTTAGTAATTTAGCTCAGAATGATATGCGATCAAAAGTTTAAATTGTTTCTAGTTTACATGGACCTGTACTCGGCTATTGGCACGGTTGTTTTATAATTTCGTTATAGATTAACATTCTTGCTTAGAATTTTCAACATACATACAAAATTGGTCCTTACAACCCTTTAGTTCAGACTACAACCTAGCTTCTCGCTCCACTTATAGTGTGTATATTAATTTTATACATGAGTGGAAGGACGTATAGTTTAAAGTCGACTACGAACGACAGAATTTTTTTGACAAACTTTTCATGGCAAATTTATTTACTCTCAGAGTTTTTGCCAGAAATCTGTTGAGAGGCAGTCGCCGAAGAAATGTTTTGTCATATTTCGTTTAGTCGGAGATGTTTGACCTGGGGTTTGAAACATGGCCTCAAGTTTAATAAGCCAACACACCACCTACTAGAGTACGGCAAGGAAAACTTCAACGCTGTATTTGAAATTTCATAAACCAGAAAAAGAATCTGAGCACCATACAGGCTAAAATGCAAGCGTAAATTTTTGTAAGAGTGGTTTGAAGCGACCGCAATAAACATTCTCTGCAATAGATTTAGTTTTCTTGACAGAACTGTACTCAATTTCCTCTTAAAATTTAATAAAAAAAGTATCAGAATTTATTTACATTCAAATATTTTCATGAAAATATCATCAGAGTTTCTAGCAATATGAAGGAAAACATGAAAATTATACTCATCAACCCCACATAAATTTTTCTATTTTCTATTCCAGATTTTAATATCCCTGCCTTGTGGCGTAAATTAAATTGATTCCCCTCTTTAGAATGAAACGAAAATTACATGACAACCACCACAAAAACGCCAATAAACTCCAGCAAGAAAATTTCAAAAAAAAACAATTTAAAAATTAAACAAAATTTCAAAGTCCATCATACACTTCGAAAACAACATTCTTCCAGAAAAATACTTGAAATTGAAATACAGTTTCAAGGCGAAATTACGAAATTAGCCGAATAAAAAGAATTGTTTTTAAAAGAACTTTCAAGAAAACTTTGCCGATTCAACGTTGAAAGCCGTCTTAAGTTTAAATATGTTGGAAATGAAAATGCGATAATTTTTCATTCAATGAGTATTCAAAAAGATGAGTAGATTCGAATCATACTCATAATTTCTGTTACGTATCCTCATTCATACTTATTTTAGTGTCATACTCATACTACTCATATTCAAACTTTGAAGTACTCATCGTACTCATACTTAACAATACGCATGATGTTGTTGATTTCGACTAGAGATCAGCAATGAGTATTCAAAAAGATGAGTAGATCCGAATCATACTCATAATTTCTGATACTTATACGCATTAATACTTATTTTAATATTATACTCATACTACTCATATTCAAAGTTTGAAGTACTCATCACACTCATACTTAACAATACGCATGATGTTGTTTCTTTACTCAACATATGCACGACTTCAAAATAAGTATGATACGCGTACGAACACTACAATACTCACTAGAAGGTTGTGTGTTTGCTTTGCTTTCTGTCTCTGTTTTTTTCTTTCTTCCTTTTTTTGTAAATGGAACAACAACTAAGACTGTAAATTTTGATGAATGATTCGAATCACTCGAATCAGCTGATTTTAAAGTTCATGAGCCTTTAATTCTTGATTTCTGATTTGAAAAATATTTTACAGTGTAATGCAGAATAGAATCACATTTAAATTACGACACATTTTTATAAGGCAAGCTGCCAGCAGCTTCACTTAAAATCCAATATATGTACATACAAGAAATTGAAAGTTCCCCCCAAAATAAAGTCCCAAAGAAAATTCATTACAACAAATGGAAAAATGAAGAAAATAAAAATCAAACGGCAAACAAACAAAAGTAGGAAACAAAATCATTTCCCATCTTCTTCAAGTCTTATAATTTCATCTACAATTTGTACACTAAAGTGATGTACGTATGCGTGCGTACGAGCGTGCGTGCTTTTAGCCCCCTGCAACGTTAGACACATTATTGCATCAGAGTCTTCCTTTTTCCTGTATATTATTTTGTAAATACATGCCGTTATAGCTACCATAGGTTTCTTTTAGTTTTACAAAAACAAAGAAAGAAAAAAAGTTTTTTTGTTTTATTTTGAGCAGATGCGCATGTGTGTCATATATTTTTTACGAGTCTCAACATCCTCAGTTTGTTGAAACACAGCAGAAAATAATGCCAACGGCCTCTGTCTTACAAGACTGTTGGTTTTCCATGTGTCTACCAATAAGAAAATGCAGACGTTCTGATGGATTAGTGTGCGTTTGAATGCTTGGCGCATGTCATTCGAAATGTAAATGAACTGCGATCGGACAGTGTTGCCGTAGCTATTTGTATATTGTTAATGGAGTTGCCGTAGTCGAACAGGTAGTGTTTTGGCTTATTAGACGCAAGGCCACGGTTTAAAACCCAGGGCGGACATCTCCAATAAAACGAAATATGAAAATATATTTCTTCGTCGACTGCTTCTCAGCAGATTTCTGGGAAAAACTCGTATAATAAATAAAATTGCCATGAGAAGTTTCTTAAAAATCTGACCTGGTGTTTGAACCGTGGCCTTACGTCTAATAACCCAACACACTACTTACTAGACTACTGCGAGTAACCTGTAGTCCGCCTAATTTAAATTAAAAAAATTTCAAAGTTTTCAGTTTTTTTTTGATTTTTGCATCGGTAAGATAATGTAGACCACTATTCTCATTGTTATCAGTTTCACTCGAAGGCCATTAGGCCACTGTGCTACCCCTAATAAGATTAACCGCTCTTTTCATGTTTGTAATTCACAAGTAGCATGGAACCAGCCAGTACTTCAGAGATAACTGATGATGCCATATAATTACATATGTTAGGTAGCTTTCATATCTTAAAGTTCTTATTTGTCTCTTAGTTTTTCTGAAAGGTCTGAAATGATTTGTGAAGTGAACTTAGATAATAGAATTTAAAATAAACGTATAATTTCTGATTTGACTAAGAAATACATATTGTGAGGAATTCGTAATGAGAAGCTCTTTTTAAAAAAGTAGTGATCGACTATTGAAAATAAAGCTTGGCCTGAAGCTGGCAATTTAATTTCGATCAAGATGTATTCAACAAGTTGAGTTCTGAAATGAATGTCAGGCTGCCTTCCAAAATGTTAGTTGCTTTGTGTTTGAACAAAGTATCGTGTTTCATAATGCCGCTGTACAAAATATATACAATGTATTCTATCTGGTCCGCCATTCAACCTTTTTTTTCGTGAATGGTAACACTTAGCTCATGTCTGATTTGACAGATAATTAGTTTTATCCTTCCGCTGAACGAATATGGTTGTGTATACGTTTGAACAACGCTGGTAAATATTGCGACCTTACTTTGAAAATCATGGTAATGTTGCAGAATCTGTGCGAAAATTGCGTACGGATTTTGAAAGAAGAGAAGCACCGTCAGCTCCGTATGTTCGTTATCTTGTGAAAAAATTGAAAGAAACTGGCATCCTCATCGATAAACTAAAGCGTGAAAAGCCAAAAACAGTGCGTACACCCGAGAATATTGCTGCTGTGGCAGAAAGTGTGCATGAAGCGCCATCAACATCAATTCACCGTCGTTCTCAACAATTGAACATTTCGGAGACATCATTGAGACGAATTTTGCATAAAGACCTTGGTATGACGCCATACAAAGTCCAATTGGTTCAGGAGTTGAAGCCAATTGGCCATTCAATGCGTTTTCGCTTCGCTAAGTGGGCCTGCGATCAACTTACAGAAGGTGCCGATTTTGACAAAAAAAATCATCATTTCAGATGAAGCTCATTTTGATCTTGGCGGGTATGTAAACAAGTAAAATTGTCACATTTGGGGCACAGAAACCCCGCACACATACATTGAAAAGCCGACGCACCCAAAACGAGTCACTGTTTGGTGCGGATTTTGGTCCAGAGGCATAATTGGGCCATATTTCTTCGAAAATGAGCAAGGAGTGGCCGTTACAGTCAATGGCGATCGTTATCGGGCCATGTTGAACGATTTTTGTACACAAACATTGAAGAGGAGGATATTGGCAACATTTGGTTTCAACAGGACGTCGCTACGTGCCACACAGCCGAAGTATCGCCCTGTTTTTGAAGATCGCATTACTGCAGAACTGATGTCGTTTGGCAACATCGGAGCTGCGATTTGACACCGTTGGACTATTATTTATGGGGTGCCGTCAAAGATAAGTGTTACGCCGACAAGCCAGAGACAATTGACGCTTTAAAGGACAATATTCGTGAAGCCATTGGTGAAATACAGCTGAACACAATCGATAATGTGCTTAAAAATTGGACCTATCGTGTAGGCTTCTGCATGGCCAGCCGAGGCAGCCATTTGAATGAAATTATTTTCCATTATTAACCGGAAGGAGTGTACTTTCAAATAAGAAAAGAAATTTGAGAAAATATTCAGTATGTAATTTTTTTTAACGCATTTTCAAGAAAAAGTTATTTGGCGAACCCTTTATTTCAAAACGTCGTCAATGTGTATTTTTAACGCAGTCAAACAGCAATCAGGCATCGGATTTATAGTTGATGCATTGTTTGGTAACTTTGCATATGTACACAATTTATATACAGTAGTAGAACTGCATACAAACTTTGTATTGATACATTTTGGAAGGCAGCCTCAATATGGCAGTTTCTGTCAGACGAATGGTTTTAGACGAACGTCTGTTTGTATGGAAAAACCAAAGAGAATGGAGTGGTTTTGTTTTCTACAGTGTTGCATTATTTTGACACACATAGTCAAAGTGTTGCTACAGTGTTGTAATCGTATTGTTTATAGCAAACGCGCAGTAATCATTTCAGCCGTCCTTGTGTTGTGCGTCTTGCCAAGTGATATGTAGAGATGCAATTAAAAGAATTGTCATTCACGTCCAGTTCTATGCCAAATCTCATATTTGTAAAAAAAATTTACTTTTTTATTTCAAAGAAATTGAATTTCCTCAAGTCAATAAACTTCAGGATTTATGCCCAGACTTTCCTTCTTGTTTAGAAATTTAAAAACATTTTGAAGACAAAAGGGAGGATCGTCCAACCATTGATTAAATATTTTTATAAGTGTTTCTAATAATATTTTCTTTTATTTTTTTAGATTAGTCTACAGCCATGCATCAACAACAGTCTGTTTATAGTGACCTGAATGCATCGTTTACCTCGGAAGGAACAGATGTATCTTACGACTCTGACTCAACATTTCACATCTTCAACGAATTGCAATACACTTTGCAAAAGCAGCAGCAGCTGCAGCAACAACAATCTTCTAATAGTGCGGCCATAAATATACAAAACCCAACGACCAATGGCCATAATACGGGCATAATTTATGGTTTTCGCACTCGACATTTATCCTGTATTGAGGAAAATGATTCAGATTCACTTCACTCATCGTCCATTCCAAAGCAAGCATTTGAAATGATACAAGATGTTGATGACAAATTTAAGAAATTAGTTTCCGAAGAGGTCAATACGAGTAGCACTTCTTGGCTCGACACTGGCGAGGATGAAGTGGATCACATTATCATGATAGACGAGTCTCGATTATATGACACGGACTATTTCGTTGAACTAAGTGCCAGTCAGTTTGCATCAAAGGATATGGAAACTGATGAGCAGTTCGTTGTTAATGGCAGTGAGGAGTTGTGGCAAAGTACTGTATCTGAACCGGTTTATCGCACTCGTTTTAATGGTGGTCGAACCAATATACCCGATATTATGACAACTTCCTGTTATGGTGCATTGAACAGTTCATTCGGCAGTGAAACGTCTGGACCAACTGGCTATTCCGAGCAGTCTACGCCCACTAAGGCCCAATCCCAATGCAACAAACTGGAACCTATTTATGCTACGCCTGAAAAACGTCGAGACTGTAATCGCAGTTTTGATTCATCGTGTCCCTCACAGTCCAGCTCATTGTATGGCGGTTCAATGACCTCATCATTGGATTTGAAATGTATGAGTCCTCCAGCTCTTAGCTTAACACGCAGCTCTACGAATAATCCTTTGGAAGTGTCAAATATTTCCATGGACAATTTAAAATCCGAGTGGAATTCCACAGGCGATAGTAGTACAGCTTTTGTCAACATTTCTTCCGCTGAGGATATGACCGATGAATTGGCGGTTAAATGTATAACTGCTGCTGAAAATGGTAAGTCATGCTAAATGTTATCGAACTTTACTTCGAATTAAAAGAGAATCGTTGTAGAAATTAAAATTCTTTCAATTAATTTTGTTGAAATCTTTGTACGAAATTCTTAAAACAAAATAAAACTTTCTCTTGCTAAAGGGTGGGCCATTTAAAAGTTTAAATTTTAAAATGCAATAAAACAAAAACGGTTTGGAATTTTGCACAAAATTAATTATTTTTTTGGTGAAGTACAATTGTTCCAGGTAGAAAAGGAATATTATTTCAGTCATATGGCTGTCCCGGCTAGTATCATAGTACCTCGTTCGATCGGACCAATTTTTGTGCACCTTCCCATGTATATAGGGTCGTATCTCGCAATGGCATCGCGAATGTAGGCCTTCAAATGCTCAATTGTCTCTAGTTTATCGGCATAACACTTTTCTTTTACGGCGTCTCACAGAAAATGGTCCAACAGTGTCAAATCGCAGCTTCTTGGCGGCCAATTAACATCACACATTTCGGATAATTGAACGGCCATCTAACGTTTGACACAATTAATCGATTGCGGTATAAGATCGTAAACATCGTTCACATTAATGCCATGAAGAACGGGTACTCAGAAATCAGTTATCATGATGCGATTGGTGTCTACTGCATTGACCGTAATGGTTGCGCCGTTCTCATTTTCAAAGAAAGATGAGTCAATGATGCCTCCGCTGCACAAGCCGTACCAAACATGAATGCATTGGCTCCTGTAAAACCACGTGTAGATTTTCTGAGCCCCAAATACGCCAATTTTGCTTATTAACGTACCCACCAAGATGAAAGTGAGCTTCATCCGAAAAAATGATTTTTTTTTGACAAAATCAACATCATCGTGCAGTTTGTCGTTGGCCCATCTAGCGAAAACGAAGAGGATGGTAATGCGGCTTCAGCTCCTGAACCAATTGAACTTTGTAAGGCGTCAGACCGAGATCTTTTCGCAAAATTAGAAAATTGGAATTGCGTGCGTGAAATGTTCAATTCTTGAGAATGATGACGAGGCGGTGTTGATAGATTCTCACGCTCTCAGCCACAGCTTCTATATTTTCTGGTGTACGCCCTGTGCGACCACGCTTACGTCTTGGCGCATCAGCAATGAAACCAGTTTCACAAACTTTAGCAATAAACTTACGTATACCGGACACTATTCGCCGCAGTCTAGTAGGTAGTGTGTCGGCTTATTATAAGTAAGGCCACGGTTCAAACCCCAGGTCAGACATCAAATCGAAAATATAAAACAATTTTGATCGGCAATTGACTCTAAGCAGGTTTCTGGCAAAAACTCTGAGAGTAAATAAAATTGTCATGAAGAGTTTCTCAAAAATCAGTCGTTCGGAGTCGACTTTAAACTGTAGGTCACGCCACTCATGTAATAAATTAATAAGGTGTTCAGATATGCACCTTTATTGCGTAAATAAAACGTAAATAATCGCCATTATTGAGTTCTATATTTCATATAAAGTTTCAATTAATAATTGCGCAATAAATACGCAAATTGTTATAATATTGAGTAAAACCTTAAATGCAGCACTATCATAAGTCTGTTCTGTACGTATATTACAATTATCCGGACACTTTATGTTGATATTTGACACCTCAAATGTCAACAACGACAAACAAAAAAAAAACAAAATAAAAACAGTGTTGTTGAAACAACCAGCTGTTTTATTTACCAGCTGTCAAATGCATATTGAATAAGCAGCTTAACTTTATTATTATGCCTGAACACTTAAAATATTGTACTCAATTAACCGAATATTGACTCAATAAAAGCGCATTTCTGAACACAGTATAATGCACATAACATAAGTGGTGTGAGAAGATAGGACGTAATCCTGTCTAAAGGGTTGTAATGACCAATTATGTATGTATACCGGGCAATATTGGTCCATCTCTGCGACCAAATTTTGTACGACATTTTCGTACAATTTCAGACCAAGTGTTTTTGTTTTGGATATCAATTTCCAACAAGCGTAAATCAATTCATTACGTTCAGTGGAGATAATATAGTGAATTTTGTGATAGAATAGAATGACACAAGTGCTGCCAGATGCGAAATAACTGATAATGCCAATTTAAACCGGTAAATGGCCCACGCGATATGTAAACTGAATCAAACGCAGGTATTATCTGTGAGTTAAAACACGTGGTATGTATGTAAGTGTTCTATTCTGAAAATTAAATTGAATTGATAGATATTTTGACAAACATGGTTGATAACGTTTACTATGGGCACCAAAAATAACATCCAGAATTTGAAAACTGCCTGATAATCACCAAAAAAAGGGGAATTTGTGTTAACACTTGTCTTACAATTGCTGCGAGCATTGTGTTGTGTCTCGTCTAAGAAAAAAGTTTTATTTGTTTAGGTTTTAAACATTAGAACAAGTTTAGATAATTTTTTTGTTTTTGTTTTTGTATTTTCTTTGTCTGGAATAAATAAACTTGTTTGGCAAGTGTTGGTCATATAGCCGCTGCTTCATTAGTTTTTAAACAGGAGCAATGCTTCTGTCTCTTTCCTTTTTTGCCGTTCCTTTTTGTTTGTGTTCCCTTTTTCTTTGTGTTCCATTTAGTGTCGGTTATATTTGTTGTTATAATTGTTGTTTCCCTATAATAATTATTTAGTTTACTGCCATTACTTAAGTAAAACTTAAAGGAATGCAATCATTATTGAAAAAATGTGTTGTATTTCAGAAGAAAAAAAATATTCGATAACTACGTTGTTACTGTAGTTTATGTCTATATATCCATGTACAATAGGGTATAAGAGTACTTTAAGACTCAATATTCAAAACGTTTTTACCTTTTTAAAAACGTTTAAAAAATGTGTTCGTTGATTGCAAACAAAATAAAAATAAATTTATGTTTAGTTTTAGATAAATTCTTTATTGTTCGCACAATTTTATGTGCCACTGTTCACAACTTGATGTTACAACAACTTTACTTAGTTTGTTATTCTTCTTTACATTTCTGCTTGCATCAGCACTAACAACTGTTCGGTAGAACTTTACAACGGCGATCTTCAAACCACGACTGTTATGTCTTGGTTACCCAAGCGTAAGAAACATAAAATCGTAACGTACGTAGCCTTAAAAACGTTTGTGTAGTTATAGAAACGTTCAAAACGGGACATATGTCAACGAAGAATGTAAACAAAAACGAAACAGAACACAAAGCAACACACAAACGAACACAACACAATGCAAAGATGGTGATTTTTTCACAAATGTTGGCTACAATATTTTTTATAGTGGCAACACTGCTCATCATCTCTAATGTTCAAATGTCACGTAAAAACGTAAGAGAATTCTATTTTATACAGATCGTTCCGTTTTGCTAACGAGAGAGAAAGTTTCGGTAATCGTTTACATTGTTCTCCATATGCTAAAAAGAGAACGTTCGCTACGGTACGTTACGTTACGTGTGCGTAACTACAGCATTATTTTCACACGCAACGCGTCTTCACACAAGACTGACTGAATTCTTCCTACTCGTTGCCTGCTTTACCTTGCCTTTTTATATGCCCACGTAATCAGTCTGATGAAGGTTTTTGAAGTCGAACGTTCGAGGTTTCGCCTTCCAGAGAACTCTATCGCGCCTTCATTGTTGTTTGTGTATTTTGTTCACATTGCTTGTTATTGCATTCTCGCTTAATTGTCTATCCCCTTTTCTTTCATACTGATGTTGTTGGTTTACATGTAACAAGTTGGTTGTATTTGTTTGTGTAGCTTTTGTTCATTTTAATGTTAAACAATGTACACCGTTTCCATTTTCGTAACAAAATGATGTTAGCAGTACATCTCTAATTTGAGTCCCGTAAATCCAAATTGACTTAAGGTTTTGGTTGTAAATTTGTTTTCAATAGATTTTTAAGTGTTTATTTTTAATAATTATGGTTACGTTTATGTTTGGTTTCTTTCGTTTTGACTGGATCAACCATTATTCTTAGATTCCTGTTTTTGTCTTTAATTTCATGTAAAGGGTGTGTATTGCCATTATGTTTAGAAGATAACATGGTTCCATTGTCCACCATCCCTAATTGGAGTGCTTCTGAAATGTCAAACTTTCTATGACTCAGGCGCACAAATCAAGCTGAATTTGCCCGATGACTTGGGTTACGTTGGGTTTGAGGGCGGGTAGTGGATTATTCGCATACCTCTGCGACTTATGAAAACTTCACAAGACGGGATCAAATTGCATGATTTCTCCTCCATGTGAGACCACCACGCCCTCAAATCGCTCGTTTTGAATACCCATTGTGACATGAGTTGCGTGATATGTAGCGCCGATCTGTTAAACCACATGTCATTAGTGTCCAGATCATAGTCAAAAAGATCAAAGTTAAAAGAACTGTCGATTCAATATCGTTCTCAAAGAAATGCGGACCGTGTACGTCGCCAACCCAAATTTCGAGTTTATCTGACATATGTACATACATAATTGGTCATTACAATCCTTCAGTCAGGAATATGGACCTAGTTTCTCGCACCACTTATGTTGTGTGTGTTAATTTTATACATGACTGGCGTGACCTACAGTTTAAAGTCGAGACCGAACGACAGATTTTTTGAGAAACTTTTCATGGCAATTTTATTTTACTCATGTTTTCGTTTTGATGTCTGAGCTGGGGCTTGAACCGTGGCCTAATAAGCAAACACACTAGCTACTAGACTACGGCGGCTTCCCGTTTATCTGATTAAACAAAAGAGAAACCCCTTTTAAGCATCTAAGACATCGTTGTCTTGAAGATCTGATTTGATTTCTATTTCTCTTTTTTTCTTCTTATTCTTCCAAAGTATTTCTTTTTTTAAATTTCTTTTCTCATTGTCGGTCTTTCGGTCCACGTCTTTGTCTGTCCTTCGACTTCTATGTACATTGTCTATCCCATATAATGAACCTTTTTTCTTCTGTTTTTCTCTTTTAAGCTCAAGTATATGGTAAGAAGTTCTTTTGCACAAAAAAGTTTTTTTATTTTTAATTTGTTTCTGTTTTTTTTATTGTCTACCTGTATCCATTCATATGGTATGTACATATGGATAGGCATGTACGAGTAGGTATGATATATAGATAGAGAGGAGCATATAAATATTTTCCCATACATTGTCTACTGGTTATACCAGGCACGACTGGGCTTGTGTTGTGATCTTCATTCAATATAAATTATGTTCCTGGTGCTGTGCAAAACTGAATTTAAACTGAATTTGTGTCTGCTGATCTTATACTCCAAACCTTTCAAATAAAATGTGCCGTACGTTACTTACAATCGGAAGGAAATAAGCAGAGGGTTTATTACGAAAATACTTGCAAAGTGTACATCATGGTTGTTAATTTATAAGATATACAGTGTCTACACTTTTTAAAATTTTAGTAGAAATACTTACAAAGTGTTAAATAAAGGGTGCACCATTTAAAAGTTTTAATTTAAAAATGCAGTGAAACAAAAACGGTTTGAAATTTTTCCAAATTTATACACAATTGTTCCGATTAAAAATGGAATCTTATTTCATTCATATGGCTACCGCGGCTGGCCTTACAGTACCTCATTCGATCGGACCAATGTTCTTGTACTTTATCGAGTGCAATAGCATCACGAATGTTGGCCTTCATATGCTCAATTGTCTCTGGTTTGTCGGCATAACACTTTTTTTAATGGAGCCTCACAGGAAATAGTCCAGCGGTGTTAAATCGTAGCTTCTTGGCGGCCAATTGACATCACCATTTCGGCTAATTAAACGGCCATGAGATGTGTGGCAAGTTGCACCATCCTGTTGAAACCAATCATCTTTCATATCAGAGATCAGCAATTAGTATTCAAAAATATGAGTAGATTCGAATCATACTCATAATTTCTGATACTTATACGCATTCATACTTATTTTAATATCATACTCATACTACTCATATTCAAAGTTTGAACTACTCATCGTACGCATGCTTAACAATACACATGATGTTGTTGATTTCAACCCTCCTTTACTCAACATTTACAAGAATCATAAAATAAGTATGATTCGCGTACGAACACTACAATACTCACTAGAAGGTTGTGTGTTTGCTTTGCTTGCCGTCTTCGTATTTTTCTTCTTCTTCTTTTTTTGTAAACGCAACAACAACTAAGGCAGTAAATTTTGATGAATGATTCGAATCACTCGAATCATTTATGAGTATTATAAGTATTTTTATAAAGTTATGAATCTGAATGAGTAGGCTTATGAATCAAACATATTTCGAATGTTATGATGTTTGATGTTGTACGCATACTCATTGCAACCTGTACTCATAAATCAATGTTGTAGTGAGTATGAATGAATCAGAGTAGTTAAATTTCAATACTGTTGACTCACTTATTTCAAAATTATGCACTTATGAGTAGCGGAAAAACGACTCATTGCTGATCTCTGTTTCACATCAACACTGTGAAGAGCGGTACAAAAAATTGGTTATATGCGCCATCCTTATTTTCAAAAAATTATGAAATTATGAACTCAAATATTTTGCTTATAAACGTACTCACTAAAATGAAAATGAGTTTCACCCGAAAAGATAATTTTTTCAAATGTAAATCGATTTATTACGTCCAGTGGTGATAATATACTGACTTTTGTTACAGAATAGAATGCCATAAGTATTGCTAGATTCGAAATAAACGATCGTTCAAATTTAAACCGATAGATGGCCTACCCTGTATATGATAAAGATACAACACGTCTTTACTACCAGTTGTGTTTTGACGTTAAAATATTGTGTTTGCATATATAAAGAAACAGACGGTGTACATACCCTTTCAGCCATAGCTACCATGCGGCTGTAATACCAACATTTTTGTGTTCCTGTCTCTCAGTGTTCTCTCTCAGTGTTGTCCTGTGCTATATTTTCCAAATATTTGTTTTTCATGTTTGCAGCATTTGTAAATATTTTCAGTCATGACTTCTCCCTTTTTTACACTCGCTTACTAACAATATGCACGTGATCTTCATTCTGTATCTGACATTATCTTTATATGACGGTTTGTCTGGTCCGACGATGGTGTGAATACTCCAATGTCTCTTCCTTTATAACCCAACTGCATATTCTAAATGATGATCAATTCGAGTATTTTTTTTTTGCTCTTTATTTCGATGCTTCATTATGTCTATCTGGATACGTATGAGGAAGAGTTTTTGCTTCATCAACTTTTTTTTATTATTTGAAAGACAAGTTTTTTTGGTCAACTTTACAAACATTTTTAAATTCATAATATTTCTCTTTTATTACCAATTTTTATTTTTTTATTGTACATACATATATGTACGTAGATACGTACTTATATCTGCAAGTTTGCATCTTGACAATATAAATTATCGTATCATGTTTGAAAGACTGGAAAAAGATAAAAAAATATTTTTTCGTTAAAAAAACACGAGCTTTTTATATAAAATTCAATTAATTTGCCGGTTTTATGCTTTTTCAACAGGTTTTTGAAAGGTTATGTCTATTTACTATCCTCGAATTTAAAGGAGTGATAGGCTAACTTTGAAGTTAGAGCTCTACTTCATAGGGTTTGCCATATAATACTTTGTTTGTTTGTCTTGTTTAACCCAAAAACGAATTGGTGTTAGAACCTAAATTGTTTGAAATAGTCAAGACTCAAACCCATTCAGTTGAGACTTGTATACGATGAATTTCAATACAGTATTCCTCGAAGTCGCCTTAGTCTAGTAGGTAGCAAGTTGGCTTATAAGAAATGAGGGCTCGGTTCAAACCTTAGATCAGATATCACCAACAAGAAACGATATATAAACACATATTTTCTAGGCGACTTCCTCTCAGCAGATTTCTGACAAAATCTCTGAGAGAAAATAAAAATTGTTATGAAAAAGTTTCTCAAAAAATCTGTCGTTCGGAGTCGTATTTAAACTGTAGGTCCCGGCCTTCATTTATAAAATTAACATACACAACATGAGTGGTGTGAGAAGCTAGGTCGTAATACTGACTGAAGGGTTATAATCACCAATTATGTATGTATGTATGTGCGCTAACTTAGGATTCTGAATTCACAATGAGTTTGTAATATAAAATTTTTTTTGTTTTTCTTGTTTAACTCAAGAACAAATAGATGTTAGAACCCAGATTGTTTGAAATATTCAAGACTCGAACCCATTCAGTTGACACTGGTATATGACGAATTTCAATACAGTATTCCCCGGATATAAGCACTCCGAATATAATAATTCCCCGCATAGTAGCACTGAAACTTAAGCAATCATGAATTTTGCTTTAAAATGTACTGAAACTATTTCGAAATATACATCCAGCTTTTAAGCATCCCTGACTTATAAACAAGAAAAATTATACCTCATGTACTAAATTTACTTTAAAAAAATTCGTTTGTATGCACCAGCTTTAGGACGTTCGTGCGATTAAACTTTTCTGGATTTCTAGAGCCATTTGAAGCCAATATTCAGTATTAACGCCACCATAGCGGCAGATTTATTGGAAAAATTTGTCAAAAAATGTTTCTTATGATTTCATTCTCCTTGGGGCAGAGGCTGCACTATGTCCCATCCAGAAGACATAACCAACTGAGGCAACGCAATCTCAAATATTTAATTTCTGGTACAAAATCTACAATCCAACAATGTTCACCTCTCGTAATTTGTAGAGCTCTTTTTCTACTAATCTGACCTGGTGCAAGTCTCGGGCGAGTCAGGGGCTTGATTATCTGCCTAGTTAATACTTCACCAGCATTCTTGAATATGCCTATAAAGTCTGCTGCGGATCCATCTCTTTCAGCAATATTTTTGCAGTGATCCCGCAGTGACATAGGGATACAGCAAATTACAACATCATTTACAACACTGAGCTGTAGAAGATGATCAAAGTCCTCTCCGACCAGGCACACAGCTATCAGACAAATAGAGTTCTATCAGATTGAATGAAACGCAAATATTTGTTCTCAGGTGCAGGATTTCGATGTAAGAATTGAACGCTAGCACTGACCTGTAAGTATTTTTGATAGTGCTTATAGCCGGGGAATACTGTAATTAGATATGTATTAGTGTTTAGTTCGCTAATAAGTTACTAAAGTAATAGTTTCTTCAGTAATGCTGTATATGATCCCGTAACCAAACTAACGATCTGGAATACATCTAATCTTGATGGTCCTTCGAAAATCTATGACTCTATTGGTAATAAACTTATGGCAACTGTATGATTACGTATTAGTATGCTCCTTCGGCGGGTTCAAGTATCATTGTAACTAATAAAACCTATCGTTACTGAGGGCATTATTCAAGTCGTAAAAGTACGTCGGCAGTCTCAATTATCGTCTTGTTTTTAAATGCATCATAATGTACAGAAATTGGACTCTGGTTTATTATTAAGACATTCGAAGTATTTGGCAAAGGATGAAATTTTTCAGATTCTAAGAGCGATCTAACGCATTTCTTAAGTCTGATCTTATTCTGAAGCAATCTTCCAATCTCTTTGAGATTTTTCTCTTCAAAGATACCATTCCTTCCACATTTACAGAGCGACTGGGTGCCAATGTATCGGGTGAGCAATCTATCGGTTTAAATTTGAACCATCGGTTATTGCGAATCTGACAATACTTATGTCATTCTGTCATAAAATTCAAAATATTATCTGCACTGAACGTAATAAATCGAGTTATAGTACGGTTAGCCAAGCATAGTAAATGTAAAAACGTAACGTACGTTGCCGTAAGAACATTTGTGTAGTTATAGAAATGTTAAAGACGTGACATCTGTCAACGAAGAATACAATAGCCCCATCGCTCACGTTCAAACGTCGCGTAAAAACGTGAAGGAATTCTGTTTTTACAGATCATTCCGTTTTGTTAACAAGAGAGAACGTTTCGGTAAGCATTTACATTGCTATCCATATGCTAAAAAAAGAACGTACGGTACGTTACGTTACGTTACGTTCGGCTAACTGACCCATTACGCTTGAGCAACGTTGGGATTTATTGGAAATCTATTTCCAAAACAAAGACAATTGGTCGGAAAATGCAAAAAGAAAGTAATCTTTTCGGATGAAGCTCATTTTTATTTTGGTGGGTACGTTAATAAGCAAAATTGCCGCATACGGAGCTAAGAAAACTCACACGTGATCTTACAGAAGCCAATGAATCCATTACGAGTGACTGTTTGGTGTGGCTTGTCTAGCGGAGGCCCATATTTCTTTGAAAATGAGGACGCACAATCATTACGATCAATGGAGACACCTATCGCACCATGATAACCGATTTTTTTGTACCCATTCGTCATGGTATTGAAGTGAACGATGGTTGGTTTCAACAGGATGGTGCAACTTGCCATACATCTCATGCCACAATCGATTGAATGAGTCAAACGTTCAATGGCTGTTTAAGTAGCCGAAATGGTGACGTCAATTGACCGCCAAGAAGCCGCGATTTCACACCGTTGTACTATTTTCTGTGGGGCGCAGTTAAAGAAAAGTGTTATGCCGACAAACCAGAGACAATTGAGCATTAGAAGGACAACATTCGTTATGCCAGTACCGAGAGACGACCCTATAAACCAGAAAAAGTGACGCCATTGCCTAGATCGACCCCATATACTCGAAAAAGTGCACGAAAATTGGTCCGATCGAATGAGGTACTGTACGGCCAGCCGCGGCAGCCATATGAATGAAATAATATTCCATTTCTAACCGGAACAATTCGAAATAAATTTGAAAAAATTTCAAAACGTTTTTGTTTGCTTTGCATTTTGAAATTTAAACTTTTAAATTCTATATCATGGATCCGTAGAATATGTAGACGAGCTATTCTAAGAACTACGGACTACACCAGTCTCTAGACATATTTTCATTACCCCTACTTGGACTTGGTCGTAACGTCATCTCAATCACAGGGGCCATGCTGACAGGTCATTGTGGAATGGAAAGACAAGCGGAAAGAATTCAGTTCCCATCCAACAACTTCTGCCGTGAATACAGATCCGCTGAGGAAGAGGAGACTGTTATCCACTTTCTTTGTTAGTGCCCATCTCTTTCGAGGTGCAGATATAGGTTATTTGGCCTTCCAATCCTTGTCAGCTTGACTGAGCATTCATTGATTTCAAGCATATAGCCTCGTTTATCAAACTTTCTGGCTTGGTTTTTTAGCGTGGAGTAGTCGAGCTTTAAATGTGCAGCCCTTGTGCTGACCAACTTCTTCTTCTTCCCTGGTTTGGCGGAACTTGGTCAGTACAGGGACTGCGTTCACCTGTGACGTCACAACGGTGACGTATGCGTGCTCAAGTGAGCTTTTGATATCAAAGCTACCAGTCCAACCTACCTACCTAGCAGAAACCCCATTTGGCTTAAAAATTTTTTATCAAATAGAATTCAATCTTTTTAAATAAAAACATTCTTATGCTTTTGAAAGATTATGTTCAAATTTAGTAAAATAATATGAGGCTATGTCAACAATAATTGATTGTAAGGTAACTAGAGTTTATATTGTTTTTGTTTTCTTTCATTTTTAATCAAATCATATTACATTACGCATCCTAAATACCACCACACTTCTTCAATTATTTTTCCATTACTTCCATTTGATTATCTTTACCATAAGCTATGTCAACATATATACATACATATGTATGTCTGTACGTATATATTTTAATGGCACATGTGGTAGATATTGTGTGAAATATTTGTTATCAAATGAATGTGTGCATGTGCATGAGCTCATGTTTATTTTTAATGTGACTTCTGTGTCATTTCAATTCAATTTCTATACGATTCAATATTATATACGCTGGCTGCTACCTGATTTCTAAAGTCATTTACAAGATTAATGTGTTATGATGTGTGCATTAGACCTTTAGTGCTGCCATACTACTTCCATATACATACATTGATACCACAATATCTAGAACAATCAAACAACAACAGCAACAACAATAACAATAACAACATAATGTAATTAAAGCAAGTAATTTTACACGATAAAAACACATTCAATTACAAAACCATAACGAAACCCATCAAAATGATGTGAATATCCTTGAAAGTAATATTATCGCTGCATATACATACGAGTATGTATGTACATACGTTGGAAGAAAATTAAAACCACACCATACCGAAATCCATAAGTAAACCTCAAAAATACCTGCATTTAAAACCAATAAATCATTCTAAAGAATAAATCGTAAATGAGAAATTGAAAAATACAAACCCATGATGATGATGATTTTACAACGTCAATCAGTAATAAATACTGCCTACCTGTGTTAAATCATAGCTTATCTCTACTTTCACATTTTTGTTTTTAACAAACAAACTAAACACACACACACATACACTCATACACATACACACTAATTAAATGTTAGTGCAGCAGAATTAAAAAACTATAAAAGTTTTATTTGATCAAACCCAACTAAACTGGTATGCCTTGAACAGAACATAATAACTACCACCCTATAACCAAGAGTAGTAGCAGTAGCCCAGTAGATAGTGTGTGACATGAGGCATCGGTTCTAATCCCTGGACAGACATCACCAATAAAACAAAAATATGAAAAAATATTTCTTCAGCGACTTTCTCTCAGCAGATTTCTAGCAAAAAATCTGAAGAGTAAATAGAATTGCTATGAAAAGTTTCTGAAAACATCTGTCGTTCGGAGTCGGCTTTAAACTGTAGGTCCCACCACTCATGTATAAAATTAACACACACAACATAAGTGCTATGAGAAACTATGTCGTAATGCTGATTAAAGCGTTGTAATGACCATGACCGAGAGCTTTAAATTGTAATACAAATTTCAAATTAAAAATGGTCCCCGAGATGTTATTAACATCGCGTTGCTCTAAGCTGATGCCCTCAGATATGCCATTAAAATTCGCAGTTTCATTACAAAATGCAGTATAGTTGGAATATAACACTTTACAATACACGTTTGAAAGCTGAAAATAAATTTTAGTAGCCGCCGTATTCTAGTAGGTAGTGTGTTGGCTTATTAGACGTAAAGCCTGGGTTCGTATCCCAGGTCAGACATCAAAACGAAAAATTAAAAAAAAATATTTCTTCGGCGACTTCCTCTCAGCAGATTTCTGGCAAAAACTCTGAAGAGCAAATAAAATTGCTATGAAAAGTTTCTGAAAAATCTGTCGTTCGGAGTCGACGTTAGACTGTGTAGGTCTCGCCACTCACGTACAAAATTAACTCACACAACATAAGTTTTATGAGAAGCTAGGCCGTAATCCTGACTGAAGGGTTGTAATGGCCAATTATGTTTGTATGTATGTATGTATTCAATGTGTTCCGCAATAAACACTAAGTTACATGAGGTTAAACTCAATGGGCATAGCTTACTTGTGTCCTATAAGGCACCATTGTTATACCGATATTAACTTGTCCGTCAGAGGAGTATATCTGAATTTATCTCAAATCATCTTTGGCTCGACTTGTTTTGTCATTAAATTCTGGGTGTTCGAAAATTGTTCTTCTCAGGTTCTGTGGTCTCGCCTTCTTCCTCCTCCTCATTGCAGTTTTTGCGGAAGTTGTTATAAAGTAATCCAAGTCTGGATAGAAGGCGCACCAACCATTTACTTGGACTTGGTCGTAACGTCATCTCGTTCATATTGTCCGCGCTTACAGGTCATTGTGTGATGGGAAGACACGCGGAAAGAGTGCAGTTCCCATCTAACGATTTCTGCCGTGGATGCGGATCCACTTTATTTGTCAATGCCCATCTCTTGCAAGGTTCAGATATATCTTATTTGGCTCTTCAATCCTTGTCAGCTTGACGGAGCTATCATCCGTTGATGTCAAAGATATAACTTCGTTTATCAAACTTTCGGGATGGTTTTCCAGCGTGGAGTAGTCGACCTTTAAATGTGTAGCCCTTGCGCTGACCAACTCCTTCTTCTTCCGTGGTTTGGAGGAACTTGGTCAGGACAGGGACTGCGTTCACCTGTGGCGTCACAACGGGTCGCTATGAATGCTTAAGTGAGCTTTTGGTATCAAAGTTACCACTCCAACCTAAATTTTAACCTAAACCTAATCCTAGTATTCTAGCGTGAACACCTAGCGATCTGTGTCTCTTTATCACTGCTGTGGGGTTCCTCAGAGGGAATCTTGATAGGTTAAATACAAATTCTGTTCAACATGTAACCATGTCTGGCTAGATCTGTCTGGTGTCTCTACCATTGTGATCTTTATACCATCTTATCTTTGCCAATGAATGAAGTTTTTGTGAGAGCATTTGTTTGTCTCATGTGAGAATTCATTTGAATTTTTCATGGTGCTAGCTTTAGGAAATGAGTCGGTCATGTTGTTACCCTCAAAACCCGGCATACTTGGATCTAAGATCTGGTGTTTACATCCATCAACGAGAATCAAATAACCTCTTTACTATCGATAAATATGTACCGATATACTCTGATACCGAATTCGCTCGACGGCAGTTTGAGTAGCCATTATATCAGACCGGAAAGTACTACAATAATCTGACAGTGCATTGGAGGATTTAATATTCAGCAGTTCTGAAAAGCTGCCACATCCAACTTTTTTGTATGATCTGAACCCATCAGTGAAAACATCGATGAAGTTTCCTGGACGGTATAAACCACTATCAAAAATAATCTATCCGAGATCTACGTGGCAAAACCTGGATTAAGACTAGCTTCAAGTGTCATGTAGTCCATAGTGGTATTAAGACTAATTATACCCAAGATTTTGGCATAGCCAAAGCTGCTATACTTCTTGTGGTAGCCAGTTAAGAATGATAGACAATGCCTTCAATGACGTAGTCTAAGGGTACCTGTTATCGTGATCGCCTCTATTCTCATAGCCTGCTCAAACCTGGTTTGATGTTTCCTTTTCTGTGAAGCCAACCACAAAATCGCGGCCTCGTAAAATATAGTTTGTTTGATTACAAAGGTGTATAGCCAGTATACGTTTTTAGAGTTAATAGCCCAGTTTTTGCAACTATAAAGAACAATTCAATTCCGAAAACTCTAAATGTTGCGCTTGTAGCCCAGGCCATGCTTTAAAAAACCAACTAACTTCAGTAGAAATATTTATAAAAAAGTGAATAATGTAACTCCTATACATCTGTCTTCTCAAAGAAATCTAAACTATCTTATTTATAAATAAAAAACGTTCCTTTAAATGTAATACGGTGTTCAGATATGCATCTTTATTGCGTAAATCGGAATAAACGCCATTATTGAGCTCAATATTTCAAATAAAGTTTCAATTAATATTTACGCAATAAATACGCAAATTTTTATAATATTGAGTAAAACATAAAATGCAGCACTGTCATAAGTGCTCATTTAGTGAGCATATTACAATTAACCAAATACTTTCTGTTGATTTTTGACAACAAAAATGTCAACAACGACAAACAAAGAAAAATAAATAAAAACAATGCTGTTGAAACAACCAGCTGTTGTTTACCAGCTGTCAAGTGAATATTGGATAAGCAGCTTAACTTCGTATATTACTATGCCTGAACACTTAAAATATTGTACTCAATTAACCGAATATTGACTCAATAAAAGAGCATATGTAAACATAGTAACGGGTGATTTTTTAGCTATTATCTTTTTGGCAACACTGGTTTAAACAGCTCACGTTCGTTTCGTGTTTTGTTTCACTGTCAAACATCTTCAGTTTGGTCTATAATTTAACCATGAATCGTCTTACAAACGAACAACGCTTGCAAATCATTGAATTTTATTATCAAAATGCGTGCTCTGTTAAGAAAGTTCATCGCACGTTTCTTCCATTTTATGGTCAGTTTAATCGAACCACTGAAGCGGCTATTCGGGCTATTGTGACTAAATTTCGCACCAAATTTACATTGTTGGACATTAAACCACCAACACGCTTACGTAGAGTGCGAACTGAAGAAAATATCGCAGCTGTATCGGCCAGTGTTAATGATGACCATCAATTATCGATTCGTCGCCGTTCGCAGCAATTGGGCCTCTGTTACTCAACAACGTGGAAAATTTTGTGGAAGGATTTAGGTGTGAGGCCTCTCAAAATACAGCTTGTGCAAGAATTGAAGCCGAACGACCTACCGCAACGCAGAATTTTTAGTGAATGGTACGTAAATAAGCAGAATTGTCGATTTTGGAGTGAAGATCAGCCAGAAGCTACCAATGCATCCAGAAAAAGTCACAGTTTGGTGCGGTTTATGGGCTGGTGGCATCATTGGACCGTACTTCTTCAAAGATACTGCGAATCGTAACGTAACTGTGAATGGTGAGCGCTACCGTGAGATGATATCCAACTTTTTTTTGCCCAAAATGCAAGAGCTTGACTTGCATGACATGTGGATTCAACAAGACGGTGCCACATGCCACACAACACGCGTAACAATGGACTTATTGAGAGGCGAGTTCGGTGAACATTTTATTTCACGTTCGGGACTGGTCAATTGGCCGCCTAGATCATGCGATTTAACGCCTTTAGACTATTTTTGTAGGGCTCTGTTAAAGCTCATGTCTATACAGACAAGTCCGCTTCAATTAACGCATTGGAAGACCACATTGAAGCATTTATTCGTGAGATATCGGCCGAAATGTTGGAAAGAGTATGCCAAAATTGGACTAAGCGGATGGACCATTTGAGGCGCAGTCGCGGTCAACATTTGCATGAAATAATCTTCAAAAATTAAATTATATGAACCGTACTATCGGTTCAAATAAAGATTTCATGCATTTTTCTGAATTTAATTTGGTTTTTTGAAAATTTTTCCTATAGCTCTTAAAAAATCACCATTTATAAGGCTTATATGAGCCGTTAGTTCCTTATGTATGCATTTTCTAGAACAACGACAATACAATCGAACTTTCAAGCACTCTTCATGTAAATAAATTACACTTAGTTCAGCTTTATTTTTACTGACAACTGTCATATACATACAAACATTATTGTGTCATATGTACATATGCAAGTAAGATATGAAATTTCAAATGTTTTTATACTAAGATTTCAAAACACACGAACTCATTAAAAAGTGAAAATTGATAAGAAGATATGAAATAAACATGATAAGGGTAAATATGTAGGTATGACCAAAAGCAGTATGAACGACGGACGGATCATTATTCCGACATTAACTCATTTTTGTTAACACGATTTACTAACAAAAATTTTCAAATCTTAAGCAATACCTAAGCAGATATGAGTATGCACCAAGAGAATACTTACAAACGTCAGTCACTCTTACTTTCCTAAGACCAAAATAAAAATTTACAATTTTCCTTCCTCTAAATTGATAAGTAAATATGCTGGCGTTGTAAATGAGCGTTGAGGAAACGTTTAATGTTACCAGTATTCACTGGGTACTCAAATATAGAGACAAATTTAACACGACACACGTTGTGGAACGTATTTTATTGGTATTTATGTATCTCTCTCTCTGTCTCTCTCTACACTTATGAGATTGTAGAGTTTCTCGTGGAGAGTTTATTTTTACGCTCACAGTTGTTCTCTTTAGTTGGAATATGTATCTCAAACACTTGTTGAATTTGTTCGTTCGTTCGTTAGTTCGTTCTTCTTTTGGGGGCATTTTTCAATGTTTTGATGTTGTTACTGCAAATCAACAAAAAGTATCTTGTCAGTACGAAAACAATAGCTTAAGCTTAAACAACGTGTTAACGGTTTAAACGACAAGTCCGCGTTAAACGTTTAAATGTTTAACAAAAAACGCGTTAATAACACATACACACACACTATCACGAAAAATAAAACCCGTAGAGTGTAAAATATTAAGTATCTATAAGATACTTTAAGTATAAAGTAAATAATAAATCATAAAAACAACAAAACACGCTTAATACAATACATCAACAAAATTCTGTGAAATATTAAAATCAAACAAAAAAAAACTAATATATGTATGATCTAGAAAAGAAATCCAATTTTAAAAAATATTTATTTTAAAGCATTCAGCAGCATCTATTTTATTGAATTTAAATTTATTGTTTGAATTTTTATAATGTTTAAAGCAAACAATTGAATGTTAAAAAAGTAAATTGTTACTATTTTTCTGTGCAAATAAATATACATACGAGTTCATTAAGTATCTTTAAAAAGTTTATGTAAAGAAATACATACAAAATAAAGAAAATTTACTAAAGCCAGCAAGATGAAGATGAATGAAGGCAAAGAAGAATATTTAATGGAACGCAATAAATAAATGATTGAGGAAATGTTTTTGAAAATATTTAAATATTTAAAATATTCAATCAATTATACGGAATATTAGTTTGTAAATTAATTCAATTAAACCTTAAACATAATAATTGTATATGGATACATGCAAATATTTTTGTGTAAAATCATAACAAAAGTTTTTTTATTGTAAATTGCCACTTACATTGAAAAATAAAAGAAAATTATAAACAAAATTAAAAAGAAAAATAAGCTGTGATAAAAGTCCAAAAGAAACATGATAAATTTCACTTCCATCAATCACTCAATCAGTTAAGAAAATCTATAAAAAAAATAAAACAATCGTATAACGAAACTACACATAACTACATACAGTGGGCGTCAAAAGAAAATGTACATTTAAAAAAATATACATTAGTAAATATACCCAAGTAGCTACATAGTCTAAGTTATTTACTAGGATGAGTAAAACTCAAAAATACTTTATTTTTATTTTTCTTGAACCCTTCAAACTGGTTTTATTTGACAAAAACGGATTTTTTTTTGGGTTTTCTCACAAAGTTATTGATTAGCCAAATATGTTTGAACCTATTTTAAAAATCCAAAGTTTTTTAGAAAGGGGAGAGATTAGCCTTACAAACGGTATACATAAACATTTTGTTCAAACTTATATGTTATGAGATTTGATGAGGTAAACTTGGAAAATATAATTTTTTTTTATTTTTTCAAGAAAAATAAAAAAAGTATTTTTGAGTTCCACTAAACCTAGTGAATAACTTAGACTATGTAGGTTAGGTTAGGTTAGGGGACGTGTACTTGCCAATTAAGACAAATACAGTACCCGGAGGTCGAATTGACCCATTGCACAACGTCCTAGTTTCTCATATCACTTATGTTTCGTGTGTTAATTTTATACATCAGTGGTGGGATCTACAGTTTAAGTTCGACTCCGAACGACAGATTTTTTTGAGGAACTTTTTCATGGCAATTTTATTTGCTCTCAGAGTTATTGCCAGAAATCTGCTGAGAGGAAGTCACCGAAGAAATACTTTTTGTATTTTGTCTTGATGTCAGGCATGGGGCTCGAACCCTGGCTTTACCGTCTAATAAGCCAACACATTACCTACTAGACTACGGCGACTAGACTATGTAGCCACCGGGATGTATTTAATTTTTTTTGTATTTTGTTGCATAGTGTTATCGTTATTTTTATTTTAAAATTATTTCCTTGCCAGTTTTTAAAATTGAAACAAAAAAAAATTCGTAATATTGCCAAAAAAAATTTTCGGGCACTCTCCTTAAGTGGTAAATGGAGATTGTTAGAACTTTATAAATAGTGTACAGTTTTTTTTACGCTCACTGTAGGTATATGTAAACATAATTAAGTTTTTTATTTATTTTTTTACTTTGTATTACAAAATAATAATATGTGCCTTTTACATATGTGCGTTTGTATATGGTGTATATGTATTTATGTATGTACCTGAGCTAAGCAACCATGAAATCATTGGTAACTAATCAAGTTACATTTGGATCCATTAATTTTATGAGCTTTTTTTTAGTAGAAAAAATAAAATTGAATTTAAAAAAATATGTATAAATAAATATACGTAACAAACTTAAAAGCAATTATATTTTAAACGGAATATTACAACGGAATAATGTATGGAAATTCAATCTGCTAAATTAATTGCGTTTAATTAAAAAAAAAATTTGTTTGTAATTGAAAATTCAATGCTTCGATTCAATATAAAAGCAGCACAAAAATTTTTTTTAAATTTAATTAAAATTCTTAATTTCCAAATACTGTGTAAACAAAAATGTGAAACTCAAGAAAAATGTAAATAATTTTAAATAAAATTTGCATAGCATGCAGTTTTAATCAAAAACAAATTATAAAATTATTAAAAATTATTTCAAGTAAAAATAACTGCCTCTACTTATGTAAAGTTCTTAAACAAAAAAAATTTAAAAATTTAATTAAAGTTTTTAAATTCCAAATACTGTGTTTAACTCATGAAAAATGTAAATAATTTTAAATAAAATTTGCAGAGCATGCAGGTTTAATCAAAAACAAATTATAAAATTATTAAAAATTATTTCAAATAAAAAAAAAAGTAAATGCTTCTACTTATGTAAAGTTCTTAAACAAAAAATTTTAAAATTTAAAAACAGCAGAAATAAATTTAAAATTTAATTAAAATTCTGAAATTTCAAATACTGTGTAAACAAAAATGTGAAGATCAAGAAAAATGTAAATAATTTTAAATAAAATTAAAAATTTAAATAAAATTTGCATAGCATGCAGTTTTAATCAAAAACAAATTATAAAGTTATTAAAAATTATTTCAAGTAAGAAAAAGATAATAATAATAAATTTTTTTATTCCCTAATAACTTAAAAATTATAAATGAAATGTTTGATATAAAAAGTAAAAAAAAATAATTTTGTTTTATTTATGTACTTAATGGTCTTTACAACAAGACAATTTATAAATGAAATAACAATTAAAATTATAACAATAAAAACATAAATAATAACAAAAATATCCAAATAGTATTTGATTCCCCCAGACAATTGGTTTGCTACTCTTTTTTAAAAAGTTTATGGATTAATTATAAAGTTTATATTCGTTGTACAATGGATCAATTCGACCTCTGGGTACTGTACTTGCCTTAATTGACAAGTACACGTTCTCTAACCTAACCTAACCTCTAAAGAATAACAAAAAAAAAAGAAAAAAATGTTCTTGAAGAAATAATTCAATGTTCATCAAAAAATAATTCAAAACAAATTTGCCACACACTACATACTTCCCTGGTTTCTCCTCCAATAACTTAATTTTCGATATTCCATCACAGCGTATAAGTGGGAGACATCGTCTGAGTGTTAAAGGAAAGAACAAAAAATATAAATAATTATATATAAATATTATATATAAATGTAAACATAAATACAGTTGCTATAAATAATTATTGAATATTAAATATCGCAAAATAGAAAAAGTGCAGAGAGGGAATACAATTCGATTTATGTTTTAATTAAAGTGATTTTAAAAGCAATTAAATTTCAAATTATTTCATTGAAATAAGGATAAAAATAAGATTTTAATATCATAAATTTACTGCAAATGCAGAATTTAACGTGCGTTGCTAAATAATATTTAAATAATATGAACACTTATAAACACATCATCAAACAATTACACAAATTTATATAAATATTAATTATACTTGAAACAAGTGCAAATTATACGAATCTTTGGTTCCTTTTATTTTAAAATTTTTATTGTTATGTTTTTTTTTTAATTTTTAATTTATTTTTGTGTTAAATTAGTTAAATGTTAAATGAATTCAAAATTAATGTTAATAACAATCACTAATCAATACTATAATATAAGATTTATTCTTTTTGTATTGCTTGCATTGACCAAATAAATGAATAAATAAATCAAGTAATTAATTAATAATAAACTTAAATACAAAATAAAAACCGTGAATTATTTAAAAATTAAAATAAAATATGTAATAATTAAAATCATTTAAAAATAGTATGAAGTGCCATAAATTAATAAATTGAATATCATTGAGGAATGTCAGCCCCTTTGTGATATTAATTCGGAATACGTTGCTGCAAACCTGGAAAATGAAGAAATAAAATAATTAAAAAAAAAAATAAAAAATTTGGTTTTAGAACAAACAAAAAATGCAAAAAATCATGAAAAAAAATTAAATACTGATACAAAAAATAATACAGTAATCTTATATCGTAATATATATTGAAAGCAATCTATAATGCACAATGGCTTAATATTCCGAAAACCATACTTTGATTCACAGATGTCCAGATAAAATTTGTATGTGTATCACAATTTGTGATATAAATTCGTTATACATAATAAAAAAAAATATAAAAAAATATTAAAATTTGAAAAAAAAAATTTAAGCAAAGAAGTATGAAAATGTTATTAAAAATAATGAATTTGCAGTACGCACAGCCCAAAAAAATATTAAAAATAATGATCTCCAGTCTATTAAAATGGATTTCGATCTTAATGTCACAACACACATTGAACGTGGAACAGTGCCCTAAAAATTTTTGAATAGGAATATAAGACGACACAAAACTATCTACATTAGCACATGGGTTAAAGGTTACAGAAATTATATCGAAACACTTTAACCATAAAAAAACTACTTATTATTGTTTAGGCCATGTTCATGCCGGGCATTATGGGTAAATTTGAATTATACATACACTTTGTGCAAAATAATTTGCCAATAGTTCACAGCAACATTGTGTATCTTATATGATTCAAATAGTCTTCTAAACATTAAACAAAAACAAAATAATTTTAAAATAATAAATACAATAAATAAATAACACGAATTCAATCAAAAAACCATCAATAAAGATTACGATATTATTTGGATAAAAGGAAGAACGATAATAATAATTTTATAATAATCGGAATCGCTAGATACATGTCCACAGCGTTTTAAATTGGTGTCATATCACTTTCATAGCTAGAGGAAACAATAAATGCATTTTTAATTGGTGGATAATCACTGTCATTACCAGAAACGCCAACGAGATTTCATAAGTTATTTCTTTTTCTTCTCGTGCTAAATAATCTGTCATCGTACTTTGGGAGTTTGAAGTTTTCAGTTGTTTATACAGTTCTCTGTTAAGGGTTTATTGCTCGTCCTGTATCTGCATCCACATTGAACATTAAATTTTCAAGATTTGCGGTCGCATATTTAATACTGTGGACATATTAAAGTTTTAAATATGTCCTAATGACACAAACACGCAAATAGATGTACCGGAATGAAACAAACTATTTTTTGTGATAATAAGTTCCTAATTTTAAAGGGGAGAGTAAAACCCATTTTATTCAAAGTATTGGCCATTGCTAGCAACATATTTTTTCATCTCATAGCGAATTTGTAAATCACGCCAATGAAACTAATTTTTGAAGCAAACCCACCCCGGAGTACTGCTCAGCCAATGCTTATAACAACGATGAAAACAAACAGTAGTCGAAAGATGTCTAGGCCGGTGAATACTACGAATGGAGTAGCCTTAGCTCCCAAACTAATGGTTTGATTGTATCCTGAACCGGTTCTGCTTTGAGTGTAAGTGCAGTATCATGTTACTTTGGCTTGTTACAAGAATTTTCGTAGATTTTCGGTCAATGCAGGGTTCAAATCGTTCATACACCTTTCTCGTAACACCAGACATGCTACATTGTCTTCCTACCGAGTCGATCTGGTTTTGCAGCCAAAGTTGATGCTCGTCCCGAATTAATACATGATTTTTTCAGTTTAGAATTCTGAAAATAAAATTCATTTTTTGGGTGCCCTGGCAGTCTAGTGGGTAGTGTGCTAGACTATTAGCGTGATGATAGCGGGTTCGATTCCCACCAGAGACCCCTGGTCTGTGACACTACACCGAGCAAATAGTCAAGTTACTTCGCTCGTATATAATTAGGATATAATTTGTAATTGTATTGTAATTAATAAATAAATAAATAAAATTCATTGTTCATCGTCAGTAACAAGTCGATGCAAAATATATTTTCTGTTGTGTCTTTAAAGCAAAATTTCACAAGTTATTTTTCGACATCTGTCTGTCATTTAATTCATGTGGCACTCATTTTCATGACTTTTGGTTCTTTCCAATAGCTTTTAAAAGGTCAGAAATTGTTTCCTGTTTAACATCTAACACTTCTGCCATTTGTTTCTGACTCTAAGTATCATCTTAATTTAATATTGTCTTCAAACTTTTTTGGTGGTTTTGCACGTTCTTCATTCTCTCACATTAAAATCGTTATCTCTGAGCCTTTGAAACCATCTTCTGCATGTTGACTCAAGAAGCATTCAAAACGATACTCCGGCACTTTTCATTAAATGAAAACAAAAAATTAATACTGTCCGCAAATCATCATTTTCTGCTACAAAATTCGCCATCCTTAACAGAGTGAAAATATGTAATGTTGTTTATTCATTGATTTGATCTTCTACATGTGTTTGACAGATTCCATTGTCAATATATAAAAAATTAAGGTTCGTTTGCAATAAATGTCCCTCGTACGGTCTTCAGATATGCACCATTATTGAGCTCAATATTTCATATAAAGTTTCAATTAATGATTGCGCAATAAATACGCAAGTTGTTATAATATTGATTAAAACTTGAAATGCAGCACTGTCATAAGTATGTTCAGTGAGCATATTACAATTATCCGAACACTTTCTGTTGATATTTTGCAAAACAATGGCAACAAGGACAAAAAACAACTGTCAAATCAATATTGAATTATGTCTGAACACTTAAAATATTGTACTCAATAAATCGAATATTGACTCAATAAAAGTGCATATCTGAACATAGTATTGTGGAGACATTTGTATCTTGAAAATCTCTTCATGAGGGTACATCTGTACTAGATTGGCTTGAATTTTCTAATAGAACAGGCTTTCACCTAAGAAATAATTTTTTTCAGCAACAAGGACTTTAACTTGAAACAATTTGCGTATTTATGATGCAAATGCCAGTGTATTGATTAATTATAATAAAAACTTTTACAAGCCAGTTGCAATTATATCGCATGAAATAATTAAATTTTTTTGTTTTTTACTTGACTTTTTATTGTAATTTATTGCTGTTTCAAATTAACATGAAGCGAAAACATACAATTTCAATTGAATTTCCATAAATTTATTGCACATTTTGAAATGAAATGATCGTGTAGAATTTCTTTGTTATAAATTTTAAATAAATACATATTTTTTTAAGGCAATTAAAGAGAAGTTGTGCAGCATATTATTTTCAATATACGTACGTAGAATTGTTTATATGTTAAGACAATATTCTTACCAAAGTTGTGTTACATGCCAAAAAAAAAGATTTTCGAACAAATTTAAATTCGAAAATTGAACAACTTTTTCTATATACACACTGAAACACTGAAAGTATTTTATAGAGTGGGCCATTTAAAAGTTTAAATTTAAAAATGCAATGAAACAAAAACGGTTACACTTTTTGCAAAATTAATTTTTTTGTTGTGAAGTATAATTATTCCGACTGCCGCGGCTGGCCTCACAGTATCTCATTCGATCGGTCAAATTTTCATGCACTTTTTATGGAGTATGTTGTCGTATCTCGGCAATGACATCACGAACCTTGGTCTTCAAATGCTCAATTGTCTTTGGTTTGTCGGCATAACACTTTTCTTTAAGGGCTGCCCATAGAAAATGGTACAACGGTGGCAAATCGCAGATTTTTGGCGTCAAATTGACATCACCATTTCGTTTAATTAAATGGCCATCAAACATTGCACCATCAGCGCATACCAAAAAATCGGTTATCATGGTGCGATAGGTGTCTCTATTAACCGCAATGGCTGTGCCGTCCTTATTTTCAAAAAATATAGGCCACTCTGTAAGCCGCAACAAACAGTCACTCGTAATGGGAGCGTTGGCTTCTGTAAGACTACGTGTCGATTTTCTGAGCCCCAAATACGACAATTTTGCTTATTAACGTGACCACCAAGATGAAAATGAGCTTCATTCGAAAAGATGATTTCGACATTATCGTGCAGTTTCTCGTTGATCCATTAAATCCCTACGTTGCTCAAACGTAAATCGATTCATTACGTTCAGTGGAGACAATATACTGAATATTGCGAGAATGATTCGAAATAACTGATGGTTCAAATTTAAACCAATAGATGAATTCCCCTATATCTGTACTAGTTTATTTTATTCTGCCTAATTTAATATTTCGAAATTTTCTGAGCAGGGCTATAAAAAAATAAAACAAAACATTGCTCAAAACGTTGAAAAATCTTACAGAAATAATCGTTTATCTCTTACTTCAAAAAAATTAAATCAAAAAAAATCTTCAGAACGTGATTAGACTTGGTATAAAAAAATTTCTCTCATTAACAAAATAATATTAAAACAACAAAAACAAAAACAAATAATAAAAACTTATTTAAAAAACATAAAGAATAAAAAATAATAATTTTTCTATTTTATGGAAGTTTTATTAGTAAAAAGAAATAAAAAAATAAATAAAAAAAAATTATGCTGACAGAGGCTAGTGGCTTGTCTTAACTTTCCACGATTCTCTATGGCGTTCACATTTTCCTATTCCCCTAATGAATAAATGAATGTGTTGAGGTTGAGACTGAGTATGAGTTTGAGTTTGAGTATGGTGTTGGTGTCGTGTCTGCCAAGATTTTTATCTCTGCCGGTAAAAAAAAGTGAAGTGATTTTAATTGAAGTTTCTATACAGTTGGAATTACAATAAAAACAAAAATAATAAAAGAATTTCTACATACATATGTACATATATTGTGTATATTATTACTTACAAAATATATGTTTAAAAGAAGAAGAAGAATATTTATAAATAATAAACAATAATAAAAAAGTATTTTCTTGACAATCAACTGATAAGCCGGTACACATACATACATACATATGCCATATAATAGATAGCAAAGAACTAGTGTGGCGCAAAACGTTGAATTATTTTTTTATTTTACTGTAGAATTTCAAAGCAGTCTAGAATGCTGATTGTTTTCAATTAAGCCACAACGGCAAAGTAATCAATAATAAATATTTATTAATTTATTTAAATAAAAAAAGAAAAGTAGAGAATCTGTAAAGCTATTACTGCCTGCCAGTGTAGGCAGTAACAGTGCACAACAATTAGTATGTATCAGATAAATTCTACTTTATCTATGCAATGTAGTGAATACGTTAGAAGCATAATAACATATAAAAAAAATTATATTTCCATGTGTTACTAAATTAAAAATAAAAAAAAATTATTTTTCTTTCTTTTTCAATGCAAATGTTTTAAATAAATTTACAGTTAAAAAATTGTATTGTAAAGCCGAAAGTCTATACCATCCGTTACATGCGATTCTTGCATTCTATGCGTTTTTTATTGCACGTTACACACATCGCGTTATATGCGACTGGCTTTTTGTTTTAATCAGCTGTTGTGGGTAGCAATTTTGTGAAAAATGGAAAATCAAATTGTGATTTTATAAGAATTTATGGAATTAATTACATGTTTATAAATTTATATAAAGGGTCCGCCAAAAAACTTTTTTTTTGAAAATGCTTTAAAAAAACTACTGAATAATTTCTCAAATTTCTTTTTTTATTTGAAAGTACAATCCTTCCGGTTAATAATAGAAAATAATTTCATTCAAATGGCTGCCTCGGCTTGCCATGCAGTAGCCGACACGATCGGTCCAATTTTTAAGCACATTATCGATTGTGTGCAACTGTATTTCACCAATAGCTTCACGAATATTTTCCTTTAAAGCGTCAATTGACGGCACCCCACAAAATAATAATAGTCCAACGGTGTCAAATCGCAGCTCCGAGGTGGCCAAACGACATCAGCTCTGCGGCTGATAATGCGATCTTCAAAAACAGGGCGCAAAACATCGAGTGTAGTATCGGCTGTGTGGCACGTAACGCCGTCCTGTTGAAACCAAATGTTGCCAATATCCTCCTCTTCAATTTTTGTGAACAAAAATTCGTTCAACATGGCCCGATAACGATCGCCATTGACTGTAACGGCCACTCCTTGCTCATTTTCGAAGAAAAATGGCCCAATTATGCCTCTGGACCAAAATCCGCACCAAACAGTGACTCGTTTTGAGTGCGTCGGCTTTTCAATGTATGCGTGGGGGTTTTCTGTGCCCCAAATGCGACAATTTTGCTTGTTTACATGCCTGCCAAGATCAAAATGAGCTTCATCTGAAAAGATGATTTTTTTTTGTCAAAATCGGCATCTTCTGTATCTTCGATCGCAGGCCCACTTAGTGAAGCGAAAACGCATTGGATGGTCAATTTCAACTCCTGAACCAATTGGACTTTGTATGGCGCCATGCCAAGGTCTTTATGCAAAATTTGTCTCTATGATGTCTCCGAAATGTTCAATTGTTGAGGACGACGGTGAATTGATGTTGATGGCGCTTCACGCACACTTTCTGCCACAGCAGCAATATTCTCGGGTGTACGCACTGTTTTTGGGTTTTCACGCTTTGGTTTATCGATGAGGATGCCAGTTTTTTTCACTTTTTTCACAAGATAACGAACATACGGAGTTGACGGTGTTTCTCTTCTTCTAAAATCCGTACGCAATTTTCGCACACATTCTGCAACATTACCATGATTTTCAAAGTAATGTCACAATATTTGCCAGCGTTGTTCAAGCGTATACACAACCATATTCGTTCAGCGGAAGGATAAAACTAATTATCTGTCAAATCAGACATGAGCTAAGTGTTACCATTCACGAAATAAGCACTAGTTGAAAAAAACCTTTAAATGGCGGACCCGATACAAGGCTTCAAAAGAACGCAAGACAAGTTTTTTCAATTAATTGATCGTCCATTTTTCTTGTTTACAAATTACTAAATTCAAAAGAGATGACACTCAGTACATAAAAATAATCGATAACTAGTATACAAATTTTGTTCATGAAAGAAATGTGTTAAAAAATGTATTTTTATGTATTTCCTCTTAAATTATTAGTAAAATTTATTATGAAATATGTATGTTTTTATTAAGATTTTTATAATGCAAATAAAAAAATGCCAAAATAATAATGCGCTATTTATATTTATCTAAACTTACTTATCGAAACCATTCACAATAGAATATAATTTGTCATCTCTAGTACTACAAAACAGCTGATGTTTTTTTTAGCAATGCATGAGTCGCATAGAAAAGTAGAAAGTAAACCTACTTAATGCATTCTATGCGTCTATGCATTCTATGCATTTTCTTCTGTGACTTGCCACAAACAACTACACCGATTCTGCTTTTTCGGTATACGCATGAAACGGACGGTATGAACTTTCGGCTTAAGAATACTGTAAATAATTATAATCATAAAGCAAAAAGACAAAGAAATGTGTAATAAAATTAAATGAAAAACAAACAAAAAAATCTTCAATAAATGAAAATAAAACAAAACCCCAGGTAAATAAAATTTTACATTTACCTCCATAATGGTGTTAAGAAATTCAACATGAACAAAAACAACAACAACAGTAACCATAATAGCAACAACAATAATAATAGTGGCAACGACAACGACAAAACCAAAATAGTTTAAACAAAAAAAAAAAAAAACACAAACAAACAGAGAAATGAATTAAATTTCCTTTAAAGAGTAACAAGAATTTAATGATTTTCAAATTGGCTGTTAAAACGTGAAGAAAATAGAAAAAAAGAAGTGGAAAAAAAGAAAAGAAATAAAGAAACCGGTCCATGCCGGGACAAGTGGTGGATGCGAGAAAACCAACTTAAAAGTAACAGTAGTAGTCCAACAGGCAGTAGCCAACGGTGCACTGACAACATCCAAACAGCAAAATAAACATGACAATTGTCAGCAACAAATGTAATGACACCAGTAACGGAGGCAATGATCTTTCTTAAATATACATGAACAATAAAAACAACAACAACAACAACAAAATGTTACAACTCAGGAAAAACAAACAAAACAAAAAAACATAACAAAATAAAATAACAACACAAATAAATGATTCACATATTTTTCTGTAAAACAAAGCTGAAGAATAGAAAGCAAAAGAGAATAAAAGATTAATAAAATAAAATAAAAAAATATAAAGAAAAACAACACAAAGAAATCCTTTTTGAAAAAAGCCGCTTTAACCCGTGCAAGGTAACGAAAAACCAAATGAAAGTGTTAAAATAAAAAATAAATAAAATTAATCAAAAAAAAATAATAAAAAGAAAAGAGTTTTAACCAAACGAAACGAAAACATAAAATAAATATTTAACAACAGCAACAACAACAAATTACGCACATAAAACAAAAGATTACAAAACCATTAAACCATAAATAACAACAACTACGATAAGTGTAACACAAATCCACAAAAAAAAAAAATAAAATCCAGAATCCACATTGTATACCGTCAACTGAAGTGTTTCAAACTTCTTTATTTTTTTGTTTTTTGATTGAGATTCCACTGTTCCCTCATAACATCTTGTGTTATACACACAAACATATACGAAACAAAACGTCAATTAAGTTTAAAGAAAAAAAAAAAGGAATTTTATTTCTCTTTTGTTCTCAGTACGACCATCATTATTGTCTTCGTAAAAAAGTGTGCGTAACATTCAACATTCTACATGGATCCACTGTCCTTAAAACTTGATAATAATAACTACAACTACAACAAAAGCAACATTTTCAATAATAACAACAATTTGAGCGAATTTCATTTTAACAACATCTTCAGCAGCAGCATCAGCCACAACAGACACCATCATTGTTGTCTGAATACATACATCCACAAACGTTCGAAAATTATCAGCATTGATATTTTATTTAATCGCCCGTTTAAATTTGCCCGATTATGTCCACAACGAAGGATAAAATAAATTTTCAAAATACTTGGAGTTGTAATAAAACAACTGGTCGTCGTTCTGGAAATGGGTATAGCTGCAGTTTTTTAGGTAAAATTTTTAACAACATCATTATCATCATCATCATTATGATGTCATTTACTTTTATTTCATTTTATTTTGTTTTATAATCGTAATTGTATGCATTATTATTATTAATCTCTTCCAGTGTTAGTTTGGAATTTGTTTCTTAAAAGAATTTTTTTGGCATACATAAACTCATGTCACTGGTACACTATAATGCAGTTAATATACAGATTTATGTACATACCAGAGATCAGCAATGAGTATTCAAAAAGATGAGAAGAATCGAATCATACTCATAACTTCTGATACTTATAGTATGAATGCGTACTTATTTTAATATCATGGAGACTCTACTCATATTCAAAGTTTAAAGTACTCATCGTACTCATACATAACAATACTCATGATGTTGTTGATTTCGACTCTCATTTACTCAACATTTACAAGAATCATAAAATAAGTATGATTCACGTACGAACCCTAAAATGCTCACTAAAATGTTCTGTGTTTCCTCTACTTTCTACTCTGTCTCTTGCTTATGTGTCTTTTTTTGTAAATGCAACAAGACTGTAAATTTTGATGAATGATTCGAATCACTCGAATCATTTATGAGTATTATAAGTATTTTTCTAAATTTATGAATCTGAATGAGTAGGCGTATGAATGAAACATGTTTCTAATGTTATGAGTTTGATGTCAACGTTGTACGCATACTCATTGCAATCTGCACTTATAAATCAACATTGTAGTGAGTACGAATGAATCAGAGTAGTTGAATTTCAATATTGTTGACTCATTTATATTCAAAATTTCATGAGTGCTTATGAGTAACGAAATAACGATCCATTGCTGATCTCTGATGTACACTCTGCGTTTTCGCTTTTTTCAAAACGAGTATTTTCAGTGTATTGTGAAAAAATTTTGTTAAATTTTCTCAATTGTTATTCCTTTGTTTAACTAAATTCTTGTCTGTTTAAAATTAGAAACATACTTTATTTAATAACAACACATTAAGGGCCATTAGTGCAACTTGCCGTTAAAGTTGGGTTTAGTTAAAGGTAACTTTAGCTAAAGTGAACTTTAAAGTCACCTTTAACTTATTACAACCAACTGATAAAATAAAGTTCAGTTTTTCAAAAATATGGCAGTGCCGGAGCAATGTCGGTAACAATTAAACAAGTTTTTTAAAAAACAGTGGCAACGACGAGCTTCTTTTCTTGTTATGTTTGCTAATTCGGATTTTTTTTGAAGTTGCCATATAGAAAATAATGTAGTTGCCGTAGTCTAGTAGGTAGTGTGTCGGCTTATTAGACTTGAGGCCAAGGTTCAAACCCCAGGTCAGACATCTCCAACAAAACGGAATATGAAACATTTTTTCTTCGATGACTTCCACTCACCAGATTTCTGGCAAAAAATGAAAAAAGTTTCCTCAAAATCCTGCTCTTCGTAGTCGACTTTAATTTGTAGGTCCGCCACTCATGTATAAAATTAACACACACAATATGAGTGGCGTGAGAAGCTAGGTCGTAATCCTGACTAAAGGGTTGCAATGACCAGTTATGGATGTATATATGTAACATACAAGCATACATAGTAGGCAAACTTGCTGGTTATAAATATTAATCAAATTATTTTTGCGTAGGCTTCTTACTACGAATTTTTTCGCAATACTGCAATGGTATTTTAATTTACGGTAGAAAACATATTAAAAAAGTTATTTTTCCTTAGAACTAAACACAACTAAATATCAAATTGTATACGATCGTAATAATTTTATAATTTTATTACAACCGTCTGTATCAATCAGTGCTCAGCAATATTGATCTTAATATCCATAGAAGAAACTGCTACAAAGGTGAATACCTCATTACATTGATTGCCATTTTAAAGACCTTCATTTCCATATAATTTTCCTTGAATCTTAACGTTGAAATTGTAGTCTAGTCTTGATCATAATTATCATAATCATCTTTGCCTGTTTATTATTCTTATTTTATACGCATGCCTAGCTAGCGTTGTTGTTTGCTGGTACAATTAACGTCGATAATTTTTTATCGTATTTTCGATGCTTGCATTGCGTTTTGTGTAGTTTGTCTAGGGCTGCCTGTTTAGTTGCATTTGAGTTTCATTCTTCACTTTTTAATTGGCTTGTGTCTTTATGCAGAAACTTGTAATAAAAGGTTCCCCTTTTTTGCTCGTATAATTTTACATATCCATACCTTCATAATCCATTCTGTCTGGTTCATGGTTTTAGTTCATAGATTCTACAAGTATTTTTTTGAATTTTTTGCGATTTAAAGCGTCTCATTTAATAGTCTTCCATACATATGTATGTACATCATATATTGTGCCCAAATATGGAAATATGCATACACAGCTGCGACCAAAATTATAGCAATAAAAGAAAATATTTTAGATTTTTGATATAAAATTATCATAAAAAGATTTAGGGCCATTATTACAACTTGACGTTAAACTTGGGTTTAGTTAAAAGTAATATAAGCTAAAGTGAACTTTAAAATCACCTCTAATTTCTTTTCGTTATTACAACTTACAGATAAAATAAAGTTAACTTTTTTAAAAATATGGCAGTGCCGGAGCAATGTCGATAATATTGCTCAATTAAAAGAGATTTTTTAAAATGCAGAGGCAACGACAGGCTTCATTTTTTTGTTGTATATTCTCTTTTTTATATTTGAAGTTGCCATATTGAAAATAATATAATGTATATGTACTGCAAGTTCAAACATAAACTTAACTTTGATACTCCTTTTAGCTTAGCGCTCACTTCCACCTTATTGTCCACTTATAATAATGAAAAACAATTTATGTGCCCGTTAAATTCCTCGCTTTAGTTAAGGGCAAGTTGTAATCGTCCGCATGATGCTTCTGATAGAGCATGATCAAGCATTCCATACGACTCTCCAGCACTTTTTTTCAAATGAAAATTAAAAAAGTTAATGCTTTCCACAAATCATCATTTTATGGTACAAAATGCACCATTTTTAACACGATAAAAAAATGTGCTGTTGTCTGTTCACTAATTTGATGTATCGTGAACATGTTTGAAGGCTCGTTCACAATAAAAATTTCCTATGATCGACACTGTAATATTCAACGGATGTTAATTCTTTTGCATTGTTCCAATCCAACAAAGAATTTCTAAACAATTTTAACGTTTTTTAATAACGAAAAAGCCCTCCATATTTGTGAATTTCGTCTACAAAATTGTTTTTCCTATAATATATGTGTAATACCTTGTTCAGATAAGCATTTTTATTGAGTCAATATTCGTTTTTTTTAGTACAATATTTTAAGTGTTCAGACATAATAATATACGCAGTTCAGCTGCTTATTCAATATTCATTTGACAGCTGGTAAACAAAACAGCTGGTTGTTTCAACAACATTGTTTTTATTTTGTTTTTTGTTTGTCGTTGTTGAAACACAAAACATATTCTGTTAATTGTAATATGCTCACTGAACGTACTTATGACAGTGCTGCATATTAAGTTTTACTCAATATTATAACAATTTGCGTATTTATTGCGCAATAATTAATTGAAACTTTATATATATGAAATATAGAACTCAATAATGGCGTTTATTTGCGATTTACGCAATAAGGGTGCATATCTGAACACCGTATACAGATTATTTCAAATTAAAGACCCAAGACACGAACCCAAGTTTTTAGTAGCGGCACATTTGACGTTGGCTACAAACATGCATACATATAATACTACATACATATAATTGGTCATTATAGCCCTTCAGTCAGGATTACGACTTAGCTTCTCACACTACTTATGTTGTTTGTGTTAGTGGCCGTAGTCTAGTAGGTAGAATGTGGCTTATTAGACGTGAGACCACGGTTTAATCTTCATCTCGATTAAATCGAAATATTAAAAATATTTATTCGGCGACTTCCTCTCAGCAGATTTCTGGCAAACTGTAAGAGTAAATAAAAATTGTCATGAAAAGATTCTCAAAAATGAAGTTTACTATTAACAACCCAAAATAATTAAAAAGAATATTAATCGAGTCGTATTAACAATCCTTGTCAGCTTGACGGAGCTATCATCCATTGATGTCAAGAATATAGCTTCGTTTATCAAACTTTCGAGCTGGTTTTCCAGTGTAGAGTAGTCGTGCTTTTAATGTGCTGCCTTTGTGCTGACCCTTTTCTTTCGCAGTTGTGTGGAAATTGGTCAGTACATGGACTGCGTCTACCTGTGGTATTACAACGGCCGCTATGCGGACTCAAGTGAAGCGAAGCTACCACTCCAACCTACTTTCCAACTATTAACAATACCAATCTGAATAGAGTCCATTTATTTTGGGGGCTACTTATAGGATATATGTATACTAGCAGCAGAAATGCTATTCCACATTCAAATGAATGAAACCACATCATAATAAATTTCCTTTGCCAGTGAAGACAAAAGACTTCCAATTAGCACTTCTTTGTTAATCTTTGTTTCTGATATCACACTCAGTTTGAAAAGGTTTCTTCTACGTTTATTTCATTGTCTAATGCCAATGCTCATTAAAAACTAGTTTCAATCAGACACCCATGTGGAGTGCCTATGTATTTTAAGCTCTAATAAAGAGCAGACTTAATCGCCATAAAATTTGTCTAATAAAACATAAAAAATTTAATTTTTAAATAATCTATGCCCAGATAAAAGAGAACGAACGAATTGAAAACTTTTAGGAAATGGCCATAAAAAACAAAACAGAAAGAAATGATTTCCATGTTACACTGTTACACTGAACAAACAAACAAAGGGAATTCTGTGTTTAAATTCCGTGTTGAAAACAACATGAATTAGACAATCATTTACCAATAAACATAAAAAAGCAACAAACAGCGTGAAAATGTCTGACCGCCAAAAGACCACCACGCCATTGAAGTAAACTAAGCTGAGGTTTTAAGCATGAAATATTAACGAAATTTATTAACTTTTTTTTTAAATAACAGAGAAAAATTTCATTATGATCTTTAGCACCTCGGAGATGATGGCTTTAGAAAAACTAAGCCACTATCTTCTATTCATTAAAAGAAAAATACATAGAAAAAGTCATTTTTCTTTTCTTTTCTTTTTTAATATTTCGAGTTCTTTGCTTCCAAATGAACGAATGTGGGTTATTCTTGGAAAATTTACAACAAATTCAGTCGAAGAAGTAATAAAACGTCAGGTTTTTCTCTTTTTTTTGTAGTTACGATAACTGAATTGGAGAACCCACTCTATTTTGTTGTAAAATAAATGAGTCATGTTTAAGTCGTTTATTACTTAAGAATGTTTCTAAGAATCTTGTATTAATTACAATATTTTAAATGAAATTCATATGCTAGGCTCAAGTAAACACTAGTTATAGTACCTAACTTTCGTTTCATAATATCCGAATCTGAAATAAATATTGAATTTAAATTTCTTTCCTTAATGTATTCGTATTGCAATAATATACTGTGATACCTACCAGAGATCAGCAATGAGTATTCAAAAAGCTGAGTAGATTCTAAACATACTCATAATTTCTTGAATGAATGCGTATTCATACTTATTTTAATATCATACCCATACATACAAATAACATAATTGGCCATTACAACAATTCAGTCAGGATTACGGCCTAGTTTCTCACACCACTTATGTTGTGTGTGTTAATTTTATACATGAGTGGCGGGATCTACAGTTTAAAGTCGACTCCGAACGACAGATTTTTGTGAAACTTTTCATGGCAATTTTATATACTCTCAGAGTTTTTGCCAGAAATCGGCTGAGAGGAAGTCGTCGAAGAAATACTTTTTGTATTTTATTTTTGATGTATGGCCTGGGGCTCGAACCCTGGCTTTTCGTCTAATAAGCCAACAAACTACCTACTATACCACGGCGACTTCAAATTCATACTACTCATATTTTAAGTGTGAAGTACTCATCGTACTCATACTTAACAATACGTATGATATTGTTGATTTCGACCAGAGATCAGCAATGAGTATTCAAAAAGATGAGTACATTCGAATCTTACTCATAATTTCTAATACTTATACGCATTCATATTTATTTTAATATCATGGAACCTCTACTCATATTCAAAGTTTAAAGTACTCATCGTACTCATACTTAACAATACGCATGATGTTGTTGATTTCGACTCTCCTTTACTCAACATTTACAAGAATCACAAAATAAGTATGATTCGCGAACGAACACTACAATGCTCACTAGAAGGTTGTGTGTTTGCTTTGCTTGTCTTTGCCTTTTTCTTTCTTCTGTTTTTTGTAAATGCAACAACAACTAAAATTGTAAATTTTGATGAATGATTTGAATCACTCGAATCATTTATGAGTATTATAAGTATTTTTCTAAATTTATTAATCTGAAACATATTTCGAATGTTATGAGTTTGTTGTCAACATTGTACTCATACTCATTGCAACCTGTACTTATAAATCAACATTGTAGTGAGTACGAATGAATCAGAGTATGTAGTTGAATTTCAATATTGTTGACTCACTCATACTCAAACTTTCATGAGTACTTATGAGTAGCGAAAAAACAATTCATTGCTGATCTCTGATACCTACCTCCTGTATCACTTTATTTTATTTCTCTGTTGCCGTTGTTTTCTTGCCTGTTTGTAAATTGTTTAATTTTTTATTTTATTTTATTTTTCCTTCTTCTTCTTTTTCTTTGTTGGCTTCTTGAGGTCAGTGTTAAATGTAAGTGGTTATTGTCACCATTAGAGCCGGTTTATGTATAGAGTTGCCATTCTAGCAAAGAATTGAATTAGAATTGAAAACAAACAAAAACAAAAATACAGAACATTTAAATTGTTTTTGCAAAATCTTTACTTGACACTATCAAAAAATAAATGTGTCAAACTCTCTAGCAAATTAAATTTAAATTTTATTAAAATGAAGGAAAAAAATTCAATTAAAAAAATATTTAATTATCTGTATGTTTTTTTCTGCCGATTATGTAGGTAAAAGAGGTTTTTTGTCTTTTTACTAAATATCCGAAAAATCCATTGAGACTTGGAAAATATTAGTCGCCGAAGTCTAGTAAGTAGTGTGTTGGCTTATTACGCGTAAGGCCATGGTGCAAACCCTAGGGCAGACATCAAAACGAAAATATGAAAAAAATATATCGTCGGCGACTTCCTCTCAGCAGATTTCTGTCAAAAACTCTGAGAGTAAATAAAATTTGCATGAAAAGTTTCTCAAAAATCTGTCGTTCGGAGTCGACTTTAAACTGTTGGTCACGCCACACAACATGAGTGGTGTGAGAAGCTAGGCCGTAATCCTGACTGAAGGGTTCTAATGGCCAATTATGTATGTATAGGGTGCGAAATTTAAAAGTATAAATTTAAAAATGCAACAACACAAATACGGTTTAAATTTTTGCAAAATTTATTTTTTTGTTATGAAATACAATTGCTCCGGCTGCCGCTGCTGGCCTCACAATATCTCATTCGATTAGACCAATTTTCGTGCACATTTTGAAGTGTATGAGGTCGTATCTCAGCAAAGGCATCACGAATGTTGGCTTTCAAATGCTCAATAGCCTCTGGTTTGTCGGTATAACACTTTTCTTTAACGGCGACCCACATAAAATAGATCAACAGTGTCAAATCGCAGCTTCTTGGCGGCTAATTGACATCACCATTTCCTCGAATTAAACGGCCATCAAATGTTTGACGCAATAAACCGATTGTGGCATGAGAAGTGTAGCAAATTGCACCATTCTGTTGAAATCAAACGTTATTCACATCAATAACATGAAGAGCGGCTACAAAAAAATTGGTTATTATGGTATAGGTGTCTGCATTGACCGTAATAGTTGCACCGTCCTTATTTTCAAAGAAACATGGGTCAATGATCCCTCTGCTCCGCAAGCCGTACTAAGCAGTCATTCGTAATGGATGCATTGGGTTCTGCAAGACTACGTGTGGGTTTTCTGAGCCGCAAGATGAAAAAGGACTTCCTTCGAAAGGATGATTTTTTCGATATCATCGTGCAGTTTCTCATTGGCCCAATAAATCCCAACGTTGCTCAAGCGTAAATCGATTCATTATGTTCAGTGGAGAGAATATACTGAATATTGTGGCAGCACATGACATAAGTATTGCCAGATTCGAAATAACCGATGGTTCTAATTTAAACAGATAGATGGCACACGCTATATATGACAAGAGTGTTCAATTGAGTAAATGCGAATAGAGACTCGTGTGTATAATTAGTCTCAACACTTTATATGTAACGCAAAACCGAGTAAATCGGTTTGGGAAGAAAAGGGCAAGATTATAAGGAATTTTTAAAAGACTAAAATCGTAACAGATGCGGCCAGGCCTAAGTGCCACCAAAATTTATCAAAAATTACTCTGAAAGAACAGTTATTTTTTACCAGCAATTGAAGATGATAAACTCCCCAGTAGTGGCTTTCACAAGAGCCACGAGCTACACGACACAACTGATGTAGGCTTTATTGAATGCGTAATTTTCGGAGAGAAATGCATGCTATTCGCTGTAGTCTAGTAAGTAGTGTGTCGGCTTATTAGACGTAAGGCCACGGTTCAAATCCCAGATCAGACATCAAAACGAAAATATGAAAAAAAATATTTCTACGGCGACTGCCTCTCATCAGATTTCTGGCAAAAACTCTGAGAGTAAATAAAATTGCCATGAAGAGTTTCTCAAAAATCTGTCTTTCGAAGTAGACTTTAAACTTTAGGTCCCACCACTGATGTATAAAATTAACACACACAACATAAGTCATGTGAGAAGCTAGGTCGTACTCCCGACTGAAGGGTTGTAATGGCCAATTATATATCGTTATTTAATTCACGCTATTTGAAGCCATTAGATTTTCCTTAGAATCTACATTAAAGATCCTATTCTTACTGTGGAATTAAGGACACAATCTTAAAGGTAAAATTAGTATTTTCTTCTGATACGTTTCGCATCAGCTGTTTTATCGTCGTCGTTAATTTTTCTGTTCCGTTCCGTATGTGTACTAAATATACAAAACAGATACGGAATATAACAGAACGTAAAGACTATAGCCCCGATTAGCCAAACGACCACGGAACGTGGATTAATTTTTAGCATATGAAGGGCAAAGTAAATGCTTACCGCAATTACATTTCGGATCGGTAGTCGGTCCCATTGATTTTCGTATTTTACAAACGAACGTAAGTTACGTTACCTTCCGTGGACATTTGGCTTAATTCTACCCTAAGTTGGAGCATTTGCAAACCAACATTCGTAAAGTTTACGCTGCGATACCACAATGTATATGCGAAAATGTAGTCAAAAACTGCTTCAAAAGAATCGAATGCAATTCAGAGGTGATACTTAAGATGAAAGTGTATTTTGTACATAATGACAATGCTTAAGAATAATAATGAAATACATTTTGAGTCTTGTTTTCTTTCGTTTTTAAATTAATCTACGTTGGCATCTCTATTTAGTATACACACTTGCATAAAGTTTTATACTGTATGGTATCAATAAATCGTACCGGTTTTATCTTTTAAAGTCGACACATTACCTGTACTTAATATAAACAATGGCCATATCCGACAACAACCACTGCAACATACATATGCCATATCTATACCATTACCACACTACACTACACTCTCCCATTCTGATTGTAATCCACTTTCATATCACACTGTAACACATTTATGCCTCCTCTGGAAGTTTATGATATGTAAACCATACTTTCTGCTTTTGAATGTCGGGTTATTTGGTTTTGGTTTCGGTTTTATTTTTCTCAACATTATGCGGTAATATTATATACAAAATTGTAGTAGAATTACTACCGAATAGCGTTTAAATTTGTTTTAAATTTCTTAATTTTTTTATTATTTCTTTAGATTGAATTTAAAAGGAGAACAAAAGCTAAAATTTTAATATGCAACAAACTTGTGCTACTTTTTGAAATCACAAGTTCGTCATCATCGTATACGATTCGTAAATGAATGAAATTCATGTGTTTGGATTAAGAATTCATTTTTAAATTATTTCATTATTCAAATCAAATACAGGAAATTATTTAAAAAGTTTTTAAACAAATAATACAAGTTCTTGAACCATTTTTCTGGCGCTTAAATCAATTCTTATTTAATTTTAATTTTCAACTTTAAAGCGGACATTTGAAAGGAAGTTTGTAATTAATTTTAATTGCATTTAATTTGAATTTAAAACTTATTAACGCCGTTGAATATTTTCGACAGGGTTACCATTCAATTAAGAATATTACGATTAATAGAATAAAAATATTTTGAACAGTTTATCACACAAGCTTGAAATCAAGTGCTATCGTTGATTTTAATCACATAATTAGTCATTACAATCCTTCAGTCAAGATTACGACAAAGCTTCTCTCACCATCTATGTTGTCTGGGCGTTAATTTTCTATCTGAGTGGCAGGACCTACAGTTTAAATAATACAGGAAATATTTTTTCATATTTCATTTTCTCGGGGATGTCTGACCTGATGTTTGAACCATGGCCACACGTCTTATAATCCAACCACTACCTACTACACTACGGCAACTTTCAAATACATACTTACATAATATTTATATTATACGTATGTATCTTGCTGTATTCAAGTTGACATGCAGCCTCCTCGTGGCCCCTCCTGGATGGCATTCTAGCACCCGCTAGATGTTAACTAATGCGTGCAGCGAATGTCCAATCCCCTGGACGTTAAATTTGGGTTGTGCGTAGGGCTTGGAACCCACCACGTAAAAACAAATATCCAATGAAAACCAAGACAGTATCCTATAAAAAGATCCCCTCTAAAGTTGACGACCACGGCAAACGTATAAAGGACTATGATTTACGTATTGGCACATGGAACGTCCGCACCCTTTACAGGGTAGGCGCTTCCGCCCAGCTGGCGGATGCCCTCATTAAATGTAGGACTGACATCACTGCCATTCAGGAAATGCGATGGACAGGACAAGTATGCAAAAGGCTTGCATCTTGCGGTGTATACTACAGCTGCCATGAAAACAAGCACGAATTTGGATGCGGATTTGTGGTTAATAAGAGACTTCGTCACCTTGTCTCTGGGTTCACACCTGTGAACGAAAGAATAGCCACAATCCGCATCAAGGCAAAATTTTACAACATCACCCTAATATGTGCTCACGCCGCGACGGAAGAAAAGGACGATGTGGTTAAGAATGCCTTCTATGCTAAACTCGAGGACGTATACGATAAGTGCCCGGCCCATGACGCCAAAATCGTCCTCGGGGATTTTAATGCAAAGGTCGGGCGGGAAGGTATCTTTGGCCCCACTGTCGGACAGTTCAGCCTCCACGCAAACACTACCTCCAATGGTATGAGGCTGATCGATTTCGCCGCGGCGCGTAACATGGTAGTATGTAGCACTAAGTTTCAACATCTCGACATTCACAAGACCACATGGATGTCCCCTGATCGGTCAACATCTAACCAGATCGATCATATTGTGATAGACGGAAGGCACGTATCCAGTGAACTAGATGTGCGCACATTCAGAGGTCCAAACATAGACTCGGACCACTACCTTGTCGCAGCCAAGTTTCGATTGCGCATTAGCGCTTCGAGGTCTGCGCACTCTAGTGCATTGCGAAAGCTGGACGTTAAGAAGCTGCGATCACAAAGGACAGCTGAGGCGTTCTCCGCTCAACTCTCGGATAAGCTCCGTCGTTCCCCATCTAATCTCAACGACATTGGCGGACTGTGGGCCAACATCTCCCACCCCTTGCGCACTACTGCGGAAACAGTTTTTGGTTTCGAACGGCCAGCCCAACGAAATCAATGGTACGATGAGGAGTGTCGCGAGGCAACTGCAGCGAAAAACGCCGCATACAAGAAAACGTTGCAGTCTGCCGCTACGCGAGTCATTGTCGAGAACTATAGAGAGAAGAGAAGGGATGAGAGACGCCTTTTCAGACGCAAGAAGAGGGAGCAGGAAAGGCGTGAGCGTGAGGAAGTCGAGATGTATAGATGTAGGAATGACGCTCGAAAATTCTATCAAAAGGTTAAGCGTCTAACCGAGGGTTATAAACCCGGAGCGTCTTCCTGCAAGGACGAAAATGGAAACTTAGTAACAGATCCGCAGGGAGTACTGAGGTTATGGAGGAAACACTTCTCTACTCTGCTACAAGGCGATGACGACACCAATACCGCCTTTAGAGATGATGTTCCGAACCCGATCGATGATGACGGCGTGGAGTTTCCGCCGCCTAGCCATGAAGAGGTCAAAATCGCGATTACGCGCCTTAAAAACAATAAAGCGGCAGGTCCTGATGGCCTCCCCGCTGAATTGTTTAAGACCGGATGTAATGAGTTGGTAGGGCGCATGCACCAGCTTATTTACAATATATGGCTAGAGGAAAGTATGCCCAACGATTGGAACCTCAGTGTCCTCTGTCCTGTCCTGAAAAAGGGAGACCCTACTATATGCGCCAACTATAGGGGTATAAGCCTTCTCCCTATCGCATATAAGGTTCTTACAGGCGTATTGTGTGAACGACTGAAGCCACTCGTCAAAACACTGATTGGACCTTATCAGTGCGGCTTCAGACCTGGCAAGTCCACCATCGACCAGATCTTCACACTACGCCAAATCCTGGAAAAGACCCACGAGAAATAAGTCGACACACACCATCTTTTTGTCGACTATAAGGCTGCCTTTGATAGCCCCATAAGGGATCGTGTTTTTGCCGCAATGTCTGAGCTCGGTATACCTGCGAAGCTGATAAGGCTTTGCAGAATGACGTTGAGCACTTCCTGTAGCTCCGTCAAGGTAGGGATGGACCTCTCCGAGCCTTTTGATACCGTGCGAGGTTTCAGACAAGCCGACCCCTTATCATGCGTCCTCTTCAACTTCGTCATGGAGAGTGTTCTGCGAAAGGCAGGAGTGCATCGCAGTGGCACTATTTTTCAAAAAAGTGCCCAGTTGCTTGCGTACGCTGACGACATTGACATCATAGGGCGTACGAAGCGAGATGTTACTGCTGCCTTTAGTGCTATTGAACGCGAATCTACCAAGATGGGTTAGGCAGTAAATGAGGGCAAAACAAAGTATATGTTATCGACGAGTCGAGACGCGTGGCGTATTGATTCTCAGATTACGGCCGATAACTATACTTTTGATACGGTCAAGGAATTCATCTATCTTGGCTCCGCCGTTACCACCAGAAATGATGTCAGTCTGGAGATCAAGCGCAGGATCACTCTTGCCAACAGGTGCTACTATGGTCTCAATAGGCAATTGAGTAGCAGAGACCTCTCTCGTACGACAAAACTAACACTCTACAAGACACTCATCCTACCCGTGCTTCTTTATGGCGCAGAGGCATGGACCCTATTAAGTACAGATGCAGCGGCCTTGAGAGTGTTCGAGAGGAAAGTACTGCGCAAGATCTTCGGTCCAGTGCGAGTTGGCGATGATTTCCGTATCCGATACAACAGTGAGCTGTATGAGCTCCTCAACGACATGGACGTTGTACAGCGTATTAATATCCAGCGGCTGCGCTGGCTCGGCCATGTCGTTCGAATGGAGGAGGATGCGCCGGCAAGACGGGTATTTGATGCGGGAATCTGCGGAAGTCGGCGAAGATGACGACCTTGCATCCGTTGGAAGGACCAAATCGAGGAAGCCCTGTCATCGATTGGTGTGACTAACTGGCGTAGGCGCGCACGAAGCAGAGGCGCCTGGAAGGATGTGTTGCGGCAGGCCGAAAGCCGATAAACGGGTTGTTATGGCCAATTAAGTAAGTAAGTAAGTATGTATGGTAGATAACCGATGGTTATGAATGAAAGAATTATTTTAAGCTATCAACAATATATCGTGTATAATTAATCCATTCGCTGCCAAGGACGAGTATATTCGTCTTTGACAGGGTATCCCGCACTGCCGAGACGAGTATACTCGTCCTACTTTAAATATATTATAACATGCAGGCTTTTGAACTCGCAAATTTTTTTTTGCCACAAACATAATATAAATATGTAAAAAACTTGAAAAATACTACAAATAATTTTTTTACAAAAATAATACTTTGTTCTTCACGCAAAAATCAAATTCTTCGTGTATTTATAACAAAATGTTATAGCAACTCGTCTTTGGTTTTCTGCTTGTAAATGATTATGTATGATAATATATGTGCTCTTACCAAGAAATAACAGGGTTTTGATAAACAATAACACTCAAAATATGAATGGCAATGGGAATGGCTTCATATAATTTAGGCTTGGCAGCGAACGGGTTAAGAACCCGAACCAGAGAAAATTGTTAATATTGTTGCGACACGTTGTATCTAATAATTCGGTTCGGGAATTGTTTTTTTTTATTTTTTATTCAGAAAAACTTGAGATTTCACAAAACTCGAATGGAAGAAATCATTCGGCTTTAAATCGTATAATCTTGGTGGCCAGTTGACAACAGAATTTCTTGAGATCGTTACTGCAATAAGTTGATTGTCGCAAGCACTTTGGTGTCATTTTGATGAAACCAAATCTTGTCCAAATGACGCCAAAAGAACATGACAAACTTGAGCTCTTGAGTAAGATAAATTTTGTACGCATGACGATGGAAGTTTTTTTAATCAAAATTCTATAAATAGTGTAGTTTCCTAAAAAATTTAAAACAATGCCGAATGATTGCTTTCGGTAACACTCTCGCCATGGCGCACTAATCAGACCAATTTTGTCCAATGGTATGGCTTGTGTTGACTTTGAGAACCACTGTGGTTGATAATTTATTCGGATACACTAATGACTTAAGATCTCAATATTAAAATTCTAACGGAGCCATAACGCACGATCGCGGTGACTCGTTTACATCACCTCTACGTGATGTGAATATGCCCTTAAATCGCACTTAAGGCGCTATAAACTGGGTGGTAACGTTGGTCCAATTCGGATCAAGTGAAATTTGTAATCATCGACCATTAACAGTGATATTCTGGCCAACGTGGCGGCGCCAACTCATAAGCCATACCAACAATGTGGGTTTTGTGGGATTCATTGAATGCTCGTGATTCTCATGTGAATTGATCTCTTCACAAATATGAGAATTTTATTTGTTTACGTAACCATTCATCCAGCAATGGGTCTCACCGCTAAAGATGAATTTTCAATTAATATTAGGGCTCCTGTGTTCATTTAGCGAACACTTATCGTTGTCTATAGTCGTCCATGGTGATTTGGCAAAAGAGATCTAATAAATGAATAATAAAATAAATAGTAAAGTCGCGTAGTCTATTAGGTAGTACATTAGCCCAAAACCCCAAAGTCAGAGATCTTGAACAAAATGAAATTTTAAAAAAAAGATTTTCTCAAAACACTGTCGTTCGGAGTGGACTTTAAACTGTAGGTCCCGCCACTAATGTATAAAAATTAACGCACTCAACATAAGTGGTTGTTAATTTTATACATGAGTGGCGGGACCTACAGTTTAAAGTCGACTCCGAAAGACAGATTTTTGAGAAACTTTTCATGGCAATTTTATTTACTCTCAGAATTTTTGCCCGAAATCTGCTGAGAGAAAGTCGCCGAAGAAATTTTTTTTTTCAAATTCCGCTTTGTTGGAGATTTTTGATCTGGGGTTTGAACCGTGGGCACACGTCTAATAAGCCAAAACACGGCGACTTCAATTTGACAACTGTTGCATCAACAAGATGACCGTTATAAACTTTCAAAGTTCAAGAATACCTGCTAGAAGGCCCTATACAATCCGCTCTCACTGCCAGAGTAGTACACTTGCTTGCAAATTGCCAGAGCATCCTCAAACGCTAGTTAATTAATTTTGAATCTATGTACTCTCTTTTGAGTTACAACTCTAATAGGATTTATAAAATATGAAATTGTTTAATAAATTATTTTTCATTGATTGCAATTCCTTTACAGACAACATTCCTTTTTAATACTCGAAAACATAAAAGCGTGCTGCAATTTTTGTTAACTTCACCTTTTTTTGTTTTTTTTTTCTTTTTTTTTTTTTTGTTCAGTCTACCATTACAATCTATTCGAGTGTTAATAGTGTTTTCCATTACCTTATAAAGCAATCAAATAATTACTGCTGCTGCTGGTGCTGGTGCTGCTGGTGGTGTATCAATGACAATCCTAAACTATCAACAAATAAAAGTAAATTGATATCTTTAATGATTGTTTTACAGTTGTAAATGGTATTTATTGTCATCATTAAATTAACTTTGAAAACAAAACGTCATTTGAAATACCAAAACACAGCCTTTTTTTCTCTACTAATTCTTCTGCAACTTTTTCTCTTTTCCAAAGACTCTGCCATAGACCCGCGCGCTCTTTGGCAGTCTATATAAAGTGACAGTATTTCCACACTTTGAAACGTTAAACAAAACTTTTGATATCAAAAAAAAAAAAAAAAAAAATAATAAAATATTACAACTTAATTATATTAAATTGGCAATTTATAAAAATCAAATGGCGAATTTTTCACTTGGACTATGGCTTGACTTTTTCCTCTCCATGCGAAATTAATAAAAATGTTAAATTGCCCACCAAATGAAATGTTCATTAAAAAACGAAAAAAAAAAAAATTTATGAATGAAATAATAGTCAGTCAGTCAGTCTTGCCTACCAGCCAATTTTAGTTAGTTAAACTTGCAAATGAATCGACTAGCCAACAACACCAGCAACCAAACAGATCTTAGCTGTCAAATAATTTAAAATATCCGTCCAACAAATCGTTTAATTTATTAACTTCAACGGTTTTGTAGCGATAAGGAGAAAAACTACTATTTTTAATGGAAAAGTTGTACAACAAGTATTGTGCTAAAAAAAAAAGAAAATCAGAAGAGAAATATAAAAAAATGCCAATTTCAAGTGGAATATATAAAAAAAAGATTTATCCATGTAAATAAATAATTAAACTGATGTCAAACATTACCTTATTGACACAGGTGACTATAAATTTAAAATAGAAAGAAGCCAAGCCATGACAGAAAAAGTTTTCATAATTTCTGTATTTCATATTTATATGTACATACATATGTATGTATGCATATGATTTTTAAATGATTTCTCCCCATTTATATAAAAATACAATACACAAATACACACATATGTAATGTATGTAAGTATAAAAAATGTGGTACACGGTCTAAAAGCAAGATAATTGAACTCATTTGCTAATTAAAAAAAATTGTTGCATAGAAATTATTCTGTGGCTTAACATAATTGTGGATAACACATTCAAATTAGGAGTCGCCGTAATCTAGTAGGTAGTGTGTTGGCTTATTAGACTCAAGGCCACGGTTCAAACCCCAAAACGCAATATGAAAAAATACTTCTTCGGCGACTTCCTTTCAGCAGCTTTGTGGCAAAAACTCTGAGAGTAAATCAAATTGCCATGAAAAATTTCTCAAAAATATGTCGTTCGGAGTCGAGTTTAAACTGTAGGTCCCATCACTCATGTATAAAAATTAACGCACACAATGATGTTGATGAATGATGTGAGAAACTAGGTTGTAAGTCTGACTAAAGGGTTGTAATTACCAATTATGTATGTTTTTACCCAACTTAATTCAACGTTGCTATTTTCAGTGTTTGAGAAATTCGATCTCATCGAGACGTACACAACGGAGCAGGGCGTTAATATTGGGCGTTCAAATCAAATGCATTGCGTGTATGCTCTTCGTAACTTTTTTGGTCAGCATAATCGACTAAGGGCCATTATTAAAACTTGCCGTTAACTAAAGAGAGGATTTTAACGGGCAGAGAAATTGTTTTTCGTTATTGTGACTACCCAATAAGATAGAAGTGATCGTTAAGCTAAAGGGAGGATCATCCTACCTTTAACATTTAAAGGTCACTTTATGTTTGAACTTGCCATACATATATATTATTTTCATTATGGCAACTTCAAATATAAACAAAATGAGCTTATACAACAAAAAACAAAGCTCGCGCTTGCCACTGCGTTAAAAAAAACTTGTTTAATTGAGCAGTTTTATTGACATTGCTCCGGCACTGCCATATTTTTGAAAAATTTTGTCTGTAAGTTTTAATAACGAAAATAAGTTAAAGGTAACTTTATAGTAAAGGTACCTTTAACTAAACCCAAGTTTAACGGCAAGTTGTAATAATGGCCCTAAAAACGTGTTCATAATCAGGAGAATTGTGCGCAAATTTGAATAAATCAGGTGTGGGAAAAATATCTGTGTGTGCTTTTCCAATTCGTTCTGCGAAAAACATCACACCTATTCGCCATAGTCGTGCCCAACAATTGAAGGTTTCACGAATATCAGTGATGCGAATTTTGAATAAAGACTTGAATTTTACACACTTGTAGTCGCCGTAGCCTAGTAGGTAGTGTCTTGGCTTATTAGATGTGAGGCCACCGTTCAAAATATGAAAAATTATTTCTTCGGCGACCGCCTCTCAGCTGATTTCTGGCAAAAATTCTGAGAGTAAATGAAATTGCCATGAAAAGTTTCACAAAAATCTGTCGTTCGGAGTCGACTTTAAACAGTAGGTCCCGCCACTCATGTATAAAATTAATACACACAACATTAGAAGTGTGAGAAGCTATGCCGGAATCCTAATTGAAGCGTTGTAATGGCCAATTATGTATGTATGTACATTCAAATTCAACATGTTCTTAAGTTGCCGTGCCTCACTTCAAATAATGTATCGAACTCTCTATTTTTCTTATTGTATTGGTGAATACACATTCAGGCCGAGGTGAGTTTGAAGAATATTAAAATATTTTTGACATTCACTAACTGCATTGCATAAATCGTGTGTTCTTTTCTTCTTCACAACAACTATACAATATAGTTGGAACGTACAATTTTGATGGTGCTGCTGTGCTAAGAAAAATAAATTTTAACAACACATATGCAAATTTGATCAGTTAAAATTGATGTGTAGCCATGCGCCATTGAAGTGTTTCATATGTTCTAATCAAAATGAACAGGATTAATTGGCATAATTGTCACGCGCCGCATTTTACTTTCAATTTAGTTGCCAAAAAACGAACTAAATCGTAAAAGAATCTCCCCAAATAGTAACCAAATTTTCAAACAAAAGATAATCAAAATCATATTTTACCTTACGTTACTTCATTTGGTTCATGTAATTAATTGTGAGTCCCACCTTAACCTCCTTAATTTGACGTCACTTTGTTTCAGTATTTGACAAATTCGATCCCATTGAGAGATACACAACGGTGCAGCGCTTTAAGTGCCCTACAAGTGAAGATCTCACGAACATCATTGCTGCATATTTTGAATAAAGATTTGAATTTACACGCTTACAAGGTTTAATTGATCCAAGAGCTAAAGCCGTCGTCAATACGCCGAATGATTGTTTGAACAACCAGAAGTGAGTGATGATTTTGCGAAGAAAATCATGATTGCATGATTCATCACCGCATGACATAGACATTGTAACGTCAATACAAATCTTCAATTTTAAAGAACGATTGCTTAAGGATGGCTAGTTCAATTCTGCTAAAGTCTAAATTAAGTTATTATTCAACAATAAACAAAATTGAAGCATTATTATACATGCTAAAAACAATTTCAAAATTTAAAATGAAATTCCTTATCACGTTGAAAACAATTCCATTTCGCCTCTTGCACTAAAGTTAGGAAAGTGAATCCATCAGTTCATCTTCTCTTGAAAAGCTACTGTTAAGAAAAAATTGTATCCCCTAATCTATTATTCTACTTGATCTTCTGTTGAAAACAATTTTAAGTCCACAAAATTATTATTATTTATCGAAAGTCAATATTTCCACAAAGAAAGCCGAATGGTTTCTTATGCAGACAACATGATTTTTTTGTTATTTCCAAAACTGTCTGTATATGGTATACGCAGAACTAGGCCAAACGAATGCAATCCTAAGATATTTGAGTATAATTTATCAAAATTGTTACATTTAAAGTGTTTTTGAAATATATTTACATACATACCTACATACATACTTGGATTACAACCAAAAATTTTTATATACAAATTATGAAATTTCTTTTCAATAATTATAGTTCACTTTAAAATCTTAAAACCCTTTAGCCGAATAAAATCATTAAAATAAAGGCTGGGTCATTAAAAACTTTCAATTTAAAAATGCTATAAATAAAAAACAAATTTATTTTTTTGTTGTGAAGTGCAATTACAATTTCGGTTAGAAATAGAACATTACTTCACTCATATGGCTGCCGCGGCTGGCCTCACAGTATCTCATTCGATCGGATCAATTTTCGTGCGTTTTTTGAATATATGGGGTCATATCTCAGCAATGGCATCACGAATGCTGGCCTTCAAAGGCTGAATTGTCTCTGGTTTGTCGGCGTATCACTTTACTTTAACAGCGTCCCTCAGAAAATAGTCCAAAAGGTTCAAATCGCAGTTTCTTGCGGCCCATTGACATCACTAATTCGGTTAATTAAACGACTATCAAACGTTTGACGAAATAAATCGATTGTGATATAAGAAACAGACCAATACCATGTTGGCGGCGCCATTTTCATTTTCATAGAAATATGGGCCAATGATGCCTCCGATCCGTAAGCCGCACCAAACAGTCACTCATAATGGGTGCATTGACTTCCGTAGGACCACGAGCCCTAAATACGGCAATTTTTGGCAAAATCGACATCAATGTGCAGTTTCTCGCTGGCCCATTTAGCAAAGCAGATGCTCATGCGGCTTCAACTTTTGAACCAATTAAACTTTGTAAGGCATCATACCGAGATCTTTTTGCAAAATTCGACATAAACAGGTGCGTGAAATGTTCAATTCTTGAGAACGATGACGAGTTGATGTTGGTGGATTCTCACGCACACTCTCAACCACAGCTTCGATATTTTCAGGTGTACGCACTGTACGAGTACATTCACGTCTTGGCGCATTAACAATGTAACCAGCTTGACGAACTTTAGCAATAAACATGAGTATACCGCGCACTGTTGGTCCTTTTCTGCGACCAAATTTTGTACGACATTTTCATGCAATTTTTGATCAATTGTCTTTGTTTTGGAAATAAATTTCCAATAAATCCCAACGTTGCGCAAGCGCAAATCGATTCCTTACGTTCAGTGGCGATAATGTGCTGAATTTTGCAGCAGAATAACCGTTGGTTTAAATTGAAACCGACAGATAGCCTACCCGATATATTTTGCATTTTTTTTTTCACAAATATTGTATACACCATACATATACATACAGTTTGTCAAAAAAATCTTTGCACAGATCAAAAAATTGTAAAATGTGATCTTCATTCAAGAATTCCAACAACAAAATCTTTACATACTTTTTTATTTTTGCACACATTCTATAACTTGTTTACGACCATAAGGCGCCAATAGTTTTCTAATAGTCACACACATTACGATAATAATAACAATAAAAGAACTTTACACAATATAAAGGGTGTCAAAAAAATCTTTGCATATTGAATGAAGATGATTAAAAAATGACAAAAAATGCCGTTATTTCCCAAGAATCTTGTGCATTTTGGGTTTTTTACAAATGAGATGGAATGTGAAAGGGGTAAACAACGTTTTATTAATGAAGTGATCGTTTTTTATGTAACAGGTGTCCTTATATTTGAATACAAAAAATGCCAGGAATACGAGTTTCAAAAAATATTATACAATTGGTCTATTTCAACTACTACAAAGGCAAATCTGCCAAGTAAATCGCCGATATGTTATATATAATATTATAAACCGTGCTGAAAAAGAAGGAGGACTAGACTTAAAAGGATTTACAGGCAGGCCAAAAAATGTGACGCAGCGAGTTGAAAGAAAAATTATTAGAATCGTGTATGGTAGCCCACAATCCAGTACGAGCTGATTAGCTCTTCAAGTGCAAAAAGACTTTGGGTTACGTGTTTCCCAAGAAACCATCAGAAATGTTCTTCAAAAACACAAATATTCTTCAAGAGTGGCTAGGAAAAGCCCCTGCTGTCAGCACAAAATGTCGAAAAGAGATTAAGATTTGCCACCGAATACATTTCACTTCCTCCGGAGTACTGGGACTCTGTTATTTTCTCAGATGAGACGAAAATAATGCTTTATTATCATGACGGACCATAAAGGGTTTGGCGTAAGCCTCTGACAGCACTAGAAAATTAAAATCTTATTCCTACAGTAAAGTTTGGAAAACTGTCTGTAATGGTATGGGGCTGTATATCCAGCAAGGGAGTTGGTGTAATCAAGATTTTGGATGAAATAATGACTAAGGAAGTATATCTTGATATTTTAAAAAAAGAACTGACCGCCAGCATTAAGAAATTTGGTTTTATTGACCCGGTTAATCCGAATAAATTTAATTACAAGTACTATCAAGATAATGATTCTAAACATAAATCTTATTTATGTAAGTCCAGGTTACTTTACAACTGCTCCAAAGTTATTGATACTCCTGCCCAAAGTCCTGATATTCACCCTATTGAAAATTTGTGGGTTCATCTAAAGCAAAAGGTAGGAAAAAGATCGCCCACAGACAAAAACGAATTGATAAAGTTCATCAAAGAAGAATGAAAAAAAATACCATTAGAATATGCCATTCCGAAGCTTATTCAATCCATGAGAAGGTGTCTACAATCGGTGATTGATGCTCAAGGTGGACACACAAAATATTAGCACTATAATTTTAAAAAAATTGCTTAAGTCTTAATATTTTATCAAGTGTGCAAACATTTTTTTGACAGCAGTAAAATTGAATTGTTTCTGTTTTTTAATATTTTACTTCAGAATATTTTCATTGTTATAAAAGTTTTTTATTTATTATATTAACAAAACATATGTTTATAAAATCCTGTTTGAAAAAAATGAAAAAGGTGGTTATTTATATTAGAAATCAATGAATTTTTCGAAGTTTTTTTATTTTTCTCTATGTGCAAAGATTTTTTTGACAAACTGTATGTGTACGCATACCTGTACAATATGAAAACAATACTTTTATTCAATTGTATTTAAATATTTCGACTCTGCAGTAACAAAATGCTGGTATGTATTGTATAAATAAAAATAAATACATTATATGTACATACATACAAACTCTAAAATATGTGTACGTACTTCTATACAAACGACAGTAAAAATATACTGAATTGCAAATATTTCCCAAAAAAAAATCAATGTTAACGAAATACCAACAACATACAATGCACGTTTTAACACGATAATATGTTTTCGAATGTTATGACAGTCCAAAAAGCAAATCCCACAGTATGATAAAAAAAAAATACTTGCAAGTTTTTATTGCAGGCAGGTTTATATTGCATTTAATGTCTTATGTTTTATGCAAGAGATGTTACTTTTAAGATAAAAGTGTTGCAAAGCAAAAAATCCAAAAAAACGAAAATAATATTTTTGTTTTCCTACACTTTATTCATAAGCAATATAAACAATTTTTATTTAATACGTAAATAAAAACCATGGCAACGACAATTTAGTGAGGAGTTCTCAAATTTTTATTAAAAAAAAACTGTGTGCGATAAAAAATTCGATCAATTTCTTAATAATTTCAAGGAAATGTTCAAATAAATCTTTTCAAATTTAACTCTTCTAAAATCATTTGCATTAAAAGAAATCGGATTTCCAAACATAAAAAATTAATATTTTTGGATTTCTTTTTTACAATATTTCTGATTTGAATTATTCAAAACTAATTCAGATTATTCACCAATTTTTTCACTTCATTGGAAATATTTAAAAAAAAAATTTGATGCGGATTTATAAATTATTTAAAAATAAAAAAAATTATAAATAATTAATCGTACATCTGAAGTTGCCGTAGTCTAGTAGGTAGTGTGTTGGCTTATTAGACGTAAAGCCAGGGTTCGAGCTCCAGGTCAGACATCAAAATAAAATACAAAAAGTATTTCTTCGGCGACTTCCTCTCAGCAGATTTCTGGCAAAAACTCTGAGAGTAAATAAAAATTGCCATGTAGAAGTTTCTCAAAAATCTGTCGTTCGGAGTCGACTTTAAACTGTAGGCCCCACCACTCATGTATAAAATTAACACACACAACATAAATGGTGTGAGAAACTAGGACGTTGTACAATGGGTCAGTACGACCTTCGGGTATTGTACTTGTCTTAAGTGACAAATTTTAAGAGGTGTTATACATAGTCCATGCCCTGATTTGGTATATTTTGGATGTTTATTTCCATAACAATTTTTGTAACTTCTGCTGAACATATAACATCGTTTTGTTACGTTTAACATGGGCTCCATAAAAATGTTTGGTTTTTGTCTTTGCTAGTTAAATTCGAATATATCTTTCCACACACTAATTTTTTTCGGAGAAGTGAGGGCTAAAAAATGCATACATTTTCAGAAATTCAAATAAAATTAAAGCAAAATTGCCGTCACATTTTTATGCATATAATAAAACGTACTATTCAATCACAATTTCTCTTCTTCAATTAACTGACAATAATTTTTTTTCTTTTTCTTTTTAGGTAAGTTGTATTTGAACTGAAACTAATAAAATTAATGTAAGTAAATCAGTTATTAAATGAATTGATGCATTATAAACGAGTTAAAATTTTGAATTTCAATTGAAACCTAGTACAAATTTTAATCGAATTTATTTGATTACGTAAAGTGAGATTTCTGAAAATGTTTATACAATTTTTTTATTTTCAAGCTTTTAATACATAAGAACTTCTATTTCTGAATAATTAATTATCTGCTTTATTAAATTCTTTTAATAAAAAAAATTAAGTATTAAAAATTAAAAAAAATTAACGATTGTTTTCAAACAAACATCAAACGTTTGGCGCAATAAGTAGACTGTGGCATGAGATGTGTGGCAACTTGCACCACCCTATTGAAACCAAACATCGTTCACATCAATACCATAAAGAGCGGGTACAAAAAATCAGTTATCATGGTGCGACAGGGTTCTCCATTGATCGTAATGGTTGCACCGGCCTCATTTTCAAAGACATATGAGCCAATGATAACTCCGCTCCAGAAGCCGCATCAAACAGTCACTCGTAATGGATGCATTGGCTTCTGTAAGACCACTTGCGGGGTTTCTGAGCTTCAAATCCGGCAATTTTGCTTATTAACTTTATCTTAAATCGAAAATTGCGTAAAGAATATAAAAATAAAAACTTGCACTAAATGTGCTTTAAATCTACAGCTGACTTACAAAAGGTTTAATAACACGGTCCGACAGTGAAAATACACCACATAGTCTAAGTTATTCACTAGGTTGAGTAGAACTCAGAAATACTTTTGTTATATCTCTCGAACCCCCCAAAATTGTTTTATTTGACAAACACGGTTTTTTTTGATCTTCTCTCACAAAATTATTGATTACCCAAATATGTTTGAACCTATTTTAAAAATCCAAAGTTTTTTAGAAAGGGGCGAGATTAACCTTTCAAACGGTATACATATACATTTTGTTCAAACTTATATGTTATGTCATTTGATGGGGTAAACTTGGAAAATATTATGTTTATCTTTTTTTTCAAGTTTGGCCATTCTTAATTGCAAAATTTAATTAAGACATTCTTAAAGTGCATTCTCTTGTCAAGAGTTTGACACTCAGTTTGATAAAATGGACAAATACTAACGTATTTAAAAAGTATAACAGCTTAGTCATATTTTGTATGTATGTTCTGTTATCAAATGAACTTTCATTTCAAAAATTTTCAAAATTTTTGATGGATTTTGATTGTTTACCTGACAATTTGATCTTTGCACGTTTGAACAACTACCAAAAGTAGTTTATTGTTTCCGTTTTTCGCAAATATTATTATTTCGCTTTGCGCAAACATTAGCCAACTTCCGGTGGTTGGTCCAAAGGAAAAAGGACACATTTTTCAATAAAAACTTAAAACCCATCAAAAATTTTGAAAATTTTTAACTTAAAATTCATTTGTTAACAGAACATATATAAAAAATATGACTCAAATGTTATACTCTTTAAATAATAACTACGGTAATTTTTACCCGATTTTATGAAATAAAGTGTCAATCTCTTCGCAAGAAAATGCCTTTTAAAAATATCGCCACTTGTTTTATAGTTTTTAATTAAATTTTCCAATTAGGAATGGCTAAACTTGGAAAAATAAGAAAAATATAATATTTTCCAAGGTTACCCCATCAAATATTATAACATATAAGTTTGTACAAAATGTTTATGTATACCGTTTGAAAAGCTAATCTCTCCTCTTTTTAAAAAGTTTTGGATTTTTAAAATAGGTTCAAATAGATATGGGCAATCATTAATTTTGTGTGAAATGATAAAAAAATAAAACTAGTTTGGAGGGTTCGAGAAAAATAAAAAAAAGTATTTTTAAGTTCTACTCGACTAACTGAACTAACTTAGACTAGGTATTTACTCCGGTGTATTTAATTTTTTGTATTTTGTCGCATAGTGTAATCGTTTTTGATTAAAGTTTTAAAGAACATTTCTTGACAAAAATTAATAAAACTGTACCAATTAATAAAACTATTGGGTAAACATAACTGAAGATCTCAAGAGAGATTTCCTTTAAGATTGGCTACAAAAATTTCAAAAGTCCTTCTTTGTTTATAAATCATACTTTGGTTTATAAATCATAAAAAAATTTAACATATTTTTTACCCAATGTTGTATTAATCTTGCCAAAATGTTCGTATTGTCATGCTCAAAATAAAATATAAATAAAATGTTCAAATATAATTTAATGACTCATTACCATTACATACTGAAATTAATAAATAAAAATTTATTTTAAAAAAGTACAAATTTTTCAAAATCTGTTCAAAGTGATTATCATGATCCGCATAACTAATGGATAAAATTTAGATTTTAGATTTTTTCACTTGTTCCAATAAAATTTTCTTTTTTGAAATTGAAATTATCGAAGAATTCTGTGTATGATTAATTTCAACTTTTGATTTTGAGGTTACAGCTCCAGTTAACGTTCATTCGTTTCTCTTTATTATGTTTGAATGTAGGTGTGTGCTGTTTACAAACAAAGTCAACAAAAATGATTTATTTTCAAATATTTATGAATATTTATTATATATTGCCTTAAGGGATTTGAAATGCCGATATAAACTTTCACTTGTGGCTCAAAAATGGAAAAATTTTAAGAGTTTTAAAGGCAAGAAAAAAATTTAAAAGAAATTAGAAATTACTTCCATTGCTGACTTTGATAAGGTTGATCTGAAATTACAAACCAAAAAATTCAACATTTTTTAGTCGTATCGTACACTTACAAAAATGTTCCTTATGATCAGTTAAAGTAATTCAAGCGCTTTTCTCTTCACTTATTTAAATACTTACTTAAATAGGCACTACAATCCTTTAGTCTGGATTACAACCTTCCCAATCGCCACCCAAGTTGTGTGCGCTATTTATCCATGAGTGGTGGGGCCTACAGTTTTAATTCGACTACGGACTACAGATTTTAGAAATTCTTTTTGATTTTTTCATGGCAGTTTTATTTACACTTATTACAGAGCTTTTGCCAGAAGACTGCTAAGAGGAAGTAGCCGAAGAAATTATTTTTGTATCGTTCGTTTTTCCTAAGGTTTGACTCACGGCCTCGTATCTAATGAACCACCACTCCACCTACTAGACTACGGCGGCTTCTATTTAAATACTACATTTACAATTATTCATATGTCAGGTCTTCCAACAGGGATTTCCAAACTTTTACAGATGATAACTTTTACAGATCACCATAAATGGGTATAAAGTTCAATAACAAGTGCAAATAATAAAATTGTTTCATCAAATTGGATGTTCTATTTAGACATTATCTTTAAAGATGAAGCTCATTACTGGATGAATGGGTTCGTAAACAAACGAATTTTAAACAATACCAATCCACAGGGGATCTAAGAAAGTGATATACATTCCGAAAAAGTCACTGTTTAGCGGGCATTATAGGCTGCCTACGTCATCGCCAGGCCATAATTGCGAGCACTTTAGATTGATGATTACCAATATATTTTGGCCTGAGAGACATGTGGTTTCAACAGTAGAGCACTACGTGTCGCACAGCTGATACCACTTTGGATATTCTTCACGAGTGGTGTGAGGGCGATGTGAACAAACCGTTGAAGTCATTCGATTTGCCTGCACAAAGGGCTTCTCATATCATAAAAGTGCAATTGTCATTTTAAGTGTCGTTAAATTCTTCCACACACTTTCACTTCCAACTGTAAATTATTTCATATTCACACGGATATTCTTCAAAGTCTATCCGTTCCACAGGAAAGAAAGGAATTCTAATTTAATAAAATTAAGCTAATGTTTCACATTTCCTGGATAGATATGTAGAAGGAAAGAGTGGAAATTCTTCAATAGCACTACACATCCGCTATAATAATAATAACTTCAAATTTTAACTTTAAAAACTTTTTACCCAAACGGGCGCAACATCGAATGCCAAAATTAAATTTTCGTGTTTTATTTATTTTATGAAGTCACCGTAGTCTAGTAGGTAGTGTGTCGGCTTATTAGACGTAAAGCCAGGGTTCGGGCCCCAGGCCAGACATCAAAAGAAAAATACAAAAAGTATTTCTTCGGCGACTTCCTCTCAGCAGATTTCTGGGAAAAACTCTGAGAATAAATAAAAATTGGCATGAAAAGTTTCTCAAAAATCTATCGTTCGGAGTCGACTTTAAACTGTAAGTCCCACCACTCATGTATTAAAATTAACACACGCAACATAAGTGGTGTGAGAAGCTAGGCCGTAATCCTGACTGAAGGGTTGTAATGGCCAATTATTTGTTATGTATGTATGTTTTATTCAAAGTATTGGCATTGCTGGCTACACATTTTTTCCATCTCTCAGGCTATTTGTAGATTTCACGGTAATAAAACTGTTTGTCTTTTAGATCAGGCCACTTAGTCACCAAATGTTCGACTTTCACACAGGAATCCAAGTGCGACGCAGCCAAGGCAAATACTGTAAGTGGAGCAGCAGCCCTCAGCCTAATGCTTTGATTGTATACTGAACCGGTTTTGCTTTGTATGCAAGTCTACATTGTCGATAAATGCATTCTTTAAATTGCTCATTTGTTGTCGGTAGCAATCTGTATTATCGGTTGTACCAAGTTTTAAGAGCTCATGGTACACCAAACCTTACTGGTGCCACCAGACATACCACATTGTCTACCTGCCGAATCGATCAGATTTTGCAGCCGAAGGTTTTCGTTGATTTTTTACGATTAGAATTCTGAAATTAAATCCATTTTTGCAAATTCGGCGTCTTTAAACTTCTTTGGTGGTCTCCCCGCTCTTCATTTCACGCATAAAAATCGTTATATCTGAACCGCCGGGACTTCCCATGGTCATCATATGCCTAGACAAGCATTCAATGCGACTCTCCAACAATTATCTTGAAATGAAAACAAAAAAAGTGAAAAAATGCTTTTCGGAAATCATCGCTTTCTGATACAAAATTTGGCCGCGATGAAATAATATGCTGTTGTTTGTTCACTGATTTGATGTATACTGAATATGTTTGACGGATATCATCGCCAACACAGGAAAAAATTAAGGCTCGTTCTAAATACAATTTCCCTATGGAGTCTTTTGTATCTTGAGCCTCACTTCATACTATTTCACCTGGTGTACTGTGCATCACACCGTTCTTTATACAACACAATACAAGTTTCTTAAGGAGACATTTGTATCTTAACGCTCACTTCATGCCGGTAAACCTGGTATTCCAAAGAACATTTTTAAATCGAAATTATTTTTAAGTTTCTTTAAATAACTAGGAAAACATTTCACTCGTTATCATGTTTTACATGAAATATTTATTTTTTTTTTTATATCTGTGTTCTTAGTTGAGCACATTTCTTGGATTTTATAGTCCCCGTATGTTTTCGTGTAAAGACAACACAAAATATTTATATTTATCAAGACATGAAAACATGAAACACAAATAGAAGATAAAAAGTTTTACACAATTTCGTAAGAGAAGAATATAAGAAATTAGAATTGAATAATAAAATAAACATTCAAGGTTATTTGAGCTTTTTAGAAACTACATATACAGTGGACAGCAAAAGTCTTTGTACGGCAATATATTTTGACAAAAAAAAGCCCCACAGGCTTAATACTCTTAAATAAAGTACCGATAAGACTTCAAGAGTGTATTTAGGAGAACGCTAAGCTAAGAATCGCTAAGCCTTAAACAAAAGTCAATCGAAAAACTTGCTCATGGTGCCATCAGAAAATATTAAACAAAACTTGTATATTCAATTACAAATGAGTTAAATGGAGTGCTTGACCTTAAGGGATATTGTACTAAATACATGGGATAACATTTTCATATATTAGGCCTTTGAATTTTAAATTTACTCAGGTTTCTCCTTGGGGGCACCTATGGAGTCATCTGAAACTTTTCCTTATTTTTCTCTTGTTTTATGAAAAACATTAAAAAATCGTTTGTTTTATAATAAAACAGGAATAAATTAATAAAATAAATATAAAAACTATAAATTTTTATACAAACTTTTGGGTAAAATTCATGAAATTGCTAAAATATATTGCCGTACTAAGACTTTTGCTGTCCACTGTATGTACAAACATATGTTTGTATATGCATGTGGATATACAACATAGAAAAAAATCATTAATTTTTCTTGTTTCTTGTTTTTTAATTATATTTGTTGATAATAAGTTAAAATTTATGTATCTGTTCTACTAGTTTATTTAGCAGATATTTGTTAATAAATTATCGTCTCAATTTTCTATAAAAAAGTTGATAAAAACTTTTGTTAACACGCTTCATAATCTGTAGGACTAAGTCTCTTGGTTTTTTATTTAGGTTGATAACAAGCCATTTTCATTTATAGTAACTTCGTAGGAACAACATTTTCGAACCATTAGCAAGACTTATTTTTAATCCTTAACTTGCAGTGGAACATAAATAGAATAGGCTAGGAGGGAGTAGTGGCAGCTTTGTTGAAATCAAAGCTAATTCGTGCGCTTATAATAGTCTATTGTGTAGACGTAGGGCCACAGTTCTAACCCCAGGTCAGACATTAAAACGAAATATGAAAAAATATTTCTTCGGCGACTTCCTCTCAGCAGATATCTGGCAAAAACACTGAAGAGTAAATAAAATTGCCATGAAAAAGTTTCTCAAAAATCTGTCGTTCGGAGTCGACTTTAAGCTGTAGATCCCACCACTCATGTATAAAATTAGCACACACAACATAAGTGGTGTGAGAAACTAGAACGTTGTACAATGGGTCAATTCGACCTCCGGGTACTGTACTTGTCTTAACTGACAAGTACATAATCTCTAACCTAACCTAACCTTGCAGTGGAACATATAATAGAATAGGGTTGGAGGGAGTAGTGGCAGCTTTATTGAAATCAAAGCTAACTCATACACTTTTAACAGTCAATTGTGTAGCTATGCTACAAGTCGTAATTAATCGAGAATCATTAACAGCACTTCGCATTAACGCATCAGTCCCTCTCTTTGAATCAAGTTGAAAACTATTCTGAAAATATGCCAGAAAGTATTAGTGGTCGATTTAATGTCAAATGAGACTCGAGCAAATGAAAGAAGTCTGTGTTGAAATAGAGGTAAAAGAAGTAAGAAATTCTCCTTTCTTTTTTGACCGAACTTCAACCTCAGCAGAAGTCATTAGCAAGTTAAGCGAAGTTCTTTCGCATAACTCTTGACACGACAACCCGTGAGAAAAGGTATAGTGACAGGGATGTCCTTAGAACCCAATTTAAATAGTTGGTTGGCACAATTTATATTCATTTTAGTCAAGTTGGATCAGGGAATGAAGTAGTATTCCTTGTCAGTCTAGGATTTGCCAACAGCCAATAGACATTTTTGCCCAACTGACAGCGTATCAGAGGCAAGAGGTACACCGATCTTCATATGTATATAAATTGGTATTCGGTAGAAATGTATTTGCTTTAGCAAGTTCGTCGATTACACAATTACCTGGGACACACGGGTGTTGTCCAAAAGAGAATCGATTGCGGTTTGGTTGCCGCAAAAGATAGAAATTCTAGCACTACAACATATCTTACTTACATACGTACTTACTTACATATGTACTTGCATAATTGGTCTTTACAACCCTTCAGTCAGCATTACGACCTAGGTTCTCACACCACTTATATTGTGTGCGTTAATTTTATACATGAGCGGCGGGGCCTACAGTTTAAAGTCATATTTTTTAGAAACTTTTCATGTCAATTTTATTTATAGAGTTTTTGACAGAAATCTGCTGAGAGGAAGTCGCCGAAGAAATATTTTCATATTTTCGTTTTGATGTCTGACCTGGGGTTTGAACCGTGGCCTTACGTCTAATAAGCCAACACACTACCTACTAGACTACGGCGACTTCGCCCGCAGCCTAACAGAAAGCCATTACTTTAACCTGTAATACAATACTGTGGTGTGGGAGACAAAAATATACCTTTAAATCAAGCCCTTCGTATAAAATTCCATAGCATACCTATATTCTTCAGTTAACAACCGTCTGTGTAACTCCCACCAAATCTTCGGAGGTGCATTCCCTACAGTTTTCAGTTCAGATCCGTATGGGTAGGAGCATTGTAAATTTTTACAATGTTTCCAATTCGACCATATTTCTTCCCTCTTACCTCAACTTCGATGCGCTGTTGGTGACTAAATCTCCATCGGTCTTCTTTAAATATAATTCTTGGGCAGAACATTCCGAAGACAACGATGATTTGATTATCGACCATCAGCCATATTTCCTAGGTGTATACAAGCTCAGAAAAAGTCGCCGTAAGTAGTGTGTTGGCTTATTAGACCTAAGGCTGCGATTCAAGCCACCAAATATTTTTTCGGCAACTTCCTCTCAGTAGATTTTTGGCAAAAACTCTGAGTGTAAATAAAATTATCTCTCAAAAGTCTCTTATTCCAATTCGACTGTAAAAACTGTAGGTCCCGCCACTAACGTATAAAATTAACACACACAACATAAGTGGTGTGGCAAGCTAGGTCGTAATTCTGACTAAAGGGTTATAATGACCAATTATGTATGTATGTATAGAAACTCAGACTTTAAAAAGTCGGCATTTAGTTGCAGTGCTGATGAAATTTTCATGAAATACATATATTAGGTAGGGTGCCCTGGTAGTCTAGTGGGTAATGTGCTAGACTATTAGTGTGAGGGTCGTGGGTTAGATCCCCACCACAAACCCTGGCCTGCGACACTACACCGAACATGTGGTCAAAGCTATTCAGCTCGTATATAATTAAATATAATTTGTAATTGTATTGTAATTAATAAGTAAATAAATAAATTAATATATTAGATAACTTGGAAAATGTCAAATATGTGTTTTGTACATCACCTTAAATGTCTTTCTATGTGAAACTGTTGATGTCTGCTATGTTCTGAAGACTTTCACGATACTCATTCAATGGCCATGTGGCCTTGTTGATAAAGCTTCCAAAAATCTCCAGCACAGAGGCGAAAAGCTTATATCCTTCGTTACCTTACACCACAGGTGGACTTGCAAAACTTGGTGTAGTGCGTAATCCTGTTTTTTATAGCGCTCTGGACTTGCTTTCTCTGCAATGAGTTGCATTATTAATAAAAAAGCTCCATATAGCGGTACTGTTATACTAGGAGTCGCCTTAGTCTATTAGGCAGTCTGTTGGGTTATTAGACATGAGGCCTCGGTTCAAACCCTAGGTCAGACATCTCCAATAAAACGAAATATGAAAAAATATTTCTTCATCGATTTTTTTCAGCAGATCTCCGGCATAAACTCTGAGGGTAAATAAAATTGCAATGAAAGGTTTCTCAAGAAGCTGTCGCCGAATATTTCTGTTCCAAATATTTCTTCGGCGACTTCCTCTCAGTAGATTTTTGGCAAAAACTCTGAAGAGTAAATAAAATTGTCATGAAAAGTTTCTCAAAAATCTATTATTCCGATTCAGCTTTAAACTGTAGGTCCCGCCACTCCACTCGTGTATAAAATTAACACACACAACATGAATGTGGTGTGAGAAGCTAGGTCGTAATCCTGACTAAAGGTTTGTAATGATCAATTAAAATTAATCAGTAAACTTTTATATTGAAAAATTCCATATACTTGGCAGCCCTTTTTGTCGATTAATTAAATCACGTTTTTCAGTGCTTAAGATATATTACGTTCTAATACAATAGAAATAATTCCCAAGAAATTGTACATACCATACATAATTATGTACATATAAAGTGTTGTACTTTCAATGTAAGATTATAATTTATAGGGAACAGGAAAGATTTAAAAGCCAAATGAAGAAAAAAAAAATTAATTTAAAAAGGCATTCCAGTATTTTTATGTTATTTTTCTTTTCTTGTACTTTTTTCTTGTTTTTTTTTTAGGCACAACCAAATGAACAAAAAATTATTAAAAAGTGCATTACATGTGACGAGTTCAGAAAATAAATAATAGAAACACGTACAACGTGCAACAAGTATTTAACAAAAGAATTGTTAATGTGGCTACAGAGATAAAGAAATAATACAAAAATCGCAGTAAAGTAACGCCACAGGGTGCATACAAAAGCAGACAATGAACGAACGCGAACCATTTGTTTGGTAATCGATTTTGTAAAATATTTTTTTTTTTACTTTAAATCGTTTGTTGTTATTATTTTTCTACTTCCCAACAATCATTCATTGTGTTTTCATTAAGAAAGGGAACATTGAAAAGAAATGACGAACAATAATGGCAGAAGAGAAGAAGAGAGACAAAATAATAATGAAAATAAAGTGCATTTTATTCCATGCATGTGTGAGTATGTCAGTATGTTCGCATGTTCGTATTCGTATAAATACATGTGTATGTTGTCTTAAATGAGTTTACTTGTATTGAATTTAAATTATAATGTACTCGTATCTGTGGAACGCCTCGAGTCTCATTAATAATAATATTTTGATGAAAGAATTTTAAGAAATACGTGAAGAATATTAAACACCAAAGAACGGTTAAACGGCTAAAACGGAAAAGGCACATAATTTTATGCTTTTTAAGATAATTATACACAAAAATTGTTAACTACGTATGTATAGTATGTATAAAAAAGACTTCAATAAGAATAACTTTGAAAACTATAGTGCATCACTCCAATTTATATATTTTTTTATTATTCTCTTCTTTTAATTATATTGCTTACCTAGATTCCCTTATAAATGTTTTAAATTTTTACTTTATAATGCTAATTTGTGTCTTCTTTTGTTTTTACCATGCTTTTAAATGATGTCTTTAAATGCATATTTTATTTGCTTTTTTAAAACCACAAAAAACCCAGACGTTATTCCTTTTATCGTTCGATTTCAACCAAAAAAATATTAATTTCTTAAGAGACACACACATTACTGTCATGTTAATAATTTAACCCTCAAAATGTACCTGGAAAACTTAAAAATTGTAAATAAAACGGAAAGTTTAATTCTAAAGAATATGAAACAGAATATTGTGAACGAAAGCAACCTATCAAAAAACCTTCTGATTATAAACTACAGTTTTAATTCTGCTTATTGTGAGAGCATGTTAACATTAAACCGATCCTCCTAATGCAAAACTTTCTAAAGTTTTAGTTTTAGATCGTAAATAGCAGCATAAGTAAGACAAAATTGTAACGTCTGCATATTAGAGTTCGCTTTTATAAGTCCATTTTTTATAAGACTTGCTGTTAACTAAAGGAAGGATTTTAAGGGCCTGATAAATTGTTTTTCATTATTATGAGTACCCAATAAGATAGAAGTGATCGTTAAGCTAAAGGGAGGATCAACCTACCTTTTACATTTAAAGGTCACTTTACATTTGAACTTAACATACGTATATATTATTTTCAATATGGCAACTTCGACTTTAAACAAAATGAGCATATACAGCAAAAAAAAAACCGCGGTTGCCACTGCTTTAAAAAAAACTTGTATAATTGAGCAGTTTTATCGACATTGCTCCGGCACTACCATATTTTTTTATTTTTATCTGTTTATTTTATATGTAAGTTCTAATAATGAAAATAAGTTAAAGGTAACTTTCCAAGTTTAACGACAAGTTGTAATAATGGCCACTTAGGGCCATTAAAGAGAACTTTAATGTCACCTTTAACTTATTTTCATTATTACAACCTACAGATAAAAATTTTTCAAATATATGGTAGTGCCGAAGCAAAGTCGACAACATTGCTCAATTAAACCAGTTTTTTTAACGCAGTGGCAACGACGGGCTTATTTTTTAATTATATTTACTCATTTTATTTATATTTTAAGTTGAGATATTTCAAACATAAACTTAACTTTAGAAGTTAGAGGTAGGATGATCATCCATTTAGCTTAACTCTCACTTCTACCTTATCGTCCACTTATAATAATGAAACACAATTTATCTACCCGTTAAAACCCTCCCTTTAGTTAATAATGTTGTTGTAATAATGGCTCTTATTGACACATATCGTTAGTCTCATTCGCAAATGTGTTAAGTCCCTTTTTTATAGGAGACACAAAAACATTGCGCCTTCTTCAGTTTTTAAAATTTGTAAACTTTTTAAACGCAATTATTTTTACAAAATAGCTCTCTTTAAATGACCGAGATCAAAAATTAAGAATAATTAATAATTAATATTCGTGGAGTTAGCACATGCTGTTAATATTTTTCGTAGTTTTGTGGACTTAGCGTTTTTGCAAACCACAAAATTACAACAACTTTAAACTACATACTGACATTTTTTTTGTCGTAAAATATGTATTTGGTATAGTGTTATCGTTTTGCATTAAAATCTCAATTTTGGAAAAAAGTGGACTTAGCGTCTTTGCGAATTATACTAATGATATTTTATATTTTATAAGAGCAATTGAATCGCCCTATGTTGTACTTTAACAGCCATTCAATAGCAATTTTGGTTTCGTCTATCTATTATCTCCGATAATTCTAATGTCATAGATGTGTTAACATTAAAATTTAAATTAAATCTAGAAGTTGCTTTATAAACCATCTCTAACAGCTTTAACCCTTTAACTTGGGTACCCTGATGGCCTATTTGGTAGTGTGCTAAACTTCAAGTTCCAAGACCGTATGATATTGTCTGATTGCTTGCTTGACATTTTATGTGATTACTCACAATAGAAAAAGGAAGGTGAGAATTATTACTAAAAAACCAGTTCTCGAAAAAAAGTGACCAAAGTATGTACACTGGTCATTAAAGAAATCACACACTACCTCCTCTTTCCTTTCTCTTATAAACTATACTGTCATGTATTCCAACACATTGCACTGCATGAATAGGGGTTATATTCTGAGTGTTGGTCTCAAAACAAAACCTTTAATTTTGTTTCAAAAAACTTTTTCTGCCAACGTAGGCGAGTATACTCTACAAAATGGGGGCTCCCGGCACCGTGGTACCAGATTAAGACCTCTGGTCAGGCTTCGCAACCAAGTACCAGACTGCTACCAGTTGAACCGGAATAATGTCCAGTAGATTCGTTTAATAATAATAAGAATGTGATTTTTTTCTTCAAGACGAGCATACTCGAATTTACCCAAAAGATTTTCGCTTGACGCTGACGAGTATATTCGACACCAACAGATAAAGGGTTAATAAGATTGAAAATAAAAAGAAGTTTAATGTCTCAGTAGATTTTTGAGAAATAAATAATATTAAAATCTTCATTAAAAGTTTTTCAAAAATCTGTCGTTCGGAGTCGATTTTAAACTGTAACACCCTCGACTTATGGAAAAAATTAACACACTCAACATAAGTGGTGTGAGGATCTAGGTCGTATTCGATACTTAAGGGTTGTAATGAGCAACGACCGGTCGCGTCAACAAATTACGGCAGTTTTGATGTTTATTAACACTTTGACTGCCGCGGCAATTTTCAGAAAACTTGCCAAAAAACGACAATTTGATTTTTTGACATTAGTGAGTACGAGATAACTCGTAGTTTGGCGCCCTAGAAGGGAACGCAATCTACGAGTTATCTCGTAGTCGGCAGTCAACGTGTTAAAGATGTCTTCTATGTTTGTATCACAGCACATTAAACATGTACTGTAATTCATAAGACCATGGCGATGATCGACACGCCTGGAACTTGGTTGCATGGTTCGTTAGCATTTGCCTCATAATTTCGATCTGGAACCAAATGATTAACACCTGGTTTCTTCTATGGAGAATTTTGTTCGTGTTAAATTCATCTCAACAATGTGAAAGTCAATATTAATTAGGGACAGATGTGATAAAATTACTTTCTTAACCTTAATAAATTACCGTATAAAACGAAATTAAAGAATAATTTTAATTTCATGCAAACATAATAGGTATCTTTTTACTACACCTTATACTATACATTGTTTTAGAGAACGTATACAAATTATGAATTTTTTATTCCGCTTCATTTTATTCCGCTTTAGTGTTAAAAACTATAATTATGGTATAGCAAAGGCGCCTTCAAAGTGTCACTTAATGCTATAGTCATAGATTTAAAATTTATGTACATACAGACAAGAACCATTGAAAACTCATAAAAAAATAAACTGTCATGATATTTAAAATGAAAATTGAAAAATACTCTTTTTGATTATCTTTATATTTTTTGTTTTTGCTTTTAATTTTGTAATCACTTGTCTGTCTGCCTTAGAATAATAGAAAAAATCGAAAAAATTCTAAAGAAAAAAAAAAGAATCTCCATTATTGACAGAACAATAATGACATTTCGAAATTCAAACCCAGGCTAGCTATCAATCAGCCTTTTAAATGATATTTGATTAATTGTTAAGAACTCTCATAAAAATGTTGTTTATTTACGTAGAAGTGGTTTAAATTTGTTTAATTTTATTAGGGCACTAAACATACTCGTACATAAATATACGAAAGCAATTATAATAAAAAAAAACTAATTAGCTCTTGCAAACTGGTTTTTGAGAAATAACAAAAAAAAAATTGTACAGTGTATTACGCTTATAACGAATACCTTTTAAAACGTATTTTATACTGAAAACTATCTCTGGTAATACATGCGGTTTAATTCCGTTTATCTACGATTTTTCCAAATTCGTTCTCCATCAAAAAACTTAACCTTGGCCTTAACGGGCTTTTATATCATCGCCCCCCCCCCTCTCGGACGACCTTGACTTTTTTCCTCGTGATTCGAATTTATGAAAATTTTGACGATGTTGAATGTCGTCGTCTGCAATGTTTCTCTAATCCAGTAACTTTTTCGCAATTTCATTACAAAGACATGGTGATTTATCTACCAGAGATCAGCAATGAGTATTCAAAAAGATGAGCTGAATCAAATCATACTCATAATTTCTGATACGTATACGCATTCATACTTATTTTAATATCATGGAACCTGTACTCATATTCAAAGTTTGAAGTACTCATCATATTCATACTTAACAACACGTATGATGTTGTTGATTTCGACTCACCATAACTCAACATATACAAGAATCGCAAAATAAGTATGATTCGCATCCGAACACTAAAATACTCACTAAATGGTTGTGTATTAGCTCACTGATATGTCTTTTTTGCTTATGCCTCTTTTTTCTTTTTTTTTGTAAATGCAACAACAACTAAGACTGTAAATTTTGATGAATAATTCGAGTCACTCGAATCATTTATGAGTATTATAAGTAATTTTCTAAATTTATGAATCTGAATGAGTAGGCTTATAAATCAAACACAGACTGCCTTCCAAAATGTTAGTTGCTTTGTGTTTGAACAAAGTATCGTGTTTCATAATGCCGCTGTACAAAATATATACAATGTATTTTATTTCAAAACGTCGTCAATGTGTATTTTTAACGCAGTCAAAAAGCAATCAGGCATCGGATTTATAGTTGATGCATTGTTTGGTTACTTCACATATCTACATAGTTTATATACAGTAGTAGAACTGCATACAAACTTTTTATTGATACATTTTGAAAGGCAGCCACATTTCTAATGGTATGAGTTTGATGTCAACGTTGTAATCATACTCATTGCGACCTGTTCTTACAAATCAACATTGTAGTGAGTACGAATGAATCAGAGTAGTTGTTGACTCACTTATATTCACTTATGAGTAGCGAAAAAACGATTCATTGCTGATCGCTGTTGTCTACATCTACCGCCATATGTACAGCTAAAGTTTGTTAATTGCTTCCATTGACAAGAACATTATTTCGCTTTCGTAAAGTAGTACAGATTTTATAATCACATCGTATACGAATTTTAATTATAGACGCTAGTGGCCGGCACTGCGCTAAATTGAGAAGGCTTTTGAAAAGCTCCTTTTGTCTTCGATAGATATTCATTTCGGCACCGCCGTTGTTGGTGATTCGGCTACCAAGATAAGTAAAACTTGATTTATTTTATTTATTTATTTATTAATAACAACACAATTACAAATTATATTCTAATTATATATGAGCGGAGTAACTTTGATCATGTGCTCGGTGTAGTGTCACAGAACAGAGTCTCTGGTGGGAATCGAACCCACGACCCTCGCGCTAATAGTCTAGCACACTACCCACTAGACTACCAGGACAGCCGTAAAACTTTATAGTTCAGCAACTGGCTTATTATCAAGAAAGGCGTGCACCCTTAACTTAAATTCTGTACACTGTACGATACCCGTTGTCTTTCTAGTGTAGTCTGGTGTTTTAGTCGATTGAAAACTTTCTCTAAATTAACAGACACGAGATATTAAGGTTGCTTGTTAACGTTGTGAACGTACCTGTTGGCTGCGGAGTGTAGTATTGATTAGTCGAGTTGTATAGACCTTTTCAAAATGTTTATCAAACTCAGTCGGATTCATTCCTAGATATATTTCTAAATAGAGAGAACATTTTTTAATTGAGAATTAGTGGAATTCTTCTATTGTCGCAGGCTTTGTCTCGTTGGTCGTCCATATTGTCGCATGTATATATGTATTGAAGTCGCCGTAGTCTGGTAGATAGTGTGTTGGCTTATTACCACGCCACGGTTCAAGCCGGAGGTCCGACATCAAAAGGAAAATATGAAAAAAATATTTCTTCGGCAGCTTCCTCTCAGAAAATTTCTGGCAAAAGATCTGAGAGTAAATAAAATTGTCATGTGTTTCTTAGTCGACTTTAAGCTGTAGGTCCCGCCATTGATATATAAAATTAACACACACAACATAAGTGGTTTGAGGAACAAGGTCGTAATCCTGACTAAAGGGTTGTAATAAGCAATTATGTATGTATGTATGTATCAATATTTCTATTCTAAATAAATACAAAAATCTTAAAAATCATTTTTTTTTATTTAAATTTCATGTGTGTTTTAACAAAATATTCCTAGAAATTCATGATTCCGAAAATTCTGAAGTAAATAAAGTTTTTCGGCTTAAATAGTTTATGTTTGCGTCGGTATGGGGGTATACGATATTTATTTAAATTCAAATTAAAAACATTTGCTAATTGGCCACTATCGTATCGGCAATAAAATCATGTCATAAAAAACATTTTTAAGGAATATGATAAAACAAACTTAAACATGTGAAGAAGAATTTCATAAAATTCAATTGTTATTCACGTGCAAACTAAGCTTAAATTCGAGGGAATTCTTTTTAAGCCGCATATTGTAAAAGACAATAATTTTAAAAATAATGCCTACGAGTCTTTGAAATGAAAACATAATTTAAATAAGCAGCTGTTTTCAAGGTGAGAAGCATTTGAGAAATTAAATTCAAAGTTAACCGTCTTTAAAAAGCCAAAATAAAACTGGTTTTAAGCAAATTATTTTCACATTTTGAAATAATTTAAATGTAAATTAGCATAAAGCCACGATAGCGATAGGAATTCTTTATGTTTTAAAATTATTCGATTAAAACTTATCGATAAAGTAAATTTAAAAATAATCGTTCTATCGTTGTGAAACCGGTTCAATTAGACTGTCAGTATTGTATTGCAGTTTAAACATCGTTTAACTCTCTGTTCTACGAATAGTGGACCAATAAAATTCTTACAAATTTTTATAAATTTTTTGGAATTAATTTTTTTTTAAATTCGTTATTAAAAGATTTCAATTAGAATTCAAGGACACTAACAAATCGAAATATTTAGACAAATCAATTTGTTTAATAATTAAGTAATTATATTTTGTTTTGGCGTTTTCATTGAATAGTTTACATCACCACAAAATCGAAATACGACCATGTAATGTAATGTGAACATAATATGACCACAATCATCCTAAAAGTTAAATAATAATAAATATTTATTCTTACGAAACTTTTTAAGATTAATCAGAAGCAAATAATTTTGGAAATTTTTAATCATTTTAATGTAAACCTTAAGTCTTTTTGATCTCTTATTTTATAATTCATAATTTCCCTTTGAGTTTAATTTCAGCGAAACGCTTATAAAAAAGAAAGTGTTTCAAGAGCTTAATGGTGTAGATTGGCGCTTGTTGATCTAAATCTAAATTTGTATCTGCCCAAGATAAGAACGCTTTTTAAAAAAAAAAATTTTTTTTAATATTTCTCAAATCGAATGAAATTTATTTATGCCTGGCCAATACTAGATATAATCCAACCTACTTGAAAGTATTAAGCGTCTTGTATGGAGATGAGACGTTTTTAGACAAATGTGCCCAGTACAATGTGAGGGCATTTGAGTGATTTTTCAATTATTTTTTTAATATTCGGCAGTTTGTGTTTCGACCGCTGCCATATTAAGATTCATATTTATGTTCGTGGCCCTATGCTCCCTAGAGGTGCAAAAGGAACATACATATATATATGTATGTTCGAATTTATGGTGTAACCATAGGCAAAGTCTTGTTTTGACGACTTTTAATTGTTTTCAATATAAGACATACAAGCTGTTCCACATAATTGAATAACAGAACACCATATCAGTATTAGAAATAAATTCATAAACGTTAGTTTCTGTCAAATACATACAGTCAAGGAAAAATATTGTTATATCGTTCTTTGAGGCAGTCACAATTAAGAATGTTTGAAGACAAAATCGAATAAAGAAAAAACATAACCTACAAATTAATAAAAAAAAAAAAAAAACAAAAAATTAAAACGGTGTATGTAGAATTTTTTTTGTGACTGTATGTACGTGAACATATTTTTGAGCATTTTATGCAGTTTTTCAGAAGAGAAAGAAGAATATTGTTACGTTTTTATCCCTTTAAAAACGTTTAAAATATGCGTTCGTAGATTGCAAATAAAAATAAATTTGTGTTTAGTTTTAGATAAATTCTTTATTGTTCGCACAATTCTATGTGCCACTGTTTACAACTTGATGTAAACAACAACAATTTACTTTGTTTGTTATTCTTCTTTACACTCTTTTGCGTAAACACTAAAAATTGTTCGGCAGATCTTTATAGCTAGGATCTTTAAACCACGAATATTCTCTCCTGTCGCCTGCTTTGTATTGCCTTTTATAAACTGTTTTTTATAGGGTAAACAGTCTGATGATTGCTCTTGAAGGAGATTGACTTCGCCTTCTATGTATTGCTATAGTTTTGTTTTTTTGTTTATTATGTAAACAAGTCCATTGTTTTCGTTTTTGTAGCTTTTGTTTATCATTTTAATGTTAAACGATGTAATAATATTGTTATTGAGCTGTTTATCAAAGCAATGATATATTTAAAGTTAGTAGCGACCTACATGGTCGACCATTTGAAAAATGCTCAACGGACTTTTAAAATAATCTCTTTGTCTTTGCATTGTAATAACATGAATTACAAAAACTTTGTCAGTTTTAAACGATGTTCAGATATGCACTTTTATTGAGTCAATATTCGGTTAATTGAATACAATATTTTAGGTGTTCAGGCATAATAATATACGCAGTTCAGCTGATTATTCAATATTCATTTGACAGCTGGTAAGCAAAACAGCTGATTGTTTCAACAACATAGTTTTTATTTTGTTGTTTTTTTTTTCTTTTGGCATTTGTCGTTGTTGGCATTTGAGTTGTCGAATAACAACAGAAGTTTAGGTTAGGTTAGAGGACGTGTAGCTGTCAATTGAGACAAGTACAGTACCTGGAGGTCGAATTGACCCATTGTACAACGTCCTAGTTTCTCACAACACTTATGTTGTGTGTGTTAATTTTATACATGAGTGGTGGGACCTACAGTTTAAAGTCGACTCCGAACGACAGATTTTTGAGAAACTTTTTTCATGGCAATTTTATTTACTCTCAGAGTTTTTGCCAGAAATCTGCTGAGAGGAAGTCGCCGAAGAAATATTTTTGTATTTTATTTTGATGTCTGGCCTGGGGCTCGAACCCTGGCCTTTCGTCTAATAAGCCAACACACTACCTACCAGACCACGATGACGGCTTTAGCTTCTGTAAGACCACGTAAGGGTTTTCAGAGCCCCATTAGATGGCCCACCCGATATAATAATTTCATTGAAAAATTTAATGTATTATTCATTAATTTTTATACAGTTATTTTTGATCGACACTGCTTGTGCATTCATACATTGAAATAAATTATGCATTATGTTGTCTTGGAATTGGTTTGAATGTCGAAATATTTTTTCATGTAATGTGTTTAAAAATCAATTATTAGAGACATTATTAGACATAATTGAACTATTTAAGATTATTTTCAGTTTAGTCTGAAATTATAATTTTAATGTCGTATTCCTATAGACAATGTAATTAAGAGTTTAAAGTATTGAATTCTGTCCATATAACAGAAGAAAAGAAAATAAACAATTAAATGGAACTGTAATGTATAGCAAACAAATGATTTACAATACAATACATGTATGTATGTAATCAAAACCTATCGCTATCAAGTATAAAACTTCAATTCTATGAAGAATAAAATTTCAAAACTTATTGTGGCAGCAGATAGCATTACAAAAGCCAAGTAATTTACAAGCTATTGTGTTAAGAATAATTCAAATAGTTGACAACATTGTCAAATGGTACCTCATAGCTTTAGGGTTAGCCAACTTTACGGCTGTTTATTTAATCTACAGCACATTATCATGGTTTTATTTCCCATATAAATTAGTTTTAATGACATAATTTGCTCTAAATATACTTCATGTACTCATGACAATTTTGAAAAAGCATTTCAAGCAGTTCCCATTTAAAAATATTTCATTAGCGGCTTAATAAAATTTGACAATCTAATAAGTCACGTCACTTATTTCGATGTTGTATACACAGTTTTTTTGTTTTTTTTGTTTTTGTTTTACTTGATAAAGTTCTATGAGACATTCAACCAGTGTTTCTACAAAATAAAAACAAATTTTTTTTTTGGATTTCAATTTCTTATGTACGAGTATGTATGTAAATACGAAAATAATCATGAAATGTTTTAAATTTTTTTTTCAACACTTTAATGTCTTGCATAAATTACAAAGCAAGGTTATCTGTTAAATGATCGTCTCATTGTTCTTGTGTGATTTATTCAATTTCTTTTATTCATTATGCAAGTTTTCTTCACTCTTTTTTCGTAACAGCTCCAATTAATTGAAATTCGTATAAATCACCATAAAGCACCAGAATTTAACTTCATTTCAAAATGACGTGATTGTTTGTCACGTTTTTTTTCTTTAGAATTCAATGTGTTGGCGCCATTGTGGAATACTACATTCACTATTACATTGATGACTAATATCATGGAATATAGACGAAGAGGTGTTAATTAAACGAAAGTTAATTTCGAAGAGAAATTGTAATGTAAACACACACATCACCAGTAAATAATGCAATAGACAAGCGGACGGAAATAAATGGAAATTTTAGTTGGCAAGCGGCGCATAAATTGTTGAATTTTATTAAATAAAAAACGTTTCACTAGTTGTTCATCTATTAAATTCAAATGATCTCAACATTAAGTAACGCGAATTGTTTTTATTTTAATCACTTGATTTTTTTCGAACGTCCCCGGCCTCACACTAACCCAACCTCACCCGAACGCGGAGGGCTCGTCCCCATTACGTGGGGACACGTACACACTACAATCCGGACTGTAGCGGGTAAGGGAAAAGTAATGGCAACGAGAACATAAATCAGCTACAGAACTTGATCACAAGCTGAATAAAGTAGCAATAAACAGGAACTACCTATGACAAGAACGAAAATACATTTTTATATAATAATTTACAAATTAATGTCAGCATATAAGCTACGTTTTATATTACAAACAATACAATTAAAATCAATAAAATCATAATATAAGTTAAAGTCATTACATAATCTACGAAAAGGAAAATTACATCCATAGTTCGTTCTATAAAAATCTAAAGAAAGAGGACGATAGTGCCGTGAAAATCTTGCTGGAATACTGAAATTCAGGTTACAAAGCAAAAACTCAGAATCGATATCACCTTTAACCAGATGAAAAACAAAACAAACCCTTAAAACAGCCCTTCTACGTTCTTAAGTTGGAAGTTTTATCAAACCTAATCTAGCCTCATATGACGGAAACCCATTGGCACAATCCCATCCTAAGCCACGTAAACAGAATAATAAAAACTTCTTCTGCACAGACTCTATTGAATCACTATGACAACGATAGTATGGATTCCAAGTAATAGACGCAAAATCCTAAATAGGTCTAACAAGTGAAATGTATAGCAGTCTTGTTATATAAGGATCAACGAATTCCCTAGCATATCTTTTCACAAAACCAAAAACAGCCCGAGCTTTGCCAATCGTCATACTAATATGATCAATAAAAGACAATTTCATATCTAATAATACTCCCAAATCAAGAAATGTAGTCACAGTTTCCAAAGGGCAAGAATTAATCACATAAGTGGACGAAATTACGCCCCCGCGAGAGAAAACCATGCAAGTTAATCCAATAAATTAATTCTGCACCAAGTTACAAACAAATCAATATTTCGCTGAAGAACAGCCTTACCATGATCATAATCAAAAGTATAAAATAATTTAACGTCGTCAGCATACATCAGAATATTACAATCAGAAATAGCACAAGGAAGATAATTAAGAAGCAATAAAAACAGTAAAGGACCCAAATGGCTACCCTGCGGAACACCAGAAGTAATTTATACAGTCTTAGACAATACATTCCTAAACAATACCCTCTGAGTCCTAAGGGAGAGGTAGGAGTCTAGCCAACGATAAATAATATCAGGAATAAACGCTATGCAAATTGAAAGGAAGCAAAGTGAATTATGATTTTCTATAGCAAACCATATAAAAATCGAAGTAAGGTTAAAGGGTTACAAAAAATAAAATAAATAAATAAAATTTTATAAAACAAATTCAAAAACAAACAAATTCAATTAAAATAAAATATTCAATTAATTATTGAGTCCATAGTGGCTGTTGTCGTAAGTCGGCTTTCTTTCACAAAAAATTTGTCCAATGTTTGCTGAACAGCTTTTTTTTTCAACGTAAAATAAACTTCCTTTGTAGCTTCCGCCTGGAATACTTTAAAACTGCTTTCGCTGTCGGGATCGTTTATTAAAAAATCTCCATAGCTTCGTCAATGAGACACGCCTTAGAAATTTGTTTGGAGATTAAATTTTGTTCTTCGGAGATTTCTATTAAACGGTCGCTGTGATCTTCTTCATAAGCAAATTGCAATTTCAGGTGCAATAGTTCTTCATTAGACAATTTCAAAAAATTTAAAAAAAAGAAATTAAAGACTTGAACCCAAAACGACGCAACTTCGAAAATCTAATGACGCACAGTGAAAATTAATACTAATTCAGCAGCGACGCGACTTTGAAAAAACGGAAAACGAAACGACGCACAGCGAAGTATTGGTGTACAGTTGTTTACTGAGGATTACTGATGTGTATGAAACTAGTTGAAGTCCTCTAATACGTATATATGTATAAAGAATCTTTTAAGTCCATGTTACATAATGTATTATGAAATGTTCGATGCTTTTGCAGTTTTGGCAGACTTTGAATGCTTCCTATGTTTTGGTTTAAATAGAAAATAGTTGATAGCTTACGAGCTGTACCGGTATGAAGTGAGCGTCAAGATACAAATGTCTCCATAAATATTTCTTTTTTTCGTGCTGGCAATGATATCACACACAACCCTTCAGTCCGGATTAAGACCTAGTTTCTCACACCACTCATGTTATGTGTGTTAATTTTATACATGAGTGGCAGAGCCTACAGTCTAAAGCCAATTCCGAATGATAATTTCTTTTTCATTATTATAAGTGGACAATAAGATAGAACTGAACGTTAAGCTAAAGGAAACTTTTATCAAAGTTAAGTTTATGTTTAAACTTGCCATACATATACATACATATAGTATATTATTTTCAATATAGCAACTTCAAATATAAAAAAAATAAAAGCTAGTCATTGCCATTGCGTTTTAAAAAAACTTGTTCAATTTGGCAAAAGTTATCGATGTTGCTCCGACACTGTCATATATTTGAAAAAGTTAACTTTATTTTATCATTAGGTTGTAATAACGAAAAAAATTAAAAGTGACTTTATAGTTAACTTTAGCTAAAGTTACCTTTTACTAAACCCAACTTTAAGGTCAAGTTGTAATAATGGCCTTAAGTTCGTATAAATATTATCATAATGTACGTACTTATTTTCGAAAAATTATTCAATGACATCACCTGACTACAATGCAATCCATCCATATAACGGTAGAGCGATACCTATTTTATTTAAGTGAAAAAAACTGATATCCACCATACAAAATAAAAATAATTGCAAGATAACTACTGGGCTGCCTTACATTGGCATTGTACTCATATAAAGGACTGAAGCATAAGCACTAATGCTATTTCATTGACGACATTGTGATAGACGTCATTTGCTTATAGTTTTTCTGTATAGCAAATGAAACATCTTTGAAGCAATTCAATTACTATTGAAAAAGAAATTCATTTTAGCGTCCTTCATTTGCTAATCGTACAATTAAATTTTAAAATCTTTAAACAAAATTTTGCATAAAAATTTATTTTAAAAAATAAAACAAAAATTTGTTGTGGCTTAATTTTTATATACGGTGCACTGACATTCAACACTTTGTTTATGGCATTTGCAAACAATCCTAAAACATAACTACTGTTACCTACTGACATACAGGCATACAGCCAACTGCTACAGTAATTTCAATATAAAATAACAGAAATAACTATTAACGTTTAAAAGTATGTTGCCATCAATTTTTTGTTGTTGTTGTTGTTTTTTTTCCGAACCTATTCCACCGACATTTAAAACCCAACTTTTCTTGTAATAAACCAATATCACGTAATAAATTGACAACTGTTTTGCAAAAACAACAACAACAACAATCTCAGACAAACAACTGAATGAATGAAAAATTGAAAAACTTAGAAAACATTCTTATAATAAAAATCGAATTTTTATTGCGTGGGTTGTCATGTCAGTACAAGTCAAAGGAAGAAAAATCACAGACAAATAAAACTTTTATTTGAAGTGGTTTAGAAAAGCGTGGTGGCATGCGTTTGTTTGTTATTTTCAGTTGTATTTGATTTCTCTTATATTAAATGAGGCCTATGAGGTCGTATTCAATTTTTTAAAAATAATGCACCAAGCTAAGCCGGTAAACTAGCAAAACATAGTCTGCAAAAATTTCAATTGTTGGTAATTCTCTATTGGAATAACAAACTCCAGGTACTGTACTTGTCTTAATTGACAAGTACACGTCCTCTAGCCTAACCTAACCTAACCTAACAAACTCCATTCAACATGATAGTTTTATAATCATCTCTCCTTTCCAGTAGTCCTGTTCTTAAAGTTTTGGTTTTTTGTTCTAAAAAAGCGAACACGCAAAACTCTTTTTCATGTTTTTCTGTTAATATTTACAACTATTCTACAAAATGGACCTAAATGGGCACAGCTTACTTGGGTCCTGTAAGGCCCAATTGTAATACTAATATTGCCTCTTCCGACACATAATTATTTGCCCCTTCTTGACATCTCTCAACCATCGCGAGAGTCTCAAATCGCCCTTGGCTAGACATGTTTTGTGACTAAATTCTGGATGTCCAAGAATTCTTCTTTTCCTAGGTTGTCAAGCACCGGACAATGACAGAGAAGGTGTTCTGACTTTGTAGCTTCTGCAGGAGTCGTTATGATGTATTCCCAGGCGTGAACATCCAGAGGCCAGTATCCCGTTAGCACTCCAATGGTGTTATTGGATGGAATCGTGATATGCTCAAATTCTGTTCTACACATATACATACATGTCGTGCCAGATCTATCTGGTACCTCCATAAGTGGTTCGTTATCCCATTTTAACATCGCTAATTAATGGAGCTTTTGTGAAACCATTTGTGTGCCTCTCAGCAGATGAACGCCGACCTAATATAGGAATTCAATTGAATTTTCCATACTGCTTATTTTATCAATTGCGTCGGTATTGTTGTTACCTTCGATGTTCCCGGAACCCAAAAGAGGATAATTGTCGAATTTCTTGCTATTTCCTCCAGAGTGTACACACTCTTTACTTTTGGTAAATATGCGTATATCACCATACGATATACTCTGATATCGAATTCGCATGGCGGCATTTATAACAGAAATTATTTCAGTCTGAAAAGTACTACAACAATAATCTGGTAGTTCAAGGAGATTTCACATCCGACTTTGTTGAAAGATCTGAACTATTCATCAGTGAAAACTTAAGTGACTTTTCCTGGTGGGTGTATATCATTGTCATAAAAGTATCTTTCCTGTATACTTCCATGCTCTTATGACGCTCAGTCTCTTTACCGCATTCACCATTATTTGTTTCACCATCATGTTTGGCGGTAGGATGATGTAACCCCAAGGGTACCAGCTATCATGATCGCGAAATGTTAGCATGATATTTGATATATAATGAATATAAACCGCAGCAGCCTGGGTGTAGAGTATATACCACCAACCTGAAGAAGAGCAAGATAGTGGGAACCATTCAAAAATCTTCGGACGTCAAAGGTGCAATCGTCATTAATGTATAGTCTGAGTACTCTTGGTGAAACTGCCTGAAGCGGACATTGACTGCCAAGGCAAGGCGTATGATATGTTTCTAATATCAAGACTATTTTAGGAGATACGTTATGAAATTATTCAAAGCTGACTTGTGATTCGGAGTCTGTGAATTGTGTTAGTAGTAATGACTCGATTGCATCCATAATAGTTACATTTAAGAGAAGAACAAAACTCTCTAAATGGAACATTATTCGACTCTTGGGTGGATCTTGTGAAAACCGGAGGCAAATAAATGGGACATTGGGGAATAAAGCGACACGAAGAGCTTGAATGGAGAAGATTTCAAGATTTCGAATGTTCGTGGCGTTACCTTCTCGAGATCTCTATAAATATAAACATCGTTATTTCATTATTGTTGTTTGTGTATTATTGTTTACATTTATTCTTGCAGTGTTTGTTGGTATATTTTTGTTTACTTGTTTATCATGTAAACAAGTCCATTTTTTTGTTTTTGTAGCTTTTGTTTATCATTTTAACGATGTAACACCATTTCCATTTTCGTAACAATTGGTTAATTTCTTTTAACCACAGTGCATTGATATTAGGCATTAAAATAGCTGTAGACGGATTAAGAATAAGTTTTGTTACAATTTAAATTGATTAAGTTTTTCACGCCTTAAGTAGAACTGAAATATCTAAAAGTTTGAGCTTTAAGTTTGAGGTTATTCTATATACACTGAGCGCCAAAAGTGAGTAAACACCACTAAAATAAGTCATTTTCTTAGGATAGCGAGAAAAGTAAATGAGAATAGTCGAATAAATTTCCCAAAAAAAAACCTTTATTTATTACTTATAAAATATAAAAACAAAAACAACAATTCATGATAAAGGAACTTTTTTATACTTAAGAACAAAACTGTTTTATACTTAAGAACAAAAGTGTTGACTCACTTATGGCGCTCACTGTATATCAGCAAAACTTCCTATTGCAATCACAAGATTCTCATGATAATACTTTTCTTTCTTACTTAACTTTTCCTGGTTATCAACGCGGCCATTGAATTTCAAATTGGAAATATAAAAGTAAAAGATCACCAGATCAAACATAAATTACAAATCATCAATTCAAAAAACAATTTCATTCAAATTTAAAATTTTTATTTTCCATCCCTGAGAAAAAAATTCAATTTTTTTTTCATCTATTTTGCAGCTTTTTCTTGTCGTTCATATCAGCCGCTTTCAAAATTTAAAATCAAGTGGGTTTTATTTTTACAGTCAAATAAAACAAAATATCGCATCGATTGTTGTTGTTGTTGTCTTGTCATTTAAATATTCGACAAAAATTTTCAAAGTATGGAAGAGACAGCAGCAGCAGTGAAAAAAAACCCCACCGTCTGCCTCCATGGAAAAAAGTCAAAAAAAGCAACAAAAAAAAAAATGTGTTAAACGGAAATGTCGTTGTTGTTTTTGTATTTGTATTGATTTATGAGTTAAATTTAACACTTTTATTTGTTTATCTGTAGCGTTTTCATTTGTTTTTGTATGTTTTTGTATATTTTCTCATATAAAATACAACAAATGAAATCATGTTTTATTTTAATACGCGACCTGCCTCACATACTCTGAAATGCGTAGTTGTTATGGACGCGTACATATTTAATGAGGGTTTCCGGAATATTATTGTTGACACAGATCAAGTAGTGGTCGACATATGTTGGCTTATTCAATACTTTTTTTTTTGAGCTATTGCTGTGTTACAAATTTTATTACTATTGTCGATTGTTGTTGTTGTTGGTGTTGTTTCTATTACGCTATGATAGTTAAATTTCAAATAAAGTCGATAATAAATCTGAAAGACAAATATGGTCATCCACGAGTTGTGCTACCGAAATTACTTTCTCATCTTTAGTGTTATTTTACTACGTTTTGGGATATTCACTTTTTAAGAAGTCACATTAAAGTCAAGTTTTTTTTTGAAAATGTATGTCAAATTTATTGACATTGAATTTGTGATAAAGAGAAATGCAATGTATGTGTGGGGGTCCACTGTTCAATTATTAAATATTTATCTAATATTTCTGTTTATATCAGCTTTTTTCTTCGTTCTTTAAAGGTGCTCAAAATTTGAAAAATTTGCGTTCAGCCATCATTGTAAATACAATTGATGGTTTGATTGATTAATTCTTAATTCTTTAATATTGTTACGTTTTTACCTTTTTAAAAACGTTTAAATATGAGTTCGTTAATTGCAAACCAAGTAAAAACAAATATGTGTTTATTTTCTCTTAAACTCTCTTTATTCTTTACACTACTTTTGTGTGCCACCGTATACAACTTAACGATACAACAATAATTTGCTTGTACACTATTCTATTTCACACTTCTGTCCGCGTTAACACTAACAACTGTTCGTTAGATCTTCTCTGCTTACAACCTTTTTGCAAGCAATACCACTTGTACGTTCAAACTGCAACGCGTCTGCACACAAGGCTGACTGAATTATAACTGACTGTTGCCTGCTTTGTCCAGCCCTTTTGTAGTCCGACACAACCAGTCTAACGAACATTCTTGAAGTGGAAGGTTCGTGATCTCGCCTTCTTGAAAGCTCTATTGCTAATACATTGTTGTTCGTGTACTTTGCTTATATTGTCTATCCCTTTTTGTCACATAGATGTTGTTGTTGGTACCAGGCGCAACCAGGTTAGTCGTACATATGTGTGTGTGCAGCTTTAGATAATCAACGCGTTCATTGTATTCTTAGTGTTGGTGTGTATTTGTATCGTGTGGCTTTTGTTTATTGTTTTTGTTGTTAAACGATATTAGGTATTTTCGATTTGTTTAGTATTTAGTTGTCTTAGTTTTTTTTTTATTTTCGCTATACATACATACATAACACTAATGACATAGTGTAAGTTGTGAGTTTTATTGAGTAGAGCACAAAAATATTTTTTATAATTCTTGAACCCTCCAAACTTGTTTTATTTGACAAAAACTGTTTTTTTGGACTTTACGCACAAATTTATTGATTACACAAACATTTCTGCACTAATGTCCAAAATTTAAACCTTATTAGAAAGGAGAGGTATGGCTGATATACACATGTATATTCTTTGACTTAATATTCTATGAGGTTTGTTGAGATAAACTTGACAGATGCGAATTTGTTCCACATTTTTTCAAGTTTGTCCTTTCATAGTAGCAAACTTTAATTAAAAAAACATGAAATAAGTGAGGACATTCTGAAAGTGCATTATCTTGTGAAGAGATTGACACTTCGTTTGATCAGATCGGACAAAAATTACCGTAGTTATTGTTTAAAGAGTCTAACAATAGTCGATAGACTACGGCGACTTGTATAGGGTGGGCCATTTAAAAGTTAAATTTTAAAAATGCAATTAAACAAAAACTTTATGAAATTTTGCCAAATTTATTCTTTTGTTGTGAAGTAAAATTGTTCCGGTTAGCAATGGAATATCGTTTCATACAGATGGTCGCTGCATCTGGCCTCACAGTACCTCATTCGAATGCGCCAATTTTCGTGCACTTTTTCGAGTTCATGAGGCCGTATGTTGGCAATGGCTTCACAACTTTTGGCCTTCAAATGCTCAATTGCCTCTGTTTTGTTGGCATAACACTTTTCTTTAACCGAGCCCTACAGAAAATAGACCAACGGTCTCAAATCCCAGCTTCTTGAAGAACAATAGACATCACCATTTCGGCTAATTAAACGGCCATCAAATGTTTGACGCAATTAATGGATCGAATTAACTTACCCAAGATAAAAATGAGCTTCATCCGAGATGATTTTTTTTTTGCAAAATCGACATCATCGTGTAGTTTCGTGGTGACCCAATAAATTCCAATGTTGCTTAAGCGTAAATCGATTCATTACGTTCTGTGGAGATAATATTCCGAATTTTGTGACAGAATAGAATGACATAAGTATTGCCAGATTCGAAATAATCGATGGTTCAAATTTAAACCGATAGACGACCCACCCGACACAATGCAAAATATGCAATTGAATGCATTATCGTTGATATGGAGTGAAATTGCTTTTTTGGTGCACTGTTGCATACCCAATTCTAATGTATTACTCCTACGACACTACCAGATATTATAAATAAATTGAACAAATACTTGAAACTACACAAATGAGGATTTAAATTGTATGTGTTGGCTAAAATATCTGGCTTGCTGTTCTTGTTAATGCTATCGACTAATGACTGCTCGATGGAAAATCATTGGCAGCTTGCTATCCTCGTTTCTGCGATCAACTAGTGGTTGTTTTTGCGGATCAGTGGATGCTCAATGGAAAATCAATGGCAGCTTGCTATTCTTGTTACTACATACATACATACATACATAATTGGTCACTACAACCCTTCAGTCAGGATTACGACCTAGTTACTCACACCACTTATGTTGTATGTGTTAATTTTATACATGAGTGGCGGGACCTACAGTTTTTAAAGTCGACTCCGAACGACAGATTTTTGAGAAACAATTTTATTTACTCTCAGGGTTTTTGCCAGAAATCTGCTGAGAGGAAGTCGCCGAAGAAATACTTTTTGTATTTTATTTTGATGTCTGGCCTGGGGCTCGAACCCTGGCTTTTCGTCTAATAAGCCAACATACTACCTACTAGACCACGGCGACTTCGGCTAATTAAACGGCCATCAAATGTTTGACGCAATTAATGGATCGAATTATGGATTTTTTTTCTTTTTGGAAAAATCGACATCAACGTGCAGTTAATTGTTGACCCAATAAATCCCAATGTTGCTAAACGTAAAACGATTCATTACGTTCAGTGGAGATAATATTCTGAATTTTGTGACAGACTAGAATGTCATAAGTATTGCCAGATTTGAAATAGTCGATGGTTCAAATTTAAACCCATAGATGACACACCGGATAAATATATGCAATTCAATGTATTATCGTTGATGTGGAGTGAAATTGCTTTTTTGGTGCACTGTTGTATTCCTAATTCTAATCTATTACTCCTACGACACTACCATATATTATAAATAAATTGAAGAAATAATTCAAACTACACAAATGAGTCAGGACTACGACCTAGCACACCCATAGCTGCCAGATTTGACGATTTATCGTCATTTTGACGATTTTGTGGTCAAAAAAGGTCATATTGACGGTCTGACGATTTATGTCCTTATTTTGACGATTTTTAGAAATTAAAAATGTACATCATTTTCTTTATTTTACTACTTTAAATCTGAATTGTGACCCTTAAAATTGTTAAACTTTAAAAAAAAATTTCATAAAAATTATATAAAAATATTCAATTTTAAAAAAGTCAGAAATTAAAATGCGAGAAGCTATCTTTTTATTTTCAACCTTGGTGAAATTTGTTAAAAAAATATTAGTATTACCACATTCTTCAGCTAATGCAGTGAGAGTATTTAGCCGAGTTGATCTAAACAAGACTTAGAAACTTCTTTAAAAATCTTCTTTAAAAATAATCATCTTAACAATTTAATACTTAGAAGTTGTAATGGCTTCGGTTTTAAAATTGTGCCTGAATATTTAATTATAATATACATATATAATAATATAATATATATATATAATATACATTTGTAAACTATGTAGCTCTATTTTTTAAACATACAAATATTTTGTATACAAATACTTGTATTTTAAATTTATTTTCACACTTAAAATTTCAAAAGGACTTGTAAAATTATTTCCTTATATTTAATTTTTTAACTAATTATTAAAACTAAAATATGTACAATGAATTAGCTTTTTACGGTTCACTACAACAAAAATAATTTAAAGAAAAATGTTTTATTTATTTATTTATTTTTACTGACGATTTTATTACGATTTCAATGAACCACTTTGACGATTTTGACGATTTTTTCTTAAATATTTGACGCTATGGCCACACCACTTATTTTGTGTGTGTTAATTTTTTTTTTTTTGTTTTAGACAAAATGTGTCAAAATCACGTTTGCACGACTACCAGAAGTAGGCTAATATTTGTGTTTTTTGCAAATATTTCTATTTTGCCTTGCGCAAACATTGGCCAACTTCTAGTGGTCGCATGAAATTGAAACATTTTCCGATAAAAAATCAAGATCCATCAAAAATTCTGAAAAATTTTTAACTGAAAGTTCATTAGATGAAAAATATATATAAAACGAAGTGTCAATCTCTTTACAACAGAATGCACTTTAAGAATTTCCCCATATTTTTTATATTATTTAATAAAAGTTTGCTACTATGAATGGACAAACTTGAAAAATATGAAAAAAATATGCATTTGTCAAGTTTACCTCATCAAACCTCATAGGATATTAAGTCGACTAATAATATGGGCAATTTCGTGTCAAGTGACCCAATTTTTAAAATCGATGTCTTCCGATTTGGTGAAATGTGCACCAAGGTTAGTACTATTGGATAGTAGGCCAGACACAAATTTTCAGCTCTATCAGTCAAGAACTGCCGGAGTTAGAGGGGGCCAAAGTTGGACATTGTGGTCATACAGGGTTTTTTTAAAATGTGTGTAACTTTTCACCTATTGGTCCTAGCAAAAATTTTCCATAGGATATTAGATAGCTATTTCTTCAATCTTTCCAAAAATTATTTTTTATTTTTTAAAAAAAAAATTTTTATATTTTTTTTAAAAATTAATTTTTTTTTAAATTTTTTTTCGGAAGACATCGATTTTAAAAATTGGGTCACTTGACACGAAATTCCCCATATGTATACCGTTTTAAAAGCCCATCCCTCTTCTTTCTAAGAAAGTTTAAATTTGTGACAATGGTTCAGAAATGTTTGTGTAATCAATAAATTTGTGCGTAAAGTCCAAAAAAACAGTTTTTGTCAAATAAAAGAAGTTTGAAGAGTTCGAGAAATATAAAAAAATATTTTTGAGTTCTACTCAACAAAATTCACAACCTAAAATATATCTTTAGCTGGATGTATTTCATTTTTTTAACAATAGCAGTAGTTTCGATTTTCCATTCAAATCGACAAAAGAAAAACAATCACACTATTGCGTTTAAAGTCCATTTTGATAAAAATTATGACTGAAACTAAACTAAACACTTCACTAAAGCTTTGAATAATCCAACTGCTTGACACTTCTTAAAAAAAAAAATTTTGCCACATCAGTGTAGAGTAAACATGATTTGAAGAGCCAGCCACAGTATATTTGAAATGTTTTTTTAATATTTTTCAAAAGCATTTTTGTTTATTTTGCGGTTGTATGTCACATTTGCTAATTAACTCAGTCATCTTAACTAGTGTGAGAATTTCGTTAAATATTGTGTTATTTGATGAACAAATTTGAAGAAAACAAAATTATGAGTACATTTTCAAATAATGGCGTCATCACTTTAAATAATAATGTCTGATGGCAATTAATATTCATACGGCATTTGTAAAAAAATTGCAAACAAAACAAATTCCTTACAATATACATCTCGAATGTTTGTTTAATATTGTATTTAATATTATTATTGTGTTGCATTGAAAGCCTAAAACTTAGAAGAACTGCTGCTACGTACATTTTGCAGTTTATACTTTCACATGTTTGATGAGTATTAGAACTTTAAAAATGTCAGGTTATTAATTAATAATAAGTGATCAAAGCTTAATTCCACGAAAATTAATTTGTGCCCTTTCAACATCAGTAATAAATCGGTTGTATGTATCCTGTGTGAATCTGAAAGCTGTGTTATCCTCTGATTTTACATAAATGTGTCTACGGTACGTAAGATTATACAACCCAGAGCATTCGGCTGTAATAGCGGTTTTTTTTTAACATTTTAACAGTCATTCGTTTGATTAGTTGATTTAAAAATACCTCCACACGAATGAGAACTTAAAATATTTCTCAAAATGATATGTTTGTAATACATTGGCATGTAGCCGCTGTAGTCTAGTTGGTATTGTGTCGGCTTATTAGACGTGAGGCCACGGTTAAAACCATACGTCAGATACCTCCAACAAAACGAAATATGAAAAATATTTCTTCGGTGACTGCCTCTCAGCAGATTTCTAGCAAAAACTCTGAGAGTTAATGAAATGTGAGAAGCTAGATCGTAATCCTAACGGAAGGGTTGTACTGACCAATTATGTGTGTATTTAACACAGTGGCATTATTAACAGATGAGAAATTGTCCGTTTAACAATATATGTTTCTTATGCTATGTTCAGACATGCACTTTTATTAAGTCAATATTCGGTTTATTGAGTACAATATTTTAAGTGTTTAGACATAACAATATATGCAGTTCAGCTGCTTATTCAATATTCATTTGACAGCTAGTAAACCAAACAGCTAGTTGTTTCAACAACATTGTTTTTGTTTTGTTTGTTGTTTTTTGTTTTTTTTTGTCGTTGTTGATATTTGAGTTCGAAAAATTGTAATATGCTCACTGAATGTACTTATGACAGTGCTATATTTCAAGTTTTAATCAATATTATAACAATTTATGAATTTATTGAGCAATAATTAATTGACATTTTATATAAAATATTGAGAACAATAATGCCGTTTATTGCGATTTACTTAATATAAGTGTATGTCTGAACATAGTATTAAAATATGATTTTGCTCAAAAACATTCAGGAATTTATCGATAACTCTCTTTACAATATTTACACTTTATTTGTTTGTAAAGTACGAATGTGAACTGTGCCATGCCTGGATATATTGTTAGTTCTTGATTTTGTGTCTATGGATGCTATGTTGTAATTGCGATTTGACTATCGGTGAAGATAATTAAATCCTTTGTGATAAGTTTGTACAAATTTGCCCTGGCCCTGATTATTCTCCCTCCCTGGAAGTCGGAGGCGTTGTTCATAACAACAAGTCGCTACGGCCATCCGCTCCATGGATTCGTTTGACGAAGAAAGTCTATCTGTATTTTTATTAAGAGCATTACAATTCTTCTTGCATACTATTTCCGATGCAATTACCTTTTCTGTGAACTAATGAGGCTTGTTTATGTGTGTGCGAACTTATCGGTACTATACGGCCGTGGCAGACATTTTTTATAATTATTTTCTGAATATTATTTATTTTACTCGCTGCATTTGCTTGAAGATGCCACCAACTTCGGCTTCGAAACTGAGTGAAATTTTTCCAACCAATGTTCCTTGAACTTTTCTCTCCTCTCCACAGATAAACAAAAAATTAGCCTTTTGCTGGGTTTATTTACTTCAATTTACTGTCAATAATATAAAAACTTATCTCGTAAGAACTTGAACTCCGTATGACGACTTAAACGAAACTTTTAATGGCACACTTAACAATAACAATTCACAAATCCCGTTTATGTCTAAGCCAGAGAACGAACTTCGCTTCTATTTTATAATGATAAAATGAATGCTACAGATTAGATGGTAATATTACCAGTAAATTTTGAGGATAAAACAATTTTTAACATGTATACGCTCACTTTTTAGGCCCCCCTACAATAGGATTTCACACAACAAAACTGATCTATAGGAGCATACCTGGCAACTGCCACCTCATTTAATTAACTTCAGTAAATTCAATTAAAATTTTTTATTCAAATTATAAAAGCCTAGTGTGGCATAAGCATGAATTTACTTAAGTTTACCTGCAGTGCAAAGTCTACCATAGTTCGCTTCATTCATAGCCGTCTGATAACCAAAACTAAAGAATTAAATTTAAAAATTCAGTTCAATTTTAATTTTTATGCAAATTTTATAGAAATTATTTAATTTTAATAAATGGTGTGTAAAGATAAACATACACATTCAATTGTATATATTTATAAACGCAGATAACAAGGAAATACAAATTAACATGCACATTAACATGCTAATTTTACGGAAATACATTGTCTTGTGAATGTTATTTTAACAAATTTCATATATTTTTTTAAAAGTGTTTATTTTTGCATTGTCATCTGGGGTTTTGCAAATATTTATTCATTTTTTCTATACAAATTTTTACACTTCCCTTCATTAATTATGTATAATAATTATACATAGTTGTACCAAAATATTGCACCCAAACTATGTAAGAAAAACCATAACGGCAAAGTTTACATCAAATTTTGCATGTGTTATATAAAATGACCTAAAATAAGGGACCGAAAATAACTGTTATTTTCGAATTTTTGATTAAAAAAAGCAACCGCAGGGAAATGTCGGAGAACAAAACCAAGTATACCATTTCGATTGTCTTGGACCAAAGTTTCATAAAATGCGATGCTTTTTTTAAAACATGATTTTTATTTTTTCGAGCAGAAATGAAAGTTATTTCGGTTTTTCCAAACCCTATGGCACAAAGATAAGTGTTTAATATACGAAGAACTTATTTCTAATAATTTTCTAACACAAATTGCTTTAATTTTTTTAAAGAATTTTTTAATAAATATTATGAATTCATCATGAATTAAAACAAAAAAAAGCTTTTATTTCAGCTCGAAAAAATAAAAGTCAATAATAACTGTTATTTTTGCTCGCAAAAAAAGTCAAAAATAACTGTTATTTTTGCTCAAAAAAATAAAGTCGAAAAATAACTTTTATATATATACAGTGGTGGCCACGAATTTAAGACACGACATATGACTGACTTAGTTGTGATAATATTTACAATCCTGTAATATCAAAATTGATATTCTTTATTCTTCTGTGTACCCTGTAATGTTAAGAAAAAGTACCATTATTTTATTTTGTTTCTTTTTACATTTTGTTGCTTTTTGATCATATTATTGTAAAAACGTTTATTTGAAACTGGCCACGAATTTAAGACATTTCAGAAACATCTGGTTTTTAAATGATTTTTTTGGTGTTTTTGAAGCTAAATGGTGAGCAACGAATATTTTATTTTATTTTATGTTGGAATACATAGAAATATTTAGTTATACATGGCCAGAGTTGCTTGGAATTCCGATGCCGAGCGAAACTGATCCAACAACTAAAATTTGATGGAAAAACAGTAATTGAGATATCCAAGCTGCTTAAATGTTCTACATGCAAGATTTACAACGCGCTGGGCACATCAAGCAACATAGTACCACCAAAAATGACAAACAGCAACCTAGAGCCCGAAAAATTACACCCTAAAGTAGCTGCTAATAATCCTTTCACGAACTCAAGTAAAATAAAAAATAAAATTGCATTGGATTTTGGTATTGATATTTCGTCTAGGGCAATAAGAAGACGTCTAAATGAGAAAAATATGCGTGGGTGTATTGCACAACGTAAACCACTTGTGTCAAAAAAAAATATATCAAATCCCGACTAGCGTTTTCGAGAGAACATCTCAATAAACCGATGATATTGTGGAAAAATATACTTTGGACCGACGAGTCAACGTTTTGCTGCTTCGGCTCTGATGAAAAGCAGTGGCTAATATTACTAAAATCTTAAGAAAAATATCATGGACCTAAATTTTGTTTGATAAGATGTAAAAATTATTACAAATATATAAGTAAAATATCGTGTCTTAAATTCCTGGCCACCACTGTACATATTTTTTTTATTTATTATTATTTATTATTTATTATTTATTTATTTATTGATTGACTTCAGTACAACAAGCATTTAATCTTATTTAATAGTACTGTTTATACAATGTTACGATTAAGGTAATAGTTATATATATACATATGTATGTAAATTTCGTAAGAAAGCAAAAATTATATTAATTAAATTTAAGTTAACCATAAATTGGATTGAATTAAATGGTAAATTTTAAAGAAAAGAAAAGTGCGTTGAAATTGCAGTTTTAAATCGCATTACATTGCTTTTCATTTGAATTTCTGGCGGAAGTTGGTTCCATGAACGAATTGCATTAATATAAAAGTGCCTTTCAGACACCTGTTTCTGCTCAAAAAAATAAAAGTCAAAAAATAACTTTTATTTTCTAACTTTTACGATCAAAGTTATAACAGTTACGGTCCCTGCCTAAAATTTCTACCTTTTAAATATATAGGGTGGGCCATTTAAAAGTTTAAAAGTAAAAAAAATGCAATAAAACAAAAGCGGTTTGAAATTTTCCCGAATTTATTTTTTTGTTGTGAAGTGCAATTATTCCGAGTAGAAATGGAATATTATTTCATTCATATGGCTGCCGCGGCTGGCCACACGGTACTTTATTCGATCCGACTAATTTTCGCGCACTTTTACGAGTATATGGGGTCGTACCTCGGCAATAGTATCACGAATGTGATCAAATGCTCAATTGCTTCTAGTTTGTCGGCACAACACTTTTCCTTAATGGCGCCCCACAAAAAATAGTCCAACGGTGTCAAATCGGCTAATTATACGGCCATCAAACGTTTGATGCAATAAATCATTTGTGGTTTGAGATTTGTGGCAAATTGCACCATCCTGTTGAAATCAATCATCGTTCGCATCAATATCACGATGCGACAGGTGTCTTCATTAACTGTAATGGTTGCGCCGTCCTCATTTTCTAAGAAATATGGGCCAATGATGCCTCCGCTCAGTTTAGAGTCAATTCCGAACTGCAGATTTTTGAGAAACTTTTCATGGCAATTTTATTTACCTTCAGAGTTCTTGCCAGAAATCTGCTGAGGGGAAGTCGCTGGTGAAATATTTTTTTCATATTTCGCTTTGTTGGAAATGTCTGACATGGGATTTGAACCTGTGGTCTTACGTCTAATAAGCCAACACGCTACCTAGTAGACTACGGCGATTTCTTCGTCCAATTAACTTTATGGTAATCCTATCATCTGATTACCTGTGTAAATTTCATTAATTAAACTGAAACGAATTAAAGAAATAACAAAAACATTCAACACACGCTTTGTGATAGTTCCATGTTTCTGAAATAAAAAAGCAGTGTTTATCAAAAATTAAAAATTCTCGAGAAAATCTCGAACTTAATTTGCTCGCTTAATTTAAATTTATTCACCCACACGATTAAAATATTATGCCACAGTCTTGTGGTCAAATCAATTTAAGTGTATCGTTTGCGTAAAAGTCTTAAAACTAAAACCAAAAGGAGGAAAACATTTGAAACAAGTTTTGAAAATCTATTGGTTACACTCCCAATCCACAAATACTCCATTGGATCAATGACCACAAACGTGATTTATTAAGTCATAAAGTGAATATAAAATAAAACAAAAAGTAAAAATAAATTATTTGAGTATTCTTCTCCGATACTAGAAAATGTTGTATAAATCTGCACTACATGGATGCACTTGCGGAAATAAATGGAAAACTCTATTTGCACACAGACAATCTTTGCAGCATAAGGTTTCAGAGGAAATCATCGTTGAATAATAGTAAGTTTTTTAAACTCGGCTCCATTGGATTATCTATTCTTTTATGATTTATCGTTCGTTGTAGTAAATTAACGCCTACAATCAAGCACTTGCGATACGTAGGCGAGTATTTTAGAATGTTTATCATGAGTGCGCTGTGATTGCAATCTCATCGACGCAATCACGCAAAGTATGAAATTCATTCATTAAATTACATTGAAAGAGAAAAAAGTTATTAATCCACCATACACACGCGCGCTGTATTCAATAAAAGAAAAAAAGAGATAAACTTTGGCGATAAAAAACAGCGTGTTATAGGCACGTTTGTTAAAAAACTCTGTACAGATAAACAAAATCAATTTTAAATGAAAGAAAGCCAAAATTAATATTAAATTTCGAATAATTTATCAATTTCGATTTCTGTTATACTCTGATTGTCGTGTGCAGCCCCTGCACTGATCAACTTTATCGATAGGTTTGGTAGATTTTGCTTAGTACAGGGACAGCGCTAACCTGTTGCATCACAACGCGTCGCTAAGCATGCTGAAGTGAGCTTTGGTATCAAAGCTACTATGCCTACCTACCTACCTAGATATATCACTGACGTTACATCCCCTAGTGGTAACAACGCGGTGGCTGTGTTTTATACCCAAATATACACCCGAGAGCAAGCTCAGTTACACTCTTAACCACTTTCACAAAGGAGTTTAGATAGTCTCCGACCCCTAACGAAGAGAGAAATCACGTCCAAATGCATGGCTTCGAATTGGTACTTACTTATGGTGATGCAATCAATGGTATACTTTTGCATATCGTGTGGTTGCATCATTGTGCGTGGGGGCGCTGGTAGACGCATTGTTTCCAACCGTGCTTAGAGCACCGTGGGGTAAGCCATCGTGGCGATACTCACGTAAACCCTGGACTAATCACTGACGTTAATACAATATAATAAAATTTATTCAACTGAAATATAATTCAATTCCGAATTTATAATGCAATTAAAACTCAAAATAAAAATGAAAATTTTGTCTAGTAGGTAGTGTATTGGCTTATTAGACTGGAGTCCGTAGTTCAAACTCCAACTCAGAAGTCTGGAACAAAAAGAAATATATGAAAAAATATTTCATCGGTGACGTTCTCTCATCAGGGTTCTGGCAAAAACTCTCAAAATTGCCGTGACGAAGTTTCCCAAAAACCTGACGTTCGAAGTCAACTTTAAAGTGTAGGTCCCTCCACTCACTGGAAGGCAAATCACATCTTCACTTTAGCAGCAGTATGACTGGGTCATTAACTTGTTAGAAGTAATAACCATAAGTTGCCGTAGTCCAGTAGGTAGTGTGCGGCTTGTTAGACGTGAGACCGCGGTTCAAATCTCCGATCAGACATCTTTAACAAAACAAAATATGAAAAAATATTTCTTCGGCGACTTCCCCTCAGGAGATTTCCTGGCAAAATCTCGATTCGGTTTTAAACGGTAGGTCGCGCCACTCATGTTTAAAATTAACCCACACAACATAAGTGGTGTGAAAAGCTAGGTCGTAATCCTCGGTATTGTGCTACCGAGGTCATGCTATTTCAGGCAAGTTCTTTGAATTGAGCTCCTTCTTTTTTTCCTCCATGCTGAATGAAGTCAAATGAATTTTGAAAAGATGTGTTTTCTTCAGACGAGTCAAAATATATAATTTTTCCTTGTACGGAAGTACGATCCCAAGACACGGTTAAGCAAAATCGAACCTATAAGAATCTGAATCAAAAGATTCGCTGTGTTGCAAAGGATTTCGATTATTGCATGCCACTCTGTTGTTGTTTTAAACAATCTTTCAGGGATGAGAATAAAAAGTTCCTCAACATTTCTATCGACAGCTTTCAAAAAGTCTTTTAAGTTAATGGTTGCAGGTGCCCGGTTTGCTAGGGATTTTAATGGTTATTGCTCTCTACTGTACCTCATCAGGGAAATCGTTACTGGACGTATTTTTTTAAGCGAATAAGAGATATCCAGACATACGTATATCCATATGTTGCATAGCTATTATACTGATAAGTGTTTCGAAGGACTATTCAAACTGCTTTTGAGAGCAATAATGTGATCGATACTCATCGGACGAGTATAGAGTGTAATGAGGAGAGAGTATCGAACATTTATACAGAAAAGAGCAAAAATCCTATACTACCTCTTTGTGTTACAATTAAATGGAAAATCAACAGGTTTGATCTTCTATAAAAGAAAATTACGTAGGAATTGTTAACAGAAGCAGACACTGTAGTCATGGCCTCGCCTACATTAGAGGTTGCAAACAAAAACTCAACACATTTTGTTGTTATCGATTGTAGTCTGGTGTAGGGAATAGTTAACTTGATGCCTTTAGCAATTGGTTTTCGTACATTTTTTTTTAGGTCAGACACCTCAGCGTTGCATTTAATTGGAAAATTTAAAGCTGAACTCCACAATGTCAACATACGCCTCTGCGTAGTATATTGCAACATAAAAAACAAGTAAAATTGCAGATCACAGGCAACCCACGTTTCTGAATGCTCAAAAGACTGACTGGCTATAAAGAATAATTACAAAAAAAAACTGAAAATACGTCTACGGGCTCTGAACAAAACTCCAGCCAAAGTTAAAAAGAACAAAGATGTACATATTGCGATATCCTGTTAATGAAAAGTAGAAAAAATATGTGGAGAACAAGGTTCACAAGGCGCATGTTGTAATGTCAAAATGAAAATTTCATAACGTTTTTATTTTTTTTTATGAATAATCATGTATGTAAACATGTATTTAGCATGTACAAATGTTTGGTTCTGTTTGTCATGTTGATGTAGAAACTTAAGGACAAAATGTTACGAATAAAATGGCAAATTAGTTAGTTATGGTGGCAGAACGGTAAAGGGCCTTTGTTTAAGTTGGGATTGCAAGATGTTGCATATTTTATTGTCGCAGCCTAAAGCTATTCAGGGAACTATATTGTAATACACTTAAAAAATAAATTTTTAATTATTTTCACCAGCAGGGTTAGGTAACTTGCCGTTCACACGCGAGTTGACTCGGTGTTATTATGTTACCTAATGTAAGCTAAGTCCCCTTGTCATGATCATGATAATGGTGGGTTTGAATCAGAGATCAGCAATGAGTATTCAAAAAGATGAGTAGATTCGAATCATATTCATAATTTCTGATACTTATACGCATTCTTACTTATTTTAATATTATAGTCATACTACTCATATTCAAAGTTTGAAGTACTCATCATACTCATATTTAACAATACGCATGATGTTGTTGATTTCGACTCTCCTTTATTCAACATATACACGACTCACAAAATAAGTATGATTCGCGTACGAACACTATAATACTCACTAGAAGGTTGTGAGTTTGCTTTGCTTGCTGTCTTTTCTTTTTCTTTTTTTTTGTAAATGCAACAACAACTAAGAATGTAAATTTTGAGTCACTCGAATCATTTATGAGTACATATTATAAGTATTTTTCTAAAGTTATGAATCTGAATTAGGAGGCTTATGAATCAAACATATTTCGAATGGTATGAGTATGATGTCAACGTTGTACTCATACTCATTGCAACCTGTACTTATAAATCAATGTTGTACTCACTACAAGTGAATCAGAGTAGTTAAAGTTCAATATTGTTGACTCACTTATATTCAAAATTTCATGAGTGCTTATAGTAGCGAAAAAACGATTCATTGCTGATCTCTAGTTTGAATCACCCCGAACTCCAGATCAAACCGACCAGTTTCCTTAGTGGCACGTTCGCCACCATGCCCAGATGTTCAAACGTTCTATAACCCAAAAACCGATGACGTCTGCTCCGAAGAACAGAGCACTCGTATAAACGGTGTCGCATCCATGCCATTGCGTTTACATCATGGCAGTAATCCTGGTGTGGCAGACCGAGATTGGTAGCGATATTGCCAGTTAGTATTCCGGTTAGAGTTAGGTTAGCGAGTAGCTCGCTGTTTACAGGAAAGTTAACACATATGGCCTATTATATCACCCAGTGTGAGATAAGCCCCCTAGCCATGATCCGTTAGTGGGGGTTTGAGCAACCCGAGTTTTGAATGAAACCGGCCAGTCTTCTTGTCGAACCTAAGTAGTTTTTTTTAAGTAGGTTTTCCTGCTGGTCACAGCAGTTTTGAAATTCAACAACCAGGTATGTTTGACCACCCACGGTTTTTTGTATGCCATGCTAGTTTAGGTTACGTTAGGTTAGAGGACGTGTACTTGTCAATTAAGACAAGTACAGTACCCGGAGGTCGAATTGACCCATTGTACAACGTCCTAGTTTCTCACACCACTTATGTTGTGTGTGTTAATTTTATACATGAGCGGTGGGACCTACAGTTTAAAGTCGACTCCGAACGACAGATTTTTATTTATTGAGAAACTTTTCATGGCAATTTTTATTTACTCTCAGAGTTTTTGCCAGAAATCTGCTGAGAGGAAGTCGCCGAAGAAATACTTTTTGTATTACGTTTTGATGTCTGGCCTGGGGTTTGAACCCTGGCTTTACGTCTAACAAGCCAACACACTACCTACTAGACTACGACGACTTCATGTATGCCGTGCTACTCTTTCCAATTTGGAAAAGTATTCCCGCAGAGGCGTATATATATCCTCTACCGTCTCCTCCTAAGACATCTTGCCTTCTCGTTCTACTTTATGCTTTAACCTGCAAAGAATTATAAATAATATCTGACATACATGTTAATGTTGCACTATGAAGATGTACGAACTGAATTGAGTGAGAGATTGTTATTAAAAAGTTTAAAAGCAATTTCGTTAAGTGTAGGGATTATTTAAATAAATAGTTTTTCTATTTAATTTTTTTAGTTCAAGAAACACATGCTGTTTTTACTTACAAAAGAAAAAACGCGCCTTTCGAGAGCCTTTTGTAAAGCCATCTGTTGTTGACTTCAAGTACTTGTTGACTGCATTTCATGTCGGTGCCTGTGTGTGAAATATTGAAAGCCTTTTCTAAAAACAAATTGTGCCAGTTGCAGCAGTTGCAGCCGTTATCTGTCTCTCTTGCTCTCTCTCTGTTGTTGACAGCTCGTATTGACAATTAACATGTTCATTTTTATATGTACACAAAGAGCCAAGTAAAAAACGAAATTTTATACACATTTTGACTTGGGTTTAAAAGCTAAACCTTCTTTGTGAGAAATAAAAAAAGCCGTTTATGGTTGCAAGAAGTTGTTGTTATTTTTTTTTTGTACTTTTCAATGTGCCTTTACTTTTGTTTTTTTTTTATTCCTCTTTTGATTTTTTGAAGTGTTTGAAGAAATTTGCTTGTGGACTTTTATGGCATCGAAAAACCATTCAAAAATAACATAAAAGACCACTTAAATATTTAAATTTCAAAATAAAACGTTAAACAACGACGTTCAGATAAATATTGAAAGTCTATAAATAATTATTGTATGGCAGTTATTTTTAATTGTTTATATTGAATATTTTATTGAAATAATTTCAATTTCACTACTTCATCAGAAAGAATTGAAAAAGAATAGAATTTCTTAATTAGAAAGCATAACAGAGCAAAATAGTAATTCTGAATTTACAGGGAAACAGAAATTGATACTATCGGGTGGGCCATTTAAAAGTTTAAATTTAAAAATGCAGTAAAACGAAAATGGTTTATTCTGAAGTACAATTGTTGTACCATTTGAAGTTGTTTACAAATGGAATATTATTTCATTCATATGGTTGCCGCAGCTGGTCTCACAGTACCTCATTCGATCGGACCAATTTTCGTGGACTTTTTCATGTGTATGGGGTCGTATCTCGGTAATGATATCACGAATGTTGGCATCCATATGCTTAACTATCTCTGGTTTGTCGGCATAACACTTTTCTTTAACGGCGCCCCACCGAAAATAGTCCAATGGTGTCAAATCGCATCTTCTTTGCGGCCATTGGATATAAGAGTGCTACGAGCAAACTGATCAAAAACTCGAACAACTGCTGATTTCTTTTTCAAACTCCATAATATGCCAAATGATAGTTGAGCTGGAAAAAAACGTATGCTAAAGCTGAATTCACCCATGTTGTCCGAACAAACATTTAAAAACTTAAATTTAAGAATACAATAAAACAGAAATTTGTTTTTTTGTTATGAAGTACAACTGCTCCGATTAGAAATGGAATTTTATTTCATTTATATGGCTGCCGCGGCTGGCCTCAAACTACCTTATGCGATCGGAACAATTTTCGTACACTTTTTCGCATCACGCATGTTGGCCTTCAAATGCTCAATTGTCTCATGTTTGTTGGCATAACACTTTTCTTTAACGGCGCCCCACATCGGACCAATTTTCGTACACTTTTTCAAGTGTATGGAGTCATATCTCGGTAATGGCATCACGAATATTGGCCTGCATATGCTCAACTGTCTCTAGTTTGTCGGCATAACACTGATCTTTAACGGCACCCCACAGAAAATAGTCAAGCGGTGTCAAATTGCAGCTTCTTGGCGGCCAACTGATATCACAATTTCAGCTAATTAAACGGCCACCAAATGTTTGACGCAATAAATCAATTGCGGCATGACATGTGTGGCAAGTTGCACCATCCTGTTGAAACCAAGCATTCTTCACATCAATATCATGAAGACCGGTTACAAAAAAATCGATTATCATGATGCAATAGGTGCTTCCATTAACCGTAATGGTTGCGCCCTCCTCCTTTTCAAAGAAACATGGGCCAATGGTGTCAGGCCGCACCAAACAGTCAGTCGTAGTGGATACATTGGCTTCTATAAGATCACGTGTTTCTCAAAATTCTCAAAATTTCAAAAAATTCTGTCGTTCGGAGTCGACGTTAAACTGTAGGTCCCGCCACTCACGTATAAAATTAACGCACACAACATGAGTGGTGTGAGAAGCTAGGCCGTAATCCTGACTGAAGGGTTATAATGGCCAATTATGTATGTATGTAAGATCACGTGTGGGTTTTCTGAGCCCCAAATACAGCAATTTTGCTTTTTAACGTACCCATCAAGATGAAAATGGACTTCATCCGAAAAGATGATTTTTGTTTTCTTGGCAAAATCGGCATCATCGTGCAGTTTGTCGTTAGCCCATCTAGCTAAGCGAAAACGAGGCGAATGGTCCCGCAGGCTTCAGCTCTTGAACCAATTAAACTTTGTAAAGCGTCATATCGAAACTGGTTGGTGAAATGTTCAATTCTTGAAAACGATGATTTTGATGCATTCTCACGCACACTCCCAGCTACAACTTCGATATTTGCGGGTGTACACACTGTTTTAGCTCACTTGGCGCGTCAACACTGTAACCAGTTTTACGAACTTTAGCAATAAACTTACATATACCGAGCACTGTTGGTCCTTTTCTGTGAACAAAATTTGTACAGCACTTTCATGCAATTTCCGACCAATTATCTTTGCTTTGGAAATAAATTTCCAAAAAATCCCAACGCTGTTCAGTGCAAATAATATAAATTTATTCACTAAATTTTATGACAGAATAGAATGACATAAGCATTGCCCGATTCGAAATAACCATTGGTTCAAACCGATAGATGGCCCACCCGAAGAATAAGATCGAAGATCTTCGGTCCAGTGCTTGTTGGCGATGATTTCCGCATCCGCCTCAACAGTGAGCTGTGTGATCTCGTCAACGACATAGACGTTGTGCAGCAAATTAACATTCAGGGGTTGCGCTGGTTCGGCCATGTCGTTCGAAAGGTGAAGGATAAACGGCGAGACAGGTGTTTGATGCGGGGATCTGCGGAAGTCGGCGAAGAGGACGACCTTGTATGCGTTGGAAGGACCAAATCGAGGAAGAACTATCATCGATTAGTGTGACCAACTGGCGTAGGCGTGGAAGAAGCAGAGGCGCCGGTAAGGATGTGTTGCGGCAGGCCGAAATCCATTAATCGGGTTGTTAATGGCCAGTTGAGTAAGTAAGTAAGATTGCCCACCCGATAGTACCATTCGAAGGAATTCCAGGCGTAGAGTTTTTCAAGATAGCTTTGTGCCATCCGTCAGGTATTTATCATAATCAAAAAGAAGGTCCTTTGACTAAGTCACCATTATTTAAAAGAACAGCAACTTGTACAAGATTTCAACAAATTTGAAAGTACAGTTTAATTGCAACACCCAACCGTTTAGTCATTGCGTGTTCTACACTGCAATGTTAAATACGCACATAATTGGTCATTACAAGCCTTGAGTCAGGATTATGACGTAGTTTCTCACACCACTTATGTTGTCTGTGTTAATCTTATACATGAGTGGTGGGACTTACAAATTAAAGTCTACTCCGAACGACTGGTGGCAATTTAATTATTTTCAGTTTTTTTGCCAGAAATCTGCTGAGAAAAAGTCGCTGAAGAAATATTTTTTCATATTTTGTTTTATTGGAGATGTCTAACCTGGGGTTTGAACCGAGGTCTATTAAGCCAACACGTTGCCTAATAGACTACGGTGATTCCAATTTTACTACCCATGTTGTGTTTTAAATACAATTTTTTAAAAACAATTTTAATATTGAATTTTCGCGACCGATTCGAGTACACTCAGTGCTTTTATTAGAAGGCTGCAGAGTAAGGAATATCCGAAAGAAATAATTTCTTTTTTTATGATTTTTTCAAGAAGTTCTTACACTTAAGATGGCGTAGATTATTGAAAATTCAGCCACTTATACACTGAAATTATTCCGTATAATTATTCTGTAATAACTTCCGCTGCAATTATTTTAAACACTTTATGCAAATTCATAAATTAAAGGTTTTTGAAATGCAAAATAAATAAAACAATAATCATTCATTCATTCATTCATTTATTCATTCATAATGCAACCAAACCAAACCTAACTTCCTCATAAAGTATGGTCGTTTTCTATCCATATGCATACATATATCACTGAACAATAACCCGCATTAAATTAAATGTAAAAAATACTACAAAGAACACTACATCTGATATAAATATTGAGTACCAGACTTTATGTCGCGGTTCTGATTTTTATTAAAAAAAAAAACAAAACGGTGTTGTATTTTGTTTCGTTATGTTTTTCCTTTGTAGTTTGTTTGTTACGAACAAAAAAAATCGTGGTCTACATCCCATACGCAAAATGTTTGAAAAAAATGTTTTTAAATAGATTTGCACTCAAAGAAATTTTTGTGTTACTTTGAAACGGCATTCTCGGCATTAAATTTATTAACTGTTAATTTTGCCAAATAATTTTTCCAAGTGTTTTGAATGTTAAATGAATATTTGTTGTATTATTTTTCAAATAAAAACCCACTCACTTCACTTTACTTCAAAATTTCAATATACATTTATAAATATTTGTTGTAGTTGTTGTTGTTAAATACATACATATAATGAAATAAGGTGCTTAATAGTTTCGCTGGTAAATTGCAGACAAGTTTCCTGTCGTATGAAAAAAACATATAAAATATACAAAAATATAACGATAAACTAAGCTAAAAACCTAAAATCTATGCTCCAAAAATAATATGTATGTCCTTGGGATGAAAGCATGCAAATATAGCCTCTTAAAAAAAGTACAATAAGTGTGTGTTACTCACAAGTATACAACATGGTTTTTTATACATTTTTGACCTTAAACGTTTTGAAAATTTACGTCATTGTTCGATTCGCAAACAGTTATAAACTTTGTCAACTTTTAAGGTTAGGTTAGAGGACGTGTACTTGTCAATTACGACAAGTACAGTACCCGGAGGTCGAATTGACCCATTGTACAACGACCTATTTTCTCACACCACTTATGTTGTGTGTGTTAATTTTTATTAATGAGTGTTGTGAACGACAGTTTAAAGTCGACTCCGAACGACAGATTTTATGAGAAACTTTTTCATGGCAATTTTATTTACTCTCAGAATTTTTGCCAGAAATCTGCTGAGAGGAAGTCGCCGAAGAAAAACTTTTTTTTTGTATTTTGTCTTGATGTCTGGCCTGGGGCTCGAACCATGGCTTTAAATCTAATAAGCCAACACACTGCCTACTAGACTACGGCGACTTCTTTTAAGGTTGTCAAACTGAAAAATAGTTTCGGCTTTGTAAAGAAAGCTGATTGGTTCAACGGTAAAGGCTCTGTTTGAAGCTCGTGGTATCACATTGAGCCTAGGTGTCTAACAGTGTTGTATTTGACAGTCTGCCACTCTTACCTAACCTAACATGCACTGAACATTTTCTTCATATGCCTATTATTTGATATCATCTTCCTGTAACAAATGCCATTCACAGTCGCTGTAATTTCAGACTCATCTTTAAAAGAATAGGAACCAATCACATCATCTGATCAAAATCTGCATCAGATAAGTTGCTCATTGTGAATGCATTTGTTTTTCATGGATTGTCTCTGGTTTGTCGGCTTAACAATTATCTTTAACGGCGCCCTAAACTGCCAAATTGTGGCAATCGCAGCTTTTTGGCGGCTAACTAAAAGGCCATCAAACATTTGACGCAATAAATCGATTGTGGCATGAGATGTGTAGCAAGTTACACCATCCTGTTGAAACCAAACATCTTTCACATCAATGAAACACGAAGAACGGATACAAAAAATTCGGTTATTGTAGTACGATGGGTGTCTCCATTGACCGTAATGGTTGCGCCGTCCTCATTTTCAAAGAAATATTGGCCAATGATAACTCCGCGATCCACAAACCGCACGAAACAGTCACTTCTAACGGGTACATTGGCTTCTTTAAGACAACGTGTGGGTTTTCTGAGCCCCAAATGCCACAATTTAGCTTATTAACGTACCCGTCAAAATGAAAATGAGCTTCATCCGAAAAGTTGATTTTTTGGCAAAAAAAAATGAAATCAAGTGTAAATCGATTCATTACGTTCAGTGGAATGAATATACTGAATGTCGTGACAGAATAGAATGACATAAGCATTGCCAGATTCAAAATAAATGATGTTTCAAAATTAAACCGATAGATGGCCTACCCGATAGTATTAGCAATTGTGTTAACATTCACAGTGCCACCAAAAACAAAGTATCAGTGCTGGATTTCCTGTCTTGACATACCAGATGGCAGCAAATGCTATCGCGACCAATTTTTTTAACGTCAATTCGTATGGAAAAAACGGGACGGAGAGTAAAATAATTTGTGGAAACCATGCGCTCCTAATATTGTGTATGAGTCCTGAATTGATAGAGTAGGAACAGACACTACCGCGACCGATTTTACTGACGTTTTTTTAATGTCAATTTGTATGGAAAAGCGGGACGGAGAGTAATATGATTCCACACCCTGTTGTTGTGTATCAAATGTAAATGTTATGGGAGATTGTAGAACAAACGATTTTAAATGATTTAAGAATTTCGATTGGAATTCTATATTCATCGGCTGGCTTATTAATTCTCAGTTTCCCGGTGGGCTGGGTTGCATGATATCCTTATTATCTTTTCCTCCAGGCTACTGATGTTCTTTTCGTTGTCTATGGTACATTATTTGACGTTACTATCCATCCTAGCGTTTCTTCAACATCCTAGCGATGAATCAACAACTATTATTAGCTACCATATATTCATATTCATTATATTACCTTTACTTTGAAGTGAATATGTTAATCACTCACTTTGAATGGAAGCATAACACAAGTCGTGTGGCTCAATCCAAAGACATTAATTTTCTATCAACAAATATTGTGCAAAATAAATATGTACAGTGGTGGCCTTATAATTAGAAACGATGTTTCTGGAACATAGTTCTCTGAAGTGACGAATCTAAGTTTAATTTGTCCCAATCTGATGGAAAAACGTATGTAAGATGTCCTCCAAACAAAGCCTTTGATCCCAGGTACACAGTGAAAACTGTAAAACAAATTAACAAACATACATGTTGCTAAGTCGTTTCTAATTATAAGGCCACCACTGTATGTATTTATCGTAATAAAATTTTATTCCAATTAATTTTAATTCACTGAATTTATTAAAGTTCTTGTGTTATAAATATTTATTTTTATTTTATTTTTATTTTTATTTTTTTATAGATTTGCAATCGATACGTCGTTTATTGGAACATGATACCAGCGGTTCGGTTTGCCCCAGTTGTCGCATTTCATTCGACATAGGCAAAAGGCGAAAACTAATCGATACTTGCGGTCATGAACGTTGCTATTCTTGTATGTTTCGTAATGACCAGTGTCCCATGTGCATGAATAGTTCGCTAAAAGGTAAATTAAATACAATATTAATTAATATTTATTATTTTTTATTATTTAATATTAACATTAAGGAGGAAATGTTGACAAAAATGGCATTTGCACTCGTATGTCATATTTTAACCAAGCCACGCTATAAATTTAATTTAAAATCATGTATAATCATGTTTTACAAAAAAAGTTTACTAAATTTGCTATTACAATGGGTAACACAATGGGTCAAATGGGCCACCAAGTGAACTTGTCCGTAAATGACAAGCTACCTGCTAACCTAACCAAACCTTTATATCAGGACTGATCGAAGTATTCCTCCAAAGGGAAACACAATGGGTCTTATAGGCCACCGAGTGAACTAACCTAACCTAACCATTTTTATCAGGACTGATGGAAGTATTCCTCAATAAAGGATTTGAATATCGAAATAATACTGCGTAACTTTATGTAGTCGGCTTAGTGAAGTAGGTATTATGAAAACTCGCGAACTAAATGATATATGACGTTCAAAATAAAATAAAATTGCCATGATAAACTTCTTCTCTGTCGAACGGAAAATTAACACACACAAGATGGGTAAAGTAAGAAACTAGGTCCTGACCAGAGATCAGCAATGAGTATTCAAAAAGATGAGTATATTCGAATCATACTCATAATTTCTGATACTTACACGGATTCATACTTATTTTAATGTCACACTCATACTACTCATATTCAAAGTTTGAAGTACTCATCGTACTCACACTTAACAACACATATGATGTTGTTGATTTCGACTCTCCTTTACTCAACATTTACAAGAATCACAAAATAAGTTTGATTCACGTACGAACACTACAATACTCACTAGAATGTGGTGTGTTTGCTTTGTCTTTTTCTTTCTTCTTTTTTTGTAAATGCAACAACAACTAAGACTGTAAATTTTGATGAATGATTCGAGTCACTCGAATCATTTATGAGTATTATAAGTATTTTTCTAAAGTTATGAATCTGAATGAGTAGGCTTATGAATCAAACCTATTTCGAATGGTATGAATTTGATGTCAACGTTGTACTCATACTCATTTCAACCTGTACTTATAAATCAATACTGTTGACTCACTCATACTCGAAATTTCATGAGTACTTATGAGTAGCGAAAAAACGACTCATTGCTGATCTCTGGTCCTGAATAATTGCGTAGAGCCAATTGCACCAATAGAATCCACAGAATTCGGACAATCGAGACATCAACGATCTGGTATACTCGAGGGAAACTTTCGTTTGCATAAAACAAATTACAATTCATCATGGGTAACATGGACAACGGATCACAGTGTTTCTTTAGAATTTCAAAAGCCACATCAGCAACAAAGGAGCTTAAAGACCTTATTTTATCCTATGGTTACGGATTTTGCAAAATTCCTTTCTACCCTGTATACACCAACAAGTGATCAATTATGGGACCATATCTTGGAATTTAACAAATGAAAAGTGTTTAGTAACTTCAGCTGCAGCAGTGATCAAAATTTTCGATTCCAAAGCCGATGAGAAATTCTTAAGCTGACCCTTTTCTTGTTTATTAATTCCAGTATAATTACAAATTATTTATTTAAATTAATTACGAGCTGACTAAATTCGACCTTATGTTCGATGCAGTGTATCAAACCAGAGTCTCTGCTAGGAATCGAACCCACAACCCTCACGGTAATATTCTAGCGCACTACCCAATACACTACCAGGGCACTATTTACTCGGATAACCAGGCTGCGATTAACGAACGTAGTTTCAACGTCTGTCCTTGTCCATGAATGCCGAGGATTTCTTGGAGAAATTTAGGATCATTCAAAGGTAATTCTATGGGTTTCGGGACACAGGGATATCGCATTGTTGCTGAGCTGGTCGGGGTCGGTATGGAGCTATCAATTTTCGACATGTTACAGGGCATTGGTATTGCCATTGCTTCTGTTAATTTAGATATTGTCCACTCGTTATACGGGGAAACTCAATCTCGTTGGAAGCTGGAGAGTATGTGCAATCTTGCCAGACTCTGTTAAACACGTATGGACAGGAAGAGGACTGACACATTTCTGTCCTCAAATCATATGGCAATCAAACGCAAAATAGCGATCCTTTCCTGCCATTGGTCTTTTGGTAAGCATACCGAAAGTCTCGATATTACAACTAATGACTTCTGCAGAAGCTGTGGATCGGAGGAGGAAGAAAAGAATGCCTTTCACCTCATTCGTCAGTACCCTTTTCCCGTGATAAAGACAGCGATTTTTGACCTCTCACCTTGTGGCATCGTTAACTGTGCTCTCTAACACAAAGATTGTTCTAATAACAAGATTTATTTTGGACTCGGGATGGTTATCTTCAGGGAATTTTTAACCTCCGGATGAAATTAAATGTGGTATGACAATGGGCCTAAGTGGGACTTCTTCCTTAGAGGGGGTTCGCCGCCTAACCTTACATAATTATATATTGTTACGTTTTTACTTTTTAAAAACGTTTAAAATGTGAGCTCGTAGATTGCAAATAAAATAAAAAATAATTTGTTTTTAGTTTTAACTAAATTCTTTATTATTCGTACAATTCTGTGTGCCACTGTTCACAACTTGAAGTAAACAACATCAATTGCTTTGGTTGCTATTCTACTTTACACTCTTTTGCGTAAATAATAACAATTGCTCGACAGATCTTTGTAAATGAGATCTTCTCTTCCACGATTATTCTCTTCAAACACACCGCGTCTTCACACAAGACAGACTGAATTATTACTCACTCCGTTGCCTATTTTGCCTTACCTTTTATATGGCAACGTAAACAGTCTGATGAGAAACTATGTCGTAATCCTGACTGAAGGGTTGTAATGACCAATCATGTATGTATGCAGACAGTCTGATGAATGTTCTAGAAGGCGAATGTTCGCGGCTTCGCATTCTCTAAATCTCTATATTTATAGAGACATTTGTAAACATCGTTGTTTTATTATTGTTGTTTGTGTATTTTTTTTTACATTTGTTCTTGCAGTGTTTGTTGATGCATTTTTGTTTACTTGTTTATCCTTTTTGATACTGGTGTTTGTTGGTATATTTTTGTTTACTTATTTATCTTGTAAACAAGTTCATTGTTTTTCTTTTTGTAGCTTTTGTTTATAATTTTAATGTTAAACGATGTAAAACTAAAACACCATTTCCATTGTCGTAACAATATTATTAATATTACAATTAAATCTGAAGTAGATTCGACAACATTCTGGTCTAACTTTAACTTAATTCAAAATATTGTGTTAAATTTTTTAATGTTTTCATTTATGACGTAAATTTAATTAATTTCTGTTATGTTACGTAAGAAGTGCTTATCCCTTGCCGTAAATAATAACCATTAATTAAAATCAATTTTTAATGAAATTTTTTTCACTTTCAAATAAAAATAATAATAATTTGTATTTAACACTTTTAATCCGTTAATTATTTAATATGTTTTATAAATCATCTTAATTCCGATATAAAATACAACCATTTTTCAAAAGATTACATACAGAACAATTAAAATATTTGAACAAAAAACAAATACAATATACACTCAAAGAAAAAAGTATACATACCGGTGATTTTTTATCAAATTGAAAGAGGTGTTGTAGCATTCTTTAAGGCAGTTATAATTAAGAACGTTTGAAGACAAAAACGAATATTAAAAAAATATAACATAGAAACGTACATCCAACGGCGTGGGTGCACTTCTTTCTGTGACTGTATATGCACCACAGTTAGTTAATTAGAAAACTAGATTTCGCATTGCAATAGCACACCCAGTTCTTTGTGTGACTGATGAATAAATTATTTGCATTTGCCATATTGTAGTTACATACTCATGCAAACTAAACTAATATCATTCAAGTATTAAAAGGTCAACCAACCAACCAACCAACAAATAAATTCTAACAATACCAACAATATGTATGTATGCACTTATCGTAGCATTTATGGCAATTGAAATCACAACTACTCGTATTACTGGCTGTAATTGCTGTATTATAAAGCACTTGTTAAATCGTTATACCCTGTATGTAAAATGTATCAGAAATCAGAATATTATTCGCACATACATACATACATATGTATGTATACATACATATGTATGTATGTATGTGTCCATAACTTCTATTTAAACTTTACATAAAAATCGCATTTAACTAAACATTTGCAATGGAGAAAAACATTTTAAATTTCAATTTGCATAAAATGGCAATGAGGCAAAAAATACTTTTAAAAACCGAAACCATTTCGAATGCCGATTGAATGGTATTCTATACACACTTTAACTGCTTATTGCAAAGCTTGATTTCAACCTTAAAGCGAATTGTCAAAAGCATTGAAGTTTACTTCAATACTCTGTTTTGTGGATTTGAAAACTACTTTTAATATTCCAAAGGCTATGGTAAATTGTTAAACGTGTTAGAAGGTTCATTAAAAGATCACTTGTTAAGATATTTTTCTTACTTCATTGTAATGAAACAATTTTATAAACAATTTGTTGTTTTTCTTTTTTTATGGAGAGATTTTATTATTTTTTATTTTGGATTTTAGTTCGCATTCGAATTTGTAACTTTAATCACAAATTATACAGAAATTGTTGATCGCAATTTAATCGATCCTCATTTAAGTGGGATTTTTAAAACACATTTTTGAATCAAGTCTGTCTGATAGTTTTTATTCTTTTGAACAGCTTATAGGTTAGGTTAGAGCACGTGTACTTGTTAATTAAGACAAGTACTGTGCCCGGAGGTCGAATTGACCCATTGTACAACGTCCTAGTTTCTCACACCAATTATGTTGTGTGGGTTAATTTTTATAAATGAGTGGTGGGACCTACAGTTTAAAGTCGACTCTGAACGACAGATTTTTGAGAAACTTTTCATGGCAATTTTATTTACTCTCAGAGTTTTTGCCAGAAATCTGCTGAGAGGAAGTCGCCGAAGAAATACTTTTTGTTTTTTGTCTTGATGTCTGGCCTGGGGCTCGAACCCTGGCTTTACGTCTAATACGCCAACACACTATCTACTAGACTACGGCGACTTCAAGCTTATTCTTTATCTATTTTTGAATTGCACAAATTTGCCTTAAAGATATTGTTACGAAACTGGAAATGGTGTTTTGCTTTTACATTGTTTAACATTAAAATTATAAACAAAAGCTACAAAAACAAAAACAATGAACTTGTTTACATGATAAACAACTAAACAAAAATATACCAACAAACACCAGTATAAAAAGAGGATATACAAGTAAACAAAAATGCAACAACAAACACTGCAAGAATAAATGTAAACAAAAATACACAAACAACAATAATGAAACAACGATGTTTATATTTATAGAGATCTCGAGAATCCGAAGCCGCGTACCGGCTTCTAGAACATTCATCAGACAGTTTACGTTGCCATATAAAAGGCAAGGAAGGCAAAGCAGGCAATGAGATTAGTAAAAGTTCAGTCAGTCGCGTGTGAAGACACAGTGTGTTTGAAGAAAATAATTGTGGTTTGAAGATCTCCGTTACAAAGATTAGTCGAACAATTGCCTAATAATTGTTATTGTTTATGCAAAAAAGTGCAAAGAAGAACAAACAAAGTGATTGTTGTTTTTTACATCAAGTTGTGAACAGTGGCACAAAGAATTGTGCGAACAATAAAGAATTCAATTAAAAATAAACATAAATTTATTTTTATTTTATTTCCAATCTACGAGCATATATTTAAATGGTAAAAACGTTACAATATTTTTAATTTTTAAGGAATTTGATCTACTTCAGCTTTCAGGATGGATTATATTTAAAAGTCCTTACGTACTTACTTAATTGTCCAGTACAAGCCTTCAGTAAGGATTACGACTTAACCCAGCTTCTCATACTACTTATGTTGTGTGTGTTAATTTCATTCAAAAGTGGCGGGTTCTGCAGTTTAAAGTTGACTCCGAACGGCAGATTTTCATGGCATTTTTATTTACTCTCAGGGCTGAGGGGCAGTCGCCGAAGAAATATTTTTTTATATTTCGTTCTGTTCAAGATCTCTAGACTGTGGTTTGAACCATAGCCTCACGTCTAATAAGACATACACTACACTACATACTAGACTACGGCAACTTCCATGTAAAAGTTTATTCGGTTTAAATCCGAAGAATGTGTGTGGTGGGCAGTACTGTGAGAGCTGAAAATTCCATTTGTTTTTATGAAAAAGATTTATTGGTTTATCTTTACAGCCTATTCGGTGAAAACAAGTGGAGAGAGTCTTGTGGCAGTTACCGCAATTCAAACCGTAACATAGTTGATGCATTTATATTCTATTAGATATTGTTTTGGACATACAAATCACAGTGATATTGGTCCACTTGCTACTAACAACTTAAATTAAAAAAAAAAATAAGAAAGCTGTATTAAATTTAAAAGTTTAGTACTCAACCAGTTTACTTAATTTATTTCAACGATAAGGGGATAAAAAATGTGTAATCAATTTGGCACTTAAAAAAAATTAGGTTAGGTTGAGTAATAAATTCAGGTCGCTATAAAAATGGCCCATTTGAACACTTGAACCTTAAATAAATCAGAAGAAGAATTAAAATGTTTAATTGAATACTTGCAGCTTTATTGGTCAATGTCAGGTTCAACAAGCTTTTTTGAAAATTGGGGACGTAATTTATTCCCTTTCTCCAAAAAGGCCTCTTTCACCTCGGTTTCGTAATAGTTTCCTTTTTTATTTAAACTGTCTGTTTTTGCCATAAATTTTCGATGATAATAAAATCTTATCGCTGGGTTTGAGTTTTGATAACTCGATTCGTTCTTGCTCAACAGCAATTTCCTAAGAACGTCAGCTGTATGCTCAGGGTCATTGCTCTTGTACAAATCAAACTTTATTCCAAGCAAAATTTTTAAAAACTGCATTTTGTCCAGTAGTCACCGTAGTCTAGTCGGTACTGTGTTAGCTTATTAGACTACAGGTCAGACATCTTCATCAAAACGAAATATGAAAAAATATTTCTTCGGCGACTTTCTCTTAGCAGTCTTCTAGCAAAAGCTCTGAGAGTAAATAAAATTGACATAAAAAGTTTCACAAAAAGACTCTGTTGTTCGGAGTCGACATTAAACTGTAGGTCCCGCCATTCATGTGTAAAATTAACACACACAACATAAGTGGTGTAAGAACCTACGCCGTAATCCTGACTGAAGGGTTGTAATAACCAATTATATATGATTTGCAGGCATAACTCACAATTTCGAGGAAAGTTGCTAATGTAAGTTAGTTGAGTACAACGAAAAGAGAATTGATGAATGTGGTACCCCCACAACGAATTTGAACGCTCGCATGAAGAAGACCAGATTGTTTTCGACCCATTAAATATGATGAAAGAATTTCAATGAATGTAGACGTAAAGTTAAATAAGTGTTTATATTTTTTAGCATAGGATATTACTATTATTATGACTGTATAGTACGTCTGCAAATGATCCAGTAGAATAAGAACATTTAGCTTACCGGCATTGAGTTCCCGTCGCAAGTTTACAGTAACATTGATAAGAGGCACAGTCTTACGCCTTAGTCGAAATCCACGTTGTTTTTCAAAACAGAAATTATTTTCATGTATGAATTTACTGATTCGAGTATATATGTACATTCGTATCAGAAATCAGCAATGAGTATTCAAAAAGATTAGTAATTCGAATCATACTCATAATATCTGATACTTATACGCATTCATACTTATTTTAATATCACACTCATACTACTCATATTCAAAGTTTGAAGTACTCATCGTACTCATACTTAACAATACGCATGATGTTGTTGATTTCGTCTCTACTTTGCTCAACATTTACAAGAATCACAAAATAAGTATGATTCGCTTCCGAACACTACAATACTCACTAGAAGGTTGTGTGTTTGGTTTGCTTGCTGTCTTTGCCTTTTTCTTTCTTCTTTTTTTTTGTAAATGCAACAACAACTAAGACTGTAAATTTTGATGAATGATTCGAATCATTCGCATCATTTATGAGTATTATAAGTATTTTTCTAAATTTATGAATCTAAATGAGCAGGCTTATGAATCAAACATGTTTTGAATGGTATGAGTTTGATGTCAACGTTCTACGCATACTCATTGCAACCAGTACTTATAAATCAATCTTGTAGTAAGTATGAATGAGTCAGAGTAGTTAAATTTCAATACTGTTGACTCATTTATATTCAAAATTTCATGAGTACTTATAAGTAGCGATCTCTAATTCGTATACGAGTAAACCAATTTCACTATGATCCACTGTACATACATATATTTTGTAAATTATTTTGTATTTTTAATTTTGTTTTCATTTCTTTGGTTTTTTTTTCTTTTCTTTCAGATGTCGACTGTAGTAACACCCAAGGCTATGACACGGGCATTGGTGGTTCAACATCCACAATTGTAAGCCCTCTGGGCTCACCACAGCCTCAGTTAAGATCACAAGTTCAACGTGCAAATGAGCTTGCTTTGGATCGATACATGCAGGTGAGTAAATACAGGCATTATTTGTATATAAAACTTTAAAATAAAGCTGGTATTGTGTGTACAATGTTCCAATTAATATTTTTTTCTTAAATCAAAGTTTCTATAATTTTGTTTTTTACAATATAGTGCTTTATACTTTGAATGATAGAAATTGAATTCGATGTTAGTTCAGAAAATCCTTATACAAGCCATGAAAAACATTCATGCATTCACAACGAGCAACTGTATGGGATGGATTTTAATTAGACAATGTGATTGGTTCTTATTTTTCTGAAGATGAATCTGGAATTACAGCGACTTTGAACGACATTTTTTGCTACAGGAAGATGATAACATAGAATAGGCATTTGAAGAAAATTTTCAATGCATGTTAGCTTAGGTAAGAGTGGCAGACTATCAAATGCAACACTGTTAGACACCTAGGCCCAATGTGATGCCACGAGTTTCAAACAGAGCCTTTACCGTTGAACCAATCTGCTTTCTTTAGAAAACCGAAACTACTTTTTAATTTCGAATCAAAAACATCAGACAGACCATCGAAAGTATATCCCTTTAGCACAAGGTATCTACAAGTGAGTGCAGAATATAAATTACTCTACACTCTGTTCTTCATTGGCAACTCCGCAGTTGCGTCAGTAGTAGTAATATTACATCTTACGCCCACGTTCGTTACGTGTGTTCCTATGAGTCAATGTCCGACAATTAAAACATGTACATGTAGTTCCTTCTTTTCAAAAATCTGTTCATCCAATATCAAAATCGAGTTCGACCTTCCTATTGGGAAGCACGTCTGCCCTGACATTCTCCTGTATGTTACTATATCACAGGTTATAGGACGGATATTCTATATCCACGAAAATAATGTGAGTCCCCTATGCCGCGATGTACATCAAGTCCTGTTTTCGCCAACAAATTGGCCGCCAATTGATCGCCTCTTTTAATCCTTAAAGTAATTTGTTCGAAAGCAAACGATACATTATTACTGGTTCGGACAAGAGAGGGAGACTTTCCGAGATAAGTATAACGGCGCCGCATATCAAATAATCCAGCTGTGTCAAATCGCAGTTTCTTGGCGGCCAATTGACATTACTATTTCGGCTAATTAAACGGTTATCAAACGTTTGTCGCAATAAATCGATTATGGCATAAGACGTGTATCAAGTTGCAGCATCCTGTTGAAACCAAACATCGTTCACATCTATAAAATGAAGAGCGAGTACAAAAAAAAAAAGGGTTTTCATGGTGCGATAGCTGACTCCATTTTCCGTAATGGTTGCGCTCATGCCTCTGCTCCACAAGCCGCAACAAACAGTCACTTGTAATGGCTGCATTGGATTTTGAAAGACCACATGTGGGCAGTTTTGCTTATTAACGTACCCACCAAGATGAAAATGAGTTTCATCCGAAAAGATCGACATCATCGTGCAGATTCTCATTGGCCTAATAAATCCCAAAGCTGCAACGTAATGGGTGCATTGGCTTCTGTAATACCATGTGTGCGTTTTCTGAGCTCCAAATACGGCAATTAAGCTTATTAAGCTTCATCCGAAAAGTTGATTTTTTTTAACAAAAAAATTTCCGACCAATTGTTTCTTTTTTTGAAATAAATTTCCAATAAATCCCAACATTGCTCAAGTATAAATCGATTCGTTACGTTCAGTGGAGATAATATTCGGAATTTTGTGACAGAATAGAATGACATAAGTATTGCCAGATTCGAAATAACCAATGATTCAAATTTAAACCGATTGATGGCCCACCCGATACAAGTAGACCGGTCTCTGCCGGTCTCCACGTTTAATGCCATATGCATTACACTGCCTTTATACCATCCTCTGTCCCGGCAGTAACTGTGATTGCGCTCTGGGCAAAACTCCACACCACTCGCTAGTTATAGACCTATCTACAGAGAATGTATTCTGGTTGGTATTAGAGGCTGCGTCACAGTTGTCCATTACACTTTTAGCCTACTGTATCGAAGATTTGAAGTTACCGTAGTCTAGTAGGCAGTGTGCTGGCTTATAAAACGTAAGGCCACGGTTCAAACCCCAGATCAGACATCAAAACGCAATAAGAAAAAACATTTCTTCAGCGACTTCCTCTCAGCAAATTTCCTGGCGAGTAAATAAAATTGCCATGAAAAGTTTCTCAAAAATCTGTCGTTCGGAGTCGACTTTAAACTGTGGGTCCCGTCACTCATGTATAGAATTCATACTTACGACATAAGTAAGTGGTGTGAGAAGGTTAGGCTAGGTTAGAGGACGTGTACTTGTCAATCACGACAAGTACAGTACCTGGAGGTCGAACTGACCCATTGTACAATGTTCTAGTTTCTCACACCACTTATGTTGTGTGTGTTAATTTTTATACATGAGTGGTGGGACCTACAGTTTAAAGTCGACTCCGAACGCCAGATTTTTGGGAAACTTTTCATGGCAATTTTATTTACTCTCAGAGTTTTTGCCAGAAATCTACTGAGAGGAAATCGTCGGAGACATACTTTTTGTATTTTGTTTTGATGTCTGGCCTGGGGCTCGAACACACTACCTACTAGACTAAGGCGACTTCAAGTGGTGTGAGAAGCTTGGCCGTAAGTCTGACTAAAGGGGTGTAAATACAAAATATGTATGTGCTCGTATGTATGTATGTATGTATGCATCGAAAATTTCTGTGTTGTATTTAATGTGCATTCATTCTAGTTCACTACTGTTGCCTATAATTTGTATCGAACTGACCACGAACAAGATAAATCGTTAATTATACTAGCATGTCTTAATCGCTTCAATCTTTAGAGTATCGTCGTAAGATAACATGTATTTTAAGTCTTCAAAAATATTAATTTTTTTTTTGTTTTAAATTATTGTAAATAAAAAAATAATGAGTGTTAATGCAAGCAAAAATTAGCGTCTGACATATTTAAAAATGTTAAAACAAGTAAATTATTAAAAAAAAAAGTGCAACAACTAATGAACAAACAATAACGTAAACCGTACATACGTACATTTCCTATCAATAAAAATTTTTTTTATCTAATTAGCGTCAATTCAGCAAGTTGCAATTGAATCCCAATGGGGTCGAATGAATGAAAAAATAAATGCTTCTGTGTTAACGTCAAAAACGACAACAAATAAATGCAGACTAAAAAATTAATTCTACACGTCGTGAGTTGTTACTTTTTAAAAAACTTAAAATGATTTACTATCTGCAATGACATTACAATGATTATAAATTGTTATAAAAAAATAAAATAAAATAAAAATGAGACCCCAACAACACCAGCAATAACCTTAAAACACGAAATACAATCACAATCTTTAATTGCCCTCCTAGAACAAGTAATTTTTTATTAAAACTATTGGAATGCTTTTCGTTTAAAGAAAATAAACCTTTTGTTATCGTTTTTTTTTTTTGTTTGTTTAAATCGTGATAGATTATTATTGCTTGGCGTTAATTTTGTTCATTAACATCACTTTTGGTATTTTCATATTTTTATGGTTTTGTTTTGTTTTACTTTACTTTACTTTTTTTGCTTTTAAAGACAACAACATTCGTTCAGAGTTTTAAACTAAAACTGCGCCTAAAAACTATTTAAATGCCATTAAAACACTTGACTTAAAAGCCGTGTCTTTTAAGCCATTCAAAGACAATAATAAGTGTTTTTATTATAAACAAATAAAAAAATATCTTTCAGATGAGATATTTATTTTATTTTTGAATATAAGAGTGTTACGAGTAAACTGATCAAACACTGGAACAACCGCTGATTTCTTTTTCAAACCGCATAATATGCCAAATGATAGTTGAGCTGAAAAGAACGAACAAAAATTTTTTGTATGTATAGGGTTTGAAATTATGACAAATTTATTTTTTGTTGTGAAGTACAACTGCTCCGATCAGAAATGGAATATTATTTCATTCATACGGCTGCCGCGGCTGGCCTCAAACTACCTCATTCATTCGGACCAATTTTCGTACACTTTTTCGCATCACAAATGTTGGCCTTCAAATACTTAATTGTCTCATGTTTGTCGGCATAACACTTTTCTTTAACGGCGCCCCACATCAGACCAATTTTTGTGGACCTTTTTCGAGTGTCATATCTCCGCAATTGCATCACGAATATTGGCCTTCAAATGCTCAATTGTCTGTGGTTTGTCGGCATAAGACTTCTCTTTTACGGCACCCCACAGAAAATAGTTTTTTTTTACGCCGAGGAGGGGTAAATGTACCTAACCGCACCATAGAGGAAGTCGTCACATCCTCCGTCTCGTGGACTTATTGTACCCACTCCGGAACTACGGTGGTATTACTTCGGAGTGGAGTCCCTTTGGCCCCTGCGTGTTCATATCCGCGTCCGGATTGCGTGTCGAAAGTTGAAGAGACATCTAAGTGTCTCCACTATTCCTTTCGTCCAGGTCCCTGATTCGAATTTCGCTTGACACGTGTGCCAGTTTCATCTATGCCGGCGTGCCCACATGTTCCGCAGCCTCAAGATCCCTCTTTTTCAGTCTTAGAATGCTCTCCACGTAATTCGCCACTGAGGTCCAATTTTCTCTACTCGCGATCATAACCCCGACAATGTTACCGGCCGTAATCGTCCCGACTATCAACGTCTGTGCAGAGCGACGAGCATAATGCTGTTTCCAACCACCATCAGGAGACTCCGTTTCGCCGGTAGCGGGCCCCCAATATTCGCCATTAATTCCCCACAGAAAATAGTAGAGCAATGTCAAATCCCTGCTTCTTGGCGGCCAATTGATATCACAATTTCAGCTAATTAAACGGCCATTAAACGTTTGGCGCAATAAATCGATTATGGCATGAGATGTATGGCAAATTGCACTATCCTGTTGGAACCAAACATCGTTCACATTAATGCCATTTCTGGGTATCCAGAAATCGGTTATCACGGCGCGATTGTTGTCTCCATTGACCGTAATGGTTACGCCGTCCTCGTTTTCAAAGAAATATGGGCCAATGAGAACTCCGCGCTCCACAAGCCGCACCAAACAGTCACTTGTAACGTTTACATTGGCTTCCGTAAGACCACGTGTGCGTTTTCTGAGCCCCAAATATGGTAATTTTGCTTCTTAACGTATCCGCCAAGATTCAAATGCGCTTCATCCGAAAAGATATTTTTTTTTTTGCAAATATCGACAATATCCCAACGTTGCTCAATCGTAAATTGATTCATGACGTTCAGTGGAGATAATATACTCAATTTTTTGAAAGAATAGAATGACATGCGTATTGCCAGACTCGAAGTAACCAATAGTTCAAATTTAAACCGATAGATGGCCCACCCCCAGAAAGAGAGAGAAAGAGAGAGAAAAAATTTTTTCGAACTAAGCTCGATTTGGCTTCATTTCATATTTTCACCAGTCAAACTTGAACAGAGCTGCCAATAGTTTATGTTTTTCATACAAAGCTGAACTGATTTGCCCGTATAAATCATGTAAAATTAGAATTTGATTTAAGAATGTCGTATGACAATTCTGATTTTCCGGACAAATTTTTCGAAATGAGTGAATCGTGCTGCAGATACTCTGAGTAAGAAATAATTTTGTCCGGACAAAAATTTTAGGGTATAAGAACAAACACAAAATTCGATGCTGCGTGAGCTCACAATCGATCAAAAACAACCACGAATTGATTATTCTGAGCAATGTTTGAAGACGTTCTTTAATAAAAAAACCACATTTATGTATCGATGTTTGTTAAAGTCAGAAACCGCCATAGTCTAGTAGGTAGTATGTTGGCCTTGTTTCAAACCCCAGGTCAGACATCTCCAACAAAACGATATATGAAAAAATATTTCTCCGGTTACTTCCTCTCAGTAGATTTCTGGCAAAAATCCGGAGAGTAAATAAAATTGCCATGAAAAGTTACTCAGAAATTTGTTGGTTACGCCGTCCTCATTTTCAAAGAAATATGGGCCAATGAGAACTCCGCGCTCCACAAGCCGCACCAAACAGTCACTTGTAACGTTTACATTGGCTTCCGTAAGACCACGTGTGCGTTTTCTGAGCCCCAAATATGGCAATTTTGCTTCTTAACGTATCCACCAAGATTGAAATGCGCTTCATCCGAAAAGATATATTTTTTTTGCAATATCGACATCATCCCAAAGTTGTTCAAGCGTAAATCGATTCATTATGTTCAAGGGAGATAATATACTGAATTTTGTGAAAGGAGAGATTGACATACGTATTGCCAGATTCGTAGTAACCAATAGTTCAAATTTAAACCGATAGATGGTCCACCCGATAGAGTGATGATTTCCTTCTTGAAAGAGAGAAAATATTTTTCACGAACCAAGCTCGATTTGCTTTAATTTTTTATTTTGTCCAGACAAACTTGCAGAGAGCTGCCAATAGATTATATTTTGGATACAAAGGTGAAGTAATTTTCCCGTATAAATCATGTAAAATTAGAATTTGATTTAAGAATGTCGTATGACAATTTTCATTTCCCGGACAAATTTTTCGAAATGAGTGAATCTTGCTACAGATACTCTGAGTAAGAAATAATTTTGCCCGGCCAAAATTTAAGGGCGTGAGTTCACAATCGATCAAAAACAACCACGAATTAATTATTCTGAGCAGTGCATTTATGTATTGATGTTTGTTTCAGTCAGAAACCGCCGTAGTCTAGTAGGTAGTGTGTTGACCTTGTTTCAAACCCCAGGTCAGACATCTCCAACAAAACGAAATTTGAAAAAATATTTCTACGGCTATTTCCTCTCAGTAGATCTCTGACAAAAACTCTGAGAGTAAATAAATTTGCTATGAAAAGTTTCGTAAAAATCGGTCGTTCGAAGTCGACTTTAAACTGTAGGTCCAGCCACTCATGTATGAAATCAACGCACACAACATAAGTGGTGTGAGAAACTCAGTCGTAATCTTGACTGAAAAGTTGTACTGACCAATTGGCTACGTATGTCTGTTTCAGTTTCACCTAAGCAGTTGATTGGGTTACTCAAGACAGTCCGAGGATGATAGGGTTGCCATCTGTCGTTGCTTGGAAACAACGGCTTCTATGAATATATAGTGGTAAGATACTTAAGTAATTGATTAGTCTCTTTTAAAAAGACTACATCAAAGCCTTAATAATCTCTTAATAATCGTCTACTTTAACCACAACATCACGTCACCTCCAGAATAGCAGCCAGAGTTAAAAGTACTGTGTAAATAAAGTATCGTATGATAACGCTAGTTGGCATAAATCACTTAAAACAACATAATTGCACACGTATTGTTTTCAAGCAACATACTTTGTCCCCATTGTCTTGTCTTCCATATGTAGATGATGATTATGGTGATGTGCTGGGTGATGTATGGTGAAAGACGACTGAGAAGAACTAACATGAGAACAAGAAAAATTTGTCAACATAAATTTTTCCAAGTTTTCCATTCAAACTCAACTTAAACTGCCTTTTATGCTTTTAGCAAATTGTGCTCCAGTTTATTTAAAGAGTTTTAAACCAAATATGTACGATGGACTTATTATTTTTTTTTTTTTGTTTTTACGTTTCAATCTTAAACAATATTTAGTTTGGTTCATCTCTTTATGTAACGGCAAAAAAAAAGAAAAAGAAAAAAGCAAAAAAAAACATTTTAACAGTTGATGCCTGAAACAAGTTTTGTGTAGATTATCGTAATTAATTACCAGTTGCCGAAATAAAACAAAAACAAAAAAATAAAAAAAAATTCTTTAAATGCTGGATATTCTTAAACTAAATGAAAAGAAAGAAATAAAACTTTAAAAAGATTTAAGAGGGATTTGTGCTTAAAATAACTGAACAAATAAATTTTAAATTTTATGAAAACAAGTTTGAAGTCAGCAATGAAGATACAAAAACGATTGCTTTAAAAGAAAAATAAACAGCTTTGTCAAGCGACCAAGCTTTGAGATAAGAAAGTGTAGATACCAGCTTAAAACTGGTGTAGGAAACCCTTTTATGCACCTAGTTTCTTACACCACTTATGTTCTGTGCGTTAATACCTGAGTGGCGGAACCTACAGTTTAAAATCGACTCCGAACGACAGATTTTTAAGAAAGTTTTCATGGCAATTTTATTTACTCTCAGAGTTTTTGCCAGAAATCTGCTTTCGAAATGTTTGATCTGGAGTTTTGAAAAGTTTCTTTAAAAATCTGTCGTTCGGAGTCGACTTTAAACTATGTGTCCCGCCACTCGTGTATAAAATTAACACACACAACGGAAATGGTGAAAGAAGCTAGGTTGCAATCCTGACTGAAGGGTTGTAATGACCAATTATGTGTATATACAGTGCTTGACAAAACAATGGAAACTTTTTCAAAAATGTATTGAATCGGACGAAAATTTAACATGATTTTTAAAAATCGGCAAAACATTTGTGGAGCTTATTAATATGCACTGTTATTAACGTTTCTGTATATTAAAATTATGTATAAAAATGAATTATATAATTCAAAAATTAAAAAAGTTTCCAAAGTTTCCATTGTTTTGTCAACATCAAATATGTGAATAGATTTATTTTTTTTTAATTACTGAATTATATAGTCTTTATATATATTTTTTAAAATACAGAAATGTTAATAACAGTGCATATTAATAAAAGGCATTCATATTTTGCCGATTTCTTAAAAAGATTTTTAAATTTTCGTCCGATTGTAAGACATAAATAAATTTTTGAACAAGTTTCCATTGTTTTGTCAACCACTGTATATCAGAGATCGGCAATGAATCGTTTTTCGCTACCCAGAACTACTCTTTAAATTTTAAGTATGAGTGAGTCAACAGTATTGAAATTCAACTACTTTGATTCATTCGTACTTACTACAACATTGATTTATAAGTACAGGTTGCAATGAGTATGAGTACAACGTTGACATCAAACTCATAACATTCGAAATATGTTTGATTCATATGCCTACTCATTCAGATTCATAAATTTAGAAAAATATAATTCGTATAAATGATTCGAGTGACTCGAATCATTCATCAAAATTTGCAGTCTTAGTTGTTGTTGAATTTACAAAAAAAAGAAAAAAGAAAAATACAAACACAGCAAGCAAAGCAAACACACAGCCTTCTAGTGAGTATTTTAGTGTTCGTACGCGAATCATACTTACTTTGTGATGCTTGTAAATGTTGAGCCATGGAGAGTCGAAATCAACAACATCTTACGTGTTGTTAAGTATGAATATGATGAGTACTTCAAACTTTGAATATGAGTAGTATGAGTATGATATTCAAATAAGTATGAATGCGTATAAGTATCAGTATGTCATTGTGAGTATAATTCGAATCTACTCATCTTTTTGAATACTCATTGCTGATCTCTATGCATATAAAAACATGTTATTTTTATATTGGTTTCTGTCTGCATAGTGATTTTGACAATCATTGTTGTAGTGCCTGATAACATGCATAAATGTCAGTCATGTTATTGCAGTAGAAAGAATCCTTTTAACAAAAAACACAAGTGTTTCAATTTCAAATATTCTTGCAAAAAAGAAAAGGAAAATGATAACAAATCAACAATTTTTTATGTTATAAATATGAAACCTCTTTTAGGGTCATTATTACAACTTCCCGTTAAAGTTGGCTTTAGTTAAAGGTAACTTTAGCTAAAGTAAAATTTAAAGTCACCCTTAACTTCTTTTCGTTATTAAAACCTAATGATAAAATAAAGTTAACTTTTTCAAAAATATGGCAGTGACGGCGCAATGGCGATAACACAACTCAATTAAACAAGTTTTTTTTTTAAACACAGTGGCAACGACGAGCTTCGTTTTTTCTTCAATATGCCCATTTTGTTTATATTTGTAGTTGCCATATTGAAAATAATATATATGTATGACATGTTCAAACATAAACTTCACTTTATAAGTTACCGGTAGGATGATCCTCCCTTTAGCTTAACGCTCACTTCTATCATATTGTCCACTTATAATAATGAAAAATAATTTATCAGGCCGTTAAAATCATCCCTTTAGTTAACGGCAAGTTGTAATAATGGCCCTAAACTCATTACTCAAAAGACAAACTGTAAACAGAAAATTAAAAACATGTCAAAACAAACCGTTAATACAACTCTAGGAGGATAACATTACAAAAGTAGGTCCAAAAAGTTACACGACCAGAGAAACAGGGAAGCATAAATAATAATTAAAAATAATTTATACTTGGTTAAATAAATTTTGACATCTTCTTATCTTTTTCATAATTCCTGTGAAACTCAGCTGAGTTAGCCTCAAGCCATATTTAAAATAAATACAGGGGCGTGAAATTATGTTTTCATTTATTTGCAAATGAAAAAAAAATTAATTAAAAATGTTTTCGTAAAAATATTCAATTAAGCTTTTCAAAACTTTACACAACTGAAAATAATGGTAACCGAAAAAGGTGTTAACAAAATTTTGCTGTTAAGAAAATTTAGGTTAAACGTGAAAGGTTCGATAATATCATTTAAAAGTTTGTTTTTTTTTTCATGGTTGAGAAATTAAAACTTTCTTTGGCGCAAATGTTATTAAAGGTTTTAAACAGATATTCAGGCACTTATTCTTTTGCAAATCTTTCTTGAAATCAATTCCAGCGCCATCATCATCTTGACTACTTCTTTTTCTTAGAAGCGAATCATTTTACGTGTCGAAAAGATTACTGTTTGCAGGTTTTTTTTTTCTTTGTTTTGAAAGTGAAAGTCTCTTGAACATTTTAATTCTATTTTTTCTTTTTAATTTTCTCCTTTTTTTCAATTTGTATTTATAATTTAATACTCGTATGTGATTGTTACTTTTGTTTTCATTTTATTTTTATTTATTTTTTTTATATTTTTTATTACAATTGATTAACATTTGAAAACTAACCCGCAGTAGTTGTTATTTTAAAACAAACTGTGTGAAATCATGGGAGCATAATAAATATGAAAAAATATTCAAAAGACAATAAATATTATTGATGACTTTAAGCCGTGGTCTTCAATTGAAATTTTGTTAAACTTTTTATTACGATATTGTTTGTTTTGTACTTTCTTCTTTTTATTATTATTACATGCCGTATAACGATGTACACAGTGTTATAGGTAACTAACTAAGCCATATCCATAGTACGTATGTATGTAAAACACTGAAAGAAATTTTGTTAATATTATTATTATTTGGTCATGATAAACCACCAGTCAGGATTACGACCTAGCTTCTCACACTTCTCATGTTGTATGTGTTACTTTTATACATGAGTGGCGGGACCCACAATTTAAAGTCGGCTCCAAACGACAGATTTTGGAGAAACTTGTAATGGCAGTATTTTATTTACTCGCAGTTTTTGCCAGAAATCTGCTGAGAGGAAGTCAACAGAGGAAACTTTTTTTGCCTTTTTTAAACCTTGGCCCAACACACTACCTACTAGACTAAGGCAACTTCATCTTCATTTATTCTAACTTTGCTTCCGTGTGGAATTTCCATATCACACGTCTATCAAGGTGTATGCCATTATCCTCCATTAGATTGACAACAAGTATACCTATAGATCTAAAACTTGTTTAATTGAGTAGTGTTATCGACATTGCTCCGGCACCGCCATATTTTTGAAAAAGTTTACTTTATTTTATCGTTAGGTTGTAATAACGTAAAGAAGTTAAGAGTGCCTTTAAAGTTCACTTTAGCTAAAGTTGCCTTTAACAAAACCCAACTTTAACGGGAAGTTGTAAGAATGGCTCTTAGTGTTTTTATCGCTGTAAGTGAACGCCAGACAAATAAAGTTTTTACATGATTTCGTTCTGAAAATTTCAATGGCTGACGGGCGGGTTGGGGAACATGAGCATCTCAAGCTGACCAGAAATAGCACAGATAGTAAACCTTAAGCACATAACAAACAAACTATTTGAAACACCTGGAATATTTTCTCTGCAGCAAATAAAACAGGAACAGTGAATACTTAATAGACATTGCCGAAATAGAGCCACAATTCTCAGGGTTAGGAATATATAGTATGTACTTGACAAATATTATTTATCATTAAATGGCCGTGGGGCCCGTGCTGCCACAGAACAAAACGAGATTGTAATAAGTAGTTGGCAACACTTGCAATGTTAACACTCAAAAAAATGATATTTTTTTATCCATTACTTTAAAATAATCACTACAAGATTCAACGATAATTAATGCAAGCGTTTAAAATGAAAAGACGAAAAATTATTGCAGAAACAGCATTTGCATGTTATTTTATTATACATCATGAACTACAAAAAGATTTTTTTTTTTATTTTCACAAACAACACGAAAGGAGAAAGAGGAAAACTAACAATTTTCTAAAAAAAAAAAAATAACAAAAAAAAGAAATAAATTTAATGCTTATGATTGTAATTTGCGAAATACAGTTGTTGTGTTACCACTATTTCTTACCATTTTGTTTTTCTAAATTTTGTTTTTAAATTTTGCTACTGGGGCAAACAAGTTCTGGTGGTTATCGGAATTAAATGGTAAGCCAGACCATAGGATTTACTCTACAGCAGATATTCATTAAATACGTCAACAGCTGAAGAACTAGAAACTAGAAAAATTAAAATGCTGTAGCGTGTAACAAGTGCCAACCGCCCATAAGAAGTTGCTAAACAAAAAAACCAATTCGTGCTTTGCAATATTCTTAAAATAGAATGATTTTAACATTAAAAAAACAACTACTGATAGTATTATTTATTGTACAGTAAGATGTATATTAAGATTCAAACATTTAACACAGGTGTTGTTTGGTGAATTGGTTTAACTACAAACAGTGGTCAGCAAAAGTCTTTGTACGGCAATATATTTTGACAAAAAACGTCCTTACACAAGGTCCCGATATGACTTCAGGAGAGCATTTAGGAAATCATTTGAAAGAACGGTTACGTCATCGCTACACCTCAAACAAAAGTCAATCGAAAAACTTGCTTCGGGTGCCACCAGAAAACACTAAACAAGACTTGTACATTCGATTCCAAATGGGTTAAATGCAGTGCTTGACCTTAAGGGATATTCTACTAAATTGCAAGGAATAACATTTTCATATATTGGGCCTTTGAATTTTAAATTTACTCAGGTTTCTCCTTGGGGCTGCCTATGGAGTCATCTGAAACATTTCCTTATTTTTCTCTTGTTTTATGAAAAACATTAAAAAATCGTTTGTTTTATAATAAAACAGAAATAAATTAATAAAATGAATATAAAAACTATAAATTTGTATACAAACTTTTGGCTAAAATTCATGAAATTGCTAAAATATATTGCCGTACTAACTCTTTTGCTGTCCACTGTACATACATAATTGATCATTGCAACCCTTTAGTAAGGATTACGACCTAGTTTCTCACACCACTTATGTTGTGTACGTTAATTTCATACATGAGTGGTGGGACCTACAGTTTTAAGTCGATTCCGAACGTCAGATTTTTGAGAAACGTTTCATGGCAATTTTATTTACCCTCAGAGTTTTTACCAGAAATCCGCTGAGAGGAAGTCGCCGAAGAAATATTTTTCATATTTTGTTTTGATGTCTGACGAATATACTCGACATTATGTGCAAAATGTTTGTCTCGCTCTCTCATCTTCATCAAAACGATATAAGAAAAAATATTTCTCTGGTGACTTCCTTCTGGCAAAAGGTATAAATGTATAAAATTAACACACACAGGAAGTTAGGTCGTAATCCTGATTAAAGGGTTATAATGACCAATTATGTATGTATGTATATATCTTTTACAGAAGTACTATTTTATGCAAAAAAGTACTTTTTCGGTTAATTTCAGTAACATTTCAAAATTTCAGTTTTGCAACACTGGTACCGACTAAAGTAAGCTTATTTAATATTCTCTACACAATTTGAATAGAAAAAAAACATTTACTTTCAATGGATTCTGTGATTTGTAAACACGATTAGGAAACTAAAAATATAAATTTCAGATCTTGTCGTGTCTAGTTTATTATGCGGTCTATTTAAAATTGTAAACGCAACTTGATTGATGATTACATCGGTATGTTAAGAAAAAGTTAAGAACTAATATTATGAAGGTAAAACAATTAAGATTTTACAAATTAAAATCCGTTTGATTCTTTTCAATTTGTTGTTAATGTGTATTGTTTATTTATTTTTTTGAATTACAATACAATTACAGAATACACTACCGGCGTCTAGCATATGTAAAACAATAAAGTATAGACACTTCCATAAATCATTTTTATTATGGAATACTTAAGGATAAATTAAATGCTTAAAAAGACACACTTACTTCTCTTTTGGACGAGGACTGCAACTATATTTGGATAACTTTATTCCTGTGGTTTTACAACTGGAAAATTACTATCAATATCGGATTTCATTCAGGAACACCTTAAGTACTAATTCATACATAAAAGTGACTTTAACTTAACATTACGATAGCGAAACCTATTTACTTAATAAGACTGTCACTAATTGGAGGCGTTGCACAGTGGTCCAAATGCTCAATCTAGCCGGACAAAAGTTATAACTCGCTTTTGCAAAACCGGACCGACATGAAACTTGGTACGTTTATAGATTTCATCAATATAAACAATTAGAGAGAAAAAAAATCAAATGTATATGTGTGTGTATGAGTGTGTGTATGTATGTAAATTTGTTTTTTTGACGACAAAACGACTGAACCGATTTTCCTAAAATTTTTACACCGTATTTCTGTATGTGTGGGTGGAATTATAGGCTAATTTTTATTCAAAAGTTTTAAATGTGTGAAGTGCCACGCCTACCTTAAGCATTAAGTATTAAAAGTCTTATATCATGGAAACTGCAACAGCTAGAATCTTCGAATTCAGCATGGACAACTTTGATATCCACATAAGCATTTGTGGGAAAAATGGTTGAACTAGCTACAGTGGGCGTGTTACCTCCCATATAAATAAAATACTAAAATTTGTATATCTGGGAAAAAATCACATGGATACTAAACCTTGAATATCTGGGAACATCTAATTTTACTTATATTGTAATGAGAGTAGCAAAGCTCGCTGGGTATAGCTAGTCTCAATATATAATTATTATAACTTAAATTGAAAGAAGAATCTTTATAAAGAATTATTTCAAATTATTTTAATATATTTAATAAAATTATACAAAAAAAAAAACAAGAAATACATTATGTTTATTTCAGTCTATGTCTGATTCACTTTCAGAATCTAGATGCCACTCTGGCATTGACGCATCTGATAGCAAGGCAAGAACTTCTTCATCCAAAGGTTCTGTACTGCGTGAATGAATAGAAGGCTTTTTAGAAAAAGAGGATATAATAGGATCTGAAGATAACAGAAGAAAATGAAAAAGATCATACATTGTTTTTTCGCGAGACATTTTTCTTGTGTGATGTTCTCTTATATTTCTGAAATCTTTATTTCTAGATTCAAGAGCTTCTTCCGATAACATTCCAATAGGAAGTGCTGCACACTGAATAATATCAGCACCATGGATAAGAATTTTATGTTCACTTGATGGCATGGCATATGTACACTTGAGAGCAGATTGCCTTACTTTTCTGTAATAGCTATCCGTTTCATCATTCTTAATACTAATCTTAGCAACAACGTCATCAGTTTTCTTAGTTAGTTGTTTTTCATTACGCCAAGTATTATACAGCTCTTTTCTTCTAATGGACATGTTAAACTCTAAATGAAATAAAAATCCTGCAGCTAATTTTTTAAACATTAAAAAGCTACATATATACAGATGACGACAACATAAAAACTAAAGCTTAAGTACGATAAATTACCATTTGAAATTCTAATTGAATTCGGACATTAAACAAAAATTTCACATTTAAAACACACATGTACGTAATTGCATTTTATTTATAAACAAAACATATTTTATAAAAAATTTAAACAGTATTTTTTTACTCATACCTTTGTTATATTAATTACACGAACAAATTTTTTTTTAATTGTTCTTATTATTGTTCCACGACAATTTCACTCGCATTGTTAAATGTCACTTGAGATATTAATTTTTTAGCAAAGAAGCAATTACTTGTATTTGAAGCAATATATCAATGCTAGTGTAGCTGTTTAAAGAAAAAAAATATGCCGTTATGTACTTTAGACACTTGTCAACATATTACCATACAAAAATTTACTTTTTAAATATTTTAAAATATGACTTTTGTCCAGCTAGATTGAGGTTTTGGACCACAGTGCGTTGCCAATAACATACTAAAAGTTATTGCACGCCACATAGAATACAAAACAATTTCTACCATTTTCTTACACTTTCTAAACAAAATGTAAACGGATAGGCAAAATTCAAGAGATAAAATTGTGAAATTGTTTTGAAAAAAGTCTATTTTCCCCTAGAAACACTTGTCTTTACGGACAGTATTTTTGTTTTTATTGTTGAGAATTTTTCGCTGCGGAATTATTTGTCTAAGGCAATTCTTATTTACTCACCTAATCAGTCACTCACTTAATCACCGTTTGTCGTATTTAGGGCTCAATACTCCGTACCAGGCGCCTCTGGGTCATGTGCGCCTTGTCTAATTGGCCATACCAATTAATGAAGTTCCCGAACTCTACTGTATCGGCTTATAAGGCGTGAGGCCACGGTTCGAACCCCAGGCCAGACGTCTCGTACAAAAAACAAAATAAGAAAAACTATTTCCACGGCAACATCCCCTCACCAACTTTTTGGCAAAAACTTTGAGAGTAAATAAAAATTGCCATGAAAAGTTTCTCAAAAATCTGTCGTTCGGAGTTGGCTTTAAAAAAACTGTAGGTCCAGCGCTCTGGTATAAAACTAAAACACACAACATAAGTTTGCAACGACCACTTATGTACATATGTGTGTAATTAATGACAAGGGTTACCTAATTTGCTCCTTCCAACGAAGACCAGGCCTTTACGCCAACTTCAGCTAATTCTCGCATTAAATACCCGTCTCTCTTTTATCTGAGCGTTAGAAATTAATGCACTGGACAACGTTCATATCGTCAATGATAGAAAATTTGACGCTACAATTCCAAACAGTTGAGACATATTGACACAACCTGCAAATCTAAACTGCAACTCTCTTGACTCCTTTGACGCGATAATTGCCTATAAGCTGAACTAACTAGAGCAAGTAGCGAATACCAATCCACTTATCTAAACCGGTATACCTCTTACATCCGTTAAACTATTCATCCAGCATGTACAGGCTCAACTGACCTAATATGAACAGAAAATGAACTCATCAACTATTGAAATTAGACTATAATGACTTCCCTATATTGTATATATTGCAATGGTTTCAGCAGATGTTATAGATCGATCTAATAGAACGAGAGTGTTGCCCACTCTCTGGCTCAACCATTCATTTGACCATCACTTTTCTCACCTTTTTTCAATAGTCTAACTATCTAGTAATCGGCAAGTTACAGTTACACGATATCAGATCGATCATTAGCTCTATTAAATTTTCAGGCTGTTTTTCAGCTTGATCCTGACGCAACATTTATCAGTGGATCATTGCTTCATGGGATATTACAGTGGGACACTAGGTGGAAGAATCTTAGAGGAGCATTTCTCAGCAAACCAATAAACTCAAACGGTCATAACTGATGACAAATCAAGGGTATTATCGAAAGCAAGACCTCTTTATCGAAATGGTATAAAAGCATCTCAATTTCAATCAAAAGTTAAAGTTTTCCTGACACATAATTTGGGAATGAATAAATAAAATTGTTTATATGTAAGTGCATACCAGAGATCAGCAATGAATCGTTTTTTCGCTACTCGTAAGCACTCATGGAATTTTGAATATTAGTGAGTCAACAATATTGAAATTTAACTACATACTCTGATTCATTCATACTCACTACAACGTTGATTTGTATGTACATGTAGCAATGAGTATGAGTACGACGTTGACATCAAACTCATACAATTCGAAATATGTTTGATTCATAAGCCTACTCATTCAGATTCATAACTTTAGAAAAATACTTATAATACTCATAAATGACTCGAGTGACTCGAATCATTCATCAAAATTTACAGTCTTAGTTGTTGTTGTTGCATTTACAAAAAAAGAAAAAAGACAGAGCACACAACCATTTAGTGAGTATTTTAGTGTTCGTACGCGAATCATACTTATTTTGTGATTCTTGTAAATGTTGAGTCATGGAGAGTCGAAATCAACAACATCATGCGTATTGTTAAGTATGAGTATAATGAGTACTTCAAACTTTGAATATGAGTAGTATGAGTATAACATTAAAATAAGTATGAATGCGTATAAGTATCAGAAAAATATGAGTATGATTCGAATCTACTCATCTTTTTGAATACTCCTTGCTGATCTCTGGTGCAAACGTATATATATATACTTTGAATCTTTATTTACTTCTTTAACCAAGATAATGTTGATTACTTTTTGTTCCAGTTAATCACTTTCCGGTGGAAGTTTTTGCTGAAAAAGAATATAATGGCAACACTGATAACAACACAAGAAAAAAAATTAAACTTTGTGAATACATTTTTACACACAGTATTTGTGTATTCGATTTTCGATACCTAAATCCATTAATAATTGAACGTTTAAATTAAAAATTATTACCACAAATTAATGGTTGTACATACTTAAACAATTTCGTAAAGTATTGAATTAAAATTCATGAGTTTATGAAAAATTAAAGACAAAATCTAAACTAAAATACAGCACTACGATAATAAAACTAAAAGACTTTAATTATATATAAAGCGACCCAGTTAACTGACAGAGCAAACACTTTCACATCAGTTTTATTAAAAAAAATACGAACAAGTTACGAGTTGTCTAAGGCTCACTGAAAAAAATAAATAAAATGGAATAATATTAATACTGGTAATACTAGAACACAAATTACGAATTCGTTAACAGTATTCCCCGGATGTAAGCACTTTCAAAAATGCTATTAGGACAGTGCTTATAAGCTGGGAATTCTTATATCGAAATCCTGCCATCGGAGAACAAATAGCCGCGTGTCATTCAAGCTGATAGAATTCTATTTGTCTCATTGATAGCAATAGCTTCGTATTAAATAGAATGCCGGCTGGCCAAAGAGTACTTTGATCATTTTCTACAGATCTGTGTGGTGAACAAAATTGTAGTTTGCTTGGCCCGCGAATCACTTCGGGATCCCTGCGAACCAAGGAGGAGATGGATCCGCAGCAGACTTTATAGACATAGTCAAGAGTCCTATTGTAGCATTAACTAGACAGCGAATCAGGTCGTTAATTCGCCCAAAACCTGCACCAGATCAAATTAGTAGAAGAGTTTTACAAATTACGATATTCGAACATTTGAGGACTGTCAGTTTTCTATCAAGAATCAATTATCTGAGATTGCGTTGCCTCAGTGGGTTATACCTTCTGGATGGGACAGAGTGCAGCATCTGCCACAAGAAGAACACAATCATAAAGAACATTCTTGGCAATTGCATTGCGCAGTCTAATTTTTTAATACTTTTAATGCTTTTTAGCGTTAATAGTGAATTTTTCCCAATGGCTTCAGAAATCCAGAAACGTTTAATCGCTTGAACGAGGGAGCTATAGAACAGGATCAATTTTGGAAAGAAAGTTCTTACAAAGCGGGTGCATATAAACGAATTTTTTTAAGTAAATTTAAAATACGATGTACAATTTTTCGCGCTTAAAAGCGGGATGAACATATCGAAATAGTTTCGAAATATTTTCAAACAAAAATCAATGCTACTAAGAGGGGAATTATTATATGCAGAATGTTTATAACCAAGGCATACTGTACAAATAACTTTCCGAAACAGAAAGAGAAAGTTCAAAAGAAAACAGTTCAAATGATATGAATATGTTGTCAAACCTGCCGATAATCGTTAGATTTTCATATTTTGACCAAGCGTTACGTAGTAAATTGATGTACAAGCCGGTCAATTAACTAACTGAGTCAGAGAACAACTAAAAATATCTACAATTTTGCGAAATTTATACACGTAGCATAAAAGACATAACACAGTGCGACAGTCAAAATATACCCAGCTAATGACATAATATAGGTTTGAGTAGAACTCAAAAACCAAACTTGTTTTATTTGACAAAATCGGTATTTTTGATCTTTTCACACAAAATTATTGATTACCCAAGTATTTTTTAACATATTTTCAAAATTTCGAAGTTTTTTGAAAAGGGCATAAGTACTCGCCGTGGTCTAGTAGGTAGTGTGTTGGCTTATTAGACGAAAAGCCAGGGTTCGAGCCCCAGGCCAGACATCAAAATAAAATACAAAAAAAGCATTTTTTCGGCGTCTTCCTCTCAGCAGTTTTCTGGCAAAAACTCTGAGAGTAAATAAAATTTCCATGAAAAGTTTCTCAAAAAATCTGTCGTTCGGAGTCGACTTTAAACTGTAGGTCCCGCCACTCATGTATAAAATTAACACACACAACATAAGTGGTGTGAGAAACTAGGTCGTAATCCTGACTGAAGGGTTGTAATGACCAATTATGTATGTATGTAGATGTACATAAACATGTGATTCAAACTTACCTGTTATCTTGTGAAGAGATTGACACTTCGTTTGATCAAATTGGACAAAAATTACCGTATTTATTATTTAAATAGTATAACAGTTTTGGTACTACCTGGCGTTCCAATGGAACCACTTTCATTTTAATAGGTCAGATGGATCCAGAGCTATAAGCGTTTAAACATTTTTGTTTACCGACATTTGCTTGCTATGTGATTCTGTTGGCCTGGTATTTGACAAAAAAAATAGGTCGACAAGAATTTTGAATAGAAAAACTGTTTCTGTGTGTGTGTGTGAGTAATGAAGACCTCGTTTATACTTTCAAAGTTAAACTTTCTCGACTTGGACTTGGACTTGCTCGTATTTATTTTGGCACAATCTGAAAGTATGAGTTCAGACCTTTCCAATGGAACCACTGTCATTTCAATAGGTCGGATGGATCCAGAGTTATAAGCGTTTAAAAATTTATATTTACCTCTGGATTTTCTGGACTTGGCCTTGGACTTACTCGGTTTTATTTTGGCACTATCTGAAAGTATGAGCTCTGGCCTTTCCAGTGGGACCACTTTCATTTTAATAGATCCGATGGATCCGGAGTTATAAGCGTTTAAAAATTTATATTTACCGACTTTTGCTTGCTATGTGATTCTGTTGGCCTGTAGTGGGATTCAGTAACTTTAACGATTCGACAATCGTTAAAAATGTCGACATTATTTGTTGTTTGCAGTAACGATTAAGTGATTCACAAACTACACTTTAACGACTGCTGATAAGGTCTTTTTTTAATTAAAATCAAGTGGCAACTCTGTGTAATGATAAGTCAGAAAAACAAATTCAAAACATAATATTAAAATTTTTTTTCAATTTCCGTTATTTTACTGTATGAGGTAAGTAATTTATATATACATATGTACATATGAAGTCATTTTATGCAACATACATATTTTAAATATAAGACTGAAGAAAAACATCGTTATAATATTTTATTGATAAAAAATTATAATAATAAAACTATTTAATGTTACTCATTATGTGATTTAAATTTTGTAGTTTCTATTTAAGTAAAAAAGATAGGTTAGGACACGTTTTGCTATTGAAGATGGTGTATCTTGGGGTACCATGTTAATACTTGAATCAGGCTCTGTGATCTCATTGTTAGTCTCTAATCTTTGTTCATCTAAATTTATGTTATGTAAAACTGCGCACGCGTTTACAATTTTTCCAGCAAATTCGGGAATATACAGGATCATTCTTTGCTGTGATAAGCATCGCCAAGTTCCTTTAAGGACACCAAAAAGACGTTCAACTGGGTTACGTGCTTTACACAGTGCCTCATTATAACGGAATTTTGGTGTCCCCTCTGGTTTCTTTGGTAGAGGAGTCATCAGCCACGGCTGCAATGGATACCCAGAATCACCTATAGATATTTTTGTGACAAATTAAAAAATAAAATAACTTACTACGAAAAAAGTACCAATTAAAAATATGTTGTGATCCCCATTTTCAAAACACCTTTGCATAACTCTTCTAACTGCTGAAGAGCTCCAAATGTATGAATCGTACCGAGCTCCCGGGAATTTGGCAATCACATTTAAAATCTTTAAATTTGAATCACAAATCTGCAATTTCAACAAAAATAATTATATTATGAATCTCTTGTCTAAAAACCTTGGATTTACCATTTGAACATCAATAGAATGGTACTCGTGATGGTGGACATAAGCCTCCTCATGACTTTTTGCAGCAAAAATCGAGACATGTGTGCAATCGATTGCCCCAATAGTACCTGTTACAAAGGATGACACTGCTGATGCAAAACATAATTCTGCAGCTTGTCGTTCCACTTGAGTCATCGGAATCTTTACTTTTGCGTAAAACATGGTATTGTTAATTGCATCCGTTACACGATGTATGCAACGTCTTATGGACGACTAGCTCATGGATATCCCCCACTGCTCAGTTATTCTGGTGCCATTTAATTGTCCGTCAAGCTGAAAAACGAATTCCTCAGCCAAGGGTGGCGTTAAACGGTACAGTTTCCGAAATTCCAATGCATTTAAATTAAATGAGTTCTCCAAATCTCGAAGAACACGTCTGTCGACCCTTCGAGCGTTGAAAATTGTCTCATCCACTGATAAATTATACCATAAGTATTCAAAATCCATTTTGATCTTAAAATGTTGCTTTAAATTGATTGAATCGATTGAATAAACAATACAAAAATTATTGTCGTTTAGTTTACGACAAAAGCTGAAATAACGATTTCGAATATCGTTTAAAAATTTTACAGAATACCAAAACCGACAATGTTGTTGTTTAGTATTTTAAACGATTCGATAATCGTTAAAAAAAGTTAGTGAATTCCACTACTGGTATTTGACAAAAAAAATAAGTCGACAAGAATTTTGAATATGAAAACTGTTTCTATGTGTGTGTGAGTAATGAAGACCTTGTTTATACTTTCAAAGTTAAACTTTCTCGACTTGGACTTGGACTTGCTCGTGTTTATTTTGGCACTATCTGAAAGTATGATCTCTGGCCTTTACAGTGGGACCACTTTCAGTGGGTGCGATGGATCCGGAGTTATAAGCGTTTTTGTAAACAGTTTAAAGAAATCACTTGAAAGAAAACTAAATCATATGTAATGTACATTGAATTTTTCTTTTCTCTTTCCTTTAAGTATAATTTAGAAGTCATTTCCTGTTGTATGTTTCTATTTAAATCTGTTGAACAGTTTAATAAAAGCTTTTAATAAAGATATTACAAAAATGTCTGCGATTATTGTCGAATCAAGTCATTATTTCTACTTTGTTGGTAATAAAAAAAATTTATTTTCCCATTAAGTTTCGTTTCGTTTTTTTTTGTGCCAATGTACCATTCGGTCAATATACTACAACATGAAAAAATTATTTATGGTAGGAGAAAAAACGAATTAATCGATAGAACACCAATGGAAAGAAGACAAAACGACAAAAAAAAACTCAAGACAAAGACTGCTAGGTAAAAGCCATTCTTGGGGCTTAAAGTGATTAAAATTTCAATTTTATGTTGAAAACCTACATACAGTCTGGCATACATACAAACCCTCATACCATACAAACGGACACTGACGGATGAGTTGACTTCATAATACAGTACACGAAGATATTTCTGGTCTTTATCATAAAAATTTATAATTTTTTTTCCTAACTATTGATGAACCATCAAAGAGACAACATGTATACATATGTATATATGTATGTATAATGTGCCACCGTATGCATTATAAAAATCGTATAACTTACCGTTTGCATACAGTACAGTATGTGGCAGTAGTATGTGACAAGTTAAACAACTTCTCTGTCTAATTTTTTGATTTTTGTTTTATTGAATGGGCGCTTAATGGCAACACTAACAACTAATTAATATTAAATTGTATCTGTACTGTATAGGCAAACAGTCATATTGACTGTCGAGTAATCTGGCAGCCATAAATATTTGTTGTGTGAATATATAAAAATTGAATTTTTTTTCTTTGCTTTCTTTTTGTACTCCGACAGATATTTTTATATTTAAACATGCAACAAACATACTCTCTTGTGTTACTTGTTAAAACTTCCAACGCATGTGCAACATACAAGTCAATCCAGCTACAACCAAACAATATTAAGTCTTCGGATCCAACAGCATTGGAAATTAACGTAGAGGCCATAATAATATATAATATATGGCATGAGTATGGTCGCCGTAGTCTAGTAGGTCGTGTGTTGGCTTATTAGACGTGAGGCCTTGATTCAGACCAGAGGTCAGCAATGAGTATTCAAAAAGATGAGTAGATTTGAATCATACTCATAATTTCTGATACTTGTACGGATTCATACTTATTTTAATATCATACTTATGCTACTCATATTCAAAGTTTGAAGTACTCATAATATTCATACTTAACAACACGTATGATGTTATTGATTTCGCCTCTCCCTGACTCAACATTTACAAAAATCACAAAATAAGTATGAATCGCGTGGAACACTACAATACTCACTAGAAGGTTGTGTGTTTGCTTTGCTTACTTTTTTTTTTTTTTTTTTTTTTTTGTAAATGCTACAACAACTAAGACTGTAAATTTTGATGAATGATTCGAGTCACTCGAATCATTTATGAGTATTATAAGTATTTTTCTAAATTTATTAATCTGAATGAGTAGGCTTATGAATCAAACATACACATTTCGATTAGTATGAGTTTGATGTCAACATTGTACGCATACTCATTGCAACATGTACTTATAAATCAACGTTGTAGTGAGTACGAATGAATCAGAATAGTTAAATTTCAATATTGTTGACTCACTCATACTCAAAATTTCATGAGTACTTATGAGTAACGAAAAAAAAAACGATTCATTGCTTAACTCTGGTTCAGACCCCAGCCCAGACATCTTCAACTAAACGAGATATGAAAAAATATATCTTCGGTGTCTGCCTCTCAGCAGATTTCTAGGAAAACTCTGAGAGTGAATAAAATTGCCATGAATAGTTTCTCAAAAATCGGTCGTTCGCAATCGTCTTTAAACTGTAGATCCCTCCACTAATGTATAAAAATTATACGACAAAATAAAAAAATTAAATACACCCAGCTAATGAATAATACTATAAGTTGTGAGTTTTATTGAATTGAACTCAAAAATAATTTTTTGTTTATATTTCTTGAACCCTCCATACATGTTTTATTTGACAAAAACTGCTTTTTTGGACTTTACGCACAAATTTATTGATTACATAAACATTTCTGAACCAATGTCCAAAATTTAAACCTTATTAGAATGGAGAGTCATGGGCCTTTAAAATGATATACATATATATATTATTTGACTTAATGTGCTATGAGGTTTAATGGGGTAAACTTGACCAATGCGAATTTATTTTCATATTTTTTCATGTTTTTCCATTCATAGTAGCAAACTTTAATTATATTTCCAATGAAGCATGGTCAAATCTGTTTCTAATTCTAAATAAAATTCATATGAGAGACAAAATTAAATTTCTATTTATTTTATATTTATATACGGGATTGTTTATAGAAAAATTTTACGATTTTCTATTGTATTTTGGCTATTTTTTACAGGCAATTTAGAAAATCGCAACAGTAGTAACACGTATAACGTATAATTAAATCTTATTTACCATATTTATGTTATCCTCACTGTACATTAGTATTTTTCATTTTGCATTTTGTTCTTGAGGCATTAAAGAGGCGTTTTGTCTTGTAAACAGAATTGACAATTTTTAATGATGGGCGTAAAACACTGTGAAAGACGACAGTAATCTAAACGGGTCAAATAAAAGTAATCGCTTATGTTCTTAGGATAGCATAAAAATCTAAAATTTATATGCAAAAACGATCTGTTGGGAAGAGAGTGTTGTGCTTATTACACAATCCAGCCAAATATTAAAAATTTTTGATATTCATCACAACAGGTTTGCAAACTCGAACTTGTTACTTTGTCATCAGCTCGTGCTTGCAGGCGAAGTTCGGTAGAGTAATAAGCGCTTTAAAAGCACAGGATAACAGAATTTTGCATAAACATTATTTTTAGGGCCATTATTACAACTTGCCGTTAACTGAAGGTAGGATTTTAACGGCCTGATAAATTGTTTTTCATTATTATAAGTGGACGATAAGGTGGAAGTGAGCGTTAAGCTAAAAGGAGGATCATCCTACTGGTAACTTTTAAAGTTAAGTTTATGTTTGAACTTGCCATTTTATATATTATTTTCAATATGGCAACTTCAAATATAAACAAAATGAGCAAATACAAAAAAAAAATTAAGCCCATCGTTGCCACTGCGTTTAAAAAAAACTTGTTTAATTTGAGCAGTGTTATCGACATTGCTGCGGCACTGCCATATTTTTGAAAAAGTTAACTTTATTTTATCTGTAGGTTGTAATAACGAAACGAGGTTAAAGGTGACTTTAAAGTTCACTTTAGCTAAAGTTACCTTTAACTAAACCCAACTTTAACGGGAAGTTGTAATAATGGCCTTTAATATGTTTTTTTTAAGTTGTCCCTATGTAAAGACGCCTCTGTACTAAAACACTAGACAGACAATTAAATGAGACTTTATATTATTGGCATAAGACGCCTTCATTATTTTCTTTCTTTTCGTTTTTTTCTTGTTGTTCCATTCCTCTTCTAGTTATTATGAAGGATGATTCGTTATATTTTTTTTACTTCGGCTTTTTTGTAAGACTTTTTTTAAAATGGAAAAAAAATCGTTTGCCTATAAATACGAACAACTTTTTGTTTATACATGCATATGGTATGTCTACAGCTTTTAAATACAAACATACAATCATACATACATACATACATATGTGACTAATCAATGAGACATGGTTGGTTTAAAAGCCGTTACTTTTATTTTGGATTTTTTCGTGATTATTTTTCTTTTTTTTCGGGTGTTTTTTTTTAAACGATTGCTCAAATTGAAGAGGAAACTTGAACTTTGGAACCCGTCGAAAATTTGTGAATGATTTGCAACAGTTTTGAAGCGATTGAGACGGCTTTTTAATGTTTGAAGCTAAACTTTAAAGTAAACCTTTTAAACACAATTTCTTCCAAAGACTTTCATCAGTGATAAGAAATAAGCGAAGAAAACCAAAATTTATTGAAATGTTAGCCAGTTATGGTAGTTTTTTTTTTTTTTTCTTTGGTCATCTGTTATTGAAGATTTTACAAACAATGTTTGAAATATTTTGTTATTAAAAATAAGAATGAAAATAAAAATAAAAATAATAAAAAAAGAACAAAATATTTTATTGGATTCTTTTCTTTTATTTTTTGATTTTTCAGCATAAACGGCAGGAGTCTATATCACCTCAATATCATCGTTATGCCAGTATTGGTAAACTGCCAAAAGCGTCATCATTATCATTGGCTGCAACCAACAACAACAATAAATATAGCCAAACAGGAATACCTCAGCATTAGAAACAACAGCACCAGGCAAAGCTGGACTAAAACAACATACCGTTACAGCGGATATACATAATAACAACGGCATCAGTCATGGCCATAACAACGGTACATCATCGTCATCGTCCATCACTTCATCGAAAATTGGCCACAGCAATGCTGCTGCCCATAATACAGCATCTACAAACAGTAACGGTCACCAGTACCAGTGTTGCTAACGTTGCTGCAACATCAACGTATAACTACAGTGAAATTCATGCTTCAGCATTTGCCACACCACCGACACGCCGTCGTTTTTTTAATCCTAAAAATTTGCGCAATGCTTTAACCGGTGTCAGCGGTGTTGTTGCCAGCACAATGTACACAGTGACGACTCGGGATTTTGACATTTAACCGTATACTAAGAAAGGGACAGCAAATGTTACCAAAAAGTTTGTCTGTCTGTTTTGTTTATTTCTGTTTTTTTAGGTTTTGGGGTGGGTTTTTATATTGGCGAGAGTTAATAAAAAATGTAATTTTTGTGTAAAACTATTAATAAATAATAAAAACAACTAATAACAATAACAATTTTTAACTTTTTCTTTCAAGAAACTAAAAAATATTTGCAACTTGCAGCAAGAAAAATTTTTTATGAGCAGTACGTCTTATTTTGATCTTGTAATATTTAGCTTCTTAATTACCTCTTGCGCAAGAAACTATATTCATTGTGACCGAAAATCACGCACATTTCGATTAATATTTAAATATTTAAGAATCTTTAAACTTTTCATTGAAGAAATTAAAAAATATTCCAAATTTTCCCTTGTTTAACACAAAAGAAATGTTTGTTTACATTTAATTTTTCTACTTTATCCGCAAGTTTTCACTCTGTATATCTGCTGCTTCCAACACATATGCTTCGCAAAACTTTTAACATTTTCTCTCTCCCTCCAAGAAAACGGTTAAGGCAGCTGATTTCAGCGTTTTTTAAACGTCACAATTGTCATCACTGGTTACATTGTGGTTGCCAGTCATCGTCGCACCGCATCGAGTGGTGGTGGTTGTCCCCACAGAATATACACAGAATTGAAACCTTTGACGTTTAAAAACGCTCAAAGCAGCACTTTAACCTACCTCGTAGAGGGAGAAAAAACATATTTTAATGTTTTGCGAATCAAATGTGATAGAAGCAACAGATATACAGAGTGAAAACTGGCGGTTAAAGTAGAAAAATTAAATGTAAATAAAGATTTATTTTGTGCTAAAAAAGGGGAAAATTTGGAATATTTTTTAATTTCTTCAATGAAAAGTTTAAAGATTCTTAAATATTTAAATATTAATCGAAATGTGGGTGATTTTCGGTCACAATGAATATAGTTTCTTGCGCAAGAGGTAATTAAGAAGCTAAATATTACAAAATCAAAATAAGACGTACTGCTCATAAAAAAATTTTCTTGCTGAAAGTTGCCAATATTTTTTAATTTCTTGAAAGAAAAAGTTAAAGTTGTTATTGTTATTAGTTGTTTTTATTATTTATTAATAGTTTTACACAAAAATTACATTTTTTATTAACTCTCGCCAATATAAAAAACCACCCCGAAAACTAAAAAAAACATAAATAAACAAAACAGAGTTACAATCAGAGAGAGACAGAAATACTTTTTGGTAATATTTGCTGTCTCTTTCTCCATGGAAAGTTAAACGTCAAACTCTTGTTTCTATTCTGTGTATATTCTGTGGTTGTCCCATTGATTCAGCCTCGATATTATCTGAAGGTATGGTTCAAATGTTTTTTATATGTTTTTCTTTTCTTTTGTTCTTATTTTTTTAAACACTCTAAGCCGTGCAGTCACAAATGGAAATTTCCAAACCCATACAATGGATTCAGCCATACATACATACGTATGCAAACAAGTTTTCTACCATTTTCGGTGAAAACAAGAAATTAACGATCAATTTGAAATTTAAAAATTATAATTTTGATGATCTTCGCCCAAATTGTACATATGCTTCAATTGTCAATGACATAAAGATTGAACTCAAAGTAGTTTTTATAGTTGCACAGTTAGAGAACGAGAACATAATTCAACCAAAATGTAGTAACATCCGGGTCAAACCGACTAGTTTAACTACCGACTCATTTCTAGCTGCATTTCGACGCTTTATATCCAGACGTAGAAATTGTACCGACCTGTATTCTGATTGCGGTACGAATTTTGTTGGTGCTCAGAAAGAACTGGAAGTTCTTTACAAAAGCAAATCTTCTTTACCTAAAGAGCTCGCTGAACTTCTGGCCTCTGATGGAGTTACGTGGCACTTCATACCACCAGCAGCACCTAATTCTGGAGGACTGTGGGAGGCAGGAGTTAAGTCTATGAAACACCATTTGCGCAGGGTTATGCATAATCGTATTCTTACATTTGAAGAGCTTACAACTCTTCTTACTCAAATCGAGAGTTGCCTGAACTCTAGACCATTGTGCCCGCTGAACAACGATCCTTCTGATGTTAACGCTCCTACACCGGCACATTTTTTAATTGGCGAACCATCCGTTTGTGTACCAGAAGAAGATTTACTTCAAACTAACATCGATCGCTTATCCAGATGGAAAGTCGTCGAGAAATTAAAACAACATTTTTGGCGCCGCTGGTGTCGCGAATGTCTTTGTCGGTTACAGCCTAGACCTTAAGGGCTAAAGGTCTCGAGAAATGCTAAAGTATGTGACTTGGTGATTATGTTTGATGAACGTTGTCCACCCGGACAATGGCCTTTGGCTCGAGTTCAAGCAGTACACCCTGGTAGTGATGGATTCGTGAGAGTAGTGACGCTGTTATCGAATGGAAGACTTTTTAAACGTCCTATTTCTAAAATAGCCTTTCTACCTAATTTAGATACTCTTGGTGAAAATAATACTCCCTTAAGTTAAACACTATCGTGCTTAGGGGGGGGGGGGAATGTTGGAGAACAACAAATTAATAATTATTTAGTTAAACGTATTTCATAATGTAGCACATTTATATTATCATTTCTAATAATATTCTTAATGTACCACTTGTACTTGCTATAATTTATCTCTTATCTATATTCCTTCTTTGCTATTTTCTATTTTACACATGCATACACACATACATGTACAAGCTTTGTCACGCGATTTTCTACCTGCTACTTAGCTAACCGGTTTTTATACATATCCTTGTTAGTGTAAAGGACCCTTTTTTATTATTTGTTACAATTTTGTAAGAAAACAGAATTATTTTGGTTTGCCTAAATTTTGTAACAAAATTATTATAATTCTGATCGTGAAAGCTATAACATCACTGCCTTGCTGCTAATTGTATCAATAGCTAGATCAGTAACTTATAGCAAAGAATATGGATATAAAGAATACGCATCCTGTCGAAGTAAAATTTCTTATGGCGGGTCGCAACAATACGACCAGCTCTCACCAAAATATTTTTAAAAATCATTTCTGGGTGAGGGGAGAGGAAGACAGAAGGAAAATGAATACAAACAAAGAGCGTAACAATGTGTTGCTCTCATCGTATGTATGGACATGTGAATGTATCTTGCGTTTTTTGATTTAGTTGTCGATCAGACTGCTACAAGAACACATGTTTAGCGAATGCTTTATCATTTTATTTCAGAATAACACTCGAAGAATATTTTGTGTTAAAAATGTCATTAGCTCGGCGTATTTCATTCTTTTATTTTGTCTCATAGTATAATTTTTTTTAAATGCTTTGGAATGCTCGTTTTTTTCTTTTAGTAACAAATGGTTTTTTTATTCTTTTTATTTTTTTAAAAAACATGGCCTAACTTTTAAGCCAAAGCTTTTAAGCTTTATGTTCTTTTAATAATAAAATGGATTTTTTATTTTATTTTTATTTATCTAAAATTATTAAGCCAAAGATAGACAGCTTTACATATGTAAGTTGATGAAATGAAAAAAAAATAGAGTATATTACTAACACTTTTATATGGCTGTAAATAAATAAATTCTCTCAACTTATTTTCTCTCTCTCACTCACTAATCCATAACCATAGGCATGTGTTAACCTAGAGGAAAATTTTTAGTAATAATTTCAAGTCTACTTATTAACCCAATGATATGTATATGTGATCGGAAAATATAGAAAAATTGTACTGCGCTAAGTCCCTAAAGACATCGTATTTAACTTGGTAAGTATTCTTCCAAAAATCGAAATCATTTCTCATTGATATTATTGAATACTACTGTCATATTTCTTTGTGTGTATAATTGAAGTCTGAAAAAAGCGACATGAACCTTATTCTTTAAAAGCTGAGAAGATTTTTACGCTCTTTTTAACGAACATTCTTGATGTTCGTGTCCTATGTGTGTAAAAAGCCGAAGACGTTTTTACCCTGAGGGACATTGGTGCCGACGACTGTTTTTAACACCAGAAAAATAAATAAAAAGTGGTCAAACAACAAAAACGCACGATGAGAACAACGCATGATGAGAACAACGCATTGTTACGCTCTTGGTTTCTGTAACCTTCCCTTCTATCTTTCCCCCCGCGTCAAGAAATATTTTTGAAAAATATTCCAAAATATGTTAAAATGCACATTCTTTATACTTTATTTTCTTTGCTTATAGTCAAACTGACTTGCTGCTATTTTATATTCATTAATAGTTAAATGAATTAAAGTTAAATTTGTATAATAATAAGTATTTTAAATAATAAATAAAATAATAAATAAAATTAAAACCTCAATCTTAAACACTGACTGAAGGCTTGTTGTAATGACTAATTATGTATGTGCATGTATATAAAGACGAAGAACTGAAATAAGGATTCGAAAAAATTGCCTTTTTTTTTGAAAATTTTCTAACAGTTTGGATAAAAATTTCGTTAAAAGAACGAAATCCTCATACGTTTCTGGGTAGCCATGCTGGTGTACTGCTGTCATACTATTGCTGTTACAAATATGAAGTGAATAAGGATTTCGATTTTTACTAAAAAATTATGGTTTCGAAAATTATAAATAAATGAATGCCTTCCAGGCGCCATAAAAATGCAAGCCTTCCTCGTTCATAAGTATCCGCGCTATAAAAATGAAAGTATTTTTCATTCATGGATATCCATGCTATAAAAATGAAAGCCTTCCTCGTTCCAGTAGTTGTAGTTGAAATACGGACGGTATTATCATATTATTGATGTCACAATTATTGAAGCTTAAGTAGAGCAATAAAAAGATTTTTATAACGAGAAATTTTTATGGATTATAAACAAACATTTAGTACCACATACTATACTATAAAATTACCAAAGTTGTGTCGTACCGAATTTCACTGAATTTTAGAATGCTGGAACGTATGAAACGGATAACCGTTTTACAGAGGGCAACAAAAGCCTTATTATTCCAAGATATGTATGTAAAAATAATTGATATTTATTTCTCATTTATTTCATTTATTTATTTCTCTTTTATTAAAAAAAACAAACAAATTTGAAGAGAATTTTTCTGGTGGCTGTATATTTTTGCAACGCAAAATTGTAGGCACCCTTAAGAAGAACTCAGAGTAAGTTTAATAGGCCAATTCACACAAGCCGTTGTATCGTTGTATTCATTGTATTGTTTTACGACTATACGGCAGTGTATGCTTGTTGTTCATAATTTTCATGTCAGAATCCGATACACTTATACACATTTTTTTCATATGTTTTTAATAAGTTGTGTTGGTTTCGTGCTATCAAATTGTTTGAATGCCAAAAATTATGAAGAAGAATACGACATACACAATACAGCATAGCATTGGGCGTTCACAAACAACCAAGTGTCTTCAATACAACATACACGATACAAAGTCATGTGAATTGGCCAAATGCAACATTTTTAAAATGTAACTCATACGTCTGGTTAGACAATCTAAAGAGACCGCCATATGTGCTTGACCATGTTACGTGTACGTTACACAAATTGTACAAATAAATATTACTCATACGTGGTGGTTTAAAACTTTTAGGTTTCCGAAAAATAATTATAAAAAGGAAAAAAAAAAATGAAAATAAACTACAAAAAATAATAAAAAAAAGGAGATTTTTTACTCAAATAAGCGATTAGAACTCCAATACATCATATAAATTACACGCTTTTCTTGAACCCTCCAAACTTGTTTTATTTGACAAAATCTGAATTTTTGATATTTTCATTGATTACTCAAATAATTTTTAACCCACTTTCAAAACACAAAGTTTTTGGAAAACGGGTTCAATATGGTTCACAATGTTGTGAGTTTTGATCGGGTAAACTTGGAAAATATAAAATTTTTCTTATTTTTTCAAGTTTAGCTATGCTTAATTGCAAAATTTAATTAAAAAAGATAAAATAAGTGGTAACATTCTGAAAGTATATTATCTTGTGAAGAGATTGACAATTTGTTTGATCAAATTGGACAAAAATTACCGTAGTTATTATTTAAATAGTACAACAGCCGTGTTATATTTTTTATATATGTCATCTTATCAAACGAACTTTCTGTTCAAAAATTTCCAAAAGTTTTAATGGATCTTGATTGTTTATCGCAAAATGTGTCAATTTCATGTTTGCACGACTACCAGAAGTCCGCTAATATTAGTGTTTTTTAAAAATATTATTATTCCTCTTTGCTCAAAGATTGGCCAAGTTCTGGTGGTCGCTCAAACGTGAAATTGGCACATTTTGCGATAAATAATCAAGATCCATCAAAAATTCTGAAAATTTTTGAACCAAAAGTTCATTTGATAAGATGACATATATCAAAAATATAACTCGTCTGTTAGACTTTTTAAATAATAACTACGGTAATTTTTGTCCGATTTGATCAAACGAATGTCATCACATATTTTATATTTTTTAATTAAAGTTTGCTACTATGAACGGACAAACTTGAAAAAATACGAAAAAATTCGCATTTGTCAAGTTTAACTCATCAAACCTCATAGCATATGAAGTCAAATAATATATATGTATGTATATCGGTTTAATAATTTCTAATAAGGTTTAAATTTTGGACATCGCTTTAGAAATGTTTGCTTAATCAATAAATTTGTTCGTCTAGTCCAAAAAAAACAGTTTTCGTCGAATATAAATAACATTTTTGAGTTCTACACAACAAAACTCACAACCTACAATATGTTATTAGCTGGGTGTATTTTTATTTTGTCGCATATTGTTATTTTAAAATGTTACATTCGTTTCAATTGCAGGGTGTTAATATGTGTGTGTTAATTTTATACATGATTGGCGGGACCTACAGTTTAAAGTCGACTCCGAACGACAGATTTTTGAGAAACTTTTCATGGCAATGGAATTTATGCAGCAGACATTGTCCACAAGTGAATATTTGGAAATGCTAACAAAAAACATTACCTCAAGCCAATAGTAATTTAATGATGGAAATAAATTCCATTTGTAAAATAGTCGTTAAAGTTAATCAGTTAATAAGTTTACTTTTTCGTTAATTTTTTTTTTTTTTTTTTATTGAAAGTTACTGTTTACAGCATCTGTAATTATTTGAGTTCTTTAAAAGGTTATTGAAGCAATTATTTATACACACAAATGGCTAAATTGCCACGCGCATTTATGTTTTCAAGTGTGGAATGGAATAATTGCTTTAAAACGTATATAATAATGCGATGATTTTCTTTTTTTAATTTTATTTTAATATCCATATTTAAAATTCTACTTAAACTGGCTTCAAAATTTATCTTTAATTGAAACTTTAAATATATGGTGAGCCATCTATCGGTTTAAATTTGATCCATCAGTTATTTCGAATCTGGCAATACTTATGTCATTCTATTTTGTCGACTATCGCCGTAGTCTAGTAGGTAGTGTGCTGGCTTATTAGACGATAAGCCAGGGTTCGAACCCCAGGCCAGACATCAAAACAAAATACAAAAAGTATTTCTTCGGCGACTTCCTATCAGCAGATTTCTGGCAAAAACTCTGAGAGTAAATAAAATTGCCATGAAAAATTTCTCAAAAATCTGTCGTTCGGAGTCGACTTTAAACTGTAGGCCCCGCAACTCATGTATAAAATTAACACACACAACATAAGTGGTGTGAGAAACTAGGTAGTAATCCTGACTGAAGGTATGTAATGACCAATTATGTATGTATGTATTGTGTTTGTCTATTATTTTTGTTTTAATTGTTAATAAAATAATTAATATTTGCAATTCTCATACAGTTTTTCTCAAAGTGAATGTCATCTGTTGTGATAAAAAATCAGTTTTTGTTTACGGTACACAAAACATTCAAAAAAACAATAAAAAAAAAAACGTTAATGATCAGTTCGACAACGGCTATGCCCCAATTCTGTTTTAATCCTGTTTTTGTGTTTTACTTCAACAACAACAACAAAATGGAAGTAGAGAAAAGGAACCAGTTACAATAGCTAAGCAATAATAATGGAACTCCATGTTGTCGTACAAGTATATATATTTTATCGTCTATGTAATGAAAAGTCTTTGGAATACAATAAAAAGATTATGGTTTACGTAACAAAAAAGTATTGGCATTAAGGAATAACATTAACTGGTATTATGTTAGCAAAAACCATTAAAAATTGAAAGATTACAAGGAAAAAAAGAAGAAAAAAGAAATAGTAATACAACCGGCATATTATTTGTGCTGCTAAATAGGAAGAAGACAAACCAGTTTATGCATTTGTTATATAAAAACATTAGAGTGTATATGGAGGATAAAAAAATATTATAAAGCCTTAGGATGGAAATCAAAAAAATAAAAAAAATAATTTACACAAAAGGGTTTATTTTTTATTTAACATAACTTAGCAATTACTTAACAACTAGCATTCGGTGAATATATAATGCATTCTGTTAGACAGGATCTGTCGTTCGGAGTCGACGTTAAACAGTAGGCCCCGCTGCTTCCGTATAAAATTAACACACATAATGTAAGTGGTGCGAGCAGCTAGGTCGTAATCCTGACTGAAGGGTTGTAATGGCCAATTATGTGCATATGTTTGTATGTTAGATAGGATATACTCTATACGAGGTCTGTTCAAAAAATTGTATGAAGAATTTGAATGATTGATGAATTTTCAAATTTATTTTGTATGCTGGTACACACGTCTCGAAAATATATTTACAGTTTTAGCTGTACACACAGTTTTACTATGAAATCAATAAACTGTTGGGCAATTCAAACGACTTTGTATATTGTATGTTGTATTGAATACACTTTTTGTTTGTCAATGCTCAATGTTGCGTTGTATTGTGTATTTCGTGTTCCAAAAGTCAAAAAGCGATAAAAAGAAGAATAGCAATATTCATCATTTAATTTTCAAGCAGCAAAATGAAAAATATTACAGAAAAAAGTAAATTAATTAATTATCTGCGCGAAGAATATAATTTTGAAATGTTAATTATTGACTCAAGTTGCGTAGAAAATAGTATGTGTTTTTATTCTTCTTCTTGATTACTGGCATTTACATAAACTGATAGAATGAAACCAATACAAATTTTAAAAACATATGAATAAAAAGTGTATGAGTGTATCGGATTTTTATACGAAAGTTATCAACAACAAGCATACAGTGTTGTATATTCGTCCAACAATACACGCCATACAACGATACAAGGGCTTGTGTGAATTGCCCACGCATTTAGAATAACAATAACAAAGATAAAAAACATTAAATAAGCATATATGTACGTATGCCTATCGAACCGACAACAAGTAGTTTGAACAGAGGAACCAGCATTAAAGACAGTATCACGTAATAAATGTTTGCAAAATCAATCAATAAAATCCAAACAACTAATGAATGAAAATGTTAGAATTTCAAAATTGAAAAAAAATTAACGAGTTTTTCATTACGTAGCTTTACTTTTTTTGTGGTATTGAATGAAAATCGTATATAAATACAGGATTATTACAGTGCGTTCCACATTTATAAGGTCACTTCTATTTGTTAAATGTTTTTTTGTTAATTTTGCTTTAATCGATTTAGTTCTTTCTGACTATGTACGAGTATTTATCATTTCAGATAATTTTGGGTAATTTAGGAAATGCTATGTGTTCGTTATGTAATTTTTTTTATATACATAGCTTACATTATGCAATGTTTCATAATTATAAGTAAGGTCAACGTATTTATTTTTGTTTAAAAAGAAATATTCTGTAAAAATTATTTGTTTCGCTTTTTAAATTTACTTTAATCTGTTGTTTGCAAGTTGCGACTCTGAACTTTGACATAACATATATACATAATTGTTTATAACATATATACATAATTGGCCATTACAACCCTTCAGTTAGGATCACGGCCTCGCTTCGCACGCCACTTATGTTGTGTGCGTTAATTTTATACATGAGTGGCGGGACCTACAGTTTAATGTCGAGTCCGAAAGACAGATTTTTGAGAAACTTTTCAAGGCAATTTTATTTCATCTTCTCTGAATTTTTCCAGAAATATGCTGAAAGGAAGTCTCCGATGAAATATTTTTTCATATTTCGATTTGTTGGAGATGTCTGACGTGGGGTTTGAGCGATGCACTCAAGGCGAATTCATTAAACAGATATTATTTATAAGAAAATACTTTTTAAAATCGACACCGAACGACAGATTTTTGAGAAACTTTTCATGGCAATTTTATTTCCTTTCAGAGTTTTTGCCAGAAATCTGCTGAGAGGATGTCAAAGAAGAAATATTTTTTCATATTTAGTTTTGATGTCTGACCTGGGGTTTGAACCGCGACCTAACGTCTAATAAGCCAACACACTACCTACTAGACTACGGCGACTTCGACTATTTTTCACAACAAAAAATTAAAATCGGCCGTTTTTGTTTTATTGAATATTTTTTTAATTTCAACTTTTAAACGGCCCACTCTATATCAGGAATGATTCGGAAGAATCGGAGCGATCTATAAATGATACTGGTTCAAGCGGCAATCTTTGAACAGATATAGATAAAGATCACACTATAACTATAAATTATATTCTGAAAATATTTAGGCCTGAGACTCAATACCATGGCCTTAATGTGTAGGACTTAGCCATACATTCATTCCTTTTTTATTCGATTTTAATAAAAATAAAATAAACAGTTTAAATAATTTATTTGTAGCATTTTGTTTTAAATTGTTACACTTGATTATTTAAATTTATGAACTTTGCACTCTTATCAGACTACCCTCATAGCAACTGGAGAATAATTTTTTTAACATGAACGTAAACCATAACAGAAAAAAAAAATTAAAGGAATTACCCGACTGCAGTATTAGAGCTGAAACTAAATATAAATTGTATTGAAACTACAATTGTAAGTAGAAATATTCAAAGACTTCAGTTAACGCTGGCTATTTTTCAGTGTGCAGATACAAGGTGTGACTTTAAACATTAACAAATACGAGTATGTATGAATGTATTCAACAGTTGAATGCGAATATCTGTAAACAACTTGCAAATATTGTATCAAACATATCGTATATCAAATAGTTATTTGCATAAGTCATTGTAGCTTTTTATTTCTGATAGATGTGTGTGCCAAACTATTTGCCACCGTTTAATTTTTCTTTTTGCCCAAACCATTCAATACACAAACTTCTTATAAAACATGAATTCAACTTCAAATTACTTTATTTCAACGGATTTCACTTTTCAAGTTGCAAGTGTTTCTGGTAAATATGTCGTCCCCTAAAATGTAAAACAACAAATCATCAAGCATTTTAAAAATAAATAATAACATCAAGTGTATTATGAATTTCGAAAAGAAAGGAAACGTGTTCTCCACATATGGCATAGTTTTTAAAAGCAATTGCGCTAATACTTGATAACAACCATCTGGTTAAAGCTAAATTACCAGAGAAAAGAAGTGTCTTGCACGAAAGGAATACACTCTAGCTGCCTTCGAAGGGGCATCCAATAATGCTAAGCGCTATTTCTGGCGCGCTGACAACTTTGGAAATACAGAATACAGTGGTGAACTGGAGTCACTCAGTGAAAGAACGATCTACACGAAGCTAGGGCACTCGCACATCGCTAGAAGGATAGGAAGGGGAATCCCACCTTCTATGGAATCATATGGTGAACGAACTGCTAGTGATGTTAGAGCATGTCGGTTGTGGGGCCATTGCCTATACAGATGACGTGGTGCTTACAATATCAGGCAGATTTATGGGTACTGTTAGAAATAAGATGCAACTGGCTTTATAGAGGGCTGGCGAGTGGATATCCAGGTGGTGGTACTCTTCACTAGCAAGTATAGACCACCATCGATTCGTCCACTGAGAATGCGTGGGAAGAAACTAGAAGTCAAGGATGATGAGAAATTTCTAGGGCTGGTTCCAGATAGGAAATTAATTTCGAAATCGAACATCAATAATAGACTGAAAAAGGCTTCCATTGCTCTCTGCAACTGCAATTAGCATGACTCACTGGGTCTATACTGCAGTGGGAATCTCTTGATAGAGCGTGATAATTAATGTTGCCTTGTGCATTACTCCTTCGGTGGCACTGGAGATTATTTTGTCCGCCCACCGCTTGATCTATATTGTAGCGGCGTGGCGGCTGGGATTGGCCGGCGCCTCTAGGCGACTGAACAGTGGCCTGGATCAGTTACTGATCACTCTAGCATTCTGGGGAAATTTAAGAATATCAAGGATATTGACTATATGATACCGGGTAACTTCAAAGCGAATGAACTGGCCAGGCACGGCACGACCATTGAACTCTCTCACAAAAAATGACCCCCCAAAAAATGATTCCCAGAGGGGGAATCTGTAAGCTCATGATTGACAATACGGTCAAAGACTCCGTCAACTGAAGTTGGGCGGCTTCGGATATGGCGTAGCAGCTGCAGAGATGAAGAGAAAGATGAGACTGTTCTTCAACTACTGGGAACATGCCCGGCACTATGTCAAAAGAGAAAGAGACATCTTAGTGCCAGCTACATCGATGATCTTGGTGACCTGTCGAACATTGACATCGGCAGTTTTAGTCGCTTCATTGGGAGCTCTAAGTAGTCCCAGAACTAAGGTATAAGTAATAAAAACTTTGCTATCACAATGGGCCCCATGTGGCCTAAATGCGTTCATTCGAATTTCTTTGGCAGGACGTCCGCCTCTACCTACCTAACATCTTTAGATATTTATAGTGTTTGCTTAAGGAAACTTTCCGGTGACCTCACCTAATTTGAAATTTATGCAAGTCAAAGTATTGTGTAAAAAATGTATGTAAGCGTCAGGTTTAGAAGAAAATACAGCGTTTTCAATTTGAAAAGCTGAAATTTTTCATACAAACTTATATTTCAATGAAATACAATACAATGGAAGACATCTCCAAACAAAAACTCTTTTAATAATCTTTAGTATAAAAACACGTTGGATTTTCAAATATAAAAGGAAATGTTTTTCAGATCATTGCGAACAGAATGGATGCCTTGTCTGCTGGTCATCCTAATTATTGGCCAACTGATCTAAACAAAATTCCGGATGTAATAGATTTTGCCGTAGTGAGAAATATTAGACGTGAAAATCTTCGTATGCACCCGTCATTGGATCTGTCTTCTGATCATTCACCAACCATCCTAACATTTGTGCCTGATACAAACCTACTGGAGCAAAATTATCTTCAGACGAAGACAAATTGGCGGAAATACAAAATGTTAGTAAGCTCGCACCTTCCATCAAATATCTCTTTGAAGTGTGAACAGGAAATTGATTCCGGCGTCCGCCAGTTTACTAACATCTTAACTGAAGCCGCTAGGGTATCTACATCCTCTACCCCATTGGTAAGAAAACGAAAATTTCCCTGCTCTAATAACATAGAAGCACTGTTACGCCAAAAAAGGAACTTAAGACGCCAATGGCAAGAATATCGTTCTCCAGGTCTAAAGTCTCAACTTAATCAGTGCCAAAGACTTCTGCGTGACGCTTTGCAGAAGGACAAAGAGTCGAACCTGCAAAAATACTTGCAAAATTTGGACGCAATGAAAGACTGGGACTACAGTTTATGGAAGGCAGTATGGAAAATGAGGAGACCTACTTTGCATGAATCCCCTTTACGACTACAGCATGGTGATTGGGCAAAAAGCGCAGAACAGAAAGTGGACGCTTTTGCCAACTACTTAGAGAATGATTTTACACCAAACAATTCTGTTTCTAGTATTGCCACAGTTACAATCGACGATGTGGTTAGTAGGCCGATCAAGATCCGGCTGTCTGCAGTGATTGCCTTCATCCAGAGCCTAAAGCCGAACAAATCACCTGGTTGTGACAAAATAACTGCGACAATGATTAAAAATTTGTCTACATCGGCCGTGCGTTTTATATTGTTCATCTTTAACCCTATGTTGCGAATAGGCTACTTTCCTGCATCTTGGAAATTATCTAATTTAGTGATGATACCTAAATCAGACAAGGACATCACGCAAGTATCATCACATAGTCCAATAAGTTTACTCCCAATACTTTCTAAAATGTTCGAAAAAATGCTGCTTAATAGTTTAATACCGCATATTGATGCCAACGCCATAGTTCCCGACCATCAGTTTGGTTTTAGGCGAAAACATAGCATGATTCAGCAAGTGCACAGAATTACCAATTTAATTAGACGTGCTTTTGAGAACAAGCAGTATTGCTCTGCGCTATTTATTGATATATCTCAAACCTTCGGTAAGGTCTGGCACGAAGGACTTCTTTTTAAGATCACGCAGTTTTTACCAAACAATGTGCATAAATTGCTAAAAAGTTACTTATGGGATAGATATTTGCAAATAAAATCAAAAGATGTCACCTCTTCCCGCAGAAAGATATCTGCTGGCGTACCACAAGGAAGTATTATAGGGCCGTTCCTTTACTTATTGTTCACTGCACATATGCCTACAAGTTTAGTGACTCACACGTCTACTTTTGCGGATGATACGGCGTTTTTAAGTATTCATAGAGATTCTACAGTTGCGTCACAAAGACTTCAATCTCATGTTAGTGATTTGGAAAATTGGTTGCTGAAATGGAAGATAAAAGTCAATGTATCGAAATGCATGCACATCACGTTTACACTGAGAAGGGGAAATTGTCCGCCCATCAAGATTAATGGTGTGACAGTACCAGAACATAGTAGTGTAAAATATCTGGGCATCCATCTCGACCGTCGCCTTACCTGGGCTCACCATATAGCTGCCAAAATTACCCAGATCAAACTCAGAACAGCACAGCTTTACTGGCTTATTGGACCTAAGTCAACCCTTGATTTAGAACTAAAACTGCTTTTGTATAAGTCAGTATTGAAACATATTTGGCTTTATGGTATCCAACTGGGGAACAGCCTCACCATCCAATGTAGAGAAGCTTCAAAAGCGGCAATCTAGACTTCTTAGAATAATAACAGGTGCTCCTTAGTATATGAGAAACAGTAACATCCAAAAAGATCTGAAGATGCCCTTAGTTCGAGAGGAAATAAAAATAGCAAGTGTCAATTACATCATCTCTTGTAAGAGACTTACTTGTATTCGAGGGTCACAGACGTCTCAAAAGGGTTCAAACAAATGATCTGATCAGATAAATTTACTTTTGATGAGCACTTGTAGTTGTACGTTGCAGTTGCACTAAAAGCTTTTATTATTGTATTATTTTAGGTTAAGATTTGAATACTTATTGTAAATTCCGAAAGGAAAGATTCAATAAATAATATATGAAAGAAAAAAAAAATCTGAAAAACTGTTTTCTTACTTTATTTCAATTTATTCTTATTATTTCCACTTTAAATGGATTGTAAATTTATGACATAATATGCGAATGTACCTCGAAATGTACTCCAAGTGACGATATAAATTTTTAAAGTGTATGGAAATTATCTTGTCGCGCCCATTAAGCGTACATGAGTTAAAGCTGAAAATTGTTTGAATTTGATTGTGTGCTTTGCATGCCTTGTATTCAAGCAATTTTGTTTAAGTTTAAGTTTTCCTATTTGAGATTTACATGCCATTTCTACGTACCCCCCATTTATCTAAACATATATGGTGCGATAATTTATTTAATTGAAGTAATATGAATTTGATAAAGTTGTGTAATACTTCTGCTCTACAGAAGATTTGGAGTACATACATATAATTCTTAGCATTTATTTTAAAAGAAACTTAAATATTTTAATCACGACAAACGATTCAGCAATGCATATCCACATCAAACATATTTCAAATGGTATGAGTTTGATGTCAACGTTGTACTCATACTCATTGCAACCTGCACTTATAAATCAACGATGTAGTGAGTATGAATAAATCACGAGTAGTTAAATTTCAATATTGTTGACCCACTTATATTCAAAGTTTCATGAGTAGCGAGAAAGCGATTCATTACTGATCTCTGTTACGTACGTAAAGTCAAAGAGATAATATTGCAGAATTCCATCCGTATTTTAAAAGTGAGAGTAAACATTTTGATGTCGCCGTAGTCTAGTAGGTAGTGTGTTGGCTTACTAGGCGTAAGGCCACAGTTCAAGCCCCAGGTCAGACATCAAAACGAAATATGAAAAAATATTTCTTAGGCGACTTCCTCTCAGCAGATTTATGGCAAAAATTCTGAGAGTAAATAAAATTGCCATGAAAAGTCTCTCAGAAATCTGTCGTTCGGAGTCGACTTTAAATTGCAGGTTCCGCCACTCATGTATAAAATTAATACACTCAACATGAGTGAGAAGCTAGGACGTAATCCTGACTGAAGGGTTGTAATGGCCAATTATGTATGTATGTAAGTTGTGAAAAATAGTTGCTCCGATTAGAAATGGAATATGAGTTTATTCATATAGTTGCCGCGGTTGGCCTCACAGTACCTCATTCGATCGAACCAATTTTCTTCCACTTTTACGAGTACTTGGGGTCGTATCTCGGCAATGGCATCACGAATGTTGGCCTTCAAATACTCGATTATCTCGGATTTGTCGGCATAACACTTTTCTTTAATGGCTCTCCACAGCAAATAATCCATCAGTGTCAAATGGCAGCTTCTTCGCTTGAAATTGACACCACCATTGCCAATGATGCCTCCGTTGCACAAGACGCACCAAACATTCACTCGTAATGGATGCATTGGCTTCTGTAAGACCACATGTGGATTTTCTGAGCCCCAAATACGGCAATTTTGCTTAGTAACGTACCCACCGAGATGAAAATGAGCTTCTTTCGAAAAGATGATTTCTTTTCGCAAAATTGACATCATCGTGCAGTTTCTCGTTGGTCCATCTAGCGAAGCGGATAATCAAGCGGCTTCAACTCTTGAATCAATTGAACTTTGCAAGGCGTCATACCGAGATAATTTTGCAAAATTGGAACCAACGTTCTCGTCGCAAGGAGAATGACAAGCCATCAATAATGATGTCAACGTTTTTGGAACGCATTCCCAGTCCAGCCAGACAATGGGAAAATTATCTGCAGGATGTCATCGAATTTCGGAACCAACGTTCTCGTCGCAAGGAAAATGAGAATATCGATGATTTCTTAAAAAGATTTCCAATTGCTGTACATTGTAAATAATTTTTTACAAGTTTCTTTGCCCACCTACTATAAAAATTAAACTCAGTGCCTAAGTTATTCTAATTTTGTATTTTCTATCCTAATTAAATAAAATATCTTTCAAAATAATTTTAAAAATTTTAATTTTTTTTCTCAAATTTTTCATCAAATTTATTTCACTTGAAGTCGTCGTAGTCTATGTAGTAGTAGTGTGTTGTCTTATTCGACATAAAGCCAGAGTTCGAGCCCCAGGCCAGACATCAAGACAAAATACAAAAAGTATTTCTTCGGCGACTTCCTCTCAGCAGATTTCAAGCAAAAACTCTGAGAGTAAAATAAAATTGCCATGAAAAAGTTTCTCAAAAAAATCTGTCGTTCGGAGTCGACTTTAAACTGTAGGTCCCACCACTCATTTATAAAATTAGCACACACAACATAAGTGGTGTGAGAAACTAGGAAGTTGTACAATGGGTCAATTCGACCTCCGGGTACTGTACTTGATTGACAAGTACACGTCCCCTCGGAAAAGGCGCTATGGAATCCTTTTTGATTACTTAGTTTAGATACACTTTTAACTCAGATCAACAAGATCGACCTTTAATCAGCGTTACCGTTGGACATTTTGAAGAAGTCGCACAAAAAGGGGATTTTTGAAACAAAAGTCGCACATAAAGGGTATTTTGGCAGTAAAAAGGGGCAACATTTTTAAAAGAAAAGAAAATGAACTAATATAGATAAAAAAAAATTAATTTTTATTGGATTTTGTAATGTACATTAGCCAACATATAATAAGTTTATTTTTCAATAATTTTCCCAATTTTTATAATAGAAACAAATTTTTAACCAAAAATTAATAAGCCTAAACAAAAATTCTAATTTTTTTTAAATTATTTGTTCTGTTTTATTTCTTGATTGAATTTCATTCAAATTTATGAACGTTAGGACATTTAAACTTCAAAAATAAAAAATGCATTTTTAAATTTATAAAAATTCCATTAAATAAAACTTTTTTTTGCTAACCCAGTATATAATAATACAAAACACAAAACAAAACTATTATTATAACTAAAAAACAGTTCATTAAAGATAAATAAAAAATTATACAAAATTGCGTATTTTGTAACAAATTAAAAAAAAATAACAAAAAATATAATATATATTTTAAAATAAAAATACAATTCAAAATTATACAAAATTACTAATTACATTTCAAATAATTAATATGATAAGACTTAGAGTACATAGTATTTGGAATTTTTGTATTAAACAAACTGAGATCAAAAAGTTAAACATACATAAATACTAATTTTGTTGCAACGGTTCATTTTAGAAGTAAATAGAAACATTTTGTAATAAGTTAAATATATAGTTTTACATTTTATATTATGTTATTTATTTATATGTCATAATATATCACAATTTTATGAAATAATATATCATAATTGCAGGCACATTTTTTATAACTTTATTGTTCAGGTATGGAAAATAAAAATTCTGATATTTAGATTTTTTCAAAACAAAACAACAAAAATAATCAAATTACACAAACTAGTTTATAGATTATTCAATAGACTAATCAATAGAATAGTAGTCTATAAAATAGTCGATCGAATAAACCATTGACTAATACAGTTGATTAATTCATGGTCTATTTAAAAAACTAGTTCAAATGCTATTTAAAAGACCACAGAAGTCAATAGACTGGTCAATATATTATATCATATACTAGTATAATATATTTACTACTCTATAGACTACTATACATATATGTGGACTGGTCTATTAAATAGCCTTTGAACTAGTTTTTTAAATAGTCTATAAACTAGTCTACTAGTCTTTGAACTGGTGTATTAAATAACCTATAAATCTACTCTATATTGACTAATCTATTAACAAGTCTATAAACTAGTCTGTGTAATTTATTCGTAGTCCTATGAAATACTTAGAAATTGGGATGCAGCGATATTTCTCAATGTCAAAAAGGACTATATTACTTAATTTTCCATGATTGTTTTGGTTTATATATTTTACAAAATGAGTTTTTATATATATTTCACAGTTATATTAGTATATTTACATTGGATTAAATTATTTTTTTGATAAATTAATTCTGTACCTTTTTATAAGTTCATCGTCAGGCGCCCAATTTTCCAGGTCCATGTGTCCACTTTTAACCTATTCGATAACTTATTTTTCATTAATGTTAGTTTCGAAAAAATTCTTTCTGTCGACGCACTAGTATGTGGCAGAGTAAATACGTAAGTAACAAATTCATATAAATTAGGATACAAATAATTATTAAGCCTATTTTTTAAATTACCAATTTTATGCCCAAATTCTTCTGGATTTGTAATTTTAAAGATATTTTCATATGATATATCATTCATTTTGGTTTCTAATATTTTTAATTCTTATATAAATATATCAGGTTTACTTTTTCTAAAAAAGGGGAAAAAAGGGTCAAAAATCTTGAAAAGTGTCAGATTTAGTTCATTTTAGTAAGGGGGCACAAAAAGTGGCGGGGTCGCTGAAAAAGTGTCAAATTGCGACTTTAGTCGCTCAACGGTAACGCTGCCTTTAATGCTTCGAAATCTAGATGCCAATACCTTTAATAGCGAAGCTGACTAAACTGCTTGTGCAACTATCTGTATTAAACACCCTCCATCAAACAGCAAAATATTAACACTCTTCTAGAGATAATACAATCAATGATAAGAATTAAAAAGAAAACAAAAGAAATTCCACACGTTTATATAAAAAGCTACCGTAACATACGAACAAATCAGTTGTATTTCAAAAATCATTGTAAACGCAATATTAAAAATTCATCTTTGCTTATCGATATGTTTATAAACTTGCGCTCCAGTAATTAAAAAATTTATTAACTTAAGTTTCATTTAAAAATTTAATGAAATTTTGTTTCTTATTCCGTTCTTTTAGCCTTATTTGCAATTGCTTTGTTGTATGTAACCGTAACTGCTGATCCACCATCATATAGAGCGTTAATGAATATTTTGAATTGTGCTTCTTCGATACCATGTCCCATAACTCCACCTACGCCACCAATTACCCGACCCACTACACCATCTACGGAACCACCACCAACTTCACCGAAGCCAATTTGCGCCAACTGTCCTAATCCCGATTGTTCTATGGTGGCAAGTGGTACAACTTTTCCATACGCCAACCATTGCCGGTTGTTCTACATGTGTGTCGGTGGTAGTGCTGAGATTTGTACGTGTCCCAATGGCCAGTGGTATGATCGCCTTACAATGAAATGTGCCCTATGCGAACTGGTTAAAAATTGCATTGCAAATATCGATTGAATTGAAGGATACCATGGAATTAGAACACTTACAGAATAAATGTTTTAAATATTTAAATAAACAAAAAAATTTATAAACTATTATTTTATTGACTTAAATTTGAGAACGTAGTGTAGCAAGGTTTGGAGGAATGCTTGTTTCAATTAGTAGAGGCAATATGAGAAATAATACTCTGATAACGCCGTAGAACCACCCTGTGATACTTACATACACACATAATTAGACATTACAACCCTTCAGTCAGGATTGCAACTTAGCTTGTCACACCACTGTTGTTGTGTGTGTTATTTTTATTCCTAAGTGGCGGGGCCTACAGTTTAAAGTCGACTCCAAACCACAGTTTTTTTGTGCAAGTTTTCATGGCAATTTTTTTGCTCTCAGAGTTATTGCCAGATATCTGATAAGAGGATGTTGATGAAGAAATATTTTTTTTTAATCACAGCCTCACGTCTAACTATCTGCTAGACCACGGCGACTGCAATGTGATGGTTAGGTTAGGTTAGAGGACGTGTACTTGTCAATTAAGACATGTACAGTACTCGGAGGTCGAATTGACCCATTGTACAACATCCTAGTTTCTCATACTACTTATGTTGTGTGTGTTAATTTTATACATGAGTGGAGGGACTTAACTGTAGGTCCCTCCATCGATCTGTTGGTCCCTCCTCCATCGACTCCGAACGACAGATATTTGAGAAACTTTTTCATGGCAATTTTATTTACTCTCAGAGTTTTTGCCAGAAATCTGCTGAGAGGAAGTCGCCAAAGAAATACTTTTTGTATTTTGTCTGGATGTCTGGCCTGGGGCTCGCACCCTGGCTTTACGTCTAATAAGCCAACACACTACCTAATAAACTACGGCGACTGCTACGTGATACATACAAAACATAAAATGCATAAAAGTGTTCTAAAAATATTCAGGTTATTTTTATATGGACTATGTTCCTCTACTCTCTGTTTTCTAATTTGAAACATCAGATCCATTGTCGTGTAGCGTCCACCAGCAATGATAAAGAATGCGTTCCATAATTATCTCTTCAGTCTCATATCCGCAGCTGTATTTTTAGTTTCACATCCTCCTCCAACAGATACCATGTAAGTTTCAGTCAATTAGAGTCATATTCCCCTGTGGCGAATACCATAGAAGTTCCAGTCAATTAAAGTCACATTCTGCTTCACAGCTACCATAAAAGTTTTAGTCCATTAGAGTCACATTCCGCTCCGACAGATAACACGGAGGTTTCATTCAATTAAAATCACAATCCCCTCCGACGGATACCATGGAAGTTTGAGTCGCATTCCCCTCCAACGGATACCATGGAAGTTTCAGTCAATTAGAGTCACCTTTCCCTGCGACGAACACCATTGAAGTTTCAATCAATTAGAGTCACATTCTCCTCCAACGACCACCATGAACGTTTCAGTTCATTAGAGTCACATTTCCTTCCGACGGATAACACGGAAGTTTCATTCAATTAAAGTCACAATCCCTTCCGACCGATACCATGGAAGTTTGAGTCACATTCCCCTTAAAGGAATACCATGGAAGTTTCAGTCAATTAGAGTCACATTCCTCTCGGATGTATATCATGAAAGTTTGAGTAACACTCGCCTCCAAAGGATACTATGGAAGTTTCAGTCAATTAGAGTCACCTTCCCCTGCGACGAACACCATAGAAGTTTCAGTCAATTAAATCACATTCTCCTCCAACGACTACCATGAACGTTTCAGTTCATTAGAGTCACATTTCCTTCCGACAGATAATTCGGAAGTTTCATTCAATTAAAGTCACAATCCCCGCCGACGGATACTAAGAAGTTTGAGTCACACTCCACTCTAATAGATACCATGGGAGTTTCAGTCAATCCTTTGAAGGATACCATGTAAGTTTCAATCAATTAAAGTCTATATATTTCCACATCCATCTACAACTCCCGACCTCTGTCCGGCTTGAATCAAAATGGGGTCCTTCACCAATCACATCCAACCGCCTATATATTTCATACTATCCTTTCATACTAATTCGCCGAAGTTAAAGTCTCAAGGACAGCGTGAGCCCACACACGTTTTCAAATAAATTTTTGTATAAGAACGGCATTATCATAGAACTTCACTAAATCTGCTGTGAAAAAAAAACGATTCTTCAACTATTTATTTTAAAAATATTTCAAAAATTAAAAAATTTTAAGAAAATTAAGTTCTTTTGTATTTATTTTGTTTTTTTATTTTCTTAACAAACTGAATTGCAACAATTTTATATTTTTTTTTTTTTTTTGAAAATGACTTAATTTATGGTGCTTATTTATTTTTAAAACTTTGTTATTATAAATACTTAAGACTAAATAATACTATACACTGAGATTAAAATCATTTCTTGTGATATATTGTACGTCATCTGCACTAGAATCTCCACTAAATTGGAAACCTTTTTAAAAAGTCATCAATACTTTCATTTTCCATACGACGAAATCTTTTATTTCTAGACTCGGTTACATCCTTCAGATAATTTTTCCAATGTCTAGCATGACGAGGTAAACGTTCTAACAGCGATGACATCATCATTGAAGGTGCAAAAGGATTTACTTCTCGTTCAGCCAACCTATCATTGACTTCAGCAACACAAACAGCATTTGATGTGGAATCACACAAATCAGGAGCCATGGTCAAAATATTGAAATTAAATTTAACTTGCAATTCGTAATAAAGAAGCTCTTAAGCAGTTGCAGCGCGATTGATGTCAGGATTAGAGATCTCAACAGTATTTATAAATATTCGGATAACAAGGATTATTCTGTACAGGCAGAATATTATAAGTGAAGAAAGGGTTATACGATAGCACAGGTAGAATATTGTACGTTAAAAAGGGTTATACGATTACAGTGGTAGAAAAGAGTGGAGCATTGTACCTGCTTAACAAGGTCTTCTAATAGTGGCACCAATTTTTGGCACATGAAATTTCTAATTATTTTATTACAAATTAAAAGGCAATTATGTGACTCATCATTTTTTATGAGTAAATTTTGCGAATTTTGTTTTTATTGCCAAAGATTTTGTAATCAAACTTTTTGAAGTATCCTTATTGCCCTGTCATTAAGAATAATGTAAAGTTCGAGGTTTCAATTTCGAACGGTTGGTTAGGTATATGCCAACGGGCAGCCAGAGGTTCAAGGAATGACACGGTTTCAACAAATTCTAAATACCTGTAAGTAAGTAAACCATAGAACACCAATAAAAAATTCAGATAACATCCTTTAAATTTTTTTTCAAATTAAACTTGGCCTGAAAATCAAATAACGAAGTACAACCTTGTAGAAGAGACAAAAATATTGTTGAAGAATCTCCGAATTACTTCCAATGAAGCTACTGATGACCGAAATCGCCGTAATCTAGTAGGTAATGTGTTGGCTTATTAGACATGAGGCCTCAGTTTAAACCCCAGACATCACCAATAAAACGAAATATGAAAAATTTCTTCGGCCGCTTCCTCTCACCAGATTTCTAGCAATGACTCTAAGAATAAATAAAAAATTTCCGTGAAAAAGTTTCTCAAAAATCTGTCGTTCGGAATCGACTTTAAACTGTAAGTCCCGCTACTCATGCATAAAATTTTAGCACACAACATAAGTGGTGTCAGGAACTAGGTTGTAATCCTAACTGAAGGGTTGTTCGTATGTATGTAAATAGGTTTGGATATTCTTTAAAAAAATTCCGCTGTCTAAAAGGTGGTGTGTTAGCTCAAACCCCAGCCTAGACTTTTCCATAAAAATAAGTATAAAAAAATATTTCTTCAGTGACTTCCTACCGTCAGCCTTTTCATGAAATGTTTTTAAAAATCTGTCGAAATTCAAAATTGACTTTAAACTTTAAGTCCCGCCACACATGAATAAAATTAACACACACGACATGGGTGCTATGACTAGGTCGTAATCTTGACTAAAGGGTTGTGGGACCAATTAAGTAAGAATGTTAATTTCTCATATAAGGCCTGTCTGTAAGAAAGTTAGGTTAAGTTACGCTAGTGTGGTAGCCTTCATACCAAAAGCTCACTTGAGCACGCATAGCGGCCCGTTGTGACGACACTGACTAAATGCAGTCTCTGTACTGACCAAGTTCCTCCGAAACAACGAGGGAGAAATTGGTCAAAGCACGACTACCCGACGCTGGACAACCAGCCAGAAAGATTAATAAACGAGGCTATAGCTATAGCTACGTCAAGCTGACAATGTTTGTAGAGCCAAATAACCAATATCTGCACCTCGCAAGAGATGGACATTGACAAAGAAAGTGGATAACTGTCTCCTCTTCCTCAGCGGGTCTGCATCCACTGCAGAAGTCGTTAAATGGGAGCCGCTTCTTTCCGCGTGTCTACTCATAACACAGTGACATGTAAGCATGGCCACTGTGATCAAGATGATGTCACGACCAAGTCCAAGTAAGTAAGTTTGGTGCACCTTCTATCCATTGAGGGCCAAGTGAGCCTAGAGGTGGAGCAGGACTCCTCATTGATCCAGGATAGGTTGATTCCTAAGTTGATTAAAGAGGATTACGAAAGTAGTGCGCCAGCTGTCTGTAGGTAAATACAATTTCATTTCAATCCATAAATATTCCATTCTGTTCAAATGAGGCTTAAAATCATAGCCTAGTTGTTTGAATAATACAGTCCACAACAGTTAAAATCTAAAGATCAACAAAGTGTTAGTGTGAAGAGGAATGGTGGAATGAGCAATGATGGTGGTTCTAAGTATGGTTAGTATATTTGACTAACTAGAACCGAGTTTAAACCTTAGTTCTGATGTCATAAAAAATACAATGACCTTCTTTCAGTAGTCGTCTGACAAAAACTCAGAGATTAACTATATGTAAAGAATAATCTTTCAAAATCTGTCATTAGAAGTCGACTTTAAAGTGAAGGTCCTGCCAGACAAGTTTGCCTTGGTATTAATGAAAAATAGCCCACTTCAGGGAATGTATCGACAACAGAAAAATTACGAACATTTAAGATTGCCAAAAAAAACTGATTTTCAATATTTTTCAGAAACAAAGCCATAAAACAAGTTATCGTAGATTTTGCATTTGTTTACCATAAAACAAAGGTTGTGGATGACGAATTTTATTACCAAATCCTTTATTAACATGAAGGAAAACATTTTTTAATGATAAAAATTTTATTGGGGGTAACAATATGAAGGCTGCTACCTGCTTTGTCCAACGATCCTATCTTCTCGCACAACCCTTTAGATGTAAAGAATAATTACAATATTTTGAGCGCCTATAAATACCGACAGAATCATGATATCCTCAACATATCATTACTAGTCCTTCAAGTGCTTAGATCAAACCAAAAAAAAATTTTTATCATTTCAACTGTTCTTCTAATCGTGGTTCCAGAATTGTGTAATTTCGAAACAAAAACAACATTAGAAATGAAATCTATTTCAACTGAGGCAGATATTGCCATTGTCGCCAAGGAACCTGAGCATAATCCATTCAAGCCATCAATAATGATGTCAACGTTTTTGGAACGCATTCCCAGTCCAGCCAGACAATGGGAAAATTATCTGCAGGATGTCATCGAATATCGGAACCAACGATCTCGTCGCAAGGAAAATGACAAGCCATCAATAATGATGTCAACGTTTTTGGAACGCATTCCCAGTCCAGCCAGACAATGGGAAAATTATCTGCAGGATGTCATCGAATTTCGGAACCAACGTTCTCGTCGCAAGGAAAATGACAAGCCATCAATAATGATGTCAACGTTTTTGGAACGCATTCCCAGTCCAGCCAGACAATGGGAAAATTATCTGCAGGATGTCATCGAATATCGGAACCAACGTTCTCGTCGCAAGGAAAATGACAAGCCATCAATAATGATGTCAACGTTTTTGGAACGCATTCCCAGTCCAGCCAGACAATGGGAAAATTATCTGCAGGATGTCATCGAATATCGGAACCAACGATCTCGTCGCAAGGAAAATGACAAGCCATCAATAATGATGTCAACGTTTTTGGAACGCATTCCCAGTCCAGCCAGACAATGGGAAAATTATCTGCAGGCTGTCATCGAATTTCGGAACCAACGTTCTCGTCGCAAGGAAAATGACAAGCCATCAATAATGATGTCAACGTTCTTGGAACGCATTCCCAGTCCAGCCAGACAATGGGAAAATTATCTGCAGGATGTCATCGAATATCGGAACCAACGATCTCGTCACAAGGAAAATGACAAGCCATCAATAATGATGTCAACGTTTTTGGAACGCATTCCCAGTCCAGCCAGACAATGGGAAAATTATCTGCAGGAAGTCATCGAATTTCGGAACCAACGTTCTCGTCGCAAGGAAAATGACAAGCCATCAATAATGATGTCAACGTTTTTGAAACGCATTCCCAGTCCAGCCAGACAATGGGAAAATTTTCTGCAGGATGTCATCGAATTTCGGAACCAACGTTCTCGTCGCAAGGAAAATGACAAGCCATCAATAATGATGTCAACGTTTTTGGAACGCATTCCCAGTCCAGCCAGGCAATGGGAAAATTTTCTGCAGGATGTCATCGAATTTCGGAACCAACGTTCTCGTCGCAAGGAAAATGACAAGCCATCAATAATGATCTCAACGTTTTTGGAACGCATTCCCAGTCCAGCCAGACAATGGGAAAATTATCTGCAGGATGTCATCGAATTTCGGAACCAACGTTCTCGTCGCAAGGAGAATGACAAGCCATCAATAATGATGTCAACGTTTTTGGAACGCATTCCCAGTCCAGCCAGGCAATGGGAAAATTATCTGCAGGATGTCATCGAATTTCGGAACCAACGTTCTCGTCGCAAGGAAAATGACAAGCCATTAATAATGATGTCAACGTTTTTGGAACGCATTCCCAGTCCAGCCAGGCAATGGGAAAATTTTCTGCAGGATGTCATCGAATTTCGGAACCAACGTTCTCGTCGCAAGGAAAATGACAAGCCATCAATAATGATCTCAACGTTTTTGGAACGCATTCCCAGTCCAGCCAGACAATGGGAAAATTATCTGCAGGATGTCATCGAATTTCGGAACCAACGTTCTCGTCGCAAGGAAAATGACAAGCCATCAATAATGATGTCAACGTTTTTGGAACGCATTCCCAGTCCAGCCAGACAATGGGAAAATTTTCTGCAGGATGTCATCGAATTTCGGAACCAACGTTCTCGTCGCAAGGAAAATGACAAGCCATCAATAATGATCTCAACGTTTTTGGAACGCATTCCCAGTCCAGCCAGACAATGGGAAAATTATCTGCAGGATGTCATCGAATTTCGGAACCAACGTTCTCGTCGCAAGGAGAATGACAAGCCATCAATAATGATGTCAACGTTTTTGGAACGCATTCCCAGTCCAGCCAGACAATGGGAAAATTATCTGCAGGATGTCATCGAAAATCGGAATCAAAGTTCTCGTCGCAAGGAAAATGAGAATATCGATGATTTCTTAAAAAGATTTCCAATTGCTGTACATTGTAAATAATTTTTTTCAAGTTTCTTTGCCCACCTACTATAAAAATTAAACTCAGTGCCTAAGTTATTCTAATTTTGTATTTTCTATCCTAATTAAATAAAATATCTTTCAAAATAATTTTAAAAATTTTAATTTTTTTTCTCAAATTTTTCATCAAATTTATTTCACTTGAAGTCGTCGTAGTCTATGTAGTAGTAGTGTGTTGTCTTATTCGACATAAAGCCAGAGTTCGAGCCCCAGGCCAGACATCAAGACAAAATACAAAAAGTATTTCTTCGGCGACTTCCTCTCAGCAGATTTCAAGCAAAAACTCTGAGAGTAAAATAAAATTGCCATGAAAAAGTTTCTCAAAAAAATCTGTCGTTCGGAGTCGACTTTAAACTGTAGGTCCCACCACTCATTTATAAAATTAGCACACACAACATAAGTGGTGTGAGAAACTAGGAAGTTGTACAATGGGTCAATTCGACCTCCGGGTACTGTACTTGATTGACAAGTACACGTCCCCTCGGAAAAGGCGCTATGGAATCCTTTTTGATTACTTAGTTTAGATACACTTTTTACTCAGATCAACAAGATCGACCTTTAATCAGCGTTACCGTTGGAAATTTTAAAGAAGTCGCACAAAAAGGGGATTTTTGAAACAAAAGTCGCACATAAAGGGTATTTTGGCAGTAAAAAGGGGCAACATTTTTAAAAGAAAAGAAAATGAACTAATATAGATAAAAAAAAATTAATTTTTATTGGATTTTGTAATGTACATTAGCCAACATATAATAAGTTTATTTTTCAATAATTTTCCCAATTTTTATAATAGAAACAAATTTTTAACCAAAAATTAATAAGCCTAAACAAAAATTCTAATTTTTTTTAAATTATTTGTTCTGTTTTATTTCTTGATTGAATTTCATTCAAATTTATGAACGTTAGGACATTTAAACTTCAAAAATAAAAAATGCATTTTTAAATTTATAAAAATTCCATTAAATAAAACTTTTTTTTGCTAACCCACTATATAATAATACAAAACACAAAACAAAACTATTATTATAACTAAAAAACAGTTCATTAAAGATAAATAAAAAATTATACAAAATTGCGTATTTTGTAACAAATTAAAAAAAAATAACAAAAAATATAATATATATTTTAAAATAAAAATACAATTCAAAATTATACAAAATTACTAATTACATTTCAAATAATTAATATGATAAGACTTAGAGTACATAGTATTTGGAATTTTTGTATTAAACAAACTGAGATCAAAAAGTTAAACATACATAAATACTAATTTTGTTGCAACGGTTCATTTTAGAAGTAAATAGAAACATTTTGTAATAAGTTAAATATATAGTTTTACATTTTATATTATGTTATTTATTTATATGTCATAATATATCACAATTTTATGAAAAAATATATCATAATTGCAGGCACATTTTTTATAACTTTATTGTTCAGGTATGGAAAATAAAAATTCTGATATTTAGATTTTTTCAAAACAAAACAACAAAAATAATCAAATTACACAAACTAGTTTATAGATTATTCAATAGACTAATCAATAGAATAGTAGTCTATAAAATAGTCGATCGAATAAACCATTGACTAATACAGTTGATTAATTCATGGTCTATTTAAAAAACTAGTTCAAATGCTATTTAAAAGACCACAGAAGTCAATAGACTGGTCAATATATTATATCATATACTAGTATAATATATTTACTACTCTATAGACTACTATACATATATGTGGACTGGTCTATTAAATAGCCTTTGAACTAGTTTTTTAAATAGTCTATAAACTAGTCTACTAGTCTTTGAACTGGTGTATTAAATAACCTATAAATCTACTCTATATTGACTAATCTATTAACAAGTCTATAAACTAGTCTGTGTAATTTATTCGTAGTCCTATGAAATACTTAGAAATTGGGATGCAGCGATATTTCTCAATGTCAAAAAGGACTATATTACTTAATTTTCCATGATTGTTTTGGTTTATATATTTTACAAAATGAGTTTTTATATATATTTCACAGTTATATTAGTATATTTACATTGGATTAAATTATTTTTTTGATAAATTAATTCTGTACCTTTTTATAAGTTCATCGTCAGGCGCCCAATTTTCCAGGTCCATGTGTCCACTTTTAACCTATTCGATAACTTATTTTTCATTAATGTTAGTTTCGAAAAAATTCTTTCTGTCGACGCACTAGTATGTGGCAGAGTAAATACGTAAGTAACAAATTCATATAAATTAGGATACAAATAATTATTAAGCCTATTTTTTAAATTACCAATTTTATGCCCAAATTCTTCTGGATTTGTAATTTTAAAGATATTTTCATATGATATATCATTCATTTTGGTTTCTAATATTTTTAATTCTTATATAAATATATCAGGTTTACTTTTTCTAAAAAAGGGGAAAAAAGGGTCAAAAATCTTGAAAAGTGTCAGATTTAGTTCATTTTAGTAAGGGGGCACAAAAAGTGGCGGGGTCGCTGAAAAAGTGTCAAATTGCGACTTTAGTCGCTCAACGGTAACGCTGCCTTTAATGCTTCGAAATCTAGATGCCAATACCTTTAATAGCGAAGCTGACTAAACTGCTTGTGCAACTATCTGTATTAAACACCCTCCATCAAACAGCAAAATATTAACACTCTTCTAGAGATAATACAATCAATGATAAGAATTAAAAAGAAAACAAAAGAAATTCCACACGTTTATATAAAAAGCTACCGTAACATACGAACAAATCAGTTGTATTTCAAAAATCATTGTAAACGCAATATTAAAAATTCATCTTTGCTTATCGATATGTTTATAAACTTGCGCTCCAGTAATTAAAAAATTTATTAACTTAAGTTTCATTTAAAAATTTAATGAAATTTTGTTTCTTATTCCGTTCTTTTAGCCTTATTTGCAATTGCTTTGTTGTATGTAACCGTAACTGCTGATCCACCATCATATAGAGCGTTAATGAATATTTTGAATTGTGCTTCTTCGATACCATGTCCCATAACTCCACCTACGCCACCAATTACCCGACCCACTACACCATCTACGGAACCACCACCAACTTCACCGAAGCCAATTTGCGCCAACTGTCCTAATCCCGATTGTTCTATGGTGGCAAGTGGTACAACTTTTCCATACGCCAACCATTGCCGGTTGTTCTACATGTGTGTCGGTGGTAGTGCTGAGATTTGTACGTGTCCCAATGGCCAGTGGTATGATCGCCTTACAATGAAATGTGCCCTATGCGAACTGGTTAAAAATTGCATTGCAAATATCGATTGAATTGAAGGATACCATGGAATTAGAACACTTACAGAATAAATGTTTTAAATATTTAAATAAACAAAAAAATTTATAAACTATTATTTTATTGACTTAAATTTGAGAACGTAGTGTAGCAAGGTTTGGAGGAATGCTTGTTTCAATTAGTAGAGGCAATATGAGAAATAATACTCTGATAACGCCGTAGAACCACCCTGTGATACTTACATACACACATAATTAGACATTACAACCCTTCAGTCAGGATTGCAACTTAGCTTGTCACACCACTGTTGTTGTGTGTGTTATTTTTATTCCTAAGTGGCGGGGCCTACAGTTTAAAGTCGACTCCAAACCACAGTTTTTTTGTGCAAGTTTTCATGGCAATTTTTTTGCTCTCAGAGTTATTGCCAGATATCTGATAAGAGGATGTTGATGAAGAAATATTTTTTTTTAATCACAGCCTCACGTCTAACTATCTGCTAGACCACGGCGACTGCAATGTGATGGTTAGGTTAGGTTAGAGGACGTGTACTTGTCAATTAAGACATGTACAGTACTCGGAGGTCGAATTGACCCATTGTACAACATCCTAGTTTCTCATACTACTTATGTTGTGTGTGTTAATTTTATACATGAGTGGAGGGACTTAACTGTAGGTCCCTCCATCGATCTGTTGGTCCCTCCTCCATCGACTCCGAACGACAGATATTTGAGAAACTTTTTCATGGCAATTTTATTTACTCTCAGAGTTTTTGCCAGAAATCTGCTGAGAGGAAGTCGCCAAAGAAATACTTTTTGTATTTTGTCTGGATGTCTGGCCTGGGGCTCGCACCCTGGCTTTACGTCTAATAAGCCAACACACTACCTAATAAACTACGGCGACTGCTACGTGATACATACAAAACATAAAATGCATAAAAGTGTTCTAAAAATATTCAGGTTATTTTTATATGGACTATGTTCCTCTACTCTCTGTTTTCTAATTTGAAACATCAGATCCATTGTCGTGTAGCGTCCACCAGCAATGATAAAGAATGCGTTCCATAATTATCTCTTCATTCTCATATCCGCAGCTGTATTTTTAGTTTCACATCCTCCTCCAACAGATACCATGTAAGTTTCAGTCAATTAGAGTCATATTCCCCTGTGGCGAATACCATAGAAGTTCCAGTCAATTAAAGTCACATTCTGCTTCACAGCTACCATAAAAGTTTTAGTCCATTAGAGTCACATTCCGCTCCGACAGATAACACGGAGGTTTCATTCAATTAAAATCACAATCCCCTCCGCCGGATACCATGGAAGTTTGAGTCGCATTCCCCTCCAACGGATACCATGGAAGTTTCAGTCAATTAGAGTCACCTTTCCCTGCGACGAACACCATTGAAGTTTCAATCAATTAGAGTCATATTCTCCTCCAACGACCACCATGAACGTTTCAGTTCATTAGAGTCACATTTCCTTCCGACGGATAACACGGAAGTTTCATTCAATTAAAGTCACAATCCCTTCCGACCGATACCATGGAAGTTTGAGTCACATTCCCCTTAAAGGAATACCATGGAAGTTTCAGTCAATTAGAGTCACATTCCTCTCGGATGTATATCATGAAAGTTTGAGTAACACTCGCCTCCAAAGGATACTATGGAAGTTTCAGTCAATTAGAGTCACCTTCCCCTGCGACGAACACCATAGAAGTTTCAGTCAATTAAATCACATTCTCCTCCAACGACTACCATGAACGTTTCAGTTCATTAGAGTCACATTTCCTTCCGACAGATAATTCGGAAGTTTCATTCAATTAAAGTCACAATCCCCGCCGACGGATACTAGGAAGTTTGAGTCACACTCCACTCTAATAGATACCATGGGAGTTTCAGTCAATCCTTTGAAGGATACCATGTAAGTTTCAATCAATTAAAGTCTATATATTTCCACATCCATCTACAACTCCCGACCTCTGTCCGGCTTGAATCAAAATGGGGTCCTTCACCAATCACATCCAACCGCCTATATATTTCATACTATCCTTTCATACTAATTCGCCGAAGTTAAAGTCTCAAGGACAGCGTGAGCCCACACACGTTTTCAAATAAATTTTTGTATAAGAACGGCATTATCATAGAACTTCACTAAATCTGCTGTGAAAAAAAAACGATTCTTCAACTATTTATTTTAAAAATATTTCAAAAATTAAAAAATTTTAAGAAAATTAAGTTCTTTTGTATTTATTTTGTTTTTTTATTTTCTTAACAAACTGAATTGCAACAATTTTATATTTTTTTTTTTTTTTGAAAATGACTTAATTTATGGTGCTTATTTATTTTTAAAACTTTGTTATTATAAATACTTAAGACTAAATAATACTATACACTGAGATTAAAATCATTTCTTGTGATATATTGTACGTCATCTGCACTAGAATCTCCACTAAATTGGAAACCTTTTTAAAAAGTCATCAATACTTTCATTTTCCATACGACGAAATCTTTTATTTCTAGACTCGGTTACATCCTTCAGATAATTTTTCCAATGTCTAGCATGACGAGGTAAACGTTCTAACAGCGATGACATCATCATTGAAGGTGCAAAAGGATTTACTTCTCGTTCAGCCAACCTATCATTGACTTCAGCAACACAAACAGCATTTGATGTGGAATCACACAAATCAGGAGCCATGGTCAAAATATTGAAATTAAATTTAACTTGCAATTCGTAATAAAGAAGCTCTTAAGCAGTTGCAGCGCGATTGATGTCAGGATTAGAGATATCAACAGTATTTATAAATATTCGGATAACAAGGATTATTCTGTACAGGCAGAATATTATAAGTGAAGAAAGGGTTATACGATAGCACAGGTAGAATATTGTACGTTAAAAAGGGTTATACGATTACAGTGGTAGAAAAGAGTGGAGCATTGTACCTGCTTAACAAGGTCTTCTAATAGTGGCACCAATTTTTGGCACATGAAATTTCTAATTATTTTATTACAAATTAAAAGGCAATTATGTGACTCATCATTTTTTATGAGTAAATTTTGCGAATTTTGTTTTTATTGCCAAAGATTTTGTAATCAAACTGTTTGAAGTATCCTTATTGCCCTGTCATTAAGAATAATGTAAAGTTCGAGGTTTCAATTTCGAACGGTTGGTTAGGTATATGCCAACGGGCAGCCAGAGGTTCAAGGAATGACACGGTTTCAACAAATTCTAAATACCTGTAAGTAAGTAAACCATAGAACACCAATAAAAAATTCAGATAACATCCTTTAAATTTTTTTTCAAATTAAACTTGGCCTGAAAATCAAATAACGAAGTACAACCTTGTAGAAGAGACAAAAATATTGTTGAAGAATCTCCGAATTACTTCCAATGAAGCTACTGATGACCGAAATCGCCGTAATCTAGTAGGTAATGTGTTGGCTTATTAGACATGAGGCCTCAGTTTAAACCCCAGACATCACCAATAAAACGAAATATGAAAAATTTCTTCGGCCGCTTCCTCTCACCAGATTTCTAGCAATGACTCTAAGAATAAATAAAAAATTTCCGTGAAAAAGTTTCTCAAAAATCTGTCGTTCGGAATCGACTTTAAACTGTAAGTCCCGCTACTCATGCATAAAATTTTAGCACACAACATAAGTGGTGTCAGGAACTAGGTTGTAATCCTAACTGAAGGGTTGTTCGTATGTATGTAAATAGGTTTGGATATTCTTTAAAAAAATTCCGCTGTCTAAAAGGTGGTGTGTTAGCTTATTGAGGCAAGGCAGTAGCTCAAACCCCAGCCTAGACTTTTCCATAAAAATAAGTATAAAAAAATATTTCTTCAGTGACTTCCTACAGTCAGCCTTTTCATGAAATGTTTTTAAAAATCTGTCGAAATTCAAAATTGACTTTAAACTTTAAGTCCCGCCACACATGAATAAAATTAACACACACGACATGGCTGCTATGACTAGGTCGTAATCTTGACTAAAGGGTTGTGGGACCAATTAAGTAAGAATGTTAATTTCTCATATAAGGCCTGTCTGTAAGAAAGTTAGGTTAAGTTACGCTAGTGTGGTAGCCTTCATACCAAAAGCTCACTTGAGCACGCATAGCGGCCCGTTGTGACGACACTGACTAAATGCAGTCTCTGTACTGACCAAGTTCCTCCGAAACAACGAGGGAGAAATTGGTCAAAGCACGACTACCCGACGCTGGACAACCAGCCAGAAAGATTAATAAACGAGGCTATAGCTATAGCTACGTCAAGCTGACAATGTTTGTAGAGCCAAATAACCAATATCTGCACCTCGCAAGAGATGGACATTGACAAAGAAAGTGGATAACTGTCTCCTCTTCCTCAGCGGGTCTGCATCCACTGCAGAAGTCGTTAAATGGGAGCCGCTTCTTTCCGCGTGTCTACTCATAACACAGTGACATGTAAGCATGGCCACTGTGATCAAGATGATGTCACGACCAAGTCCAAGTAAGTAAGTTTGGTGCACCTTCTATCCATTGAGGGCCAAGTGAGCCTAGAGGTGGAGCAGGACTCCTCATTGATCCAGGATAGGTTGATTCCTAAGTTGATTAAAGAGGATTACGAAAGTAGTGCGCCAGCTGTCTGTAGGTAAATACAATTTCATTTCAATCCATAAATATTCCATTCTGTTCAAATGAGGCTTAAAATCATAGCCTAGTTGTTTGAATAATACAGTCCACAACAGTTAAAATCTAAAGATCAACAAAGTGTTAGTGTGAAGAGGAATGGTGGAATGAGCAATGATGGTGGTTCTAAGTATGGTTAGTATATTTGACTAACTAGAACCGAGTTTAAACCTTAGTTCTGATGTCATAAAAAATACAATGACCTTCTTTCAGTAGTCGTCTGACAAAAACTCAGAGATTAACTATATGTAAAGAATAATCTTTCAAAATCTGTCATTAGAAGTCGACTTTAAAGTGAAGGTCCTGCCAGACAAGTTTGCCTTGGTATTAATGAAAAATAGCCCACTTCAGGGAATGTATCGACAACAGAAAAATTACGAACATTTAAGATTGCCAAAAAAAACTGATTTTCAATATTTTTCAGAAACAAAGCCATAAAACAAGTTATCGTAGATTTTGCATTTGTTTACCATAAAACAAAGGTTGTGGATGACGAATTTTATTACCAAATCCTTTATTAACATGAAGGAAAACATTTTTTAATGATAAAAATTTTATTGGGGGTAACAATATGAAGGCTGCTACCTGCTTTGTCCAACGATCCTATCTTCTCGCACAACCCTTTAGATGTAAAGAATAATTACAATATTTTGAGCGCCTATAAATACCGACAGAATCATGATATCCTCAACATATCATTACTAGTCCTTCAAGTGCTTACATCAAACCAAAAAAAAATTTTTATCATTTCAACTGTTCTTCTAATCGTGGTTCCAGAATTGTGTAATTTCGAAGCAAAAACAACATTAGAAATGAAATCTATTTCAACTGAGGCAGATATTGCCATTGTCGCCAAGGAACCTGAGCATAATCCATTCAAGCCATCAATAATGATGTCAACGTTTTTGGAACGCATTCCCAGTCCAGCCAGGCAATGGGAAAATTATCTGCAGGATGTCATCGAATATCGGAACCAACGATCTCGTCGCAAGGAAAATGACAAGCCATCAATAATGATGTCAACGTTTTTGGAACGCATTCCCAGTCCAGCCAGACAATGGGAACATTATCTGCAGGATGTCATCGAATTTCGGAACCAACGTTCTCGTCGCAAGGAAAATGACAAGCCATCAATAATGATGTCAACGTTTTTGGAACGCATTCCCAGTCCAGCCAGACAATGGGAAAATTATCTGCAGGATGTCATCGAATATCGGAACCAACGTTCTCGTCGCAAGGAAAATGACAAGCCATCAATAATGATGTCAACGTTTTTGGAACGCATTCCCAGTCCAGTCAGACAATGGGAAAATTATCTGCAGGATGTCATCGAATATCGGAACCAACGATCTCGTCGCAAGGAAAATGACAAGCCATCAATAATGATGTCAACGTTTTTGGAACGCATTCCCAGTCCAGCCAGACAATGGGAAAATTATCTGCAGGCTGTCATCGAATTTCGGAACCAACGTTCTCGTCGCAAGGAAAATGACAAGCCATCAATAATGATGTCAACGTTTTTGGAACGCATTCCCAGTCCAGCCAGACAATGGGAAAATTATCTGCAGGATGTCATCGAATATCGGAACCAACGATCTCGTCGCAAGGAAAATGACAAGCCATCAATAATGATGTCAACGTTTTTGGAACGCATTCCCAGTCCAGCCAGACAATGGGAAAATTATCTGCAGGATGTCATCGAATTTCGGAACCAACGTTCTCGTCGCAAGGAAAATGACAAGCCATCAATAATGATGTCAACGTTTTTGGAACGCATTCCCAGTCCAGCCAGACAATGGGAAAATTATCTGCAGGATGTCATCGAATATCGGAACCAACGATCTCGTCGCAAGGAAAATGACAAGCCATCAATAATGATGTCAACGTTTTTGGAACGCATTCCCAGTCCAGCCAGACAATGGGAAAATTTTCTGCAGGATGTCATCGAATTTCGGAACCAACGTTCTCGTCGCAAGGAAAATGACAAGCCATCAATAATGATGTCAACGTTTTTGGAACGCATTCCCAGTCCAGCCAGACAATGGGAAAATTTTCTGCAGGATGTCATCGAATTTCGGAACCAACGTTCTCGTCGCAAGGAAAATGACAAGCCATCAATAATGATGTCAACGTTTTTGGAACGCATTCCCAGTCCAGCCAGGCAATGGGAAAATTTTCTGCAGGATGTCATCGAATTTCGGAACCAACGTTCTCGTCGCAAGGAAAATGACAAGCCATCAATAATGATCTCAACGTTTTTGGAACGCATTCCCAGTCCAGCCAGACAATGGGAAAATTATCTGCAGGATGTCATCGAATTTCGGAACCAACGTTCTCGTCGCAAGGAGAATGACAAGCCATCAATAATGATGTCAACGTTTTTGGAACGCATTCCCAGTCCAGCCAGGCAATGGGAAAATTATCTGCAGGATGTCATCGAATTTCGGAACCAACGTTCTCGTCGCAAGGAAAATGACAAGCCATTAATAATGATGTCAACGTTTTTGGAACGCATTCCCAGTCCAGCCAGGCAATGGGAAAATTATCTGCAGGATGTCATCGAATTTCGGAACCAACGTTCTCGTCGCAAGGAAAATGACAAGCCATTAATAATGATGTCAACGTTTTTGGAACGCATTCCCAGTCCAGCCAGACAATGGAAAAATTATCTGCAGGATGTCATCGAATTTCGGAACCAACGTTCTCGTCGCAAGGAAAATGACAGGCCATCAATAATGATCTCAACGTTTTTGGAACGCATTCCCAGTCCAGCCAGACAATGGGAAAATTATCTGCAGGATGTCATCGAATTTCGGAACCAACGTTCTCGTCGCAAGGAAAATGAGAAGCCATCAATAATGATGTCAACGTTTTTGGAACGCATTCCCAGTCCAGCCAGACAATGGGAAAATTATCTGCAGGATGTCATCGAAAATCGGAATCAAAGTTCTCGTCGCAAGGAAAATGAGAATATCGATGATTTCTTAAAAAGATTTCCAATTGCTGTACATTGTAAATAATTTTTTTCAAGTTTCTTTGCCCACCTACTATAAAAATTAAACTCAGTGCCTAAGTTATTCTAATTTTGTATTTTCTATCCTAATTAAATAAAATATCTTTCAAAATAATTTTAAAAATTTTAATTTTTTTTCTCAAATTTTTCATCAAATTTATTTCACTTGAAGTCGTCGTAGTCTATGTAGTAGTAGTGTGTTGTCTTATTCGACATAAAGCCAGAGTTCGAGCCCCAGGCCAGACATCAAGACAAAATACAAAAAGTATTTCTTCGGCGACTTCCTCTCAGCAGATTTCAAGCAAAAACTCTGAGAGTAAAATAAAATTGCCATGAAAAAGTTTCTCAAAAAAATCTGTCGTTCGGAGTCGACTTTAAACTGTAGGTCCCACCACTCATTTATAAAATTAGCACACACAACATAAGTGGTGTGAGAAACTAGGAAGTTGTACAATGGGTCAATTCGACCTCCGGGTACTGTACTTGATTGACAAGTACACGTCCCCTCGGAAAAGGCGCTATGGAATCCTTTTTGATTACTTAGTTTAGATACACTTTTTACTCAGATCAACAAGATCGACCTTTAATCAGCGTTACCGTTGGAAATTTTGAAGAAGTCGCACAAAAAGGGGATTTTTGAAACAAAAGTCGCACATAAAGGGTATTTTGGCAGTAAAAAGGGGCAACATTTTTAAAAGAAAAGAAAATGAACTAATATAGATAAAAAAAAATTAATTTTTATTGGATTTTGTAATGTACATTAGCCAACATATAATAAGTTTATTTTTCAATAATTTTCCCAATTTTTATAATAGAAACAAATTTTTAACCAAAAATTAATAAGCCTAAACAAAAATTCTAATTTTTTTTAAATTATTTGTTCTGTTTTATTTCTTGATTGAATTTCATTCAAATTTATGAACGTTAGGACATTTAAACTTCAAAAATAAAAAATGCATTTTTAAATTTATAAAAATTCCATTAAATAAAACTTTTTTTTGCTAACCCACTATATAATAATACAAAACACAAAACAAAACTATTATTATAACTAAAAAACAGTTCATTAAAGATAAATAAAAAATTATACAAAATTGCGTATTTTGTAACAAATTAAAAAAAAAATAACAAAAAATATAATATATATTTTAAAATAAAAATCCAATTCAAAATTATACAAAATTACTAATTACATTTCAAATAATTAATATGATAAGACTTAGAGTACATAGTATTTGGAATTTTTGTATTAAACAAACTGAGATCAAAAAGTTAAACATACATAAATACTAATTTTGTTGCAACGGTTCATTTTAGAAGTAAATAGAAACATTTTGTAATAAGTTAAATATATAGTTTTACATTTTATATTATGTTATTTATTTATATGTCATAATATATCACAATTTTATGAAAAAATATATCATAATTGCAGGCACATTTTTTATAACTTTATTGTTCAGGTATGGAAAATAAAAATTCTGATATTTAGATTTTTTCAAAACAAAACAACAAAAATAATCAAATTACACAAACTAGTTTATAGATTATTCAATAGACTAATCAATAGAATAGTAGTCTATAAAATAGTCGATCGAATAAACCATTGACTAATACAGTTGATTAATTCATGGTCTATTTAAAAAACTAGTTCAAATGCTATTTAAAAGACCACAGAAGTCAATAGACTGGTCAATATATTAATCAATATAATAACTAGTATAATATATTTACTACTCTATAGACTACTATACATATATGTGGACTGGTCTATTAAATAGCCTTTGAACTAGTTTTTTAAATAGTCTATAAACTAGTCTACTAGTCTTTGAACTGGTGTATTAAATAACCTATAAATCTACTCTATATTGACTAATCTATTAACAAGTCTATAAACTAGTCTGTGTAATTTATTCGTAGTCCTATGAAATACTTAGAAATTGGGATGCAGCGATATTTCTCAATGTCAAAAAGGACTATATTACTTAATTTTCCATGATTGTTTTGGTTTATATATTTTACAAAATGAGTTTTTATATATATTTCACAGTTATATTTACATTGGATTAAATTATTTTTTTGATAAATTAATTCTGTACCTTTTTATAAGTTCATCGTCAGGCGCCAAATTTTCCAGGTCCATGTGTCCACTTTTAACCTATTCGATAACTTATTTTTCATTAATGTTAGTTTCGAAAAAATTCTTTCTGTCGACGCACTAGTATGTGGCAGAGTAAATACGTAAGTAACAAATTCATATAAATTAGGATACAAATAATTATTAAGCCTATTTTTTAAATTACCAATTTTATGCCCAAATTCTTCTGGATTTGTAATTTTAAAGATATTTTCATATGATATATCATTCATTTTGGTTTCTAATATTTTTAATTCTTATATAAATATATCAGGTTTACTTTTTCTAAAAAAGGGGAAAAAAGGGTCAAAAATCTTGAAAAGTGTCAGATTTAGTTCATTTTAGTAAGGGGGCACAAAAAGTGGCGGGGTCGCTGAAAAAGTGTCAAATTGCGACTTTAGTCGCTCAACGGTAACGCTGTATGTAATGTTTACTCGGATTACACAGTGAATACCATGCCAACCAGCGAGTTTGGTGGTTATAAGTTCCATTCATAGTTCTGTTTTGATACGAAGATTGATTTATGGATTATTTAAGAGAAAAAAGATAAGACGAATATAATAATACTGGACATAAAAACAAATTCAACACATTACTCCTCATGTCCCTGTATCTAAAACCTATTCAAACACAATGCGCCGCTTGAAAATTAAAACAAAAGTCATGCAAAACTAGTTTGTCTTCTTCCAGCATTGTGTTGAGCTTCTTTTCATTCTCTCATTTGGAAATTTTCAATTTGTTTTATAAACAACCAACATAAACTGCTTTCTTTATTGCCAAGACTTTAGATTGCACTGATCACTATTGAAAACAGTGAGGTACATAGAATTTTATTATAATTCATCTAATATAACTGGTTCACTTATTGTTGGTTAGTTAGGAAGCAAAAGGAAAATGATTTTGTTTTTCTCTTCTCTTCTAGATATTGTAACTGGTTTTTCTCTTCATTTTATTTCGGTTAAGGAACTGCTGATACCATGGATTATGAAATAACACAACAGGAGACATTCACATCGAAATCTCTTCTCTCAATATCTTCAAACATTTTTTATTTCCTTAACAACAACAGAAAATAAATAAGAAAAAAACGCATTCTGGTATCGATTACTACAAGCTAATGTAATGGAAGTGGTTCTCAATTTGGAATAATATTTTCATTTTAACCCTTAAAGGCTTATAAGTATTTCAGGTGTACCATCCAAATCATTCAGTTGTGTTCATGAGAAGAGGTGTTGTAAAAGATTTTTAAGTCAATAATATAATACATAATATTATTTTAATTGAAATTTATTAACATATAATACCCATTAGTAGTAACAATATAAATTAAATTTTGTATTCCTTTAGAGTTTGGTGCTCTTCGAAGCAAGGGTGGCCCATTTATAATTTGAAAATGCAATGCAAACAAAAAAGGTTTGAATTTTTGACATTTTTTTTGTGAAGTACAATTGTTCCCATCAGAAATGGAATATCATTTCATTCATATGGCTGCAGCGGCTGGCCTCACAGTACCTCATGTAATCCAACCAATTTTCGAGTGTATGGGGTCGTATCTAGGCAAAGACATTACGAGTGTTGGCCTTCAAATGCTCAATTATCTCTGGTTTGTCAGTATAACACTTTTCTTTAAGGGAGCCCCACAGAAAATAGTAGAACACTACGAAATCGCAGCTTCTTGGCTGCCAATTGACATCACCATTTCGGCTAATTAAACGGCCATCCAACGTTTGACGTAATAAATCGATTGTAGCATGAGTTGCGTGGCAAGTTATACCATCCTGTCGAAACCAAACATTCTTCACAGCAATACCATGATGATACGGTACAAAAAAATCGGTTATCATGATGCGCTCTTGTGTCTCTTTTAACCGTAATGGTTGAGCCGTTCTCATTTTCAAAGAAATATGGGCCATGTTGCCTCTATTCCACAAGCCGCTCCAAACAGTCACTCGTAGTGGGTGCATAGGCGTCTGTAAGACCACGTGTGGGTTTTCTGAGCTCCAAATATGGCAATTTTGCTTATTAACATACCCACCAAGATGAAAATGAGCTGCATCCGAAAAGATGATTTTTTCTTGGCAAAATTGACGTCATCGTGCAGTTTCTCGTTGGCCCAAATCGATTCACTACGTTCAGTGGAGGCAATGCACTGAATTTTGTGACAGAATAGAATGACATAAGTATTGCCAAATTCGAAATAACCGATGGTTCAAATTTAAACCGATTGATGGCCCACCCGATATATTTTGATTCGCATATGTTTATTATATATTGAATCATAAAATTTAAATTGAAATGGCAATTGTAATCGAATCTTGAATCTAAGAATTTTTATTTATGCCCAACCAGCACCAGGAATAGACTAGGCTTTCGAGGTACTTATGCCTCTTTTTTATACGAGTATTCCCATGGCAATTCAACATATTACGACTTAGACGTTTTGGATGGCGTAGGAGTCCTTTGAGGTATTCCTCAAATAATTTCGGTTATAATCGATGACAAATTGAGGTACATACATACATACATAACTGGCCATTACAGCCCTTTAGTCATGATTATAACCTTGCTTCTCACACCACTTATGTGGTGTGTGTTAATTTTATAAATGAGTGGCCGTACCTACAGTTTAAAGTCGACTCCGAACGACAGATTTTAGAGAAACTTTTCATGGCAATTTTATTTATTCTCAGAGTTTTTGCCAGAAATCTGTTGAGAGAAAGTCGCCGAAGAAATATTTTTTCATATTTCGTTTAGTTGGAGATGTCTGAGCTCGTAATTTACCATACACAAATGTGGGTAAAAATAAAATGTATCAAAAAAGAAAGAAATTTAATAATATGTTAAGCAACCAACAAAGTTAAATAATTTGTTTTTTTTTTATTTTCGAAAAAAATATGAACAAATGTGATCAATTTAAGCGTAGGAAGTGATTTATTGTTTCATGTGACGTAGTGACTGCACACATTCAAAGTGTGCATAAACGGAATGACTGCAATTTAAAAACCGTTATTTATCGATTACTCACGCTGAGTAATAATCGAACTCACACTGTCTCATAAACAGCTTGGCAGGGGATGTGTTAAAAATATGCAACAAAGTCTGTATTCGTATTGATTGCTAATTTTTTATTCATTTTAAAGATTGTATCACATTAGTCGTCGCTTAAATTATTTGTAAGCCTTTATTTTGCAATCCTCCATCAGAGCAAGCATTTTGAAGCTACATTTGTTGCAATAGTTGGTATTTATTCAGTCTGTTTCACCAAATTGCCAAGAAAATACTCCCAAAACGTATAATTAGAAACATTGTTTTATCAAAATGAGTGTTGAGTTCGGGTCACGTACTGCGCGCATAGTCAATCATCCTAGCGAGAGGGCTATTATCAAATTGAAAAAAATTCGATTAAACGATCGATCAACTCCTGTTTATCAAAGAAACGCACGATCTACCGAAAATATCGCCACTGTCTGTGAAAGTGTGCAGAAGAAACCTAGGCAGTTGATTTCGCGTCTCTCACAAGAACTCGGCTTTTCGCATACCACAATTAGGCGAATAATAAGTCGCTATTTGGGCCCGCACACTTCTGATACTTCTGTGGGTGTAGATGTTTCGAAATGTTAAATTTTTCATGCCTCTGACGAATAAATCAGGAGTTTGACAACGGTTTTGAAGACTGGCTTGTGGCTTAATCGCATAAATCCATTACCTAATGGAAAAGTCAAACGGGTCACATCGCATGATTTCGGTGGCCATCACATCCATACAAGGTGACCTTGGTGTACTTAATTATTTTTACATGACTGTATATAAGTGATATAGATTTCGTATATTTCGTATATCTACGCCAGCTCCATTAATTTGTTAAAACTAATCATATATGAACCAAATATAGTCTTATAATAATGGCTTACGTAAGTAAAGTCAGAAAGAAAATATTATAAAATTCCAGATTCCTTTTACGTTTATCCTATTAGTAAAATACTAAAACAAAGTAAAATGAATGCATCCTTGATCTAATCTAGTAGGCTGAATTTTCAAAAAGTCTCAAAAGGCTAAGAAAGACAGAGAAAGAGCCACGATTACTAAATTTTTAACCGCATTTTCACTCAATGTGAATTCATACATGAAATCCATTCATTTAAACGTTTTATCTATTGTATAAAAATAAATGATTTTTCGTAAAATCACTGCCCCATAAAAAAGACTGCTTTAGTTATACCGACCAAGGATAATAAATTCACAAAAAGTTTATTCAAGAAAAACTAAAAATTATGCCATAAACTGTGTAAAATGTCGGGTCTAACCAAATTCAATTTAATACCAGTTTTATTACTTTTTAAAGCAAAAAGTTTACATTTTTCTAAAGTAGTCAAAAAAAAAGAACGCAATCACAGAATGTTAACGGAAATATGAACGTATCTAAACATGAAAACTGATTATTAGCTAATACGCCTTACAACGCACCTGATAAAACCTGCATTTATTTAATAATCCGTTACAGCTAAGCCATATGATCTTTTAATCAAATCTTGCATAAGCAATAATTATGTTAATTTAAACTAAAATTCAGAATTCTAAAGAGTTTTTATACCTCTCGAAGTTGCCGTAGTCTAGTGGGTAGTGTGTTGGCTTATTAGACGTAAGGCCAGGGTTCAAATCCCAGGTCAGACATCAAAACGAAAATATGAAAAAATATTTCTTCGGCGACTTCCTCTCAGCAGATTTCTGGCAAAAACTGTCGTTCGGAGTCGACTTTAAACTGTAGGTCCCGCCACTAATGTAAAAAATTAACACACACAACATAAGTGGCGTGAGAAGCTAGGTCGTAATCCTGACTAAAGGGTTGTAATGACCAATTACGTATGTATGTAGGTTACAATGATATTCCGGGTAAAAGTAAAGTGGATGAACTAGCAAGGCTTGACACAACCATCGAACTTTTCGAAGTATTTTTTTATATTTAACTTCCAATGTCTCCATATTTTGTCGAGATATACCCAGTCACTAGGCTCTGTATCTGCAAATATACTTCATTTCAATATAGGTTGATACCGAATTCGCTTTCCATAGATAATATTTCAACTTTAATATCACTACAGTACTCAAGTAGTACTCAAGAAGTATCTACAAGCAACAATCTAAGATTCAACCGTGCGTATAGATTTCACAGAAACACAACTTCTTGAAATTAAAAACGAGATCGGATGGAAGAAGATCAAGCTCAACATTTTCATTTAATTTTTTTTATTGAATTAAAACTTTATTTCAGCAACAATTTTCAAACAAATCGAGAGCTAATATATGACGACTAATTTTGATTGCTTAATTTACTCCAGATTAAGTTATACAGAACATATGTGTTCAATGATTCAAAATTTATTTGGTCAGAATCGTTGATTTTTTATGGTTTTTAATCCTAATATTCCATAATCATTGCATTAAGACATAATTATTACGAAAATAGAAACATCGTTTAACATTAACATGATTAACAACGAACTTGCTTGCATATACCAACAACATTAGTATGAAAGTAAATGAGACAGACAAGTAAGAAAGAAAGCAACAACAAACAACGTAAGCAAAATAAACAAACAGCAATGAAGTAGCGATAGAATTCTCGAGAAGGCGAAAACACAAACATTTTACTTCAAGAACGTTCATCAGACTGATTACGTGAGCATATAAAAAGGCAAGACCAAGCAGGCAACGAGTAGTAGTAAGGATTCAGTAAGTCTTGTGTAAAGATGCGTTGCGTATGAAGAAAACAGTCGTGGTTTGAAGATCTCCGCTATACAGATATAACGAACAAGTGTTGTTGGTTACTCAAAGGGTGTGAGCAGAGAAGATTAGCGAACTAAACAAATTATTATTACATACGTCAAGTTGTAAATAAATAGTGGCACAGAAAAGTAGTGCGAACAATAAAGAGTTTAATTGAAACTAAACATCAATTTATTTTTATTTTGTTTGGATTCAACGTACTCATATTCTAAACGTTTTTAAAAATGTAAAAACGTAACAATATCTTCGATGTCCTGGATGATATTTTAACGAAGTAACTTGATTTCTTATTTCATGTTTATATGAAGTTTTTTATTTATTATTTCTTTTTATTTTTCCGATACCAAGTCTATTCCACATACACTTAAAAACAGCTCCACTCTAAGATGATTTTATGTTATGCTCTCCAGAATATTTTTGTTAAATGTCTTCCCAATTCAATTTATCTATTCATGTGTTTACTTGGGCTTCAATAAAAAATTTATAAAGAAAATGAAAAATAAAAAGGAAGAGTTTGTATGAATATTTCCATGTACGTTTTCGAAAAGTAACAAAAAAACACATTTTCTCACAAGCTTTCGGTCGATTATCAAAACGTGCATGGGTATGTAAGTCGACCTTTTTAAGTGTAACTTAAGCTCTTGCACTGTGCAACGACTTAAACTCAATCGTGCCCATGGATTTTGTACTCACAGTTACAATGTACTGTTTTTGTATTTGTATTTGTTTTTGTTTTTGTTTTTGCAAGCTTTAGAAGTTTATCTATCTTAAGTAAATTTGAAAGGTTAGGGATACGAAAATGTAGTTGAGCTAAGTCTTATGCTTAAATGTGAGCGTTAAAAGTGTTTTGTACGTATTCTTAGTTACAAAACGGAGAGCAAGAAAAAAAAACATGCTACATTTATCATATGTTTAGATATGGGTTTGCAAGGTGTACCCCGTATTATATAAGTCTGATAATATCACGCTAGGTAATGCTCGAAATACAAGATTTTATGCAGAATATTTTTTTTTGTAATTACAGCAACTAGGACGTTTGAGGCTAACAATGTGAGAAGTGTTCTGTCTGTTCTTCGATATTTTTAACTTATACTCCAGAAGATACGAAGAATAGGTTTCATTTATTTCCTTAAAATGATTATTTCTGTATGTATTGGGTGGGCCATCTATCGGTTTAAATTTAAAACATCGGTGGCCGTAGTCTAGTAGGTAGTGTGTTGACTTATTAGACGTAAAGCCCGGGTTCGTATCCCAGGTCAGACATCAAAACGAAATATGAAAAAAATATTTCTTCGGCGACTTCCTATGAGCAGATTTCTGGCAAAAACTCTGAGAGTAAATAAACCCGCCATGAAAAAGTTTCTCAAAAATCTATCGTTCGGAGTCGACGTTAAACTGCAGGTCCCGCCACTCACGTACAAAATTAATGCACACAACATAAGTGGTGTGAGAAGCTAGGCCGTAATCTTGACTGAAGGGTTGAGCAACGTTTGGAATTTATTTCCAAAAAATTTTTTTTTCAGAAAATTATCTTTTCGCATGGAGCTCATTTTCGTCTTGGTTGGTACGTTAATAGGCCATATTGCCGTATTTGGTTTTCAGAAAACCCACACATGGTCTTAAAGAAGCCAATGCACCCATTACGAGTCACTGTTTGGCGCGGCTTGTGGATCGCGGAGTTATCATTGGCCCATTTTTCTTTGAAAATGAAGACGGCACAACCATTACGGACAATGGAGACACCTATGACACCATGGCAATCGATTTTGTTGTACTCGCTTTTCATATTACTGATGTGAACGATGTTTGGTTTCAACAGGATGGTGCAATTTGTCACACATCTCATGCCACAATCGATTTATTGCTTCAAATGTTTAATTAGCCGACTTCGAGACATGACCTCATACACTCCAAAACGTTCACGAATGAGGTACTGTGAGGCCAGCCGCGGCAGCCAAATAATTATCTTTTCTTTTGGCAAAATGTCAAACCGTTTTTGGTTTGTTGCATTTTTAAATTTAAACTCTTAAATGGCCCATCCTTTACATTTCTGAAATTTTGAAGTAAAACTTTTTACATTAAAAAGAGAAACACGAAAAGTAATGCTCAATAGAAACGTAGAAATTTTTCACACACGTTTTCTGCTGATTATTATGTGCTTGTGTGATGACATTTTTTTTAAACATTATTTATGTACCTGTAGTGTTCAGCGATTGAAGGTGAGTTTGTCTTAGCTTCACCGACAAAACGGAATTAAATTTGTTTCAGTTTAAGTAAACTTTTTGAAACGTACAAAACAATATTACATGCGAGCTACATGCTATAAACACAATAAACGCAACGCATCAATCTCTCAAAAATAGAATACATACAGTATCGGCCAAAACCTAAGCAGCCCCTCAGTACATTTTTTTAAAATGATTATTTTTTTAAGAAAACAAAGTTATTAATAATTTTTTTTTTATATTTTTTTATTTATATATATCCTTATTATTGAAAAACACAAACTTAGGAATTCAGAATTCAGTAAAAAAAGTTATGATTCAAAATACATTTTAAGTCGAAAATATAAGCGGACAAAACTAAAGCACCCCCAATTTAGGGTACAGATAAAAACTATTGCAACCAATATTTCTTTGCGAATCCTTTATTCTGGATGGCACATGCCTTCTTTTAGGCATAGAGGATATGAAATTATAAATTATTTCAGGTGATATTGCTTCACAGGCTATTTTTGCGGCTTCAAATATATCGTCTTTGGTTTTGCAATTTTCTCGGCTGATTTTTAAGTTAACGATCTCCCACAAGTTCTAGATTGGGTTAAGATCAATTGAGTACAAAATATTCGATCGACAGATCAATTATTTCTAGGCTAATTCAAAATTTTTTCCATACCGGTCGCACATCTCCTACCCATTCTGGAGGAAGACCACGTGAAACTTCGCGATATGAAGACTACTGAATTAAAAGGACAATCCAAACTGATCCCACAGCATCTTCTAGCCACATACGAAACCGCTTAGGTTTAAAAATTAGGGATGGAGCTATTCGCAGAAGGACGGTAGAGGCTGGATTATTCAGTCTAAGACCAGCAAAAAACCTTTCATATCGTGAAACATTTCATATTGTCTGCGCACACGCCTTATGCCATCTGAATCGTTTAAATTAAACTTAGATTCGTCAGAAAATAGCACAGTTCTTCATATTTAGACACTCCAGTTGAGATGGACCTTGTCGAATTCAAGTTTAGCTGAGATGGAATATTTTAAAAGTAGCCTTTTCGTGAAAATACATTAAAGTTAAGCTAAACAGTAATGTGTTTATTATTGAAGGAAGTATGAACAATTATTGTCATCGAAATGAAAACAAAAACAAACTCTTGGTCTCGCGTATGAGTAACAGTACTTGATTTGTACGTTAAACAAACGTTATTTCGAACTTTTAAGAGAATTGAGCTTCTGAGTTTCGCTCTCTCTCTCTTTTACTTAAATAGTTCAAACACTTGCTGAATTTCTTTGGTTTTTGAATAGCTTTTCTGTTACAGAAAATCGTAAACATACTCGTATTTATTCAGTACGTAAACCATTGTTTAAATTACAACAGCGTGACAACGGTAATTGAGTACTTGTGCGTTTAATACTTGAATGTTTCAAAATGACGTTAAAAATATTTGTTGACAAAATGTACAAAAACAGAAATTAAAAGAAACTGTTCTTCCAATTCTAATGCCATTATTCATTGGTGATGAATAATTTATAATTTATGGAAAAAAATAATTTTTTAATTAAAACTTTATACCGCCCAAAGCAATTTATAATAAAATTTAAAAATGCATAAAATTTCGATTTAATCGGTTAAAAACAGTGCATAAAACATTAAAATGTGAATTAATTCTGTCTTAATATAAATATTAAAAATATTGATGAAATAATCATAAAATTCATCATAAATTAAGTAAATTGTGTGAGAAAAGTTTATTTTTTTTTGATAAAATTGTTTGCCAAAATATTTTTTTTATCAAATCACTCTTAAATAAATAATTGGGAAATCTTAAGAACATCAAACGATATAATAAGTGAGACTTATTTGGCAAAATAATTATTAAATTATTAATAAAGTGGAATACAATAAACAAAAAGAGTGAAAATAATGTCACATTCAGGTCAAAAATATTGGTTTTAATTTCCATGTAATAAAAGAATTTAAAAAAATAATTCTAATCATAAAGTGTAATGAATTAAAGTGTTAAAACAGAAAGAAGAATATTTCACATACAAATTAAAAATCCCATGATGAGAAGAAAATAAATAAAATAAATCAAATTTCTATAAACCAACGAAACTTTAATGACAAACTGACGAAACGTAATAAATAATTGAAATGAAATTAATTGGGCAATTCACAAAAGCCCTTATATCATTGTATTGAGTTTATTGTTGGACGAATATATTTGGGCAATTCACACAAGCCCTTGTATCATTGTATTGAGTGTATTGTTGGCCGAATATACAACATTGTATGCTTGTTGTTGATAGTTATCATATAAAAATCCGTTACACTGATACATATTTTTTCATATGTTTTTAAAATGTTTTATTGGTTTTGTGCTACCAATTTATGGAAATACCAGTAATTAAGAAGAAGAATAGAAATACAAAATATTTGCTATGTGACAATCGTCAAACAATAACATCTCAAAATTACATTATTTGCATAGATAAATAATTAATTTACTTGTCTCCGTAATATTTTTAATTTCGTTGTTTGAAGATCAAATTATGAATACTGATGTCCTCCTTCTTATTGCTTTTTGACGGGTAAAATACAAAATAAAGAATGCCGTAAAACACGGGTTGGTCAGAAGTATATTCAGTACAACATACACGATACAAAGTCATGTGAATTGGTCATATATCACAAGTTGTACGCATTTCTCCAAAGGTTTAAAAATAATTAAAAAAACTAAAATTCTCGACGAGATAATGTGAACGTAATTTACCCTTAAGCCTCGTATACAATTCTGTACACTTTTTTCCACTTTTACATTAAAGTACAGTCCTTGTCAAAGTGTTGGTGTTTTTCTTCCTCAATTTTTTGTAAAAAAATAAAAAAAGGTTTCACAAACGTTTTAATAACTTTTTCAGGTAATCACCGCTAGCCTTCTAATAATTCGACATTGTATTAAAATATGTATTATGTACATACATGTGTATGATGCATATGTATTATGTAAAGTGTATCTCGTAAAGAATGTACTTTTTCATTTTAAAATAAAAACACGAATTTGAGATGCTGTAATCTGTTGGTATTTCATTGAATTTTGAAGATGACATCTTCCGATAAAGCATGGAATAAGATATCCATCAAATAGCTGCCACAGTTCTACTAACAATTCATTACTCTTTTTCACAGAGATCTGGCTTTGTCACACCGCTGAGGCTTTGTATATAGAATTGGAGCTTAGAAATATTTCTGGTTTATTCGTATAAATATGTGATTTCATAAAACTCCAAAGAAAAAAGATCGCATGACATTAAATGGCATAATCTTTGTTGGTTCTGGAAATCGTTGCTGCTATAAATCTATTCTAGCACATGTGATGTGGCTAAAGGGAGGATCATCCTACCTTTAACTTTTAAAGTTAAGTTTATGTTTGAACATGCTATATATCAATATGGCAACTTCAAATATAAACAAAATAAGCACATGCAACAAAAAAAGAAGACCGTCAGTGGTAACGACGTTTAAAAACAACTTGTTTAATTGAGCAGTGTTATTGACATTGCTCCTGCACTGCCATATTTTTGAAAAAGTTAACTTTATTTTAGCTGTAGGTTATAATAACGAAAAAAAGTAAAAAAAAAACTTTAAAGTCCACTTTAGCTAAAGTTACCTTTAACTAAACCCAACTTTAACGGAAAGTTGTAATAATGGCCCTTAAATTAAAAGATGTGCACTCTTACTGATACGAAGATCAAAACAATACATCAATCTGTATACTAACACAGTATATTTCTGCTCACCAATAGACTAATGTCGAAGTCGTTGTAGTCTAGTAGGTAGTGTATTAGCTTATTAGACGTGAGGATGTGGCTTAAACCTCAGCCCAGACTACTCGAAAAAAACGAAATATTAAAAAATATTTCTTCGACGGATTTCTAGTAAAAACTTTGAGAGTAAATAACAATTGACATGCAAAGTTTCTCTAAATCTGTAGTTCGGAGTGAACTTTAAACTGTAGGTCCCATCATATATAACATATGTACTGTGAGAAGCTAGATTAAGTACTGTGAGAAGCTAGATTGTAATCCTGGCTGAAGGGTTATAATGCCCAATTATACTATATATGTAAAATTATGTAGTCGTAGCCTTGGCATGAAGCAACTTACTTATCGGGTTTCTCCTTGACGTTACTAGTTTCAAAAGATAACTACTACTCAGGGCAACACATCTGACATCACACATCACATTGCCTTTCACATGTTAGAAACGAAATCAATTTCCGTGAATGTTCAGCTAATTCCATCTTTCTACCCTTTTTTTTGCGAATATGTTAAGCATAATCGATTTGCGTTTTAAAATTTCATGCGATATAAGACAGACTAATTTTATTTTAAGCTCAAGAAAATGTTGCCAGAAACTTGTTGCAATTGGAAAATAATGTTGACAAATACATGCCACATATTTTTCACATCAACAACAGAGCATTAATTTTTCACAAATGTTTTGTTCGAAATATTTTTTAATGTAATTTTACAATAACGTATACGGAATGAAATATGAACTGGTTTTCAGACATCATTACAACCGTTTAGTAAGTTTATATATACTAAGCTTAAGAAATTTATCGATAAGTACCAGAAGAGTGACCGAATTTGGAGTCGTCGCATTATGCCAGATCTAGTTTGACAAGTTAAAATGTCAAATTTGTATATAAAAAGCAAAACACTTTAAACGTCTAACAACTAAAGCCAATTAAAACTTTTTGGATGAATTTGAAAAGAAATGTTTACAGGAAGTGATGTTAACCAAAAAAATATTCAGCGGCCTTATAACAAAAACTAAAAGAGAGCTTAAGAAAATGGTCTAAAAGGAGATCCAGAAGTCCACGCGAAATTTATAAGAACCGTAATGCTGTATAGGATTTTAAACTACGGCTAAAACATAAGACTACAGCTCTTGACGATTTAGTGCTCAGTGGTATTGATGGACAAATTGCAAATCTTCGGGAAACTTTTAGAAAATAAACGGCCCTTTTCAGTGCCATGAACTTACTTACAAAAAAAGATACGATATTTTTTTTTAAATATTTTAATTTAATCGCCAATTGCAAGATATACATATTTACTTACTACTTCACATTAATTTATCAGGGCAATACAAAATTATTTATGTGTTCTGAAAACGACACAGTCCCACCCTTAAATGTAGTCGCGATAGTCCGAAAATGTTACGAGCCATCGTATTTGTTTATCGGTTTCTTTAGTGCGTTTTTTGAATTGTTTTCCTTGTTTGTCCTGCTTTATGTACCAGGGGTCTTATATATATTGGGAGCTGCTATCATTATCTCTAAGATCATATTTTGGTGTATTAGAAGTTGATTTTCTATGAATTAAAAACAGTTACCCGTAACTGAATTGCTTAAGTATTTATTTATTATTAATTAGAATGCAATTAAATATAGATTATAAATGTTACCAGCTGAGTACCTTCGATCATATGCTCGGTGTAGTGTAGCAGACCAGAGTCACTGGTGAGAATCGAACCCACGACCCTCTCGCTACTAGTCACACTGGTAGTCTAGAGTACCCCAATTGCTTCAGTAGAAGTGTATAAACAGTATAAATTTTATAAACAGTATAAAATATCATTGCAGCCACTGGGCGTCTTTTTGATTTGATGCTTTGTATGATACCCTTAAGAGTAGATGTCAAAATTGTATCTATAATTGGATATTCCAAGAATTTAATACTAACTAACAATGTCAAAGTCTTTCGAAGAAGTAAGAAATAAACTAATACGTACATTATTAATTGGTCTATACAACCCTTCAATCATGATTACGACCTAGCTTCTCACACCACTTATATTGTAATTTTATACATGAATAGCGGGACATGAATAGTCGATTCCGAACGATAGATTTTTGAGAAACTTTTCATGGCAATTTTTATTTCCTTTCAGAGTTTTTGCCAGAAATCTGCTGAGAGAAAGTCGCCGAAGAAATATTTTTCATAATTCTGTTTGATGTCTAACCTGGGATTTGATAATAATAAGCCAGAACAGCACAAAAATAACATAACAATACAAATTTTCAGTCAGTCAAGAGCTGCCGGAGTTAGATGGGGTCAAAGTTGGACATTTTTGTCATACGGGGTTTTCTTAAAATGTGTGTAACTTTTCACCTATTGGTCCTAGCAAAAATTTTCCAAAGGATATTAGATATCTATTTCTTCAATCTTTCCAAAAATAATTTTTTTAATTTTTAATAATGAGTGCCAAAATCAACAAAAAGTTGTTACATAAGCACACATAGTCAATTTAAGGCTATCACGGTAATCGTGCAAATCTTTTGAGGAATCATTTGTCAAATACTTTAAGTTGATTTCCTTCAACATGAGTTTAACACTTTCATGGTAAATGCAAACGCATACTGTGTGAGTTCCACTGCTTGCTGCCAAAACGCAATGCTTTGGCCTCAGTTGGGTAAATTTTGTAAATCCAATTTTGACGTCCTCGTGTTCAGATTGAAATGTTGCATATAACTCATTCAGGTTACAGAGAACCATACTCTTCTGCATTTGGACTTTCTGGCCATCGATTCGAACGGACACCCAGTCTTTCATTCCAAATCGGAAGACATCGATTTTAAAAATTGGGTCACTTGAAACGAAATTGCCCATTTATTTTATTAATTTACTTGTGTTTTATTATAAAACAAACAATTTTGTAATGTTTTTCATAAAACAAGAGAAAAATAAGGAAAAGTTTCAGATGACTCCATAGGTACCCCAAGGAGAACCCTAAGAAAATTTAAAATTCAAAGGCCTAATATATGAAAATTTAACCCCCTTTGGAATTGAATGTACAAGTTTTGTTTAATGTTTTCTAGTGGCACCACGAGCAAGTTTTTCGATTGACTTTTGTTTGAGATTTAGCGATTACGTAACCGTTCTTTCAAATGGTCTCCTAAATACTATCTTGAAGTTATATCAGGACTATGTGCAAGAGTATTAAGTCTGTAGGGTTTTTTTTTGTCAAAATATATTGCCGTACTAAGACTTTTGCTGTCCACTGTATGTACATATGTATGTATACCACTGTTATGTGGTCGAATCAATTTAAGTGAATAAATTTTAATTTACCATCAACCCCTGCTGTGATGAAAATGGAAATTGAAAATTTTGCAAAATGTTGAAAGAAAAATTTAATTTTTTTTTTTGTTAACCTTTAAACGTCATATTTTTGATTTTGGCATTTCACTCATAAATAACTACGTTGGAGAAAATTTAAATTTTGAAAACCGTGAAATTAATAAAAAAAAAACTGAATACAATCAAGTGAATTGGGTATCCGGAAACATTTTGACACATAACTGTAATGAAATTTATATAAAATTTAATCATCACTGGAATATTGTTCGTAGTGGGTGGTGAACGATAATGGTTTGCTGCCAGTTGTACTCGACAGTATTTTTTAGGTTATGTTAGGTTAGTTTAGAGGACGAGTACTTGTCAACTAAGACAAGTACAGCACCCGGAGGCCGAATTAACCCATTGTACAACGTCCTAGTTTCTCACAAAACTTATGTTGTGTGTGTTATTTTTTATACATGAGTGGTGTTACCTACAGTTTAAAGTCGACTCCGAACGACAGATTTTTGAGAAACTTTTTCATGGCAGGTTTATTTACTCTCAGAGTTTTTGCCAGAAATCTGCTGAGAGGAAGTCGCCGAAGAAATCTTTTTTGTATTTTGTCTTGATGTCTGGCCTGGGCCCGAACCTTGGCTTTTCGTCTAATAAGCCAACACACTACCTACTAGACTACGGCGACTTCTTACAGTATTTTTTAGCAGAATTCCAAATTCCAAATAAAAATTACTCTGGTGGTCTAATGGGTAGTGTGGGACATTGATCAATTACCATGATTCAGTCTGATGTGCTCAACTACATCAACCATTACGTTCGTTCATAGAATTAGGACGTATTTCTTCAGATTTTGGCAGATGGTTAAAGCCTACCATCTGTTAAATTAGTTGTCATTTATTCAGTTTGTTTTGTCAAATCACCATGGGCGGATATAGCATTCAACAAGACGTGCAAATAAAAAGAATTGTTTTTTGAAAATGGGTGTTCTGTTCGTGCAACGTATAGCACACTTCACACATTTCACGATTGCAATAATCGTCCTACCGACAGGACCATTGGTTGTGTGGTGAAAATTCAATTCTACTGGTTCAATAAACGATCGGCCAAAGTTCGTACGTCCATGAAATGCAAGCTCTGCCGACAGCATCGTCGCTGACCGTGCAAGTATGCAGAAGAATTCGAGGCAATCGATTTCACATACTTTCGCATACTACAATTTGACGAATTTTAGGGCGTGAACCTTACAAACCTTGACTGACCTAAGAACTGAAGGTAAAGGGCCGTAGACATCCATATGTATTCGCTGAATGGCCTCTGGTGCAGGTGACAGCTGAGATTAATTTTTTTGTAGAAAAATTATCTTTAGCGATGAGGCCCATTTCAGGATTTGGGGACGGTTTCTATTGTATTAGTTGTAGTCGCCGTAGTCTAGTAAGTAGTGTGTTGACTTATTAAGCGTTCAGCCATGGTTCAAACACCACGTTGGACGTCCCCAAGAAAACAAATAGGAAAAAAAATTTTCGGTAACTTTCTCTCACCAGATTTCTGGCAAACACTCTGAGAGTAAATAAGATTGCCACGAAAAGTTTCTCAAAAATATGTCGTTCGGCGTCGACTTTAAACTGTAGGTTGCGCTACTCATGTATAAAATTAACGCACAACATAAGTGGTGTGAGAAACTAGGTCGTAATTCTGACTGAAGGGTTGTAATGACCAATTATGTATGTATGTATGTACATATCTATTGTATTAGTTGTAGTCGCCGTAGTCTAGTAAGGTCGTACCAGGTCGGACGTCCCCAACAAAACGAAATATGAAAAAATATTTTGTCGGTGACTTCCTCTCAACAGATTTCTGGCAAAAAATAAAATTTTAAAATTGCCAGGAAAAGTTTTTCAAAAATCTGTCGTTCGGAATTGGTTTTAAATTGTAGGTCCCGCCACCCATGTATAAAATTAAGGCACAAAACGTAAGTCGTGTGAGAAGTTCGTAAAATGAAAAATCAAACAATTTTTTGCTGACATTTGCTCAAGTTTTTTTTCTAACAATTGCTATACCATGTGCACATTAAAACATTTTTATGTTTAATGCTAAAATGCTCAAAAGCCAGCTGGAAGCCAAATCAATTAGTTTTTCTTACACGTTTTCATGAAGTGTAAATGAACGCATAAATTAATGTCCGACATGTTTAAAGATGTTAGAATGTCATATGAAATTGAAATTTTAATGGAAAACATAAAAACTAAATTCGCCAATAACAAGATATCTGGCTGTTAATGATTTAAAACTTTATCTAATTAGCGTCATTTCATCAAAAAAAAAAAAATATAATTGAATCCAAATAGGATTAAATCAAAAAATATTGTTTGAATGAAAACGTGATTGAAATATACAAAAATGCCACAAACAAGTTTCACATACCATATGCCATATACCTACCATATGTAACAATCAAATTCAACTTGACTTCTGTACTCGTATCTGTCAAAAAAAACTTTGTTAAAAGAACAAAAACTATTAAAAAAAAAAGAAAACATATTTAGTGAGCGTTTATAATGAGGTTAAAAACTGTCATTAATTGTTTAGAAAAACTAAAAACATAATAAAAATTGAAAATAAAAATAAAAAAACACCACGGGCACTTTAATGATCAAATTTAAGCATTTTTTTAGTATTTTTTGTTGAGCTATGTTAACAAAACAATTACCATTACCATTCAATTAACTTATTGCAGTTAAAAATAGTAGAAATTGTAATTTATACGTTTAATTACACGGTGCGACAGTCAAAATAAACCCTACAAACTACTGACATATTGTAGGTTGTGAGTTTTATTAAGTAGAATTCAAAGAAAGTTTGTTCAAAATACAGAATTCCTACAGAAAATAAGGGTGGTATTCCCCAAGAATTGAGAGCACAACATGCTGGCTTAGGTGTATGTCGATAACCATGATACCCTTGGTTGGCCTCCTCTCCATTAACCAATACAATACCTCCTCGATAATCCTGACTCGAGATGGTTCAGGCACATTCGTAATCCGGACAGTATGGCTGCCTTCCAAAAAAATGTATCAATACAAAGTTTGTATGCAGTTCTACTACTGTATATAAACAATGTAGATATGCAAAGTAACCAAACAATGCATCAACTATAAATCCGATGCCTGATTGCTTTTTGACTGCGTTAAAAATACACATTGAAGACGTTTTGAAATAGAATACATTGTATATATTTTGTACAGCGGCATTATGAAACACGATACTTTGTTCAAACACAAAGCAACTAACATTTTGGAAGGCAGCCTATTTACCCTAAAATTCAAAAATTTGTTTGACTATATCATGTCCAGCAACTGACAATAAAATCATAAACCATAGGTTAGACTGAAGGCCGATATAGAAGGTCCATGTGATTCAGATGATACAAAGTCTTAAAACTCAGAATAAAATAATGCGTCAATAACAATTTTATTAAAATCTATAGATTGAAAATTTTTTTAGAAATCGATCTGCAAATTTTAAGAAAAAGAGTTCTGAAATTCTTAAACCGTTATAATACGCAGATTGATCAACGAATACAGAGGAACTGGGTCGGTTACCGATAGTAAGATTTCTATGCGCCAATGCTTTTGAAGAGACTGTGAACGGCATTCGCTACAGGAACACGATAAGGAAGTTCTTGTGGCCTAAAATGGACGGCATGGCTCTGGACGACATATAGTTTCAGCAAGACACCGGCATCTGCTACACAATTGATTTATAGCAGCAACGATTTCCAAACAAATCTAAAAAAATCCGGATTTCAAATTCGTGCGGTTTTTTTCTTTGAAGTTTTGCATTCAGAAACACTTGCGAATAACCTTTTCGGCACCTAAAAATAATTGAAATCCTATCAGTTAGTGGAAAGAGAAAGTACGGCATAGCGTGAATAAAAACGATTATAGATTTAAATGTATCTAAAACCTTGCTTGTGGCCGTAGTCAAGTAGGTAGTGTGATGGCTTAGTAGACGTGAGACCACGGTTCAAACCCCAGGTCAGACATCAAAACGAAAATATAAAAAAAGATTTCTTCGGCAACTTCCTCTGAGAATAAATAAAATTGCCATTGAAAGTTTCTCAAAAAATCTAACGATCGGAATTGACTTTATACTGCAGGTCCCGTTACTCACGTATAAAATTTACACACACAGCATAAATGATGTGAAAAGCTTGGTCGTAATCCCGACTGAAGGGTTGTCATGACCAATTGTGAATTTATCGGGTGGTCCATATATTTGGTATAAATTTGAATCATCGGTTATTTCGAATCTGGCAACACTTACATATGTCATTCTATTCTGTCACAAAATTCTGTAGATTATCTCCACTGAACGTAGTGAATCGATTTACGCTTGAGCAACTTTGGGAAATATTGTGCCAACGAGAAACTGCCTTTGATGTTGATTTAGGCAAAATAAAACATCTTTTAGCCGTACTTGAGGGTCAGAAAATACACCCGTGGTCTTGCAGAAGCCAATGCATCCATTACGAGTGAGTGCTTGGTGCGGCTTATGGAGCGAAGGCATCATTGGCCCATATCACACCACTTATGTTGTGTGTGTTAATTTTATACATGAGTGGCGGGATCTACAGTTTAAAGTCGACTCCGAACGACAGATTTTTGAAATTGCCTTTTCTTGGAAATTTTATTTACTCTTAGAGTTTTTACCAGAAATATGCTGAGAGGAAGTCGCCGAAGAAATTAGAAGTATTTTGTTTTGATGTCTGGCGTGGGGCTCAAACCCTGGCTTTACGTCTAATAAGCCAACACACTACCTACTAGACTACGGCGACTTCGTAAGAACTTAATAATCTTCTTTAATATACTCTTATTTAAACAAATACAGTAGGAGAAGTGATAAATTAGCAAAGAAATAGTTAAGCTTTACAACTGATGACAACTGATGCGTCGTGGTATTAAAAAGTTGAAACACCCCCAAAAATGTTTGCGACTTCCTTGTCACAGAGGAACTCGTGAGATATGCTGAAAAGTTTCTGACAAAATTTGAAAATCACAAGCCCGAAAAGTTATGTATTATGCTGAAACAGAGAGTAACTATGGACCTCATACCAATTCGATAACGAGTTTTGTAATACAAATCTTTGTACCCACTATATTCGGTCCTGTAATGGAGAGTATTAAGTAATGTTTTCTTTAGCATTTCTTGAAAAGATACAATTTTATTCAAAAATTAAAAATAAAACAAATAATAAGTGTCATAAATAATGTCCGCTTTTGTATTGCAAATTATCGATTACAAAAAAACATCGATGTGAGGAAAAAAATAACCACTTCTGGGTGTAGAGCATTTGCGTCATTGTTCTTAAATAATACCAGCCATAGAAAGCTTTGCGCAGTAAACATTGTTAATTTTTTATGACTAAAAAATACTTGTTTTTGTATATTTGCACACAGCATAGATTTTCTTTTTTTGTTCAATACGAGTACTTTATTATAATCATTTTAGATGCACACGTAATTGAAATTTCTTGTTTCTTTTTTCGGCTCTACGCTCTCTAGTAAATTGATTTTGAGTTGTGGACGGACGATGGCATTTACTGAATGTATTTGTTAACTGCTGGTATAAAGGAAAGATTTAGGTTTGAAAGAAATTTGTTTTTCAATCAGTATACTGTAATAGTGAAGAAGGTTGCACTCAAATTCGGCAACAGTAATCTACACTTCTTTTTCATTTAAATATTCCACTTGATGGGGTTAAAGTTTAGCATGAAAATTATTCACAGAAATTGAAATGTTCGCATAGCGTTGTCAGATTGGATTTGTATGGTAAAATTCAATTTACGATGAAAATTTATGCACAAAAATTACTTGTGTAAATTGAAAACTTATTTAAAAGAAATATTTTTTTTTTGTAAAAGAAAAACCGCATCTAAGTGATTAATATATAGTGTGAGCCAAATCAACTTCAAAGATGAAGGGACATACTTGCATACATACATACATAATTGGCCATTACAACCCTTCAGTCAGGATTACGGCCTAGCTTCTCACACCACTCATGTTGTGTGCGTTAATTTTATACGTGAGTGGCGGGACCTACAGTTTAACGTCGACTCCGAACGACAGAATTTTGAGAAACTTTTTCATGGCAGTTTATTTTACTCTCAGAGTTTTTGCCAGAAATCTGCTGAGAGGAAGTCGCCGAAGAAATATTTTTTTTTCATATTTCATTTTTGATGTCTGACCTGGGATACGAACCCGGGCTTTACGAATAGTAAGCCAACACACTACCTACTACACCACGGCGACATCATACTTGCATACATACATACATAATTGGTCATTGAAACCCTTCAATCAGGAACCACTTTTCATACATGATTGTTGGGATCCATAGTTTAAAGTCGACTCCGAACTACACATTTTTGTATCAGTTTTCATGGCAATTTTATTTACTCTCAGAGTTGTGCCAAAAATCTGCTTCGAGGCAGAAAATATTAATATTTTTCACATTTTCTTTTTGATGTCTGACCTTAATAAGACAACATACTACCTACTAGGCTACGGCGACTAAAACATTATCGCATAATCCTAATCCTTCGCATTTTACTTACTTATTGTGACCACTTCACTTTGCTGCTCTTAAAACCCGAAAAATCTTAGGCAAGGCAAAAATAATAATTATTTTGTGCGAATACTTGTCAGTTCATTTGGAAATTGAAAACTCTGTAAACAAGTATTTACGTCTGCGAATTTTAACAAACCGTTCAAATATTACCCACGACTTCTCTGAGTGGAGCGTATTCGAAATGACCAATTTCCAATAATTTTGGCGTATATGTCAGGCTGAATTTTACCGATAGTACGAGCTATTTTGACTTTGAGGATCAAAGTTGTTTGTTGGGTTATTTACATACATCTGCGACTTAAAATAAGTCTAACGGTGGTCAGTTCACTTCACCTTCACGTGAGATGACATACACACATACATACATAATTAGTCGTTACAACTTTTTGTTAGGATTACACCACCTTTGTTGTGGGTATTAATTTTATACATGAGGGGCGGGACCTACACTTTTAAGTCGACTCCGAATGACAGATTTTGGAGCAACTTTTCATGGCAATTTTATTTACTCTTACAGCGTTTTGTCAGAAATCTGCTGAGAGGAAGTCGACGAAGGATTATTTTTTTATTTCGTTTTGTTGAAGGTGTCTGATCTGGGTTTTGAACTGTGGCCTCACGTCTTATAATGTTATATTCCTTCCAATGTGCCGTAAGATAGTAGATAGATTTTAATACAGGATTAATAAAGGATTTTTCAATATTTAATATTTTAAACATTGAAAATAACTGCATATAAATAGAAAAAAGCTACTGTTAATTAAATAAAAATAATCACCATTGATTAACATGTAGGTAATACGATATTTTAATAATTTTTTTCTAATATTACAGGGGGACTTAATTTGAGTAAATCCAACTTAATTTTCATCAAAACTCTTTAATAGTTTAATCATTCAAATGGAAAAATGTAAAAAAAAGAAAAATTATCACAGTCTATAAGAAGATCAAAATTAATATTTTCAGCGAAAGTAATGTGACTCTATCTGACCTTCTTGTTAATTTAAAAATATAAGAAAAAAAACAACAAAAAAAAAAATTAAATAAAAGGTATTGTAGACAGCAACATTTTAATCAAAAAATTTTGGAGCTTAGCTTTTTTGCAGTAATAAAATGGAAGTGAAAATAATTTTGCAAAAAATAAAAACTGACTGTATTTTCCATATGACAAGTAGTCTAACGTGGTGCATTCACAATATAAATATTTAAAAAAATTTTTTTTCATAATTTATGAGTTTGCCATCTCATGTAAAGTTAAGGTAAGGCCCAATTTTGTATGTATGTATGTATATGGCCTATGCATTGTGCAAGAGTTGCAGGGACAGACAAGGAGAAACAGAAAACTGTATGTGTAGAAGAAGAAGGAAGCACATGGGTTTTCATTTTAAGTCGCCGTAGTCTAGTAGGCAGTGTGTTGGCTTATTGGACGTAAAAGCCAGGGTTCGAGCCACAGGCCAGACATCAGGACAAAATACAAAAAGTATTTCTTCGGCGGTTTCCTCTCAGCAGATTTCAGGCAAAAAATCTGAGAGTAAATAAAATTGCCATGAAAAAGTTTATCAAAAATCTGTCGTTCGGAGTCGACTTTAAACTGTAGGTCCCACCATTCATGTATAAAATTAACACACACAACATAAGTGGTGTGAGAAACTAGGACGTTGTACAATGGCTCAATTCGACCTCCAGGTACTGTATTTGTCTTAATTCACAATTACACATCCTCTAACCAAACCTAACTCAACCTAAATCTCAGTTATATTTTGAAAAGCTGAAATACAGTTCCTCCTTAAAAAATTTCCAAAATTTATGATTTCATATTTAAAAATCCATAAATATAAATTCGAAGTAATTTTACAAAAAAAAAAAAAAAAAAAAAAAAAAACTGAAGACGTCATTTACAGCACAAATATTTTAAACCCAGTTCTACTTCAACAGAAAGATAAAATTAGAAGGGCAAACGAAAAATAAAAAACGAAATAATAAAATAAATCAAAAAAAAAAAAAAATTGGTGTGATTTTAATATCACACTTAAAATATTAGGGAAAGAGCTTGAAGTCACACCTTAAAAAGATTCTGTTATAAATGGCAGAGAGCTTAGCATTTAAAACAATTTTTTTAATTTCAGAACATTTTGGAAATCATCTAATGCACCTGTAGTAAGAGGTACATGTAAAACTTCACCAAGTGTTGTACGTTGCATCATTAAAACAAAGTTTGCCGCACCTTGTGCTCAAAATCAAAGCATTTAATTGATTTCATTTCATTTGCTCTTCTCATTTAGAAACGTTAATGCAGAACCGCTATAAAGCCTTAATAACTCTTTAAATTACACTCAAATACAAAGAAAAGTTCACTTTAGCTAAAGTTACCTTTAACTAAAGCCAACTTTAACGGCAAATTGTAATTATGGCTCTTAGGCTTTTATTGTTTAATCTTAATTCTATTAGTGAGCGCTGTAATTAAATCATATTGTATGTCAAGCAAATGTTTATAATTAATATTCCATATCGTATATAGACAACGCTCCTATTAGTTTTATTTAAACAAACGTAAAAGTCCATTGAATACCTGTTCGATTGATAATGGAAACCTACGAACATTTATACGATATGAAAAATGAACTGTAAATATTAATAAAGAAAATATCGCTGTAATGCAAGCAGTTTGATCGTCTTGAAGCCAAAGATGTTGTATTTGAGATAAAATTGTTGAAAACCATGGTAAAAAATAAATATTTTTGTTAAGGCACGCACGTCTTTTAGATGTCTTATCATACTTGTTGCTTAAGTAAATAAAAAAACGGTGGTAACGATTTTGTGTTATGCATAGTGATCCTCAAACTTTATTGTATGATGATTGAGACTTTAGTTCTGTTGTTGTTGTATTTATATTTGTAAACAAGAGCTTAATATTGGAACAGTTATTTACTCTTCCTACTCCAAGGTTTTTTTCAAAGAAAGCTATTTATAAATCGGGGGAACCAACTATCGGCACTAAAACAAATAAGTTTCGATCTTAGTTAGCAATGTTGGAACGCCGAGACCTTCATATATGCTGGAGTTTTCGAAATAAAAAGCTGCTGTTGTTGTTATTTGTAAAATCTAACTTCGGCGTCTTTGAATCTGTCGCTAATTCTCCATAACTGTATACCATAAAACCATTTACACTTCAGTTTTAGAAAAGAGTCTTTACTTATAAGCTAAAGTATTTCAAAGTCAGACGTCTATACACCATGTGTATGCTAAAATACAATGTTTTACATGCGATTAAGCTACCGTAGTCTAGTAGCTGAGAGATCGTGAGTTCAAAACTCAGCTCTAAGATCTCGAGCAGAACAAATTATTGAAAATATTTCTTGTATTGTCATGCTCTCAGCAGCATTCTGGCAAAAAAATTTTGAGAGTAAGTAAAATTGATGTGATAAGCTTCTCAAATATCTGTCGATTCCTCAACATTATTTTGTAGGTCCCGCAACTCTTGGATAAAATTAATACACACAACATATGTGGTCTGAGAAGTTAGGTTGTAATCCTGACTAAAGTGTTGTAATGGCCAATTAGGTAAGTATATTCGTTTGCTAAGCTATTTGCTAAGCGTTTTTCTATCCGTAACTATAGGTTATAAAGGTCATCTGTTTATCGTCTGCAAGATGTTATCCTACAGATACTGTGACGCTTTATGGGAGTTCTTCTGTATGGTATGCTGAGGAAAGCCGATACATCAGCAAGGGTATAAGAGAGGATTAGTATAATGTGACACAGCGATTCTTTCAAAGTTTTCTTTTTTCACCTTGTGGCTTAAGACAGCTGTAAAATATTTCGCCAGTGTGCCCGCTATAAACAGTATTTTTTTTTTTTGGAACATTTTCCAAATTTGGAGAAAATTTTATTGGAGAGAAGTTTAATTTCAAAGTATTTCTTTCAAGTTTCTTTACCGGGAATTTTCTTCTAACATTGTATGTTTATGACGACGCTTTTAATATGATTTCTTCTATGATAGGGTTTTGCACTACCCTTTCTTCTGACATCAAGTAGGGAATAAATCCACTAAAAGCAAAAAAAGGCACCTAAAGTAAGCGTCAAAAGAAACTGTATATTGAAAAAAATATACATTAATAAATTAATTTGAAATTGTTTCATTGCCAGTTTTTAAAATTGAAAAAAAATTGGAAAAAAAATTCGAAATAATGCCAAATTTTTTCGGGCACTCTCCTTGAGTGGTAAAAGTTGAGTTTGGTGATTGTTAGAATTTTATCCTTAGTGTACAATTTATTTTGATGTTTACTCTATATGATTTATGAAGTCGCCGTAGTCTAGTAGGTAGGGTGTTGGCTTATTAGACGTAAAGCCAGGGTTCGAGCCCCAGGCCAGACATCAAAACAAAAATACAAAAATTATTTCTTCGGCGACTTCCTCTCAGCAGATTTCTGGCAAAAACTCTGATCCCGCCACTCATGAGTGGTGTGAGAAGCTAGGTCGTTGTCCTGACTGAAGGGTTGTAATGACCAATTATGTATGTATGTACTAATGGATGAGACGCTGCCAATATAATTTTATACATTCGTATTAGAATTTCATCGATTTCGTTTAGATTTTCAATTCGATGGTTTCCTATCTCATAATCATTCACTATGTTGGCGGCCCCTTTGCGTGCATTGAAATCTTCTTTCAATGTAATAAGATAATACCGGTAAGCATGTGCCTACGTTCTGACCAGTAGTCAGTAAGTAGAGCAAGTATGTAGGTTATTTGCTGACTTTACTCTGCTCTGGACATACAGTGGTGGCCTTGTAATTAGAAACGATGTTTCCGGAATAGAGTTCTCTGAAGTGATGAATCTAAGTTTAATTTGTCTCATGATGGAAAAACGTATGTAAGACGTCCTCCAAACAAAGCCTTTGATCCCAGGCACAGTGAAAACTGTAAAACATATTAACAAACATACATACATGTTGCTAAGTCGTTTCTAATTATAAGGCCACCACTGTTTGAAGTTTGGAGTCGCATGCCCAATTGATGTGTGGCTTTATAACAGCCGAATTGGCAATCTCTTGCAGTTTTACTGCTGTGGGATGTATCCTTACATTTATACTATGTCGAGTCCCTGCTTGTAAACAAATGTTGATCATCAAAAAGTTCCTCCGAATTCTTTAACTTTACAGAAATTTTGGTGCGTTTCTTGGCAGTGTGTTACAATTTGTTTCAGCAATTCTTTAATTCTTAATAATTTAAGGATTGAAACGAACAAAAAAAAATTTTAAAAAATTATTTCTGTTTTAGAATCTCTGGTGCACTTTATACTTTCTACTTTTGGACAATGGCCTATTGTGTCTGTTTAATAATTTTCATATGTTGCAAAATAAACACAATATATGCACATACGTACCTACAAACATATTTAAAAAATGAAGAAACGAAAATAATAAATTATTCTTTTTGAATATTGTTTTCATAGATCTGTTTACTTAACATTGTTTTATTCTAATACATTCAGGTGTCTTTCTTTACAGACTGTTTGTTGTGTGTTGCAACAATGATTTATGATTTCGACAATATTTGTAAAACAATTTTGTATAGGAACGATTGCTGATATACGTCAATATGTATGCATACATATACAGATACTGACAATGAAAAATTGGCAACACTACGTGGATAGTCAGTTCACACGATTAAAAAAAATATATTGGAAAAATCTTTGATTTCACTGTAAGGTCCAACAACATTGTCGTACCAATATTATTAGTTTACACGATTTTCAGAATATTGCACAATAAAAATTGTCAGACGTAAGGATAGACATAACGATCATAACGAAAGTGGTTGACATTTGTTTTGCAAAAACGGAAGGATGAAGACGAAAATCTTACATAAGAAATCTTTGAAAATAGTAGATAATCAAGCACAAATGAACCTGTATTTAATTTCTCATTTTGTATTTCTGTTTCTTTAAAACGAAAGTAGTTTTACTAAGAGAAAGATATGTCTGACAACGATACACAAATTTTCCATACCAAACAATATAACAAACTTACAACGCATGACAATGGCAGCAAAAACTATTCATATGACTGTGAAGTCATATAGGAAGCATGCCAATGTCTGATATCGTTGTCCGGCAAATATTGCCAATAACCACAATGTTGGTACACTATAACACGGTAAAATATAGTGGCGGTAATATTGTCGTTTAGAATTCATTTTGCTACTATGGTGTTGTACAATGGGTCAATTCGACCTCCGGGTACTGTACTTGTCTTAATTGACAAGCACACGTCCTCTAACCTAACTATGGTGTTAAGCCACAATGCAATTAGAAGGTAACAGATTATGCTGTGATCCTTCGAAATTTCATGCTACATTATATCAAATAAAAACATGGCAGTTTGATGCGTGTCAAAGTAATTTATTAACCCGAAATATATTTCAATGTGCATCAAGGATAAAAACATCAATGTATCGGGTATGACATCTTTCGGTTTAAATCGGTTATTTCGAATCTGGCAATACTTGTATCATTCTGTCACAAAATTCAGAATATTATCTCCACCGAACGTAATGAATCGATTTACGCTTGCGCAACGTTGGGATTTATTGGAAATTTATTTCCAAAACAATGGCAATTGATAGGAAATTGCACAAAAGTGTCCTACAAAATTTGGTCGCAAAGAAGAACCAACAGTGCCCGGTATAAGCAAGTTTACTGCTAAAGTTTGTGGAACTGGGTTTATTGTTGGTGCGCCAAGACGTGAGCGTGTGCGTACAGTGTATACACTCTAAAATATCGAAGCTGTGGCTGAGCGTGTGCGTGAGATCCATCAACGTTCTCAAGATGAGGTCTAGGTATGACGCCTTACAAAGTAAAATTGGTTCAAGAGTTGAAGCCGCATGACCATCCGGTTCGTTTTCGGTGCGCTAGATGGGCCATTGAGAAACTGATGTCGATTTTGCAAAAAAAAAAATCAATCTTATCGGATGAAGTTCATTTTCATTTTGGTGGATACGTTAATAACGCACCCATTGCGAGTGACTGTTTGGTGCGGCTTGTGGAGCGGAGGCATCATTGGTCCATATTTCTTTGAAAATGAGGACGACGCAACCATTACGCCTATCGCACCATGATAATCAATTTTTTTATACCCGCTCTTCATGGTATTGATGTGAACGATATATGGTTTTAACAGGGTAGTGCAACTGGCCACACATCTCACGCCACAATCGATTTATTGCGTCAAACGTTTGATGGCCGATGAAGTCCCGTGGTCTAGTAGGTAGTGTGTTGGCTTATTAGACATAAAGCCAGGTTTCGAGCCCCAGGTCAGACATCAAGACAAAATACAAAAAGTATTTTCTTCGGCGACTTCCTCTCAGCAGATTACTGGCAAAAACTCTGCGTGTAAATAAAATTGCCATGAAAAAAAGTTTCTCAAAAATCTGTCGTTCAGAGTCAACTTTAAACTGTAGGTCCCACCGCTCATGTATAAAATTAACACACACAACATGAGTGGTGTGAGAAACTAGGACGTTGTACAATGGGTCAATTCGACCTCCTGGTACTGTACTTGTCTTAATTGACAAGTACACGTTCTCTAACCTAACCTAACCTAACCTAACCTAACCTAACCTATCTTTACACCACTGAATTCAGAAGAAAATGTAGACCAAACATTTATAGTTTGTAAAGAAGACGTAGATGATCATCGTTCATCATTTTGACAAAAGAGTCATGTATAGATCCTTCAAGCTAAATTTCTTCGTCAAATTCAGAGTCGAGATCTTTTTGAAGAATTAGTTGCATTTTAGACGTTCCCTGTGTGTCTTTGCTCTCTTTTTTTCATTTTCCAATTGTTCCAATCAGTGTCACTTTCGTCAGTGCTATTGTAAAGAAAATCTTCGATATTGCAGCAATTCGCGTACTTCTTCATCCGTCAACTTTCCTTTTTTGCATGATCTTTTAAACCCTGACATACCTCAAAAATATCCTTAAAATAACACAAATTCAAAGGAAATAAAAAAATAAAGAAACTATATTGCACGATAAACAATATATGATTGAAAGCAGTCAACCTGTTCCTTCAAAGCAGAATCTATGAATGAAAATAAAAAATAACGCAGCAGAAAATTCAAATAAAAACGAATTTCAAGTCTAGGGGCGAGTGCTCAGTGTATCTTAGAAGATACAACTATTAAATGAGGCTCTGTGACAAGGAATCGGAATATATTTTTTCCTATTATTTCTAAACGCTTCTAGACATATTTTTAAACAAGATAATATTTTTTCTTTGTATCAATTTGTAATCCTGTTCGATTTTTCAATATAGCAAAGCACTTAATTCACCAAATTTGGAAAAAATATAATTTTCAACTTTGATATTTAAGCAATCAGAGAACTCAACATTTTTTCCTTTGAAATAAATTTTAAATATAAGACTGATGCTTTGTGAATGAGTTTTTATTGTTTTTCATTTATTTATTTTCTAAATAGAACAGTGAGAATTTTTTCTTTGGTTGTATCTTAAAAGATACACTGAGCATGTAAGGGTTAAAAGACAAAAACGAACAGTATTATTTCTTTTATAATCATTTTATAAAGAAAATTAACACTTATTTTATTTCACAGGGTTAATTTCTATTTTAACTGTAAATTAATAAAAATTTTAAAATAAAAACAAAACTTTTAAAAAATCGCAATAAAATTTGCATTTAAGAGATATAAGCTGAAAATAAGTGCCAGTCAGCGGTTTTCTCATTTACTCTTACTTTCTAACGAAATCTCTAAGTACCACCTTAGTGTCCTTATTTATTTTCACATGACTGTATGTGTGATAAGAATGAATATTGCAAAGACTGTTTTCAATTTTAATGAAAACCTCTCTCATTGTCAAAGTCAAAACTGAAATTATCTTCATTTATCTCGATTATTCCATACAATGTCTTTAATTACACGTGTTTTAATCTGTAAATTGACATTTGCAAAGGCAAATAAAATGTGTCTGAATCATCGATCGATAAAATTAATTAATAAATATTCCATGGTAATAAAAAGTGTGATATTTTTTTTGTTACACAAATATCTGGCTTAAGATGAATTATGAGGCATTGCACGTTTAATAACATCACACTTTAAGTCGCTTTACGTTTGACGGCTTTAGAGAGTTACACACTTATGATGTGATGCTGAGATTAAACCATCTGTGTTCATTTCGATAATGATATAAAAGACGTTTAACAATATATGTACCTGTGTAACGGTATGAAGTGAGCGACAATATAAAAATGTCTCACAGGGAACATTTATTGTCAAAGAGCCTTATTTATTATTATTTTTATTTGTGTTTTTGGTGATAATAAACTTGTTCAGATGTATAGATGTAATGTAGGAAATGCTATCAAAAGGTTAAGCGTCTAACCGATGGTTTTAAACCCGGATCGTTTTCTTGCAGAGCTGAGAATGGAAACCTGGTTACTGATTCGCAGGGGGTGCTGAGGTTGTGGAGGAAATACTTCTTTACTATGCTACGAGGCGATGACGGCAGCAATACTGCCTTTAAAGATGATGACGGCGTCTACTAAAATGGGTGTGGCAGTAAATGAGGGCAAAACGAAGTATATGTATTCGATATCAGATTACGGCCGATAACTATATTTTCAATATAGTCAAGGAATTTATTTATCTTGGCTCCGCCGTTACCACCAAAAATAATGTCAGTCTGGAGATCAAGCGCAGCATCACCCTTGCCAACGGGTGCTACTATGGTCTCAATAGGCAATTGAGTAGCAGAGACCTCTCTCGTACGACAAAACTAATACTCTACAAGACGCTTATCCTCACCGTGCTTCTTAACGGCGCGGAGGCATGCAGCAGCCTTGAGGGTATTTGAGAGAAAAGTCCTACATAAGATCTTCGGTCCAGTGCTAGTTGGCGATAATTTCCGCATTCGATCCAACAGTGAGCTGTATGAGCTCCTCAACGACATAGACGTTGTGCAGCGTATTAATATCCAGCGGCTGCGCTGGCTCGCCCATGTCGTTCGAATGGAGGAAGATGCTACGGCGAGGCGGGTATTTGATGCGGGGATCTGCGGAAGTCGACGAAGAGGTCGACCTTGTATGCGTTGGAAGTACCAAATCGACGAAACCCTGTCTTCGATTGGTGTGACCAACTGGCGTAAGCGCGCAAGAAGGATGTGTTAATTCAGGCCGATCCGTTAATCGGGTTGTTAATAGCCAATTAAGTATGCAAGTAAGTAAACTTGTTATTTTTTCTTCGTGTTAAACATGTCGAATTTTTTACCAGAAACTGATGATTAGCGGAAAGCATTTATTTTTTGTTTTCATTTGAAGAAAAGCGCTGGACAGTGAAGATGCAGAAGATGTTTCCAACGGGTCAGAGATAACGATTTTAACCACAGATTGCCTGAAGGATGGAAGAAAATGTGTTGATAGCAATGGCCATTATTTTGAATGAAATGTTTTTTACTTTCCCCTTAAAAGTTAGTGCTTTATTATCAAGAAAAAAGAAACGCTTTTTTCATACCGGTACACCTGGCATTTACAAACATTTTCAAAATAAAACTAAAGGTAATAAATTTTAAAGCTCTCCTTCATTAAAAGGATACATTAACGTTCAAGATTATGATGGAGAAGTGATTTAAACACGTATTAAAAAACACTGACAACTAATAGAAAGTGAATAAATTATGGTTATGTATGGTATTTTAAATTTACATTTTATGATACATATTGACTGTCGAATTAGCTACCATGTTTGACATATTTATTGGAATCACAGCATAACACTGAAACTATAAATTGATGTTTAAATTTGAATATTGTTGAAATAGTTAAAAGTGCATGTAATTTAATAATACAGATTAAATTTCAAAATGATTGTTTACTTGTCAAATAACTTATTTTTTAATTTTAGACACGGTTTATGCCGTTTTAGCAATATGTACGGGCGTAAAATCTTGCTGGAAGGTCCACGGCTGTTTTTGGAACGTAGGTTGTTTAAGTCGTTTTACAAAAGGTTCTAAAGTGGTTTCTTGCTTGGCCCATATATTAACTCATTGTTTGCAAAAATACAAGTTAGTAAATCAATTCAATTATTGCTCAATAAATTCATAAATTGTTATAATATTATGTTCAGACATGCACTTATATTGAGTAATACGCAATAAACGGCATTATTGAGCTCAATATTTCATATAAAGTTTCAATTAATTATTGCGCAATAAATACGCAAATTGTTATAATATTGAATAAAACTTGAAATACACCTCTGTCATAAGTACGTTCAGTGAGCATATTACAATTTTCCGAACACTTTTTATTGATATTTGACAACTCAAATATCAACAACGACAAACAAAAAAAAAAAAACAACAAAATAAATACCAAAACAAAATACTATTTTGTTTACCAGCTGTCAAATGAATATTGAATAAGCAGCTGAACTGCGTATATTGTTATGTCTAAACACTCAAAATATTGTAATCAATTAACCGAATATTGACTCAATAAAACTGCATATCTGAACATGGTATTAGAGAACCGTGCGGACATCCTTTCCGAAAGACGTTTGCATTATCCACTAAATTTTTTTTGTAAAGCTCTATACAATAAATGTCCAGTAAGGCGTTTGAAAGCAACAAATCCCTAGTCTTTTTTGATTATACACCTTCCGAGCGATATTTTTTTGTTTGCGATACTCTTTTCGCTGACTGTTTATGTTCACAGCTAGGATAATTTGTAGAACTCGAAATTTGCGTAGACGACCAGATGGCAATCTTTAACATCTTCACTCCTCTCAACCAGCTTTATGCAACGGTAGGCGAACGAGTGACTGATTCCGCGGGAGCGGAGTGTTTTCAAAATATCACCTTTTTTCACATCACATCTAAATAGAATATGGTGGTCGCTATTTCGAGCAAAATGAAATATGAAAAAAATATTTCTTCGGTGGCTTCCTCTTAGCAGATTTGTGGCAAAAACTCTGAGTAAATAAAATTGCCATGAAAAGTTTCTCAAAAAATCTATGGTTCGGAATCGACTTTAAACTGCAAGTCCTGCATGCGCGTATAAGGTTAACACACACAACATAAATGGTGAGAGAAGCTTGGTTGTAGTCCTGACTGAAGTGTTGTAATGACCAATTATTCTTTGTGATGGGATTCGTGGATCTAGTTGATCCACTCTCTTATAGCCTAAAGATGGTATGCCACTAGTTCCGCTCCATATTGCACCCGTATCTCAATCCGTTGGCTGAAGAGTTTAGTTTCTAGTGCACTTGTAGGTGACATTATCATTGCACCACTTATCCGTGAACAAAACATATTTTTTATCATTCTAATGCATCATTTCCTCCTCATTAGGCTACGTTAGGTCGGAGTGGAGCTCTGATATTAAAAAGCTTATTTTAGCACGCATAGCGGCCCGTTGTGATGCCACGAGGTGAACGCAGTCCCTGTACTGACCAAGTTTCACCAACAAAAAAAATTGGGGAAGAGGAAGAAGTTGGTCAGCGCAATGGCTGCACATCAAAAGCACGATTGCCCTACACTGGAAAGCCAGCCAAAAAGTTTGATAAACGAAGCTATATACTTGACATCCATCAATAGATGATAGCTCTGTCAAGCTGACAAGAAATGGAGAGTCAAATAACCTGTATATGCACATCGCAAGAGATGGTCACTGACAAAGAAAGTGGATAACAGTCTACTCTTCCTCAGAGGATCTACATCCACGGCAGAAGTCGTTAAATTGCACCCGCGTCCTTTCCACGTGTCTGCCCATAACACAGTGACCTGTAAGCACTGTGTTTTGAAGATCTCACAATCAAAACAAATTGTTGTTGTTTAAATCAACTCGTGAAAGGTGGCACACGGAATTGTGCGAACAATAAAGAATTGATTTAAAACTAAACACAAATTTATTTTTCTACGAACTCATATTTTTAACGTTTTTAAAAGGGTAAAAACGTAACACAATATTATTCATTGAAGTCTGTAGTTTATATGTAAGAAACGTAAAGCACATCAAGAGCAGCACGTTGTGTATGAACGAGAACAAATTTTTTTTACAAATTTGAAGAAGACCAACTTCTTCTCTAGTTTGGTGAAACTTGTTCAGTACAGGGACTGCATTCAACTGTGGCATCACAACGGGCCGCTATACGCGCTCAAGTGAGCTTTTGGTATCAAAGCTACCACTCCAACCTACCTACTTACCTACCTATTGTAGAACAATGACTGAGCGTGTAAGACGGTAACGGTACTCTGGCGCTATCATAAAAAGAAAAGAAAACCATGGTAGGTTAGGTTAGGTTAGAGGACGTGTACTTGTCAATTAAGACAAGCACAGTACCCGGAGGTCGAATTGACCCATTGTACAACGTCCTAGTTTCTCACACCACTTACTAAGTTGTGTGTGTTAATTTTATACATGAGTGGTGGGGCCTCCGAACGACAGATTTTTGAGAAACTTTTCATAGCAATTTTTATTTACTCTCGCCGAAGAAATACTTTTTTAATGTCTGGCCTGGGGCTCGAACCCTGGCTTTACAAGCCAACACACTACCTACTAGACTACGGCGACTTTTCAAAGAGTACCACGAGTACCGTATATTTACACAAAGCAAAGACGACTTGAGTACTTGATGTGCATCAATGTATATAGGACTCTCCGTGAACTGTGGTGAGTAATAAGGAACGCGAAGAGACCATCAAACTCTTTCTTGTGCAACGCATGTTCGAGATCCCAATATGTTATCGAAATTTCTGTAGCAGTCATAAGTCAGGACTGAGGAGTGGATTGAAAGACTATGTATAGACAATATGATTGGGTCCTCTTAATGGCGACTTGATGCTTAGGTTCATATCAGTTTGGTCTCCTCCTCTTTACCCTACCAATTATTTTACCATCAAAAACCCATTCTTCTTAGTTAACTTCAATCAATCTTCCTGTCTAAGAGTTTTAATTTGAAAATGTTGCCATAACTTATGTTAAATGAAATTTTAAAATTTGTTTTCAGCTCATTGTTGAATTTTAATTATGAGCGACAAAACAACGTATACAACACATAAAATTTATTTTCCGTTAAAAATTTTAATATGCAGAAGCACGAAATGAGTTCATCAGATGCAAAAAATCTCACGATTATTTTTTTTTTCTATTTTCATAACAACCGACTCGTAGCCAACAGCATTTGGGAATCTTGTATTGTGAATGAAAAATGTTCACTAAAATTCGTATACAATAGGCCAACCTCTTAAACGAAATGTTAATTTACGAGTTCGTTGAAAGAGATGTCAGATTAAAAAAAAAAAAAATGTTGGCAAAATATGAGTCTCTACACTGTGGATTTCAAGTCGTACTTTGAACTGTTGGCAGAGACATAAATTCAGAAAATAAAACTAAACTTTCATTTGAAATTCACTTGCATTTGATTTTTCCCTTTTCTTTGCAATATACCAGGTGTACCGGTATGAAGTGAGCTTCAAGATAAAAATTTTATGTGAATGAGACTTAACTTGTTTCTGTATTGGCGATGACATCTGTCAAGCATATTCAGTATACATTAAATCAGTGATCAAAACAACACAATATTTTTTGATTTTTGATTAAAGATGTACTAAAATTGTAACTAGAAAATGATGTTTGGCGGAAAGCTGGAGAGTCGTATCGTATTATGATCATACTCTGCAAATGCAACATTCAGAATGATTTGCGGAAAGCTGGAGAGTAGTATAGAATGCTTGGCAAGGCATATTGTGACCATGCTCTACAGAAGCAACATTTAGAACATGATGTCCAGACAATTTAACGATTTTGGTGTGAAAAATCAAGACCGTGGAAGACCACCAAAAAAGTTTGAAGACACTAGGTGAAGATGGCACTTTGTTTCAGAAACAAAATGGCAGAAATCTTAAATGTTGTAAAACTAAAAATTTAAGACTAAAGTTATGTACAATGGGTCACCTGGAACTCCGGGTACTGTACTTGTCTCAATTGGCAAGTACACGTCCTCTAACCTAAAAGTTGTTGGAAAGATCCAGAAGTCTGGAAAATGGAGGCAAGTGGAATTGAATAACAGAGAAATAGAAAAGCGAAAAAGCACTTGTGAAAAAAATAATACCCGATAGAAAATCAGTGTTGTATCGAATTGTTGCTGGCGATGCAAAATGAATTTATTTTCAGAACCGTAAATGGAAAAAATCATGTGTTAATTCGGGACAACCATCAACTTCGGCTGCAATATCAGATCGTTTCGACAAAAAGATAATGCTGTGAATCTGGTGGGACCAGAAAGGTTTAATGTACCGCGAGCACTTAATACTATGTTCAGATATGCACTTTTATTGAGTCAATATTCGGTTTATTGAGTACAATATTTTAAGTGTTCAGGCATAATAATATACGCATTTCAGCTGCTTATTCAATATTTATTTGACAGCTGGTAAACAAAACAGCTGATTAGTTGTTTCATCAACATTGTTTTTATTTTGTTTTGTTGTTTTTTTTTTTTTTTGTTTGTCGTAGATGACATTTGAGTTGTCAAATATCAACAAAAATTATTCGGTTAATTGTAATATGCTCACTAAACACACTTATGACAACGCTGTATTTTAAGTCTTACTCAATATTATAACAATTTGCGTATTTATTGCGCAATTATTAATTGAAACTTTATATGAAATATTGAGTTCAATAATGGCGTTTATTGCGATTTACGCAATAAAGGTGCATATCTGAAAACAGTACCGACAACAAATGATCAAATGATTAAAAAGCGGCACTGCAAGGTAATTTTGCAACAATGGCATGGTTTTTCAACAAAGCAAAACCGGTTCAGGATACAATGGAGGCTGCTACTCTACCCACAGTACTCACCAGACTTATCCTCTTCCGACTACTATTTGTCTTTGTCAATTAGAAACGCATTAGCTGAAAAGTACTTCGATTCCTACGACGATGTCGAAAATTAAGTGATTAATTGGTTTGCCAACGATTTTATTGGCGTGGAATCTAAATATTGCCTGAAAGATGGAACAAGTATGTAGCCAACAATGGTCAACGCTTTAAAGAAAATAGTTTTTACTTTCCAATTAAAAATTAGTGACTTATGACCAAAAAAAAAAAGAATTACGCTCACTTCATACCGGTACACCAGCTCTGTGTACGTATACATGAATATGTTTTTTTGCATATTTAACGATATCGTATATAATATTTTATTTCGTTTTTATTACGTTCACTTTTTCCTTTTAGCAGAAAATTTGATTCAAAGAACTTTGTTGGCTACAATACTTTCTTTTTTAAGTTGAATTTAAAAATTTAATTTTCTCGCGAATATATTTCACGAGTTATTGATAGAAACTTCAAATTGAAATCAAAATAAATTATCAGGCAGTTCTCCATGATTAAATAGCAGAACTCCATATCGGATTTCGGAACAAATTGAAAAACTGAATTTTGCAATCGAACGTCAGACCTGAATATCGAAGAGTTTTAATTCGATTTGAGCTAATTTTGTGTCTATAAGAAACTTCTAATTCAGGCGTTTATCAATAAGTTACGTGAGTTCATTTTGTTTAAATATATGATGAGTTCCAATAGACCGACCCCTGTTACATCATCAGCAATAGGATGAGGCGTACTTTCTAAATCGCCCTCATTAACGACGATCTCTTAGACGAAAACATTGCTTTGCATCAGTACCGCAATATCAAAAGGAACATTTTGGCTTTTTTTCAAGAAAAAGGGGTTGAAGCCCCTTAAAATACCGATTTTGGTTATTTTTGAAAAATTGTAGAGCTAAACACTGACGTGCTAGAACCATCGCTATTGTCAGAAATTGACAATTGATCTTTGCCCTTTAAAATGAGCCAAATAAAGCCAAATTGTTTGCATGCACCCTTAAAGTAGGGGGTGGGTTTATGTCAAGGGGTGCAAGAGAAAAAGAAACACATTACGGAGGTCCTTAAAAATTAATCATTACTTGAAATTACTTGAAAATTATTACTCAGGGGTTTTTGGCGTCGCTGATTACAGATCTTGATTCAGATTTAAAAGAATTCAAAATAGCGGATCCAATATGGCGGTCGAGGTTTATAAAAATTAGTCAGATCTACTTGACCGCCAAATTGGAACCGCCATTTTGATAATAATTATTGAGACTGAAATTAATTTTTTTCTCATTGGAAATGTTTTCAAATGCATGTCTAAGCAATGTTTGCCACTCTGTACAGGAACGCATTAATTTGTAATGGGTGGGCCATCTATTGGATTAAGTTTGAACCATCGGTTATTTCGCATCTTGCAATACTTATGTCATTCTATTCTATCACAAAATTCAGTATATTATCTCCACTGAACGTAATGAATCAATTTACGTTTGAGTAACGTTGGGATTTATTGAGCCAATAAGAAACTGTACGATGATGTCGATTTTGCCAAAAGAAAATCTTCTTTTCGGATGAAACTCATTTTCATCTCGGTGGTCAGACAACCCACACTTGGTCTTACAGAAGACAATGCATTCATTACGAGTGACTGTTTGATGCCTGCTTATGGAGCGTAGGCATCATTGGCTCATATTTGTCCATTACAATCGATCGAGATGCCTATCGCACCATGATAGCCGCTTTTTTTGTACCCGGTTTCAATATGATGATGCAACTTGCCAAACATCTCATGCCACAATTGACTTATTGCATCAAACGTTTGATGGCCATTTAATTAGCCGAAATGGTGATAACAATTGGCCGCCAAGTAGCTGCGATTTCACACCGCTGGACTAAATTCTGTAGGGCGCCGTTAAAGAAAAGTTTTATGTCGACTAAACCAGAGACAATTGCGCATTTGAAGGCCAACATTCATGATGCCATTGCCGAGATACTACCCCGAAAAAGAGCAAGACAATAGGTGCGATCGAATGAGGTACTTTGAGTCTAGCCGTGGCAGTTATATGAATGAAGTGATATTCCATTTCTAACCGAAACAATTGTACTTCATAGCAACAAAAATAAATTTGTGCAAAATTTCAAACCGTTTTTGTTGCATTGCATTTTTAAATTTAAAATTTTACATGGCCCACCCTTTAATACAAAACACAAGATTGGTTTACAAGTTTGCTAAATAGTTATTTGAGTGGAATAATAACAATTTTTCAATACATAGTCGAAATTGGAATTTAAATTTATTATGGCTTCAATTCGATTACATTATACTTCTTTGAAATCGAAATTGTAAATCGTGTGATTGATCGTTACAATATCAGCAACTGTAAACTATCATCATGAAGCTTTTGTGTAATCTTACACGACTTTTGTGAGAAGAGGGTTGATTTTCTATAGTTCTGAATTTGATCCTTATTCTGTGCCTTGCATAATAAATTCAAAACCCCAAAATCGCTCTTGTATGGTTTATCGCTAGTAAACTGGTTTATCTTGTGATTACTTAATATCGCATAAGAGGGGTACCACTTTAACGCCAAGAATGTAATTACAAAGACTGTATAATAAATATGTACACTTGTACATACAATTTAATTATTAACGTGTTACTGTACTGTACTGTCGTTTAAGAAACAAACCATACGAAGCAACTTTCAGGGTGCTATTGATACCATGAGTATCTATGGCAGTCACCACAGGAAACATTCGTTTTGAAAAAAAAAGACATTTAATCGCTGCAATACATTTTCAATTTTGTAAGCGACAAAATAATACAAAATTGCTCATTGAACGACAACTAAATAAATCTAAAATATACGCAATACAATTATACATACAACTGATAAATTAATTTTTCAATTAAATTAATTGATTTGGTTTGTGCTCTCTTTTTTTGAAATTAAAATTGCATTAAAAAGTTAATATCGCAATGGAGTTTCTTTGAAACTTAAACGTGACAGAAACTTGTCATTGCATTGCAAAACCGCTCAAAAACAACATGAAAAATTGAAACGCTTGAATGGACTGCCACAAATCATCTCATCCCCCAATTTATGACTTCTTATGACAATATTTCCAATAAAGCAGGGAGAAAGGAATACAATCTGTAGCTACTTACAAACAATGCCTTTTATTAACATGTATTGGTGTAGTCGTCGTAATCTTATAGGTAGTGTGATGGAATATTAAACGTGAGGCCACAGTGTCAGGCATCTCCAACAAAACGAAATGTGAAAAAATATTTCTCAGGCGACTTCCTCTCAGCAGGATCCTGCCAAATACTCTGAGAGAAAGTAAAATTGCCATGAAAAGTTTCTCAAAAAATTTGTCATTCGGAGTCGACTTTAAACTGTAGGTCCCGCCATTCATGTACAAAAATTAACACACACAACATAAGTGGTGTGAGAAACTAGGCCGTAATCCTGACTGAAGGGGTGTAATGATCAACTATGTATGTATGTATTGGGTTTAGTAGTGAGAAACTTTTTGGATAGAGTCAAACATATTTACAAGAGAACAAAACGTTCTAAACTACCTATGGTGCTTGTTTTGATGCTTGCTTCTCCAGAATGTACGGTTGATATTGCAGTCTAGATGGAGTGCTTTAGGAGGGGATTAAACGCTCTTAAACAATTTTTAAATTCGAAAACCATTACCATTAGAATTTAGTCAAACAGGTTTTAGTGAAGCAGTTTCGTTACTATACGAAGTCCTATTAATTATTTTCTAATAACCCCGGAAGAAAATTGAAATGATTGTTCAGTTGGGGTAGTGCTCTGTATACACAGCGAAAACTACATAAATGTGTTAATATCTCGTATGACGTTAACATTAATTCACGCAAACAAGAATTCACTATACAAACCTATCCCACTTTCATTTCTTAATGAAATCAACACAAACTTTTGTAACTAACTGGCTTGATCATGTGTTTTCTATGAAAAACTTATTATTGTGCGCCTAAGGATATTCGTATAATTATCGCCAAAATATATTTAAAGCCAACGTCATAAAAAAAGAGTATCGAAAAACTATGTTACGGTCAAACTTCTAACATCACCCGTGATGTGCGTTCATTTTGGACATTAGTGATGGGAGCTACAGTCGAATACATATAACAGTTTTGAGAAACATTTTTTTGACAATTTGTTACCTTCACAGCTTTTGCCAAAAGACTGCTGTGGGGACTCATTATTTTTTGCCAAATTGATTTGGTTTTGCAGCCTATGTTGATGGCTGTATCGGATTAATCTTTTTTTATCGTCAGTAACAATTCGATGCAACAGTGATTTGCTATCGTGTTTTTAAATCAAAATTTCTATACACAAGTGGTTTTTCGGTTTTCCATCCGTCTTTAACTGAATTCTTGTGGCACCGATTCTCCAGCCTATTGGATTTTTCCCATAGCTTTTAAATGGCTTGAAATTATTTGTTTTGCAACATTTAATATTCCTGCTATTTGTTTCTGAGTGAAAGAGTTATCTTCCAATATTGTTTGCAATTCTGGGTCTTCGAACTTTTTTGGTGGTCTTCCACGTTCTTCTCACATTAAAGCACATCACATGACAAGCATTCGAAGCTTGTCTCCAGCACTTTTCTTCAAATGAAGAGAAGGAATTAATACTATATACTATATTAGATGTGTTTGACAGATGATATCGCCAACACCAAAAAGGCTCGTACACAATAAATATTATCTAAGAAGACATTTGTATCCTGACGCCTACTTCATACTCGTACACCAGGTATATGAAAATATTTACGTATAAATTTCCACTTGTCTGAAATATCTTGTTTTACAGAAATAAGTGGTAAGTACGGTAAATTAATATTGTTACGAAAATAAAAAAAATTACATACTCGTGTTTATAAACAAAAGCTACAAAAACAAACCAATGAAGTTGTTTACAAATTATCGCACTGCGTAATACGACAACTAACACCAGCACAAAAAAACAAGAAACACCAGCATAAGAAAATGGTAAACAAGTAAACAAAAATACAACAACAAACACTACAAGAATAAATGTAAACAAAAATATACAAACAACTATAGTGAAACAACGATGTTTACATTTATGTATAGATATCTCGAGAAGGCGAAGCCATGAACATTCGCCTTCAAGATTCATTCATCAGACTGGTTACTCTGCCATATAAAAGGCAAGACAAAGCAGGCGAGTGAGTTAGTAAAAGTTCAGTCAGTCTTGTGTAAAGGCACGGTGTGTTTGAAGAGAGTAATCGTGGTTTGAAGATCTCCGTTACAAAGAACTATCGAACAATTGTCTAGTAATTGTTTACGCAAATGATGTAAACAGAGGAATAACAAACAAAGCAATTGTTGTTGTTTACATAAAGTTGTGAACAGTGGCAACAGAATTGTACGAATAATAAAGAATTTTAATTAATACTAAACACAGATTTATTTTTATTTTACTTGCAATTAACGAGCTCATATTTTAAACGTTTTTGAAAGGTAAAAACGTAACAATATCAAGTTCATTTAATTTATATGCATGCTAAATTTTATTAGAGAAACACTAAAAATTTAATAAAAAATTTTTGAAATCTAAACATGCAATATAAAAAAATATTAAAAAAATGTTTTGACTTTAATTCGTAAACATATCATGTCTGTATGATATGGCAAATTTACAAACTTTTAAAAATTTAATTTAATTTTTAAGCGTTTTTTTGTTGGTTTGATCTTTCTGTACAAATAAATATTGCATGCAATATATAGGCTTGTAAAAGCAGTGCAAAACTATGCTAAAATAAAGTGCTTTGAGTTTACATTCGAAATTGCTTTTCGTGCTCATATAATAAAATTGAATATGGACCGTAGAGTGGTGAATTGTTGCAAATAAACTTAATAAAATGCACAAATCATTCAGTTATTTTGACAAGTTTTTTTTGTTGCAACATTTGTAGACAAATTGAAATTTGTTAGTTTCTTATTAACGGAAGATTTGAGATTTTCTCCACCGTCTTACATATTTCATTCAAATTGAAACTTTGAGGATTTGCGGATTAATGTCTTTAATATTTGCTATGAAAATAACTTTGTGTTCCTTAAGAAGAAAATAGGGAAACAATTTGTTTCGGAAACAGTGCTGGCGAGTATTTAAGTTGGTGTGGCCAGTTGCCAGATTTATATTCCATTGAGAATCAGTAGACGCGAATCCAGTCAAGTCTTCTCAGTCCATTGCCAAAGCGTTACTCAGCTTTGTAAAACAAAAAATAATTTTAATTTAAAACAAGAAGTTTCCATTTGATTGGCTTCCATTTCTCCAATGACACTGCATATCGGCTATTGTTCCTGGCTTTACGAAATGTCATATCGTCAGAGAATGTTGAGTATAAAATTTCAACGAATTCCCTTTTTTAGCATCTAAAATTTCACAAAAGCATTAAGATATGAAATTACAGGCTTAAAAATTAATTCAATTTACACTTTTTGTTTTCACTTTTCAAATCCAAAAGAAGAAAGAAAGACAAATTAACGCCTTTTACAATATAAAGTTTAGAAAATTTGCCTCAAAAACATACAAAGCTGTTGGCAAGATAGCAGCTTTCGCTGCTGTATGAAAAGTAATTTAATATGTACCAGAAAACGAAAAAAGAGAAAATATTACGATTTGAAATAAAAGTATGAATGCTTTTCCTTCGTTAACTTTAACTATATTTTTATTATTCTGTTTGTCTTCAGTCTTCAGTCTTTTCAAATCATTTCACAATTTTACAAACGTCATGAATTTATTTTCAATTATTTTTGTACTCCTCGAGCCAGGATATTTAAAAGGATTATGAAGAAATGCCAAAAGAAATGTAATAAAAAATATTTTGTAAACCAATTTATTTAGTCTGAGTTCATTTTCTTATCGTTACACTGATTGCATAAATTTAATACGTAATACACTGTTTAACGAAGTCAAACAATTCAATTCACACACAAGCCGTTGTATCGTTGTATTCATTGTATTTTTGGACGACTAAATAACATTGTATGCTTGCTGTTGATAATTTTCATGCAAAAATCCGATACACTTATTGGTTTCGTGCTATCAAATTGTTTGAATGCCAAAAATTATGAAGAAGAATACGACATACACAATACAGCATCGCATTGAGCGTTCACAAACAACCAAGTGTATTAAATACAACATACACGATACAAAGTCGTGTGAATTGGCCAAATGTTTTATTATAGGGCCAACTATGGGTTTAAATTTGAATCATCGGTTATTTATAATCTGGCAATACTTATGTCATTCTATTGTGTTACAAAATTCAGTATATTCTCTGCACTGAACGTAATGAAACAATTTACGTTTAAGCAACATTGGGGTTTATTGGAAATTCGGGCCAACGAGAAACTGCACATTGATGTCGATTTTGCAAAAAAAAATCATCTCGGATGAAGCTCATTTTCATGATGAAATATTTAAAACTTAGAAAACCAGCACGTGGTCTTACAAAAGCCAATGCACTTATTACGAGTGATATAAGGACGGCACAGCCATTACGGTAATGTAGCCACCTAAATCACCAAGATAAGCAATTTTTTTTACCCACTTTTCATGGTATTGATGTGAACAGAACGGTACAACTTGTCACACCTATCTTACCACAATCGCTTTATCACACCAAACGATTGATGGGCGTTTAATTAGCTTAAATAGTGATGTCAATTGGCCGCCAAGAAGCTGCAATTTGACACCGTTGGACTATTTTTTGTGGGACACCGTTAAAGAAAAGTGTTATGCCGGCAAACCAAAAACAATTAAGCATTTGAAGACCAACATTCGAGATGCCATTGCAGAGATACGACCCCATATGCGAATGGTGGGACTTATATAGTTTAAAGTCAACACCGCGTGACAGATTTTGGAGAAAACTTTCATTGCAATTTTATTTACTCCTGGATTTTTTGCTAGAAAACTGCTTTTTTAATATTTTGTTTTGTTGGAGATGTCTGAACTGGAATTTGAACCATGGCCTCACGTCTAATAAGCCAACACACTACCTATTAGACTGCGGTGACTTCACTTTAAGGGATATCCTACTAAATACTTGGTATAACATTTTAACAAAATGGCCTTTTGAATTTGAATTTTTTTTAAATTTTCCTGGGCTAAAATATAGAATCATCAGGAAGTTTTCCTTATTTTTTATTTGTTTTAATAACTCTTGTATTTTCATTAAAGAATAGAAATAAATTAATAAAACAAATATAAGAAAACATAAAAATAATTTACAAATTATTACTTAAAAATTTATAAGTTTGTTTACACATATGGGGGTACCGAGACTTATGCTATCGCAGGTGTATTCAAAAACATAAGCAAATTATAAACGCCGTAGGAAAGAAGTTCATGTTCTAAGAACATGAGACAGGCAATAAACAATCGAATAAAACATGTAAATTTTTAAATTTGTGTTGTTGCTTTTAACCTTTAGTAGGGATAATGAAACTACTTTGTTTCCTGAATACAATTAGGCAATTCACACAAGCCCTTGTATCGTTGTATTCATTGTATTGCTGGACGAATATACAACAATCGGATACACTTATACACACTTTTTTCATGTTTTTCGAAGGTGTATTGATTTCGTGCTTCTTCTTATCGTTTTTTTGACGTTTGGAATACGAAATACACAATACTGCATAGCATTGAGCGTTCACAAACAAAAAGTGTATTCAATACAACATACACGATACAAAGTCGTGTGAATTGGCCAAATAAAAAGAGGTGGCCTAATAAATCATAAGCGGATAATTTTAGAAACCTTATGGGTTTTTACAAAGCATGTTTATAATTCCCATTTGATTGTTTTTAATGGAGAAGCAAATATAGTATCTTGCAATTATCAACCATTGTCGGCTTTTAAGTATGAAAGACGGCCAATGTTTATTAGGCTTTTAGTGATCATTTGATATTAAATGATTTACAAAAATTACATTCGGTTGCTGTCTTTGATAATATAACTGAGAGATGAGAAAAAGACTTTTAAACAAATTTTCAAATGTATATTTTATATTTACTGCATAATCCATTATGTTTTACATCACCGTCATACACACATAAATTGCCAGGGGCATCATCAGCAGCATTGAACTCAACCGACAGCAATACCATCAACATTTTGAAACAAATTGCGCTTAACATAGGGATAGCAGGAGCACTCAAAGCTAAGTCATTGTACTGCTGTTACAGCCTATGTTCACAAAAAATATCGACGTCAGTTATAGCCATCCATCTAAAAATGATTACAACAATACTCACAGCATTATTTTATTTGTTACGCCTAATAACAATGGTTACCAATAAAAAACTTTACAGCTTTTATAGCACTGAAGTTTGCTTACTACTTACTGCCTTCGGTACTAATATCAGTCATTATTGTACCATTCGTTTATGGTATAATAGTGTTGCAATTATCTGAAGTTTTATTACAAAAATAAAATGTTCATACGTTCTTTATGATAAAAAAATACAATTTTCTACGTTAAATTTGCAGTGTCAGAAAAGCTGTAATTAAAGTTAAGTTAAAGATGAATATTTTTTACAATTTTAATGATAATAATAAGACAGTTTTTCTATTAAAGTTGGCCCTTTTTGGCGCCATCAAACTTGCGTTAATTGTACGCTAAACAAATATTCACTTGCAAAATATTCATTCATTCAGTAAATTTCAGAGATATGACACTCTCCATTACATTAGAATTGAAACAATGTAAGCCTGAATTAATCCGATCCCTGCAAAAATATTCATAGTTTCCGTCACAAAGTTTGTGTTAAAAAAACAGCAAAAAATGTACCAAAAATATTCTCGAGAGTATTGAGCAAAATATTGAATTTATGAGCAGCTTTAAAACTCCATTTTGTGACGAATAATATAACAATTTTAGACTGAGAGCCTTATCGGTCCAACGGCATGTGACTTCAGCAGCATGCCAATCCCATATTTTTTTGACATTCTGAACGAACGATTTCAAGATATGATCATCTCACGCATGTAGGTGATGTAAACTAGCCGTCGAGAGCGTGCGTGCCCCTACACGTTGCGATCAATTGTAGAACAAGCTGAATCAACGAATGGTATCTTATTTACTGATTTCTCTTTTTCAAACAAAGTGACTGTTGAAAAAAAATTATTTTGATCTTCAACCAACCGACGAACAACCCGCCATTTTACATAAGAATTATTTGTACAAAATAATACAGTTGTACAACGGTCAAGGCTCAAAGCCCACGTCACCCATGCCATCGATCAAATTCAGCCTAACTTATGCATCGAAGTCATAAAAATTGTACATTTTGGATGGCATCCACCCAGAGAAGACGCGGCAGATATTTAAATGATGTTCATGATGGCATCAATAGGTCTTTCAAATAAATAAAAAGGAATGTCAATGATATCTTACACATACATACCAGAGATCAGCAATGAATTTTTTTTCGCTACTCATAAGTACTTATGAAATTTTGAGTATGAGTGAGTCAACAGTATTGACATTCGACTACTCTGATTCATTCGTACTCACTACAACACTGATCTATAAGTACAGGTTACAATGAGTATGAGTACAACGTTGACATCAAACTCATACCATTCGAAATATGTTTGATTCACACTCCTACTCATTCAGATTCATAAATTTAGAAAATACTTACAATACTCATAAATTATTCGAGTGATTCGAATCATTCATCAAAATTTACAGTCTTACTTGTTGTTGCATTTACAAAAAAAAAGAGGGAAGAAAAAGACAAAGACAGCAAGCAAAGCAAACACACAATCTTCTTGTGAATATTTTAGTGTTCGTGCGCGAATCATACCTATTTTGTGATTCTTGTTAATGTTGAGTCATGGAGAGTCGAAATCAATAACATCATGCGTATTGTTAAGTATGAGTACGATGAGTACTTCAAACTTTGAATATGAGTAGTATGAGTATGATATTAAAATAAGTAAGAATGCGTATAAGCATCAGAAATTATGAGTACGATTCGAATCTACTAATGTTTTTGAATACTCATTGCTGATCTTTGATGCATGCATACATAATTGGTCATTACAATCTTTCAGTCAGGATTACGGCATTGCTCCTCACACCACTTATGTTGTGTGCGTTAATTTTTATACATGAGTAGCGGAACCTACAGCTTAAAGTCGAGTCCGAATGACAGATTTTTGAGAAACTTTCCCAGAGGTTTTGCCAGAAATCTGCTGAGAGAAAGTAGTCGAAGAAATATATTTTAATATTTTCATTTTGATGTCTGACCTGGGGTTTGAGCCTCAAGTCTAATAAGCCAATACACTACCTAATAGACTGCGACGACTTCATACAATCTATATTACGTTGATTAATATTGTACTCTTTCTATTATCATTAAGTTATTTAAATTCTACACTACTAATTGCAATTAATTTGCTTCAAGTTCATTAAAATATGCAACATATTTGCATAATCATGTGAACTTAAATAGAACATTTACTTTGTCTTTTGTTTTCTTTTCGTATTCATTACAAATGAATAGAAATTTGTGAATAAAATTTGCAAAAATTATTGCAACTGACGTAATAATACTCACAAACCAGACATTATGTCGTAGTTCTGAGTTTTTCTAAATTGTAGTCGTATGTCTTGTCTTATTTCAAATAATTTTTTTCATGTTTCGTATGAAAAACCTGATGTCCACAACCCACACGTAAAACAAAAAATTTAATTACGTTTACACTTAAAGAAAAACTGAAATTATTTAAGAGTTATTTTCCATGAATATGCAGTCGTGTGCAAATTAATAAGGACACCAAAATTAAAATCATTAAGGGACACCAATAACTAACTGCACTTATTATCATTTTCTTTTCCAAATAACTGTAAAGAGCAGCATTATTTTCTTTCCAAAAATTCCAACAGCTGTTTAGTTCGATGAATGAAATAAAATGGTATTCTCATTAGGTCATTTGCCTTTTAGTAGATTATGAGTACTGAAATATAAAAACAGGGTAAACGGTTTGGATGTACCAAAAAACGTCTTAAAGCGTTTGGTAACACTAAAAAGCGGTGGAATAAAATTGTTGGCAGAATACACTGGGATGTTCAGTATCAGACAAAATTAAAGAACGGGCTAAAACTCTGATGGATTTGTTTACTGACTTCTAATATGCTTACTAAAATAAAATAGAAAAAACCTAGCAAACACAACCCCGTTCTTTAGTTTTGCCTGATACTGTATGTGGTCCGTTTGTGGTGCTCGATATCTTTTGACAGACTATATAAATCACTGAAGATGTTTGTATATTTTTTAAGGTGAATAAAAGTGTTGAGAAGCGAATTAACAGTGCCGTGCGCACTGATAGATCCGTTACGCCAGTTTGGGAGACTGGTAGTAGGCTGAGGCTGCAGATTAAATCGGAACCCATTCCATACAAAATTTATTAGGGCTGCTACTTCTGATGAATTCACCCGTAGAACACCAGCAGTTAAACATTACCGAGATTTTGGCTCATTAGCTGTAGTTTTAGACATTAGATAACAATGCGAACCGATTACATACTCGTTATCGATTGTATGATGCTGAAAACTCGTAGTTGTGGAGAAACGCAAAGCAGTTTTCATGAAACCTGTGAATGTAAAGCCAGAGGAGTACAATGGATCAATTCGACCTCCAGGTACTGTACTTGTCTTAATTGACAAGTACACGTCCTCTAACCTAAAGCCAGAGGAAGCTATTGATACGATTGATAATTGTATGAATAATGTTGTAGAGGAAGCTGATGAAAAGAATTCATAGCAGAGTCATTCGAAGATAGTTCAAGACGAGATTTTAGGTTTTGATGACGACACAGTTGATGAAGAATTCCGAGATACAAATGAGTATATACCCTGGAGCATTTAAAAATTGTTAAACGTTTTGAATTCTATGAATGTGGTGATTTAAATATGAATGTATCCAAAACAGTAGAGGAAGTACAAAAAATATAATTTCTTTGTCGAAGTGGAAGGAATATAATACTATGTTCAGACATACACTTTTATTGAGTCAATATTCGGTTTATTGAGTACAATATTTTAAGTGTTTAGACATAATAATATACGCAGTTCAGCTGCTTATTCAATATTCATTTGACAGCTGGTAAACAAAACAGCTGGTTGTTTCAACAACATTGTTTTTGTTTTGTTCGTTGTTTTTTGTTTTGTTTGTCGTTGTTGATATTTGAGTTGTCAAATATCAATAGAAAGTATTCGGAAAATTGTAATATGCTCAGTGAACGTACTTATGACTGCGCTGTATTTTAAGTTTTACTCAATATTATAACATGTTGCGTATTTATTGCACAATAATGAATTGAAACATTATATGAAATATTGAACTCAATAATGGCGTTTATTGCGATTTACTCAATATAAGTGCATGTCTGAACATAGTATAAATATTTATTGCAAATAATACTTCATCATTGATCAATATGCTTAGGGATAACAGAGCTATTGGTTGGAAATGGATATTTACGGTGAAACAGGCAAATAAAGCAAGGATCGTTACAAATGGCAATAGTCAACTGTTTAGGGTGAATTGCATCGAATCTTTTTACGTTCAGGCAAAACATAATATACATTTGTTCTAGCAGCAGAAAGAAAATGTACCTGCATCATCAAATGGATGTTTAGTACGTACATATGTACGCCATACCGGCAAAGTGATTTGCGTAAGCTAGTTTATATTAAATCCATAAATAACAAGGATCCGAATTACTTTTTACAGATTAGTAAAGCATCTATTCCTGGTTTTAATTACAATCTTGCACAGTCTAATGCAGGATATACTAAGAATGTGCTGCAAGCCACAATAGATACTCAATGAACTGTTGGATGATTTGTTTCTAGAAGGGTAACTGCCAATTTAAAAACTAACACAAAAAGAAATTGACATAAGAAATGTGCTTAATATGTGACTGGCTTATGTTATACTAGCTGTTCCCTGCGCGTGTTGCTGCGCTACCAACTAAAATAAATTTGAAGGAAAGACATTACACAAATGTCCAATTAATTTGAATCATTTTATTGATTTTGTTTCCCGTTGTCCTGATGATTGATTGAGATGAACGGGTCTGAGTAGTACGCATTCGATCAGTTTGTAATCTCACTTCTCGTTATTTAAGTGTTTCAAGAGAGCGGCATATACTCGAAGATTTTCCAGTCTCAATGCTCGTCTGATTCTGAGGCTCGTAATACCCTTTTCTTCCGTGCTTGAGATGTAGGCCGACCAATTGCTTGTCATTCATTTTGAATAATTTTTATTGACTCCATCCATCGGAAATTAATCGCACCAACCTCCGTCGACTCATGTGCAACAACTTTGTTAAAGAATGCACAGTTTACGATTTAATTCAATTTGAGTAATTTTCAGTGGCACTATCTATCGGAAATTGGTCATACAAACTTAGAAATCTTCGTCGGCTCATGGGCAACAACTTTGCTAAAGATCAGAACATGATCAAATGCATAGTTTGCGATTCTATAAGGTACATACAAACAAACATTCTTTTTTATATACATATATAGACTATGGAAGGTGACACGCCCACTATAGACAATCTGCCCATTTTGTTCATATATACGTCAAAGTCGTCCTTACAAAATTTGAGGACTCTAGCTGTTGCAGTTCATGAGATATGCGACATTAAATACTTATTGGGTATGAGGGCGTGGCACCTCGCCTACTTGAAATTTCAATACAGGAAGATACTGTGAAAATTTAAAGAAAATCGGTCCAGCTGTTTAGTCGTCTATAAACTTCAAACAAACAAACATACAAACAAACACACATTCATTTTTATATACATACATATATAGATAACTATCTTTCTGTTATTCCAACACAATGCATTGGATGAGTAGGAGATTTCTGCCGGGTGTTGAAATTTTAGTCAAAACATTATTTTTTTAAATTTTCAAATTTTAAATGCATTCTGGTAAATATTTAACTGGCACAAGTTCTGTTAAAAGTCCAATTTTTAAAATGATCAATAAAACTGTATTTCAGTAAAATTATTACTTGCAATGCAATCAATAAATAAATGTATATTGACTATGAAACTGAAATCAATTATTTCTGTTTTTGAGGTGTGTGTTAATAATTTCGGTGGCTTATAATTTCCTAGACTTTTTCGTAACAATTTTTTATTGACGATTTGATTTCAATATTTTTTTAATATTTTTTGTTTTTAAGTTAAACAGTTGCACTTGTTTATAAAATTAAAATATTTATAAACTAGTATCTTATGGTCTGCTCAAAAAAAATTTATTACTCACGATGTTTTTATTCATGTTTTTATTTCAATTTTCAGTTGATTTTCATTTTATGAAAAACTACAATTGGTTGCTTTTCTCATTGCCATTATTCGATATTTTATTTTGTATATGGGTGTATATACAAGTACATATTGTTACGAAAAGGTGTTTTTCTTCTACATACCTTAACAATAAAATTATAAACAAAAGCTACAAAAACAAAACAAAGCAGTAAACAAACCTGTTTACAAATTATCGCACTGCTTAATATAACAACAAACAACAGAAAAAAAAATGATATACAAGTAAACAAAAATATACCAACAACAGTAGATAATAAATATAAACAACGATGTTTACATTTATAGAGATTCCGAGAAAGCGAAATCAAGATCGTTCGCTTTCAAGAACATTCATCAAACTTTTACTTTGCCATAAAAAAGGTAGGGCAAAACAAACGACTGAGTTACTGAAGTTCAGTCTGTCTTATGTGAAGACGCGGTGTGTTTGAAGAGAGTAATCGTGGGTTGAAGATCTCCATTACAAAGATCTGTCGAATAATTGCCTAGAAATTATTATTGTTTGTACAAAGGGTATAAACAGAGGAATAACAAACAAAGCAATTGTTGTTGTTTACATAAAGTTGTGAACAGTGGCACACAGAATTGTGCGAATAATAAAGAATTTTTTTATTTTCGTCGTGGTCTAGTAGGTAGTGTGTTGGCTTATTAGACGAAAAGCCAGGGTTCGAGCCCCAGGCCAGACATCAAAATAAAATACAAAAAGTATTTTTTCGGCGTCTTCATCTCAGCAGATTTTTGGCAAAAACTCTGAGAGTAAATAAAATTGCCATGAAAAGTTTCTCAAAAATCTGTCGTTCGGAGTCGACTTTAAACTGTAGGTCCCGCCACTCATGTATGAAATTAACACACATAACATAAGTGGTGTGAGAAACTAGGTCGTAATCCTGACTGAAGGGTTGTAATAACCAATTATGTATGTGAATTAAAACTAAACACAGATTTGTTTTTATTTTATTTGCAATTTATGAGCTCATATTTTAAACGTTTTTAAAAACATGACAATATTTTTATATTTTTAAATAATTATTCAAGTATATTGTACCGGTATGAAGTGAGCGTCAAGCTACAAACGAAACATTAATTGTGAACGACGCTACATTTTTTTGTGTTTGCGATGACATCAAACACATACAGTATCCATCAAATCAGTGAATAAACATCACCATATTATATCATCGCGTTAAAAATGGCGAATTTTGTACCAGAAAATAATTATTTGCGGAAAGCATTATTTTTTTGTTTTCATTTGAAAAAAAGTGCTGGAGAGTTGCATCGAATAAGAAATATAAAAAAATTGTTTCAACGTTTCTGAGATAACGATCTTGACGTGAGAAATGAAGAACCAACAAAGTATGAAAACGTCGAACTGCAAACAAAATATTGTCCGAATTAAGTGAAGATGACAACTTCAGTCAGAAACAAATGAAAGAAATGTTATCTTTGACGGCACCCCACAAATAATAGTCCAACGGTGTCAAATCGCAGCTCCGAGGTGGCCAAACGACATCAGCTCTGCGGCTGATAATGCGATCTTCAAAAACAGGGCGCAAAACATCGAGTGTAGCTTCGGCTGTGTGGCACGTAGCGCCGTCCTGTTGAAACCAAATGTTGCCAATATCCTCCTCTTCAATTTTTGTGAACACAAATTCGTTCAACATGGCCCGATAACGATCGCCATTGACTGTAACGGCCACTCCTTGCTCATTTTCGAAGAAAAATGGCCCAATAATGCCTCTGGACCAAAATCCGCAGCAAACAGTGACTCGTTTTGGGTGCGTCGGCTTTTCAATGTATGCGTGCGGGTTTTCTGTGTCCCAAGTGTGACAAATTTGCTTGTTTACATACCCGCCAAGATCAAAATGAGCTTCATCCGAAAAGATGATTTATTTTGCCAAAATCGGCATCTTCTGATGTAGGCTACTGCATGGCCAGCCGAGGCAGCCATTTGAATGAAATTATTTTCCATTATTAACCGGAAGAATTGTACTTTCAAATAAAAAAAGAAATTTGAGGAAATATTCAGTAGTTTTTTTTAAGCATTTTCAAAAAAAAAAAGTTATTTGGCGGACCCTTTACGTTTCACAACAAACAATATCTCACCGTTTTAAAGCGAAGGGAAATTTCTTAAAGTCTGGAAAATGGGTGCCAGACAGATGAAAAACCTAACAACCATCTGTGGATAGAAATTTTGTTTCAAAAACACGATAGAAAATTAGTGTTGCATCGAATTGTTATTTTCGATGAAAAATGAATTTATTTTCAGAATCCTAAATGGAAAAAAATCATGGGTTAATCCGAGACAACCATCAACTTTGGCTGCAGTAAGATAACACCGCTGTGTGTCTGGTAGAACCAGAAATATGTGGTGAACGCAGAGAACTACTCGCTTTTGATAACAAATTAAAAAAAAATATTTTGGAGGAAAATCTGTTTGATTAATTGATTTTCTAATTTAGTGCCGAGGAATTACAGGCTTGCGGATTGATCGCAGGCATCATTATAGGAAATTGTGATGTCAGGTGGTTGACGACGTATATCGGGTGGGCCATTTATCCGATCCGTTTAACACTAGATTTACCAAGAAATTTTTATACCTATTTATACCAACACCAGTCAAAATGACTGCTGTTCAAAAATTACGTTTTGAGTGTGTAAATTTTGTATGTGCTATAATGTTTTATAGAATTAATAAACAGTAATGGTAAAATATAAAATTAATACAAAGTCCAGAGCTGTAACTTAGTTTTTATTCAAAATAGTTATTTTTTGCAAATATAAACTTTTTCTATGCGTTTTCCACAAATATATTTCTTGCAGACGTCGCAATTTATTGAACTTTTATTATTATTTCAAATTCCTATTTGGCACCATTTAAGTATTGCGCGTTTTTGGAGGAGTAGTTGTTGGACAGTCAGCTTCACTTGTTATCTCTTGACCTGATGACTAACAATCAAAAGTAAGTTCTTCAGCCGAACGAAACAAGAAATCCTTCCTTGAAATATTCTTTCCGGTTGTATTTTTATAAAAATTAAGGAATTTATTCCGACAAAATCTAAAATATTAGAAAATACTTGAAGTGGCCATCTTCTAGATCCTGATTTCACACTATATGCCATTAGCCATATCGTGCCATTTGATCTGTGACGCCGACACCAAATTTGGTTTTATTATAAAAATTTTGACGGCTTTGTGTTTTGTACTCAATAAAACAACTTTTTTGTTGGCTTACTCTTATAAACTGTAAGTGTACATTCATTTGTTGCATATAGTACTGTTGAAAATCGAGCCATACTATCCGTCTTTTCCTTGCAAATTTTTTGAAGGTCCCGTTTGGTCGAACGTACGGTGCCAACCAATGTAGTGTTTTTGGCTAATAATTTAGAAGCTAAAGAAACACTGGTAAAAAAGTTGTCGTTTGTTACAGTCCTACCTTTCATGGTATAAGGCTCTAGTAGTCTCATTACTACAAATTCACTAAAAGTTGTTGCCAAATTTCGTGTTTCATCTTCTCCTAGATAAGGAAAGCCATTTACGACGTACTTCGTTTCAACGTCAGAAGCCAGCCAGAATTTTATTCCAAACTTGTCTGGTTTGTTTGGCATATACTGTGTAAACCTACATCTGGCTTTCGTTGGAAACAATTGTTCATCTACTGTAATATTTGCTCCTGGTTTGAAACAGTTTTGGCTGTTGACAATAAACTTGTTCCAAACAGTTGACACTAACGCAAGTTTGTCAGTTTGTAAGCGTTGACTCTTCATTTCTTGTATCGAAACGAATGAAACGTAAAATTTCTGTAAAGTCATTTTTTTTAGAAAAAAATCAGGACCCCATTGTTTGTTCCATAAATACGACATTTTCAAACCTTTTGCTTCGTATGCAATTCGTGCATACAGTCTTCCAATGAAAGCTTTCCATTTCTTCCCTAAAACTCTAAAGACTTATAATTCGTTGGAAGTTGTGATATGCTCTAATATATGGTGGTCAAAAATTGTAAAAAGGCACTGCTTGGCTTCTCTTCCATAATATTTCTTCTAGCATATGCTGTAGGCCAGATAAATCTTTGAATATGCAATGAGTTGGTAACCATCCAACAACACCTCCTTCTTTTGCTTTTTTTCCGAACAGTTCCACTTGCAGAAACTTCAAGTTGTGTATCTTCCCCGCTTTTTTCCTCTTCAGGACTAGAAAGAAACCGCATACACATTCGTTTTTGTATATTATTCAAAGGAACACTGCCTTCTGCCATAGATAAACATACCAGTCAAAATGACTGGTACCGGTATAAGTACCAAAAACAAAAATTATTTTTTTTTATTGTGGACACAAGATCAAAATAAGTTATCAAATTAATTGTATTTAGTTGTCGTTATAAAAATCATACAACAGTTTCTGAAAAAAATATTCACACAAAGTCAATATTTAAGGCTAAGAAGGCAAAACCAGTCATTTTGACTGGCGTGGTAAATCTAGTGTTAAATTTGAACCATCGGTTATTTCGAATCTGACAATACTTATGTTGTTCTATTCTGTCACAAAATTCAGTATATTATCTACACTGAACGTAATGAATCGCTTGAGTAAAGTTGGGATTTATTGTCAAAAAAAAAATGTTTTTTGGATGAAGCTCACTTTCATCTTGGCGGGTACGTTAATAATGAAAATTGCCATATTTAGAGCTCAGAAAACCCACACGTGGTTTTAAAGAAGAAAATACACCCATTACGAGTGACTGTTTGGTGCGGCTTGTGGAGCAGAGGCATGATTGGCCCAAATTTCTTTGAAAATGAGGACGGCGCAACCATTACGGTCAATGGGGACACATATTTCACCATCATAACCGGTTTTTTGTGTACCCGCTCTTCATGGTACTGTTGTGAACGATGTTTGGTTTCAACAACAGGATGGTGCAATTTACCATACATCTCATGCTACAATCGAGTTATTGAGTCAAACGTTTGATGATCGTTAAATTAGCCGAAATGGTGCTGTCAATTTGCCGCCAAGAAGCTAAGATTTGGCATTGTTGTAATATTTTCTGTGTGGGAGCCTTTAAAGAAAATTGTTATACCGACAGACCAGAGACAATTGAGTATTTAAAGGCCAACATTCGTGATTCCATTGCCTAGATACGTCACCATACCCACGAAAAAGTGCACGAAAATTGGTCCAATCGAAAGAGATACTGTGAGGCCAGCTGCGACAGCCATCTTTCTAACCGAAAGAATTGTATTTCACAACAATAAAATAAATTTGGCACAATTTCAAACCGTTTTTGTTTGCATTGCGTTTTTAAATTTAAACCTTTAAATGACCCACTCTTTATAATCTTCTCTATGGCTGTTTGGTTTTCTTCTTTTAGTCGATATTTATGCTATCTTGAGATTTATAACGGGACAACGCTGCGTTTTGAACCTCGCTTAGCTGATACCTCTTACGTTCGTACCAAATTTTATACTAATTGTCATAAAATTTAATTCTTTTTTTCTGCGCATGCCACTACGCAGAATGATCTGTACTAAGAAACAAAGAAATTTAAGAGATTTTTTTCAAAATTTCTCAACAGGAAGCCTTAACAACATTTAATTTTCTTTTAGTATATTTTTTATTTTCTTTCACAATTTTATGATTAATTGAATAACGCGTTATATTCATTATGTTTTCAATTTATATTCCATATACAAACGATTACAATCGTGGTACGCCCCTTAACTTTATTTAATTTTTTATTCGGCAATAACTGGTTATGAGATTGTGTTCATCCATTCAGAAGAATTTCGAAATGAATACAAAAAAAAAAAAAAAAAACAGAAAGGAACAGAAAATGTCAAAACTTATTTAATCAAGTATAAATTATGTTGGATTTTTATTTATTCAGTTATACAGTGTTGTGGTGTGTCTCTGGTATCTTTATCCTCCTGACTGTTATGACCCACCTACCATGACTGTACAAACGAAGACGGATTAACGGTTTGTTGTGACCTTATTTTAAAATTATATGTCTATAATAAGAAATATCATAAGACATTTTATGACATTAATAGCAATTTGATATATAAGAATTAAAAAAGAAAACAACATAAAACACTCGAAGAAGACCATGGTAAATATAAAACCCTTGTAAAATGTATTTTTTTTTGTCGCAATTAATAAGACTGACTGACTTTATATTAATCTCACTGTATTCATTAATTTTAACATAAAATTTTGGGTCTTCCAATATGGACTTACGAACTTAGATAGTTGATAACGGTCATCTTTTTGAAGCCATATATAACTGCCAAAGTAATTGTCATTTATTCAATTCGTTTCGCGTTCAACAACACATATACAGTCACACAGATAATTATACGTACCCCTCTAAAAATCATTTTTTTAAAAAGTAATGAACTTCTAATCTAAAATTTCTTTACTTTAACTTTAACGACACATTTACTTAAATAAAGAAAAAGATTCCCAAAATCTATGAATTTGTGACTACAGTTTGCTTAAAACCAATATGGCACCACAGAAAATTATACGTACGACGTATATTTCGTATATAATTTCTCCAAGGGTAGCCCGGTATATAAAATGTACTGTGGATAAAAATGCTAGGACTGCAGCCGTAGAAATACGAAATACCGCGGAAAGTGATCACAGTGTTATTGTGCATTCCGAAACAGTTTGAAGTTTTTTGAGAAAGAACGGTTTCCGCAGCAGTGTCGAGAAAAAAGCTATGATTGGAATTTGCCCAATAGTATATGGACAAGTGAACTGATTTTTAGGCGAATGTAATATTTAGTGATGAGAACAAATATAATTTGTTCGGCTGTGACGGAAAACAAAAAATTTGGCACAAAAATCAGTTGACTTGTCCATATATTATCATTTTTAGGGGGTACGTATAATTATCTGTGTGACTGTAAATATGAAAATAGTTTTATTAACATAGGCGTCCTATTCGGGTCTCCGGTTGGTCACGCTAATCGATGACAGTGATTCCCAGATTTGGTTCTTCCAAAGCAGACGCTCTTTAATTGTCGCATCATATACCCTTTGGAACACTCCATTCAATTCGAACGACATGGCTGAGCCAGAGCAGTCGTTGAATGCTAATGCCCTGCAGAACGTCCATGTCAGGTTAGGTTAGGTCGGTGTGGTAGCTCTGATATCACAAAGCTCACTTGAGCACGCATAGCGCGCCTGTTGTAATGCCACGGGTGAACGCAGTCCCTGTGCTGACCAAGTTCCACCAAAATCAGGGAAGAGGAAGAAGTTGGTCAGCGCTAGGACTGCACATGAAAAGCACGACTACCCCATATTGGAAAACCAGCCAGAAAGTTTGATGAACGAAGCTATATCTTTGATATCAATAGATGATAGCTCCGTCAAGCTGACAATAAATGGAGAGCAAAATAATCTACATCTACTCCTAGCAGGAGACCTAGCAAAAAAAAGTGGATAACAGTCTCCTCTTCCTGCATCCACGGCAGAAATCGTTAAATGGGAGCCTCATTCTCTACCATAACGCAATGACCTGTAAGCACGGCCACTGTGATTGAGATGACGTCACGACCAAGACCAAGTAATTGGTTGGTTCGCCTTCTATCCATCAAGGGCCAGGTGAGTCTAGCTGTGGAGCAGGACTCCTCATTGACCCAGGATGGGTTGGCGTCCCGAGAGAATTTTCGCGCAATGTCCAACTTGACCGAGGCAAGTGACATACCCAGTTCAATTGAAGAGGATTCCGGAAGGAGCGCACCAGCTCTGGCGAGCTCGTCGCCCTACAGTTTCCCGGAATGTTACTGTGCCCGGGAACCCACACCAGTGAGACACTGGTGAAGCGCCCAGAAAGAAGGTCGAGACAGAGGCGACATTCCGTAACGATCCTAGAGTTATTCACGAAATACGATAGAGATCTTATCGCGGCCTGACTATCAGAAAAGACCGAGACGCGAGTGAAAGGAGCACCGTTGACGAGGATCCATTGAGCGGCCCGGTAAATTGCCGTCACCTCCGCCTGAAACACGCTGCAGTAGTCCGGCAGACGGAGAGAAATGTTCAGGTCCAGTTTCCCAGAGTAGACACCGCTTCCAACCCCATTATCGAGTTTAGAGCCGTCGGTATATGTATCCATGACTTTTGGGGGGACAACCGTATTATGATTCCAGTCGTCCCTACTCGGAATCAGAGAGTGGAAACCTCCTATCGAGACAATATTCAGCAGGGATATAGTCGATGTTCACGAAGGCCACTGGATCAACCTCCAGAATAGTGGAGTGACCAACACAGGTTATGCAGCTCAATGTCGGATCGCATGCGGAAATCATTGCCAACTTGAACTGGACCGAAAAATACTCTCAAGGCTGCTGCATCTGTGCTTAAAAGTGTCCATGCTTTTACGCCATAGAGGAGTACGTAGAGAATGAGCAACTTGAAAAGTATTGGTTTCGTAGTAGGAGAGAGATCTGTGCTACTCAATTGCCTATTGATACCGTGGTAGCAGCGGTTCGCAAGACGGAACATAGGCTTGATCTACAGACTGACATCATTGTTGCTGGTGACGGCTTAGCCAAGGTTAACAAATTCACTGACAATATCGAAAGTAAAGTTATTGGTCGCAATCCGAGATCTAATTCGCCGCATGTTCCTGCCAGTCAACAGCATAGACTTGATTTTGCACTCTTTTATTGGCAGTCTCATCTTGATAGATTTCCGTTAATAGCGCTAAAGGCATATCCAAGTTATACTTCTGCCTTCTACAGAACACTCGCCATGACTAAGTCGTAGAGGTCCCATGACAAGGGAGCACCTTGTTTAAAACCTTGCATGGTATCAAAGGGTATGGAGTGGTTTCATTTCTACCTTGACGGAGCTGCATGAGTTGCATAACCTTATCAGCTCCCAGGAATATCGAGACCAGACAATGCGATAGAAACTCGATTCCTTAAAGAATTATTGAAGGCTGTCTTATGGTCGACAAAAATATGGTGTTTGTCGACCTGGTTTTTGTGGATCTTCTCCAGTATTTGAAGATCTGGTCAATGGTGGACCTACTACGTCTAAAGAGACACTGATTAGGTCCAATCATTGTTTTGAAGAGTGGCTTCGTAATAACCTTGAATTAAATAGGGATAAGGCTTATACCTCTGTAGTTGGCGCATATTATGGGGTCTCCCAAGACAAGGCAGAGGACACTGAGGTTCCAATCGTTGAGCATACATTCCTCTAGCCATAGCTTGTAACTAAGCTGGTGCATGCATACTCCCAGCTTTTAATCTCTGGTCTTAAACAATTCAGTCGGCATGTTATCAGGGCCTGCAGTTTTATTGTTCTTAAGTCCCATATCGGACTTTGACTTCTTCAATCTCATCGATTGGATAAACTTTAGCGTCTACCAAGAAAAAAACCACAAAACATATTTGAAATGCACGAAAATGGTAACACTGATCATAAACAAGAGCTTGATGTCTTTTTGATATTAAAATTATTGGAACGTACTTAAAGGAATAAAAATTTCGCGTATGGCGTATTATGGACCTCGTACCAAGCAAGTACTTTCTGTTTGTAGAGGTCAATTTCTAACAAAAATTTCTTATATCGGGTTCGCCATCTAACGTTTTTTTTTTAAATTAGTGCTTATTTCGTGAATGGTAACACTTAACTCATGTCTGATTTGACAGATAATTAGTTTTATCCTTCCGCTGAACGAATATGGTTGTGTATACGTTTGAACAACGCTGGGAAATATTGCGATATTACTTTGAAAGTCATGGTAATGTTGCAGAATGTGTGCGAAAATTGCGTACGGATTTTGGAAGAAGAGAAGCATCGTCAGCTCCGTATGTTCATTATCTTGTGAAAAAAGTAAACTGGCATCCTCATCGATAAACCAAAGTGTGAAAAGCCAAAAACAGTGCGTACACCCGAGAATATTGCTGCTGTGGCAGAACGTGTGCGTGAAGCATCATCAACATCAATTCACCGTCGTCCTCAACAATTGAACATTTCGGAGACATCATTGAGACGAATTTGACGCCATACAAATTCCAATTAGTTCAGGATTTGAAGCCAATTGACCATCCAATGCGTTTTCGATTCACTAAGTTGGCCTGCGATCGACTTACAGAAGATGCCGATTTTGGCAAAAAAAAAATCATCTTTTCAGGTGAAGCTCATTTTGATCTTTGCGGGTACGTAAACAAGCAAAATTGTCACATTTGGGGCACAGAAAACCCGCACGCATACATTGAAAAGCCGACGCACCCAAAACGAAAAAAAAAAATTGAAGAGGAGGATATTGTCAACATTTGGTTTCAACAGGACGGCGCTACGTGCCACACAGCCGAATCTACACTCAATGTTTTGCGCCCTATTTTTGAAGATCGCATTATCAGCCGCAGAGCTGATGTCGTTTGGCCACCTCGGACACCGTTGGACTATTATTTGTGGGGTGCCGTCAAAGATAAGTGTTACGCCCGACAAGCCAGAGACAATTGAAGCTCTAAAGGACAATATTCGTGAAGCCATTGGTGAAATACAGCTGCACACAATCGATAATGTGCTTAGAAATTGCACCGATCGTGTAGGCTACTGCATGGCCAGCCGAGGCAGACATTTGAATGAAATTATTTTCCATTATTAACCGGAAGGATTGTACTTTCAAATAAAAAAAGAAATTTGAGAAAATATTCTGTAGTTTTTTAAAGCATTTTCAAAAAAAAAAAGTTATTTGGCGGACCCTTTAGTACTTATATCATAATAATTATAAAACTATCCATTGCACTGTAAACATTTTTGTTAAAAGCAAGTGAAAATTTTTGACATCCATGTTTGTAAAAAAAAAATTTCTTTCAGTGTATTATACACATAGATGTACCATAATTACTATAATAATCACTTTTGACATAATAATACAGTATTAGGAGATAATTATATGATAGATGACGCAGCTTAGACAATAATATCTATGATTAGAAAACTAAATTCAATGATAATAACCCTGGCTTAAAGTTATTATTTAGTTTTTCTTTTTCTTATATCTTTTAGAAGCTTCAATTCGTTTTTTATAACTTTTCACAGTATTGCGAGGAAAATTGCACATTTTAATATTCAAATATTAATTTGGCGTCAAATAAAAATAGAAATACAGTTTTTAATCAACTTATTAAAGTTTAATAATAATTTTTAATAAGTTTTTTACTTTTGCTTTAAACACAATAACGTGTATCGATCAATTAAGTTTTGTTTATCGCTAGAAAATATTCCCAGATAACACTATGCGACAAAATACAAAAAATTAAATACACCCGAGTAACTACCAAGTCTAAGTTGTTCAGTTAGTTGAGTAGAACTCAAAAATACTTTTTTTTATTTTTCTCGAATCCTCCAAACTTGTTTTATTTGGCAAAAACTGTTTGTTTTGTACTTTACGCACAAGTTTATTGACTACACAAATATTTCTGAACTCATGTCCATGTTATTAGAAAGGAGAGGGATGGGCCTTTATTTGACTTAATATGCTATGAGGTTTGATGAGGTAAACTTGACAGATGTGAATTTTACCCATATTTTTTTAAGTTGGTCCGTTCAAAGTAGCAAACTTTAACTAAAAAATATAAGAAAAGTGATGACATTCTGAAAGTGCATTATCTTGTGAAAAGATTAACACTTCGTTTAATCAAATCGGACAAAAACTACCGTACATTTATATGTTATTTGACTTAATATGCTATGAGGTTTGATGAGCTAAACTTGACAAATGCGAATTTTTTTTCATATTTTTTTAAGTTTGTCCGTTCAAAGTCGCAAACTTTAATTCAAAAATATAAAATAACTGATGACATTCTGAAAGTGCATTATCTTGTAAAGAGATTGACACTTCGTTTGATCAAATCGGACAAAAACTACCATAGTTATTATTGAAAGAGTCTAACTGTCGAGTTATATTTTTCATATACTCGTATACAATTATTCAAAAATTTTCAGAATTTTTGATTAATTATAATTAATGATAATGACAGAAAACATGTCAACATAGCATGTTATTTAAATAAAGTTCTGAAATCTTGAAGAATATTATAAAAAAAAAAAAACTTTTTTTCGAACACACCTTCTCTGCAGTCTTCTGGCAAATCTTTGTATATCAAAAACTACACACAAATCTTTGTTTATTTGATGATTTTCTAACGATACATATGACTACTACTTTGACTAGCAAATTCATTAAAAATTTTGTAAATATTTATATACCATGGTATTTGCCATACCATTTTGTTACTACCGTCAGTACATCTATTATAACAGCCGTCTGAACCGTTGTAACATATTGTTGGTACTTGTTTCTAAAAAGTGCTCAATGTTACCGTTTGTATACACAATACCTAATAAACATGTATGTTTTCCTAAACGAGACTCTGGTCGTTACAACCCTTCAGTCAGGATTACGACCTAGCTTTTCACATCACTTATGTTGTGTGTGTTAATTTTAAACATGAGTGGCGGGACCTACAGTTTGAAGTCGAGTCCGAACGACAGATTTCTGAGAAACTTCTCATGGCAATTTTATTTTCTCTTTTTCTCTTCCCTCTTTTAGTTTTTGCCAGAAATCTGCTGAGAGGAAGTCGCCGAAGAAATAATTTTTCATATTTCGGTTTGTTGGAGATTCCTGACCAGGGATTTGAATCAAGGCCTAATGTCTAATAAGCCAATACACTATCTACTAGGCTACGGCGACTTCAAATCCTATTACAAGAGGACTGGGCGGTCTCTTGCTTGACGGACAATTATTCGGCAGGATGCCCAACATATCAATAACAACCAATTGCAGATGCATGTGGGGGAACTATTTGCTATACGGATGACTCTAAATAAGAAGATAGGACTGGAGTGGACTTCTATAAAAAGAACCAAAAGCCAAACTTAAGCTCCGACTACTGGACTATAATACGATTCTTCAAGAGGAGATCAGTGAATATATGATCTAAAGCCAGAAAGCATTTGCTAAACTGAACATATAAGGATTTAAATAGCTGTAGATCGTCAAATGACAATTAGGGCAGCAACATCCATGAATACGGAATTATTCTGTAGTCATCATGGAGCGATTAGAAACTAGGAAGCGAATATGCTGGCTAATAGAGGTAGAGTATTACATACCATAAGCATGGATAACCCAATGTCTTTCAGAGTATTAAAGACTAAGCTGAGAAAGTGGGAATAAACGTGGCATCAACTGTTATGGAATAAGGAGACATTGGGAAAAAATTACAAAAATGCTTTAAGACGATCCTAATGAGGGAAGAACCATGAATACTTTAAAACTGAACGGCGGGACACTCCGCCTTAAATGTACATCAGAGATCAGCAATAAGTATTCAAAAAGAAGAGTAGATTCGAATCATACTCATAATTTCTTATACTTATACGTATTCATACCTAATTTAATATAATACTCATACTACTCATATTCAAAGTTTGAAGTACTCATCGTATACATACTTAACAGCACGTATGATGTTGTTGATTTCGACTCTCCATGACTCAGCATTTACAAGAATCACACAATAAATATGATTCGCGTACGAACACTAGAATACTCAGTAGAAGGCTGTGTGTTTGCTTTCCTTACTATCTTTGTCTTTTTCTTTCTTCTTTTGTTGTAAACACAACAACAACTAAGACTGTAAATTTTAATGAATGTGTCGAATCACTCGAATCATTTATGAGTATTATAAGTATTTTTTCTAAATTTATGAATCTGAATGAGTAGGCGTATGAATCAAACATATTTCGAATGTTATGAGTTTGATGTCAACGTAGTACTCATACTCATTGCAACCTGTACTCATAAATGAATATTGTAGTAAGTACGAATGAATCAGAGTAGTTAAATTTCAATACTGTTGACTCACTCATACTGAAAATTTCATGAGTACTTATGAGTAGCGAAAAAACGATTCATTGCTAAGCTCTGGTGTACACCTGAACCGTATTGCCGTGATGGAAAATGCTGAATGCAGGGCATTTGGTCAAGACGATGGAACACTTTTTGTGACATTGTCCAGATTTCGTAAGCTCGGGATCCCACTATTTTGGGGATGACCTTAACTAAGTTAAGGAAGTTGGTACAAGATACAGACTTTTTATAGAAAGTAAGGTAATATTTTGAATGGTGAGCGTACATGTCTACAAGATGGTTTAGGTGCATGTGGATAGGCATGAGGCGTTTTGTTGATCTCTTCTCCCTTAGTCTACTTACCTATCTAATAATTTGTATTATAAATCCAAACAGCAATTTTTTTGACTTTACTATTTACAAAGTTCAGTAGTATTATGCCTCTTTCAAATATTTTTCAAACAATTCAACTCATTACGTTTTTCTTATCGTGTTGCATTGTATTCCTTTAGTTGATTTTGTTGGAATTTTTTTAGGAATCCGTTACGTATTCTTAAACAATATGACTGCTATGAGTGTTAATAATTTATTTAAGCAATTCTAATTAAGCCTTCAATGTACAAACGTACATAAGAGACAATACAAATTAAATTTAGTTTTAGATTTTTATATTCATTATATTTTTTACCTCCAAAAATTAAACATGTTATGAACTTTTGAAGTCGCCGTGGTCTAGTAGGTAGTGTGTTGGCTTATTAGACGAAAAGCCAGGGTTCGAGCCCCAGGTCAGACATCAAAACGAAAAATAAAAAAAAATATTTCTTCGGCGACTTCCTCTCAGCAGATTTCTGGCAAAAACTCTGAGAATAAATAAAATTGCCATGAAAAGTTTCTCAAAATCTGTCGTTCGGAGTCGACTTTAAACTGTAGGTCCCGCCACTAATGTATAAAATTAACACACACAACATAAGTGGTGTGAGAAACTAGGTCGTAATCCTGACTGGAGGATTGTAATGACCAATTATGTATGTATGAACTTTTGGAGTTCGTGTTAATTTAAAATTAAATCTTTATTAAACAATTTAGTTATCGAGCAGTTTTTGGTTAGTGCAATATGGTAGATAAACTCTTTTTAATATGAACAGCAATTTATATTTCTTGATTATTATAAAAACTAAATTCGCCGTAGTCTAGTAGGCAGTGTATTGACTTATTATAGTCCTCTCAACAGAAATCCGGCAAAAACTCTGAGATTGAATAAAATTGCCACGAAGAGTTTCTCAAAAATCTGTCGTTCGGAGTCGACTTTAAATAGCAATAGCATTCAATATAAACCTCTTTACATAGAAAAACATTCGATATAAACCTTTTTATATAGAATAGCATTCGTTATAAACGTGTTGATATAGAATATATTATATTATATAGAATAGCATTCGTAATACAATCCACTTATATATTGATGTGAGACGCTGGGCTGTAATCCTGACTTAGCGGTTATAATGCCCAATTAAGGAAGTAAACCTCACAAGAAAGATAGCTTAATTCACTTAACAAGGCATTATTAATACTTTCTTGTTAAGTTTTTGGTTTTTTATTTTAATTTCAACACATTGAATTGAAAGTTGTCCTATTATTTTTTTCAATTCTGTTAATTCGTGGTAAATAACAACAAAAAAAAAACTATTTTATATAGTAGTAAACATCGAAGTTTACTACTTTAGAAGAGAAAGAGATTCGCTATTGCTATATAAAAGCAAACTGCATAAAAGCTTTAAAAATACCACGAAAAGTTGCAATCTTTAGGGTTCTTGAAAGATACTACACATTCATTTAGGAATAAGAAAGCGTATGTCATGCTATAAATAAACATTCATAAATTATATGCATTTAGTTAATGAATGAGCACTGCTATCATGGAGATGATAACGATGATGAAGAAATTACAAGAAAAAAGACCAATGTTCTAAAATAAAAATTTTATACAAATGCTGCATCACCATTATAGGTGGATGGCAGATTGGATGGATTCATTACGTGATTACTTTTTAGAATAAATATCAAATTGTTTAAGAAAAATACCTTATAAAATAACAAAATTAAGTTTATCGCATTAATTTACACAAAATAAGTTGAATTGAATTTATTATTATTGATTAAGAATGATTTGAAATCAAATTCCAAAAGAATATCAGCGCAACAGGAAGAATTATAATCGGAAAGAAAATCACTACGACAAAATTTCTCTCACACATGCTGTGAATAGTAGTTTATAAGTACTTTTTTAAAGCACGTTGACAACTTATTTATTATTTTACATGAAATTGATTTATCTTTCATTATAACAAAAATTTAATTTATATGGTTCCGCAGTCGACTAGTGTTTCGCCAGTGTTGGCTTATGAGACGCAAGGCCACGGCTCAAATTTCAACTCAGAAATCTCCAAAAAAACTGAAATATGAAAAGAAAAGCAAAAACTCTGAGAATAAATAAATATTGCCATGAAAAATTTTCTCAAAAATCTGTCGTTCGTATTCGAACTTTAAACTGTGTCCCGCCACTCATGTATAAAATTAACTCATACAACATAAGTGGTGTGAAAAGCTAGGTCGTATTTCTGACTGAAGTGTTGTAATGACAATTTATTCGCTTTACGAATGTCTAGCCTTTATTTCCATTTCAAAGCGTTTCATTTCAATTTTCTCTTAATTACGTCTTCTAGTTCAGCAAAATACAGCGAATATACTCGTACATATTTTTCTCATTAAAATTTTTATGTGTTGTTTCTCTGTGATGACTAAAATTTGTCAAATATTTTTGTATTATATTTGCAATGTTATATTCCTCTCTGGCTTAAAACATTTTTTTTATTTTTGCTATTGTTTTTGGTTTTTAACTGGAGTCATATTACCATACTCTCGGTTGGAATAGAAGCCATTTTATTTACTTTTTTTATTTTTATGTTTTAGTGGTCCGTGCCAAATTTATTTGTACATTTTTCCACAAGAATGATTTCCTTAAATAAATCACGGCTGAAAGGTTTCGATTAAGAGTTAAGTTTCACTAACAAACAGTAAAATCGTTAAAATGGTTATACGTTTTGTAAAAGTATCGTGTTACTTAAATGTTAATTCGTATTTCTTGTTAAATTAGTAGGTCATTAACTAAATAGAATAATGGCCCTCGTTCAAACAATTCTTTTTTTTTCGCATATAAACTATATAAGCTCCGTTTGTAAAATTGGATTTACACATAATCGAAGGATTTAGAAAAAAATATAATCCTATCAGGATAATATACGTGCACTTAGAGAAATTTAGGAATGTTAACAGCAGTCAGTAAATAATTCTTCACATTTTCTTTCGAATGTTAAATGTTAAAATACTTGGGGAAGTTTAAGTTAATTTCAAAAAAAATATTGTGGGGTTTGTTCAATCTATGACTACAATGGAAGTAGAAGTAGAATTACATACATACATACATAATTCTTCATTACAACCCTTCAGTCAGGATTACGACCTAGTTTCTCACACTACTTATATTGTGTGTTAATTTTATACAGGAATGGTGGGACCTACAGTTTAAAATCGACTCCGAACGACAGATTTTTTGAGAAAGTTTTCATGGCAATTTTATTTACTATCAGAGCTTTTGCCAGAAATCTGCTGAGAGGAAGTCGTCGAAGAAATATATTTTGTAATTTGTTTTGATGTCTGGCCTGGGGCTCGAACCCTGGGTTTACGTCTAATAAGCCAACACACTACCTAGAAGTAGAATTAACAAAGCAAATGTATGAGTTTTCCAGTCCAAATAGAAATAAATTTGAATCTATGGAATATTCGCAAATATGGGATTCAAAAATTATGAAGATGGGATTAGGCACAAGACGGCCGTTTGCATAGTTATCTCTTAGTACGTCCAAACAGCATATATGCGTGCAGTAGCTTGTATTTCCTATTTTTCAGTGATACACTGTTGCTAGTCCAGTGGCCAATCGACTGCTCCTCCTACCAGCAGAATATGCAGGTACTAGCATCGAATAAGGCAAATATGCTCATTCTCCTTAAGGTTTTTCTGTGCAATTTCTTTACCTTTAACATTCTAAGTCTTAGGGCCATTATTACAACTTGCCGTTAACTAAAGGCAGGATTTTAATTGGTTTTCATTATTATAAGTAGACGAAAAGGTAGAAGTGAGCGTTAAGCTAAAGGGAAGATCATCCTACTGGTAACTTTTAAAGTTAAGTTTATGTTTGAACATGCCACATATATATATATTATTTTCAATATGGCGACTTCAAATATAAACAAAATGAGGAAACTTAATTTTATTATTATTTTTAAAAACTATATCAAAAATACAATATTGAAGCAAAATTATCTGCATTGGCACGTGCAAACTCGAAGCATAATTAATGTCTTAGAATATCGCGTTTGAAACTGAAAGAAAAAATTATCCAAGAAAATGCTTAGAACTTTTTACATGACAAAACCAAGGCAACTATTGGTTAATAAACGAAACAAATTGCAACAATTGCCAATTATTTTGTAAATTTAATTAATCTTTTGAATTCTTGTAACATTACAGAACACGATCAAGCAACATGTTGAAGTTCTTGTATGTTTTGCATTTGAATTCATTTTCTGTTTAAACAAGAATGTATAATTCGTTGAAGTTTATCTCGGTATATGCTACTGTTTAGTTTTTTTTTTTAATAAAATTTAAGAAACCTGTTGTATTTTTAAAGCAAATCACTTTACGATTACTTTATTATGCCGTATTAAAGTTTGAAATAAAGTTGTCACACCCATGTTTATGAATTCATATCCAATGGTTTAGAATTTACTCTCCTCTTGTGTTTATTGCACACTTTAAACACGCGCTTTAAAAACAGTTCTTGTTTAATTTGTATTATTTTTGACAATTAATTTATTGTCTATATTTATATAATACCACGATATTTCTATTAGATTAAGTAAAACGTCATCTATTTTCATTGCAGTCGTTATAATTTGCAATATAGAGAGATGTTGCTTGGGTGCACCTATGGTCTAGTTAGTAGTGTGCCGCGGCTCACTCGCTCTCTCACTCTCGGTTTCCACCAGAGACCCCGGGTTATTTTGATTGTCTGAGAAAAAGAAAGTGAGAATTATTACCAAAAAGCAATTTTCGAAAAAAAAATTGTCTCACAATAATGCTATAAACACAATACACGCAACGCAGCAAGCAAACTAATTTCTCAAAAATAGAATATATGGGTGTATATGGAATTGTATGTCTTAAAAGCAACGCGACAACGACCAACTGATCATTAAAAAAAAAGAAATTGTCTTATACTATGTTCAGATATGCACTTTTATTGAGTCAAAATATTTATTGAGTACAATATTTTAAGTGTTCAGACATAATAATATACGCAGTTCCGCGGCTTATTCAATATTAATTTGACAGCTTGTTGTTTCAACAGCATTGTTTTTATTTTGTTTTGTTGTTTTTTTTTTTGTTTGTCGTTGTTAATATTCGATGCGAACATACTGAACATGCTGAACATACTTATGACAGTGCTGCATTTTAAGTTTTACTCAATATTATAAACAATTTGCGTATTTATTGCGCAATAATTAATTGAAACTTTATATGAAATATTGAGCACAACAAGGGCGCATATCAAAACACCGTATTACAGTAATGCAATAAACACAATAGACGCAACGCAGCAAGCAAACTAATCTCGCAATAATAAAATACATGGAGTCTATTTTCTATTTCTATTCGCAGCAATGAAAGAATTAGTCCTAGCAGTAAGAGGATTTGTGCTAGCAATAATGTCTATACAATAACATCTATGAAATAGAGGTATGAAATATAACGCGCAAATTCTTTTCACAGGCACCATGAATAAAAAATAAAGGAATTGGTTTTTTTCTGTTTGCTTATGCCTTGTCGCTGCTGCAGTTTACCAGAGGTTGCAAATTGTATTGCTTGCTGTTGTGCTTGCTGTGCAGCGTCAATTGTGTTGGATTGAATCACTTCAAGTGACTTTAGAAGGAAAAGATTTTCTTGTAAAATAACTTGATTGATTAGTAGTTTTGCGATTTTTCTGTAGAATGGACACCAGATAAGAGAAAATATTATAGTTTTCTTTGATAAAAAATAGATTAGCATCGCTAATGTTGTGTACAAAAATAGTTTTTAGAATTTAAATTTATGGATTGTATTTCCATCGATGCTCAGAGACTAGTGCGTATCGGAAAAGTATTCCTTTTCGAATCACAGTCTCACAACTTTCAGTATTAATATACATTGTGGCACTCAAGTACCTTTCGGGAATCCAAGTAGGACTGACAGCACTGACTTTGGGGGAAGAATTTAGTATCCAAATGCGTCGGTTCACTACCAATAGCCAATTTAAAGGCAAATTTTTAGCCATATCAGTTGACGAGATCCCAAGATCAGAGCGTAAAGTAAAAAAAAACAAGTTCTAGCTTGGTAAGCGCCCTCTGATGGAAGCAGAAGTTGTATAGAAGCTCTCGAATGCACTATCCTGTCCTGTTTTGGTTAAAACCATCAGAATTAAAAAGACTTCGATTACTAATAAACATTACATGATTTATTTAAAACAACATTTAAAAGTAAAAAATAAAATAAAGTAGACAATCCTAGAGTTCTTTCAATATACCATAGCAATGATTTTCTGAGCATTAAAATTGAAACGTTTGGGGAAAGTTTAAAGAATTGAAATGTAAAAGAAATGAAGCATTTTTGTTGTATTTTACAACACCTTTCAGTCGCCGTAGCCTCCTACTAGGCAGTGTATTGGCTTATTAGACGATAACCCGTGGTTTAACAACAAACTCAGACAACTTGTATAAAAAAGTACATTTCTTTCAACATTTGCTCTCAGCAGTCTAACTCCAAAAACTCGGAGAGTAAACCGAATTACTATTAAAAGGTGCTTTAAAATTTATAGTTCGGAGTCGACTTTAAACTATAGGTCCGACCGCTCATGAATAAAATAACACATACAACATGGGTGGTGTGAAAAGCGTGGTTGTAATCCTGACTAAAGGATTAATCCAATAACCAATTAAGTAATCGTTTATTTAATTTGATTCGTTGTTATTATTATTTTTAAATGAAGCTCAGCTTAAGTCAAGCTATAAATGTGTAATACGGTGTTTAGATATGCACCTTTATTGTGTAAATCGCAATAAACGCCATTATTGAGCTCAATATTTCATAAAAAGTTACAATTAATAAATGCACAATAAATACGCAAATTGTTATAATATTGAGAAAACCTTAAAATGCAGCACTGTTATAAGTGTGTTTAGTGACAATTTAGTTACAATTAACCAAGTACTTTTTGTTTATATTTGACAACACAAATGTCAAAAACGACAAACAAAAAAAACAAAACAAAATAACAATGTTGTTGAAACAACCAGCTATTTTGTTTACTAGCTGTCAAAAGAATATTGAATAAGCAGCTGAACTGCGTATATTATTATGCCTGAACACTTATAACATTGTACCCAATTAACTCAATAAAGTGCATATCTTAACATAGTATAAAATATTGCAAAAATTCACAGAAAACATTAATATCTGTTGCTGACGAATATTAATATCTTGTTAACGAATATTAACATCTTAATGAATTTCATAGTTCGTAGAACATAGTTTAAATAGAATACATTTTTATGGTATGTTCCACAACATTGTTGTTCCAGTTGACAAATCACTTGGAATACGATAAGTAGGTTTTAATGACCATCTTTTCCACATAATTTACAGCTGACTATCATCTTTGGACGGGTTGGTTGATTTACTCTCATTATCTTCATGATCACCATAACCATTAATATCTGCTTATTAACCAAACGCATATATTTTTTATAACTTTATATACTGTGTGGTATACATACGATACGATACCTTGAATGAACGAAGTTACTGGTCGACTGATTTTGTAAATGATTTTTTTAAGTTCATAGTTTTTATAGCATTTGTTTTACGTCTTTACGTTTTGGATTTTTATTTTCGTTCTTCTTCTTTGTATACACATAGCCCTTTCAAACAATGCAACATTCATATGTGATACACTAACCTTTAAATTTGTATGTTTCCTAAATGTATTCTTTGGCATTAACTTTTTTCTTTCCACATAATTTTATGGTTTTAAATTCTTGTTATAAAAATCTTTTAAAATCTTTCCACGCTTTCAGAAAACTTCTTTAACTAGAGCATGTAAGGCTTTACTGATGGAAACATACATATCCACCATATATAAACAGTGAAATCCAGATGTTGCGATTCGCATCATTTCGATTCGTTGTGTTGAGAAATGCCTCTATTAATATAAGGAATAGTTTCATTGTTTCGTGTTTCTATTTTAAATTCAATTTAAATGCACTGAAGAATTACCACGTTTTTTAATATGGCTTCTGTATCCCTGGCATTTATGAATGGTAAGGGATATCTGAAACATCCCACTCTCTTGACATGACATTGTTATAACTGTATTTGTATTTAGGCAATTTAATGCCAAATATTGTCATCCAAATAGCTCATTTGTGAAATTTGTGTCTGGAGGATGAGTTGTACATCTCACGCAACTAAAAAACAACAACAAATTTTAACTGTATTATCAAATGAGAACGGGGAAAAATACATTCCTCATGATATAGTTACGAAAATGGAAATGGTGTTTTGCTTTTACATCGTTTAACATTAAAATTTTAAACAAAAGCTACAAAAACCGAAAAACGGACTTGTTTACATGATAAAAGAGTAAACAAAAATATAGCAACAAAACACCAGTATAAAAGAAGTGATAAGTGAACAAAAATACAACAGCAAACATCAGCATAAGAAAGTGATAAACAAGTGAACAAAAATGCAGTAACAAGCACTGCAAGAACAAATGTAAACAAAATACACAAACAATAATAATGTAAACAACATGTCTACATTTAATGAGATTTCGAGAAGGCGAAATCATTCACCTTCAAGAGCATCCATCTGACTATTTACCCTGCGATATAAAAGGGAAGGCAAAGCATGCAACGGAGTCAGTAAAAGTTCAGTCAGTCTTGTGTGAAGACGCGATGTGTTTGAAGAGAATAATCGTGGTTTGAAGATCTCCTTTACAAAGATCCGTCGAACAATTGTTACTATTTACGCAAAAGAGTTGGTCAATTCACACAAACCGTTGTATCGTTGTATTCATTGTACTGTTGGACGACTATACAACAGTGTATGCTTGTTGTTGATAATTTTCATATAAAAATCCGTTACACTTATACAAATTTTTTTAATATGTTTTTAATAAGTTGTGTTGGTTTCGTGCTATCAAATTGTTTGAACGCCACAAATTATGGAGAAGAATACGACATACACAATACAGCATAGCATTGAGCGTTCACAAACAACCAAGTGTATTCAATACAACATACACGATACAAAGTCGTGTGAATTGGCCAAGTGTAAAGTAGAATAACAACCAAACCAACCAAGCATTGACGTTGTTTACATCGAGTTGTGAACAGTGGCATATGGAATTGTGCGAACAATAAAGAATTTAATTAAAACTAAACACAAATTAATTTTTTTTCAATCTACGAGCTCATATTTTAAAGGTTTTTAAAAGGTAAAAGCGTAACAATATTATTAAAGTTTTCTCTCCGTATAATAAGTAGGATTTTTCAATGCCGAATACGAAAGTAGTTTTTTGCTCAAAATAATGAAATTTTCTTCAATTCCATATTCTGAGACAAACGAATACGTACTTATGTTTTGATATCAATGTCCAGGTACATTGGTAATAGTAATTGTAATAGATTTTAAAAAATAAAATTATTTTTTTTAATAAAAAAAAGCAAAAGCGCAACAATTTTTAAGCTCTCAAAAGAGTACACGAAAAGTTGTATTTATTTGAGGTTAACTTTTAACTTTTATTAATTTTTAAAAAGAGGAAATTGTTTTAATATTTTACGGTAAATTAAGGTCATTTTTGAAATGATGTCGGCATTACATGCAGTTTCTCATCATTTCTCTTTAAAATAAATGAATCATTTAGCAGCCAGTTTTGCACACTACAACTTAGAAAACAAACAAAAATATTTGTTTTTATTGCTTTTCGGTTAAATAAGCACAAGTTTTTGTTTCGTTATTAAAAAACTAACAAAGCTTTGATTTTGACACAGATTTTCTTTTGTTATGCTATGTTCAGATATGCATTTTTATTGAGTCAATATTCGGTTTATTGAGTACAATATTTTAAGTGTTCAGGCATAGTAATATACGCAGTTCAGCTGCTGTTTCAACAACATTGTTTTTATTTTTTTGTTTTTTTTTTTCGTTGTTGACATTTGTAATTGAACACGCTTGCTAAACACACTTATAACAGTGTTGCATTTTAAGTTTTACTCAATATTATAACAATTTGCGAATTTATTGTGCAATAGTTAATTGAAACTTTATATGAAATATTGAGCTCAATAATGGCGTTTATTGCGATTTACGCAATAAAGGTGCATTTCTGAACACCGTATTACACTTTACCATAATAATTAAAATGTTATTTGTAATCGAATAATAATAGATAAAACAAAATTGATAAATAAACTAAATAATAATAGAGTGTAAGATGTCTAAGTTTTATATCATATAGTGTCCAACTATGTTTAGATTCAAAATACAGTCTTTATTCTTTAAGTTCAAATTTTTATTTAGAAACCCCAAAATTTCAAGTATAAAAATAATACACATGTATATGTAACTATGTACAGTCATGTGGAAATGAATAAGGACACCAATATTATCACTAGAGGTTTAAAAGAAGGTCGACTCCGAATGACTGATTTTTGAGAAACTTTTTATCACATTTTTCTTTACACTCAGAGTTTTCTCCTGAGAGAAAGTCGCGAAGAAATATTTTTTTTATATTTTGTTTAGTTCGAGATAACACCACACTCCCTACCAGACTACAAAATATCGATATGCTTGGAATAAAGCACATATTTGTTATATACCAGGGCAATGATCCTGAGCAGAAAGTTGAAGTTCTTCAGAAATGGCTGTTTAACAGTTATCCTCAAATCATCAAAACTCAACATCAATCAGAAGATTTCATCACCATTGAATATTTGTGGCAAAAGCTACAAAATTAAATAAGGAAACTTCCGATTTTGAACTAAACAGAACTAAAGAAGGCTCTTTTGGAGGGGCGGACTAAATTAAGAACTGCCATATGGAAAAGAACTTGCTGAATTTGTACCAAAGCATCTTAAAAATGTAGTTCAACATCAAGGCTATGCAAATAAATACTGGAAACATTTTAATTTTATTTATGATTTATTTAATGTACAAAAGTTTAAAGTCTCAGCAGATTCTGGGAAAAAACTCTGAAAGTAAATAAAATCGCCGCCACGATAATTGCATCCCTATTAGTTGTTATAAAGTCGCCGCAGTCTAGTAGGTAGTGTATGGGTATAGTAGATATGAGGCCTCGGTTCAAACCGCAGGTCAGACGTCTTCAACAAAATGAAATACGAAAAAATAATTCTTTGGCAACTTCCCCTCCGCAAAATTTCCGGAAAAAACTCTGAGAGTAAATAAATTTGCCATGAAAAAGTTTCTCAAGAATCAGTCGTACGAAATCGGCTTTAAACTGAAGGTCCCGCCACTAATGTATAAAATTAACATAGACAACATAAGTGGTGTGAGAAGCTAGGTCGTAAACCTTTAAATTTAATTCAGGTTCTTAGTTTTTTTTTGTACATTTATGGCAAGTGGACCATTTTCACTGTGACCCACTGTATATCTGTTGAAATGAACTTATGCTCAATAAAATGCCACAACCTTTTTGTCAATGATGAAAAGTTTGTATGAATTTTCTAATTTTAAACACCAAGAATTGCTGTATTTACAAAACAAACTTAAACACCTTTCTAGTTTAGATTTGATGTTACAAGCACATGCACATTAAGTTATCATGTATCAGTTTTTAAAAAATATTCATAAATTTTTACATAACTTTTGTTTGTTTTTTTTTTTTTTTTTTGTAATGTTTCTACTCGTTTTGTCGCACCTCTGTGTGTTAGTTAAATAATGTTTTTATGAATTAAAGTCAATTTATGTTTATGATTAACTATCATGCAATGCATGTTTTGAATTTAAACAATTTTTGCTCAAGTTTAAGTATTTTTTTTCTAATAAACTTTTGCATGTCATGTGATCGTACAACTCTGATTTATGTAGTGTGGTGGCAGTCTTACTGGTAATGGTGATAACTTATTTAATTGCATGATTGAGATTTTTAACTAAAAGTATGTATGTAAGTATGCATATACAGTAACTTTATGATAATGATTTTCTCTGCTACAAAAAAAATACTCTCCATGTTATAGTATTTTACTCCAACGTTATAGTATTTTAAGCATTCATACGAAAAGTTAAACGCAATAAAATAAAAACCTGGGCATGCAATAAACCTAGAAACTTTTCTTTAATACTCGTACACCAATAAGTCGTGTATGGTGGTATGTGCTGTAGGAATTTTGTATTTAATTTTTGTTTAATCGTCGGGGTTTTATTCATTTAAATTTATACAAAATACAAATAATTTTTTTCTATTAGGCTTCTGGCTTTTAGCAAATTTTTAATCTTAAGAGTTTAAGGGCCATTATTACAACTTGTCATTAACTAAAGGGAGGATTTCAACGGGCAGATAAATTGCTTTTCATTATTATAAGAAGAAAATATAGTAGAAGTGAGCGTTAATCTAAATGGAGGATCATCCTACCGGTAACTTTTAAAGTTAAGTTTATGTATGAACTTGCCATACATACATATATATTATTTTCAATATGGCAACTTTAAATATAAACAAAATGAGCATATAAAGGGTCCGCCAAATAACTTTGTTTTTTTTTGAAAATGCTTTAAAAAAACTGCTGAATATTTTCTCAAATTTCTTTTGTTATTTGAAAGTACAATCCTTCCGGTTAATAATGGAAAATAATTTCATTCAAATGGCTGCCTCGGCTGGCCATGCAGTAGCCTACACCAGAAGATGCCGATTTTGGCAAAAAAAAATCATCTTTTCAGATGAAGCTCATTTTGATCTTGGCGGGTATTTGAGGCACAGAAAACCCGCACGCATACATTGAAAAGGTGACGCACCCAATACGAGTCACTGTTTGGTGCGGATTTTGGTCCAGAGGCATAATTGGGCCATTTGTCTTCGGAAATTACCAAGGAGTGGCCGTTACAGTCAATGACGAACGTTATCGGGACATGTTGAACGAATTTTTGTTCACAAAAATTGAAGAGGAGGATATTGGCAACATTTGGTTTCACCAGGACGGCGCAACGTGCCACACAGCCGGAGCTACACTCGATGTTTTGCGCCCTGTTTTTGAAGATCATATTATCAGCTCAGCTTTGCGGTCGTTTGGCCACTTCGGAGCTGCGATTTGACACCGTTAGACTACTATTTGTGGGGTGCGGTCAAAGATAAGTGTTACGCCGACAAGCCAGAGACAATTGACGCTCTAAAGAACAATATTCGTGAAGCCATTGGTGAAATACAGCTGCACACAATCGATAATGTGCTTAAAAATTGGACCAATCGTGTAGGCTACTGTATGGCCAGCCGAGGCAGCCATTTGAATGAAATTATTTTCCATTATTAAACGGAAGGATTGTACTTTCAAATAAAAAAGAAATTTGAGAAACTTTTTAGTTTTTTTTAAAGCATTTTCAAAAAAAAAAGTTATTTGGCGGACCCTTTATTATATTTGCCAATGTCATATTCCTCTTGTTTTTGAAATATTTTAAAATGTTTCTCTGGCTTAAAACATTTTTTTTTCATTTTTGTTATTGTTTTTGGTTTTTAACTGGAGTCATATTACCACGCTCTCGCTGGAATTGAAGCCATTTTATTTACTTTTTTATTTTTAAGTTTTAGTGGTCCGTGCCAAATTTATTTGTACATTTTTCCACAAGAACGATTTCCTTAACTAAATCACGGCTAAAAGGTTTAGATTAAGAGTTAAGTTTCACTAGCAAACAGTAAAATCGTTAAAGCGGTTGTACGTTTTGTAAAAGTATCGTGTTACTTAAATGTTAATTCGTATTTCTTCTTAAATTAGTAGGTCATTAACTGTATAGAATAATGGCCCTCGTCCAAACAATTTTTTTTTTCAGATATGAACAATATATGCTCCGTTTATAAAATTGGATTTACACATAATCGAAGGATTTAGAAAAAAAAAAAATAATCCTATCAGGATAATATAGGTGCACTTAGAGAAATTTGGGAATGTTTGATACGTTTTTTTTTTCTTTTCTTTCGAATGTAAAATGTTAAATTAATTGGGGAAGTTTATGTTAATACCAACGAACTTATTGTGGGTTTGTTCAATCTATGACTACACTGGAAGTAGTAGTAGAATTACATACATACATTCATAATTAGTCATTACAAACCTTCAGTCAGGATTACGACCTAGTTTCTCACACCACTTATGTTGTGTGTGTTAATTTTATACATGAGTGGTGGGACCTACAGTTTAAAATCGACTCCGAACGACAGATTTTTTGAGAAACATTTTCATGACAATTTTATTTACTCTCAGAGTTTTTGCCAGAAATCTGCTGAGAGGAAGTCGCCGAAGAAATACTTTTTGTATTTTGTTTTGATGTCTGGCCTGGAGTTCGAATCCTGGGTTTACTTCTAATAAGCCAACACACTACCTAGAAGTAGAATTAACAAAACAAATGCAAGTCCAAATAGAAATAAATTTGAATCTATGGAATATTCGCAAGTATGGGATTCAAAAATTATGAAGATGGGATTAGGCACAAGACGGCCCTTTGCATAGTTATCTCTTAGTACGTTCAAACAACCTATGTGCGTGCAGTAGCTTGTATTTCCTATTTTTCAGTGCTACACTGTTGCTGATCCAGTGGCCAATTGACTGCTCCTCCTACCAGCAGAATATGCAGGTAATAGCATCGAATAAGCCAAATATGCTTATTCTCCTTAAGGTTTTTCTGTGCAATTTCTTTACTCTTAACATTATAAATCTTAGGGCCATTATTGCAAGTTGCCGTTAACTAAAGGCAGGATTTTAACGGGCAGATAAATTGGTTTTCATTATTATAAGTGGACGATAAGGTAGAAGTGAGCGTTAAGCTAAAGGGAAGATCATCCTACTGGTAACTTTTAAAGTTAAGTTTATGTTCGAACTTACATATATCTTGTTTTCAATATGGCAACTTCAAATATAAACAAAGTGAGCAAATAAAAAAACCCCGTCGTTGTCACTGCGTTTAAATAAAACTTATTCAATTTGAGCAGTGTTATCGACATTGCTCCGCCAGTGCTATATTTTTGAAAAAGTTAACTTTATTTCATCTGTAAGTTGTAATATCGACAATAAGTTAAAGGCAACATTACAGTTCCCTTTAGCTAAAGTTACATTTAACTAAACCCAAGTTTAATGGCATGTTATAATAATGGCCCTTAATGGTAACTAAAATTTAAAGTAATAAAAAAGTTAACAAAACGCCTTTTTAGAAACATTAAATATTTCTTGATTTACCAAAGCAAATCCTCTTATTGAACCACTGTGTATATCAACAAAGGAAAATCTGTCAATTTGCAATGGGTGCAGGTATGCAGCTTATTTGGAAGCTGAATAGTACAGAAATAGATTGAAAATAATGGAATTAAGTGCTCGTTGAGACTGATACATATCTCGATTGGGCTTACAGAAAGCTCAAAATACCTTTAAAAAATTCCAGAATTTCAAAAACTTGGCATCTCTTACGGGATTTTCAAAGGATTTATACCAGAGTCGTATTAATTTATTGCAGGATGCATCTAGAAATTTGAGAAATGTAACCCTAAATTTTTTTTGTGCAGCCCTTGCGCTGACCAACTTCTTCCTTTTCCCTGATTTTGGTGGAACTTGGTTAGTACAGGGACTACGTTCACCCGTGGCATCAGAATGGGCCGCTATGCGTGCTCAAGCGAGCTTTGTGATAACAGAGTTACCACTCCGACCTAACCTAACCTAATTTTGTGCATAACACAAGTGATTTATCGCCTGATGTTGCTTTACCTTCAATATCTTTAAATTGTGGATTTTGAGAGACCCAGAATACTATTGCCGTACGCAATTAAAAACAAAATCCCGATATATGTACATTCTACAATATTAGCTTTAAACAAAGGATGGAAACAGTTATGTTCAGTGTATTCATTCGCTACGTATTAATTCGCTAGCGTAGTTGGTATTATGGGAGAAAATGCATTTAAACGATGACTTAAAGGATTTCTAATCGGTTACCGAATAAGTAAAGCCTGCAAATACATGAATTTAAATGAAACAGAGAAGTAAATCACAGAAACTAAAGAATTGAATATAAAATGTACGTAGAAGAAAGTGAATTGATTTAAGATTTAAGAATAAATTTAAGGTTTATTTAACACAACTGAATGACTTGGTGTACTTTTTAACGTTAATTCCATAATGTATATACTTTTTACCCTATTGGGGAAAAATTCTATTGATAACGTGACACGAGATTTTTGTTTCAGAAACCGGATTATGTTTTTCTAAAGGTTTTTGAAGCCGCATCCGTTAGATATCCTAAATTGCAAAGCACACGGTCTGTAACTGTGTTCCAGGCTATATTTTTCTAAGGCATGGTAGTGTATTTTTTAAAATTTTGTTGGCCAGTGTTATTCAAAAGACCCAATAATATGGACTATATTACCTCCTAACAAAATACTATAGCTTCAGGCAATTTATCTACTCGCTGTACTGGTGAAACACACTACCACTTCTTTTGGGCTGTTCCCTTAATACAGATTTGATTGTACTACATAATAACGCTTTTCCATTGTAATTAATTTAATTGTATTACTATTTTTAAAGACTATATCAAAAATACAATATTGAAGAAAAGTTATCTGCATTGGCACGTGCAAACTCGAAGCATAATTAATGTCTTAGAATATCGAGTTTGAAACTGAAAGAAAAAATTATCCAAGAAAGTGCTTAAAACTTTTTAAATGATAAAACTATATGCAAATGATAGTCCAGAGGGTCCTCTTTCCAACCGTAGTAGTGGGATAGCTAAAATAATCTTGTGAGTCGAGATTTTGAATTTTAAAAAAATCGATTTTTGGCCAAAAATATATGAAAATTCTCTAGAAGATCAGTGGCCATTTGGGAACATATAAGAAATAGTACACCATACAGACTATCCCACTACCACGGTTGGAAAGAGGACCCTCTGGACTATCATTTGCATACAGTCTGTATGGTGTACTATTTCTTATATGTTCCCAAATGGCCACTGATCTTCTAGAGAATTCTCATATAATTTCGACCAAAAATCGATTTTTTTAAAATTCAAAATCTCGACTCACAAGATTATTTCAGCTATCCCACTACCACGGTTGGAAAGAGGACCCTCTGGACTATTATTTGCATATAGTCTGTATGGTGTACTATTTCTTATATGTTCCCAAATGGCCACTGATCTTCTAGAGAATCTTCAATCAAAAATGTATTTTTGCAAAGCCAATTTCAACAATACCATGCCACTTTTTATATGACTATATTGCTTATTGTATTAGGAGGCCTTGGAACGCTCCTTTGAGTATGATATGGTACTCAAAGACCTAGTATATGCCCTAAAATTAGCTTCTAAACAAGTAACCTTGTTCAGCTTGATATTGTTAAACTGTTAACAGTGCTCTGTTAAGAGCAATTTTTGCTCTGTTAACAGCAAATTTTGCACTGTTAACGCTAAATGTGGCGCTGCTAAAATTTATGGATTGCGTCTTGGGTTTTCAAATTCGAATTTATCTTCACACACATGTTTTTATTTATTTTTTTTTTTGTTTGTCGTTGTTGATATTTGATGCTCACTGAACATACTTATGACAGTGCTGCATTTTAAGTTTTACTCAATATTATAACAAATTGCATGTTTATTGCGCAATAATTAATTGAAACTTTATATGAAATATTGAGCACAATAATGGCGTTTATTGCGATTCACGCAATAAAGGTGCATATCTGAACACCGTATTACAGTAATGCAATAAACACGATAGACGCAACGCAGCAAGCAAACTAATCTCGCAAAAATAGAATACATGGAAGTAGAAGGAAAAAGCAACGCGACAACAAGCAATGATGCTGCACCTTCGTATTTAGTCTATTTTCTATTTGTGCTAGCAATGAGGGGATTGCTGCTGTCTATGGAATATGAAATTTAACGCGCAAATACTTTTCAGTAGCACCATGAATAAAGAATAAAAGAATTGTTTTTTTGTTGCTTATGTTTTGCCGCTGCTGCAGTTCACCTGAGGCTGTAAATTGTAAAATTGTTGTGCTTGCTGTGTTGCGTCTATTGTGTTCGATTAAATCACTTCAAGTGATATTAGAAGAAAAAGATTTTGTTGTAAAATAACTTGATTAATCAATAGTTTTGCCAGATAAGAGAAAATATTATAGTTTTCTTTGATAAGAAATAGCTTAGAATCGCTAATGTTGTGTACAAAAATTTAATCAAATAGTGTTTAGATTTTAAATTTATGGATTGAATATCCATCAATGCTCAGTGACTAATGGGTATCGGAAAAGTATTCCTTTTCGAATCACAGTCTCACAACTTTCAGTATTAATTTACATTGTGGCACTCAAGTACTTTTCGGGAATCCAAGTAGGACTGACAGCATTGACTTTGAAGGAAGAATTTAGAACCCTCTAAAAGATACGGTTTATTGCCATTACCCAATTTCAAGTCAAATTGTTAGCCAATTCAAGTGGCGAGATCCCGAGATCAGAACCTAAAATAAAAAAGACAAGTTCTAGCCTGGCAACCGTCCTCTGATGGAAGCAGAAGTTGTATATAAGCTCGCGAATGCCCTATCCTGGCCTGTTTTGGTTAAAATCATCAAAATTAAAAAAGACCTCGGTTACTAATAAATATTACATGATTTATTTAAACAATATTTAGAAATAAAAAATAAAATAAAGTAGACAACCCTAGTGTTCTTTCAATCTAACATAGCAATGATTTACTGAGAATTAAAAATTAAACGTTTGGGAAAAGTTTAAAGAATTGAAGTGTAAAAAAACTGAAGTAGCTTTGTTGTATTTTATAACACCTAGAAGTCGTCGTAGTCTAGTAGGTAGTGTATTGGCATATTAGACGATAACACGTGGTTCAACAAACGGCTCAGACAACTTTAAAACTAAATATGAAAAAAGCACATTGCTTTCGACATTTCCTCTCCAAAAACTCTTAGAGTAAATCAAATTACCATCAAAAGGTTCTTTAAAATTTATAGTTCGGAGTCGAGTTTAAACTGCAGGTGAGTGGTGTGAAAAGCGTGGTTGTAATACTGACTAAAGGATTAATCCAATGGCCAATTAAGTAAGGAAGTTATCGTTTATTTAATTTGATTTGTTGTTATTATTATTTTTAAATGAAATTCAGCTTAAATCAAGCTATAAATCTGTATTGCGATGTTCAGAGATGAACCTTTATTACGTAAATCGCAATAAACGCCATTATTGAGCTCAATATTTCATATAAAGTTACAATTAGTAATTGCGCAATAAATACTAAAATTGTTATAATATTGAGTAAAACTTAAAATGCAGCACTGTCATAAGTATGTTCAGTGCACATATTACAATTATACGAACACTTTCTGTTGATATTTGACAACTCAAATGTCAACAACGACAAACGAAATAAAAAAACAAAACAAAAAAAAACAAAAAAACAATCAAATAAAAACAATGTTGTTGAAACAACCAGCTGTCTTGTTTACCAGCTATCAAATGAATATTGAATAAGCATCTGAACTGGGTATATTATTATGCCTGAACACTTAAAATATTGTACTCAATTAACCGAATATTGACTTAATAAAAGTGCATATCTGAACGTAGTATAAAATATTGCAAAAATTCACAGAAAACATTAATATCTGTTGCTGACGAATATTAATATCTTAATGAATTTCACAGTTCGTAGAACATAGTTTAAATAGAATACATTTTTATGGTATGTTCCACAACATTGTTGTTCCAGTTGACGAAGCGAAATATAAAAACAAATCGCTTAGAATACGATAAGTGAGTAACGATTTTAAAGACCATCTTTTCCACATAATTTACAGCTGACTATCATCTTTGGACGGGTTGGTTGATTTACTCTCATTATCTTCATGATCACCATAACCATTAATGTCTGCTTATTAACCAAAAGCATATATTTTTTATAACTTTATATACTGTGTGGTATACATACGATACGATACCTTGAATGAACGAAGTTACTGGTCGACTGATTTTGTAAATGATTTTCTTGAAGTTCATAGTTTTTATAGCATTTGTTTTACGTCTTAAACCTTTTGGATTTTTATTTTCGTTCTTCTTCTCTGTACACACATCGCCCTTTCAAACAATGCAACATTCATATGTGATACACTAACCTTTAAATTTGTATGTTTCCTAAATGTATTCTTTGGCATTAACTTTTTTCTTTCCACATAAATTTATGGTATTAAATTCTTGTAATAAAAAATCTTTTAAGATCTCTCCACGCTTTCAGAAAACTTCTTTAACTAGAGCATGTAAGGATTTACTGATGGAAACATACATATCCGCCATTCGAGTATATAAGCAGTGAAATCCAGATGTTGCGAATCGCATCATTTCATTGTTGTTCGTTGTATTGAAAAATGCCTCTATTAATATAAGGAATCGTTTTAGTTAGTGTTTCTATTTTAAATTCAATTTAAATGCACTGAAGAATTACCACGTTTTTTAATATGGCTTCTGTATCCCTGGCATTTATGAATGATAAGGGATATTTGACACATGCCACTCTCTTGACGTGATATTGTTTTAACTGTATATGTATTTCGGTAATTTAATGCCAAATATTATAATCCAACACATCTCACGCAACTAAAAAACAACAATTGCCAACATCGTAATCCGTTGACAATCAACAAATTTTTAACTGTATTATCAAATGACAACGGGAAAAAATTTATTTCTCATGATATAGTTACGAAAATGGAAATGGTGTTTTGCTTTTACATCGTTTAACATTAAAATTATAAACAAAAGCTACAAAAACCGAAACAATGAACTTGTTTACATTATAATCGAGTAAACAAAAATATAGCAACAAAACACCAGTATAAAAGAAATGATAAGTGAACAAAAATACAACAACAAACATCAGCATAAGAAAGTGATAAACAAGAGAACAAAAATGCAGTAACAAGCACTGCAAGAACAAATGTAAACAAAATACACAAACAACAATAATGTAAACAACATGTTTACATTTATAGAGATTTCGAGAAGACGAAGTTATTCGCCTTCAAGAGCATCCATCTGACTATTTACCCTGCGATATAAAAGGGAAGGCAAAGCATGCAACGGAGTCAGTAAAAGTTCAGTCAGTCTTGTGTGAAGATGCGATGTGTTTGAAGAGAATAATCGTGGTTTGAAGATCTCCTTTACAAAGATCCGTCGAACAATTGTTACTATTTACGCAAAAGAGTTGGTCAATTCACACAAACCGTTGTATCGTTGTATTCATTGTACTGTTGGACGACTATACAACAGTGTATGATTGTTGTTGATAATTTTCATATAAAAATCCGATACACTTATACAAATTTTTTTAATATGTTTTTAATAAGTTGTGTTGGTTTCGTGCTATCAAATTGTTTGAATGCCAAAAATTATGAAGAAGAATACGACATACACAATACAGCATAGCATTGAGCATTCACAAACAACCAAGTATATCCAATACAACATACACGATACAAAGTCGTGTGAATTGGCCAAGTGTAAAGTAGAATAACAACCAAACCAACCAAGCATTGACGTTGTTTACATCGAGTTAGGAACAGTGGCATACAGAATTGTGCGAACAATAAAGAATTTAATTAAAACTAAACACAAATTAATTTTTTTTCAATCTACGAGCTCATATTTTAAAGGTTTTTAAAAGGTAAAACAATATTATTAAAGTTTTCTCTCCGTATAACTAGGATTATTCAATGCCAAATACGAAAGTAGTTTTTTGCTCAAAATAATGAAATTTTCTTCAATTCCATATTCTGAGACAAACGAATACGTACTTATGTTTTGATATCACTGTCCAGGTACATTGGTAATAGTAATTGTAATAGATTTTAAAAAATAAAATTAGTTTTTTAATAAAAAAAAAGCAAAATCGCAACAATTTCTCTGCTCTCAAAAGAGTACACGAAAAGTTGCATTTATTTGAGGTTAACTTTTAACTTTTATTAATTTTTAGAAAGAGGAAATTGTTTTAATGTTTTACGGTAAATTAAGGTCATTTTTGAAGAAATGATGTCAGCATTTTTACATGCAGCTTCTCATCATTTCTCTTTAACCCTTTCATGCCCGATGTTGCCTATAGGCAACATTGTACATTTTTGTTCATAAATTCTGTAATTTTTAATTTTTTTAAAAGATTTTTTTTTGCAAACAAGCTTGGTTAAAAACGTGTAAAACCAGAATACGTAGGACTCTGAATTTAATATCACTTCATATTTAGGCCATGACTAACAAACACATGTCCTTATAAAACTTTTAGCTCTGGCCCAAAAAATTCGGGCATGAAAGGGTTAAAATAAATGAATCACTTAGCAGCCAGTTTTGCATACTATAACTTATAAAACAAACAAAAATATATAAAAATGTATACAATATTGTATTTGTTTTTATTGCTTTTCGGTTAAATAAGCACAAGTCTAGATATTAAGTTTTTGTTTCGTTATTAAAAAACTAACAAAGCATTGATTTTGACACAGATTTTCCTCTGTTATATTATGTTCAGATATGCACTTTTATTGAGTCAATATTCGGTTTATTGAGTACAATATTTTAAGTGTTCAGGCATAATAATATACGCAGTTCAGCTGATTATTCAATATTCATTTGACAGCTGGTAAACAAAACAGCTGGTTGTTTCAATAACATTGTTTTTATTTCGTTTTGTTGTTTTTTTTTACCTTTTTTTAGTTTGTCGTTGTTGACATTTGTAATTGTAATATGCTCACTGAACATACTTATGATAGCGCTGCATTTTGAGTTTTACTCAATATTATAACAATTTGCCTATTTATTGTGCAATAATTATTTGAAACTTTATATGAAATATTGAGTTCAATAATGGCATTTATTGCGATTTACGCAATAAAGTTGCATTCCTGAACCATAATAATTAGAATGTTATTTGTAATCGCATAATAATAGATAAAACAAAATTGATAAATAAACTGACTAATAATAGAGTGTAAGATGTCTAGGTTTTATATCATATAGCGTCCAACTATGTTTAGCTTCAAAATACAACCTATATTCTTTAAGTTAAAATTTTTGTATAAAAACTCATAAATTTCAGGTATAAAAATAATACACATTAGAGTTGTGTAGTTCGCGAACGAACTAGTTCAATTGAACTATTCACACAATTGAACTAAAAGAGCCGGTCATTATAATGAGTTCTTTTAGCTCCGTATTTCTTTTAGTTCTCTTTCTTATTCGTTCATTTCATTCTTATTCGGTCAGTAGTTCTTTTAGTTCAGTAGTTCTTTTAGCTCCGTAGTTCTTTTCGTTCTCGTTTCTTATTCGTTCATTTCATTCTTATTAGATCAGTAGTTCCTTTATTTCAGTAGTTCTTTTAGTTCTCGTTTCTTATTCGTTCATTTCATTCATATCGTTCTATTATTTCGTTTATCATTGTTATGTGTGATATTCCTATTGGAATGGTGGTTTAGAAGAGAAATACGAAAAGAAATTCTCATTAAATATTTAAAAATAAATCACATGCTTTTACAGTGCTTCAAGCACATAAATGAATTAATAAGAATGAAAAAACGTTAAATACCACAATTTATTTAAAATGAAAAATCATATTACAATTATGATAAATTTACACGGAATACATTAATTCCTTTATTGGTATTGTTTACATCAGTTAAAATATAAATGAGCAAACGTTGCCATAAAGAAGTTACACAAATTGAGGAAGAGAACGGAGCTGTTTAAAATAACTGAACTATTGAACTAAAAGAACGAACTAGTTCATTACAGAGAGCTGAACTAGAAAGAGCGAACACTTTTGTATACAGTCATGTGAAAATGAATAAGGACACCAATATTACACTTAGAGGTCTGAGGGAAGGTCGACTCCGAATGACTGATTTTATGAGAATCTTTTCGTGACAGTTTTATTTACAGTCCGAGTTTTTGCCAGAAATCTGCTGAGAGAAAGTCGCGAAGAAATATTTTTTTATATTTCGTTTAGTTCGAGATAACAACACATAAGAATAAGCCATCACACTCACTACCAGACTACAAAATATCGATATGCTTGGAATAAAGCACATATTTCATTTGTACGAGGGCAATGATCCGGAGCATAAAGCTGAAGTTCTTCAGAAATGGCTGTTGAACCATTATCATCGAGTTATCAAAACTCAACGCCAACCAGATGATTTCAGCACCATTGAATATTTGTGACAAAAACTGCAAAATTAAATAAGGAAATATACGATTTTGAATCAAACAGAATTCTTTTACAGAGGCGGAGTAAATTAAGAACTGCCATATGGGAAAAAGCTTGCTGAATCTGTACCAAAGCATCTTAAAAATGTAACTCACCATCAAGGCTATGCAAATAAATACTGGAAACATTTTAATTTTTCTTATGATTTATTTAATGTACAAAAGTTTAAGGGCCATTATTACAACTTGCCGTTAAAGTTGGGTTCAGTTAAAGGTAACTTTAGCTAAAGTGAACTTTAAAATCAGCTTTAACTTCTTTTCGTTATTGCAACCTATTGATAAAATAAAGTTAACTTTTTCAAAAATATGGCAGTGTGGGAGCAATGTCGATAAAACTGCTCAATTAAAGAAGTTTTTTTAAATGCAGTGGCAACGAAGGCCCTTTTTTGTTGTTGTGTTTCCTCCTTTTGTTTATATTTGAAGTTGCCATATTAAAAATAATATATAATATGGCAAGTTCAAACATAAACTTAAGTTTAAAAGTTAATGGTATGATGATCCTTCCTTCAGCTTAACGCTCACTTCTACCTTATCGTCCACTTATAACAATGAAAAACAATTTATCTGCCCGTTAAAATCCTCCCTTTAGTTAACGGCAAGTTGCAATAATGGCCCTAAATGGAGCATTTTGAATGTGACCTGATTTTATCACTTTTTTTATAAAAACTCAAATTTTTCACGTATGCTTAATTGAATTTGTTTTTTTTTTAGTTAATTATAGTTTAAATAAATTAAATTATCTGACTGAACACTAGACTTTTAAATTTAATTCAGCTTCCTTAGTTTTTTTGTAATCTTAAGTCCTTACTGGCAAGTGGAGCATTTCCACTGTGACAAACTGTATATCTGTTGAAATGAAGTTATGCTCATTTAAATACCACAACCTTTTTGTCAATGATGAAAAGTTTGTATGAATTTTCTAATTTGAAACATCAAGAATTGCTGAATTTACAAAACAAACTTAAAAACATTTCTAGTTTGGATTTGATAATACAAGCACATGCACATTAAGTTATCATGTATCAGTTTTTAAAAAATATTCATAAATTTTTAATCTTTCTTTTTGTTGTGTTTCTACTTGTTTTGTCGCACCTCTGTGTGTTCGTTAAATAATGGTTTTATGAATTAAAGTCAGTTTATGTTTATGATTAACTATCATGCAATGCATGTTTTGAATTTAAACAATTTTTGCTCAAGTTTAAGTATTTTTTTTCTAATAAACTTTTGCATGTCATGTGCTCGTGCAACTCTGTTTTATGTAGTATGGTGGCAGTCTTACTGGTAATGGTGATAACTTATTTAATTGCATGATTGAGATTTTTAACTAAAAGTATGTATGTATGTAAGTATGCATATACTGTATATGCAATATCAATTTGATCAAATGTATCATAGAGAAGTAATTTTCCAAAACTTGTTACCGTTATTTATTCTTTCCTTTTTTTATTTCTTCAAAGCAATGATTTTCTCTACTACAAAAAAAACAATACCCTCCATGTTATAGTATTTTACTCCAACGTTATAGTATTTTAAGCAATCATAAGAAAAGCTAAACGAAGTGAAATAAAAACCTGGGCATGCAATAAACTTAGAAACTTTTCTTTAATACTCGTACACCAATAAGTCGTTAATTTTTGTTTTATTTTTTAATCGTTGAGGTTTCATTCATTTAAATTTATACAAAATACAAATAATTTTTTTCTATTAGGCTCCTGGATTTTAACAAATTTTTACTCTTAAGAGTTTAAGGGCCATTATTACAACTTCCCATTAAAGTTGGCTATAGTTAAAGATAACTTTATCTAAAGTGAACTTTAAAGTCACCTTTAACTTTTTTTCGTTATTACAACCTTATAATAAAATTAAGTTAACTTTTTCAAAAATATGGCAGTGCCGATAATACTATGTTCAGACATGTACATTTATTGAATTAATATTCGGTTTATTGATAACAATATTTTTAGTTTTCAGACACATAATATATGCAAAAGTTATTTGACAGCTGATAAACAAAACAGCTAATTGCTTTTAATTTAATCGCTAAAATTAGTGCCAAACAAATTTGAGAAAAAATGGAAAACAATTTAACATTGGAAAAGGTCTTACTAATGATTAAGCGAAACACCGAGCTGTTGCGGTTAGTAGGGAATATTTCTGACTCCAAAGTGGCTTCTCTGAGAAGGATGAGAAAGAAAAGTTTTATAATACTGCATACCTTGCAGAAACGAAAGCTTTTGCTTATGGCACTGTTAGAGGAAAATGAAACTCAAAGGTCTTTATTTGTTAACTGCTGAATATGTCGTATTTTCAAAATATACCGGTCAGTTAACATATTCGGCATAAACCCGAGGATGAAATTGCGAGAAATGTTATAGATTATCAGTCAAGACCTAGAAGATCAGCCATACTTGAAGAAGACAGGTAGAAACAAAAGCTGCTTTCTTCAGAGCAGGAACTGGATTCCCAGTAATATCTCAGTTCATGGTATTATAAATAATTTTTCGAAATAAATTAGAAATTATCATCAAACAACATTGTGATCGAAAGGGTTAAAAATTAAATACGACATCAAGTCTGTGATGTTATTAAACTTCTTTTTTATATGACATCAGTTGGAAATATTTTCTCATCCCTTTCTGCTGACCTTCGAATTTTTTTTTTGTCGTTGTTTCGTTTCGGAAAATAGTAATATGCTCACTGAACGCACTTATGACAGTGCTGTATTAGAAGTTTTAACCAATATTATAACATTTTATGAATTTATTGAGCAATAATTAATTGACATTTTATATGAAATATTGAGCTCAATAATGCCGTTTATTGCGATTTTCTCAATATACGTGCATGTCTGAACATAGTATAACACTGCTCAATTAAACAAGTTTTTTTAAACACAGTGGCAACGATAAGATTCGTTTTTTTTTTTTTGATGCATATGTTTATTTTGTTTATAATTTTGAAGTTGCCCTTTAGCTTAACGCTCACTTCTACCTTATTGTCCACTTATTATAATGAAAAACAATTTATCTGCCCGTTAAAATCCTCCCTTTAGTTAACGGCAAGTTGCAATAATGGCTCTAAGTATAATAAACCGACATTTGCTGTTCCAATATCAATTCTGTACCTTTATAATAAAATTACTTAAAGGGTTAAAAGAATACATTTTTACTATAACACCTTCAGCCTAGAGATGATGAAGTATTGCAAAGAAAATGATGTATCGGACCTCAATTGACTCATTGTAGCTGCACAGCGCAGTAGTCAGACATATCTTGAATAATGGATACCTGATATTTTGAGAATTCTTTGTTAAGACAACTAACCTCAACTTGATACAGCAGACAAAAATATCTGCTTACAATATTATTACTGATGTACAGTAAGTAAATAACATCTACATCGTCACCGGAGATAATTTTACTACTCATTCTGCTGGTACTTTACTGTAAGGGCTCTGCTAAAAATACTTGTCTGCCTCTATGGGTGAATTAAGAATTCTGACTGGAATTGGAATTCCAACTTCGGAAATACAGATAACTTTATATTAGAATGCCCATTAAGGGGAGAGGACAATGAGAAAAATGTATGTGTGGCTCAGGAAAACAACTCTTCACAGGTGTTTTGAAACAGGAGGCATCTGCAGGTATAGCTGATTCGGTAAAGATATCCACCGTCTTTTCGGAGAAAGTCAAGGACATGTTCGTTATGGTGATGATTATTAAGGGTGATAATATCTCTCGGTGAAGTCGCCGTAGTCTAGCAGGTTTTTATGGCTTTTTAGACGTGAGGCCAGGTTAAACCGTATCAAAACGAAATATGACTTCTTTTCAGCAGATGAATAGAAAAAACTCTGAGAATAATTGAAAATGCCATAAAAAGTTTCTCAAAAATCTGTCGTTCAGAGTCGAGTTTAAATTGTAGGTCCCACTATTTATGCACAAAATTAACACTCACAACTTGGGTGCTAGGAGAAGCTAGGTTGTAATCCTGAGCGAATGTAAAATATTAGGATATTATGTTAAAATAACTTCTGATAGTTAGGCAATAATTAACGGACTTGGTTCTAACATCCCGACCTCTGCCACGAGGCTCTCAACGTAATGGCGGAGTAGTAAAATTTTCACATCACATCACTTGTAAGCTTAGAGTTGATAATGCATTAATAAACTAAATAAACGCTACTTGTGTGATGAAATCTGATCAAGGCTAGTTGGAAGACGCAAGGAAAGGCTCGAACTTCAAAGGAGCAAGCATAGCGTAGTTGTCGGAATCTTTACTAGACAATGTATTCTAGCTATTGAAGCTGACACTTTGGTATTGGCCAAGTAACCAATGTCTTTTGCGAAAGCTGACAGTACTAAATCGTAGGAGAAGGAAGCGTTAGTCCTAGGGAGTTTGGAAAACTGTGGTATCACGATGGGTCAAAGGTAGCGTAAGTGTGTCTGTCTTCTTGGTTTGACTGCCACTTCTAACTGTCTAACAAAGTACATACGGGTACATATGCTAATGAAAGTGCTTTTGTGGTGTAGAAGAAACAAATTTGATGACGATTTTAAAATTTTATAACAGAAGCGATAAGTATTTCTTTATTTTTTTTATAAATTTTTTTCTTCACATCTCTTAGACAAGCTGTATTACATGTATTGTGTATGTTTTTACCTGAAGACTCGATTAATTAAACAGTTTGTGGTTTTTTTTGGTCATTTATAGATATTACGAGAAGACGAAGTCATTCGTCTTCAAGAGCATTCATCAGACATTGGCACTGCACTAAACACCATTTCACTGCACTGCACACCATTTGCTTTGCAAGCATCGTAACAAATTAAATTTATGGTTTGGTTTACAATGGTTATGGTTTGGTAATTTTGAAACTCACCTTTACCAACTCACACTGTCTCTCTACGTTGTTTCGATGCAATTCAACCCCACCACACACACATTTCAAAATATATGCATATACAGTGTGTATTATACACCATGCATGCGCATGAATCTACGCACAAAAAAATACTTTTTCCCATTCAAGTCCATGCACTAAGAAGACAACAATCATTTTTTTATATAAAGCCGTTACTCTGCTATTGCACTACACTTCTCTTACGATTTTTGCTATTTTTTTAAGGTACTCCATTTTGAAAATTTTCCACTGATTCTTATAGAAACTACAAACGCAATAAAATTTTATTAAAATCTTTATATTCCGCTAGCATTTTTATTTTAATCAACAACTATAAACGCTTGTTTTAACACAATAACACAACTTCTCTTTTTTTTCTTTTTGCTTATAAGCTAACTTTAATTTATTAATTTTACTTTCAATTTTAAACCGCAAAAACTTTCATTTACATCTTCTACTACTAACCGGCAGCCGGCTTTGTAGTACTTTTTAAAGAAATCAAATAACAACAATTAATAACATGATGATTACAAGACAATAACAACAACAATCGGATCTAAACAGCTTCTTTAAATGAAATTGAGTGCATAAGCACTCTACTTTACCTTTGCTCATGTTATTTAAAAAAATATATATATAAGCCGAGAGAGAGCATTTCATAAAAACTTAACGAAATGTAAACTACATTACAGCAAAGTTCAACATGCCTTATAATTTATAAACGCATTCAAATCAATGTTATTTGTGATCAAACAATGTTAAGAACATATCTTGCATTCAACATTCTACACATTCTACAGCTAACAACACCCTTTCCTCTCTGTTCGTTATTATCAAAAGCATGCATAACACCCGAAAGAATAATTTTGTAGGAAACCGAGTGTCATTCACATATTGTTTTGTTCATGGTGTATAAGATTACGAGCGAGTAAGGTGGGAGAAGAGACGAAAAATGTAAACAAAAATTGTGGCAAAGCCAAAACAATACAATTGTTCTTGTAAAAAATATCATAGACTCCATCAATACATTCATGTTGTTTCTTTTTTTCTCAAGACAATGCAAAAACAAAGCGTGTGTGGTTACTTAAAAGAGTTGTGTTGTTTTTAAAACCCTTTAATAGAGCAAACAACTAACACTCTTCCGTCTCACAACAATCGAAGAAGCATTTTCGCATGAAGCCGAATGCATGAAAGTTTTTTTATACGCGCTATACTAGCATATTTAAGACAATGTCTCCTCGGTTGTGTAGTGACACGAAAAAGTGTTGGTCGTTTGCTCTATTAAATAGTTTTAACAACAACGCAACTCTTTTGTATAACCACACACGATTTGTTTTTGTATGTATGTATATCGATTGTCTTGAGACAAACAGAAACAATATAAATGTTTGATGGATTCTATCAGAGATCAGCTATGAATTGTTTTTCGCTATTCATAAATATGTATAAATAAATGTGAAATTTAACTATCCTTATCACTCATTCAAACTCATTACAACGTTCATTTATAAATAAAGATTGCAATAAGCATGACGTTGACATCAAACTCATAGCAATCGAAATATGTTTGATTCAGAAACGTACTCATTTAGATTCATAACTTTGGAAAAATACTTTCAAAATGTTCTCATAATTGATGCGAATGACTCGAGTCATTCAAAAACATTTACAAAAAAAATATAAAAAGACGAATAAGCAAAAAATAAGAGCGCGCAGCAAGCAGAGAAAACACGCAACCTTCTAGCCACTAGAATCTAGTGTTCGTAAGCGAATCATACTTGTTATACATAAGGACAGTCAATATTAACGACAACATCATACGTGTTGTTAAGTATAAGTGTGATGAGGACTTCAAACTTTGAATAAGAGATTCCAGGTTCCATCATATTTTAAGAAAAGTATGAATGCGTTTAATTACAAGTGAAATTATGAGTATGATTTGATTCTACTCATTACTGATCTCTGAGTGTATGCGTGTCATGTTTTGCCATACCATACCCCCCTATTCGTAAACTTAACTTCGTTGATCTTATTTGTGTTGTGCTACATTGTAACAGACAGTGTTGCCATTTAGGTGCTTTTCGGGTATTTTTTGGTGTATTTTTGCCCTTAGTACCCGTACATTTTTAACAAATACCCGATATAATAAAACGGGTATTTACAGTGCATTTTAAAACTTCTCACAGTGCTTTTAGTGCTTTTTTATACAACTATAAAATTTTTGAATTTCTTTTTGACACTGAATTTCTTAACCACTTACTTCTTTGCATTTAATACTTTTTATCCACCTATGTTGTTTTTTATATACGTAGTGTTGTTTTTTTATAAATATTTTTTTACAACGTTTTCAGTCAATTAAAAAAGAACGCATTAAAGAATTGTAAAGGATTATAGTACTAAAAAATATTTAACTTTTAAAAATTTATAAAATTCGAAGTTTTTAATTAGAAATATAAGTAAGTAATAACAAATATTTAAAAAAGTTTACATATTCATAAACTTTTTTGGATTTATTTAGATGGATCGACAAAAATATAGAAAAGTTTGGGAGACTACTCCAGCATTTAAGAAATGGTTAAAGCCTGCAAAAGACCCTTCGAAGGCATTATGTATTTGCTGTCATTGTGAAATAAATTCGCGGCACAGCGATTTATTACGACATAGTGAAACAAAAAAACATGAAAAGGCGATAAATCCAACCAATAGCTTTTGATTTATTTGAAAAATAATGTATATACTAACATATTGTAAACGATCTCAACAAAATTATTTGATGAATTATTATATATAATTATTAAATGAATTGCTTAATTAAAATGAATTAATTATTTAATGTTAATAAATACATTTTTCTTTATATTAATAATAAATTTAAAATAAGCTATATTTGTATTTTATTTGTATTTTTTTTGTATTTTCAAATTCAGCTATTTTATGCCTATTATTTAAAATTATAGTCGGTGCTTTTATACTCTTTTTTATTATAATTTTTACCCTATTTTACCCGTTTTTGAACCGCTTACAGTGCTTTTGTTCTTGAAGGAGTTGGCAACACTGGTAACAGAGTACTGTGTGTGTGAGAATTAAGAAAAAAGACAAAAAGTATTATATATCTCCTCAGATAAACGCACACAAACACTGATAAATATGCAATTCTAATTGGTTGCTGATCAATAAATATTTAAATTTGCATAGGCATAAAAAGAGAAGTTAAAAATAAAAAAAATTTAAATAAATTAAATTAAAGACACAAAAAGAAAAACACAAAACAAAACTAAATATTAAAAAATATTTAAAATATAAAAACAACAAGCTTAAAAAAATTTCAAAAGTTTAAACACAAATTTGATCAATCATAATCTTTTACTCAGGCTTTTTGATTGAAATCATGCAAAATTTTCTTCAATCAATTGAAATCACAATAACATTACTACAGTATTACTCTTTCAACAGTAGTGTTAGTGTTTTTCTTATCAGAAAAAACGCAACACTCTCTATCTTAGTCTTTCTTGCAAACCACGATGGTACACACCGTTGGGTGTGCAAGCATAGTAACAAAGTAATCTTATTGTGTTTGGTTTACAAACACATTTGAAACTTACCTGTTAAAAACTGCTCACCCACTCAACCCTCACCATGCTCTTCATTGTTACGATGCAATTTATTTCCCATACACCCATATTTGGAAATAAAGCCTATAGATCATGCGTGTGCATGAATCTACGCACAAAAAACACTTCTTTACACTCATGGCCATGCACTAACAACACAACACAACAATTTTTTTTCTTTTTTTTCGGTATAAACCGGTTACTCTGCTTTTGTACTCCAGGAAGGGAGTTTTGTTGTTGTTGTTGTTTTTATTTTTATATTCATGGACTTGCCCTAACAAAACTTCACTATTCCACTTCACACTTTGCTCTCTTTTTTTTAACGTACATCACTTGCTGATGTACTCCATTTTGAAAATTTTCCATTTATTCTTACTTAAATTGCGATCCAAAAAAAATTAATTAAAACTTTTGTATTAGTAAAAAACAATTACACACTTTTTATTACATAATATATTATTTTATTAACACATCTTTTATATTCGTTTGTTTATAAACAAACTTTAATTTATTACTTTTACTTTAAATTCTAAACCGCACAAATTTTTACCCACACCTTCTTTAAAAAGCACAAAAACTACTACTACCGGCTGTCGGCTTTGTAGTTCTTTTCAAAGCGATTAACTCAAATAACATATCAATCAATAACATGACGATTACAAGACAATAACAACAACAATTAGAAAAAACATCATCTTTACTCATCTCTCCTTTACTTTTAAAAAGTACAAATAAGCAATGTCTCCTACATTTTTTTGCTTACAGTATTCCTTAAAATGTAATCAAATTACCAAAAAAAAACTTAACATTAATAGCCACCAATAATCACCCTATGAAGGGTGATTGCTTGTTACCTTTGCTCTTCTTATTTAAAGAAAATAATATAACAGGAGTGCAGAACATTTCATAAAAACTTCACGAAATGTTAAATCAATGTTATTTCTGTTTGTCACCAAACAATGTTAAGTAGATCTCTTGCATTCAACATTCTACACATTCTACAGATAACAACACCCTTTCCTCTCTGTCCATAACTTTCAATAGCACTCATAACATGGTTCTCGGCTAGATCAAGGTGGTTGAAGAGACGAAAAATGTAAACAAAAATTGTAGCAAAGCCAAAACAATGCAATTGTTCCTGTAAAATATCATAGAATCCATCAATACATTCATGTTGTTTCTTTTTTTCTCACGACAATTAACGTACATACATAAATGCATACAGAAACGAAGCGTGTGTGCTTACAAACAACTAACACTCTTTCGTCTCACAACAATCGAAAAAGTATTTTTGCATGAAGCCGAATGCATGAACGTTTTTTTATACGCGTTATTCTTACATTGTATTAAATATGGTTAGTGTGCTATGTGAATGAATGAATGAATGCATGAATGGAAAATGAATAACAGAGCGAAGGACTTTGTGTGTGCATGAAGTGAAGTTTTGTTTTCTGCTGTTTTTTCTACACACATTGCATTAAACTTGAATGTTTACTGTGTGTGGAAGAACATTAGGACTTTGAATGAATAAAAATTGAAGGAGCATGAAAGCGAATGCATTACAGTTTTTCCACTAACATTTCTATTAAAATGCTTAATAAATGAATGAGTAATATTAATATGATTACCTTGTAAAACCACACAATTTGGGAGGGAGTGTAGAAGAAATATGTTGTTCTTCTATTTGGTTTTGTTTCTTATTGATAAAGACATGATAAGAGAAACCGAAAAATAACATGAGTGTATTAGTTGTTGTTTGCTTTTGTTTTCTTTCGTTTGTTATGCATACATTTGAAACTAAGGAACAGAGAGGAAATAGTGTTGTTTGCTCTCTTGCAATGAAGCAGAATGCATGAAATCTTCTTAACATTGTTTGGCGACAAACAAAAATAACATTGATTTGTTTACCCTTCACATTTACAATAACAATGCCTTTAGAAATTATACAGCATGTTGCAATTTGGTTAACTTTCGTTAAGTTTTTATGTTCTACTCTCCTCTTATATTCTTTTCTTTAAAATAAGAAGAGCAAAGGTAACAGGCCACCAACCTTTTGTGTTTGTTCTTGTTGTTTTTTAAATTATCATAGTTCTGGTGGTTATTAATGTTAAGTTTTTTGTGGTAATTTGATTACATTTTATGAATTTTATTTACTGTATGCAAAATAATGTGGGAGACATTGTTTGTTTGTATTTGTTAAAAGTAAAGGAGATCATTTGCACTCAATTTCGCTTAAAGATGATGCTTTTTCTGATTGTTGTTGTTATTTTCGTGTAATCGTCATGTTATTGACTGATATGTTATTCGATTTAATCGCTTTGAAAAGAACTACAAAGCTGACAGCCGGTAGTAGTAGTTTTTGTGTTATTCAGAGAAAGTGTTAATAAAAATTTGTCCGGTTTAGAATTGAAGTTTGTGTAAAAGAAAGAAAATTCAAAGTTGTGTTGGTAATAAAATAATATGAATATTGTGTAAAAAACAAACGTGTGTAATTGTTTGTTTACGGAATACGAAGGTTTCAATTGAATTTTTTTCGTTTAATAAAAATCATTGGAAACCTTTCAAGATGGAGTACATCAGTAAGGCTGTACGTTAAAAAAATTAGCAAAAAATAAGTGAAGTAAAGTGTTGTTGTTAGTGCAAGGTCATGTACATATGTATGTAAAAATCAAAGCAGCAACAAAAAATGTTTAAATATGTAAAAAAATTTTAAAACTCCCTTGCTGGAGTACAAAAGCAGAGCAACCGGTTTATACCGAAAAAAAATGTTGTGTTGTTAGTGCATGGCCTTGAATGTCAAAAAGTGTTTTTTTTTGTAGCGTAGCTTCATGCACACGCATGATGTATAGGCTTTATTTTGAAATGTGCGTGTATGGGAAATAAATTGCATCGTAACAATGAAGAGAATGGTGAGGGTTGAGTGGGTGAGCAGTTTTTAAAAGGTGAGTTTCAAATGCATTTGTAAACCAAACACAATAAAATTATTTTGTTACTATGCTTGCACACCCAACGGTATGTACCATCGTGGTTTGCAAGAAAGACAAAGATAGAGAGTGTTGCGTTTTTTCTGATAAGGAAAACACTAACACTACTGTTGAAAGAGTAATACTGTAGTAATGTTATTGTGATTTCAATTGATTGGAGAAAATTTTGCATGAGTTCAATCAAAAAGCCTGAGTAAAAGATTATGATTGATCAAATTTGTGTCTAACATTTTTTAAATTTGTTTAAGCTTGTTGATTTTATATTTTAAATATTTTTTAATACTAAATTTTGTTTTGTGTTTTTCTTTTTGTGCCTTATTTTAATTAAATTTATTTTAATTTTTTATTTTTTTTAATTTTTCTCTTTTTATGCCCGAGCAAATTTAATATTTGTTGACCAGCAACAAAATAGAATTTTATATTTATCAGTATTTGTGTGCTTCTATCTGAGGAGAAATATGATATTTTTTCTCTTCTTTCTGAATTCTCACCCACACAGTACGGTGTTACAATGTATCACAACACGAATAAGACCAACGAAATTAAGTTTATGAATAGGGAGGTATGGTATGGCAAAACATGACACACATACACTCAGAGATCAGCAACGAGTATTCAAAAAGATGAGTAGAATCAAATTATACTCATAATTTCACTCCTACTTAAACGCATTCATACTTTTCTTTAAATATCATGGAACCTGGAATCTCTTATTCAAAGTTTGAAGTACTCATCTTCATCTTATACTCGACTCTTCTTAACTCAACCCATACTTATATACAGGTGACACAAAATATGTATGATTCGATTAGGAACACTAGAATAATCACTAGATTCTAGTGACGAGAAGGTTGTGTGTTTGCTCTGCTTGCTGTTCTCTTCTTTTATGCTTATTCGTCATTTTTCTATTCTTTTTGTAAATTTTGTTAAGTGGTTCGAGTCATTCGAACTTAAGAATCTAAAAGAGTGGGTTTATGAATGAATCGAATGGTATGAGTTTGATGTAAACGTTGTACGCATACTTATTGCAACGTTTAGTAAGGATGGAGTTATGGTAGCAGTGTTGAAAAATTCGGTACTTTAGTACTTTTCCATTTCAAAAGTACCACAGTACACCTGCGACGCTTTCAGTACTCTTTTCATGTCCAACGTAATGCTGACCTAGAAACGTACCTTCGTGTTCAGAAGGTGAAAAGCAATGAGAATCCGCTTCATATGCAAAAAACGAACGTACGTTCCTTCGACATTTGACTAAACAGGTCTTTTCGTTTAGTTACTTTCCGAATCAGCTGTTTTTTGTTTTGTACGTGCCGTTAGTTTTTCTGTTCCGTTTCATATGTGTATTAAACATAAATAAATATTTTTTTTACAAAAGTACTATTTGATATGAGAAAGTGCTTTTTCAGTTCTACTTCAGTACCATTTCAAAATTAAAATTTTGCAACTCTGCCTGCCATATAAAAGGCAAGGCAAAGCAGGCAACGTATTTGAAGATCTCCGTTACAAATATCTATCAAAAAATTATCTAGTAATTGTTATTGTTTTTGCAAAGGGTGTAAACAGACGAATAACAAACAAAGCAATTGTTGTTGTGTACATAAAGTTGTGAACAGTGGCACACATAATTGTGCGAATAGTACAGAATATTAATTAAAACTAAACACTGATTAATTTTATTTTATTTGCTTAAACTATGGACAACACACGTGTGCATCTATAAGGAAAATATCAGTGTATTTTGTTGTTGTTAAATCTTGGACCATTTTACCAAATGGTTTTTGTTTTTAAATATTTTTTGTTTACGTCAAAGATTACCACTTACAAGCAACGAGTACATATGCGAATTGAAGGCTTTAACAAAACATAATATTAACGGTTTATTCGCCTCCAAGATTGATGTTTCAAAAGAGAAGAATTTGAAAAGCGTTAAAAGAAAAATTAAATATTTATGCCTTCCATTAGCTTTTAATGTAATTTTTTCTTTTTATTGCTTATTACATATTTTTAATGAGCTAAACGAGTAAAAATAATAAACAACGATTCACATTATGTAACCAACAATTGGCCCGTAAAATAATGAAATATTTTGACATTTTTGTAGATTGTATGGCAACACAAAATTAAACCCTAAACACAGCCATATATTATGCAACCAACAACGTAACGTACATGGTTGCATAAGTAGTTTGCAAAGTGTGTACCTGCTATTGTAATATCTTTTCCTTTTTTTAATTTTAGCATTTTCTTTATGAAATTCTTCCATTTGCTGCAAATAAAGATTAAGAAAGTTTCTGAACTCAATGAAGAGTTCTTAAAACTTAAACAGTCAACCCTCCTATAACGTGGTATGCGAGTACCGCGTTGTATATAAATTGAGCTATAAGAAACTCGGAGTTAACTGTACAAACCAGGCTAATTCGTAGCGCGTTCTATGTAAACCGTGTTCTGAGAGTATCGCGTTATAGGACTGTATGAGGTATTCAGAGTTTTAAGAAAAAAAATTTACGAACAAAACACACTTGCTAGACTAGAACTAATTATTGAAGTTACTTGTTAACATTCGTTAAGATGAAACCTACACAAAATCAGGCAGAGAATAAAATCAACATTTAGACATCAATTCACAGATACTGCAGTAAAGGGTAGACATGTTGGAATTAAACACCACTGAAGCTCTGGCTTTAATTATAAAAGTTAACATTCATTTTTTTTCTTTATCACATTTTTTATTTATGTATTCATATATGTCTGCTTATAATGACTTGAGAAATTTGCGAACATATACAGTGATCGCCAAAAGAAACTGTTCACTAAAAAAAATATACATTAATAAATTACCGTAATTTTTATTTTAAAATTGTTTCAATGCCAGTTTTTAAAATGGACAAAAAAAACATTACAAAAAATTTCGAAAAATTGTCAAATTTTTTCGGCAACTCTCCTTAAGAGTGACAGTCCTTTTGTACAGTTTCTATTGACGCTCACTGTAGTATGGATCACACAACATTTCAGCTAAAACCACTTGCCAGTTCTTCATTTAAAATTTTTTTTGATCGAATGGGCGTGCTTGCAAAACTAACAGAATAAAATTTCTATTAAAATTCATATTCATATCTCTAGTTAATCAGATAGATACATGCTGAAACAAATAAAACCGTAAACCTACATACATACATATGTACGTAAACTGCCAATTGATTTCTCTATTTTAAAAATATTTCACAGATACTGTTGCCGTTTCTTAGGAAAATAGTAGTTCTTTACAACGTTTGTATCCAGCGTACTATTTAACGCTGCCAAAAGCATGTGCAATAAGCCACAACAACTACAGCACAGTAAAGAGGCGTTTTATGTTGTAGACAAAGCAAACGACATTAAGTGATGGGCGTGAAAGACAGTAACAGTAAGTTTAACTGGATAAATAAAAATTGTTGCTTGAGTTTTAGGATAATAAACTTCATATGCGGTTGCAACATGAAGAGCATGACGAGATTAATTAATACTAGAGTGGCATATTTAATCAATGCTACACAGATGTCATTTCAGTCTTCATGGATGTAATTTTAAATGTTTTTTTCCCTCCAGTAAATATATAAATTTATTGTACCTTCTATATAACATGAAGTACAACTAAGTAATCAAATCTTAAAATTAAAACTTTTTATTTAGTCCAGTACCAGTACCACAATTAAAAATTGTTGTGTTCATGTACTTAATTAATCTGCACTCAACTTATTCTTTTACGAGTAAAACAGTATCCGCCTTTTCAGACCAAAGAGGCCAACAAAATTTAAAATATACATATGATATCGACGCCTCCGTTCTATAACATTCTAAGACGAAAAAGTGTGTTTTGAGTTATGAGCTCTCAAAGTTTTCACGCGACATACGATTATATGTGTATTCTAAGTAAATTTTTCCCCATAACTTCGGAACGGATCGGCGCATCTTAACCAAATTTTGACAGATTTAAGTTAGAGAAAAATGTTCTAAGTACACTTAGAACGTTATAGAATGGAGGCGTCGATATGTATTAGAGATCAGCAATGAGTATTCAAAAAGATGAGTACATTCGAATCATACTCACAATTTCTGACGCTCGTACGCATTCATACTTATTTTAATATCATACTCATACTACTCATATTCAAAGTTTGAAGTACTCATCATACTCATACTTAACAATACGCATGATGTTGTTGATTTCAACTCTCCTTTACTCAACATTTAGAAGAATCACAAAATAAGAATGATTCGCGAACGAACACTACAATACTCACTAGTAGGTAGTGTGGTAGCCTAAACCCCAGGTCGGACATCTTCAACAAAACGAAATATGACGCTACCCTTATGGTTTATACCGATGGCTCCAAAATGCTCTACAGAGTGAGCTGTTTTATATTTATGAAGGATTCTGGCCTTTCACATAAATTGCTTAACAACTGCAGTGTTTTTCGGATACAGGTAATGGCCCTATTAAAAGCGGCGCAATGCTTGCTAGATGGTGTTATTTTCGTTGAAAATCTTTTGTTTTAGTTGGACAGCCAGGGTGCGGTTAAGTTCCTAAAAAATGTCTACCTGTCCTCGTCCACGAATGCCAAAAACATTTTAGAAAAAATTTTTAATAATTCGATGGTAATACTTATAGTGGTGCGGATTCATATGTATCGGGTGCGGAGCTCGTTATATCCAATATTGTTATTTTAACAGACCACTATGCTATTAGATGGCATACCGATAGACTTGACAATCAATCGAATGACTTCTAAAGAAGTCATACGTCTACCCATGCCGTAAAGAGGCAGAACTTCTTAACCTTTCATTTTCTGTCATCCTTGACCGAACGCTCCTATATAAGAATTGCTGCAATAGCAAGTAATATTGGTTGCTTTAAGGGAATGTTTGATTCCCTTTGGTCCCACTTGCGATCAGTTCAGCCTTCAATGGCGCGAAATATTGCAGTACGTTACAACAAGTTTCTGCACCTCGACAATCACAAAGCCATTAAGTTGCCCCTGCACGGTCAACATCTATCCGAATTACTCACATTGTGATTAACAGAAGGTAGGTTTCAATTGTATAAGACGTGCGCTCATTCCGAGATGCAAACATTGACCACCTTGTCGCAGCCAAGTTATAATTTTACATTAGCGCTTCGGTATCTGTGTGGTGAGAGCGTGAATAAGACGAGATGTGTACGTATAGGAATGATGCTTACAAATGATTTCGAAGGTGTAAGGATTTGACCACATGTTTAAACACGGAACATTTGTTTATAACGATGAAGTTTGATTTGCAAGGGAAGGCAACACTTCTCTACTCTACTACAACGCAATATCGATACCAATTACGCCCTTAGAGAAAGTCGTGTACCAAACCCAAGCAATGATGATCACGAGGATATTCCGCCATATAGCCCTGAAGAGATCGCAGTTATGATTCAGTGATCTGAGAACAATAGCGCCAACCTGCCGAATTGTGACGTAGGTAGCGAGCTGGTGTAGAGCATGTCGCTTATCTAACTTTTTTGCAGAATATATCTGGAGGAAAGTATTTCCGACTAATATTCTGACCTGTAAATGGCAGGGGTATAAAGTTATTACAAGCGTATTATGTGAATAATTGAAGCCACTCGTCAAAACACAAATTGGACCTAATCAGTACTTGGTCAGACTTGGAAAGCCTACCATTTACCAATCACATTACGCTAAATGCTTTAAAGTTCCATGTAAACCTAACCGGCGCACACCATCCTTATGTAAATTTCGATAAGGAGTTTACCATGACTTATGCTTTTATTTGCTGTAATTTAAAGTAGAGGCTGCCTTCCAAAATGTATCAATACAAAGTTTGTATACAATTCTACTATTGTAGATAAACTATTTAGATATGCAAAGTAACCAAACAATGCATCAACTATAAATCCGATGCTTGATTGCTTTTTGACTGCGTTAAAAATACACATTGACGACGTTTTGAAATAGAATACATTGTATATATTTTGTACAGCGGCATTATGAAACACGATACTTTGTTCAAATACAAAGCAACTAACAATTTGGAAGGCAGCCAGACTTGTGTCGATCGAACACACCCATCGGAAACCATCCGAAGAAATTTGTTATCATGGCCTTATTTACAAGCCACAAGGAAGCAGGAAAAGAAGATGACCAAAAACCACGTGGCGACCACACAAAATAAAATCCTTAGCTCTTAGCAGCCCGACGGCAAAGATGAAGAGAACTTATATATAAAGGGTCCGCCAAACAACTTTTTTTTTTTGAAAATGCTTTAAAAAAACTACTGAATATTTTCTCAAATTTCTTTTTTTTATTTGAAAGTACAATCCTTCCGGTTAATAATGGAAAATAATTTCATTCAAATGGCTGCCTCGGCTGGCCATGCAGTAACCTACACGATCGGTCCAATTTTTATGCACATTATCGATTGTGTGCAGCTGTATTTCACCAATGGCTTCACGAATATTGTCCTTTAAAGCGTCAGTTGTCTCAGACTTGAGGGCGTAACACTTATCTTTGACGGCACCCCACAAATAATAGTCCAACGGTGTCAAATCGCTGCTCTGAGGTGGCCAAACAACATCAGCTCTGCGGCTGATAACGCGATCTTCAAAAACAGGGCGCAAAACATCGAGTGTAGCTTCGGCTGTGTGGCACGTAGCGCCGTCATGTTGAAACCAAATGTTGCCAATATCCTCCTCTTCAATTTTTTTGAACAAAAATTCGTTCAACATGGCCCGATTGCGATCGCCATTGTCTGTAACGGCCACACCTTGCCTCCTCTGAACCAAAATCCGCACCAAACAGTGACTCGTTTTGGGTACGTCGGCTTTTCAATGTATGCATGCGGGTTTTCTGTGCCCCAAATGCGACAATTTTGCTTGTTTACATACCCGCTAAGATCAAAATGAGCTTAAATGAGATGATTTTTCCGCCAAAATCGGCATCTTCTATAAGTCGATCGCAGGCCCACTTAGCGAAGCGAAAACGCATTGGATGGTCAATTGGCTTCAACTCCTGAACCAATTGGACTTTGTATGGCATCATACTAAGGTCTTTATGCAAAATTCGTCTCAATGATGTTTCTGAAATGTTCAATTGTTGAGAACGACGGTGAATTGATGTTGTTCACGCACACTTTCTGCCACAGCAGCAATATTCTCGGGTGTATGCACTGTTTTTGGCTTTTCGCGTTTATCGATGAGGATGCCAGTTCCTTTTACTTTTTTCACAAGATAACGAACATACGGAGCTGACGGTGCTTCTCTTCTTTCAAAATCCGTACGCAATTTTCTAACACATTCTGCAACATTACCATGATTTTCAAAGTAATGTCGCAATATTCCCAGCGTTGTTCAAACGTATACACAATCATATTCGTTCAGCGGAAGGATAAAACTAATTATCTGTCAAATCAGACATGAGCTAAGTGTTACCATTCACGAAATAAGCACTAGTTCAAAAAAAAAAACGTTAGATGGCGGACCCGATATATAGAAAGTCAGCTCATAATTGGATTTCTACAACAAAGGAATTATATACACATGGTATGGTATATCTAGCTGTATAGACCATTGTAGGGTGTCATATGATGATCGTGTCATAAAAACAATTTTAAATTCGGGAATTAAAATCTTGTGCCTTATTCAACATACTTCCTTAGCGTGATACAGTACAGTTCAGTCACAATTTTTTTAATTCTTTCAACACCAGCCTACAAACAAAATATCTCAATTCGGTTATAAACGCAACATGTTTAGTGCGAGCGATTGCGAGTTACGGTAAAATCTGAACACACAGTCAAATGTCTTTGTCTTATAATGTTTCTTCATATTCACACGAATGTTGTCATTATTATCACTTTAATATGCTGTTTGTTGTCTCTTAACATTATTCTGTGGTTTATTAACGAACGGTTTTTGCTGCAGCAACATGGTGATTCATGACTTTTTTTGCTGTTTTCATTCATTCATTCGTTCATACGTTCGTTAACAATTTGCATGCGGTTTCCATGATGTATTTTTTTCTTTATCTGGCAGCCAGTCTGGCCGTTGGACTGTTTAAATATTCCAATGCTCGTCCCTTTATGAGAATACATACTCGCGCCAATCTACTATTGGTATTGCAGCAACAACAATGTATGTATGTTTGTATATTGAAATCTTTTCTGTTGCTTAAATTTACTTTTTCGTTGTTTGCTACAACATTATTTTTGTTTTCAGTATAACGTATGTATGTATACATATATATCATGTAATATTTTGTTGTTGTTGTTGTTGTTGTTATATTCATTTTCAGATTTATGTACATAAATTATATTTTGGTCAGTTGACTATATTTTATGTAAATTTATCTTAAAGTTTGCATCTTTTTAACATACATACCTGTAAATACCTACAAAATGTATACACCATGCATACATACATACAAACATATAATTCAAAGGAATTTATTTTTGCAAAATTGTTCCGTGTTTGGAGGATATTATCAATTTGTTGGAGATGTTTACGGTCTGTGAGTATGTGCAAAATATGTTGAAAGCTTATAGGATGTGCATCCAATTCAGATTTTAATTTATTTTTTACAATTTAAGAATTTTAAATCTCATGATAAGAGTTCTACAAATTGTATAACAAATCAATTATCTATCACCAGTAAAAGTTAAAGACAAAATAAACACACTGACTGACATAAATTGATATTGTTACCTGTTTACCTTTTAAAAACGTTTAAAATATAAGCTCGTAGATTGCAAATAAAATAAAAAATAAATTTGTATTTAGCTTGAATTAAATTCTTTATATTTCGCACAATTCTGCGTGCCACTGTTCACAACTTGATGTAACAACAACAATTTACTTTGTTTGTTATTCCTCTGTGTACACACTTTGCAAAAACAATAGCAATTGTTCGACAGATCTTTGTAGCGGAGAACCACAACTACTCTCTTCAAACGCACTGCCCGCGTTCTTGCTTTGCCTTGCCTTTTATATGGCATGTAATGTTCTAGAAGGCTAGTATTCGTGGCTTGGCCTTCTCGAGATCTATATAAATGTAAACGTCGTTGTTTCATTATTGTTGTTTGTGTATATTGTTTACATATACTCTAGTAGTTTTGTTGTTCTATTTTTATTTACTTACCATTTTTATGCTGGTGTTTGTTGGTATATTTTTGTTTACTTGTTTACCTTTTTTTTCTGGTGTTTGTTACCGTAGTCGTAGTGTTGGGTTATTAGGCGTAAAGCCAGGGTTCGAGCCCCTGGCCAGACATCAAAACGAAATACAAAAAGTATTTCTTCGGCGACTTCCTCTCAGCAGATTTCTGGTAAAAACTCTGAGAGTAAATATAAATTGCCATGAAAAGTTTCTCAAAAATCTGTCGTTCGGAGTCGACTTTAAACTGCAGGTCCCGCCACTCCTGTATAAAATTAACACACACAACATAAGTGGTGTGAGAAACTAGGTCCATAATCCTGACTGAAGAGTTGTAATGACCAATTATGTATGTATGTATGTTTGTTGTTATATTACGCAATGCGCTAATCTGTAAACAAGTTCATTGTTTTTGTTTTCGTAGCTTTTGTTTATAATTTTAGTGTTAAACGATGTAAAAGCAAAACATCAGTATATAGATTTTATCCATTTTCGTAACAATATTTTTATTCCTACTTTTTAACGCCGATGAGTTTGTCTCACAACCAAAATCAAACCTTATAGGAAGGTCTAGCTGCACAACATCCTAGCAATGAGAAGACTTCAATGAGCAAAATTTCTTTCTTCAATTTGTTAAACTTCCTCTTCTTTTTCTTATTCATACAATACTTCAATACTTCAGTGATGCTGTTAAGAAATCGCCGTAATGTAGTAGGTAGTGTGTTGGCTTATTCGACGTGAGGACAGACATCTCTAACAAACTGAAATATAAAAAAAATATTTGTTTGGCGACTTCCTCTCAGCAAAAACTCTGAAAATAAATAAAAAACTAGCCTGAAAAAGTTTCTTAAAAAAAATTTTACGTTCGGAATCGACTCTAAACTCATGTATAAAATTAACACACACTACATAAGTAGTGTGAGAAGTTAGATCATAATCCTGACTGAAGGGTTGTAATGACGAATTATGTTTGTAATAATGCTGTTGGATTGGTCAAAGGTATTCGCAAATATCACAGCTGTTCCATTATCTGAACTTAGATTTCTTTTGCTCACTGATATACTCGGTATTTGATGCCATTGGTTTTACATTTACTCTCTAAACTTCTACCAATTATAAAAAAGTGCTCTACCCTGACCTGAGCGGTTATAATTTCGGGAAGAGGTGTGGAATAATTGTAGTAAAGGTAGCCTACTACCTGACTGTCCGTCTTTGAGAATCTTTTCACCGTACAAGACTTCAGAAACATGTGAAATCTTTCCTTCCCTAGTACAAAGGGCCATAGAGAAAGTATTTCCATTCCCATTTGCCTAGTCCTCGGTTACATACAATCAGCGAGGGCCGAGGAAAAACGGGACACTACCCACCTGAAATTAGGCCAATTAGTCGCTTTCATGTAGAAAATCCTTGTGTAATATTAGAAAGTTTACGCGTATAAGGCACTGAGCCAGCTCTTATGGATTTGAGTGAATTTCTTAAATACTTCATTAGATCTCAGAGGTATATAGCCTATGATGGAAGAGGTCCAAAATTCGCATTCTATGAAAACATATACATAAAGCTGTATGATAAAGGTCATCATTTCATTATTTAAAATTTTACCAAGTCAAGTTACTTCATATATTCAAACATCCTTAACTTCTTAAATTATTTTTACACTTTTGTAGATTCCTGTGTCAATTGATGACTTCGATTAGTGAATCAAATAATTTGAAAATACATATGTTGCCAGTAGCAAATTTGAAAATTATTCAACTTTATTAAACTGTGATCGGAATGGTTGACATCTTTGTATGCTTGTCTTAAATATTACAAAATCTACTGTTTATAATCACAGGTTAAAATTGATAATTATTGTTACGAAAATGGGAATGGTGTTTTGCTGTCACATCGTTTAAATTGTAAACAAATGCTACAAAAACAAAAAATAATGAACTTGTTTACATGATAAACAAGTAAACAAAAATATACAAACTAAACACCAGTATAAAAAAATGATAATAAATAAACAAAAATGCAACAACAAACACTGCAACAACAAATGTAAACAAAATACACTAACAACAATAATCTAAACAATATGTTTACATTTATAAAGAGTTCGAAAAGATAGTCATTCGCCTTCAAGAGCATCCATCGGACTATTTACCCTGCGATATAAAACAGAAGACAAAGCAGGCAGTGGTTCATTAAAAATTCTGTCAGGCTTGTGTGAAGACGCGTTGCGTGTGAAGAGAATAATCGTGGTTTGAAGATCTCCGTTATAAAGATCTAACGAACAATTGTTAGTTTTTACGCAGGAGAGTGTAAAGAAAAATAACAAACAAAGCAAATTGTTGTTGTTTACATCAAGTTGTGAACAGTGGCACATAGAATTGTGCGAATAATATAAAATTTTAATTAAACCTCAACACAAATTTATTTTTTATTTATACTTGCAATCTACGAACTCATGTTCTAAACGTTTTTAAAAATGTAAAAATGTAACATTATTAATAATATTCTGGAAAATCTACTCTTTCAAATAAATTGAAATGTTGTGTTCTGCTCTCTGTTTCTCATTTTGATGTAGCTTTTGCTTTTTTCTTCAGATAAACAGCATATTGCGGGCAATTTCATCATTCAATTTGAATTCGTTTTGTTATAAGTTTACTTTATTCCTCCTCTTCTTCTTCATAATGAATTATCTATGTATCTATGTATATCTATACATAAAAATTGATGTTTGTATGTATGTAATTAATAGAATCGTTAACTATGCATTTCATCATGTTATGATCTTTAGCAGAGTTGTTGCGCATGAGCCGACGAAGGTTTCTAAGTTGGTATTACCAATTTCCGACAGGTGGCGACACCGAAAATTACTTAAAATCAATTAAATCGTAAACTGTGCATTTGATCATGCTATGATCTTTATCAAAGTTGTTGCGCTTAAGTCGACGGATGTTTCTAAGTTAGTGCGATTAATTTCCGATAGATAGCGCTACTGGGAATTATTCAAAATGAATTGTATCGTAAACTATGCATTTGATCATGTGTTGATCGGACAAATACCAGACATTTTAGGACTCATCATTTATGATTTTAATAACATTTAGTATAAACCATTCCCGTAAAATGTCAATAACAAGTTTGAAACATTTTAATTTAGGAAAATTTTTAAAAATTCAGTTCAATTGTACATTGTGGGTACATTGCGAGATTCTAATAAATTTAAACGCATTTTTCATGTCGTTCTCGCGCAATCATGCATACAAAGCGACAAGCAATTGGTCGACCTACCCCTCAAGAAGCATTGGGACTGGAAAATCTTCGAGTACAAGCCGTGGTGACCCGACCGAATCCGTACTACTCAGGCCCGTTCGTCTGAATCATCTGGACAACGGGAAACAAAATCCATAAAAAGATTCAAAATTAATTGGACATATGTGTAATGTCGTTCCTTCAAATTTATTTTTGTTGGTGGCGCAGTAACACGCGCAGGGTACAGCTAGTAATTGATAAAAATTTATGAAAATATTCGTTAAGTATGTGTTTTTCAAGTGAAATAAACAAAAGACTTAAGACACGAACACGTTGCATATATTATTTTCGTTAGATTAGATTGAAAAATGTGAGACTGCTATTTATATTGGCAGCAGATGCTTGGTAGAATGCTTGGTAGAATCACGGTCTAACTTTACGATTCAAATGGAACAATGTTATCTACGGTCTATAGTTATCAACTAGAATTCGGAATCCGACATATAAGGTTTATTTATTATGGTATAATGTCAATGAAATTTGTGAAGCTGTTGGCCTCTCTTTCATATACCCTCTAATACAATGACCTTGTAATTAGGGCTTTCTCCGTAATGAGTCTTATGCTTTAATCACATAAATTGCTTATGCTAATTCGTAGCATTATGTGTCGCAAAGAGAGTCTTCCAATATTCAAAAGAAGTTGCCATTTCTGCTAATTTTTTTGGCAGAATAGTTATTTCTCCTTACCATATTTTAAGCAATTCAAGCATTGGAAAACTGCACTACTTTTCATTTTAATGTTAAATGGTTAAACAATGAAGTTGTTTGGTACAGATTATGCATGCATATAACACGTCGATTGCAATCATCTTTAACATGGCCGCACATTAAACAATTGCAGCATTTAACATTTAACATTTAAAAAGGGATTTTATATTCCTAAGTAAGCTTGGATTAAAAGCTTTTGTTATAAACTATACTTTCTAGGCAGCATTATTAACCGCACTACAGGTATTTGGTTTAAAAACAACAAAATATTTCAAGAAAACTCGCTGTGACATTTTTGAAAAAAAAAGAACAAGAAATGCATTGTTTATCGTTAGCACCAGATTTCAGCACTCATGGAATTTTGGATTTAAGTGAGTCAGCAATATTAACATTTAACTACCCTGATTCATTCGTACTCACTACAACATTGATTTATAAGTACAGGTTGCAATGAATATGCGTACAGCCTTGACATCGAACTCATACCATTCGAAATATGTTTGATTCATATGCCTACTCATACAGATTCATAACTTTAGGAAAAAACTTATAATACTTATAAATGATACGAGTGACTCGAATCATTAATCAAAATTTACAGTCTTAAAAAAAAGACACATATGGCAATTCACACAAGCCCTTGTATCGTTGTATTCATAGTATTGTTGGACGAATATACAACAATGTATGCTTGTTGTTGATAATTTTCATATTGAAATCCGATACACTTATACACATTTTTTTCATATGTTTTTAAAAAGCTGTATTGGTTTCGTGCTATCAGTTTATGTAAATTCCAGTGATCAAGAAGAAGAATAAAAATACAAAATATTTTCCATGTAACTTGAGTCAACAACTAACATTTCAAAATTATAATTGTTCGTACAGATAATTAATTAATTTACTTTTTTCTGTAATATTTTTTATTTTGTTGCTTGAAAATCAAATTATAAATATTGGTCTTCTTCTTCTTATCGTTTTTTGACGTTTGGAATAGGAAATACACAATACAGCACAGCATTGAGTGTTCACAAACAAAAAGTGTATTCAATACAACATACACGATACAAAGTCGTGTGAATTGGCCAATAATCAAAAAAGACAGAGCAGCAAGAAAAGTAAACACACAACCTTCTAGTGAGTAGTTTAGTGTTCGTACGCGAATCATACTTATTTTGTGATCCTTGTAAATGTTGAGTAATGGAGAATCGAAATCAACAACATCATACGTGTTGTTAAGTATGAGTATGATGAGCACTTCAAACTTTGAATATGAGTAGAGATTCCATGATATTAAAATCAGTATGAATGCGTATAAGTATCAGAAATTAGGAGTATGATTCGATTCTACTCATCTTTTTAAATTATCATTGCTGATATCTGGTTAGCACATGACTTTTAAAATCAAATGCAAATCAAGTGTAGCTCTTTCATACCATATATATGTTGGCCAGCTTATATGGCATTTCCATTTAGTTTTGCTGCATTGCAATCGGGTAATAAAAAATTTATTACATGGATTTTTATTTTGCAATTTATTAATAAATTTTATCACTTTTTTTAATGCACAATTTTGGAAGTTTAGTTTAATTTAAATCCATGCAAAAAAATTATTAAAATCTACTGTAAAACTGGTGAATCTAGTAAAAGCACTGAGGCTGACATACCAAGAAGTAAATATTGTAGTTGCGTTTCAATAAAATACATCCGCTTAAAAACAAGTGACTTTGGATTGGCTTTTAATTGTTTGATTGCAAATCAGTTGATGACATCGACAAATCTTTCATTCTATTTTTGAAATCAACAATTAAATTGGTCATTGCAGTCCCCTCAGTTCAGTAGACAGTGTGTTATGTGGCTTATGGTCAGACATCTCCAATAAAAAATATTTCTTCGGCGACTTCCTCTCAGCAGATTTCTGGTAAAAACTCTGGGAGCAAAAACAAAATTCTCATGAAAAGTTTCTCAAAAAAATCTGTCGTTTGGAGTCAACACTCACACAAGTGGTGTGAGAAGCTAGGTCGTAATTCTGACTAAAGTGTTGTAATGACCAATTATGTACGTAAAGGGTGGGCCAATTAAAAGTTTAATTTTAAAAAGGCAATAAAACAAAGGCGGTTTGTAATTTTTCCAAATTTATTTTTTTTGTTGTGAAGTATAATTGTTTCGGTTAGAAATGGAATTTTATTTCATTCATATAGCTGACGCGGCTGGCCTAACAATACCTCATTCGATCGGACCATTTTTTGTGCACTTTTTCGAGTGTATGGGTTCGCATCTCGGCAGTGGAATGTTGGCCTCTCTGGTTTGTTGGCATACCACTTTTCTTTAACGGCGCGAAACAGAACATAGTCCAACGACGTCAAAACGCAGCTTCTTGGCGGTCAATTGATATCACCATTTCTTCTAATTAAACGGCCATCAAACGTTTGACGCAATAAATCGATTGTGGCATAAGATGTGTGGTAACTTGCACCAACCTGTTGAAACCAAACATCGTTCACATCAATACCATGAAAAGCGGGTACAAAAAAATCAGTTATCATTGTGCGAAAGGTGTCTCCATTGGACGTAATGATTGCGCCGCCCTCATTTTTAAAGAAATATGGGCCAATGATGCCTCTTCTTCACAAGTCGTACCAAACAGCCACTCGTAATGGGTGCATTAGCTTCTGTAAGACCACATACATACATAAATACATAGTTGGTCATTACAACCCTTTAGTCAGGATTACAACCTAGTTTCTCACACCACTAATGCTGTGTATTAACTTTATACATGAGGGGTGGTACCACAGTTTAAAGTCGATTCCGAACGACAGATTTTTGAGAAACTTTTCATGGAAATTTTATTTACTCATAGTGTTTGACAGAAATCTGCTGAGGGGAAGTTGCCGAAGAAATAATTTTTGTATTTTGTTTTGATGCCTGGCCTGGGGCTCGAACCCTGGCTTTACGTCTAATAAGCCAACACACTACCTACTAGACTACGACGACTTCTGTAAGACCGCGTATGGGTTTTCATAGCCCCAAAGACGGCAATTTTGCTTATTAACGTACCAACCAAGATAAAATTGAGCTTCATTCGAAAAGATGACTTTTTTTTGGCAAAATCATGGTCATCAACGTGCAGTTTTTCGGTGGCCTCTTTAGCAAAGCAATAACATAGCAAATGGTCATGTGGTTTCAACTCTTGAACCAATTGAACTTTGCGAGCCGTCATACTGAGATCTTTTCGTAAAATTCGACGTAAACTGGTGCGTGAAATGTTCAATTCTTGATAACGATGACGAGTTGATGTTGATGGATTTTCACGCACTCTTTTCGATAATTTCGGGTGAACGCTGTGTATAAGCACGCTCACGTCTTGGCGCATCAACAGTGAAACCAGTTTCACGAACTTTAGTAGTAAACTTGCGTATAGCGGGCTCTGTTGATCCTTCTCTGCGACCAACTTGTTTTATGAAGTTTTTGGTGCAATTTCCGAGCGATTATCTTTGTTTTGGAAATAAATTTCCAAAAAATGCCAACGTTGTATCCAGTAGTACAGTATTCCAAATAAAAATATTTCATATTGTGACTGCATAGTATGAAGAGAAAGTTAAATTAATAACTTATTTTTTGAAATGTGCTACTCCTCTAAGCTTTAATCTGTTCTTAAATTAACAGAAAGAAGAAGTAAAATATTCAATAAACCATGTGTAATAAATAATGAAGTGGCGTAAATCTTTTTTTTTTTAATCAATAGATCTGAAATAAAAAGTCATTAAACGATATAAATTGTGAGTCGTTATATTTTTTTCTTTTTTCTTTCAATCTTTCTTGATTTTTAATTAAAAAAAAAACGTTTTATAATTGAATTAAAAGCAATCAACTTCACAGTATACACATCTAAGAGCCTCATAATTTTTATGAAAATTATTTACAACTCAATCAAATCAAAAGGTGGCTATTGAGTAAAGCACCTTAGGGGTCTCACAGCTGAACGATAGACAACAGACAACAGTTTACTAATCATTAAACCGAACATGCTCACAAACACTTTCAAAACATATGTTTTTCAAACATGTGTGCGACATAAGTGTGGTGTGGTGTGGTGTGGTGTGATGAAGGAAAACATGAAATTTTAATTTCTCCCGAGTTTAAAACTGTTGAAAAAAAAACAAAAAAGAATCACAAACAGTAATGTAAGTTGGTTGTCTAACCTAGAGTGTGTGAAATGGCCATAATCACATAGTGTTGCAACCAACAGTCACAGCATCAGCATCATCTTCAGCAGCAGTCTCTCTTCATAATGATGGCAAAATGATTGAAGACCAACATTGTGCACATCCTCAGGTTCTATTTTATACATCTCCAGCTTTCTCTATGACTTTAGAGAAGTTGGCTATTGCCTGGACTTTATTTTGAAATTATTTAAAGTGCCGATTTTCCAATGTTAAGAGTTGTCATACAACAAAAACTGATTGATTGTGATGCTGCAGATGTTGTTGCAACATCATTTTCATATAAATGTAAAGTATTTAGTATCGTACTATATATAGCAGGTTATATCGCTTGGTATTTCTAAGATATTCTTAACTTTAGATTAACTTCCACTCACATACATTCATACATACATATTTGGTCATTTCAAGCCTGCAATTAGGATTGCGACCAGAGATCAGTAATGAGTATTCAAAAAGATAACTAGATTTGAATCATACTCATAATTTCTGCTACTTATACGCATTCATACTTATTTTAATATCATACTCATACTACTCATATTCAAAGTTTGAAGTACTCATCGTACTCATACTTAACAATACGCACGATGTTGTTGAGTTCGACTCTCGATGACTCAACATTTACAAGAATCACAAAATAAGTTTGATTCGCATACGAACACCACAATACTCACAAGAAAGTTGTGTGTTTGCTTTGCTTCCTGTCTTTGTCTTTTTCTTTCTTCTTGTGTTGTAAATGCAACAACAACAACTAAGACTGCAAATTTTGATGAATGATTCGAATCACTCAAATAATTTATGAGTATTATAAGTATTTTTCTAAATTTATGAATCTGAATGCGTAGGCATATGAATCAAACATATTTCGAATGGTATGAGTTTGATGTCAACGTTGTACTCATACTCATTGCAACCTGTACTTTTAAATAAACGTTGTAGTGAGTACGAATGAATCAGAGTAGTTGAATTTCAATACTGTTGACTCACTCATACTCAAAATTTCATGAGTATTTATGAGTAGCGAAAAAACGATTCATTTCTGATCTCTGATTAAAAATTGCCATGAGAAGTTTTTCAAAAATCTTTCGTTCGGAGTCGAATTTAAGCTGTAGGTTCTGGTACTCATGTATAATCATGGATAAGAAACTAGGTTGTAGTCCCAACTAAAAAGGTTGTAATGACCAATTATGTATGGTCATTTTGAAATTAATTCTTCATACATGCTTGAAGTAAAGTGTGTGTAGCCTTGTATGAGATAGTTATAACAACTCGGTAAATGCTTCGGATATTCTTCTTCATATTCCTAGATGCTTCCTGGTATTTAAGATGATCCTTCGGACGTTCACAAGGGTCAAGATCAATGTCCAATTAATCGAGGAGTTAATTTAGAATTCTGCCATAGCCATAACGCGTAAAAATCTTCTTCTTCCAACTACTCCAGGAACCCACCCATTTAGGAAGACCAAGTACAGTAAAGTTACATAGCATAAGATTGAATTATTTTTTCTTGCCTCAGCGTCTCGTGGAGATTCTTAACCCTTTAACTTATTATGGCGTTTATACTCATCAGAGCGAAATGTATCTTTTTCGCATAATGTCGAGTAGCACGTATCGTAGCCGTAAATTTTTTTGTCACCAATTACCTTCCGTCTGGAATGTCGAGTATACTCTTCAGAGACAAACGAATATCTTTCGCATTAAGTCGAGTATATTCGCCTTGAAGAAAAGAAAATAAAATTTTGCTTTTAATTTCTTCTTTTTTTTATAATTTTCTGTTTCTATTTTCATATTTTTGTTCAACTTTATTCGACAACACTTGCTATAAATTGTGAATTAAAGATACCATAAAAACCAAGTGGGTTCTTTCCCCTAATAGTGGCCTTCCGTTTGCTGTTCAACGAATATTCTTTCAATAACGAAAAACGAACCAGTTTTTATTTCTAACAAAACTTACAAGCTTGATGTATCCTACAAGCTGTGACTGTGAAGAGTTTTTATCATAGTCTTCTTGCATTGATACGCCATAGCGGATATCGTTTTATTCATACCATTTAATTATGTTGTATGGCGTACAATAGATAAAGATATTCTACTGAAGAAAATCTATTAATTTCTACGATTCTTTACGGAATTAAGTTATAGCCGTATATGGGTTAAGTATATAAAATTTAATATTCATGCGAATAGCAAACCATAATTATAATCGTTACCTCGCAGATATAGATAGATAGATAGATAGATAGATAGATAGAGAGTTCATTAATAGTTGTTGAGCTTAAAATGTTGTTTCTTATTTTTTTTTTTTTTATATCAATTTATCCAATATTTCTTCATTTAATTTTTTGCATCCAATTACGAAAAACAAGTCTCGGTTCAAACCCCAGGACAAACATCTCCAACAAAACGAAATATGAAAAAATATTTCTTCGGCGACTTCCACTCAGCAGATTTCTGGCAAAAACTCTGAGAGTAAATAAAATTGCCATGAAAAGTTTCTCAAAAATCTGTCGTTCGGGGTCGACTTTATACTGTAGCTACTGCCACTCATGCATAAAATTGACACACTCAACATAAATGTTGTGAGAAGCTAAGTCGTAAGGCTGGCTGAAGGGTTGTAATGATCAATAATGTACAGTCAAAGAAAGAAGTCTACATACACCAGAGATCAGCAATGAATAGTTTTTTCACTATTCATAAGCACTCACAAAATTTTGAATATACACTGGCGAGCAAAAATGGATACATCATATTAAAAAAAATATAAACTTTATATTTGTACTTTATTTATTAAAATAAAAAACCATCCATATGTTAAACATTTATTTAGACTATCCTCTAATTAAAACAAAAACTTTTCAGTAATATTATTTCCTTTTATATATAAAATACAGCTTAAATATTATTTAGTAGCATTTATCTAATTTTGCTCGTTTCGTTTCAAATGAAAAATTCAGTATTTTGTCCATAATCCGTTATTCTTTATTACTGATTTTATGCGTTTTGGTAAGCTTTCTGTTTATACTTTGCCACTCTGCCTCAATTCTTAGCCACAATTCGTTAAGGTTATTTGAAGGGTTTTCATACTGTGCCAATTTTCGTTTTACAATTGCCCACAAATTCTCGATCGGATTTATATCCGGACTTTGTGCTGGCCATTTCAACGTCTGTAATTTTTTATTTACAATTTCTTACTTACTGCAATAAATACAAAAATATTGGATTTAAAATATTTTGTTAATATTACGTACCCATTTTTGCTCGCCAGTGTATGTGAGTCAATTAACTCCGATTCATTCGTACTCACTACAACGTTGATTTTTAAGTACAGGTTGCAATGACTCTGAGTACAACGTTGACATCAAACTCATACCATTCGAAATATGTTTGATTCATACGCCTACTCATTTAGATTCATAAATTTAGAAAAATACTTATAAAACTCATAAATTGATTCGAGTGATTCGAATTATTCATCAAAATTTGCAGTCTAAGTTGTTGTTGCATTTACAAAAAAAGAAACCTTTTAGTGAGTATTTTAGTGTTCGTAGGCAAATCATACCTATTTTGTGTTTCTTGTATATGTTGAGTTATGGAGAGTCGAAATAAACAACATCGTGCGTATTGTTAGGTATGAGTATGATGAGTACTTCAAACTTTGAATATGAGTAAAGGTTCTATGATATTAAAATAAGTATGAATGCGTGTAGGTTAGGTTAGGTTAGAGGACGTGTACTTATCAATTAAGACAAGTACAGTACCCGGAGGTCGATTTGACCCATTGTACAACGTCCTAGTTTCTCACACCACTTTGTTGTGTGTGTTAATTTTATACATTAGTGGTGGGACCTACAGCTTAAAGTGTCACTCCGAACGACAGATTTTTGAGAAACTTTTTCATGGCAATTTTTATTTACTCTCAGAGTTTTTGCCAGAAATCTGCTGAGAGGAAGTAGCCGAAAAAATACTTTTTGTATTCTATTCTGATGTCTGGCCTGGGGCTCGAACCCTGGCCGTACGTCTAAGAAGCCAACACACTACTTACCAGACTACGACGATTTCATGAATGCGTGTAGCTATCAGAAGTTATGAGTAATAATTGTACTCTGTTTTAAATACTCGTTGGTTATCACCACTACATACCCTACTGTACACTGTATGTACATTCGCGTACTGTTTGTAGATTTTCTTCCTGATAATTTTTATATTTTTTCCCCATAAATTTCTATGTTATATTTTTTTTCAAATTCACGTTTTCTTCAAACATACTTACACTGAGCGCTGAAAGTGAGTAAACACCACTGAAATAATTCATTTTCTTAGGATAGCGAGAAAAGTAAATGAGAATAGTCGAATAAATTTCCAAAAATAATAACCTTTTTACAAAAACAACAATTCATGATAAAGGAACTTTTTTATACGTAAGAACAAGACTGTTTTATACTTAAGAACAAAAGTGTTGACTCGCTTATGGTGCTCAGTGTAATTGTAAGTGCCTTAACAATGGGATAACCTCTTATTCAATTTGGAAAAACCACCGTAAGTAGACTTTTTTCTTTGTTTTTTATCATGCACTTGTTCTTGATCTTGATCTTGATTGAAATTTTATTAATCATGCCTTTTTTCATATGTTGACTGTTTTTCTTTCTGAAATAAAACTAACTCATCATTTTGGCACAATTGTAAAAGTGTTCGAAGAACGAGAACTCACAATTGATGAAGAAGGCCTATAAATACGAAAATCAATGTTCAATCAACCATGTCGATAACTAGAAAAATAGTCATTCAGAATTTTTTTTATTATTAAGGGAAATATTTTAACAAATTTAAGCAAAACTTTTTTGCATACCTAATAATAAAAAATCAATTTTAATAAAAAAAAATAACCATAATAACAGCAATAATTGCTACCCAAAAAAAATGTGCATAAAATATAAACGATATAAAATTAATTAGCAAAGTTCTCCTCTAGATTGACTAAAAGTCAAATCGCAATTGCGCTTTAATTGAACACCATTTTATAGGTGTGATATTTAATTGATTTAATTTAATTGCAAAATCATTGCAGTAAGTAATCAACAACTCTTTACGTTGAAGAAATTAATTAAAATTTCAACATTGTTTATAAAGTTCAAAATGAACCGTGTACCACAGAACTTCACGGTGGCAAACTCCGGCATTCCATCAGGCATACATACCTGCTTGTTTATACTAGAATATCTTAATTGACTTATGAGTTGCTTACCATGGACATGTAAAAATATCAATGTGCTGCAAATAATTGTAAATTAAATGCAACTGAAAGCACGTTTATGTTCTTGCAGTGGAATTATTAAATAGTTTCGATGTATTTTTAAACACTTTTTTGAAGCCTTAATTGACTGCATTCGATTCGTTAGTGAAATAAACTGTGGAACAACAAATTGTATTTGTTTTAAATATTTTTGTAATTTTAAAATTCAATTATTTGTGATTTATTTGTAATAGCTAGGCAAAAAGAGTCCATGATTTTAAAATATATCGTTCTGCACAGGCAAAAACTTTCATTCTCTGCTCGATTTTGTGTGGGTGAACAGTAGAGCAATTATATACATACATACATTCATAATTAGTCATTACAACCCTTTAATCACCTAGCTTCTCACACACTTATGTTGTGTGTGTTAATTTTATACATGAGTGGCGAGATCTACAGTTTAAAGTCGACTCCGAATGACAGGCTTTTGAGAAACCTTTCATGGCAATTTTATTTACTCTCAGAGTTTTTGCCAGAAATCTGCTGAGAGGAAGTCGCCGAAGAAATACTTTTTGTATTTTGTTTTGACGTCTGGCCTGGGACTCGAACCCTGGCTTCACGTCTAATAAGCCAACACACTACCTACTAGACAACGGCGACTTCTAATTTAAATTAACTTGGTTTAATACTCTCTCTACATTAGCTGAAGAATGTGATAAAACTAATATTTTTTAATAAATTTAGTCAAGACTGGAAATTAAAAGCTACCATCCCTCATTTTCATTTTGAATTTTTTTTTTTCAAAAAGCGAAAAGTTTCATATAATTTACAGGAAATTTTTTTTAAGGTTTAAACAATCTTTCCCAGTATTGTTCATTGACACATAAGCGCAGCAATAATATTGCATCATATAAATCTATGGATGCTGTAAATATTAGGGAGTCAGAAGCTCTAAACATTCTGATCATAAAAATTCAGTGTGATCTTCGCTGGAACCCACACAATTTTTAGTACCTTAGCTTCTTAAGACTGTGCAAGAAATATTTTACTTCATCTTATCTTCTTACTATTTACACCACTTATATCCAAAGGAGAATGGAATACAACTCTAATGTATATGCCAGTGACTCAACATCTATTTTGAGACTTCTCGAGTTCTTGTTAATAACGTTAGGGTATCGAACTCTATTGATTCATTGGGGCATCGTTTCAATGTGGCTTGTTCTATCGCTATTACAATGGATTTTGGTCATGTATTCCTACGTAACACTCGTCTTTCTTGGCAATCACATCCGTATGTAATCGATTGGCTAGTGGATCGCACACTTCATTACAGACAAAAAGCGTTCTTTAGTCGGACTATACACAATGTTTGTAATTTTTTGGCTTTTAAGGGATGAAAAGGCATAAAATACAGAAAAATCATCACAGGTGTTCCCAAATAACTTAAAAATATTATACTTCACTCATCGTTATTACCTAGTTTCTCACACCACTTATGTTGTGTGTGTTAATTTTATACATGAGTTGTTGGACCTACAGTTTAAATTCGACTTCGAACGACAGATTTTTGAGAAACTTTTTATGGCAATTTTATTTGCCCTCAGAGTTCTTGCCAGAAATCTGTTGAGAGGAAGTCGCCGAAGAAATCCTTTTTGTATTTTGTGTTGATGTCTGGCGTGGGTCTCGAACCCTGGCTTTACGCCTAATAAGACAACACATTACCTACTATACTATGGCGACTTCTCCTCGTTATTACTAACCTAAATTTGCAATAGTAACAATTGCAACGCAAGTACAAAGCTTAAAGTGGTTTTTAATGTACTAAAGTCAAGAATATGATGTAAATTTTTAATTTCCAAAAATCGTCAAAATAAGGGCATATATCGTCAAATCGTCAATAAGATATTTTTTGGGTACAAAATCGTCAAAATGACAATAAATCGTCAAATCTGGCAGCTATGGTCCATGGCTTTAAAATCTATCGTTCTGGACAGACAAATTGTTTCATTCTCCTTTCGACTCCGTGGGGGTGAACAGTAGAGCAATTATATATTTTTTTTATTTATTTATTAATTACAATACAATTACAAATTACATGTAATTATTACGAGCTGAGTAACTCAGACCATATGCTCGGTGTAGTGTAACACACCAGAGTCTCTGGTGAGAATCAAACTCACGACACTCAAGCTAATAGTCTAGCACACTGCCCACTAGATATAAAATAATTGGTTATTACAACCCTTCCGTCAGGATTACAACCTGACACACCCCTTATGTTGTAGGCGTTAATTTTTATACATGAGTGGCGAACCCTACAGTTTAAAGTCGACTCCGAACGACAAATGTTTGAGAAACATTTCATGGCAATTTTATTTGCTCTCAGAGTTCTTGCCAGAAATCTGCTGAGAGGAAGTCCCCGAAGAAATATTTTTTCATATTTCGTTCAGTTGGAGATGCCTGACCTGGGGTTTGAACGGAGGCCTCACGTCTAATAAGCCAAAACACTACATACTAGACCACGGCGACTTCAACAATCGAATTAGTCACCAAAGTTTCGAATTCCTCCAATAATTTTATCCTGAACCGATAGAATTTGAGAATTTGAAGGCAAACATTCGTGATGCCATTGCCGCGATATGACCCCATACATTCGAAAAAACGCACGAAATTTGGTAGGATAAAATGAGGTACTGTGAAGCCAGTCGCGACAGCCGTATGAATGAAATCGTATTTCACAACAGAAAAATAAATTTGGCAATATTTTAAAACTCTTGTTTTAAATTTTAACTTTTAAATTTCCCTCCCCATATAATATTATACATGGTATACATACGAGTATATATAAAGTACATTATGTATGCCTATTGAATACAGTCAACCCTCCTATAACGCGGTACTCTCAGAACGCGGTTTCCATATAACGCGGAGCTGAAATTGCGACAGCCCTCCTATAACGCCGTACTCTCAGAACGCGGTTTACGTTCAACAACATCCCATAAATTCCTTCCGCACAGCCTATGAATAACCCTAGTAACTGGATATTGTAAAAGGGTTTAATATCAGCTTTATTTTCGACGCAAATGCACAGCCGAGATATATAAACAGCATGATTATATAAACATGCCAGCTTATCTCATAGCCGTCTACGACATCGTTTTCAGTCATCTCAGAGCTCTTTCACAGTACATACGTTCAGTTGGTGACCAAGTCTTTCCAAAAAATTTTCTGCAACTCATATCTGATAGTGAGGATGAATGTTGAAAAATTACAAAAATTTACAAAGTTTTTCTTATTTTCGGTGGAAAACAGTCTTTTAGTTTAGTTTTCGTTTAATTTTTTTTGCCAATCTTTATATGAACTCTTTAATTCAATAAAAATAGTTTATAATTTATCTTGTCTTGGTCTCCATATAACGCTGTACAAATGATGTGATTTGTACTAATTCCGAGTTTCTTATAGCGTGGTTTCTATACAACGCGATAGACGGTTTCCATACAACGCGTTACAAATTAGCCTGGTTTGTACGGTTAAATCCGGGTTTCTTCTAGCGTGGTTTCTATACAACGCGGTACGCACTAACCGCGTTATATGAGGGTTGACTGTACTACAATCATTGTTTTGTTTGTAAGAAATTATGGCTTAAAGCATTAAAAATGAAAGGCAAGAAAAGTATGAAATTAAAAAACAATTTCATATGACCACGGATGAAAGTTATAATTTTCCTTTTCATTTTAGTGGCAGCATTTAGAAATTAAAAAATTTTCAAACACTTTTTTCTAATTTTCCATAATTTTCATAATTTGCAGTCACAAAATGGAAATACCAACAACTACGTACATATAAACAGCAATTAAGCCATGATATTTATAACCCAATAACGTTAATTTCTTTATGGTACGTCATTAAATTTAATTCTTGAACGTTATTCATAAATTTTAACCACAGTGTTGATGAAACGCCAAATTATAGGGACAACTTTCCTTGCCAAACAAAAACAAACTCCCAATCGAACTTTACACGTATTTTGTACCAGAGATCAGGAATAATGAATCGTTTTTTCTATACTCATAAACACTCATGAAATTTTGAATATAAATGAGTCAACAATATTGAAATTTAACAACTCTGATTCATTCGTACTCAATATAACGTTGATTTATAAGTACAAGTTGCAATGAGTATGCGTACAACGGTGACATCAAACTCATACCATTTGAAATATGTTTGATTCATACGCCTACTCATTCCGATTCATTACTTTAGGAAAATACTTATAATACTCATAAATTATTCGAATGATTCGAATCATTAATCAAAATTTACAGTTTTAGTTGTTGTTGGATTTACAAAAAAAGAAAAAAGACAAAGACAGCAAAGCAAACACACAACCTTCTAGTGAGTATTGTCGTGTTCGTATGCGAATCATACTTATTTTGTGATTCTTTTAAATGTTTAGTCGTGGAGAGTCGAAATCAACAACATCATACGTGTTGTTAAGTATGAGTACGATGAGTACTTTAAACTTTGAATATGAGTAGTATAAGTATGATATTAAAAGAAGTATGAATGCGTATAAGTATCAGACTTCATCAGAATGATTCGAATCTACTCATCTTTTTGAATACTCATTGCAGGTCTCTGTTTTGTACCTTTAAATGTTTCTTATTGGTTATTATATTATTAGTTACAAATATACATACGAGTATTTTTGGTATATTGCATACAATTATTAGTTTTTCTCAGACTTAATGATTTTTCAAGTTTTTAGGTTTACGTACCTAAACATAATTTTCCCACATTCCCAAATCGGAGCTATTTTCGCATACAAGCACAATCAATTTTAATTATTTTATCGAGATTCTATGGACGTATAGGGTTTTAAATAGCTTCACATACATATATTCAAATGACAACTAAGACAATAACGGGCTACGGGATTAAGAACGATCTTGAAATGTTAGGTTACGTTAGCGGCTAAATTGCCCATACGACCCAATATGACTTATTGTGTTACCCAGTGTAAGGTAAGCCCCCTTGTCATGATGCGTTAGTGGTATGCTTGAACTACTCCGAGCTTCGGGTTAAGCCGGCCAGTTCCTTTAGTGACATGTTCACCACAATGCCCAGGTTTTTAAACGTTCTGTTATCCAAAAACCAATGACGTCGACCGTGAACTGCAAGTCACTGACGTAAAAGGCGTTACACCGAATCCGATTTTTCCACATTCTGGCAGCTTCTGCAGTAATTCTCGTAGAGCAGGCTCAATAGGGCAGTGTCCAGTTAGAATTACTGTTAGAGTGCGAACCGTTATTTTGTCGAACGCAAGTAGTTTCTGGTTTTTCCTGCTGACCACTGTTGGACACAGCAGTTTTGAAATTCGGCAACCAGGTATGTTGGACCATCTATGGTTTGTTCAGTTCCATGATACTTTTTCCAATTTGAAAAATTATTCTTTTGGGGAGCATATATTCCTTCTATCGTCTCGTTCCTTATATGACACAATGGCCCGGAATCCAGTACAGGCGCGTGTTGTATTGATGTATATGGTGTAGAGAGCTTATGCAACTCCTGATGATCTTAGATTTGACGAGGTGATACCTCAGCGCATTAATTGCTGCTTGACTGTCCACATATATAATCAAGTTCGTAAGTTCCTGATTTCAATCATACGTGCAGCTTGTTCAATAGCAAAAATCCCCGCCTGAAATACGCTGGCCTGGTTAGGTAATCTCTGTGACACGTTCAGTGACAGCTAATCGGAGTAGACCATACATCCTGTTCCACATTCCATTTTTGAGCCACCGGTGAAGATCGTTACAGCACCGTACCCGATGACAGCTTCAGCAACCCATTCTTCCTGTGTGGAAGTGTAAGATTTGTATGTTTATCCACAAAACAGTCTCTGGTACCATGTAGTCTCATCTAAATCCCAGGTGATTCGGTACTACTTTATGCAATATTGAAGCGTACCCTACCGTACATGGCCTAAATACTTTTAAAACTTAAGCCTCAGTGCAGTTCTAGAAGTCGTGTTTTGGAGGAGGATGTCCAATGGATGTAGAGACAAGATGACTGACGATTCAACGACCATCAGGGAATCATCTCTGTGTAGTTAATGCTACAATAGGACTCTTAACTATGTCTCTAAAATCCTCTTCGAATCTATTTCCTTCAGCAATTTCTTCGCAGTGAAACCAAAGTGAATGACACGTGTCTGTTTGTTGTCAGGTGTAGGATTTCGATACAGGAATTCTCAACTTAAAAGCACTATCCTTCAAATATTTTTTGAAAGTCTTATACCCAGGGAATATTGTATTCGCAAAGTATGTATGAGTTAGTAATGCTGGATAAGCAAATCATAGTTAGAACTGAAGTCGCCGTAGTCTATTAGGTAGTGTGTTGGCTTATTAGACGTAAAGCCAGAGTTCGAGACCCACGACATACATCAAAACAAAATACAAAAAATATTTCTTCGGCAACTTCCTCTCAGCGGATTTCTAGCAAGAACTCTTAGAGTAAATAAAAATTGCCATGAAAAAGTTTCTCAAAAATCTGTCGTTAAACTGTAGGTCCCACAACTCATGCATAAAAATAACATACACAACATATGTAAGTGGTGTGGGAAACTAGGTCGTAATCCTGAGTGAGGGGTTGTAGTGACCAATTATGTATGTATGTATGTACTTAAAGCTCTGTTACAGACGTATGATTAAAAATGTTATCGCTACATACATAGATGGCGAAGTTTCTTAGAAAAATTTTCAATTTCATTTGCCATCGCTTCGCAACAGCTTTATCTGGCAAGGTTGTAAGACAATCAAATTTCACTTTACGTTGACAATCTCTAAGTGTCACATTAGTGTTCTTATTCTTTTTCACATCACTGTATATATACATACATACAGTGGTGGCCTTATAATTAGAAACGATGTTTCTGGAACAGAGTTCTCTGGAGTGACGAATCTAAGTTTAATTTGTCCCAATCTGATGGAAAAACGTATGTAAGACGTCCTCCAAACAAAGCCTTTGATCCCACGTACACAGTGAAAACTGTAAAACAAATTAACAAATATATGTACATGTTGCTAAGTCGTTTCTAATTATAAGGCCACCACTGTATGTATTATATACCATATTTATTTTACGTTTGCTCAGCTTGTACACTGGACTACACGATTCTAAATTTTTTAAATCATGTGGGCTACAGTAAATAAAATTCTATTTTTTCATTCATGACACTTAAAAATTTTAACAATAAAAGTATTCTACTATTTGCAAATGTATGTATTTCCTTTCTTTCAAAATATTAAAAGAAAATATATTTTTTCAAGTGTAAATGCATTTAATTTTTACTTTTTCCTTCAAGTTCTTTTGCGTGTGGGTTGAAGAACAAGCCTCGTTTATAATCATTTACATTACATGGCATTAAATACTTAAGAAAATACAAGCAATGTATAGAAAAAAAAAGAAACAGCGACAATAAGTCTGGTATTGAAAATTACGTCAGTAGAAGAACATGTACGAGTATGTCGTATAACTCGGTTCGCAGGTGTGTTGAGTACAACGGGTTTTTATGGCAGCAAAAAGATTTAGTTTCAGTCGTACAAAATTATTCTCTTAAACCTTTTCATGAATAATTGGCAACACAGCAAAATTTTGATTTTAATAGAGCGAGGGCTCCTTGGTCGCACATCTCCCAGGTCGGACATCTCCAACAAATTGAAATATGAACAAATATTTCTTCGGCAACTTCCTTTCTCAGCAGTTTTCTGGCAAAAACTCTGAGAGTAAATAAAATTGTCATGAAAAGTTTATCAAAAATCTGTCGTCCGGAATCGACTTTAAACTGTAGATCCATAATCCTGACTGAACGGTTGTAATGACCAATTATGCATGTAAAGGGTCCGCCAAATAACTTTTTTTTTGAAAATGCTTTAAAAAAAAACTACTGAATATTTTCTCAAATTTCGTGTTTTATTTGAAAGTACAATCCTTCCGGTTAATAATGGAAAATAATTTCATTCAAATGGCTGCCTCGGCTGGCTATGAGTAGCCTACACGATCGGTCAAATTTTTAAGCACATTATCGATTGTGTGCAGCTGTATTTTACCAATGGCTTCAGGAATGTTGTCCTTTAAAGCGTCAATTGTCTCTGGCTTGTCGACGTAACACTTATCTTTGGCGGTACCCCACAAATAATAGTCCAACGGTGTCAAATCGCAGATCAGAGGTGCCCAAACGACATCAGCTCTGCGGCTGATAATGCGATCTTCAAAAACAGGGCGCAAAACATCGAGTGTATCTTCGGTTGTGTGGCACGTAGCGCCGTCCTGTTGAAATCAAATGTTGGCAATATCCTCCTCTTCAATTTTTGTGAACACCACTTAGCGGAGCGAAAACGCATTGGCTTCAACTGCTGAACCAATTGGACTTTGTATGGCGTCATACCAAGTTCTTTATGCAAAATTCGTCTCAATGATGTCTCCGAAATGTTCAATTGTTGAGAACGACAGTGAATTGATGTTGATGGCGCTTCACGCACACTTTCTGTCACAGCAGCAATATTCTCGGGTGTACGCACTGTTTTTGGCTTTTCACGCTTTGGTTTATCGATGAGGATGCCAGTTTCTTTCACTTTTTTCACAAGATAACGAACATACGGAGCTGACGGTGCTTCTCTTCTTCCAAAATCCGTACGCAATTTTCGCACACATTCTGCAACATTACCATGATTTTCAAAGTAATGTCGCAATATTTGCCAGCGTTGTTCAAGCGTATACACAACCATATTCGTTCAGCAGAAGGATAAAACTAATTATCTGGCAAATCAGTCATGAGCTAAGTGTTACCATTCACGAAATAAGCATTAGTTGAAAAAAAAACGTTAGATGGCGGACCCGATATGTATGTATTGACTGAAAAACTTTCAGAATGAGCCACAAGACACGTAATTTTGTAACATGACAATGCAGCACCACACAAAGCAAAACCGGTAAAAGCATTAGTCATTGGGAGTGGCTACTCCGATCGCTGTATTGATGGGCTTGCCTTATTCCGACTATTGTTTGTTTTCATTAATGGGACACGCATTAACTGAACAGTACTTGAATTCCTACGAGGAAGTAGAAAATTGGGTGACCAATTTGTTTGCTTTAAAAGAAGATCACTTTTATTGAGATGGAATCCACAAATTGCTTTAAGGATGGTAAACATGTATAGGCAGCAATGGCCAATAATTCGAAAAAAATTTGTTTTGTTTTCCCTTTAAAATTTTGTGTTTTATTATCACAAAAATATAAGCTCATTTCATGCCGGTACTCATTCAGCAATTCTACAAAGTCTGAATTTTAGGATTTTTCGAATAAGAAAATTTTTCCTTGATACTACTTTGAAATCGTATAATTGTAATGCCGTAAATGAGAAAAAATTTCATGGATTCCATCGTAATATCAAGCTGGACAAATTATTGTTGAGAGTTTAATTACGAATAGTTTTAAAATTCTTCAAAATCATATTCGTGTTTATCTTAAAGACAATAAAAGGAGGTTAAAAAGTGAAAGATGGTTTTGAATTTTTCAAGGTAATTACACTTTTTTGTGTGTTTTTAACTCATTTGGCCTGTAACAGATTTGTGTAATAAGTTTTATGTGCTCAAAAGACCGCTTGCAAATTTACAAATTTGTGGTACAATTTTTTACTACATCTTCCATCAGAAGAAATTAAAAAAAAGAAAAATTCAAAATTTCAAGACAAAAAGAAAAGTGTATAAAATTCACATTTGTGTACTCTTTATGGTGGTATACTAAATTGTAAATTTTACTGTTTTGGCAACAAAAAAATAAAAAAATAAAAATATTTTATGTCAATAACTTTTTTCATAACGTTTAAAAAGGCCATTCAAGTGCTTAATTAAAGCGACCAGCAGTTAGTTTATGAAAAGTGCTTTGGTACAAAAATAAAAAGAAAACAACTCACTCTGTTGTTGCAACAGAACTGTCGCAAAATATTTTTTTTACTATTTGAATAGAAATTGTGAGAATTAATTTGTCCTTAAGTAACATAGTTTTGAGGTTTACACAACTAAAGTTAAAATCCTGAAATTTTATAGCCAATGGAACGTCAGCTAAATTTATGAATTTATGCCTGATAGAAATCGCCTTAGTCTAGTAGGTAGTGTGTTGGCTTATTAGACTTGAGGCCACGGTTCAAACCCTAGGTCAGACATATCTAACAAAACGAAATATGAAATAATATTTCTTCAGCGACTGCCTGTCAGCCATGGAAAGTTTCCCTTTCTGATGGGGTTCCTAGCAGTATTTTAAAACACCATTCTCAATTATTGAGTACTTCATTAATCTATTTATTTAACAAATCGCTTAAATTGGGCTATTTTCCCACCTTTTGGAAACAATCTTTTATAATTCCACTGTTTAAATCAGAATTTAAAGCTGATATTTCAAATTATAGAGGAATTGGTAAACTCAACATTATACCGAAATTATTTGAAAAACTCTTATGATGTGATACACTGTCATTTCGAGCATGGATTGGACTATTATTTGTGGGGTGCCGACAAGCCAGAGACAATTGACGCTTTAAAGGACAATATTCGTGAAGCCATTGGTGAAATACAGCTGCACACAATCGATAATGTGCTTAAAAATTGGACCGATCGTGTAGGCTACTGCATGGCCAGCCGAGGCAGCCATTTGAATGAAATTATTTTCCATTATTAACCGGAAGGATTGTACTTTCAAATAAAAACCGAAATTTGAAAAAATATTCAGTAGTTTTTTTTAAAGCATTTTCAAAAAGAAAAGTTATTTGGCGGACCCTTTATTTCTATTGACTTCAATAAGGCATTTGATAAAGTAAATCATAACTTTCTCGTTCATAAGCTTAATCAACTTGGTTTTAGTTCGTAATTATTAAAATGGATTAAATCGTATTTAGTAAACAGAAAGCGGTGCGTTAAATTCAGGAATAGGCAATCTAACTTTATCGATGTACTGTCAGGCGTACCACGGGGTAGTCATCATGGGCTGCTCCTATTTAGTCTTTTTATAAATGATCTCCCTTCTGTTATCAAAAATTCAAACACATTAGTGTATGCAGACGATGTTAAAATATTTTTATCATTTAATAACATTGAAGACCAAGTAATTTTACAAGAGGATATTAACTACTTAACCTCTTGGTGTAATACTAATTTAATGGAGCTGAATGTTAAAAAATTTAAATATATGTGCTTCACTAGATCATCTCCAATCAATGGATTTTACACAATGAATGGTGCTGTTCTTGAACCAGTTAATTCCTTTAACGATTTAGGAATAATTTTCGATTGTAAATTGGACTTCAGACATCATATTACATCAACTGTTAGCAAAGCTACATGTATCCTGGGATTAATCAAACGATGGGCTAAAGAGTTTTCTGACTCTTATGTTACCAAACAATTGTTTACTGTTGTTTCATTACATATTGTTACGTTTTTACCATTTTAAAAACGTTTAAATATGAGTTCGTTAATTGCAAACAAAGTAAAAACAAATATGTGTTTAATATCAGTTAAACTCTCTTTATTCTTTACACTACTTTTGTGTGCCACCGTATACAACTTAACGATACAACAATAATAATCTGTTTATTCACTTTACTAGTTCACACAAGTATTCACTGGATCTTTACAACCACGACTTATTTTGTTCACACGCAACTTCACACAAGGCTGACTAAATTCTTACTGACTGCTGCCTGCTTTGTCCAGCCCTTTTATAGTCCGACACAACCAGTCTAACGAACATTCTTGAAGTGGAAGGTTCGTGATCTCGCCTTCTCGAGAGCTCTATTGCTAATACGTTGTTGTTTGTACCAGGCGCAACCAGGTCCGTTGTATATATGTGTGTGTGCAGCTTTAGATAATCAACACGTTCATTGTATTCTTAGTGTTACTGTGTATTTGTATCGTGTGGCTTTTGTTTATCGTTTTTGTTGTTAAACGATATTAGGTCGTTTCGATTTGCGTAACAATATATTATTAAAAGAATTGTTTACATCAATCAGAGATACCTAATACTTAATCTGCTAAGCAATTGGCTTGTCAGCAGGAAAAAGAAATTATTTACTCTAATGTGTTCATATCTGTAATATGGAACCTTCAATACGCTGTACACTCTGTGTAACTCTGACAAAATCGAATAAATTCAAATACAGTTCTTACTATATTGTCTTCGTGGTGTAGGGAATGGATGGGATCCTAATAAAAGGCTACCATCTTATGAAAAACGCCTAGCACTCATTAAATTACCATCTTTAAAAAGCCTTCGTAAAATGCTAAATTCTGTCTTTCTTCTGAAGCTGATTAATGGCGTTATCAACGTTCAATTTCTTCTGGAAAAACTTTACATAAGAGTACCTGTTCGTCCAACAAGATACTATAATTTCATAAATATAAAATATTACACAACTAACTATGCGAACTTTGATCCATTTCGTAGAAACCTTCATATAGATTTTAATGAAAATTTGGAAGAAATAAAAATAATAATAACGATATGAAATGTAATAGTGTGTAAGGATTTTCCATACAATTAAATTACAATTAAAGCCCAAAATTAAAAGACCAAAAATCAGACGTTCGGAATCGACTTCCAACTGTAGGGTACCGCCACTTATGAATAACATTAACGCACACAACATAAGTGGTGTAAGAAGCTAGGTCGTAATCGTGACTGAAGGGTTGTAATGACCAATTATGAATGTATGTATGTATACAACTGTTACGGTGCCTGCTTTAACCCTCTGTTATTCTTTTTCCAGACTATTTTCACAATGAAACATTAATAATACACAAGTCAAGCAATTTTTTCAAACATTTTCGAAATAACATCCGATTTTTGCTAAATGGAATAAAAGTTGCACAGTGATATACATTTTCCAAATCAGAATCAAACTTTAACGACGGTATCGTTTTAAAATCCAATTTGATTTTTTTTTTTTGAGGCCAACACTCAGGAGATGATCCCTATTCATTGTGTTCATTGTGGAAAATACAGGAAAGAATTTTTAAAGGGAAATGAAAGAGGGGCAGTGTGGAACAGAGATCAGCAATCAATCGTTTTTCTCGCTACTCATTAGTACTCATGCAATTTTGAATATAAGTGAGTCAACGCTATTGAAATTCAACTACTCTGATTCATTCGTACTCACTACAACGTTGATTTATAAGTATGAGAACAATAAGTATGAGTATAACGTTGACATCAAATTCATAACATTCGAAATATGTTTCATTCACACGACTACTCAGTCAGATTCATAAATTTAGAAAAATACTTATAATACTCATAAATGATTCGAGTGATTCGTATCATTCATCAAAATTTACAGTCTTAGTTGTTGTTGCATTTACAAAAAAAGAAGAAAGAAAAAGACAAAGACAGCAAGCAAAACAAACACACAACCTTCTAGTGAGTATTGTAGTGTTCGTACGCGAATCATACTTATTTTGTGATTCTTGTAAATGTTGAGTCATGGAGAGTCGAAATCAACATCGTACATGTTAATAGGTATGAGTACTTCAAATTTTGATTATGGGTGGTATGAGTATGATGTTAAAATAAGTATGAATGCGTATAAGTATCAGAAATTATGAGTATGTTTCGATTGTACTCATCGTTTTGAATACTCATTGCTGATCTCTGGTTGAAATCAACAACATTATACGTATTGTTAAGTATGAGTACGATAAGTAATTCAAACTTTGAATATGAGTAGCATGAGTATGATATTAAAGTAAGTATGAATGCGTAAAAGTATCAGAAATTATGAGTATAATTCGATTGATCTCTTCACATTCATAAATTTAGAAAAATAATTATAATACTCATAAAAGATTCGTGTGATTGGAATGAGTATAAGTATCAGAAGTTATGAGTATGATTCGAATCAACTCATCTTTTTGAATACTCTTTGCTGATCTTTGATTGGAATACAGTAAATATAGTTTATAGGAGATATGAAAGAGTGTTAGTGAGTGTTTTGTATATACTCGTCACTTTTTTCGAGAATTGCTTTTTAATAATAATTCTCACTTTCTTTTTTCTATTGTGAATAATCATGTATAATGTGAGGCAAATAATCCGACAATCACAAACATCGAGAGTCCGTGGTGGAAAATGAACTCACGGACTCAGCACTCGAAGTTTAGCGCACTATTATCAATAGCGGTCCTATGCTCTCTATGGGAGTAAAAGGACTTTTATATCAACTAGGCCATCGGGCCGCCCTTTTCTTATGTTTAATTATTTGCATCAATACATACATAATTGGTCATTACAATCCTTCAGTCAGGATTACGACCTAGTTTCTCACACCACTTATGTTGTGTGTGTTAATTTTATACATGAGTGGCGGGACCTACGGTTTAAAGTCGACTCCGAACGACAGATTTTTGGGAAACTTTTCATGGCAATTTTTATTTACTCTCAGAGTTTTTGCCAGAAATCTGCTGAGAGGAAGTCACCGAAGAAATACTTTTTGTATTTTATTTTGATGTCTGGCCTGGGGCTCGAACCCTGGCTTTTCGTCTAATAAGCCAACACACTACCTACTAGACCACGGCGACTGTGTAATCATCATCATTGCATCAATAGTAAATTAAAATATTACTTAACCGGCTCATTAAGTAAACAATAATAAATTTTGAGATCATTGACTTCTTCGGGGGGAAAAAATGATTATATAAACATAATCAATCAATCAATCAATCAATGAATCAATCAATGATATAAACATAATTAACCAAAGGGTATAAACATATATAAAACTCATATATAAAACTCTGTATGACAGTAACAAGTTTAAATGTGAAATAAGCCAACAGGCATGCATTAAGCCAATTATTCCTTAATTAAAACAGTTAAAGCAACAATAAAAATAAACAATAAACCACTATTTAGTGTGTGTTAACAATAACACACCGGAAACCGCCATTAAAAAAGCAGTTTTGTGTGCATTTTTTTAAATGGAAAATTGAATGGAAATTAATTTAAAAAATTTAAATCATAAATCAATACGAGAATTAAACCAACCACACTATACTTCCGTTCAACGCTTTTTATTAGAGACAGCGATCGGTAGTCAGTCAAATAGTGAAAGAATCAGTGCGATTTCTATTAAATTTTGCGGGTAAAAATCAACCCACATCCTAATGATTCCGCTTCAATTTTTTTTTTGGTGAATTCCAAATGTGAATACATTTCTATACCTTCAAAATAGTTTTTGTTGTAATTGTTAACGTAATGATAATAAATCGAAATGAAGTATAAAAAAGTTTCTTCATTTTTAATAGGCGTTTAACGCCTAAACACATAGACTCCCAAATATCTACCAAAATTTATAAAATACTGCCTGCGGTATTAAATACTGCCATCGGTTAATAATTTAAATAATTATTCTTTAATTCATCGAAATATGAAACTTGTTTCCCTCTTTAAAGTTTGCATTTAGTGATGCCAGATTGTAAAACTTATTTTGTGATTTTCATTCGAGGCCGGAAAACACTATGACAGAAGATTTATCTATCAAGCAATGTTCAAGCACTTATATAGACGAAGACAGCAAGATGACGACGTCTCTGTATGGCACAGAGAAATCACAAGAATGTGCTTTAAACTATATGTGCTACTTTCAGAAAATCTACAGCCATTGGTCTCAGATAAACTGATTTTCTTCCAATGCTACTCAGACTACAATCCCCAAGAAGGCTTTGGACTATTCTATTTGGGGAAATTCCTTCAATAGGGATCAGAATCCCATTGGTTTAATGTTCGGAGTTTCTAAATATTTCATGGCTGTTCCTTTTTATGGACAGAAAGACTTTACTTGAGGTTTTAGGTTAGGTAAGTGGGTAGCTTGCTGTTCACAGGCAAGTGTGAGGTAAGCCCCCTTATCATTATCCGTTAGTGGTGGGTTTGAACCACGCCGAGCTCCGGATGAAATCGGTCAGTTCCCTTAGTGGCACATTCGCCACTATACCCAAATATTTAAACGTTCTGTCACCCAAAAACCGATGACGTTTGCTCTGAAGTGCAGGGCACTTGCATAAAATGTGTGAAACTAATATCATTTCCTCCAAATCATGGCAGCTTCTGCAGTTATTCTGGTGGTACACACAGTGCCAATCGGCGAAGCTGCCAACAGCACTGAGTCCCGTTAGAATTCCTGTTAGAATGTGAACCGTTCCCTTGTTGAACTCAAATAGTTCCCTGGTTTTTGGCTCAACTTCAATTACAGGCAATGCGCATTTGTTCTAAATTTGTTTCGTCAGAAAGGAGCACAAGCATATATGACGGTGCCAGAGTTCCCCAAAGCGGCAAAAAGGTGTATGCAGTCGCATAACAATTTTGAGATGGTGTTAAGCGATTTAAGAACCGAAAGTTTATAGACGTGAATGCTTCTACATACAAGAGCTACTTTTAATAAGATTAACCGTTCTTTTCATGTTTGCAATTTACAAGTAGCCTGGAACCAGCCAGGTACGACGAACCTGGTTGAGCCTGGTACCAACAACAACATATATGTGACAAAAAGGGATAGACAACATAAGCAAAGTACACAAACAACAATGTATTAGCAATAGAGTTCTCGAGAAGGCGAGATCACGAACCTTCCACTTCAAGAATGTTCGTTAGACTGGTTGTGTCGGACTATAAAAGGGCTGGACAAAGCAGGCAGCAGTCAGTAAGAATTAAGTCAGCCTTGTGTGAAGTTGCGTGTGAACAAAATAACTCGTGGTTGTAAAGATCCAGTGAATACTTGTGTGAACTAGTAAAGTGAATAAACAGATTATTATTGTTGTATCGTTAAGTTGTATACGGTGGCACACAAAAGTACTGTAAAGAATAAAGAGAGTTTAACGGAAATTAAACACATATTTGTTTTTACTTGGTTTGCAATTAACGAACTCATATTTAAACGTTTTTAAAAAGGTAAAAACGTAACAATATTTAGTAAAACTTAAAATGCAGCTCTGTCATAAGTATGTTCAATGCGCATATTACAATTATCCGAACACTTTCTGTTGATATTTAATAACTCAAGTCTCAACAACGACAAAAACAAACAAAACAAAATAAAAACAATGTTGTTGAAACAACGAGCTATTTTGTTTACCAGCTGTCAAATGAATATTGAATAAGCAGCTGAACTGCGTATATTATTATGCCTGAACACTTAAAATATTGTACTCAATAAACCGAATATTGACTCAATAAAAGTGCATATCTGAATATAGTACAATCCATTCGAATTACAAAATTAAACAAAAATCTGGCATCGCTAACTTCACAGTGGTAGCAAAAGTAGTACTTCGATATTCATTCGAAAACATTAAAATGACAACCCACGTAATGAAAAACACGTTTTCTTTTTCTTACTCGTCTGTTAACGTTTTTTTTACAACTTTTCAGTTTTACAATTTCATTCATGAATTTCTGTATTTTTTGTTTTTCTTTTTGTTGTTATCTTTGTAAACAGTTTGGTTTGTTGTACAGAAAAAAAAGTTGGGTGTTAAGTGTTCGTTGTTCATCATGTCTGTCCACAGTCAGTTCTATAGATTCGACGAACAGATAAAATCAATCGTACATGCTTTTGGCATTTCTGTCGTTGTTTTTTTTTTCAAAACGTATCTGTTGTCGCAGTAGTCTGTAGGCCAGTGGGTAACATCACTTATGTTACATGCTTGAGGTGCGTGAGCAACAATTGCAATTGAATCGGTTGCAGTCAGCGTGTCCCATAATAATAATTTGTGGCAAATTTAAATTCAATTTAAATAAAAGCAATTCGTTGACGTTGCCAAGTGTTAAGGTTCATGAATTTTATGATGCATTAATTTACATATTGATACACATATTTATACTTTATTTAAAATCAATAAAAAAATTTGACAATATCGGTCAAAACATATTGAAATAATTACAGATTTACAATAAATGTAGCGTTTTCCATTAATGGCTTCCTATCTTACTTTTTTAATTGGTGATCACAAGCCTTTAGTCGCTATTACGACCATTCATGTTGTGTTTTATTCATGAGTGGCGGGACCTGTAGTTTAACGTTGGCTCCGAACGACAGATTTTTGAGAAATTTCTCATGTTAATTTTTTTTTACTCTAAGGGTTTATGCCAGAAGGCTTTTCAGAGAAGGTTCCAGAAAAAATATTTTTCACATTTCACATTTTGTTCGAGAAGTCGGAGCTAGTATTTGAACCACGGCCTCGCGTGTGATAAACCAACACACTACCTACTAGACTACGCAAACCACCGCATGATTGGCTGTAGCACTTCACAATTTCCTCTGAATCGTGAATATAATTCAAACTTTCTAAGGGTCATTATTACAACTTGCCGTTAACTAAAGAGGGGACAGATAAATTGTTTTTTATTATAATAAGTGGACATGAAGGTAGAACTGAGCGTTAAGCTAAAGGGAGGATCATCCTACTGGTAACATTTAAAGTAAAGTTTATGTTTGAACTTGCCATATTACTGTTTTTAATGTGGCAACTTCAAATATAAACAAAATAAATAAATACAATAAAAAAGAAGATAGTCGTTACCATTGCGTTTAAAAAAAACTGGGGTCTAATTCTAGCAGTCGTGATCGAAATTGTGAATTGAATTGATTTGTTGCTTAGGTGTTGTGAAACGAGTTGATTACTTCGTTTTACAGCACTGACTATAATGCAAAAATTGTAAACAAAAAACATATGCTTTCTTACAAAAATAAAAGAAATTTAATTAATCCAAGGAAGAAAGCTTTTATTAAAATTGTAATATTTCGTATAATGGATAATATATTTTGGTTTTACTTTATTATTATTAGCTGGGGCTGAAGTTCCTTCTGCAGTATCATCTTCAAATTCTATAAAAGAAGACATGGTAGGTTCCATTTTGTCTTCTTCATAATCCGGAGGGAGATACGTCAGGAACACTATTTTTTGTTGAAGTTGTTGGGGTAACATGCCCAACAACGCAATTCTCTTTTAGGTTGCCTTCTGATGTTTTTGAAGACCCAAAAGTTTGGACATTTTTTAGATCCTCAACAGAATTTTAAACTTTGTTAAGTTTAACAAGGTAGTTACCTTGCGCTACATTTTTGCATCTTTGATTGGTGGGCCGGAAGCATTGAGCTTAGCTGTGAGCTGTTCCCATAGCTGATTAGTTCTTGCCTTTCCCTGAGAAGTATTTGGTATAATATACTCTTTGCCAATTCTGAATGCCTAATCATGAAATTTCCATGAATTTCCTTCTGGGCGTAATTAATTTTTGAAAGTTTTGACCTACAAATACTGGAATTAATTTTTTATTCATAAATTATTATAAATTTGTTACTCACATTTTTTATATTGTTCTTTACAGCTGAAAAACGTTAATTCGAAAGCTTTAGTGCTTACGAATAAAAACTCGCAAGGTGGCATTCGAATGATCACACGTTATCGAATGCCATCATTAGAAATTTCGATACATTTTACTCAATAACGAATAAGAGAATCCCAAAACTAAAAAACTCGCACGTTTCAGTAAAAATTCGTTCGTATACGACTGCCAGAATTAGCGACCTGGTTTAATTGAGCAATGTTATCGACATTGCTTTGGCACTGTCATATTTTTGAAAAATGTAACTTTATTTTATCTGTAGGTTGCAATTACGAAAAGAAGTTAAAGCTGGCTTTAAAGTTCATTTTAGCTAAAGTTACCTTGAACTAAACCCAACTTTAACGGGAAGTTGTAATAATGGCCCTAAATTTTTTATAAAATTTATAATTTTATTTCGACGATATGAGACGGCATTTGTTCTAAAAAAAAAAACATTTTTATTTTGTTTACTTTACAATTGAAATTCATTATCACAATATTTTATTTCAAGATTGAATTCTTATTTGTTTGTTTTATTGGTGTCAACTATTAAACAAATTGAATGACATTTTAATACACAATAATTATTACTTGTTAAACGTTTGGTTTTGATAATAAAAGTTTCAATTACGACATCCTATGTACATATTGACGCCTCCGTTCTATAACATTCGAAAAAGTGTATTTTGAGTTATGAGCTCTCAAAGTTTTCACGCGATATACGACTATATGTGTATTCTAAGAAGATTTTTCCATATAACTTCGGAACGGATTGGCGCATCTTCACCAAATTTTGACAGTATTTAAGTTAGAGAACGTAGAATTTAAAAATACAAGAACATTAAAAATGTTCTAAGTACACTTAGAACGTTATAGAATGGAGGCGGCGATATGTACATATACTATGTATGGCATACAGCTGATATTACATCTAAGAATACTCGAAGAAATTATTATTTTCAGTTCAATTTCTTCATAATCGAAACCTATTTTGTATAGACATACAGATATATTGTTTTAAAATTTTATGAAATGAATATGTATGTATGTCGCCAAATATCGTCAATTACATTGTATTACATTACCTCTCAACATCGCCTTGGTAATGTGTTTAAAGGACTTCGGCGTCACCAATATCAATCAAACTTGCCACTATGTATACATTAATTATGTTGTTACGTTTTTACCTTTTTAAAAACGTTTAAAATATGAGTTGGTTGATTGCAAATAAATTTGTGTTTAGTTTTAGATAAATTCTTTATTATTCGCACAATTTTATGTGCCACTGTTCACTACTTGCTGAATCCAACAATAATTTGCTTAGTTCGTTATTTTTCATTACACTACTGCTTGCATAAGCACCAACAACTGTTCGGTAGAACTTTACAACGTCGATCTTCAAACCACGACTATTCAGACTGACTGAATTCTTACTACTCGTTGCCTGCTTTGTCTTGCCTTTTTATATGCTTACGTAAGCAGTCTGATGAAGGTTCTTGAAATCGAACGTTCGTGGTTTCGCTTTCTCGAGAACTCTATCGCGACTTCATTGTTGTTTGTGTATTTTGTTCACATTGCTTGTTATTGCGTTCTCGCTTACTTGTCTATCCCCTTTTCTTTCGTACTGATGTTGTTGGTTTACCTGTAACAAGTTCGTTGTATTTGTTTGTGTAGCTTTTGCTCATTTTAATGTTAAACGATGTTACACCGTTTCATTTTAGTAACAATATAATATATAAGACAAGTAATGCCATTTAATATAAATTAAATTCAGCTTAAATAGCATTCTCACACATACATATGTACATACATAATTGGTCATTACAACCCTTCAGTCAGGATTACGACCTAGTTTCTCACACCACTTATTGTGTGTGCGTTAATTTTATACATGAGTGGTGGTACCTACAGTTTAAAGTCGACTCCGAACGACACATTTTTGAGAAACTTTTCATGGCAATTTTATTTACTATCAGAGTTTTTGCCAGAAATCTGCTGAGAGGAAGTCGCCGAAGAAATACTTTTTGTATTTTGTTTTGATGTCTGGCCTGGGGCTCGAACCGTGGTTTTACGTCTAATAAGCCAACACACTACCTACTAGAATACGGCGATAAATAGAATTCTCATTATCTCTAAAGTCAAGTGTAAACCGAAATTTTGAAGACTACTGTTAGGTTGACGGAAGACAAATCTAACATGAAATGAATGTTGGATTTTGGAATCGATTGGCTGAATCAGTAAATAGGCTCTATTATTTTGTGAAATGCTTCGCAACGAGACTAACTAAAATGAGTAGAGTAATCTGGAAATGAAAGTTATGCCAAACGAAAAGAAAGATAAAAAGATAGGCTTCTCTCAAATCAAGTGCATAAAATTAACACACACAATATGGAAGTTGTTTGAAGCTAGGCTGTAGTCCTGACTAAATTAAGTAAGTAAGTAAGCCAGTGTAGTTGAGGCAATCGAAACTTTTGTGGAGAAACTGCAATGAGAGAAGATCAGAATCTTGCATTAGACTATCCAGAAATAACCTGTAGTTATTAACTGGTTTTTTGATAAATCACTGTAGACTCAATCTACACTTATTCAACATAGGATTTATCTCGATCGCAATGAATAAATTTTGCTACGATGAGAATAAATCTTCGGAAGAATATGCGGCGCATAAATGAATTCCACTTATAAATATTTGTTGGGACATCAAGTACTCGAGAGGGTATTGCCATTGTTGAGTCCGAGCAGCATCCTTCAATTTGTCAAGTTAATAGGCTTGGAGGAGATATTATAGGGATATTCTATAAAGTCTCAGGGGAATACAACAGATCGTATGACACCTCTTCTCAACAATAGTAATATAATACTTACTTACTTACTTAATTAGCCATTACAACCCTTCAGACAGGATTATGACCTAGCTTAGCACATCACCCATCTTGTGTGTGTTAATTTTATACATGAATGGCCACACTTTAAATTTGACTCCCAACGTCAGATTTTTTGAGAAACTTTTCATGGCAATTTTATTTACTCGCAGCGTTTTTACCAGAAGACTGTTGAGAGGAAGTCACCGAAGTAAAATTTTTTCATATTTCGTTTTGTTGAATTCAGTTTCAATATTTTAATTTGAAAATGTTTATTTATAAATATACATACAAAGCCATACTTGGATGGTTTTATTGTTTAACACTTTAATTTCTTTTTGTTTTTTAAGCTCAGTGGCAGTTTACTTGTTTAATGATCTCATGTCTGTTTGATTTATTTGTCTTCGTCTTCTTCAGTTCAGTTCAGTTCAGTTCAACCAATAGTTCACTTCATGGCAGTTTTTTCATTATCATTGCCGTCATCATCAATGCCCGATTGTTGCAACACTTCTTCAGACTTTAGAACTGTGGCGCCAGCCAGTTAAAGTGACTGCGAATGTCGTTAAAATGGAAATGAATAAGTGTTAATTGAATGAAAGTAAATTTCAATTGAAATGTTAAACGAAGAAATAAAAACAATTTCGCAAAATGTGTTAAAGAAATAGACAAATAAATAAACAAAGATATAAAAGTGTAAGTACATATGGAACTTATGGAACTAATGTTTGAAAATTAGCAATTAGGCATACTTATATTGTTGAATTTCCCTAACAAAGCGCGCAATGGTCATTCTTACTGGTATAGAAAGCAGTTGACTTTATCATTATCAGCTCCGTCTAATAGTATTAAATTCCTTTCTCGGTATTTTTAGTGAAAATAAAATCCAAAGATTAAAAGATTAAAATAATCGTACGAACAATTTGTCAAACAATTACATCAAATCTATTTTGCAGTAATAATAACTATTGAATCTGTTTTTTTTCCGCTGAGGAGGAGGAAGTCGTCACTATCCCCCTTGTGTGGGGCCCTCACCCACTAAATCTCCCCCTCCTCTTTTAGACTCTATGTGCCCACTCCGGAGCTACCGTGGTATTACTTCGAAGTGGAGTCCTTCTGGCCATTTGGCCCCTTCATATTCATATCCGCGTCCGGATTGTGCAACAAAATTCGAGGTGTTCAACCATCCATTCTAATACTCTCATCCAAGTCAAATTTCTTAGATTTTAGCAAGGCCTCAGTGTAACTGGCCATGCTTTTCCAATTTTCCTCGCTGCTCAGAAGTACATGGCAGAAGTTATCGACAGTACAGACGCCGACTTTGGCCTCAAGATTCCTTCTTTCTAAACTCCATTTCTCACAATGAAAGAAAGTGTGTTCCGCATCATCAATCGACGCATCATCATAAATGCAATTTGGTCGTGTCATCTTCCCTATTTTGGACAGATATTTACAAAAATAACCGTGTCCGGATGACATTTGTGTTAAATAATAATTAAATTAAAATTAAAATTTCCTCTCAATCCAACGGGAAATATCTGGGAGAAGTTTTGCCGTCCATCTACCACTTGTTTCAGTGTTGCATTTCTCTTGCCATTGTTACATGGTTCGCTTTCTGTCGTCGTCGACATTTACTGCCTCTCCGTGCAAGTTTTTAGTCTCCCACACTCTCTTCCACTCGCTTGCCTGTAGACCTATAGGTATTACACCACTGATTACTAGTATTGCTGACTTAGATACAGTCCTATACGCCGATGCCACTCAAAGTACAGCGGTTCGTTGTACCGATGATAAAATTTTATCTCTACTGTCGACCTTCAATGCTTCTGCCCAGATCTCACTGACGCAAAGCAGAATAGAGTCCATTATTGCCATCATCAATCTGCGTCTGCTCTGTACAGGACCACCAATATTGGCCATAAGCCTACCAAGTAAGGAGGTTACCTTAGCGGCTTTGGTTGCAGGGTGTTGGATCTGTGCCCAGAACGTTAGTCTAGGGTCCAGTCGAATGCCAAGATAGTTGACTACTTTCTGCGTTGTCAAAGTGGTGTCGCACACCGTAATGTCAATTTCCAGCGGTATACGCTTCCTTGTGAGCAGTATGAATTCAGTTTTCTCCGTTGAGAGTTTGAGTCCTCTGTCCTCGAGCCATGACTTCGTTCTTATTATCACCTGGTTGACCTTTCTTCTAGCTTCTTGGACATTTCGAGCTACAATTATGGCCACAACTATTAAATCTGTAAGAAGTGGTTTGTTGATACAAGTGAATGTTAAGTTTGTTAGAATAACAATTGAATGTTATTGATTAGGCACGTTGAGCATAATCTGAGCATCGAAAGTTTTTATATATTTGAAAGACCTATTAATGTCATTATATATGGAATATAATATCTTTCAAATGTCCGCTGCGGCTTCTCTGGATGGAGCGCATCCGTAATATCAGATTTTCTATGACTCTGGCTATCTGGCTTTATTTTCATACACATGCGGCATAATAAAGCCCCATAAGAAAAAGATTAACAGGATCAATTGGACAAGAATACCATGCCCTCAAATCGCTTCTACAGAATATTCGATGTGACATGGGCTATGTGACACTTAGCGCCATCCTGATGAAACCACATATCGTTGGTGTTTAGATCATTCAATTGAGGTCAAAAGATGTTGGTAATCATCGACCTATAGTGGCCGCTTATGACGGTAATAGCCTGACCAACCTCGTTGTTAGAGGATATGCGATGACGCCATCATCCCGAAATCCACACCAAACAGTGACATTTTCAGGATGCATTAATCGTTCTGGGGTCTCACTTTTCGACAATTATATTGGTTAACCCATCTATTCATCCAGAAATAGGTCTCAACACTGAAAATGAATTTTCAATGAAATCCAATATAACAATAATAAAACCCATTATATTGGTGTTATGTAGTCGCCGTAGTCTAGTAGGTAGTGTGTTGGCTTAATAGACGTAAGGCCACGGTTCAAACCCCAGGTCAGAATCAAAACGAAATTTGAAAAAAAAATATTTTTTCGGCGACTTCCTCTCAGCAGATTTCTGGCAAAAACTCTGAGAGTTAATGAAATTGCCATAAAAAGTTTCTCATAAATTTATCGTTCGGAATCGACTTTAAACTGTAGGTCCCGCCATTCATGTATGAAATTAACGCACGTAACATAAGTGGTATGAGAAGCTAAGAGAAGGGTTGTAATGACCAATTATGTATGTATGTATGTATATTGTTGTAATATGGATATGATATTAAAAATAACTTCACTTCATTTTAAAATCTTACCTTCATCGATCTTCTGGCAGAGACTACATTCATCAGATTCAACAATCAACGTCAACCATCATATTCAGTGCATGTATTATGCGGTCGGGTCGGTTTATGTCAATTCAAAAGAACAATTTATTTAATCAAATTTATTTTTAATTATAAAACGACCATAAATATGTAAAATTATAATTTTCAATCATAGTTTTTATTGTTTTTTTATTATTTACTGTGATTGTAGATTTTCCATACTTTTTATGGATTTTTTTCTTTTTAATGAGTAGAAGAAAATCTAATCACGTTGTATTATTTATTTTCTATTAAAAATAAGTTAGTTTTCAAAGATTGAACACATAAATAAGTGTGTCTTTAATTTTTGTAGCCATTGTCATCAGATTTTATCTTATTTTCATAGTCAAAAATTTTAAATTCAAAATAATTTATGAATAAAATAAAAGACTAAATCAGAATACTTTCCACAATTGAATGGCCGAAGAGAAAAATATAAAAACGCTGCAAGTATTTATCACAGTTGTCCAGCTGAAAATTTATCCAGTGCAAGGGTAACCATTGAAAATGTGAGATAAGTTAGGTTAGGTTAAGTTAGGTTAGGTTAGGTAGCAACACCAATGATATTTATTGCGTCATAGAATTACAGCTCCTGATTGGCAACTCTCAACCATCCCTGCGTTCTTAGGACGCTGTGTATATTTCTCAAACAGCCTTTGACTAGACATACTTTGTCACCTAATACTGGGTGTGCAGAAATTCTTCTTTTCAGGTTCCCAAATTCTTCTGCAAAAGTGATATGTGGTATCCCGAGTCTCCTAACGTGAGGCCAGTGTCCCGTTATCCCGTTATGGAATCTTGATTGGTTCAATACAAAGTCTATTCTGCATATATCTACATTGGTATAGATCAGTCTAGAGCCTTTATAAATGGGTTCACTATCTCATCTTACATACGAGGTCTGATCAAAAAACAACCGTTATTTTCAAATTTCGTGAGTTACACATGTTCGCATTTTTTTCTGTTATGTCGGCACACATGTCTGTTATATATGTTCACAATATCAGCCATTTTGAATTGTCAGTTTTTTTACAGATAAAAAGGTTAGTCGTGTTTTGGTGTACTCTTCGATTTTTTACTATTCGAAAAAATGGATCAAAGAAACTATTAAGTTTTGTGTAAAAAATGAAATTAAATGTGTAAGGACATCGTCACCATTTATGACCTTTTTGAGCAAATCTGTATCGTCGTTGAACGTCGTCAACATCTCCTGAGCGATGTTCATTCGACAGTTTAAAGTCGACTGTTTGAGAAACTTTTCATGGAAGTTTTATTTACTCACAGAGGGTTTGGCAGAAATCTGCTGAGAGGAAGTCACCGAAGAAATATTTTTTCATATTTCGTTATGATGTCTGACCTGGGGTTTGAACCGAGGCCTTACGTCTAATAAGCCAACACACTACCTACTAGACTACGACGACTACTATCTCATCTTACCTTTGCCAATTAATGGAATTCTTGTGTGACCATTTGTTTGCCTCCCTGCAGAGCAACGCCAATCTCAAGTTGAAATTCATTTGAATTATCCGTGGTGCCAGCTTTAGCAAGTACGTCCTCGTGTCCAGGAACACACTGGCTGGCGCTCTCTAAGAGACAAAGAGACAGACGCAGAGAGCTAGAATTTTGTGTTGCGGACGGACTAATCCACAGGACCAAGAGACTGTAGTTGGTTGTTGTCTATTAGGCAATCCAACGGACTCTAATAGACGGATAGTTATTGGTTGCGTGCTTCGTTTAGACCCCTGTGACATGGGTAACCCCGCTGGTACTGAATGAATCTGTACCATTAGCTCGGCTATTAGCCCCCTTTCACATAAACCCTCCACAAGATGACTACCCATTCGCAAGTATTGCCAAACATAATCGCCACATTAAGGTTTTCACCAATCTCCATAGACGTGGTCCACAGCATCAAAACCTGACGAAAAAATTTTGATTTCAATGGAAATTTTTAATTTTTCGTTCTATAGCTTCAATAGACTTCTTGAGTGCCATTATATATTCAATAAGCAGAAATCTGTTGATATTGCCTTTCTCATAAGGAACATATGGAAGCAACGCTTTGTAGCAACACTATGTTCCTTTAAAAAGAAACGAATGAAATAATGGATTTCATTTTACTACACCTTAAGTGTATGAAAAAATACGGTGCTTAGACAGGCTGCCTCGCGCTCCGTCTAAAATCTAACACACAAGGCACAATAATTCCTCCCCCTTTACACGAATGAATGAAATGAAAAACTACAACAAAATTAAACATAAAAGTTATAAGAAATCTTCTCCCATTTTCTAGCTTATAATTGAAATGAGTGTGAGCGTTCGTATGCAACTTTTAAAACATTACAACAACAACAACAACGAACAATAAACACTGTGTTCTTCCAATTGCATTTGAGTCTTCCTGTTTTCCTCTATTTTCCTACTTGTTGTCGTAGTTGCATTACTTATGTATGTATGGCATTAGCAGATGTGCATATGTGTCATATTTTTTTTACAAGACTACATCTACATCAGCACGAACAGGAACGAAGAATAACACTGACTAATGCCTCTGTTACATGACTGTTTATTTTCCTTGTGTGTCTTCATGACGAGAGAACGCGTAGACGGTCTGATGGTTTACAATGTGTTTGGATGCTTGGCGCATGCCATATGAAATGTGAATGAACTCTACATAGCGTCCATATTGTTGCCAAAGCAATTGAATTTAATACTTACAGATATACCACAGTTTCCTTTGAATAATTATTAAAAACAAAATAATCAAGCATTGAATTGTCAACGTGATTAATAATTGGTCTTATTGAGCTCAACCTAACTTAAAATCGTGGCCATAGCATTCAATCCAAATTCAAAAATTTGTGATGTAAGATTTAGCAGAAGTAAATTTCGAGAACAATGTTAGCAGTTCTAAGGCTGAGTGTTTCTTATGAAAGACTGATAGCAGTACTAGGTTGTGTGTTGACTTGTCAGACGTAAGGCCTCGGTTCAAACCCCAAGTCAGACATCAAAACGAAATAAGAAAAAATATATTTCTGCTGCTACTTCCCGCAGCAGATTTCTGGGACCAAAAAAAATTGCCATGAAAAAGTTTCTCAAAAATCTGTCGTTAGGAATCGACTTTAATCTGTTGGTACCGCCACTCATGTATAAAATTAACACACAACATATGTGGTGTGAGAAAGTAGGCCGTAATCCTAACTGAAGGGTTGTAATGACCAATTATGTATGGGTGTATATGTTCACGATGGAGAATTTTGTATCTGAATATGATGATTTTCATGAAAGCTTTATTTTTTTGTTTTCATTTGAAGAAAAGTGTTGCAGAGTAGCATCCAATGCTTGTAGAGGCATTTAGTAATCACGTTCTATCAGAGGCAACATACAGAAGATGGTTTCGACGGTTCAGATATAATGATTTTGATGTAAGAAATAAAGAAAATGGAAGATCACCAAAAATGTTTGAAGACTCCGAATTGCAAAACAAAGTTAGTTGAAGATGACACTTTGAAGCAGAAATGTTAAGGGCCATTATTACAACTTTCCGTTAAAGTTGGGTTTAGTAAAATGTAACTTCAGCTGTCCCGTTTTAAACGACTCTAATTATAACTACACAAACGTTCTTACGGCAACGTACGATACGTTTTTACGTTCCCTACGCTTGAGTAACCAGCCATTAAAGCCAGAGAAACATTGAAAATTTACCGCCACTTGCTTTAATCATTCAATTTTAAACGAAAAAAAATCTTGAATTCATTCACTTCAATAATGTTCTTGTTGCATAATTTTTTTCCTACAAATTTAGTTATTTTCTTATTTATGATTGTAATAAAACTAAACTTTATTTAATTCCGATGGAATATACTTTACGAACATAAGACATCATGTTTCGAAGTACACATTTTGAAATAAAAGAGTAGACAAGGTTAGGTGAAGGTGTTGGAAATCTACTTATGAAAATATACTTGACTTGCTTTTTTCTGTTGCTACCTACCAGGTGTACCGATATGAAATGAGCGTATTTTTGTGATAATAAAACACTAACTTTTAATGGTAAGATAAAAAATCTTTTCTACTTTTTCCCATCCTTAAGCTAATTTGTGGACTCTTCGTCAATAAAACTGTTCGTCCTTTGAAGCAAACCAATTAGTCACCTAATTTGAGACTCCAACAAAGGAATTAGGAGTCGCCGTAGTCTAGTAGGTAGTGTGTTGGCTTATTAGACGTGAAGTCATACCCCAAGACAGACATCTCTAACAAAACGAAATATGATTTCCTCTCAGCAGATTTCTGGCAAAAACTAAATAAAATTGCCAACAAAAGATTCTCAAAAATCTGTCGTTCGAAGTCCACATTAAACTATAGGTCCCGCCACTTGTGGATAAAACTAACACACGCACAGCAGAAGCTAGGTCGTAATCCTGATTGAAAGGAATTGGAATTTCTCGTTATTAAATGGCATGTAAACATACATGCATACATACATAATTGGTCATTACAACCCTTCAGTCAGGATTACGACATAGCTGCTTACACCACTTATGTTATGTGTTAATTTTATAGATGAGTGGCGGGACCTACAGTTTAAAATCGACTCCAAACCACAGATTTTTGAGAAACTTTACATTGCAATTTTTATTTACTCTCAGAGTTTTTGCCAAAAATCTGCTGAGAGGAAGTCGCCGAGGAAATATTTTTTCATATTTCGTTTTGACATCTGACCTGCGATTTGAACCATGGCTTTACGTCTAATAAGCCAGCACACTACCTACTAGACTACGGCGATCTACTCCAAAACAGAATTGCAATCATTTTGCCCGTCACTATCATGTGTTACCAACGGCAAAATAGTACGAAAATATTAAAAAAAAACGAATATAAAGAACTAACAATTATAAATAAACATCTAAACACACTAAAAAAGAAACCAGAAAAATATTAAATCCCTTCGATTTAATTTTTAAATGATGTTTTAAAATACATACGTATGTATTCAGTTTGTATTGCAAGCGCCTAAGACTATTTACATCGTATTAATATTCCTTTAACAACATACAGCCACGAACAAGTAAAATTCAGTTACAGTCTCAGCGACGCTGACGTTGGTTACCCAAAGATCCCCAGCAAATTGCATTGGACCTACATACTGACTGTTTGTTTATATTCGTTTGTTCAACACACCGATTTTGTTCTTGGCATTGGCGTTGTATGAAGAACACAAATACGACGTTTGTTTGAATGCGTAAGTGTGGCAGTGTTCGCATTGAAAGAAAGAATCTTGAACTTGTGCGATCATTTGCCTTGTGTGTTTATAAATATGAAAATGAAAATTGAAAATGATTTTTATTTTCCCATTCTCTAGTTTATCTTCTTACTTGTATTTCTAAAAACTTTTGTTTTTGTATTTGATTCTGTAACTCTGTGGCTCACTGTACTCATATTTCAGAAGTCATATTAGGTGTAGTAAAAAGAAATTTATTATTTTTTCTACAAATTACTTTTCAAATTTATGAAAATCTCGCGTTTGAGAGTGTTTAGTAATTACTTCACTTAAGAGTTTTAAGTGTTCCCAAAAATTTAACACTGGACTGTAGTATATTAATAGTAAAATACCACAGGTTTCCTTCGATATGAGCAAAATAGTCCAAAACAAGCCAGACTGCTGAAAATGTTAACAGTGCTTAGAGTGCCAATCGCCATGATCTAGAGATAGTGTGCTGTCTTGCCAGACAAGAGCTTATAAGTGCAAATATCAACTCTGAGATTATAGCCCAAAAATTTGACGTTCGGAGTCGACCTTAAACTGGCTGGAAAGGGGTCTATAGAACTCTATAAATCGCGTGGACCATCTATCGGCTTAAATTTAAACCATCGATTACTTCGAATCTGGCCATACTTGTGTCATTTTATTCTGTCTCAAAATGCATCAATCAATTATCTCCACTGAACGTATTGAATCGATTTACGTTTGAGCAACGTTGGGATTTATTGGAAATTTATTTCCAAAACAAAGACAATTCAAATTGAAATTGCTCGAAAATGTCGTACAAAATTTGGTCGCAGAGAAGGACCAACAGTGCCCGCTATACTCAAGTTAATTGCTAAAGTTCGTGAAACTGGTTTCATTGCTAACGCGCCAAAGCGTGAGCGTGCTCGTACAGTGCATATACCTGAAAATATCGAAGCTTTTTATTGCGAGCTAAATGTGCACGATTCGCCGCAAAACTTACTCTCGGTTTGCTAAACGCATAAGTACTAAACCCAACCTAGTTCGTCACACTTCCATTAAGTCGCCCCCTCCCCTCCCCGGGACCACAATCAAGTATTACATCCGGGGGGGTAAAGATTCAGCGAGTGCTGCTAACCATTTCTGCTGTTCTTTCTCTCTCTATTATCCTCCGTTGTACTAGAACTTCCTTCGCGAATAAACATACCGCGTTCCAGTTTTCGCGTGATGTTAACATCAGGTTAACCACGTTATTGCGAGTCACCTGGGATCGGATCATCCTCTCCAGGAAATTTCGTCGGTATTCGTAGCGCGGGCAAGTGAAGAATATATGCTCCGCTGTTTCGCTTATATTTAGACATGATGGACACGCTTCATCCACGTCATGCCTATACTTGTAGAGGTGTGTCCTATAGCAACCGTGTCCCGTTAACAACTGTGTAAGGTAAAAATTCACCTGGCCGTGCTTCCTTCTAGTCCATTCTTCCATATTTGGTATTAATCTGTAGGTCCATCTTCCCTTTGTGGAAGAAGTCAACTCGTGCTGCCACCTATTCATTGCATCATCATTCACTTGGTCATGATGCACTAGCTTGTTAAACGTTTTCTCCACTCTACCTCTACTAACATTCGAAGCGGCATCATCGCCGCAATCACCAAGGCTGCATCCGTAGATACTGTGCGGAAGGCGGAAATTACTCGGAGGGCAGATCTCCTGTAGGCCCCATTAACTTATATTCTATATGTCGTCTTATCCATGGCCTCGGCCCATATAGTTGGCTTATTAGAAGTGAACGTGTGGATCAAACCGAACAAAACGTACTTCTGACAAGAGTCGACTTTCCACTGCAGATTCCGCCACTCATGTATAAAATTAACACACAGTGGGGTGAGAAGCTAGGTCGTAATCCTGTCGGAAGGATTGTTGTGATCAATTATGTTTTGTAAAACTCTAGAAATTTAAACTTAGGTTTTGGGAGTTGTTTGAATTCTGCATAAAGATTTGCAAAGATTTTAGGATCCTCAATTTATGTTATGTTATGTTTCCTAATGTTGATTTTATTGCACGTTTCATTATAATTTATTCGCATTACTTTTGTAAATATATAAACAATGGTTGTGCTTCATTTTCGGATACATAGTTTTCAAAAGTTGGATGCTTCAACATTATCTCTACCGCAGACATTGATTCGCAGTCACAATTCGCATTTGCTTTACTATAACAGACTGTCAATCCACTTCATCAGTCTGTTCATTGCAGTCAAGATAAATTCCCAGCTTTGCCCTATTTTATCTGAAATATATATATATGTACGTACATATTTTAAGTCAGTTCACTATATCACTGACGAAGTGACAATAAATGACACCCAAAAAAAGAGGGAGAATTTAAAGAATAGACGGAGATGTTAGAAAATGCTGCATTATTTGATTTTCTTTTTGCTGTTTTTTTTTTCTTTTTGGTGTCAATGCAACATCTAAAAATAAATATGGGGATCGTATCTCTAACCATTAGACAGAAACAGTTTCTAAAACAAATTCTACCAAAAAACAAAATATCTTTTTTTTTTTTTGTCTAAAAATTAAAAACAATTTTTCTATTTGGCTTCTTATTTGAACTGCCTTCATATGTAATATAAACGGGCTTGAATGAAATTCCTAAAGTTATGCTAAGCAAAAATTAGTTGAATATTCAAACTGCAAAAATGTTTGTGGCCATCACGCTAATCTAGAGTTAAGCCACGGTTAGCCAAACGTACACGGAATGTACGTTCGTTTTTTGGAAGACGAAAAGTAATGAAAGCGATTACCGAAACGTAATGCAATTTCGGTAAGCATTTACATTGCTCTTCATAAGCTAAAAACTAACGTACGTTCCGTGGACGTTCGGCTAATCGAGGCTTTAGAAAAAAGTGAAACATTTTGTATGATAAATCTCCATGAATCCTCTTTTTTTGTTGTCGATAGTTTCAAAAAAACCTTTTTAATCTATTTTATACTCAAAAAAGAAAGAAAATTCGATTAGGTGAGGTTAGGTTAACCTAGCAGCCGTCTCAATAGTCATCGCTTACTTCGGTCGTACAAGGTCCCGTTGTAATAACGATATTACCTATTCCGTCATTTGAACATAGTTCCTGCTTGATATCTCCCAACCATCCAGGGAGTCTTAAGAAGGTGTGTAATTTTCTCAAATTGGCTAGACATGTTTTGTCACTAAATTTTGGGTGTTCAAGAATTCTTCTTCTCAATTCCGAAACTCGGGACAATGACAGAGAAGATGTTCTGTGGTCTTATATTCTTCCTCGTAGCTGCAGCTTCTGCAGAAGTCTTTATGGTATATTTCCTGCCTCCTGGCGTGAGACCTATGTCCCGTTATCAGTGCTGTGAGGTTAGGTTAGGTTAGGTTAGAGGACGTGTACTTGTCAATTAAGACAAGTACAGTACCCGGAGGTCGAATTGACCCTTTATACAACGTCCTAGTTTTATCACACCACTTGTGTGTGTTAATTTTATACATGAGTGGTGGGACCTACAGTTTAATGTCGACTCCGAACGACAGATTTTTTGAGAAACTTTTCACGGCAACTTTTTATTTACTCTCAGAGATTTTGCCAGAAATCTGGTGAGAGGAAGTCGCCGCTTTTTGTATTTTTGTTTTGCTGTCTGGCCTGAGACTCGAACCCTAGCTTTACGTCTAATAAGCCAACACACTACCTACTAGACTACGACGACTTTCCTGTGCAGTCTCTTATATCCTCCCTTTACTAACTCTTCTCCTTTTCCAATTTCCCGATCTTCTAATTATCCTCTCTCTCTCTCTCTCTTCTAGGATGTATTTACAATGGGTCAATTTGACCTCTTCAAATGGTGCATGTCCCAATGACAAAAGTACATAACCTCATACCTAACCTAACCTAGCGCCTGCAGTCCAAAATTCACACTTAACACCCTTTGTATTGTCCCAAATTCAATACATATATTCTGTTTGCTCACGTCCTCATTCATCTAGAAATGAAGATGATTTTTCGATGAAAATTAAGTTCGCCAACTGCCCCAGACTTCATTAACCGAACATACGACGCAGTCTATGGCCATCCAAGTTGCTTTGGCAAAACAGATTGAGGAAAAGGCTACTAACTTGACTGATGTAGCTTCAACAAGATGGCTGTTATCAACTTTTAAAGTTTGAAAGATCCTTTTGAAAAGGCTTACTATCGGAAATGAACCTGAACTTGAGCGACTTTATATTCTCAGCAGGAACAAAGCCAATTACGTTGAAAATTCTTTGAAAAAGTAATTAAAACCAGTCAAAAATTAAACACCAAATAGATGTTCCTCTCAAGGCAAATAAAAGTCAATTTTCCATCTTAACTACACAGGTCATGATAAAACTTTATCCAAATTAAATTCCCCCCCCCCCCTGAAAGAAATACAAATGATTTTGTAACATGATCTTAAACATCAATCTTTGGAAGAAATCATTAAATTTTCTCAGAAGTTCATTGAACTCCGTTCATAAGCAGGAGCTGAAATGATACGGAAAGTGATTAATTTTTAAAATCGTTCAAAATCTTATTGTCAATGTGAAGAGTACAGCAATATTTTACTCAGGAGCAGCAGGAGTTTATTCACCTCATAATAAGAAAACTAAAACCCGAGTTGAATGATCTAAACATGTGTTCAACTAAATTCTTGTTAGAAATTCCCTCATTTCGGGCTTAATATTACTTAAATCTGCTTAAACAATGAAAATATACGTACATATGTACGTACAAATTTATATCGAAAGTATTCAACGTGTTGCATGTACATACATATGCGCAGTCATACATGCAGGAATGAGTACGACTAACTTACAATATCGCCAGTTTCGTATGCATTTAACGCCTGGATTAAATTACAAAGATCCGATGTGTAATAAAACGAATACATTCATAATTATTGTTGTTTTTCTTGTTCCTAATTTCTGTTTTATCCCGACTTTTTGGGGTAGAAACACAACAACAAGCACAACTGTTTCAATTTGTATCATTTAATTGCGGATTAAAATTCTCCTAGTTTTCCTCAAAGCTTATGCAATAACAAATACACTTATTCTCTATATAACCGCATTAATAGTTTCTTCTTTAGTCAAGATTACAACCTAACTTCTCACAAAGAATAGTGTGTGTTAATTTCATGCATGACTGGCGTGACATACACTTTTAAAGTCGGTTCCGATTCACAGATTTTAGAGAAACTTTTTCATGGCAATTCTATTGACTCTCTGAATTTTTGCCAGAAATCTGCTGAGAGGAAGTCGCCGAAGAAATACTTTTTTATATTTCGTTTTGTTGGAGATGCCTGACCTCGTGTTTGAACCTTGGCCTCACGTCTAATAAGCCAACACACTACCTACTAGACTACGGCGAATTTGCAAGTTGATCCTAGGGATACCAAAATTATTCCTTCTAATATCCATTTCATTTCATTTATTTAATATGAAATGATATCTGTTTACATTTTAGCCGATGTTATTTGCTATTTATATTCATTTGGGTAAAAGCCAAACTTTCCAGGCTAAGCTGAAAAGTTTAAACATGAATCAATCACTTATATCGTACATACAGGCAATCCCCATCGAATGTCATTTGAACAGTATAAATAAGACTCAATGCTAATGGCTAACCATCTCTTCTATAACTATGGATAGTTATGCGCATGTTTTATGAAACCAGAATATTGTACAGGAATCGGAAAGAGATATAGGATTCCTTTGTGGTATTGACTGTAGCAAGAAAAGCGTTAAAATTCTTGATTAAATTACTTTTTCACAAAAGTCTAAAAATATTAGACTTTTTTCAAATTCTTTACTTTTTGCTATCAAATTAGATAAAATTATTTTTGGATATAATAGAGGTCTATAGTTCACATTCAGAGCTGTAATGAGTGATGCTTTTATGCGATCTAGGCTGCATGTTTTGGCTGAGGACTCGTTTTTAATTTTAGCAGTCATGCTAACCGATTCTACTACATTAGGAAAACATACTCGTGTAAAATGTAGAATTTGGTTATTTGCTCATTCCTAATACCAATTTGATGGCAACTTTTTGGAAAAATATGCTTTAATCTTCGAGTAGATTAATAGTGCCAGGTGGGCCATATGTCGGTTTAAATTGGAACCATCGGTTGTTTCGAACCTGGCATAAGCATTGCCAGATTCATTTCATTCATTCAGTCATTTTATTCTGTATATTATGATTCACTGAACGTAATGAATCGATTTACGTTTGAGCAACATTAGGATTTATTGCAAATTTATTTACAAAACAAAGCCAATTAGTAGCAGAGAAGGAACAGAAACAGTGCCCGCTATAAGCAAGTTTATTGCTAAAGTTCGTGAAACGGGTTTCGTTGCTGATGCGTACTGTGCGTACAGCCGAAAATATTAAAGTTGTGGTTGAGAGTGTGCGTGTGAATCCATCAACATCAACTCGTCATCGTTCTCAGGAACTGAACATTTCAAGCACATGTTTACGACGACTTTTACGAAAAGATCCCGATATGATGCCTTACAAAATTTGAATTGGTTCAAAAATTGAAGCTGCATGAACATTCGCTTCGCTACGTGGGCCAACTAGAAACTGCACGATAATATAGATTTTGCAAAAAAAATCATCTTTTCGGATGAAGCTCAGTTTCATCTTAGTGGTTGCGTTAATAAGCAAAATTGGCTCAAAAAACCCACACGTGGTCTTACAGAAGGAATGCACCCACCACGAGTGGCTGTTTGATGCGGCTTGTAGTGCGGAGGCATTATTCGCCCATATTTAATGAGGACGGCGCAACCATTACGGTCAATGGAGACACATATCGCACCATGATACCGACTCATGGTACTGTTGTGAACGATGTTTGGTTTCAACAGGTTGATGCAAATTGCCACACATCTTATGCCACAATCGATTTATAGCCTCAAACATTTGGTGGCCGTTTAATTAGCCGAAATGGTGACGTCAATTGATCGCCAAGAAGCTACGATTTGACACCATTGAACTATTTTATGTGGGTCACCGTTAAAGAAAAGTGTTATGCCGACATACCAGAGACAATTGAGCATTTGAAGGCGAACATTCGTGATGTCATTGCTAAGATACGACCCCATACACTCGAAGAAGTGCACGAAAATTGGTGCGATAGGATGTACTTCACAACAAAAAAAATAAATTTCAAACCGTTTTTGTTGTACAGTAAGACCCCGCTTAACGCTAAACGAAACAGCGTTAAACGAGGCAACTTATATGTACATATGTATACACCTAGTAACGTTGATGACAACTAATAAATCAACTGTGATGCAGGAAAGATGCATTCGAATTGTGATTGCGACTTCGGAAAATACAGTTGGAATCTTTATTCTGGACAGACTAAGAAAAGAGCGTTGAAAAAGACACATAGTATACACCGTCGCTATATAGTACACCGCTTTTGGTTGGTGCATGGCCGTTTCATTTGCACACATAGACAACAAGTATGAATACAGTGTGCGATTTAGGGGAATCCCAATACTACCACGTAAAACTGAAACAGCGTTAAGCGGGGTCTTACTGTATTGCATTTTTAAATTTAAACTCTTAAATAGCCCACGTGTATTCGAATAGACATGTTTTAATATATTTGATAGCAAACGGGATATATGAATGCAACATTTACATGTTCATTGTTTGTAACATTTCTTTAATTCCATCCATCGTTATATTGTGTTTCTAATTCCGTATCTGATAACAAATCAATCGTTTATGGTATCAATGTTTACGAAAAGCATTGTTAAAGTTGTAGATGACAAAAGTGATAGTTCAGGAATAGCACAGTAAAAATAATCCTACAATAGAGAAAGGCAGAAAGGTTGATTTATAAAGCTTTACGTAGTTAAAAATTTTTGTTTTCCTTTGTATACCCATCTTGGAAAAATCAGTTGAAATAGTTGGGAAATTCCCTATGATTGTGACACACACGTCTATTTTAAAGTGTTTACAATGTATCAATAAAAAAGCAACAAATTATTTACCATTTTAAGTGGAGGAGGATAAGTACAAAACATTTCACGCTTCATTTACCGATTACAGTGAACTGAGAACACCAACGCCTTTGAGAAGACCAGCATAATAATTCAAAATTTACAACAAATTCGCGTAAACGGTATATGACGCGTACAAGGAAATGCTCACAGACACTTGAACAGTGTGTTAAAGAGATTGTTAGTTTTTTTTGGTGGGTGTTTGGTTTAAAGGGGGGGCTTTCTTAAAGTGTTACAATAGAATTGTTGACTTCTGCAACATTGGGGTAAAATTCAAATATGTTTTGTAGTATTCTTTTGTAGTTTTTTTGTGTTTTTGTTTTTTCTTGTTTGTTGGAAACCGTTCGTTTCTAATGTTTAGAAAAATGAAATGAATCTCATTTCTATTTTTAGATACTGCATTGACACTACAAACAAGACAAATAGGAAGGAAAACAAAATTAAAGCGGCGAGTCTTTTCTAATATCTTCGTCTATTCTTTTCGTTTTTTTTTTTGGGGTGTCATTTATTGTTTGCCTGTCTGTCAGTTGCGTCGCTTACCACCAGTTCGTCAGTTGAACACTAAATAAACTCATGTGAACATGGATATATGTTTAGATAACATAGAGAAATGTCAGGAATTTATCTTGACTGCACAGAGTATGCTCAATTGACTGACTATTTTTAGCGCAGTGGTTTATGCCGCCAGAGATGAAATGCAGATGCAATAGCAAATTGCATGTGAATGTTCATTGTGCGTCGAGCGTCGAGCGTCGTGCGTCGTGCGTCTGCCTGCAGTAGGGAAGAGATAATAAGGTTGAAACATTTAATCAGAAATTTTGTTTGTTCAATACTGTTTCTGATTTAAGAGATCGTGGTCGTTGTGGCTACCGAACGTTTGTTCCTACCGTATCCTTTATTACGGCCCTGTGTTCCACAATTTGGTTGAATAGTGACACATTGCAACGAGTTGACGTTTTCAAGAATAGTAAACAATAGTTTCGGGGTACATACATAAATATGGTATAAACAAAAACAATTTCTTGTTGTAACAAAAACAACTATTGAAGGAGTATCATAGAAAGTAAATTATTATGCAAGAAATAAAGATAAAAAACAATTTAAATACGGAAATACTCGTACAGAAATGTAAGAAGAAATAGAAAGAAAATCAAATTAAATTAAAAGAAAAAAGTTCCTAAAGTTATTGTGAATATAAATGCAAAGAAAAACACGGTGATTTAAAAGACATTCTTAATAAAAAAAAGTTCCTAAAAACCAAAAACCAAAAACAAAAGCCCATAAATTTTAATTTAAAAACAAATAAAAAAACACGTAGCCTTGTATTCAATTCCTTAAGTGGTAATGAAATAATAAAAACTTTACTAGCATAAGAAATTTATCCAAAGATTTAACCAAAAAGTATAAAAATAAGCATGTAAGTTGATTAAATGTTTTAAAACAATAATAAAAGAAATCAAATTTTAATATTTTTATAACGCGCTTATTAAATATTATTGAAAATCATAAACACTTTAAAAAGTTAAGTGAAATTAATTTTTTTTTCGCTTAAAACAGTTTTCAATCACTCGGCATTTCCATGATTGTAATTTGGCAATTTTTGTTAATTTTTAATTGTTAAGTTATATTTTTATTCGTCAAAAAAAATTCAAATAAATTCTATATAACAAACAAAAATGTTTCCGAAAAATAAAATAAAACTCCCCATTAAGTTCTGTGTGTGAAAACTTTAACCAAAACTAAAAATATTATTCTTCTATCTAAATCGATAAACTGATCCACTTACTTACTTAACTTATTTGCTTTTTACAACTCTTTAGATTATGACGTAGCTTGTCACGCCACTTAGGTTGCAAATGTCTCAACTGGGCAGCGTTGCCATTTGCCAAGTTTTCCTGTTTTTTTAAAAGTTTTTTGAAATGCGAAAAAGTTTTCATTAACAATACAAGTTTTTTCGAAAAATTAAAAATTTCAATAAATTCAACAATATCACGAAATAATTACATTATTGAGTAAAATATTGTGTATTTTATTAGTCCCGGTCAAAAGTAGCAAAAAAAACACCAATAGAGGGCACCGGTCTCCGATAATCCCTTTAAAAATTTTGATACTTATGTAGAAAACAAATTTTTTTTTGTAAAAAAAAGTTTTTTTTCCCAGAAATAAAAAGTTTTTTAAAAAATATAATGGGGTTTGAACAGTAAATACAATAAGAAATGTAAATTTGCATTATTAAGAGAGTTTTGTAAAAATCGAAACAATTGATAATCTCAAGGTGCAATGGATGAAGCAATTTATGAACTTAAAATAGTAAGAAAAGAGAGACAAATTTTTTTAATAAATTTTGTATCATAAAGGGTGTTTTTATAGAGGTATAGAACTTTAAGTTGGCATTACTTTTCAAGATGGCGACCGATTTAACAGCTGTCAAGTGATTTATTCTCAGTTTGGTTTGGCAATTCATCATGAATAGACTCACGCCTGAACAACGCTTGCAAATAGTGCAATTTTGTTTCGAAAATAATGGTTCTGTGCGGAAAACGTATCGCGCACTACGTCCATTTTATCGTCGACAAAATCGTCCATCAGAGCAGTTAATTCGATTAACCATGGAACGTTTTCGCACCACGTTTACTCTTATTGATAACTTGCATCCCCAGAGACGCTGTACGGTGCGTACAGAAGAAGCTATTGCTGCTGTAGAGCGTAGCATTGAGGAAGACCCGAATGAGTCCATCCGCCATCGAGCACAGGAAGGATCTTGGTTTGCGTGCTTACAAAATCCAACTCGTGCAAGAATTGAAGCCAAACGATCATCAAGTAAGGCGTAGATTCGTCGAATGGGCCCAAAACGAGATTACCGTTGTTCCCGATTTTCATAAGCGAATTTTGTTTAGCGATGAAGCGCACTTCTGGTTAAATGGCTACGTCAACAAACAAAACTGCCGCATTTGGAATGAAGGTAATCCTCAAGTGTATGTGGAAACACCGTTACATCCAGAAAAACTGACTGTTTGGTGCGCTTTATGGGCTGGTGGAATCATCGGTCCGTACTTTTTCAAAAACGATGGTGGCCAGAACGTTACAGTCAATGGTAATCGGTATAGAGCCATGATTACTAACTTTTTCATTCCTGTATTGAATAACCATGATGTCCAGGAGATGTGGTTTCAACAAGACGGCGCAACATATCACACAGCTCGTGCCACAATAGATTTATTGAAAGACACGTTTGGTGACCGCCTAATTTCACGTTTTGGACCTGTGAATTGGCCTCCAAGATCTTGTGATTTAACACCGCTAGACTACTTTCTGTGGGGCTATGTAAAGTCATTGGTCTATGCGGTAAAGCCACAAACGCTTGACTATTTGGAAGACAACATATTATTGCCGATATACGGCCACAAATGTTGGCAAAAGTCATCGAAAATTGGACGTCCAGATTGGTTTACATCCGCGCCAGCCGTGGCGGTCATATGCCAGAAATCATATTTAAAATGTAATGCCACAAGATTATCTTTCGGATAAATAAAATTCAGGTCAATCGAATAATCCATCGTTGTTTTATTGCAACTTAAAGTTCTATACCTCTATAAAAAACACCCTTTATAACCTTTCAGGCAGGATTACGACCTAGCGCCTCACACCACTCATGTTGTTTGTGTTAATTTTATATATGAGTGGCGGGACCTACAAATTAAAGTCGACTCCGAACGACAGATTTTTGAGAAACTTTTGCATGGCAATTTTATTTACTCTCAGAGTTTTTGCCAGAAGACAGCTAAGAGGAAGCCGCTGAATAATAATTTTTTCATATTTCGTTTTGTTGGAGAGTTATCCATGACTCTGGTACATAAATCAGACTGAATTTTACCAATAGCATGAGTTATGTTGGCTTTAAAGACCTTGTGGCTTATTAGCATATACCTGCGACTTAATAAAACACTACAAGCGCAAGTCTAATGGGTTCAAATGACCTCCACGTAAAATGAACATGCTCTAAAATCGCTCAAGCCTTCTGTGTGGCTCTCAGCAGATTTCTGGCAAAAACTCTGAGAGTAAATAAAATTGCCATGAAAAGTTTCTCAAAAATCTGTCGTTCGGAGTCGACTTTAAACTGTAGGTCCCACCACACATGTATAAAATGGAGGACCACAACATATTTATTTTAACAATAATTATCTGCAGACTAAACGCAACCAACTTAATTAGGTGTGAAAGAAAGACAGAGCTATGGTATCAAAAAAATAGTCTTACGTCTCGTCTTAGACTCGCTCTTTCCCTAAATATGTATAAAGAAATAAGTTATCATTATTCAGGAAAAAAGTTTTTACAAGTGGGGAGTTTAAATTCAATCGAAAATTTTTGTTCAATTTGATCAAACGAAGTATCAATCTCTTCATAAGATAATGCGCTTTCAGAATGTCACCACTTATTTCATATGTTTTAATTAAAGTTTGCTACTATGAATGGACAAACTTGATAAAATATGAAAAATATTCGCATTTGTCAAGTTTACCTCATCAAACACCATAGCATATGAAGTCGAATAATATATATATGTATTAAAGGCCCATCCCTCTCCTTTCTAATTTAATTTAAATTTTGAACATCGGTTCAGAAATGATTGTGTAATCAATAAATTTGTGCGTAAAGTCCAAAAAAAAAAACAGTTTTTGTCAAATAAAACAAGTTTGAAGGGTCCAAGAAATATAAAAAAATATTTTTGAGTTCTGTTTAACAAAACTCACAACTTACACTGTGTCACTAGCTGGATGTATTTCATTTTTTTTTGTCGCATTGTGTTATTAAAGAAAAGGAGTACCTCACAAAAATATAAAAAATATTTAAACACAAGTGATAGCCCAAGGAATTTTTGCTTAAAAAGCCATTTATTTTTAAGTTCCCTATGCTCTACACATCGCTCAAAGTGTACTCCATAGAATATTTAACTGTCCTTTAATTTAAAAATTTAAAAAAAATATTTCATCTTCGTTTGTTACTGCAAAAAGTGCGTTTAGATGGGTGTGCTAGTTACAAGACCACCACTGTACATACATATTATCGACGAATAGCATTGATTGGCGCTGCTATTAAAATCGAATTCTTATATTGAAATCCAAAAATTTTGCCTAAATTTAACTTAATGACTAAACTTTCAACAATTTCCACATTAAAGAACTTTTAAAATAAAGAACAATGCTCCACTTTCTTTGTATACATTTCTGTCTCATCAATATCAATATCCAATACAATCTTTTGTTTTCTGCTTTCTGTTTTCGTTTTTTCTTCTCCCCTATAACATATAAATTGAGCATACAGTGTATGGAAAAAAATAAGTTGCCAACATTATTCACGAGAATTGGAAGATAACTTACATACATATTTTTACAGTTATAAAGAGCACTCACTTTGAAGGCTATACCAGGCACAAAGTTTCCTCTTAAATAAAATGTTTTAAACAATCTTAGGGCCATTATTACAGCTTGCTGTTAACCAAAGGGAGGATTTTAATGGTCAGATAAATTGTTTTTCATTATTATAAGTGGAAAATATGGTAGAAGTGAGCGTTAAGCTAAAGGGAGGATCATAATACTGGTAACTTTTAACGTTAACTTTATGTTTGAACTTGCCATACTTATATATTATTTTCAATATGGCAACTTCAAATATAAACAAAATGAGCATATACAACAACAAAAAAACGAAGCCACGTCGTTGCCACTGCGTTTAAAAAACTTGTTTAACGGAGCAGTGTTATCGACGTTGCTCCGGCATTGCCGTTTTTTTGAAAAAGTTAACTTTATTTTATCTGTAGGTTGTAATAGCGAAAAGAATTTAAAGGTGACTTGAAAGTTCACTTTAGCTAAAGTTACCTTTAACTAAACCCAACTTTAACGGCATTATTTGCACGTTGTGATTGTTAATCAGTAAAAGGAAATTTAAAATGACCGGTGATTCAGTTTTCATAGATAGCCTCTTACAGCACCCATGTTGTTAATTTTAATTTTATATACGAGTGGCACGACCTACAGTTCAATACGAGCTCCCATAGTTTTTGCGCAAAAACTGCTCAGCGGAGATCGTCGAGAAAAAATATTTTTATTTTTATTTTCAAAACTCTTTATTTTTTTAAATGTTTTGAATCCGTTATCGATTTCGAACATAATAACTTCCCAAATAAATTAAGAATTAAAATATCAAAGACGTAATCTAGTAGGTTGTGTGTTAGCTGATTAGACGTGAGTCAATGATTTAAACCCCAAGTCAGACATCTCGATCAAACGGAAATACGAAAAAAAATATTTTTTCAACGACTTTCTCTCAACAGATTTCTGGTAAAAACTCTGAGAGGAAATAAAATTGCCATGAAAAGTTTCTCAAAAATCTGTCATTCGGAGTCGACTTTAAACTGTAGGTCCCGCCACTCATATATAAAATTAACACACACAACATAAGTGGTTTGAGAAGCTGGGTCGTAATCCCGACACGAAGTATATGCATAACAGAGAATGTGACACAAAAGATGCAATTCATTACCAAATTTCTTTTACTTTAAATTGAGGATCAATCAGTGAATTAATTCTAATTTTAATGAATATCATAAACTAACTAACTAAAATGTTCCACCGATATTGCGTATGCTACAGTTACAAAAGTGATAAGATTTTTATTTGAGTTATAACCTCGAAATACAAATTTTCTTAAAAAAAATTCTTCATTTTAATTCTCTTAAAGGAAATTCTACAAAGAAATTAAAAAATCTTTATAAGTTGTTGATATAAAAAAGTAACAAATTTCGGTGAACACACTGTATACATCATTCGCCAATGACATTTTTCTCTTGGCTTTCTTGAAACACCAAAAAAATTGTCTCTTTTATTCACATGTATTAAATAAAAGTCAATCACAAGAAAAGCATACAATTTATTGGATCATTTCGTATTTGATTGTCTTTAAACTATTTAACGGACTCGTTATTAGTACTGTACCCTACATTGGGTATATTTTTTATAAACTTTATACAAAATTAAAAACTTATTTTCGCACAAAAATTTGAATATAAACAAATCTTTTAATAAAACAGAAGTCGCCGTAATCTAGTAGGTAGTGTTTTGACTTATTAGAAATGAGGCCACGGTTCAAACCACAGCTTAGACATCTCAAACATAACAAAATATGAAAAAATATTGCTTCGATGACTTTCTCTCAGCAGATTTTTGGCAAAAATCTGATTCTCAAAAAAATCCATCGTTTGGAATCGATTTTTAACTGTAGGTCCCTCCCCTTATATATAAAATAACACACACAACATGGGTAGTATAAGAAGCTAAAACGCAATCCTGACTGAAATGTGTGTATTTGAAGTTATAGGGTAAAGTGAGAGAGAAGCCAGTTGGGTGACTTCAAACAATATGAACTCAGTCTTGGATGGGTTAACTGCCACCCCACGTACGTAAACCATTTAAGTAATCTCAAACCAGATTTCAGTAAATTTCTATCTTTACAATGGTGTTCGCAATAAGCAATAAATATGCAACATAATTTTTTTCATGGATTTCCACACTAATAGTTAGATTTAATAGCAATAGGAAGCGTGCAGCTTGTGGTGTCCTACGAACACTTTCGAAACATTTGAGATACCTGAGGTATCTCTGTTTTCCTACTCAGCTTTAGCGATATTACAAGCTCCCTCAATATCAAAACAAGCAATCAGAGTATATCCCTTATAACACAAGCACTTGTTTACGCAACTTATTAACGAGTATAGCTTAGATTCTGTTCTGTGTTAAGTAGAATAGCGTTTTACATTTGAACTGGTACCCGGTCTGAGGAATGATCAATGATTCTTTCAATCGTCTTAAGTAGAAATAAAGCTAAAATCTTCAGCCTTATAGTGAAATGCTTTAGGAATCCTTCCTCCTTAGGAAATAAAGCCAACGATAACTAAAAACATTCCCCGAAAATTATCAAAAGCTTGAGAATATCTGAATGCCTGCTAGAATGCTTCCGTCAGGACCCAATTATTTAAAAGGATGGAAGCTTTTCAATGTCCATCTATTGTTTTTAAATTAGTATAACCAAGATATGTTAGGGTCCCCGAAATCCGTTGAAAAGACCTCCACTGTGCCTTACAATCGGTGGTCCATGATCTTTCAGATGTCTGAATATTCTGACATAATATAAAAACTTTGGAAGTCAATTAGCCTTGGAAAAACTTTCAATATTGCTAGAGAAACCCTTCCCGGATTTTTTACCTTTTCATAAGAACGTGTCCGTGGTTTTTTTTTGAACCTCGTTTAAGAATTTCATACAAATCTTGAAGTCACCGTAGTCTAGTAGGTAGTGTGTTGGCTTATTAGACGTAAAGCCAGGGTTCAAGCCCCAGGCCAGACATCAAAACAAAATACAAAGAGTATTTGTTCGGCGACTTCCTCTCAGCAGATTTCTGGCAAAAACTCTGAGTAAATAAAAATTGCCAAGAAAAAGTTTCTCAAAAATGTGTCGTTCGGAGTCGACTTTAAACAGTAGGTCTCACCACTCATGTATAAAATTAACACACACAACATAAGTGGTGAGAGAAACTAGGTCGTAATCCTAACTGAAGGGTTGTAATGACCAATTAGGTATGTACATATGTATACAAATCTTGGATTTTCCCGGAATTTCAGCATTCCACCAGCTGGGCTATGTCTTCTATGCGTTTCTAATAGTTTTCCTACAGCGAGTTTACATTGCTAGTGCTAAGACACATGTACGTCGTTCCATAATGGAGCGTAATTTAAAGTTTGTACACACTATTGGTTTGAAATACTTTTTTAAAAAATCATGTCAACAGACTTAACTCGAGTTTGAAGTCGACTTATAACAGTTCTTTAGAAAATCTAAAATTCAGTACGTGTAAATAGTAACACAAGGAACGCCTATTCCCTGTAATTTTAATGAAAATTTCTTCCCAATTTAGTTTTTTCGTTACACAAAAAATAGAAATGGCCAGCATTCGGTTGGAGAACTTAAAATAAATCTTTTACACAAACAACTACCACAGCCATACAAGTATTTTCAAAATAAAATACACACGAGCGAGCAGGCATTTAAGATGACAGAGAAAATATAACAACAACAAATTCTATAAAAAAAAATGTGAAAAAATAAGTAGAGACACTAAAAAAAGAGGGAAACGAAAATCATTTTGCATTTTTAACAACAAAATTTTTTTGTTTTGATTTTTTTTCAAACACAGGCGAATGAACGAACAAGTTCAAGATTCTCTGAAAACAAACGCTACAATGCTAGCTACTACACGATAAGATGCCATTTCATTTACACTTTCAATTACACACTGTTTTTGTATTCTTTTGTTTTTGGAAACGAAACATACAGAACAGAAAGCAACAACAACGACAAGAACACAATGTTTTTTTTTGGAATAAAATATACATAAACAGCCTTAAATGGAAAATGTAGTCCAATTCAGTTTGCTGGGGATCCTTGTGCAGTCAACGTTAGCATCTCTGTAGCTGCGTTATAACTGTGACTGCGAACGAAGTATAAAATATTAGTCATACATTCGTTCACCGCTCGTCTCTGCGTAAACATATCTTTCTTTAGCTTCTTGTGTGGATGCTCATGTGTTTTAATTTAGTTTTGTTGTGGTTCCTGTATACTATTCTGCTACTTCGTTTGATACTTATTATGTGTGTGTGTGCGTGTGTTTGTCTATTAGAATCTTTTCTATCGTAGCGCAAAGACTTTAAGCCTTCCACAGCCAAATGAATTTCTATTTTTAACACCAACTTTTTAAATCTCTTTAGTGTTCGTTTTTCTATGAAATATTCTTTTTGTGTTTGTGTCGTTTGTTGTTGTCGTTGCCATTTTTTTTTGTTTTTGTATTTTCGCATTATTTTTCCGTTGGTAACACATTAGATTTAGAATTAGAATTCCAATCAGACGCCATCCAATAAGAGCAACGAGAAACAAACTTCTCTTGTTCTTCTCATGTAAAAGTAGGAAATGGACCAGCATTAGCCAGACGCCATGCCAAATAAATGCGACAACATTTTCCCTTCACATTGGCTTTCGTTGTCTAAAATAGTTGAAAATAACGATTTCCTGCGTTAGAAAGCATTCTCTGTCATTTTGTGTTAGAAGCACAGTCCAAAGTTCATCATTTGTCTGATGCGAGTGTCACTTTTTTTTTAATTTAATCTTTATCTTTAAAATCTTTTTTGTTTTGTTGTTTTGCTTCGCTATGTAGGGACAACTATTGGACGACATCTATAAAGACAGGAGCTAAAGTTTCTAACATATTGCCAAGCACTGTAACGTTTAAAGAATACATATTGCATCGTCATAACACTGCTAATCAAAGTAGGGAACTTAACGCTGACATTTGTCAAAATAGATGGAATATTTACGTTCAAAATTTCTCTATGATTTCGACATAATTGTGAAGCTATGTTCATAATTTTACTTACAAAGTAAAGTTTAAATTGTTTCTCGTTTACATCGACCTGTACTTGGATCTTGGCTCAGTTGGTTTACAATTTCGTTATCGATTAACATTCTTGTTCAGAATTTTCAACATACGTACATAATTGGTCCTTACAACCCATCAGTTCGGACTACGACCTAGCTTCTCACACCACTTATAGTGTGTATATTAATTTTATACATGAGTGGAAGGACGTATAGTTTAAAGTCGACTACGAACGACAGAATTTTTTTGACAAACTTTTCATTGCAATTTTATTTACTCTCAGCGTTTTTGCCAGAAATCTGTTGAGAGGAAGACGCCGAAGAAATATTTTTTCATATTTCGTTTAGTCGGAGATGTCTGACCTGGGGTTTGAAACGTGAACTCTCGCCTAATAAGCCAACACACTACCTATTAGGCTACGGCAAGGAAAACTTCAACGCTGTATTTGCAATTTCATAAACCAGAAAAAGAATCTGAGCACCATAGAGGCTAAAATGCAACAAAATTGGTTGTGTTCGGCAATCGTAAATTTTTGTAAGAGTGGTTTGAAGCCACATTCTCTGCAATAGATTTAGTTTTCTTGACAGAACTGTACTAAATTTCCTCTTAAAATTTAAAAAAAAGTGTCAGAATTTATTTACATTCAAATATTTTCATGAAAATATCATCAGAGTTTCTATCAGATGAAGGAAAACATGAAAATTATACTCATCAACCCCACATAAAGTTTTCTATTTTCTATTCCCTGCCTTGTGGCGTAAATTAAATTGATTCCCCTCTTTAGAATGAAATTAAAATTACATGACAACCACCACAAAAACGCCAATAAACTACAGCAAGAAAATTTCAAAAAAACAATTTAAAAATTAAACAAAATTTCAAAGTCCATCATACACTTCAAAAACAACATTCTTCCAGATAAATACTTGAAATTGAAATACAGTTTCAAGGCGAAATTACGAAATTAGTCGAATAAAAAAATATTATTTTTAAAATAACTTTAAAAAACTCTTTCGGTCCAATGTTCAAAGCCGTCTTAGGTTTTAATATATTGGAAATGGTGCGATAATTGTTCATTTAAATAGTCTTAAACGTCTACCAGAGATCAGCAATGAGTATTCAAGAAGATGAGTAGATTCGAATCATACTCATAATTTCTGAAACTTATACTCATTCATACTAATTTTTATATCGTGGAACCTCTACTCATATTCAAAGTTTGAAGTACTCATTGTACTCATACTTAACAATACGTATGATGTTGTTGATTTCGACCAGAGATCAGCAATGAGTATACAAAAAGATGAGTAGATTCGAATCATACTCATAATTTCTGATACTTATACGCATTCATACTTATTTTAATATTATACTCATGCTACTCATATTCAAAGTTTGAAGTACTCATAATTGATTTCGACTCTCATTTACAAGAATCACAAAATAAGTATGATTGGCGTACGAACACTACAATACTCACTAAAAGGTTATGTGTTTGCTATGCTTGTTGTCTTTGTCCTTTTCTTTTTTTGTAAATGCAACAACAACTAAGACTGTAAATTTTGATGAATGATTCGAATCAATCGAATCATTTAAAGGGTGTTTTTTATAGAGGTATAGAACTTTAAGTTGCAATAAAACAACAATGGATTATTCGATTGACATGAATTTTATTTATCCGAAAGATAATCTTGTGGCATTACATTTTAAATATGATTTCTGGCATATGACCGCCACTGCTGGTGCGAATGTAGTCCAATCTGGACGTCCAATTTTCGATGACTTTTTCCAACATTTGTGGCCGTATATCGGCAATAATACGCCGAATGTTGCCTTCCAAATGGTCAAGCGTTTGTGGCTTCACCGCATAGACCATTGACTTTACATAGCCCCACAGAAAGTAGTCTAGCGGTGTTAAATCACAAGATCTTGGAGGCCAATTCACAGGTCCAAAACGTGAAATTAGGCGGTCACCAAACGTGTCTTTCAATAAATCTATTGTGGCACGAGCTGTGTGACATGTTGCGCCGTCTTGTTGAAACCACATCTCCTGGACATCATGGTTATTCAATTAAGGAATGAAAAAGGTAGTAATCATGGCTCTATACCGATCACCATTGACTGTAACGTTCTGGCCACCATCGTTTTTGAAAAAGTACGGACCGATGATTCCACCAGCCCATAAAGCGCACCAAACAGTCAGTTTTTCTGGATGTAACGGTGTTTCCACATACACTTGAGGATTACCTTCATTCCAAATGCGGCAGTTTTGTTTGTTGACGTAGCCATTTAACCAGAAGTGCGCTTCATCGCTAAACAAAATTCGCTTATGAAAATCGGGAACAACGGTAATCTCGTTTTGGGCCCATTCGACGAATCTACGCCTTACTTGATGATCGTTTGGGTTCAAATCTTGCGCGAGTTGGATTTTGTAAGCACGCAAACCAAGATCCTTCCGCAAAATCTTCCATAAAGTGGATGGACACAGATCCAATTCCTGTGCTCGATGGCGGATGGATTCATTCGGGTCTTCCGAATGAATAGCAGCAATAGCTTCTTCTGTACGTACCGTACAGTGTCTCTGGGAATGCGAGTTATCAATAAGAGTAAACGTGGTGCGAAAACGTTCCATGGTTAATCGAATTAACTGCTCTGATGGACGATTTTATCGACGATAAAATGGACGTAGTGCGCGATACGTTTTCCGCACAGAACCATTATTTTCGAAATAAAATTGCACTATTTGCAAGCGTTGTTCAGGCGTGAGTCTATTCATGATGAATTGCCAAACCAAACTGAGAATAAATCACTTGACATCTGTTAAATCGGTCGCCATCTTGAAAAGTAATGCCAACTCAAAGTTCTATACCTCTGTAAAAAACACCCTTTATAAGTATTTTTCTAAATTTATGAATTTGAATGAGTAGGCTTATGAATCAAACATATTTCTTATGGTATGAGTTTGATGTCAACGTTGTACGCATACTCATTGCAAGTTGTACTCATAAATCATTGTTGTAGTGAGTACAAATGAATCAGTGTAGTTGAATTTCAATATTGTTAACTCATTCGTACTCAAAATTTCATGAGTACTTATGAGTAGCGAAAAAACGATTGATTGCTGATCTCTGGCGCCTACACTACCTGATGGCGACCTACTTACAGCTCGTGTGACAAAGAAGCATTCGTGTTTGCAGGCCTGACCTGATGATCAAACACTTTTAATATTAGGCTGGATTAGGGTCTCTTTCTCTCTAATCAGCTAGCTGAAGTATAATCGTGTAATACGTAGTTTAGGATAAAGTAAAGTTTAGAAATTATGTGTGAGAATCAAAGCCACAGCCGATATTAAAGTTCATGAGCCTTTAATTCTTGATTTCTGATTTGAAAAATATTTTACAGTGTAATTCAGAATAGAATCACATTTAAATTACGAAACATTCTTATAAGGCAAGCTGCCAGCAGCTTCACTTAAAATCCAATATATGTACATACGAGAAATTGAAAGTTCCCCCCAAAATAAAGTCCCAAAGAAAATTCATTACAACAAATGGAAAAATGAAGAAAATAAAAATCAAACGGCAAACAAACTAGAAGTAGGAAACAGAAACATTTCCCATCTTCTTCAAGTCTTATAATTTCATCTACAATTTGTACATTAAAGTGATGTACGTATGCGTGCGTACGAGCGTGCGTGCTTTTAGCCCCCTGCAACGTTAGACACATTATTGCATCAGAGTCTTCCTTTTTCCTGTATATTATTCTGTAAATATTCTACATGCCGTTATAGCTACCATAGATTTCTTTTAGTTTTACAAAAACAAAACAAGAAAAATGTTTTGTTTTATTTTAAGCAGATGCGCATGTGTGTCATATATTTTTTACGAGTCTCAACATCCTCAGTTTGTTGAAACACAGCAGAAAATAATGCAAACGGCCTCTGTCTTACAAGACTGTTGGTTTTCCGTGTGTCTACCAATAAGAAAATGCAGACGATCTGATGGATTAGTGTGCGTTTGAATGCTTGGCGCATGTCACTCGAAATGTAAATGAACTGCGATCTGACAGTGTTGCCATAGCTACATATTTGTATATTGTTAATGGAGTCGCCGTACTCTAGTAGGTAGTGTGTTGGCTTATTAGACGCGAGGCCATGGTTCAAAACCCAGGGCGGACATCTCCAACAAAACGAAATATGAAAATATATTTCTTCGCCGACTGCCTCTCGGCAGATTTCTTGGAAAAACTCGGATATCAAATAAAATTGCCATGAGAAGTTTCTCCAAAATCTGTCGTTCCGAGTCGGCTTTAAATTGTGTCTGTCTGGGATTTTAACCGTGGCCTTACGTCTAATAACCCAACACACTACCTACTAGACTACTGCGAGTAAGCTGTAGTCCGCCTGACTTAAATAAAAAAAAATTCAAAGCTTTCAGTTTTTTTTATTTTTGCATCGGTAAGATAATGTAGACCACTATTCTCATTTTTATCAGTTTCACTCGAAGGCCATTAAGTCACTGTGCTACCCCTAATAAGATTAACCGCTCTTTTCATGTTTGTAATTCACAAGTAGCCTGGAACTAGCCAGTACTTCAGAGATAACTGATGATGCCATACAATTACAGTAATCCCTCGATTTACGTCGCAGTTGGTTCTAAAAAAAAGGCGACGTAATTCGAATTTCATATTGGTCATACGACAAAATAGTATGTTTTTAATAAGGAACTTAAAAAAGTTACAGTATTCCCTCGTTTTACGTCGCAGTTGGTTCCAAAAAAGTTCGAATGGCGACGCAAATTGCAGTTAGAAGGAACAAAAAATTTGACGACGTAAATCGAAACAACGTCAATCAAGGCGACGTAAATCGAAGGATTACTGTATGTTATGTAGCCTTCATATCTTAAAGTTCTTATTTGTCTCTTAATTTTTCTGGAAGGTCTGAAATGATTTGTGAAGTGAACTAAAATAATAGAATTTAAAACAATTGGCCTGATCTGGCAACATATTTACACGGCGATTTAATTTCGATCAAGATGTATTCAACAAGTTGAGTTCATTTTGCTATGTAAGCAACAAGGGATGATTAACTGAATGTTAGGCTGCCTTCCAAAATGTTAGTTGCTTTGTGTTTGAACAAAGTATCGTGTTTCATAATGCCGCTGTACAAAATATATACAATGTATTCTATCGGGTCCGCCCTCTAACGTTTTTTTTTCAACTAATGCTTATTTCGTGAATGGTAACACTTAGCTCATGTCTGATTTGACAGATAATTAGTTTTATCCTTCCGCTGAACGAATATGCTTGTGTATACGCTTGAACAATGCTGGGAAATATTGCGACATTGCTTTGAAACACGCATACATTGAAAAGCCGACGCACCCAAAACGAGTCACTGTTTGGTTGGGATTGTGGTCCAGAGGCGTAATTGGGCCATTTTTCTTCGAAAATGAGCAAGGAGTGGCCATTACAGTCAATGGCGATCGTTATCGGCCCATGTTGAACGAATTTTTGGCACAAAAATTGAAGAGGAGGATACTGGCAACATTTGGTTTCAACAGGACTGCGCTACGTGCCACACAGCCGAAATGGCGCCCTGTTTTTGAAGATCGCATTATCAGTCGCAGAACTGATGTCGTTTGGCCACCTCGGAGCTGCAATTTGACACCGTTGGACTATTATTTGTGGGGTGCCGTCAAAGATAAGTGTTACGCCGACAAGCCAAAGACAATTGACGCTTTAAAGGATAATATTCGTGAAGCCATTGGTGAAATACAGCTGAACACAATCGACAATGTGCTTAAAAATTGGACCGATCGCGTAGGCTACTGCATGGTCAGCCGAGGCAGCCATTTGAATGAAGTTATTTTCCATTATTAACCGGAAGGATTGTACTTTCAAATAAAAAAGAAATTTGAGAAAATATTCAGTAGTTTTTTTTTAAAGCATTTTCAAAAAAAAAAAAAGTTATTTCAAAACGTCGTCAATGTGTATTTTTAATGCAGTCAAACAGCAATCAGGCATCGGATTTATAGTTGATGCATTGTTTGGTTACTTTGCATATATACATACTTTATACACAGTAGTAGAACTGCATACAAACTTTGTATTGATACATTTTGGAAGGCAGACTCAATATGTTAGTTTCTGTCAGACGAATGGTTTTAGACGAACGTCTGTTTGTATGGAAAACCCAAAGAAAATGAAGTGTTTTTTTTCTACAGTGTTGCATTATTTTGACACACATAGTCAAAGTGTTGCTACAGTGTTGTAATCGTATTGTTTATAGCAAACGCGCAGTAATCATTTCAGGCGTCTTTGTGTTTTGCGCCTTGACAAGTAATCTGTAGAGATGCAATTAAAAGAAATGTCACTCACGTCCAGTTCTATACCGAATCTCATATTTCTAAAAAAATTTACTTTCTTATTTCAAAGAAATTGAATTTTCACGAGTTCCGAAGTCAATAAACTTCAGGATTTATCTCCAGACTTTCTCTTCTTGTTTAGAAATTTAAAATCTTTTTGAAGACAAAAGGGAGGGGCGTCCAAACATTGTTTAAATATTTTTATTAGTGTTTCTAATAATATTTTCTTTAATTTTTTTTAGATTCGCCTACAGCCATGCATCAACAACAGCCTGTTTATAATGATCTGAATGCATCGTTTACCTCAGAAGGAACGGATGTATCTTATGACTCTGACTCAACATTTCACATCTTCAACGAATTGCAATACACTTTGCAAAAGCAGCAGCAGCTGCAGCAACAACAATCTTCTAATAGTGCGGCTATAAATATACAAAACCCAACGGCCAATGGCCATAATACGGGCATAATTTATGGTTTTCGCACTCGACATTTATCCTGTATTGAGGAAAATGATTCAGATTCGCTTCACTCATCGTCCATTCCAAAGCAAGCATTTGAAATGATACAAGATGTTGATGAGAAATTTAAAAAATTAGTTTCCGAAGAGGTCAATACGAGTAGTACTTCTTGGCTCGACACTGGCGAGGATGAAGTGGATCACATTATCATGATAGACGAGTCTAGATTATATGACACGGACTATTTCGATGAACTAAGCGCCAGTCAGTTTGCATCAAAGGATATGGAAGCTGATGAGCAGTTCATTGTTAACGGCAGTGAAGAGTTGTGGCAAAGTACAGTATCTGAACCGGTTTATCGCACTCGTTTTAATGGTGGTCGAACCAATATACCCGATATTATGACAACTTCCTGTTATGGTGCATTGAACAGTTCATTCGGCAGTGAAACGTCTGGACCAACTGGCTATTCCGAGCAGTCTACGCCCACTAAGGCCCCAGCCCAATGCAACAAACCGGAAGCAATTTATGCTACGCCCGAAAAACGTCGAGACTGTAATCGCAGTTTTGATTCATCGTGTCCCTCACAGTCCAGCTCATTGTATGGCGGTTCAATGACCTCATCATTGGATTTGAAATGTATGAGTCCTCCAGCTCTTAGCTTAACACGTAGCTCTACGAATAACCCTTTGGAAGTGTCAAATATTTCCATGGACAATTTAAAATCCGAGTGGAATTCCACAGGCGATAATAGCACAGCTTTTGTCAACATTTCTTCCGCTGAGGATATGACCGATGAATTGGCGGTTAAATGTATAACTGCTGCTGAAAATGGTAAGTCTTTCTAAATTCTATCGAACTTTACTTAGAATTAAAAGAGAATCATTGTAGAAATTAAAATTCTTTCAATTAATTTTGTTGAAATCTTTGAATCTCTTAATATTCGTGTGCTTCTTGCGAAAACCTACTTAATGCCCAAGTTGTTGTATGGCTGCGAAATTTTTGCTTATTGCGATTCGGCTAGTAAAGCTAGATTAACAGTAGTGTATAACGCGATTATTAGATATGTCTACGGCATACGAAGATATGATAGTACTTCTCGGTATTCGAAATTGTTATATGGTGTTGAGTTAATGGACTTACTAAAAATCAAGGCATTAATCTTACTACACAAGGTTATCTACACGCAGGAACCGTCTTATCTATTTAATCGGATTCAATTTGCAAGATCAAATAGAGGAAAACAAATCATTCAGTTAAGATATCGAACTTTGATATCTGAGTGGCAGTTCTTTACAAATACAATACGGCTGTGGAATTCGTTACCTAACTCATTACAAATCAATGGCAACGCTTTGCAGTTTAAAAAAATTTTATTTTCTAAATTCTAATGTAAAATTATTACATATTTACATGCATATATTTTCGTTCTTGTTTTTACATATTATTATTTCGATACTATTTGCTTTTACTACTTTAATTACTTGTCTTATATATATTTCATTCTTTGTAATAATATATTATATAATCACATACTGTAATTTAAAAGATTAATTTCTTGTTGTATGTGATATGCTACAGAATATATAAATAAATAAATAAATAAATAAATAAATAAATCTTTGTACGAAATTCTTAAACAAAAACAAAACTTTCTCCTGCTAAAGGGTGGGCCATTTAAAAGTTTAAATTTTAAAATGCAATAAAACAAAAACGGTTTGGAATTTTGCACAAAATTATTTTTTTTTTTGTGAAGTACAATTGTTCCAGTTAGAAATGGTCATATGGCTGTCGCTGCTAGTCTCATAGTACCTCGTTCGATCGGACCAATTTTCGTGCACATTTCCGGTTATATAGTGTCGTATCTCGGTAATGGCATCGCGAATGTTGGCCTTCAAGTGCTCAATTGTTTATCGGCATAACACTTTTCTTTTACGGCGTCACACAGAAAATGGTTCACCGGTGTCAAATCGCAGCTTCTTGGCGGCCAATTAACATTAACATTTCGGATAATTGAACGGCCATAAAACGTTTGACACAATTAATCGATTGCGGCATAAGATATGCCACACATCTGTTGAAATCAAACATCGTTCACATTAATGCCACGAAGAACGGGTACTCAGAAATCAGTTATCATAATACGATTGGTGTCTACTACATTGGCCATAATGGTTGCGCCGTTCTCATTTTCAAAGAAAGATGAGTCAATGATGCCTCCGCTGCACAAATGCGGCAATTTTGCTTATTAAAGTACCCACCAAGTTGAAAGTGAGCTTCACCCGAAAAGATGATTTTTTTTTAGCAAAGTCGACATCATCGTGCAGTTTCTCATTGGCCCATCTAGCGATGCGGCTTAGGTTAGGTTAGGTTATTTGACGTTGATGTTGATGTTGATGGATTTCTCACGCACGCTCTCAGCCACAGCTTCGGTATTTTCGGGTGTAAGCTCTGTACGAGCTCTGTCGACACGAACTGTCGAACTTTAGCAATAAACTTGCGTATACCGGGCACTAGTCGCCGCAGTCTAGTAGGTAGTGTGTCGGCTTATTAGACGTAAGGCCACGGTTCAAACCCCAGGTCAGAAACATCAAAACGAAAATATGGAAAAAATATTTCTTCAGCAACTTCCTCTCAACAGATTTCTGACAAAAACTCTGAGAGTAAATAAAATTGCCATGAAAAGTTTCTCAAAAATCTGTAGTTCGGAGTCGACTTTAAACTGTAGGTCTCACCACTCATGTAAAAAATTAATACGGTGTTCAGATATGCACCTTTATTGCTTAAATTGCAGTAAACACCATTACTGAGCTCAATATTGCATATAAAGTTCCAATTAATAATTGCGCCATAAATAAGCAAATTGTTATAATATTGAGTAAAATTTTAAATGCAGCACTGTCATACGTGTGTTTAGTCAGCATGTTACAATTATCCGAACACTTTCTCTTGATATTTGACAACTTATATGTCAACAACGACAAAAAAACTTAAAAAACAAAATAAAAACAATGTTGTTAAAACAACCAGCTGTTTTGTTTACCAGCTGTCAAATGAATATTGAATAAGCAGCTGAAATGCGTATATTATTATGCCTGAACACTTAAAATATTGTACTCAATTAACCGAATATTGACTCCATAAAAGTGCATATCTGAACATTATAACGCACACAACATAAGTGATGTGAGAAGCTAGACCGTAATTATGTATGTATACAGGGCACTGTTGGTCCTTCTCTGCGACCTAATTTTGTACGACATTTTCGGGCAATTTCTGACCGAATTATCTTTGTTTTGGTAATAAATTTCCAATAAATTCCAACGTTACTCAAGCGTAAATCGATTCATTACGTTCAGTGGAGATAATATACTGAATTTTGTGACAGTATAGAATAGCATAAGTATTGCCAGATGCGAAATAACCAATGATGGCAATATAAACCGATAAATGGCTCACGCGATATGCAAACTGAATCAAACGCAGGAATTATCTGTGAGTTAAAACACGTGGTATGTATGTAAGTGCTCTATTCTGAAAATTGAATTGAATTGCTAGATATTTTGACAAACATGGTTGATGAGGGTTACAAGGGGCGCGAAAAAAAACATCCAGAATTTGAAAACTGCCTGATAATCACAAAAAAAAGGAATTTGTGTTAACACTTGTCTTACAATTGCTGTGAGCATTGTGTTGCGTCTCGTCTAAAGAAAAAATTTTGTTTGTTTAGGTTTTAAACATTAGAACAAGTTTAGATAATTTTTTTGTTTTTGTTTTTGTATTTTCTTTGTCTAGAAAGAATAAACTTGTTTGGCAAGTGTTGGTCATATAGCCGCTGCTGCATCAGGTTTTAAACAGGAGTAATGCTTCTGTTTCTTTCCTTTTTTTTTGCAGTTCCTTTTTGATTGTGTTCCTTTTTCTTTGTGTTCCATTTAGTGTTGTTTATATTTGTTGTTATAAATGTTGTTTCCCTATAATAATTATTTAGTTTACTGCCATTACTTAAGTAATACTTAAAGGAATGAAATCATTATTGAAAAAATTTGTTGTATTTCAGAGAAAAAAATGTATTCGATAATTACGTTGTTACTGTAGTATATGTCTGTTTATCCATGTACAATAGAGTATACGAGTACTTTAAGACTCAATATTCAAAACTCTTAGATCTCTATGTCGATCATATAGTCTCATGCAATGATTTTGTTACGTTTTTAGCTTTCTAAAAACGTTTAAAATATGAGTTTTAGTTTTAGATAAACTCTTTATTGTTCGCACAATTTTATGTGCCACTATTCACAACTTGATGTTACAACAACAATTTGCTTAGTTCTTTATTCTTCTTTACACTTCTCCTTATAACGGGTGATTTTTTATCTATTATCTTCTTGGCAACACTGGTTTAAACAGCTCACGTACGTTTCGTGTTTTATTTCGCTGTCAAACATCTTCAGTTTGGTCTATAATTTAACCATGAATCGTCTTACAAACGAACAACGCTTGCAAATCATTGAATTTTATTATCAAAATGCGTGCTCTGTTAAGAAAGTTCATTGCGCGCTTCTTGCATTTTATGGTCAGTTTAATCGAACCACTGAAGCGGCTATTTGGGCTATTGTGACAAAATTTCGTACCAAATTTATATTGTTGGACATTAAACAACACGCTTACGTAGAGTGCGAACTGAAGAAAATATCGCAGCTGTATCGGCCAGTGTTAATGATGACCATCAATTATCGATTTGTCGCCGTTCGCAGCAATTGGGCCTCTGTTACTCAACAACGTGGAAAATTTTGCGGAAGGATTTAGGTGTGAAGCGTTTCGAAATAAAGCTGATGCAAGAATTGAAGCCGAACGATCTACCGCAACGTTGAATTTTTGGTGAATGGGCTCTTGGAAATTTGGCCGAAGATCCACTTCTTTATCGAAAAATTGTGTTCAGCGACGAAGCTAATTTTTGGCTCAATGGATACGTAAATAAGCAGAATTGTCGATTTTGGAGTGAAGATCAGCCAGAAGCATTGCAAAAGCTACCAATGCATCCAGAAAAAGTCACAGTTTGGTGCGGTTTATGGGCTGGTGGCATCATTGGACCGTATTTCTTCAAAGATGCTGCGAATCGTAACGTAACTGTGAATGGTGAGCGCTACCGTGAGATGATATTCAACTTTTGTTTGCCCAAAATGCAAGAGCTTGACTCGCATGACATGTGGTTTCAACAAGACGGTGCCACATGCCACACAGCACGCGTAACAATGGACTTATTGAGAGGCGAGTTCGGTGAACATTTTATTTCACGTTCGGGACCGGTCAATTGGCCGCCGAGATCGTGCGATTTAACGCCTTTAGACTATTTTTTGTGGGGCTAAGTTAAAGCTCTTGTCTATACAGACAAGCCCGCTTCAATTGACGCATTGGAAGACAACATTGAAGCATTTATTCGTGAGATACCGGCCGAAATGTTGAAAAGAGTATGCCAAAATTGGACTAAGCGGATGGACCATTTGAGGCGCAGTCGCGGTCAACATTTGCATGTAATAATCTTCAAACATTAAATTATATCGACCGTACTATCGATTCAAATGAAGTTTTCATGCATTTTTCTGAATTTTATGTGTTTTTTTTTTTGAAAAATTTTCTTATTGCTCTTAAAAAATCACCCACTAACAACTATTCGGTAGAACTTTACAACGGCGATCTTCAAACCACGACTGTTCTTTTAACATGCAACGCGTCTTCACACAATACTGACTGAATTCTTCCTACTCGTTGCCTGCTTTGTCTTGCCTTTTTGTATGCCCACGTAATCAGTCTGGGCACTCTGGAACTATATCGCGACTTTATTGTTGTTTGTGTATTTTGTTCACATTGCTTGTTATTCCGTTCTCGCTTACTTGTCTATCACCTTTTCTTTCATACTGATGTTGTTGGTTTACATGTAATAAGTTGGTTGTATTTGTTTGTGTAGTTTTTGCTCATTTTAATGTTAAACGATGTACACCGTTTCCATTTTCGTAACAAAATGATGTTAGCAGTACATCTCTAATTTGAGTCGCGTAAATCCAAATTGACTTAAGGTTTTGTTTGTAAATTTGTTTTCAATAGATTTTTAAGTGTTTCTTTTTTAATAATTATCGTTACGTTTATGTTTGGTTTCTTTCGTTTTGATAGGATCAACCATTATTCTTAGATTTCCGTTTTTATCTTTAATTTCATGTAAAGGGTGTGTATTGCCATTATGTATAGAATATAACATCGTTCCATTGTCCACCATCCATAATTGGAGTGCTTCTGAAATATCAAACTTTCTATGACTCTGGCGCACAAATCAAGCTGAATTTGCCCGATGGCTTGGGTTACGTTGGGTTTGAGGGCGGTTAGTGGATTATTAGCATACCCCTGCGACTTAAGAAAACTTCACAATAATATGTCTAACGGGGTCAAATTGCATGATTTCGGCGGCCAATTCCCATCTACTCCATGTGAGACCACTATGCCCTCAAATCGCTTGTTTTGAATATCCATTGTAACATGAATTGCGAGATATGTAGCGCCGATCTGTTAAACCACGTGTCATTAGTGTCCAGATCATAGTAAAAAAGATCAAAGTTAAAAGAACTGTCGATTCAATATCGTTCTCAAAGAAATATGGACCGTGAACGTCGCCAACGCAAATTCCGAGTATATCTGACATACGTACATGCATAATTGGTCATTACAATCCTTCAGTCAGGAATATGGACCTAGTTTCTCGCACCACTTATGTTGTGTGCGTTAATGTTATATGAGTGGCGTGACCTACAGTTTAAAGTCGAGACCGAACGACAGATTTTTTGAGAAACTTTTCAAATCTGCTGAGAGGAAGTTGCCGAAGAAATATTTTTTTCATGTTTTCGTTTTGATGTCTGAGCTGGGGCCAACACACTAGCTACTAGACTATGGCCACTTCCCGACATCTGAATAAACAAAAAACCCCCTTTTAAGCATTTGAGATATGGTTCTTTTGAATATCTGTTTTGATTTCAATTTCTCTTTTTGTTTCTTATTATTCCAAAGTATTTCTTTTTTTCAATTTCTTTTCTCATTATCGGTCTTTCGGTCCACAGCTTTGTCTGTCCTTCGACTTCTATGTACATTGTCTATCCCATATAATGAACCTTTTTTTCTTCTGTTTTTCTCTTTTAAGCTCAAGTATATGGTAAGAAGTTCTTTTGCACAAAAAAGTTTTTTTATTTCTAATTTGATTCTGTTTTTTTTTTTACTGTCTACCTGTATCCATTCATATGTAGTATGTACGTATTACGTACATGGATATGCATGTAGGCATGGTATATATTTAGAGAGGAGCATATAAATATTTTCCCATACATTGTCTACTGGTTATATGTACCAGGCACGACTGGGTTTGTGTTGTGATCTTCATTCAATATAAATTATGTTCCTGGTGCTGTGCAAAACTGAATTTAAACTGAAATTGTGTCTGCTGATCTTGTACTCCACTCCAAACCTTTCCAAAAAAAAAATGTGCCGTACGTTACATACAATCAGTAGGAAATAAGCAGAGGGTTTATTACGAAAATACTTGCAAAGTGTACATCATGGTTGTTTATTTATATGATATACAGTGTCTACAGTTTTTAAAATTTTAGTAGAAATACTCACAACGTGTTAAATATAGGGTGGGCCATTTAAAAGTTTTAATTTAACATGTTCATCGCCACGATAATATCAGAAAAATTTTCACATGGGCCACGGTAACTTTATTAGATAATTTAGTTAAAAATGTATCAAGGAAACCTAATGTATCACAGAAAAACTTTTTTGCCAAAATTCCCGGATAAACACTATTTTTTATGTCACACATATATGACTGACATGGCCCTATATTAAAACTTTTTTTATTTATTTAAAATGCGTATTTTACAAAAATAAATTTGTAAAATACAATTCCAAAATAGTGTGGACTACAAATCGCGTACATCAGGCATATATGTGTGACATGCCTCATGTAGAACTTTTTAGCGTCAGACACATATGACTGACATGGCTCATGCAGAACTTCTTAGCGTCAGACACATATGACTGACATGGCGATGAACGTGTTAAAAATGCAGAAAAACAAAAATGGTTTGAAATTATTCCAAATTTATACACAATTGTTCCGGGTAGAAATGGAATATTATTTCATTCTTATGACTACCGCGGCTGGCCTCACAGTACCTCATTCGATCTGACCAATCTTCGTGTACTTTATCGAGTGCAATGGCATTACGAATATTGAGCTGCAAATACTCAATTGTCTCTGATTTGTCCGCATAACACCTTTTTTAACGGCGTCTCACAGTCCAGCGGTGTCAAACCCCAGCATCTTGACGGCCAATTGACATCACCATTTCGTCTAATAAAACGGCCATTAAACGTTTGATGCAATAAATCGATTGTGGGGTGAGATGTGTGGCAAGTTGCATCATCCTGTTGAAACCAAACATCGTTCACATCAATACCATGAAGAGCGGGTACAGAAAAATCGGCTATCATGGTGCGATAAGTGTCTCCATTGACCGTAATGGTTGCGCCGTCCTCAGTTGCAAAGAAATATGGGCCAACGATGCCTCCGCTAAACAAGCCGCACCAGACAGTCAAGGGGGAATTGGCTTCTGTAAGACCACGTGTGGGTTTTTTGAGCCCCAAATATGCCAATTTTGCTTATTAAGGTACCCACCAGGATGAAAACGAGCTTCATCCGGAAAGATTACTTTTTTTTTGCTATTTCCGACGAATTGTCTTTGTTTTGGAAGTAAATTTCCAATAAATTCCAACGTTACTCAAGCGTAATGGGCCAGTTAGCCGAACTTAACGTAACGTAACGTACCTTACGTTCGCTTTTAAAGATATGGAGAGCAATGTAAATGCTTACCGAAACGGTCTCTCTCGTTAATAAAGCGGAACGATCTGAATTCGTTCACGTTTTTACGTGAAATTTTTTTTTGGCAAAGTCGATATCATCGTGCAGTTTCTCATTGGCCCAATAAATCCTAAAGTTGCTCAAGCGTAAATCGATTCATTACGTTCATTGGAGATAATATACTCAATTTTGTGAAAGAATAGAATGACATCAGTATTGCCAGATTCGAAATAAACGATGATTCGAATTTAAACCGATAGATGGCCCATCCTACATATATGAAAAAGATACAAGAGGTCTTTACTACCAGTTTTGTTTTGACGTAAAAATATTGTGTTGGCATATATAAACAGACGGTGTACATACCCTTTCAGCCATAGCTACCATGCGACTGTAATACCGACATTTTTGGTGTTACTGTCTCTCAGTGTTCTCTCTCAGTGTTGTTCTGTGCTATATTTTCCAAATATTTTATTTCATGTTTGCAGTATTTGTAAATATTTTCAGTCATGACTTCTCCCTTTTCTTTCACTCGCTTACTAACAATTTGCACGTGATTTTCATTCTGTAACTGACATTATCTGTATATGACGGTTTGTCTGGTCCGTCGATGGTGTGAATACTCCAATGTCTCTCCCTTTACAATCCAACTGCATATTCTAAATGATGATCAATTTTAGTGTTTTTTGTCTTTTGCTCTTTATTTCGATGCTTCATTAGGTCTACCTGAATACGTATGAGGAAGAGTTCTTGCTTCATCAACTTTTTTTTATTATTTTAAAGACAAGTTTTGTTCAAGTTGGTCAACTTTACAAACATTTTTAAATTCATAATATTTCTCTTTTATTACCAATTTTTATTTTTTATTTTTTAATTTGATTTATAAGTTATTGTCATACGTAGATACGTACTTATATCTTCAAGTTTGCATCTTGACAATATAAATGATCGTATCATGTTTGAAAGACTGGAAAAAGATTAAAAAAAATATTTTTTCGTTAAAAAAAGCACGAGCTTTTTATATAAAATTCAATCAATTTGCTGGTTTTATGCTTTTTCAACAGGTTTTTGAAAGGTTACGCCTCGGAGTTAATGGAGTGTTAGGCTAATTTTGAAGTTAGAGCTCTATCGCATTGGGTTTGCCATATAAAACTTTGTTTGCTTTTCTTGTTTAACCCAAAAATGAATTGGTGTTAGAACCTAAATTGTTTGAAATATTCAAGACTCGAACCTATTCAACACAGTTGAGGCTTGTATCCCCGGATATAACTGTAGCACTGAAACTTATGCAATCTAGAATTTTTCTTTAAAATGTATTGAAACTATATCGAATATACATCCAGCTTTTAAGCGTTTCCCGCTTAGAAACGCGAAAAATTATACCTCATATTAAAAAATTTACTTGAAAAGAATTCATTTATATACACACGCTTTGTGGCATCTTTCTTTCCAAAATTGATCCTGTCCTCTAGTTCCCTAACACGTGCGATTAAACGTTTCTGGATTTCTAGAGCCATTTGCAGCCAATATTCACTATAACGCCATATTTATTTTTTTTGGAAAAATTAGTAAAAAAAACTATTCCTCATGGTTTTATTCTCCTTGAGGCTGTAGCTTCAGAAACCATCCAGAAGCCATAACCAACTAAGGCAACGCTATCTTAGATATTTAATTCCTGATAAAAAACCTACAATCCACCAATGTTCACTTCTCGTAACTTGTAGAGTTCTTTTTCAACTAATCTGACCTGGTGCAAATCTCGGGCGAGTCTACGGCTCTGCCTAGTTAATGCTACACCAGGACTCTTGACTATGCCTATAAAGTCTGCTGTGGATGCATCTCTTTCAGAAATTGTTTTGCCTGATCCCGAAGTAACACGTTGACACAGAAAATTACAACATCGTTCACCACACCGAGCTGTAGAAGATGATCAAAGCTCTCTCCTACTAGGTGGACAGTAATCGGACAAATAGAGTTCTATCAGATTCAATGAAACGCAATTATTTGCTCTCAACTACAGGATTTCGATATAAGAATTGAACTTTTATTAGCACTGACCTGGAAGTATTTTTGAAAGTGCTTATATCCGAGGAATACTGTAATTAGATATGTATTAGTGTATAGTTAGCTAAATACTAAGTTACTAAAATAATATTTGCTCCCGTAACCAAAATAACGATCTGGAATACACCCAATTTTGCCAATAGTTTGGAAAGCAGTAGTCCTTCGAAAATCTATGACACTATTTGTAATAAACTAATGGCAAATGCATGATTACGTATTAGTTTGCTGCTTTGGTTTTATATAAATAATCCTGAAAGTACCAAAGAGGGCATTTATGCCGCAATGCAACTCTGCTTACTATAGCCCCATCACTCATGTTCAAATGTCACGTAAAGACGTGAAGGAATTCTGTTTTATACAGATCGTTCCCTTTTACTAACGAAAGACAACGTTAGGGTAAGCGTTTACATTGCTCTCTATTTGCAAAAAATGAACGTACGGTACGTTACGTGACTTTACGTTACGTTCGGCTAACTGGTCCATTATGCTTGAGCAACGTTGGGATTTATTGGAAAATTATTTCCAAAACAAAGACAATTCGTCGGAAATTGCAAAAAAAAAGTAATCTTTTCGGATGAAGCTCATTTTCATTTTTGTGGGTACGTTAATAAGCAAAATTGCCGTATTTGGTCTTACAGACGCCAATGGACCCATTACGAGTGACTGTTTGGTGTGGCTTGCAGAGCGGAGACATCATTGGGCCATATTTCTTTGAAAATAAGGACGCGCAATCATTACGGTCAATGGAGACACCTATCGCACCATTATAACGAATTTTTTTGTAACCGCCCTTCATGGTATTGATGTGAACGATGTTTAGTTTCAACGGGATGGTGCAATTTGCCACACATCTCATGCCACAATCGATTTATTGCGTCAAACGTTTAATGGCAGTTTAATTAGCCGAAATGGTGATGTCAATTGGCCGCCAAGAAGCTGCAATTTGGCATCGTTGGACTGTTTCTTTGGGGCGCAGTTAAAGAAAAGTGTTATGCCGATAAACCAGAGACAATTGAGCATTTGAAGGCCAACTTTCGTTAAACTTTTAAACCCTATATCATTGGGTTACACTAGCCTCTAGACATATTTTTCTTCACTCCAAAGTCAATAACATCCGAAACTTGCATACAATAAATTTGGCACTTGGTCGTAACGTCATCTCGATCACATTGTCCGCGCTTACAGGTCATTGTGTAATGGAAAGACACGCGGAAAGAATGCAGTTCCCATCTAACGACTTCTGCCGTGGGTACAGATCCGCTGAGGAAAAGGAGACTGTTATCCACTTTCTTTGTCAATGCCCATCTCTTACGAGGTGCTGATATAAGTTATTTGGCGCTCCAATACTTGTCAGCGTGACGGAGCTATCATCTATTGATGTCAGGGATATAGCATCGTTTATCAAACTTTCGGGCTGGTTTTCCAGCGGAGGGTAATCGTGCTCTGAATGGGCTGACCATCTTCTTCTTTTTCCCTGGTTTGGAACTTGGTCAGTACAGAGACTACGTTCACCTGAGGCTTCACAACGGGCCGCTATGCGTTCTCAAGTGAGCTTTTGATATCAAAGCTACCACTCCAACCTACCTACCTAGCAGAAACCCCACTTGGCTTACAAATTTGTTATCAAATAGAATCCAATCTTTTTAAATGAAAACATTCTTATGCTCTTGAAAGATTATGTTCAAATTTAGTAAAATAATATCAGCCTATGCCAACAATAATTGATTGAATGTAAAGAATATTACATTACGCATCCTAAATACCACCACACTTCTTCAATTATTTTTCCATTACTTCCATTTGATTATCTTTACCATAAGCTATGTCACCATATATACATACATATGTACGTCTGTACGTACATATTTTAACGGCACATGTGGTAGATATTATGTGAAATATTTGTTATCAAATGAATGTGTGCATGTGCTCTCATGTTTATTTTCAATGTGACTTCTGTGTCAATTGTTTCAATTTCTATACGATTCAATATTATATACGCTGGCTGCTACCTGATTTCTAAAGTCATTTACAAGATTAATGTGTTATGATGTGTGCATTACTCCTTTAGTACTGCTTCCTATACAACTTCCATATACAGTGAGCGCCATAAGTGAGTTAACACCCACTATAATTTTAAATTTTCTATTTTGTTCTTAAGTATAAAAAAAGTTCCCTTATCATGAATTGTTTTCTTGTTTTAACATTTTAAACGTTTTTATTTTTGGAAATTTATTCGACTATTTACTTTTATTTACTATATTTACTTTTCCCTCTATCCTAAGAAAATGAATTATTTCATTGGTGTTCACTCACTTTTGAGGCTCACTGTATATTTATGCCACAATATCTAGAACAATCAAACAACAACAATAACAACATAATGTAATTAAAGCCAGTAATTTTACACGATAAAAAACACATTCAATTACAAAACCATAACGAAACCCATCAAATGATGTGAATATCCTTGAAAGTAATATTATCGCTGCATATACTAGTACGTTGGAAGAAAATTAAAACCACACCATACCGAAATCCATAAGTAAACCTCAAAAATACCTGCATTTAAAACCAATAAATCATTCTAAAGAATAAATCGTAAATGAGAAATTGAAAAATACAAAGCCATGATGATGATGATTTTACAACGTCAATCAGTAATAAATACTGCCTACCTGTATTAAATCATAGCTTATCTCTACTTTGACATTTTTGTTTTAACAAACAAACTAAACACATACACACACACACATACACACATACACACTAATTAAATGTTAGTGCAGCCCTACTGTGAATAGAAATAAAAATTTGATATTAATTACTATCAAACTATAAAAGTTTTATTTGATCAAACCCAACTAAACTGGTATGTCTTGAACAGAACATAATAACTACCACCCTATAACCAAGAGTAGTAGCAGTAGCCCAGTAGATAGTGTGTGACATGAGGCATCGGTTCTAATCCCTGGACAGACATCACCAATAAAACAAAAATATGAAAAAATATTTCTTCAGCGACTTCCTCTCAGCAGATTTTTGACAAAAACTCGGAGAGTAAATAAAATTGCCATGAAAAGTTTCTCAAAAATCTGTCCTTCGTAGTCGACTTTAAACTGTAGGTCCCACCACTCATGTTCGAAATAACACACACAACATAAGTGCTGTGAGAAACTAGGTTGTAATCCTGACCAAAGGGTTGCAATGGCCATGAGCGAGAGCTTTAAATTGTATTACAAATTTCAAATTAAAAATGGTCTCCGAGATGTTATTAACATCGCGTTGCTCTAAGCTGAAGTCAAGTCAGCTACGCCATCAAATGTGTCAGTTTCATCAAAAAATGCAGAATTGTTGGGATATACTAACACGTTACAATACACGTTTGAAAGCTGAAAATAAATTTTAGTAGCCGCCGTAGTCTAGTAGGTAGTGTGTTGGCTTATTAGACGTAAAGCCCGGGTTCGTATCCCAGGTCAGACATCAAAACGAAATATGAAAAAAAATATTTCTTCGGCGATTTCCTCTCAGTAGATTTCTGACAAAAACTCTGAAGAGTAAATAAAATTGCTATGAAAAGTTTCTGAAAGATCTGTCGTTCGGAGTCAACTTTAAACTGTAGGTCCCGCCACTTACGTATAAAATTAACGCACACAACATAAGTTTTATGAAAAGCTAGGTGGTAATCCTGACTAAAGGGTTGGAATGGCCAATTATTCAATGTGTTCCGCAATAAACACTAAGTCACGTGAAGTTAAACTCAATGGACATAGCTTACTTGTATCCTATAAGCTCCCATTGTAATACCGATATTACCTACTCCTTCGTAGAATTATAGCTCCTGGTTGGCTTCACTCAACCATTCCGAGAGTCTTATGAACGAGTAAATTTATCTCACAACACCTTTGGCTAAACATGTTTTATCATTAAATTCTGGGTGCCCATGAATTGTTCTTCTCAGGTTCGATGGTCTCTCCTTCTTCCTCGTCATTGCTGCAGAAGGTGTTATGAAGTAATAATAGTCTGGAAAGAAGGCGCACCAACCCTTTACTTGGACTTGGTCGTAACGTATAGCTTCGTTTATCAAACTTTCGAGTTGGTTTTACAGCCTGGGGTAGTCGTGCTTTAAATGTGCAGCCCTTGCGCTGACCAACTTCTTTTTCTTCCCTGGTTTGGAGGAACTTGGTCAGTACAGGGACTGCGTTGCCCTGTGGCGTCACAACGGGACGCTATGCGTGCTCAAGTGAGCTTTTGGTATCAAAGTTACCACTCCAACCTAAACTTAAACCTAAACATAATCCTAGTCTTCTAGCGTGTACACCCAGCCATCCGTGTCTTTTAATCACTGCTGTTGGGTTCCTCAGATGAAATATCGATAGGTTCAATACAAATTCTGTCCTACATATACCCAAGTCCGGCTAGATCTGTCTGCTGTCTCTACCAGTGTGATCTTTATCGCATCTTATCTTTGCCAATGAATGAAGTTTTTCTTGGTGCCAGCTTTAGCTCATGAGTCAGTCTTACTGTTATCCTCAAAACCGGCATGCTTGAATCTAAGGACTGGTGTTCACATCCATCAACGAGAATTAAATAACCGCTTTGCTATCGATAAATATGTACCGATATATTCTGATACCGAATTAGCTTGGCGACAGTTTGAGTATTATTATATCAGACCGGAAAGTACTACAGTTATCTGACAGTGCATTGAACGATCTAATATTCAGCAGTTCTGAAAAGCTACCAGCTATAAAAGAATATATCCGGTATCTGCGCGGCAAAACCAGGATCAAGGCTATAGGTTCAGGTATCATGTAGTCGATACCCAAGATGTTGGCATGATCAAAGCTTTAGTACTGCCATGCTCATATGGCGTTCAGTCTTATTGCCACGTTCGCTGCCATTTGTTTCATCAACATGTCAGCCAGTTAAGCGTTCTTCGATGGTCAAGTTGGTCGTGTGCAGAACTTCGAATGCCGAGGCCGTGGGTTCGGTTCTCACCAGACTCTGGATGTTTGTGATTGTTTGATCGTTTTGTACGACAGTATGTATGATTAACTACAATAGAAAGAAGAAAATGAGAATTATAACTAAAACTCAATACTTGAAAAAGAAGTGACGAACGTATATACACTGGTCTTTAGAATAAATAATTGTCGCACACTACCCCCGTTCCTTTCTCCTAGCACTATCTTTCTTATATTCCAACACAATGTACAGCATGAATAAGAGTTATCTCCTGAGTGTTGACATAAAAAAACAATTCCTTGGATTATTTAGTCTAAGGGCACCTGTTATCGTGATCGCCAATATTATCATAACCTGCTCAAACATGTTTCCTTTTCTCTAAAGCCAACCACCAAATCGCGGCCTCGTAAAATATAGTCTGTTGGATTACAAAGGTGTATAGCCAGTATACGATTTTAGAGTTAATAGCCCAGTTCTTGCAACAATAAAGAACAATTCGATTGCCGAAAACTCTAAATGTTGCGCTTGTAGCCCAGGCTATGTTCTAAAAAACCAACTAACTATAGTTGAAATAGAAATTATGAAAGAAGTGAATGATGTAACTCCTATACATCAGCCTTCTAAAGGATATCTGCGAGACAAACAATATATCAACAACCTCTAATAGGTCTAACTACGTATATAACATATACAATGTAGTAAATGGGGTGCACTTGATACAAACAACTGTTTGGGGAATTCACTGTCATAAAAAGTTTTGAATACTTTCATTAACTTTAAGAGTACAAAATCACTGTAATTACCGTAAAGTATCTACACTTATCGGCCTCATTTTTCCGTCTGCGCGGGAAGGATATAATTTCAAAGCTGGTTACTCACATGTTGCTTTTGCAAATTTCCTACTATAAATACCAGGCTATACATAACAAAGAAAGCAAAGCCTTCTTTATTTAGGAATCACGATCAGAAGCTAAATGAATATGAGAGATTTTTCATTATTGTAGGCTAAATCAGTGTCAAATAACTGTAACGGTATACCAAAATATCGGCCTTTCTTTTTTTATTAAGAAAATTCAGAAACTTACCATTCAAACAGTCTCAAGCGAGCTTTTTGTTGGAGAAAGAAAGTTAAACTTAGGAACTGAAGACCAATTATAAGCTGAATCAAAGACTGCGAGACATATACATTAGATTTTTGATTCATAAATAAAATTGTATAAGACAAACAAAAAACAAAATAAAAACAATGCTGTTGAAACAACCAGCTGTTTTATTTACCAGCTGTCAAATGAATATTGAATAAGCAGCTTAACTGCGTATATTATTATGCCTGAACACTTAAAATATTGTACTCAATTAACCGAATATTGACTCAATAAAAGTGCATATCTAAACGTAGTATAAGGCTCATATGAGCCGTTAGCTCCTTATGTACGTATTTTCTAGAACAACGACACTTCACTCGAACTTGCAAGCACTCTTCATGTAAATAAATTACACCTAGTTTAGCTTTATTTTTAGTGACAACAGTCATATACAAACATTATTGTGTCACATGCATGTAAGATATGAAATTTCAAATGTTTTTATTCTAAGATTTCAAAACACACGAATACATTGAAAAGTGAAAATTGATAAGAAGATATGAAATAAACATGATAAGGGTAAAATGTAGGTATGACCAAACGAAGTATGAATGACGGACGGATCATTATTCCGACATTAACTCATTTTTGTTAACACGATTTACTAACAGATATTTTCAAATCTTAAGCAATGCCTATGTAGATACGAATATGCACCAAGAGAATTACTAACAAATGTCAGTCACTCTTACTTTCCTACGATCAAAAAACAAAAATTTACAATTTTCCTCTAAATTGATAAGTAAATACGCTGGCCTTCTTAAATGAGCGTTGAGGAAACGTATATATATATATATATATATATTTATAGTCTTTGGTTTAATGTTACCAGTATTCACTGGGTACTCAAATGCAGAGACGATACACGTTGTGGAATGTATTTTATTGGTCTCTCTCTACACTTATGAGTTTGTAGAGTTTCTCGTGGAGAGTTTATTTTTACGCTCACAGTTGTTCTCTTTAGTTGGAATATGTATCTCAAACACTTGTTGAATTTGTTCGTTCGTTCGTTCGTTCTTCTTTTGGGGGCATTTTTCAATGTTTTGATGTTGTTACTGCAAATCAACAAAAAGTATCTTGTCAGTACGAAAACAATAGCTTAAGCTTAAACAACGTGTTAACGGTTTAAACGACAAGTCCGCGTTAAACGTTTAAATGTTTAACAAAAAACGCGTTAAAACACACACACTATCACGAAAAATAAAACCCGTAGAGTTTAAAATATTGAGTATCTATAAGATACTTTAAGTATAAAGTAAATAATAAATCATAAAAACAACAAACACGCTTAATACAATACAACAACAAAAATGCTGTGAAATATTAAAATTAAGAAAACAAAAAAAAAAACAACGAATATATGATCTTGAAAAGAAATCAATTTTAAAAAATAATATTTTAAAGCATTCAGCAGCATCTATTTTAAATTGAAATTTATTGTTTGCCTTTTAGAATGTTTAAAGCAAACAATTGAATGCTAAAAAAGTAAATTGTTACTATTTTTCTGTGTGCAAATAAATATACATACGAGTTCATTAAGTATCTCTTAAAGTTTATGTAAAGAAATACATACAAAATAAAGAAAATTTACTAAAGCACAAGCAAGAGTTCATCTCTAATGAAAGCGAAAAAGAATATTTAATCGAACGCAAGAAATAAATCAATGAGGAAATGTTAATGAAAAAATTTAAATATTTAAAAGATTCAATCAATTATACGGTTTATTAGTTTGTAAATTAATTAAAAGTTATTAACAAAAATAAAACCTTAAACATCATGATTGCATATGGACATGCAAATATTTTTATGTAAAATCATAACAAAAGTTTTTTATTGTAAATTGTCACTTGCATTGAAAAATAAAAGAAAATTATAAACAAGATTAAAAAGAAAAACAAGATGTGATAAAAAAAACGAAAAGAAACATGATGAATTCCACTTCAATCAATCACTTAATCAGTTAAGAAAATCTACAAGAAATAACAAAACTGATGTGTAATAAAACTACATACAATGAGTGCCAAAAGAAACTACACACTAATAAAAATATACATTAATAAATTACACGGTGCTGCAGTGAAAATACACCCAAGTAGCTACATAGTCTAACAATACCCTGCGCAAGGATGACACGCAAAATCGTGAAACGTCCCACATTTTTTTTTAGTCGCCGTAGTCTAGTATGTAGTGTGTTGGCTTATTAGACGTAAAGCCAGGGTTCGAGCCCCAGGCCAGGCATCAAAGACAAAATATAAAAAGTATTACTTCGACGACTTCCTCTCAGCAGATTTCTGACAAAAACTCTGAGAGCAAATAAAGTTGCCCTGAAAAAGTTTCTCAAAAAATCTGTCGTTCGGAGTTCACTTTAAACTGTAGGTCTCACCACTCATGTATAAAATTAACACACACAACATAAGTGGTGTGAGAAACTAGGGCGTTGTACAATGGGTCAATTCGACCTCCGGGTACTGTACTTGTCTTAATTGACAAGTACACGTCCTCGAACCTAACCTAAATACATAGTCTAAGTTATTGACTACGTTGAGTAGAACTCAAAAATACTTTTTTGTTATTTTTTTCTTGAACCCTGGTTTTATTTGACAAAATCGGTTTTTTTTTTGTCTTTTCTCACAAAATTATTGATTACCCAAATATGTTTGAATCTATTTTAAAAATCCAGAGTTTTTTAGAAAGCAGAGAGATTAGCTTTTCAAACGGTATACATAAACATTTTGTTCAAACTTATATGTTATGCGATTTGATGAGGTAAACTTGGCAAATATTATTTTTTTTCCAAGAAAAATAAAAAAAGTATTTTTGAGTTCTACTCAACCTAGTGAGTAACTTAGACTATGTAGCCACCGGGATATATTTAATTTTTTTTTGTATTTTGTCGCATAGTCTTAGCGTTATATTTAATTTAAAATTATTCCCTTGCCAGTTTTTAAAATTGAAACAAACAAAAAATTTCGTAATATTGTCAAATTTTCTTCGGGCACTCTCCTTAAATGGTAAATGGTGATTGTTAGAACTTTATAAATAGTGTACAGTTTTTTACGCTCACATATGTGAACATAATTAAGTTTTTTGTTTATTTTTTTTTACTTTGTATTACAAAATAATAATATGTGCCTTTTACATATGTATGTATGTATGTATATGGTATATATGTATGTATGTATGTACCTGAGCTAAGCAACCATGAAATCATTGGTAACTAATCAAGTTACATTTGGATCCATTAATTTTATGAGCTTTTTTTAAGTAGAAAAAATAAAATTGAATTTAAAAAAAATATGTATAAATAAATATACATACATAACAAACTTAAAAGCAAATAAATTTTAAACGGAATATTACAACGGAATAATGTATGGAAATTCAATCTGCTAAATTAATTGCCTTTAATTAAAAAAAATGTGTTTGTAATTAAAAATTCAATGCTTCGACTTATGTAAAGTTCTTAAACAAAAAATTTTAAAATTTAAAAACAGCAGAAAAAAATTTTAAAATTTAGTTAAAATTCTTAAATTTCAAATACACAGTATTAACAAAAATGTGAAACTCAAGAAAAATGTAAATAATTTTAAATAAAATTAAAAATTAAAAAAAAAAATACTTAGCATGCAGTATTAAAAATTATTTCAATTAAAAAAAACAGAATAATAATAAATTGTTTTCATTCCCTAATAATTTAAAAATTAAAAAAAATGTTTGAAATACAAAGTAAAAAAAAATAATTTTATATTATTTATTTACTTGATCTATGGTAGAGAACTTGTATTATGTTTACAATTTATAATTGAAATAAAAATTAAAATCATAACAATGAAAACAGAAATAATATTAAAAATAATCTACTATATTAGGGACTGTGTGTTTGACACTTGGTTTGCTACGCTTTGTTAAAAAATTTTTGAATTATTTATAAAAGAATAACCAAAAAAAAAAGAAAAAAAAAATATGTTGTTGAAGAAATAATTCAATGTTCATCAAAAAATAATTCAAAACAAATTTGCTACACACTAATTTCTTGGTTTCTTCTCCAATAACTTAATTTCCGATATTCCATCACAGCGTATAAGTGGGTGACATCGTCTGAGTGTTAAAGAAAAGAACAACAAATATAAATAATTATATATAAATATTATATATAAATGTAAACATAAATACAGTTACTATAAATAATTATTGAATATTAAATATTGCAAAATAGAAAAAGTGCAGAGAGGGAATACAATTCGATTTATGTTGTAATTAAAGTGATTTTAAAAGCAATTAAATTATTTCATTGAAATAATGAATAAAATAAGATTTTAATATCATAAATTTAATGAAAATTTGCAGTATTTAAAAAAAATAATATTTAAAAATAAAAATAATATTTAAATAATATGAAAACTTAAAACAGATCATCAAACAATTACACAAATTTATATAAATATTAATTATACTTGAAACAAGTGCAAATTATACGAATCTTTGGTTCCTTTTATTTTTAAATTTTTATTGTTATGTTTTTTTTTTTAATTTTTAATTTATTTTTGTGTTAAATTAGTTAAATGTTAAATGAATTCAAAATTAATGTTAATAACAATCACTAATCAATACTATAATATAAGATTTATTCTGTTTGTATTGCTTGCATTGACCAAATAAATGAATAAATAAATCAAGTAATTAATTAATAATAAACTTAAATACAAAATAAAAACCGTGAATTATTTAAAAATTAAAATAAAATATGTAATAATTAAAATCATTTAAAAATAGTATGAAGTGCCATAAATTAATAAATTGAATATCATTGAGGAATGTCAGCCCCTTTGTGATATTAATTCGGAATACGTTGCTGCAAACCTGGAAAATGAAGAAATAAAATAATTAAAAAAAAAATAAAAAATTTGGTTTTAGAACAAACAAAAATGCAAAAACTCATGAAATAATTTAAATTCTTATTGAACACAATCCTTTATCGTAATATATATTGAAAGTGTAACATACGGTATGGAAAGCAATCTATAATGCACAATGGCTTAATATTCCGAAAACCATACTTTGATTCACAGATGTCCATATAATTTGTTTTACATAATAAAAAAAATTAAAAAAATATTCAAAATTGAAAAAAAAACATTAAAAGCAAAGAAGTATGAAAATGTTATTAAAAATAATTTAATGTTCCAACTTTGAGATATGAATTTGCAATATGCACAGCCCAAAAAATAAAATTAAAAATAATGTTCACCATTTTATTAAAATGGATCTCGATCTTAAGGTCACAACACACATTGCACATGGAAGAGTGCCCTAAAAATTTTTGAATAGGAATATAAGACGACACAAAGCAATCTGCATTAGCACATGGGTTAAAGGTTACAGAAATTATATCGAAACACTTTAACCATAAACAAAACAACTTATTATTGTTTAGGCCATGTTCATGCCGGCCATTATGGGCCATACACTTTGTGCAAAATAATTTGCCAAAAGTTCACAGCAACATTGTGTATCTTATATGATTCAAATAATCTTCTAAACATTAAAAAAAAACATTGTAAAATAATACAATAAATACAATAAATAAATAACACGCATACAGTCAAAAAACCATCAATAACGATTACGATATTATTTCGATAAAACGAAGACCGATAATAATAATTTTATAACAATCGGAATCGATAGATACATGTCTACAGCGTTTTAAATCTCTAGAAGTTATATCTTTTTCTTCTCATGCAATATAATTTGTCATCGGACTTTAAGAGTTTGAATTTCGCAGTTATTTATACCCTCCTCAGTTGAGTATTCATTGCTTCGCATTGAATATTTCATTTTCAAGATTTGTGGTCGTATTTTTAATACTGTCCACAGTATCATTTTAATTCAACATTTTAAAATTTTCAATATGACCTAATGACACAAATACAGTCAAAGAAAAAAAGTCTACATACACTGGTGTAATTTTTTATTTTTTTCCGATAATTTCTGTCATATTTTGTTCTTCAAACATTCTTGATTGTAAATGCCTTAAATAACTCTATAAACATCTTTTTCAATTCAATTCAATTTCAACGGGAAAAAATTCTACATACAGCGATCTGTAGATGTACCGGAATGAAACGAGCGTTTTTTTTTAACAATAATACTGTTCGTCTTTTGAAGGAATTTTCTTCCTCGTACGAATCGTAGTACTGTTCAGCCAATGCGTATCCCAACGATGAAAACAAATAGTATTCGGAAAGAGCCAAGTCTGGTGACTACTGCGAGTGGAGTAGCAGCTTCCAACCTAATGCTTTGATTGTATCTTTAACCGGTTACGTTTTGTGTGCAGGTGGTTTATAATATTACCTTGCTTTGATACAACCATTCTGATCGTTTTTCAATCAATGCAGGGTTAAAATCGAAGGGTTCAGGGTTCAAATCGAACATTTACTGCCGTTAGCGATATGTATTAACGATTGCATACACCTTTCTGGTAACACCAGACATGCTACATTGTCTTGTCATTGTTGTTTATCTGGTTTTGCAGCCAAAGTTGATGCTCGTCCCGGATTAATACATGATTTTTTCAGTTTAGAATTCTGAAAATAAAATTCATTGTTCATCGTCAGTAACAAGTCGATGCAAAATATATTTTGTATCGTGTACTTGAAGCAAAATTTCACAAGTTATTTTTCGACATCTGTCTGTCATTTAATTCATGTGGCACCCATTTGCCTAACTTTCGGATCATTTCCATAGCTTTTAAACGATCAGAAATTGTTTCCTGTTCAACATCTAACATTTCTGTCATTTGTTTCGGACTCTAAGTATCATCATAATACCAAATTGTCTTCAAACTTTTTCGGTGGTTTTCCACGTTCTTCATTCTCTCACATTAAAATCGTTATCTCTGAGCCTTTGAAACCATCTCTAATTGTTGCCCCAAACAGCATTCAAAACGATGCTCCAGCACTTTTCTTTAAATGAAAACAAAAAAATTAAGGCTTTCCGTAAGTCATCATTTTCTGGTACAAAATTCGTTATCCTTAAAACATTGAAAATATGTACATACATACATACATAATTGGTCATTACAACCCTTCAGTCAGGATTACGACCTAGTTTCTCACACCACTTATGTTGTGTGTGTTAATTTTATACATGAGTGGCTGGACCTACAGTTTAAAGTCGACTCCGAACGACAGATTTTTGAGAAACTTTTCATGGCAATTTTATTTACTCTTAGAGTTTTTGCCAGAAATCTGCTGAGAGGAAGTTGCCGAAGAAATAATTTTTGTATTTTATTTCGAACCCTGGCTTTTCGTCTAATAAGCCAACACACTACCTACTAGACCACGGCGACTTCTGTTTATTCACTGATTTGATGTATACTAGATGTGCTTGACAGATTCCATTGCCAATAAAAAAAAAAGTTTCGTTTGCAATAAATGTTCCTCATACGGTGTTCAGATATGCACCTTTATTGTGTAAATCGCAATAAACGCCATTATTGAGCTCAATATGTTCTATAAAGTTTCAATTAATTATTGCGCAATAAATACGCAAATTGTTATAATATTGAGTACAATTTAAAATGCAGCACTGTCATAAGTGTGTTTAGTAAGTATATTACAATTATCCGAACACTTTCTGTTGATATTTGGCAATTCAAAAGTAAACAACGACAAAAAAACAACAAACCAGCTGTCAAATGAATATTGAATTATGTCTGAACACTTAAAATATGTTACTCAATAAATCGAATATTCACTCAATAAAAGTGCATATCTGAACATAGTATTAGGGAGACATTTGTATCTTAAAGCTCACTTCACGAGGGTATATCTGCTATACTAGATTGGCTTGAATTTTCTAATAGAACAGGCTTTCATTTAAGAAATTATTTTTTCAGAAACAAGGCCTTTAACTTGAAACAATTTGCGTATTTATAATGCAAATACAATTGTATTTATTTTTAATAAAAACTTTTACAAGTCATTTGCAATTATATCGCATGAAATAATTAAAATTTTATTTTTTACTTGACTTTTTATTGTAATTTATTGCTTTTTCAAATTAACATGAAGTAAAAACATACAATTTCAACTAAATTTCCATAAATTTATTGCACATTTTCAAATGAAATGATCGTGTAGAATTTCTTTGTATTAAATTTTAAATAAATACGTATTTTTTAAGGCAATTAAAGAGAAGTTGTGCTGCATATTATTTTCAATATACATATGTACGTAGATTTCGAGTTGTTTATATGTTAAGATAATATTCGTACCAATGTTGTGTTACATGCCAATCAGAAGATTTTCTAACAAATTTAAATTCGAAAATTTAACAACTTTTTCAATCTACAAAAACACTGAAAGTATTCTATAAGGTGGGCCATTTAAAAGTTTAAATTTAGAAATTCAATGAAACAAAAACGGTTAGAATTTTTGCAAAATTATTTTTTTTTGTTGCGAAGTATAATTGTTCCGGCTGCCGAGGCTGGCCTCACAGTATCTCATTTGATCGGATCAATTTTCGTACACTTTTTATGGAGTATGGTGTCGTATCTCGGCAATGGCATCACGAACGTTGGTCTTCAAATGCTCAATTGTCTTTGGTTTGTCGGCATAACACTTTTCTTTAAGGGCTGCCCATAGAAAATGGTACAACGGTGTCAAATCGCAGATTTTTGGCGTCGAATTGACATCACCATTTCGTTTAATTAAATGGCCATCAAACATCGCACCATCAATGCATACCAAAAAATCGGTTATCATGGTGCGATAGGTGTCTCTATTAACAGTAATGCCTGCGCCGTCCTCATTTTCAAAAAAAAATATAGGCCGCTTTGTAAGCCGCAACAAACAGTCACTCGTAAAGGGAACCTTGACTTCTGTAAGACTACGTGTCGATTTTCTGAGCCCTAAATACAATAATTTTTCTTATTAACGTAACCACCAAGATGAATGAGCTTCATTCGAAAAGATGATTTCGACATCATTGTGCAGTTTCTCGTTGGTCCTTTAAATCCCTACGTTGCTCAAACATAAATCGATTTATTACGTTCAGTGGAGACAATATACTGAATATTGTGAGAATGATTCGAAATAACTGATGGTTCAAATTTAAACCAATAGATGAATCCCCCTATATCTGTACTAGTTTATTTTATTCTAACTAATTTAATATTTCGAAATTTTATGACGAGGGTTATAAAAAAAATGCAAAACATTGCTCAAAACTTTGAAAAATCTTACAGAATTAATCGTTTATCTCTTACTTCAAACAAAATCTTCAGAACGTGATTAGACTTGGCATAAAAAAATTTCTCTCATTAACAAAATAATATTAAAACAACAAAAACAAAAACAAATAATAAAAACTTATTTAAAAAACATAAAGAATAAAAAATCATAATTTTTCTATTTTATGGAAGTTTTATTAGTAAAAAAATAAAAATAAATAAAAAAATTATGCTTACAGAGGCTAGTGGCTTGTCTTAACTTCACTTCTTAACTTAACGTTCACATTTTCCTATTCCCCTAACGAATAAATGAATGTGTTGAGGTTGAGACTGAGTATGAGTTTGAGTATGAGTATGGTGTTGGTGTCGTGTCTGCCAAGATTTTTATCTCTGCCAGTAAAAAAAAAAGTGAAGTGATTTTAATTGAAGTTTCTATACAGTTGGAGTTACAATAAAAACAAAAATAATAAAAGAATTTCTACATACATATGTACATATATTGTGTATATTATTACTTACAAAATATATGTTTAAAAAAAAGAAGAAGACGAATATTTATAAATAATAAACAATAATAAAAAAGTATTTTATTGACAATCAACTGATAAGCCGGTACACATAAATACATACATATGCCATATAATAGATAGCAAAGAAGTAGTGTGGTTAAAACGTTGAATTATTTTTTTATTTTACTGTAGAATTTCAAAACAGTCTAGAATGCTGATTGTTTTCAATTAAACCACAACGGCAAACTAATCAATAATAAATATTTATTAATTTAATTAAATAAAAAAAAGAAAAGAAAAGTAGAGAATCTGTAAAGCTATTACACTGACAGGCAGTAACTGCTTTATCTATGCAATGTAGTGAATACGTTAGAAGCGTACTTACATATAAAAAAAATTTTATTTCTATGTGTTAACAAATTAAAAATAAAAAAAATATTTTTCTTTATTTTTCAATGCAAGTGTAAATACTTAATACTTATCTGTAATATAAACTTTTAAATAAATTTACAGTTAAAAAATTTTATTGTATAGCCGAAAGTCCATACCATCCGTTACATGCGATTCTTGCATTCTATGCGGTTTTTATTGCACGTTACACACATCGCGTTATATGCGACTGGCTTTTTGTTTTGATCAGCTGTTGCGGGTAGCAATTTTGTGAAAAATGGAAAATCAAATTGTGATTTTATAAGAATTTATGGAATTAATTACATGTTTACAAATTTATATACAAGGGTCCGCCAAATATTTTTTTTTTAAAATGCTTTAAAAACAAAGCTACTGAATATTTTCTCAAATTTCTTTTTTTATTTGAAAGTACAATCCTTCCGGTTAATAATGGAAAATAATTTCATTCAAATGGCTGCCTCGGCTGCGATCGGTCCAATTTTTAAGCACATTATCGATTGTGTCCAGCTGTATTTCACCAATGGCTTCACGAATATTGTCCTTTAAAGCGTCAATTGTCTCTGCCTTGTCGGCACACCACAAATAATAGTCGAACGGTGTCAAATCGCAGTTCCGAGGTGGCCAAACGACATCAGCTCTGCGGCTGATAATGCGATCTTCAAAAACAGGGCGCAAAACATCGAGTGTAGCTTCGGCTGTGTGGCACATAGCGCCGTCCTGTTGAAGCCAAATGTTGCCAATATCCTCCTCTTCAATTTTTGTGAACAAAAATTCGTTCAACATGGCCCGATAACGATCGCCATTGACTGTAACGGCCACTCCTTGCTCATTTTCGAAGAAAAATGGCCCAATTATGCCTCTGGACCAAAATCCGCACCAAACAGTGACTCGTTTTGAGTGCGTCGGCTTTTCAATGTATGCGTGGGGGTTTTCTGTGCCCCAAATGCGACAATTTTGCTTGTTTACATGCCCGCCAAGATCAAAATGAGCTTCATCTGAAAAGATGATTTTTTTTTGTCAAAATCGGCATCTTCTGTATCTTCGATCGCAGGCCCACTTAGTGAAGCGAAAACGCATTGGATGGTCAATTTCAACTCCTGAAACAATTGGACTTTGTATGGCGTCATGCCAAGGTCTTTATGCAAAATTCGTCTCAAAGATGTCTCCGAAATGTTCAATTGTTGAGGACGACGGTGAATTTATGTTGATGGCGCTTCACGCACACTTTCTGCCACAGCAGCAATATTCTCGCGTGTACGCACTGTTTTTGGCTTTTCACGCTTTGGTTTATCGATGAGGATGCCAGTTTGTTTCACTTTTTTCACAAGATAACGAACATACGGAGCTGACGGTGTTTCTCTTCTTCTAAAATCCGGACGAAATTTTCGCACACATTCTGCAACATTACCATGATTTTCAAAGTAATGTCGCAATAGTTCCCAGCGTTGTTCAAACGTATACACATATTCGTTCAGCGGAAGGATAAAACTAATTATCTGTCAAATCAGACATGAGCTAAGTTTTACCATTCACGAAATAAGCACTAATTGAAAAAAAAGACGTTAGATGGCGGACCCGATACAAGGCTTCAAAAGAACGCAAGACAAGCGTTTTCAGTTAATTTATCCTCCATTTTTCTTGTTTACAAATTACTAAATTCAAAAGAGATGACACTCAGTATATAAAAACAATCGATAACTAGTATACAAATTTTGTTCATGAAAGAAATGTGTTAAAAAAATGTTATTTAATGTATTTTCCTCTTAAATTATTAGTAAAATTTATCATGAAATATGTTTTTATTAATATTTTTATAATGCAAATAAAAAATGCAAAAATAATAATGAACTATTAATATTTATCTAAACATATTTATCGAAACCATTCACAATAGAATATAATTTGTCATCTCTAGTACTACAAAACAGCTGATATTTTTTTTTAGCAATGCATGAGTCGCATAAAAAAGTAGAAAGTAAATCTGATTGATGCATTCTATGCGTCTATGCATTTTCTTGTGTAACTTGCCACAAAACAACAACACAGATTCTATTTTTTCGGTATACGCATGTAACGCATGGTATGGACTTTCGGCTTAAAATTACTGTAAATAATTATAATCATAAAACAAAACAACAGAAAAATGTTTAATAAAATTAAATAAAAAACAAAAAAATCTTTATTAAATGAAAATAAAAGAAACCCCAGGTAAATAAAAGTTTACATTTACCTCCATAATGGTGTTAAGAAATTCAACATGAACAAAAACAACAACAACAGTAACCATAATAGCAACAATAATAATAATAATAGTGGCAACGACAACGACAAAACCAAAATAGTTTAAACAAAAAAACAACACAAACAAACAGAGAAATGAATTAAATTTCCTTTTAAGAGTAACAAGAATTTAATGATTTTCAAATTGGCTGTTAAAACGTGAAGAAAATAGAAAAAAAAAGTGGAAAAAAAGAAAAGAAATAAAGAAACCGGTCCATCCCGGGACTAGTGGTGGATGCAAGAAAACCAACTTAAAAGTAACAGTAGTAGTCCAACAGGCAGCAGCCAACAGCCAACGGTGCACTGACAACATTCAAACAGCAAAATAAACATGACAATTGTCAGCAACAAATGTAATGACACCAGTAACGGAGGCAATGATCTTTCTTAAATATACATGAGCAATGAAAACAACAACAACAACAACAATGTGTTACAATTCAGAAAAAACAAACAAAAAAACATAACAAAACAAAACAAAATAACAACACAAATAAATGATTCACATATTTTTCTGTAAAACAAAGCGGAAGAATAGAAAGCAAAAGAGAATAAAAGATTAATAAAATAAAATAAGAAAATACAAAGAAAAACAACACAAAGAAATCCTTTTTGAAAAAAGCCGCTTTAACCCGTGTAAGGGAACGAAAACTCAAATGAAAGTGCTAAAATAAAAAAATAAATAAAATTAATCAAAAAAAATAATATAAAAAAGAGTTTAAGCCAAACGAAACGAAAACATAAAATAAATATTTAACAACAGCAACAACAACAAATTACGCACATAAAACAAAAGATTAAAAAACCATTAAACCATAAATAACAACAACTACGATAAGTGTAACACAAATCCACAAAAAAATTAAAATTCGAATCCACATTGTATACTGTGAACTGAAGTGTTTCAAACTTCTTTATTTTTTTGTTTTGTTTTTTGATTGAGATTCCACTGTTCTCTCATAACATCTTTGTGTTATACACACAAACGTATACAAAATAAAACGTCAATTAAGTTTAAAGAAAGAAAAAAAGGAATTTTATTTCTCTTTTGTTCTCCCAACCACCATCATTATTGTCTTCGTAAAAAAGTCTGCTTAACATTCAACATTCTACATGGATCCACTGTCCTTAAAACTTGATAATAATAACTACAACTACAATTGCAACAAAAGCAACATTTTCAATAATAACAACAATTTGAGCGAATTTCATTTTAACAACATCTTCAGCAGCAGCAGCAGCATCAGCCACAACAGACACCATCATTGTTGTCTGGATACATACATACACGTTCGAATATTATCAGCATCGATATTTTATTTAATCGCCCGTTTAAATTTGCCCGATTATGTCCACAACGAAGGATAAAATAAATTTTCAAAATACTTGGAGTTGTAATAAAACAACTGGTCGTCGTTCTGGAAGTGGGTATAGCTGCAGTTTTTTAGGTAAAATTTTTAACAACATCATCATTATCATCATCATTATGATGTCATTTACTTTTATTTCATTTTATTTTGTTTTATAATCGTAATTGTATGCATTATTATTATTAATCTCTTCCAGTGTTAGTTTGGAATTTGTTTTTTAAAACAATTTCTTTGCCTCACATAAGCTCATGTCTCTTGTACAACATATATTTATGTACATACCAGAGATCAGCAATGAGTATATAAAAAGATGAGTAGAATCGAATCATACTCATAATTTCTGATACTTATAGTATGAATGCGTACTTATTTTAATATCATGGAACCTCTACTCATATTCAAAGTTTGAAGTACTCATTATATTCATACTTAACAACATGTATGATATTGTTGATTTCGACTATCCATAACTCAACATTTACAAGAATCATAAAATAAGTATGATTCACGTACCAACTCTAAAATGCTCACTAAAATGTTCTGTGTTTCCTCTAATTGCTGCTCATCTTTTTTGCTTATATATAATTTTTCTTTTTTTCAATAATTAAGACTATATTTTCATGAATGATTCGAGTGATTTATAAGTATTATACATAAGATTTTCCTAAAGTTATGAATCTAAGTACCATTATTACAACTTGCCGTTAACAAAATGGAGGATTTTAACGGGCAGATAAATTGTTTTCCGTTATTATGAGTACCCAATAAGATAGAAGTGATCGTTAAGCTAAAGGGAGGATCATCATACCTTTAACATTTAAAGGTCACTTTATGTTTGTACTTGCCATACTTATATATTATTTTCATTATGGCAACTTCAAATTTAAACAAAATGAGCATATAGAACAAAAAAGCAAAGACCTCGGTTGCCACTACGTTAAAAAAAACTTGGATAATTGAGCAGTTTTATCGACATTGTTCCGGCACTGCCATATTTTTGAAAAATTTTATCTGTAAGTTGTAATAACGAAAATAAGTTAAAGGTAACTTTACAGTTCCCTTTAGCTAAAGGTACCTTTAACTAAACCCAAGTTTAACGGCAAGCTGTAATAATGGCCCTAAATATGTAGGCTTATGAATCAAACATATTTCGAATGTTATGAGTTTGATGTCAACGTTGTACGCATACTCATTGCAATCTGTACTTGTAAATCAACGTTGTAGTGAGTACGAATGAATCAGAGTAGTTAAATTTCATGAGTACTTATGAGTAGCGAAAAAACGATCAATTGCTGATCTCTGATGTACACTCTGCATCTTCACTTTTTTCAAAACGATTATTTTCAGTGAATTCAGAAAAAATTGTGTGTACTTTTCTCATTTGTTATTCCTTTGTTTAACTAAATTCTTATTTGTTTAAAATTGGAAACAAACTTTATTTAATTACAACACATTTGCAACTTGCCCTTAAAGTTGGATTTAGTAAAACGTAACTTTAGCTAAAGTGAACTTTAAAGTCACATTTAACTTCTTTTCGTTATTACAGCCAACTGATAAATAATAATAAAGTTCAGATTTTCAAAAGTGGCAACGACGAGATTCTTTTCTTGTTATGTCTGCTCGTTTGGTTTATATTTGAAGTTACCATATTGAAAATAATGTTGCCGTAGTCTAGTAAGTAGAGTGTAGGCTTATTAGACTTGAGGCCACGGTTCAAACCCCAGTTCAGACATCTCCAACAAAACGGAATATGAAAAAATATTTTTTCGGAGACTTCAACTCAGCAGATTTCTAACAAAAACTCTGAGAGTTAATAAAATTGCCATGAAAAGTTTCCCAAAAATCTGCCCTTCGTAATCGACTTTAATTTGTAGGTACCGCCACTCATGTATAAAATTAACACACACAATATGAGTGGCGTGAGAAGCTAGGCCGTAATCCTGACTAAAGGGTTGCAATGACCAGTTATGGATGTATGTATGTAACATACAACATACATTCTACATACATACGTAGTAGGCAAACTTGCTGATTATAAATTTTAATCAAATTATTTTTGCGTAGGCTTTTTACTACGAATTTTTTTGCAATACTGCGATGGTATTTTAGTTTCTGGTAGGAAACATATTAAAAAAGTTATTTTTCCTTAGAACTAAACACAACCGAATATCAAATTGTGCACGAACGTAATAATTTTGTTATTTTATTACAATTGTCTGTATCAATCAGTGCTCAGCAATATTGATCTTAATATCCACAGAAGAAATTGCTGCAAAGGTGAATACCTCATTTCATTGGTTGCCATTTTAAAGACCTTCATTTCCATATAATTTTCCATGAATCTTAACGTTGATATTGTAGTCTAGTTGATCATAATTATCATAATCATCTTTGCCTGCTTATTATTCTTATTTTATACGCATGCCTAGCGTTGTTGTTTGCTGGTACAATTAACGTCGATAATTTTTTATCGTATTTTCGATGCTTGCATTGCGTTTTGTGTAGTTTGTCTAGGGCTGCCTGTTTAGTTGCATTTGAGTTTCTTTCTTCACTTTTTAATTGGCTTGTGTCTTTATGCAGAAACTTGTAATAAAAGGTTCCCCTTTTTTGCTCGAATAATTTTACATTTCCATACCTTTACAATCCATTCTGTCTGGTTCATGGTTTTAGTTCATAGATTCTACAAGTATTTTTTTTATTGTTTGCAATTTAAAGCGTCTCATTTAAGGGTCTTGCATACATATATCATATATTGTGCCCAAATATGGAAATATGCATACACAGCTGCAACCAAAATTATAGCAATAAAAGAAAATATTTTAAATTTTTGAGATCAAATTATCATAAAAAGATTTAGGGCCATTATTACAATTTGCCGTTAAAGTTTGGTTTAGTTAAAGGTAACTTTAGCTAAAAAGAACTTTAAAGGCACCTTTAACTTCTTTTCGTTATTACAACCTTCAGATAAAATAAAGTTAAATTTTTCAAAAATATGGCAGTGCCGGAGCAATGTCGATAACACTGCTCACTTAAAGAAGATTTTTTAAAGTGCAGTGGCATCGAAGGCTTCTCTTTGTTGTAATTTCTTATTTAGTTTATAGTTGAAGTTGCCATATTGAAATAATATTTATGTATGGATCTTTAATGACACCTACAGTTAAAAGTCAACTCCGAACGTCAGATTTTTGAGCAAATTTTTCATGACACTTTTATTCACTCTCAGAGTTTTTGCCAGAAATCTATTGAGAGGCGGTCGGCTAAGAAATATTTTCTCATATAGTGCACGCTCGCTAATGTGAACTAATTAAAACTGGAGTTGTTCACTTTTGCGAATTGTTCGCATTTCCGAATACCGAAAATTTTAAAACAGAATTATACCATCTTTTAAACAAAAATCGTTATTTATGATTTTTTTTATTTTTTTAGAATTTTTTTAGAACACATTGTATAATTTAATCTTTACAAACTTTCTTCACAGTATCTAAATAGCAATTGAAGAATAAATATGCAAGCAGATGTATTAACACATATATATATATATGTACACCTAAAGCAGGGATTCCCCCAACTAATAAACATAGAATTTTAACGTTTTAAATTGAAAAAAAAATATGTTCAAATTATTGGGCTTTTTACATTTTTTCATATTTTAGAGTAGTCAATGAAGCAAAAAAAAATGTTCACATTAAGCGGTGTTCATATAATGCGGTGTTCACATTAGCGCGCGTGCACTGTATTTCGTTTTGTTGGAGATGTCTGAGCTAGGCTTTGAACCATGGCTTGACGCCTAATAAGCCGACACACTACCTACTAGACTGCACTACCTACCTTTTTATTATTTAAACATTTTTGTTCACAAGGAATAGTTTGCTTAACTGTATGAAAAGACCCTATTTTACCCTATTAGCCAATGTGCGTCACATCGATGAAAACAGATGGTAGGCGGAAGGAGCCACGTCTGGTAAACACAGCGGATAGGGCAGCTGCTCCCAGTCTGATGCTTAAATTGTATTCATAATCGATATTGCTTTGTATGCAAGCGCATTGCAAAATGATCTTGCCGTGTTGTGTTGTCCATTCTGGTCCTCTTCCGATCAATGCGTTGTTCAAAATGATATATTGTGGTCGGTAGCGATCTGTATTAAAGGTTTTACCAAGTTTTAGGAGCTCGTGGTACACCACACCTTACTGGTCCCATCAGACATACAGCATCATTTTCCTGCCGAACTGATCTGGTTTTGCAGCCGAAATTGATGGTTGTCCCGGATTAATCCTTAATTTTTCCCTCTAAGACGCTGAAAATGTTATTTTTCGATTCGATGCGATACTGATTTTCCATCCTGTCTTTGAAGCAAAATTTCACAAGTGATTTTTTGTTTTACCATTTGTCTGTCAATCAATTTTCCAAATTTTAACATTTTCGCCATTTGTTTCTGACTGAAACGTTCTTCATTTCCCATAGCAAAATCGTTAGCAGTCGAAACGATCTATGTCATGGCCACTTCCTCTCAACAGATTTCTGACAAAAACTCTGAGAGTAAATAAAAATTGCCATGAAAACATTCTCAAAAATTAAGTTTACTATTAACAATTCAAAATAATTAAAAAAAATATTAACCGAGTACTATTAACAATCCTTGCCAGCTTGACGGAGCTATCACCCATTGATGTCAAGCATATAGCTTCGTTTATCAAACTTTCGGGCTGGTTTTCCAGCGGAGGATAGCCATGCTTTTAATGTGCTGATTTTTGTGGTGACCAATTTCTTTCCTAGTTTGGTGGAACTTGGTAGAACATGAACTACGTCTATCTGCGGCTACACAACGACCGCAATGCGGACTAAAGTGAGCTTTTGGTATCAAAGCTACCACTCCAGCCTACATTCCAACTATTAACAATACCAATCTGAATAGAGTCCATTTATTTAGGGGGTTATTTATAGGATATATGTATGTATACTATCTGCAGAAATGCTAATCCACATTCAAATGAATGAAACCACATCATAATAAGTTTCCATTGTCAGTGAAGAAAAAAATACTTCCAATTAGCACTTCTTTGTTAATCTTTGTTTCAGATATCACACTCAGTTTCAAAAGGTTTCTTCTTCGTTTATTTCATTGTCTAATGCCAATGCTCATTAAAAACTACTTTCAATCAAACGCCCATGTGGAGTTCCTATGTATTTTAAGCTCTAATAAAGCGCAGACTAAATCCCCATAAAATTTGTCTAATAAAACATAAAAAATTTAATTTTTAAATAATCTATGCCCAGATAAAAGAGAACGAACGAATTGAAAACTTTTAGGAAATGGTAATAAAAAAAAAACAGAAACAAATGATTTCCATGTTACACTGTTACACTGAACAAACATACAAAGGGAATTCTGTGTTTAAATTCCGTGTTGAAAACAACATGAATTAGACAATCATTTACCAATAAAATATAAAAAAAGCAACAAACAGCGTGAAAATGTCTGACCGCCGAAAGACCACCACACCATTGAAGCACAAACTAAGCTGAGGTTTTAAGCATAAAATATTAACGAAATTTATTAACTTTTTTTAAATAACAGAGAAAAATTTCATTAAGATCTTTAGCACCTCGGAGATGATGGCTTTAGAAAAACTAAGCCACTATCTTCTATTCATTAAAAGAAAAATACAAAGAAAAAGTCGTCTTTCTTTTCTTTTCTTTTTTAATATTTCGAGTTCTTTTCTTCACAAATGAACGAATGTGGGTTATTCTTGGAAAATTTACAACAAATTCAGTCGAAGAAGTAATAAAACGTCAGGTTTTTCTCTTTTTTTTTTTGTAGTTACGATAACTGAAATGGAGAACCCACTCTGTTTTGTTGTAAAATAAATGAGTCATGTTTAAGTCGTTTATTACTTAAGAATGTTTCTAAGAATCTTGTATTAATTGCAATATTTTTAATGAAATTCATATGCTAGGAAATCAAGTGAACACATGTCTTTGTAGCTAACTTCCGTTCTGAAATAAATATTGAATTTAAAGTTTTTTCCTTAATGTACTCATATTGCTTTTGAGCGCTGCAAAATATCATCACATAGCCAGTGATATTATGATACCTACCAGAGATCAACAATGAGTATTCAAAAAGCTGAGTAGATTCAAATCATCCTCATAATTTCTGATACTTATACTTACTTTAATATCATACTCATAGTACTCATATTGAAAGTTGGAAGTACTCATCGTACTCATACTTAACAACACGTATGATGTTGTTGATTTCGACCAGAGATCAGCAATGAGTATTCAAAAAGATGAGTAGATTCGAATCATTCTCATAATTTCTGATACTGATACGCATTCATACTTATTTTAATATCATATTCGTCCTACTCATATTCAAAGTTTAAAGTACTCATCGTACTCATACTTAACAATGTGGTCAGTATCCCCTTAACAATACGTATGATAATGTTGATTTCGACCAGAGATCAGCAATGAGTATTCCAAAAGATGAGTAGATTCGAATCGTACTCATAATTTCTGATACTTATACGCATTCATACTTATTTTAATATCATGGAACCTCTACTCATATTCAAAGTTTGAAGTACTCATCGGACTCATAATTAACAATACATATGATGTTGTTGATTTCGACTCTCCTTTGCTCAACATTTACAAAAATCACAAAATAAGTATGATTTGCGAACGAACACTACAATGCTCACTAGAAGGTTGTGTGTTTGCTGTGGTTGTTGTCTTTGTCTTCTTCTTTCTTCTTGTATTGTAAATACAACAACAACTAAGACTGTAAATTTTCGATGAACGATTCGAATCACTCGAATCATTTATGAGTATTATTAGTATTTTTCTAGAGTACGAATGCATCAGAGTATGTAGTTGAATTTCAATATTGTTCACTCACTCATACTCAAAATTTCATGTGTACTTATGAGTAGCGAAAAACGATTCATTGCTGATCTCTGATACCTACCTCCTGTATCACTTTATTTTATTTCTTTTTACCGTTGTTTTCTTGCATGTTTGTAAATTGTTTAATTTTTTATTTTTCTTTTCTTTTATTTTTCCTTCTTCTTTTTCTTTGTTGGCTTCTTGAGGTCAGTGTTAAATGTAAGTGGTTATTGTCACCATTAGAGCCGGTTTATGTATAGAGTTGCCATTCTAGCAAAGTATCTCTTTAGAATTGAAAACAAACAAAAACAAAAATACAGAATCTTTAAATTGTTTCTACAAAATCTTTTCTTTTTTCTTTTCTTCAAATTCTATTCTTTTCCATAAAAAAAATTTAGTCAAACTCTAGCAAATCAAATTTAAATTTTATTAAAATGAAGAAAGGAAAATTCAATTAAAACTGTTTAGTATTCAAATATCTGAACGACAAAAGAAGTTTTTTGTCTTTTTACGAAATATTCGAAAAATCCATTGAAACTTGGAAAATCCCTGCTTTTAACCACAAGTATAGGTTGGGAAATTTAAAAGTTTAAATTTAAAAATGCAACAACATAAAAACGCTTTGAATTTTTGTAAAATTAATTTTTTTGTTGTGCAGTACAATTGTTCCGTCTGTCGCGGCTGGCCTCACAGTATCTCATTCGATCAGACCAATTTTCGTACACATTTTCGAGTGTATGAGATCTTAACTCTGCAATGGCATCACGCATGTTGGCTATCAAATGTTCAATTGTCTCTGGTTTGTCGGCATAACACTTTTCTTAAACAGCGCCCAACAGAAAATAGTTCAACGGTGTCAAGACGTAGCTTCTGATCACTGACATCACCATTTCCTCGAATTGAACGGCCATCAAACGTATGACGTAATACATCGATTGTGGCATGAGATGTGTGTGGCAAGTTTCACCATTCTGTTGAAACCAAACACCTTTCACATCAATAGCATGAAGAGCGGGTCCAAAAAAATCGGTTATCATGGTGCGATAGCTGTCCCCATTAGCCGTAATGGTTGTGCCGTCTTTATTTTCAAAGGAACATTGGCCAGTGATCTATCTGCTCCGCAATCCATACTAAACAGTCATTCGTAATGGGTACATTGAATTCTGCAAGACCACGTATGGGTTTTCGAAGCCCAAAGATGAAAAAGAACTTCGTTTGAAAAATTGATTTCTTTTTTTTTTTTTGTAAAATCGACATCATCGCGCAGTTTCCCGTTGGCCTAATAAGTCCCAAAAAATTTTAATCGATTCATTACGTTCAGTGGAGAGAATATACAGAATATTGTGGCAGAATAGAATGAGATAAGTATTGCCAGATCCGAAATAACCGATTGTTCAAATTTAAGCAGATAGATGGCCCACCCTATACATAATATAGAATATAGACTCATATACATTTGATATGTAACACTAAATCGAGTAAATCGGGTTATCTATTTACTAATTACAAAACCTACCGGTCTGGCAAGGAATAGGCAAGATTATAAAGAAATTTTAAAAGAGTAAAATTGTTTCAGATGCGGCCAGGCCTAAGTACTACCAAAAATATCGTTTGTCAAAAATTACTCTGGATGAAGCGTAATTTTTTGACTAGCAGTTGAAGATGATAAACTGGCCGGTAGTGGCTTGCACAAGAGCCATGAGCTACACGACACAACTGATTTAGGCTTTATTGAATGCGTAATTTTCAGAGAGTAATTCATGCTAGTCGCTGTAGTCTAGTAGGTAGTGTATCGGCTTATTAGACGTAAGGCCACGGTTCAAAACCCAGGTCAGACATCAAAACGAAAACAAAAAAATATTTCTCCGGTGACTGCCTCTCAGCAGATTTCTGACAAACTAATTTCTCAAAAATGTGTCGTTCGGAATTGACTTTAAACTGTAGGTCACGCCACTCATGTATAAAATTAACACACACATATTGAATGGTTTGAGAAGTTAGGTCGTAATCCTGACTGAAAGGTTGTAATGACCAATTATGTATGTGTTATTTAATTCACGCTATTTGAAGCCATTCGATTTTCCTTAGAATCTACATTAAAGATCCTGTTCTTACTGTGGAATTAAGGACACAATCTATCTTAAAGGTAAAATTAGTATTTTCTTCTGTTACGTTTCGCATCAGCTGTTTTATAAGTCGTCATTAATTTCTCTGTTCCGTTCCGTATGTGCATTAAATATACAAAACAGATACGGAGCATAATAGAACGTAAAGACTAAAGCCCCGATTAGCCAAACGACCACGGAACGTGGATTCATTTTTAGCATATGAAGAGCAAAGTAAATGCTTACCCCAATTACATTTCGGATCGTATTTTACAAACGAACGTATGTTACGTTACCTTCCGTAAACTTTTGGCTTAATTCTACCCTAAGTTGGAGTATTTGCAAACCAACATTCGTCAAGTTTACGCTGTGATATCACAAGGTATATGCGAAAATGTAGTCAAAAACTGCTTCAAAAGAGTCGAATGCAATTCAGAGGTGATACTTTAGATGAGAGTGTATTGTGTACATAATGAGAATGCTTAAGAATAATAATGAAATACATTTTGAGTCTTGTTTTCTTTCGTTTAAAAATTAATCTACGATGGCATCTCTATTTAGTTACACAGTTGCATAAAGTTTTATACTGTATGGTATCAATAAATCGTACCGGTTTTATCTTTTAAAGTCGACACATTACCTGTACTTAATAAATACAATGGCCATATCCGACAACAACCACTGCAACATACATATGTACATACATATGCCGTATCTATACCATTACCACACTATACTACACTCTCCCATTCTGATCGTAATCCACTTTCATATCACACTGTAACACATTCATGCCTCCTCTGGAAGTTTATGATATGTAAACCATACTTTCTGCTTTTGAATGTCGGGTTATTTGGTTTTGGTTTCGGTTTCGGTTTTATTTTTCTGAACATTATGCGGTAATATTACATACACAATTGTACTAGAATTACTACCGAATAGCGTTTAAATTTCTTAATTTTTTTATTATTTCTTTAGAATGAATTTAAAAGGGGAACAAAAAGCTAAAATTTTAATATGCACCAACTTGTGCTACTTTTTGAAATCACAAGTTCATCATCATCGTATACGATTCGTAAATGAATGTAATTCATACGTTTGGATTAAGAATTCATTTTTAAATTATTTCATTATTCAAATCAAATACAGGAAATTATTTAAAAAGTTTTTAAAAAAATAATAAAAGTTCTTGGACCATTTTTCTGGCGCTTAAATTAATTTCCATTTTCAACTTTAAAGCGGACGTTTGAAAGGAAGTTTGTAATTAATTTTAATTGCATTTAATTTGAATTTAAAACTTATTAACGCCGTTGAATAATTTCGACAGGGTTACCATTCATTTAAGAATATTAAAATTAATAGAATAGAATTTTCGAGTTTAAGATAATTTTTCACACAAGCTTGAAATCAAGTGGTATCATAGATTTTAATCCCAGCCATATAACTTACATACATAATTGGCCATTACAAACCACATTACACCACTTATTTTGTATGTGTTAATTTTATACATGAGTGGCAGGACCTACAGTTTAAATTCAACTCAGAACGACAGCTTTTATAGAAAATTTTCATGGCAGTTTTATTTACTCTCAGAATTTTTGCCAGAAATCTACTGAGAGGAAGTCGCCGAAGACATATTTTTTCATATTTCGTTTTGTTGGAGATGTCTGACCTGGGATTTGAACGGTGTCCTCACACCTAATAAGCCTAGACACTACTTACTATGCTACGGCGACTACAATTGTATAAAATTCAAATCGTTATTCAAAATTCGCATCAATGATATTCGTGAAACCTTTAAATGTTGGGTACGACTATCGCGAATAGGAGTAATGTTTTTCGCAGAACGAATTGGCCAAACATGCACAGGTATTTTCATATTTCCTACAGACCTGATTTGTTGAAATTTGCGCACAATTCTCCTGATTAAGAACACTTTTTTAGTCGAATATGCTGACCAAAAAAATTACGAAGTGCATACACGCAATGCATTTGATTTGAACGCCCAATTTTGTAAAAGGCTTCAACAATCTTAACGCACTGCTCCGTTGTGTACCTCTCGATGAGGTCGAATTTGCCAGACGCTGAAACAAAGCAACGTCAAATTAGGTTGGGTAAAAACATACATAATTGGTCTTTACAAACCCTCAGTCAGGATTACGGCCTAGCTTCTCACACCACTCATGTTGTGTGTGTTAATTTTATACATGAGTGGCGGGACGTACGTTTAAAGTCGACTCTGAACGACAGATTTTTGAGAAACTTCACATGGCAGCTTTATTAACTCTCAGAGTCATTGCCACAAAACTGCTGAAAGGAAGTCGCCGAAGAAATATTTATTCATATTTCGTTTGACCTAGGGTTTGAACCGTGGCCTTGCGTCCAATAAGTCAACACATTACCTACTAGACTAGGGCGACTCGTAATTTTAATGATTTCTATGCAACAATTTTTTTAATTAGCAAATGAGTTCAATTATCTTTCTTTTAGACCGTGTACCATATTTTTTGCACTTACATACATACAGCTGCGGTAAAAAAAATAGCACTAAGGATGGAATAATTATTTCGTCGTCAATTTTTCTAACATTTAATTTTGGAATTTTATGTATTAAGTAAAAAGATAACTAAAACACAGTTGTAAGTAAAATTAAAAATATTTCAGACATATTTATTTTAACTTAGTCCAGCGGTTAAACAAAATTAATTTGAAACCTTAAACTTGATCGGTAAAAAAATAGCACTTCAACTAACAGGTACAAAAAAAAATAGAAAATACATTAAATTGGAAAAGATTCTTTATATGGTCATAATAGACATTTTAATATTTTGTGGCATGGCCTTTGTTGGCAATAACGGCAGCACAACGTCTTGGCATGGAGTCAACTAGTTCTTCACATCTTTTTTTTGGAATATTGTTCCATGCCTCCTTCTCTGTAGCCCATAGTGACTCATTATTGGTAGGCTTCATTTCCTATTCGTATTTTTTAACGTCAGCCCAAAGATTTTCTATTGGGCTTAAGTCTGGCGACTGCGCTGGCCATTCCATAACAATTATTTTATGTTCGTCGAACCACTTCTTGGCTTTTCGACTGGTGTGTTTTGGGTCGTTGTCCTGTTGGAGGACCCATGACAATGGCATTTCCTTTGAAGCATACGGTAGCATAACATTCTCCAGTATATCAACGTAAACATGTTGATCCATCAATGTTTTGATCCAGTATATTGGACCCACTCCGTATATGAAAAACACCCCCAAATCATAATGTTCTAACCTCCATGTTTTACGGTCTTGCAGGTGAATTGGGGGTTATATTCAGCGTTTGGTGGTCGTCGTACAAACGCTCCAGAGCCTTTTCCACCATACAAAACAATTTTGCTCTCGTCAGTCCACAAAATGTTTCTCCATTTACTTACGGGCCAGTGTTGATGCTCACATGCAAACTTCATTCGGTTTTTCACATGCCTTGTTGTAAGAAGCGGAACTTTTCTTGGACTGCATGCTTTTAAATTATGTTCCCGAAGCCGATTTTGGATTGTTTCAATTATTGTTTTTCACTTAAATTTTTTTAAACTCCTTTTAAACACTCGCTTCTACAATCTGTTCACAAAAGGAAGATCTTGCAAACACAATGAGAAGTGCTATTTTTTTACCGTTAGATTTCATATGTTACTTTTAAAATTGTTTGATAATAAAAAAAGTGTTCATATTTTAAGAAAAAAAATTATTATCTCAGAGAGGGCACAAACTGCACTATATCTAGTGTTACCATGAAATCGAAATAAAATATTAATAGGAATTTTATGTACAATGAAATAATATGTGCAGATTTGGTGTTATTTTTTTACCTGGACTGTACGTGTGTATATGTGTATTGTATTTTTATATAAATGGGGAGAAATCATTTAAAAGTCATATGCATGCATACATACATACATACGTACATATACTTAAATCTGAAATACAGAAATTATGAAAAGTTTTTCTATCAGGACTTGGCTTCTTTCTATTTTAAATTTATAGTCACCTGTGTCAATAAGGTAATGTTTGACATCAGTTTAATTATTTATTTACATGGATAAATCATTTTTTCTTATATATTCCACTTCAAATTGGCATTTTCTTATATTTCTCTTCTGTTTTTCTTCTTTTTTTTTTTAGCACAATACTTGTTGTACAACTTTTCCATTAAAAATAGTAGTTTTTCTCCTTATTTTGGCTTATCTCGCTACAAAACCGTTGAAGTTAATAAATTACACGATTTGTTGGACGAATATTTTAAATTATTTGACAGCTAAGATCTGTTTGGTTGCTGGTGTTGTTGGCTAGTCGATTCATTTGCAAGTTTAACTAACTAAAGTTGCTGGTTGGCGAGACTGACTGACTGACTATTTCATTCATAAAGTTTTTGTTTTTTTTTTCGTTTTTTAATGAACATTTCATTTGGTGGGCAATTTAACATTTTTATTAATTTCGCATAGAGAGGAAAAAGCCAGGCCATAGTCCAAGTGAAAAATTCGCCATTTGATTTTTATAAATTGCCAATTTAATATAATTAAGTTGTAATATTTTATTTTTATTTTATTTTTATTTTTTTGATATCAAAAGTTTTGTTTAACGTTTCAAAGTGTGGAAACACTGTCACTTTATATACGCTGCCAAAGAGTGCGCGGGTCTATGGCAGAGACTTTGGAAAAGAGAAAAAGTTGCAGAAGAATTAGTAGAGAAAAAAGGCTATGTTTTGTTATTTCAAATGAAGTTTTGTTTTCAAAGTTAATTTAATGATGACAATAAATACCATTTACAACTGTAAAGCAGTCATTAAAGATATCAATTTGCTTTTATTTGTTGATAGTTTAGGATTGTCATTGATACACCACCAGCAGCACCAGCAGCAGCAGTAATTATTTGATTGCTTTATAAGGTAATGGAAAACACTATTAACACTCGAATAGATTGTAATGGTGACTGAACAAAAAAAAAAAAAAAATAGAAAAAAATTAGAAAAAAAGGTGAAGTTAACAAAAATTGCAGCACGCTTTTATGTGTTCTATTAAAAAGGAATGTTGGCTTTAAAGGAATTCCAATCAATGAATAATAAATTATTGAACAATTCCATGTTTTATAAATCCTATTAGAGTTGTAACTCAAAAGAGAGTACATAGATTTAAAATTAATTAATTAGCGTTTGAGGATGCTCTGGTAATTTGCATGCAAAGGCACTACTCTGACAGTGAGAGAGCATTTTATAGGGCGTTCTAACAGGTATTCTTGAACTTTGAAGGTTTATAACGTACATCTTGTTGATGCAACAGTTGTCAAATTGGTTGTATTTTATTAGATCATACATACATACCTATAACATATATAATTTAGCCATTACAACCCTTCAGTCAGGATTACAAACTAGTTTCTCACACCACCAATGTTGTCTGTGTTAATTTTATACATGAGTGGCGGGACCACCAATGTTGTGTGTGTTAATATTATACATAAGTGGCGGGACCTACAGTTTAAAGTCCATTCCGAACGACAGTGTTTTGAGAAACTCTTCTTTTCAAATTTAATTTTGTTCAAGATGTCTGCCCTGGGGTTTGAACCGTGGTCTTATGGTCTAAAAAGCCAACGCACTACCTAATAGACTACATGACTTCACAATTTATTTTATTATTCATTTATTAGATCTCTTTTGCCAAATCACCATGGACAATCACAAGCTTTAGCGATTAGACCCATTGCTGGATGAATTGTTACGTGAACAAACAAAATCCTGAACTTTGGGAAAATAACAATTCACATGAGAATCACGATTAGTGCTCCATGGCAAGAGTGTCAACGAAAACAAAAATTCGGCATTGTTTTCAATCTTTTAGGAAGCACCACTCATCGAATTTTGATTAAAAAACTTCCATCTTCCTGCTTACAAAATTAATCTTACTCAAGAGCTTGCAGGCCTGACCTACTTCTCCCTCTTTGGTTTGTAGGAACTTAGTGAGTACAGAGACTGCGTTCACCTGTGGCACCACAACGGGCCGCTAGGCGTGCTCAAGTGAGCATTTGGTATAAAAGCTACCACACTAACCTAACCTAACCTAATAACTCAAGTCCGCCATGCTCTTTTCGCGTCATTCGGACAACATGTGATTTTATCAAAGTGGCGCCAAAGCGCGTGCGAAAATGAGTTATCGAAGTAACGATCTCAAGAAATTCTGATGTCAACTGTAAACCGAATAAAATCATTCAAACATGTTTTGCTATTCTTCTTCATAAATATAGTATAGAATGGGCCATCTATCGGTTTAAATTTGAATCAATGGTTATTTCGAATCTGGCAATGCTAATGTCATTCTATTCTGTCACAAAATTCAGTATGTTATCTACACTAAACGTAATGAATCGGTTTACGCTTGAGCAACATTGGGATTTATTGGAAATTTGGGCCAACGAGAAAGTACACGAATATATCGATTTTGCCAAAAAAAACTCATCTTTTCGGATGAAGCTCATTTTCATCTTAGTAGGTACGTTAATAAGTAAAATTGCTTCAATTTTTTTGTACTCGCTCTTCATGGTCTTGATGTGAACGATATTTGTTTTCAAAATGATGGTGCAACTTGCCACACATCTCATGCCACAATCGATTTATTGCGTCAAACGTTTGATGGCAATTTAATTAAACGAAATTGTGATGTCAACTGGCCGCAAAGAAGCTGTGGTTTGACACCGTTGGACTATTATCTGTGTGGCGCCATTAAAGAAAAACCGTTTTTGTCTTATTGCATTTTTAAATTTACAAACATACACACCAATTGGTCACTACAATCCTTCAGTCACGGATTGTGGGCCTAGTTTCTCACACCACTTATGTTGTATGTATTAATTTTTATACATATGTGGCGGGACCTACAGTTTAAAGACGACTCCGAATGATAGATGTTTTGAGAAACTTTTCATGGCAATCTTATTTACTCTCAGAGTTTTTGCCAGAAATCTGCTGAGAGGAAGTCGCCGAAGAAATATTTTTTGTTTTATATTTTCGTTTTGAAAAAATTTTTAAATCTAAAATATTAAATTCCCCATCCTATACAGTCTTAATACGGCACTATATTTCGACAAAAAAGATCCCCACAGGCTTAATACTCTTGCACAAAGTCCCGATATGTCTTCAAGAGAGTATTTAGGAGATCATTTGAAAGAAAGGTTACGTAATCGCTAAACCTCGAAAAAAAAGTCTATCGAAAAACTTGCTGATGGTGCCACCATAAAACACTAAACAAATGGTTTAAATGGAGTGCTTGACCTTAAGGCATATTTTTCTAAATACAAGGGATAACATTTTCATATATTAGGCCTTTGAATTTTAAATTTACTCAGGTTTCTCCTTTGGGGGTACCTATGGAGTCATTTGAAACTTTTCCTTATTTTTCTCTTGTTTTATGAAAAACATTAAAAAATTGTTTGTTTTATAATAAAACTGAAATAAATTAATAAAACAAATATATAAACTATAAATTTATATACAAACTTTTGACTAAAATTTATGAAATTGCTAAAATATATTGCCGTACTAAGACTTTTGCTGTCCACTGTATATGTACGCATATTTGTACAATTTAAAAACAATATTTTTTATTCAATTGTATTTGAATATTTCGACTCTGCAGCAATAAAATGCTGGTATGTATTGTGTAAATAAAAATTAATGCATTATATGTACATACGAGTACATACTCTAAAATATGTGTATATATGTATGTACGTCTTTACAAACGACAATAAAAATATATTGAATTGCAAATATTTAAAAAAAAATCAATGTTAACGAAATACCAACAACATACAATGCACGTTTTAACACGATAATATGTTTCCGAATGTTATGACAGTCCAAAAAGCAAATCTCCCACAGTATGATAATAAAAAAAAGACTTGCAAGTTTTATTGCAGGCAGGTTTATATTGCATTTAATGTCTTATGTTTTATGCAAGAGATGTTACTTTTAAGATAAAAGTGTTGCAAAGCAACAAAATCCAAAAAACGAAAATATTTTTTAATATTTTTATTAAAAGAAATCCGATTTCTAAATATGAAAAAATAATTTTTTTGGATTCCTTTTACAATAATGCTCATTTGAGTTTCTCAAAACTAATCCATACAGTGGCTGAAAGGTATAATTAGAGACTAGGTATGAGATTATTCAAATGCCGACTTTTTCACTTCGTTGGAAATATTCAAAAAAAATGTTGATGCGGATTAATAAATAACTAGCTGTAACCTGTAATAAATTTGTAGAAAAGACATTACACAAATAGCCAATTAATTTTGAATCCCTTTATGGATTTTGTTTCCCGTTGTCCAGATGATTCAGACGAACGGGCCTGAGTAGTATGCATTCGCTCAGTTTCTAATCTCACTTGTCGTTGTTCAAGTGATTCATTCGAACGGGTCTCAGCGGCTTGTACTCGAAGATTTTCCAGTCTCAATGCTTCTTGAGGTGTAGGTCGATCAATTGCTTGTCGCTTTGGAGGCATGATTGCACAGAAACGACGTGTAAAATGCGTTTAAATTTATTAGAATCTCACAATGTACCCAATCCAATTGAACCCAACAGCATTTATGAAAATTTTTCAAAATTAAAATGTTTCAAACTTGTGATTGACATTTTACGGGAATGAGTTATACTAAATGTTATTAAAATCATAAATGATTACTCCTAAAGTGTCTGGTATTTGTCCGATCAACACATGAGCAAAAGCATAGTTTATGATTCAATTCATTTTTAATTATTCTCAGTAGCGCTATCTATCGGAAATTAATCGCACTAACTTAGAAACCTCCGTCGACTTATGCGCAACAACTTTGATAAAGATCATTACATGATCAAATGCACAGTTTACGATTTAATTGATTTTAAGTAATTTTCAGTGGCGGCACCTGTCCTAAATTGTTCCCACCAACTTAGAAACCTTCGTCGGCTCATGCGCAACAACTTTGCTAAAGACCATAACATGATTAAATGCACAGTTTACGATTTAAATCATTTTTAGTCATTTTCAGTGGCGCCACCTGTCGGATATTGGTCATACCAACTTAGGAACCTTCCCCGGCTCATGCGCAACAACTTTGCTAAAGATCATAACATGATCAAATGCATAGTTTACGATTCTATTATTTACATACAAACAAACATTTAGTTTTAAAATTTTTAAAATAAAAAATTAAAAAAAAATTATAAATAATTAAACGTACATCTGATCCATGTTGGTTAAATTGTAAGAGGTGTGATACATATTCCATGCTCCGATTTGGTATATTTGGATGTTTACTTCCATAACAATTTTTGTAATTTCCTCTGAACCCCGCTTTGTTACGTTTAACATGGGCTCTGTAAAAATGCTTGGTTTTTGTCTTTACTAGTTAAATTCGAATATATCTTCGCACACACTAATTATTTTTTGGGGAGTGAGGGCTAAAAAATTCATACATTTTCATGACTACTTATTACCATTGAAGAACATGTTTATTCAAATAAAATTAAAACAAAATTGCCATCACATTTTTCTGCATATAATAAAATGTACTATTCAATCACAATTTCTCTCTTAAAATTAACTGACAATCCTTCTTTGTTTTTCTTTTTAGGTAAGTTGTAATTGAACTGAAACTAATAAAATTAAAGTAAGTAAAGCAGCTATTAAATGAATTGATGCATTATAAACGAGCTAAAAATTAATCTTTTTAACTTTAGAACGTCTACGATATACTAAAGAGCCTACGATATACTAACACGCAATATTTTTATAATATTGTTACATGCCACCTCTGCTGTATTATAACCACAAGGTATTAGAGTTTACTAAACTAAACAATCCCTTGAGGCTTATTTCAAGTTATAAGAAGAGTTTGTTTCTTAACAAAAAATTTCATAGCTTCAGAGAAAGTCTTTAACAGCTTTAGTAGATTATTATTTAATAACTTAGTTCCACTCTCTCTGCTGGGAATCGGACCCATGGCCCGTAATAGTCTAGCACACTATCCACTTGACTTCCAGGGTACCGAACTAACGTTTAATTGAGAAAAACAAACAAAAAACATACAAACCTGCAAACCATTTGCTCCCGCAACTTTTTTACCCTTTAACCGGGAAATTTGCATTTTAATTTCATCTTGGCTGGGCGCTGCATATTCGGTATTTTAGTAGAATGATTGGTTCAAATATATTGTCGTCCATTTCAACTTTCATTTCAATAGTGTCTTGCAGGTAGTCTAGTAGTCTAGTAGGTAGTGTGCTGGCTTATTAAACGTAAAGCAATGTTTCAAACCCCAAGTCAGACATCAAAACGAAAATATGTAAAAATATTTCTTCGGCGACTTCTTTTCAGCAGATTTCTGGCAAAAACTCTGAGAGTAAATGAAATTGCCATGAAAACTTTCTCAAAAATCTATCGTTCGGAGTCGACTTTAAACTGTAGGTCCCGTATAAAATTAACGCACACAACATAAGTGGTGGTAGTTCGTAATCCTGACTGAAGGGTTGTAATGACCAATTATGTATGTATGTAATAGTGTCTTGCAAAAATGTTATTTTCCTTATTGACAACACATTTACAGTTTCTGTCCTTAATTTTCCATTTTCGCATTTGCAGGAGAGATAACCTCACAGTACACACCTTTCCAATTCCTTTTAGGCCTCTGCTTAGTATTCATCAACCCCTACACTATTTAAGTGTAGTGTACATATGACCGCCACACCTACCGATCTGCTTAAATCAAAACCTAAGGCGATCTATTAATTATTTCTTTTTTTTTACCCAAAAGTTAACAGATTTGCCATAAAAAATTCAATCCCTCAATAAAACATGGGGGTTAAGCACCCATAGGCAAGGGTTATAATAACTAAGATACAACTGTAATATTAAACTTTAGGCAACTTTAAAAGATAAAGATGTTAAATCCACATTTTCTTTCTAAGTTCCACCAGATGCTTCCTGCTAATGCACAGGAGCATCTGGTATTCCTTAATTTTTAAGAAAGAAGTGTGACAGAACTACGCGTTTTTATAAATTTTTTATTTTTTAGCTTTTAATGCATAAGAACTTTGATTTCTGAATAATTATCTGCTTTTTTTAAGTCTTGTAATAAAAGTAAGGGTCATTATTACAATTGCCGTTGGCTAAAGGGATGATTTTAACTGGCAGATAAATTGTTTTTCATTATTATAAATGGACAATAAGGTAGAACTGAGCGTTAAACTAAAGGGAGGATCATCCTACCGGTAACTTTTAAAGTGAAGTTTATGTTTGTACTAAAAATGAAAAACATCAAACGTTTGACAAAATAAATCGATTGTGGCATGAGATGTGTGGCAAGTTGCACCACCCTATTGAAACCAAACATCGTTCACATCAATACCATAAAGAGCGGGTACAAAAAATCAGTTATCATGGTGCGACAGGGTTCTCCATTGATCGTAATGGTTGCACCGGCCTCATTTTCAAAGACATATGAGCCAATGATAACTCCGCTCCAGAAGCCGCATCAAACAGTCACTCGTAATGGATGCATTGGCTTCTGTAAGACCACTTGCGGGGTTTCTGAGCTTCAAATCCGGCAATTTTGCTTATTAACTTTATCTTAAATCGAAAATTGCGTACAGAATATTAAAATAAAAACTTGCACTAAATATGCTTTAAATCTATAGCTGACTTACAAAAGGTTTAATAACACGGTCCGACAGTGAAAATACACCACATAGTCTAAGTTATTCACTAGGTTGAGTAGAACTCAAAAATACTTTTTTTATATCGCTCGAACCCCCCAAAATTGTTTTATTTGACAAAAACGCTTTTTTTTATCTTTTCTCACAAAATTATTGATTGCCCAAATATGTTTCAACCTATTTTAAAAATCGAAAGTTTTTTAGAAAGGGGAGAGATTAGCCTTTCAAACTATATACATAAACATTTTGTTCAAACTTATTTGTTATGTCATTTGATGGGGTAAACTTGAAAAATATTATTTTTTCTATTTTTTCCAAGTTTGGCCATTCCTAATTGCAAAATTTAATTAAGACATTCTTTAAGTGAATTCTCTTGTCAAGAGTTTGACACTCAGTTTGATAAAATGGACAAATACTAACGTATTTAAAAAGTATAACAGCTTAGTCATATTTTTTATGTATGTTCTGTTATCAAATGAACTTTCATTTCAAAAATTTTCAAAATTTTTGATCATATATAAAAAATATGACTTAAATGTTATACTCTTTAAATAATAACTACGGTAATTTTTACCCGATTTTATGAAATAAAGTGTCAATCTCTTCGCAAGAATATGCACTTTAAAAATATCACCACTTGTTTTATAGTTTTTAATTAAATTTTGCAATTAAATATGGCTAAACTTGGAAAAATAAGAAAAATATAATATTTTCCAAGTTTACCCCATCAAATATTATAACATATAAGTTTGAACAAAATGTTTATGTACACCGTTTGAAAGGCTAATCTCTCCTCTTTTTAAAGAGTTTTGGATTTTCAAAATAGGTTCAAACAGATATGGGCAATCAATAATTTTGTGTGAAATGATAAAAAAAATAAAACAATTTTGGATGGTTCGAGCGATATAAACAAAGTATTTTTAAGTTCTACTCAACTAACTGAACAACTTAGACTATGTAGTTGCTTGAGTGTATTTAATTTTTTGTATTTTGCCGCATAGTGCAATCGTTTTTGATTAAAGTTTTAAAGAACATTACTTGAAAAAAATTAATAAAACTGTTCCAATTAATAAAACTATCGGGTGAATATAACTGAAGGTCTCAAGAGAGATTGTCTTTAAGATTGGCTACAAAAATTTCAAATTCCATTCTGATTACTTTGGTTTATAAATCATAAAAAAATTTAACATATTTTTACCCAATGTTGTATTAATCTTGCCAAAATGTTCGTATTGTCATGGTCAAAATAAAATATAAATAAAATGTTTAAATATAATGTAATGACTCATTACCATTACGTACTGGAATTAATAAATAAAAAATAAAAAAGTACAAATTTTTCAAAATCAGTTCAAAGTGTGTTACCAATGATTATCATGATCCGCATAACTAATGGATAAAATTTAGATTTTAGGTTTTACTTTCGCACACTTGACATTCATTCATTTATTCAATCACTTGTTCCAATAAAATTTTTTTTGTGAAATTGAAATTATCTAAGAATTCTGTGTATGATTAATTTCTACTTTTAATTTTAAGGTTACAGCTCCAGTTAACGTTCGTTCGTTTCTCTTTATTATGTTTGAATGTAGGTGTGCGCTTTTTACAAAAAAAGTCAACAAAAAAGATTTATTTTCAAATATTTATGAATATTTATTATATATTGCCTTAAGGGATTTGAAATGCCAATATACACAAAAAATTTATTAAAATATTTCAACTTTCACTTGTGACTCAACAATGGAAACAGTTTAGAGTTTTAAAGGCAAGAAAAAAATTTAAAAAAAAAATTAGAAATTACTTATACTGCTGACTTTGATTAAGGAGGAGGATAAAAATCAAATCTCTGAAAAATTTGAGAAATTTTTCATGGCAATTTTTATTTACTCTCAGAGTTTTTGCCAGAAATCTGCTGATAGGAAGTCGCCGAAGAAATACTTTTTGTATTTTGTTTTGATGTCTGGCCTGGGGCTCGAACCATGGCTTTACGTCTAATAAGCCAACACACTACCTACTAGACTACGGCGACTTCTGAAATTAAATCAATTTTTGCAAATTCGGCTTCCTTAAACTTATTTGGTGGTCTCCCCGCTCTTCATTTCACGCATAAAAATCGTTATATCTGAACCGTCGAGACTTCTTATGGTCATCATATGCCTGTACAAGCATTCAATGCGACTCTCCAACAATTTTCTTGAAATAAAAACAAAAAAAGTGAAAAAAAGCTTTTCGGAAGTCATCACTTTCTGATACAAAATTTGGCCGCGATGAAATAATATGCTGTTGTTTGTTCACTGATTTCATGTATGTATACGGAATATGTTTGACGGATATTATTGCCAACACAGGAAAAAATTTAAGGCTCGTTCTAAATACAAGTTCCCTATGGAGACATTTGTATCTTGACCCTCACTTCATACTAGTTCACCTGGTCTACTGTGCATCACACCGTTCTTTATACAACACAATACAAGTTCCCGTATGTTTTCATGTAAAGACAACACAAAATATTTGTATTTATCAAGACATAAAATGAAACTCAAATAGAAGATAAAAAGTTTTACACAATTTCGTAAGAGAAGAATATAATAAAATTAGAATTGAATAATAAAATAAACATTCAAGGTTATTCGAGCTTTTTAGAAACTACATATACAGTGGACAGCAAAAGTCTTAGTACGGCAATATATGTTGACAAAAGAAAAGTCCCAACAGGCTTAATACTCTTAAACAACGTACCGATATGACTTCAAGAGAGTATTTAGCCTTAAACAAAACTCAATCGAAAAACTTGCTCGTGGTGCCACCAGAAAGCATTAAACAAAACTTGTAAATTCAAATCCAAATGTGGTAAATAGAGTGCTTGACCCTAAGAGATATTCTACTAAATACAAGGGAGAACAATTTCATATATTAGGTCTTTTAATTTTAAATTTACTCAGCGTTCTTCTTGGGCGTACCTATGGAGTCATTTGAAACTTTTCCTTATTTTTCTCTTTTTTATGAAAAACTTTAAAAAATTGTTTGTTTTATAATAAAACAGGAATAAATTAATAAAATAAATATAAAAACTATAAATTTATATACAAACTTTTGGCTAAAATTCATGAAATTGCTACAATATATTGCCGTACTAAGACTTTTGCTGTCCACTGTATATGTTTGTATATGCATGTGGATGTACAACATACAGAAAAAAATCATTAATTTTTCTTGTTTATTTTTTTATTTGTTGATAATAATTTAAAATTTATGTATCTGTTCTACTAGTTTATTTAGCGGATATTTGATAATAAATTATCGTCTTAATTTACTATGAAGTTGGTGAAAAAGCTATTGTTAACACGCTGTAATCTGTAGGGCTAAGTCTCTTGGTTTTTATTTAATACACGGCGACTAGTTTTAAGTGGATAACAAGCAATTTTCTTTTATATTAACTTTGTAGGAACAACATTTTCGAACCATTAGCAAGACTTATTTTTAATCCTTACCTTGCAGTGGAACATAGAATCGAATAGGCTTAGATGGAGTAGTGGCAGCTTTGTTGAAATCAAAGCTAACTCGTGCACTTTTAACAGTCAATTGTGTAGCAACGCTTCAAGTCGTGATTATTCGAGAATCATTAATAGGACTTCGAATTAAGGCATCAGCCCCTCCCTTTGAATCAAGTTGAAAACTATTCTGAAAATATACCAGAAAGTATTAGTGATCGATTTAATATAAAGTGAGACTCGAGCAAATGAAAGAAGTCTGTATTGAAATAGAGGCAAAAGAAGTAAGAAATACTTCTTTCCTCTTTAACCGAACTACAATCTCCGCAGAAGTCATTTACAGGTAAGCGAAGTCCTTTCGCATAACCCCTGACACGATAACCCGTGAGTAAAGGTATAGTGACAGGGATGTCCTTAGAACCCAATTTAAATACTTCATTAGCACAATTCCCGTAGTCTAGTAGGTAGTGTGTTGGCTTATTAGACGAAAAGCCAGGGTTCGAGCCCCAGGCCAGACATCAAAATAAAATACAAAAAGTATTTCTTCGGCGACTTCCTCTCAGCAGATTTCTGGCAAAAACTCTGAGAGTAAATAAAATTGCCGTGAAAAGTTTCTCAAAAATCTGTCGTTCGGAGTCGACTTTAAACTGCAGGTCCCGCCACTCATGTATAAAATTAACACACACAACATAAGTGGTGTGAGAAACTAGGTCGTAATCCTGACTGAAGGGTTGTAATGACCAATTATGTATGTATTGGCACAATTTATATCCAGTTTGGTCAAGTTGGAGCAGGGAATGAAGTAGTATTCCTTGTCAGTCTAGGATTTGTATACATACGAATAACAAATTTCAGAAATTTTTTTAACTAATCCGTTTTCGTTGAAAATCTTTGTAATTGTCTGACAACTTTCCTCGATTTTAAGACGGTCCTGCACAGGCCCACAAATTTCGGAAATTTTTTAACCAATCCGTTTTTTTGAAAATCTTTATAATTTTCTGACATCTTTCTTCGATTTTAAGACGGTCTTTTGCATTGGTTCAGAAATTTGTGAAATTTGTAAATCGGATGCCCACAATTCAGTTCAATTTCAGAAATTTTTTAACCAATGCAAAAGACCGTCTTAACATCAAGGAAACTATAAAGATTTTCAACGAAAACGGATTAGTTAAAAAAATTTGGCAATTATTTAACCGTACGTATAATTTAGTAACTGTGTGTATATGAATTGGTATTCGGTAGAAATCTGTTTGCTTTAGCAAGTTTGTCAACTACACAATTACCTGGGAAACACGGGTGTTGATTAAGGGTGTTTCCCGAAAGAGATCCAATTGCGGCGTGGTAGCACTGCGTCATATCTTACTCAACATCAATTTCGCAGCGTAACAGAAAGCCATTACTGCACCATGGAACACACTACTGTGGTGGAGAGATATCTTTCGATCAAGCCTTTCGGATAAAATTCCGCAGCATTGCTATATTCTTCACCAAATTCTCGGAGTTGCACTCCCCACAGTTTTCAGTTCAGAGCTCTATGGGCAGGATCATTGTAGGGTTTCCCGATGTTTCCAATCTAGTCATATTTCTTTCCCTTTATCGTAATGTCTATGCACTGTTGGTGAATATATCTCCATAGGTCTTCTTTAAATATAATTCTTGGGCAGAACATTTCGAAGACAACGATGATATGATTATCGACCTCGTTTATCGGCCATATTTCACAGATATATACAAGCTCAGAAGAAGTCGCCGAAAATAGTACATACATACATACATAATTAGTCATTACAACCCTTCAGTCAGAATTACGACCTAGTTTCTCACACCACTTTTGTTGTGTTCGTTAATTTTGATATATAAATGGTGGGACCTACAGACGACTCCGAACGACAGATTTTTGAGAAACTTTTCATGGCAACTTTATTTACTCTCAGAGTTTTTTGCCAGAAATCTGCTGAGGGAAGTCGCCGAAGAAATATTTTCATATTTTCGTTTCGATGTCTGGCCTGGGGTTTGAACCGTGGCCTTACGTCTAATAAGCCAAAACACTACCTACTAGACTACGGCGACTTCGCCCACAGCCTAACAGAAAGCCATTACTTTGACCTGTAATACAATACTGTGGTGTGGGAGATGGAAATATATATATAAAATTCCACAGCATACATACATATATGCTTCAGTTAAAAACCGTCTGTGTAACTCCCACCAAATCCTCGAAGGTGCATTCCCCACAGTTTTCAGTTCAGAGCCGTATGAGTAGGATCATTGTACAGTTTTCCAAAGTTTCCAATCCGTCTTACCTCAACTCCGATTCATTGTTGGTGAATAAATCTCCATCGGTCTTCATTACATATAATTTTAGGCCAGAACATTTCGAAGACAACGATAATATGATTAGCAATCTCGATCTTCAGCCATATTTCCTAGGTGTATACAAGCTCAGAAGAAGTCGTCGTAAATAGTGTGTTGGCTCATTAGACGTTAGGCTGCGGTTCAAGCACCAGGTCAGACACCAAATATTTCTTCGGCGCCTTCCTCTCAATATATTTCTGGCAAAAACTCTGAGTGTAAATAAAATTGCAATGGAAAGTTTCTCAAAAATCTGGTGTTCCGATTCGACTTCAAACTGTAGGTCCCGTCACTCATGCAAAAAATTAACACACACAGCATAAGTGGTGTGAGAAGCTAGGTCGTAACCCTGACTAAAGGGTTATAATGACCAACTATGTACATATGTATGTATAGAAACTCAGACTTTAAAAAGTCGGTACTTAGTTACAGTGCTGATGTATTTTTCATCAAATATATTGGGTAGGGTGCCCTGGTAGTCTAGTGGGTAGTGTACTAGACTATTAGCGTGGGGGTTCGATCCCTACCAGAGAATCTGGTCTGTGATACTACACCGAGCATGTGGTCAAAGTTACTCAGCTCGTATATAATTAAATATAATTTGTAATTGTGTTGTAATTAATAAATAAATAAATAAATTAATATATTAGATAACTTGGAAAATGTCAAATACGTGTTTTGTACGTCACCTTTAATGTCTTGCTATGTGAAACTGTTGATGTCTGCTATGTTCTAAACACTTGCACGATACTCATTCAATGGCCATGTGGCCTTGTTGATAAAGCTTCCAAAAATCTCCATCACAGAGATAAGTGGCTTATATCCTTCCTTGCCTTACATCGCAAAGCTTGCAGTTGTGCGTAATCCTGATTTTTATAACGCTGCGGACTTGTTTTCTCTGTAATGAGTTGCATTATTATTAAAAAAAAAACTTCATATAGCGGTACTGTTATAATAGATGTCGTCGTAGTCTAGTAGGCAGTCTGTTGGGTTATTAGATATGAGGCCTCGGTTCAAACCCTAGGTCAGACATCTTCAATAAAACGAAATATGGAAAAATATTTCTTCATCGATTTTTTTCAGCAGATCTCCGGCATAAACTCTGAGAGTAAATAAAATTGCAATGAGAAGTTTCTCAAGAAGCTGTCGCCGAATATTTCTGTTCCAAATATTTCTCCGGCGACTTCCTCTCAGTAGATTTTTGGCAAAAACTCTAAAGAGTAAATAAAATTGTCATGAAAAGTTTCTCAAAAATCTATTATTCCGATTCAGCTTTAAACTGTAGATTCTGCCACTTTTGCATAAAATTAACACACACAACACAAGTGGTGTAAGAAGCTAGGTTGTAATCCTGACTACAACCCTAAATGTAAATTTAAATTAATCAGTAAACTTTTATATTGAAAAATTTCATAAACTTTTCAACCCTTTTTGTCGATTAATTAAATCACGTTTTCTTGTGCTTAAGATATATTACGTTCTAATACAATAGAAATAATTCCCAAGAAATTGTACATACCGTACATAATTATGTACATATAAAGTGTTGTACTTTTAATGTAAGATTATAATTTATAGGGAACAGGAAAGATTTAAAAGCCAAATGAAGAAAAAAAAATTAATTGAAAAAGGCATTCCAGTATTTTTATGTTATTTTTCTTGTACTTTTTTTTCTAAGCTCAACCAAATGAAAGAAAATTATTAAAAAGTGCATTACATGTGACGAGTTCAGAAAATAAATAATAGAAACACGTACAACATGCAACAAGTATTTAACAAAAGAAAAGAATTGTTAATGTGACTACAGAGATAACGAAAGAATACAGAAATCACAGTAGAGTAGCGCCACAGGGTGCATACAAAAGCACACAATGAACGAACGAACGAACCATTTGTTTGGTAATCGATTTTGTAAAATAATTTTTTTTACTTTAAATCGTTTGTTGTTATTATTTTTCTACATTTTTCAACATCATCATTCATTGTGTTTTCATTAAGAAAGTAAACATTAAAAAGAAAATGAGGAACAGTAATGGCAGAAGAGAAGAAAACGGACAAAATAATAATGAAAATAAAGTGCATTTTATTCCATGTATGTGTCAGTATGAGTATGTCAGTATGTTCGCATGTTCGTATTTGTATAAATACATGTGTATGTTGTCTTAAATGTGTTTACTTGTATTGAATTTAAATTATAATGTACTCGTATCCGTGGAACGCCTCCAGTCTCATTAATAATAATATTTTGATGAAAGAATTTTAAGAAATACGTGAAGAATATTAAACACCAAAGAACGGTTAAACGGCTGAAACGGAAAAGGTGTGTGGGCTCGATAAATAAAGGCACACAATTTTATGCTTTTTAAGATAATTATATAAAAAAAATTGTTACCTATGTATGTATAGTATGTATAAAAAAGACTTCAACAATAATAACTTTGAAAACTATAGTGTGCATCACTCCAGTTTATATATTTTTTATTATTCTCTTCTTTTAATTATATTGCTTACCTAGATTCTCTTATAAATGTTTAAAATTTTTATTTTATTATGCTAATTTGTTTCATCTTTTTTACCATGCTTTTAAATGATGTCTTTTAACGCATATTTTATTTGCTTTTTTAAAACCTCAAAAAACCCAGACGTTATTCCTTTTATCGTTTGATTTCAAATTAAAAAAATTTCAAATAAAAATAATTTCCTAAGAGACATACACATTAATGCCATGTTAATAATTTAACCCTCAAAATGTACCTGGAAAACTTAAAAATTATAAATAAAACAGAAAGTTTGATTGTAAAGAATATGAAAAAGGATCTTGTAAACGAATGTAACGTTTCAAAAAACCCTCTGATTACAAACTTCAGTTTGTATTCTGCTTTTTGTGAGAGCATGTTAAACATTAAACCAATCCGCCGAATACAAAACTTTCTAAAGCGTTAGTTTTAGATCGTAAATAGTAGCATAAGTAAGACAAAATATTTTAACGTCTGCATATTAGAGTTCGCTTTTATTAAGTCCATTTTTATAAGACTTAGGGACATTATTAATTGGCGTTAAAGTTGAGTTTAGTAAAAGGTAACTTTAGCTAAAGTGAACTTTAATGTCACCTTTAACTTATTTTCATTATTACAACCTACAGATAAAAATTTTTCAAATATATGGCAGTGCCGAAACAAAGTCGACAAAATTGCTCAATTAAGCCAGTTGTTTTAACGCAGTGGCAATGACGGGCTTATTTTTTTAATTATATTTACTCATTTTATTTATATATGAAGTTGCCATATTGTAAATAATATTTAATATAAAAGTTACCAGTAGGGTGATCCTCCCTTTAGCTTAACGCTCACTTCTACCTTAGTGTCCACTTATAATAATGAAAAACAATTTATCAGGCCGTTAAAACCCTACCTTTAGTTTACAATGTTGTTGTAATAATGGCCCTTTGTGACACATATTTTATATTTTATAAGAGCAATAGAATCGCCCTATGTTGTTCTTTAACAACCATTCAATAGCAATTTTGGTTTCATTTATCACACTTTGGTAATTCTATTGTCATAGATGTGCTAACATTAATATTTAAATCTAGAAATTGCTTTATAAACCATTTCTAACAGCTTTAACCCTTTAACTTGGGTACCCTGATGGCCTACTTGGTAGTGTGCTAAACTTCAAGTTCACCAGTGATATTGTCTGATTGCTTGTCTGACATTTTATGTGATAAATAATCACAATAAAAAAAGATGGTGAGAATTATTACTAAAAAGCAGTTCTCGAAAAAAAAGTGACCAAAGTATGTACACTGGTCATTAAAAAAATCACACACTACCTCCTCTTTCCTTTCTCTTATAAATTATATTGTCAGGTATTCCAACACATTGCACTGCATGAATAAGGGTCATATACTGAGTGTTGGTCTCAAAACAAAACCTTTAATTTTGTTTCAAAAAACTTTTTCTGCCAACGAAGACGAGTATACTCAACAAAATTCATTTCACTGGTAAAATTATATGTAAAATAAAGATAATATTAAAATTAATACAAGCTATTGTTTATTAAAATAAATAAAATGTAAATTTTATTTGAACTTTCTCAGAGAATAATGTCCAGTAGATTCGTTTAATAATAATACGAATGTGATTTTTTTTCTTCAGGACGAGCATACTCGAATTTACCCAAAAGATTTTCGTTTGGTGCTGACAGTATATTCGACACAAGCAGTTAAAGGGTTAATAAGAGTGAAAATAAAAAGAGGTTTAATGTCCCAGTAGATTTTTGGCAAGAACTCTGGGAGTAAATAAAATTTCCATAAAAAGGTTTTCAAAAATCTGTCGTTCGGAGTCGATTTTAAACTGTAAGACCATCGACTTATGGAAAAAATTAACACACTCAACATAAGTGATGTGAGGATCTAGATTGTAATCGTAACTAAAAGGTTATAATGACCAATTTTGTATATACATATGTATGTTAATGTATTCGACGCATTTCCAAGATCTACAGGGTGGCTGATATGTATTGCAACCAACTTCAGGTTGTTATCATTTGAAAACCGCTCGTCTGACAGCTGACAGATTTATTCCAGTGACAGTTCATTTTATTATTTACAAGCTTACAAAAGCATTTTGATCTATTGCATTCAGAAAAAAGTTAGTCGTGATGGAATTCAAGCGTGATAGTGTGATTGCTTTATATTTGGCTGGAAAACCACAGGTGGCTATCGTTAGAGCCCTCCAGCATTTAAATGTGAATAAATCTTTTGTTTCCATTGCTCGTTACCGTGATACTGGCAGTGTTGCATCCCGTCCAAAAAGTGGACAAAAAAAAAACGGTAACAACACCAGAAATGATCCGAAAAGTGAAGGCCAGATTTGATCGAAATCCACGCCGCAGTGGTAGATAAATTGCTCGTGAGCTGAACATATCGCGAGAACGGATGCAACACATATTGAAAAATGAGCTTGGACTAAAGCCATTGAAGTTCCAAAAAGTGCAAGAGCTCACCGATGGACAAAAAAAGTTAGACTGGAAAGAGCCAAGGAGTTACTTCGCTTGCACGAAAGTGGCAAGTTACCGAATTTGGTTTTCTCCGATGAGAAGCCATTCCAAATTGAGCAGTTTGTGAACAAACAAAATGATCGGGTTTACTTGCCAAAGATGTCAGCTGAAAATTTACACCTGCGATTGGCCACCAGAACTCAAGCGCCGCCGATGGTAATGGTGTGGGCCGCCGTGGGGTCAAAATAAATGCCGAATATTATCGGGAAAATGTCTTAGAGACAGTATTGAAGCCCTGGACCGCAGACCATGGACATTCCAACAGGACTCACCACCACCGAACTCAGCACGCGTCAACCAAGAATGGCATAAAAAGGAGGTTCCTCGCTTCATTTCTACCGCACAATGACCACCAAAATCTAAGGATCTCTATCCGTTGGACTTTTGCGCCTGGGGCATTTTGGAGAGTAAGGTTCTCACTAAAAAATACCAAAGTGTCGATCATCTCAAGACGGCGCTTCGCGGGAATGGGTCAAAATACCGCAGAGCCACTTTCGTGCAGCCTGTGATGGCTTTGTCGGCCGTTTGAAGGCCATAATTCGTACCAAAGGTGACCATTTCGAACTAATCTAAACTGATTCTAAAATTTGATGTTATTTCCAACATTTTTTGCTTTTGAACAATGAAATTAAAAAATAATGCGCTTTACTTTGTTGCATTATATATCAGCCACCCTGTGCGACTATTACCCGTCGTTTCTAGAGGTTACGGCAGATTTGATGTGTATTAAGGATTTCTTCATTTAACATGTTCTAGGATTCATAAGACCATGGCGATCATCGACACGCCTAGAACTTGGTTGCATGGTTCGTTAGCATTTGCCTCATAATTTCGATCTGGAACGAAATGATTAACACCTGGATCCTTCTAAGGAGAATTTTGTTCTTTTTAAATTCACCTCAACAATGTGAAAATCAATATTAACAAGGCGAAGATGTAATAAAATTACTTTCTTAACCTTAATAAATTACCGTATAAAACGAAATTAAAGAATAATTTTAATTTCATGCAAATACAATAGGTATCTTTTCACTACACCTTATACTATACATTGTTTTAGAAAACGTATACAAATTATGAATTTTTTATTCCACTTCATTTTATTCCGCTTTAGTGTTAAAAACACTAATGCTATTGTCATAGATTTAAAACTTACATACAGACAAGAACCATTGAAAACCCATAAAAAATCAAACTGTCATGATATTTAAAATGAAAATTGAAAAATACTCTTTTTGATTATCTTTATATTTTTGTTTTTGCTTTTAATTTTGTAATCACTTGTCTGTCTGCCTTAGAATACTATTTTAATAGAAAAAATTCTAAAGAAAAAAAAGAATCTCCATTATTGACAGAACAATAATGACATTTCGAAATTCAAACCAAATCTATCTATCAATCAGCCTTTTAAATGAAATTTGATTAATTGTTAAGAACTCTCATAAAAATGTTGTTTATTTACGTAGAAGTGATTTAAATTTGTTTAAATTTATTAGGGCACTAAACATACTCGTACATAAATATACAAAAGCAATTAAAATGAAAAAAAAAACTAATTAACTCTTGCAAACTGGTTTTTGAGAAATAACAAAAAAAATTGTACAGTGTATTACGATTATAATGAATACCTTTTAAAACATAATTTATACTCAAAACTATCTCTGGTAATACATGCGGTATAATGCCGCTTATCTGCGATTTTTCCAAATTAGCTCTCCATCAACAAACTTAATCTCGTATAACGCCGCCCCCTCTCGAACGACCGTGGCCTTGTGTTCCTCTTGAATTCGAATTTAGGAATGCTTTGGCGATATTGAATGTCGTCGTCTGCAATGTTTCTCTAACTTTCTCTAACTTTCATTGCAATTTCATTACAAAGACAATGGGGATTTGTCTACCAGATATCAGCAATGAGTATTCAAAAAGATGAGTAGAATCGAATCATACTCATAATTTCTGATACTTATACGCATTCATACTTATTTTAATATCATACTCATACTACTCATATTCAAAGTTTGCAGTACTCATCGTACTCATACTTAACAATACACATGATGTTGTTGATTACGACTGTCCTTTACTCAACATTTACAAGAATCACAAAATAAGTATGATTCGCATACGAACATTAAAATACTCACTAAAAGGTTGTATGTTTGCTTTGCTTGCTGTCTTTGTCTTTTTTGCTAATGCGTATTTTTTCTTTTTTCAACTAAGACTGTAAATTTTGATAAATGATTCAAATCACTCGAATCATTTATGACTCATAATACTCATAAATTATGAGTATTATAAGTATTTTTCTAAAGTTATGAATCTGAATGAGTAGGCTTACGAATCAAACATAGTTCGAATGGTATGAGTTTGATGTCAACGTTGTACTCATTCTCATTGCAACCTGTACTTATAAATCAACGTTGTAGTGAGTATGCATGAATCAGTGTACATACATAGTTAAATTTCAATATTGTTGACTCACTTATATTCAAAATTTCATGAGTACTTATGAGTAGCGAAAAAACGATTCATTGCTGATCTCTGTTGTCTATATCTGCCAGTCGTGGGTTCTCCATATGTACAGCTGAAGTTTGTTCATTGCTTCCATTGGCAAGAACCTTTTTTCGCTTTCGTAAAGTAGTGCAGATTTTTCATTTAGATCGTATCTGAATTTTAATTATAGATGCTAGTGGCAGGCCCTGCGCTAAATTGCGAAGGCTTTTGAAAAGCTTATTCGACAGATATTTCTTGCGACACCGCCGTTGTTGGTGATTCGGCTACCAAGATAAGTAAAACTTTATTTGTTTTAATTATTTATTTATTAATTATAATACAATTACAAATTATATTCTAATTATATACGAGCTGAGTAACTTTGATCATGTGCTCGGTGTAGTGTCACAGATCAGAGTCTCTGGTGGGAATCGAACCCATGACCCTTGCGCTAATAGTCCAGCACACTACCCACTAGACTATCAGTGCATCCGTAAAATTTTATAGTTCAGCAACAGGCTTATCATCACGAAGGGCGTGTATAGTTCGTGAGGTGTGGACTGAAATGATTTTATCTTATTGGCACTGATGCGAGTTAGTATTTTTCAAGACATATTCGCAAACTTTTCAGTTTGTTAGGTTTATGCCGTGTGCCAGAGAATATGCCTGTTAGGTGTGGTGCCTACACCCACTTGATTCGACGATTACTATCAAAAATGTGAATGAGGACCGCTGAAACAATGACGATAGGGTCAGAAAGCGCTCCCCTGAGCAACAGTGTATACTTAAATTCTGTACACTGTACGATACCCGTTGTCTTTCTAGTGTAGTTTGGTGTTTCAGTCGACTGAAAACTTTCTCTAAATTAACAGACGCCAGATATTAAGGTTACTTGTTAACGTTGTGAACGTACTATATTACCTGTTGGCTGCGGAGTGTAGTATTGATTAGTCGAGTTGTATCGACCTTTTCAAAATGTTTATCAAACTTCTCTGCTCAGTCAGAATGGACTCGTTCCCTGAAATGTCTCTAAATAGAGAGAAAAATTTTTAAATGGAGAGTTAGTGGAATCCGTCTATTATTGCCGTAACTACTATTAACGCATTTATGTATATATAACACATATCATATCGACGCCTCCATTCTATAAAGTTCTAAGTGTACTTATAACGTTTTTAATGTTCTTGCATTTTTAAATTCTACGTTCTCTAACTTAAATACTGTCAAAATTTAGTTAAGATGCGCCGATCCGTTCCGAAGTTATAGGGAAAAATCTACTTAGAATACACATATAGTCGTATATCGCGTGAAGACTTTAAGAGCTCATAACTCAAAGCACACTTTTTCGACTTAGAATGTTATAGAACGGAGGCGTCGATATAAAATTCATAGGATCAATATAGTAGCCGTAGTCTAGTATGTAGTGTGTTGGCTTGACGCCCCGCTTCAAACCCCAGGGCGGACATCTCCAACTAAACGAAATATGAAAAAATATTTCTTCGGCAGCTTCCTCTCAGCAGATTTCTGGCAAAAACTCTGAGAGTAAATAAAATTGTCATGTCGTTCAGAGTCGACTTTAAACTGCAGGTCACGCCACTGATGTGTACAATTAACACACAACATAAGCGGTCTGAGAAACAAGGTCGTAATCCAGACTTAAAGGTTGTAATAACCAATTATGTATGTATGTATGTAGAATCAATATTTCTATTCTAAATAAATACAAAAATTTTTGAATCATTTTTTTTTAAATTTTATGTGTGTTTTAACAAAATATTCCTGGAAACTCATGATTCCGAAAATTCTGAAGTAAATAATGTTTTTCGGTATAAATACTTTATGATTTCGTACGTATGGGGTATACGATATTTATTTAAATTTAAATTAAAAACATTTGCTAATTGGCCACTATCGTATCGGCAATAAAATCATGTCAAAAAAAGTTTTTAAGGAACATGATGTTAAATTTTATACTTTTCAATTGTTATTTACGTGCAAACTAAGCTTAAATTCGAGGGAATTCTTTTTTAAGCCGCATATTGTAAAAGACAATATTTTTGAAAAAATGCTCACGAGTCTTTGAAATGAAAACATCATTTAAATAAGCAGCTGTTTTCAATGTGAGAAGCATTTGAGAAATTAAATTCAAAGTTAACCGTCTTTAAGAATCTAAAATAAAACTGGTTTAAGCAAATAATTTTCACATTTTGGAATAAATTAAATGTAAATTAGCATAAGGCCACGATAGCGATAGCAATTTTTATGTTTTAAAATTATTCGATTAAAACTTTTCGATAAAGTAAATTTAAAAATAATCGTTATATCGCTGGAAAACCGCTTCAATTAGACTGTCAGTATTAGTAGTGATTGCACAAAAAGTATTGGAAATAATTTGAAACATCGTTTAACTCTCTGTTCTACGAATAGAGGACCAATAAAATTCTTACAAATTTTTATAAATTTTTTGGAATTAATTTTTTTTTTAATTTTTTTGTGAAAAGATTTTAATTAGAATTCAAGGTCAGACAAGTCAATTTGTTTAATAATTAAGTAATTTAATTTTTTTTGGCATTTTCATTGAATAGTTTACATCCCCATAAAATCGAAATACGATCATGTAATGTAATGTGAACATAATATGACCACAATGATTCTATTTTTGGATAAATAAATATGTATTCTTACGAAATTTTTTAAGATCAAACAGAAGCAAACAATTTTGGAAATTTTGTAATTATTTTATGTAAACCCTTAAAGGACCCGTTGAGTTTAATTCCAGTGAAACGCTTATAAAAAAGAAAGTGTTTCAAGAACTTAATGGTGTAGGTTGGCGCTTGTTGAGAGAGTCTAAATTTTTATCTGCCCAAGATAAGAACACTTTTTTCAACAAATTTTTTTTAATATTTCTCAAATCGAAGGAAATTTATTTATGCCTGGCCAATACTAGATATAATCCAACCTACTTGGAAGTATTAAACATCTTGTATGGAGATGAGACGTTTTTAGACAAATATACCCACAGTACAATGTGAGGGCATTTGAGTGATTTTTCAATTATTTTTTCAATATTCGGCAATTTGTGTTTCTACCGCTGTCATATTAATATTCCTATGTATGTTCGCAGCCCTATGCTCCCTAGAGGTGTAAAAGGAACATACATTTATACAATATGTATGTTCGAATTTATGGTGTATCCCTTTGACATCTTTTAATTGTTTTCTATATAAGATACACAAGCTGTTCCACATAATTGAATAACAGAACACCATAATAGAAATAAATTCATAAACATTAGTTTCTGTCAAACACATACAGTCAAGTAAAAAAGTTGTTATAGCGTCCTTTGAGGCAGTCAGAATTAAGAATGTTTGAAGACAAAATCGAATAAAGAAAAAATATAACCTACAAATTATTAGAAAAAAGAAACAAAAAATTAAAACGGTGTATGTAGAATTTTTTCTGTGACTGTATGTACTTGAACATATTTTTGAGCATTTTTGCAGCTTTTCAACAATAGAAAGCGAAGAGAAAAGAAGAGAAGAATATTGTTACGTTTTTACCCCTTTAAAAACGTTTAAAATATGAGTTCGTAGATTGCAAATAAAAAAATAAATTTGTGTTTAGTTTTAAATTCTGTGTGCTACTGTTCACAACTTGATGTAAACAGCAACAATTTACTTTGTTTGTTATTCTTCTCTACACTCTTTTGCGTAAACGCTAACAATTGTTCGACAGATCTTTATAGCGCGGATTTCCAAACCACTATTATTCTCTTTACACGAAACGTGTGTTCACACAAGACTGACTGTTGCCTGATTTGTCTTGCTTTTTATATCTTGCTTTTTATATCTCTTGAAGGAGAATGATTTCGCCTTCTATATATTGCTATATTTTTGTTTATTTGTTGATCATTATTTGTTTTTTTTTGTTTTCGTTTTTGATTCTTTTGTTTATCATTTCAACGTTAAACGATGTAACACCATTTCCATTTTCGTAACAATATTGTTATTGAGCTGTTTATGAAAGCAAAAATATATAAAAAGTTAGTAGCGACCTTCATGGTCGACCATTTGGCGAAATGCTCTAAGGACCTTTCATAATTCATAAAGGATATGTGCCAGTGCCCTTTTTATTTACCGTTTTCGATATTTTAATATCAAATATTTTGTCTTAGTTTGTTCACATAACAGACATATTTGGCACATATTTGTTTACTGTTATTTAATGTAGCTTTAAAGGATCAAATAAATACATCTGTAAACTAGGCAAAATTTGTGTTCTTTACGACAAGTTTTCTTCAAATAGGGGCAAATATATTTGAATGTAGTTTGAAGACTATTGTTGTTAGGCAATCATAGTTATGAATTGTCTTATTGGCCTTGAGTTACAATCGTAGCACTGCTTAATCAATTGTCATCAAGTAATTGTCATCAACTATTTGTCAATTCAGTTGCCATTCTACAGTCCACTAAAATCTATTTTTAGTTGTTAATTTTTTTTTTGGTCTTCACCTCAACGAATTTTTATTATTCGATTGTTCAATTCTACGAAATAGCCTGTTTTTAATTTTCTGTGTCTTATTGCCATTGAAATAAAAAATGTTTTCAAATCAAATTAGAGATTATCGATTGGACAACCTTCGGCGTACATTATTCAGTAGCCTCTTAAGTTATTCAATGATGTGTTAATCTTCTTATAAAAGGAGCTGAAATTATAATGAATACACATGGAGATTTGAAATTGTTAAAATCTAAAGAAATATTTAAATGAGTATATATTGGAGAGGCCTATTAATATTACAAATATTAAAACAAAAACAAAAATTATTAAATTATACTATAATGAGTGAGTCATTAGCTTTTTATGTTGAACTAGTAGCATCTAAAAAATGTTTGTTTCTCTTGAATAATGATCAATATCCACAATGTTTTAATAAGATGAAGTTAAAGTTTAAAGTTCCAGAATGCGGTGAATTTGTAACCGTTTGAACATTGAAAGAGGCACAGAAAACTGAAAAAAGATATTCATATGGAATGATAAATGCATGTCTAGCACTTAGAATTTGAAAATTATTGCAAAACAGAGTAATGTCTCCCAGTGCTGGAACTTCAAGTATTCCCGAAATAAGTAATCTAATAGGCTTGACCTAAAGGTGAAATTACTTGCTCAGTAGTAGACATCGTTTTTTTTTGTCTTGAGCCGGAGATGGGAATCTTAGGAAGACACTTTTGTTCCAACAAAAGAGTGCACGATTCACCATCACTGGTGCCTACGTACTAAACCCATCCCCTACACACTTTAACCACTCTCCCCCGGCGGGACTGCCGTAAGGTATTACTTCGCGGAGGGCTGGTTAGCTAGGTCAAATTTCGCTTCCGTTCCTCCAGTCTTCGGAGTTCTAGCATAACTTCAGCCATTCTCTGACTATATTGACTCCATAGAATCCTACAATTCAACAGCTCTCTCATTAACCGGTTTGGTCGTAAACTCGTTTCTCCGGCCCATCTAAATCTGGGGCACCATGTTAGAATATGCTCCGCATCTTCCTCCTCTTCTACACAGTTTGGGCATATAGGGGAAGTGTCATGACCAAATCTGTGCAGGTACTTCCTGAAGTACCAGTTAGGAACTGTACCAATTAGGAACTGGGTCACGTAGAAGTTCAGCTCGCAATGTTTGTTCTTCATTCAAAGGGTTACATCAGGGACAAGGTGAAATGACCATCTTCCCTTTAAACCGCTCTCCCATCGTGACTGCCATTTGTGCAGGGTAGTCCTTCGTTCCTCCGCTTTTACAGCTGCTATTTGTCCCGGGTACTCGAGACGGCGAAGGTATATCCTCCTCATCTCATCCGCCAATATGCCTATTGGTATTGTCTTTGCCAATACCAATACCGCTTCATCAGACACTGTCCTGAAGCCACTTATCCGTCTAATCGCGCTTAGACGATACACCGAGGACAGTATCCTCCTGGTCGTCCCCACGGAGAGTACCTCCGACCATATTGGGCAAGCATAAAGCATTATCGACGTTACTACCGCCGAAATTATTCTCCTTTTAAATGGACCTGGTCCTCCAATATTTGGCATCATCCTCGCCAGTGCTCCCTGTGTTACAGATGCCTTTTCACCGATGTATTTCACGTGCTCCTTGAAGTTTAACCTGTCGTCGATAATCACTCCCAGGTATTTTATAGCCCTCTTCGATTCGATCGTTGTGCGTCCAACGGTCAATTCCATCTTCTCCACTATCTTCCGGCCGCTTATCAAGACGGCCTCCGTTTTATGTGCAGCAAGTGTCAAACCTGCCTCATCCAGCCATGCTCCAACATTTCGAATCGCTGTGTTCGTTTTCTCCTCTATTTCTCCTACCGTTTTAGCTACCGAGACTATGGCAATGTCATCTGCAAAGCCCACAATTGTAGTCCCGCTTGGCAATCGCAGTCGAAGTACTCGTAGTAGACATCGTGTGCATGTGTGTGTGCGTGTGCATGTGTCCCTGTTTTATCAACAAAGTTTAATTTTATCATTTTGCGTATAAGACAGTATATATACATAATATGTATGTACAGTGAACAGCAAAAGTCTTAGTACGGCAATATATTTTGACAAAAAAAAGTCCTTACACGAGGTCCCGATATGACTTCAATAGAGTATTTAAGGGATCATTTGAAGAACGGTTACGTAATCGCTAAACCTCAAACAAAAGTCAACCGAAAAACTTGCTCGTAGTGCCACCAGAAAACACTAAACAAAACTTGTACATTCAATTCAAAATGGATTAAATGAAGTGATTGACCTTAAGGTATATTTTACTAAATACAAGCGATACCATTTTCATATATTAGGCCTTTGAATTTTAAATTTACTCAGGGTTCTCCTTGGGGGTACCTATGGAGTCATCTCTAACTTTTCCTTATTTTTCTCTTGTTTTATGAAAAACATTAAAAAATTGTTTCTTTTATAATAAAACAGAAATAAATTAATAAAATAAATATAAAAATTATGAATTTATATACAAACTTTTGGCTAAAATTCATGAAATTGCTGAAATATATTGCCGTACTAAGACTTTTGCTGTCCACTGTATATATAAATATAGATTATATGATATAAAGGATGGGCCATTTAAAAGTTTAAATTTCAAAATGCAATAAAACAAAGTCGCCGTGGTCTAGTAGGTGGTGCGTTGGCTTATTAAGGGTGAGGTCTCGGTTCAAATCCCTTCCTTGCTCTCAGCAAATTTCTGGCAAAAACTCAGAGAGTAAATAAAATTGCCATGAAAAGTTTCTCAAAACATCTGTCGTTCGAAGTCGACTTTAAACTGTAGGTCCCGCCACTCATGTATAAAAATTAATGCACGCAACATAAGTGATGTGAGAAAATAGGTCGTAATCCTGACTAAAGGGTTGTAATGACCAATTATGTATGTAATAAAACAAAACCGGTTTGGAATTTTGCTGAATTTATTTCTTTGTTGTGATGTACAATTTATTTTACTCATATGGCTGCCAAATCTGGCCTTACAGTACTTCATTCAATCGGTCAAATTTTAATGCACTTTTTCGAGTCTAAGGAGTCGGTATCTCGATAATGGCATCACGAATGTTTACCTTCAAATGCTCAATTGTCTATGGTTAGTCGGCATAACACTTTTCTTAAACGGCGCCCCATAGAAAATAGTACAACGGTGTCAAATCGCATCCCTTTGGCGGCCAATTGAATTCACCATTTCGGCTAATTAAACGGCCATCAAACATTTGATGCAATAAAGCGATTGTAGCAACAGATGTGTAACAAGTTGCACCATTCTGTTGAAACCAAACATCGTTCACATCAATACCATGAAGAGCGGGTACAAAAAAATCGGTTATCATGATGCGAAAGGTGTCTCCATTGACCGTAATGGTTACGCCGTCCTCATTTTCAAAGAAATATGGGTCAATGATATCTCCGCTTCACAGGTCGCACCAAACAGTACCTCGTAATGGGCATTAGCTTCTGTAAGACCATGTATGGGTTTTCAGAGCCCCAAATACGGCAATTTTGTTCATTTAAACCGTTAAATGGACCACCCGATATAATAATTTCATTGCAAAATTTAATGTATTATGTCAAGTATTCTTCCAAAAATCGATATCATTTCTCATTGATATTAGTGAATCCTACTGTAATATTTCTTTGGGTTTTACGCTCTTTTTAACGAACTTTGTGTATCTTCGCATCCTATGTGATTAAAAAGCCGAAGATGTTCCTGCCCTGGGGGACATTGGTGCATACGTCTGATTATTCATAAATTTTTATTCAGTTATTTTTGATCGACACTGCATGTGCATATAGAGAAATAAATTATGCTGTCATAATTTACTTTGAATGTCGAAATTTTTATTTCAAATAATAATACTTTGTAATGTAAAGTGTTTAAAAAACAATTATTAGAAACATTATTAGAAATAATTGAACTATTAAAGATTAATTTGAGTTTAGTCTGGAATTATAATTTTAATGTTAAAGTATTGAATTCTGTCCATATTATAGAAGAAAAGAAAATAAACAATTAAATGGAACTGTAATGTATAGCCAAGAAATGATTTACAATACTTTTCATGTATGTATGTAATCAAAACCTATCGCTATCAAGTATAAAACTTCAATTCTATGAAGAATAAAATTTCAAAACTTATTATGGCAGCAGATAGCATTACAAAAGACAAATAATTTACAAGCTGTTGCGTTAAGAATAATTCAAATAGTTGACAACATTGTCAAATGGTACCCAATAGCTTTAGGGTTAGCCAACTTTACGGCTGTTTATTTAATCTACAGCACATTATCATGGTTTTATTTCCCATATAAATTAGTTTTAATGACATAATTTGCTCTAAATATACTTCATGTACTCATGGCAATTTTGAAAAAGCATTTCAAGCAGTTTCCATTTAAAAATATTGCATTAGCGGCTTAATAAAATTTGACAATCTAATAAGTCACGTCACTTATTTCGATGTTGTATACAAAATTTTTTTGTTTTTGTTTTATTTGATAAAGTTCTATGAGGTTTTTAGTTGAGACATTCAACCAGTGTTTGTAAAATAAACAAAAAAAATTTCTTTTTTGGGATTTCATTTTCATACGTACTCGTATGTATATGTAAATACGAAAATAATCATGAATTGTTTTAAATTTTTTTTTGTTCAACACTTTAATGTCTTGCATAAATTACAAAGCAAGGTTATCTGTTAAATGATCGTCTCATTGTTCTTGTGTGATTTATTCAATTTCTTTTATTCATTATGCAAGTTTTCTTCACTCTTTTCGTAACAGCTCCAATTAATTCAAATTCGAATAAATCACCATAAAGCACCAGAATTTAACTTCATTTCGAAATGACGAGATTGTTTGTCACTTTTTTTTTTCTTTAGAATTCAATGTGTTGGCGCCATAGTGGAATACCACATTCACTATTACATTGATGACTAATATCATCGAATATAAACGAAGAGGTGTTAATTAAACGAAAGTTAATTTCGAAGAGAAATTGTAATGTAAACACACACATCAGTAAATAATGCTTGTCTACTGCGTTACAAACGGAAATAAATGGAAATTTCAGTTCGCAAGCCGCGCATAAATTGTTGAATTCTATTAAATAGAAAACGTTTCACTAGTTGTTCATCTATTTAATTCAAATTATCTCAACATTAGGTAACGCGAATTGTTTTTATTTTAATCACTTTTTGAACTCTTATATGTGAGACAGGATACTTAATTTTTTTTTATTCTACTACACCAGTACCTCACTTTGCGTCATGGATACTTTACAAAAAAAAAAAAAAAAGTAAAAAAAAAAACACGAATTGAAACGACGCAAAGTGAATTATGATTTTTTCTACAGCAAACCATATAAGGATCGAAGATAGGTTCCAGAGTTACGAACTAAAGGGTCCACCAAATAACTTTTTTTTTGAAAATGCTTTAAAAAAAAACTACTGAATATTTTCTCAAATTTCTTTTTTTATTTGAAAGTACAATCCTTCCGGTTAATAATGGAAAATAATTTCATTCAAATGGCTACCTCGGCTGGCCATGCAGTAGCCTACGCTAGAAGATGCCGATTTTGGCAAAAAAAATCATCTTTTCAGATGAAGCTCATTTGATCTTGGCGGGTATGTAAACAAGCAAAGAAAATTCGCACGCATACATTGAAAAGCCGACGCACCCAAAACGAGTCACTGTTTGGTGCGGATTTTGGTCCAGAGGCATAATTGGGCCATTTTTCTTCGAAAATGAGCAAGGAGTGGCCGTTACAGTCAATGGCGATCGTTATCGGGCCATGTTGAACGAATTTTTGTTTACAAAAATTGAAGAGGAAGATATTGGCAACATTTGGTTTCAACAGGACGGCGCTACGTGCTACACAGCCGAAGCTACACTCGATGTTTTGCGCCCTGCTTTTGTTTGGCCACCTCGGAGCTGCGATTTGACACCGTTGGACTATTATTTGTGGGGTGCCGTCAAATATAAGTGTTACGCCGACAAGCCAGAGACAATTGACGCTTTTAACGACAATATTCGTGAAGTCATTGGTGAAATACAGCTGCACACAATCGATAATGTGCTTAAAAATTGGACCGATCGTGTAGGCTACTGCATGGCCAGCCGAGGCAGCCATTTGAATGAAAATATTTTCCATTATTAACCGGAAGGATTGTACTTTCAAATAAAAAACGAAATTTGAGAAAATATTCAGTAGTTTTTTTTTAAAGCATTTGCAAAAAAATTATTTGGCGGTCCCTTACCTTTTTAAAAAGAAAATTGAACAAAATAAACCAAAAACAAATTCAATTAAAATAAAATATTCAATTAATTTATAAAACTCAAAATAAAAATTAATCACTCTCTGATGAGTCCATAGTGGCTGTCGTCTTTCACAAAAAAATCAATGTTTGGTGAATAGATTTTTTCCTTCGTAGCTACCGCTTGAAACATTTTAAAACTCCTTTCTCTATCGGTATCGTTTTTAAAAAAATCGCCATAGCTTCGTCAATCAAACATATCGCCTTGGAAATTTGTTTGGATGTTAAATTTTGTTCTCAGGAGATTTCTATTAAATGGTCACTGTCATCTTCTTCATTAGCAAATTAAAATTTCAGTTGCAATAGTTCTTCATTAGACAATTTCAGAAAATTTAAAAGAAAAAAAATTAAAGACTCGAACCCAAACCCACTCATCTTCGAAAATCTAATGACGCACAGTGAAAAATAGTATTAATTCAGCAGCGATGCGACTTTTAAAAAACAGAAAACGACACGACGCAAAGCGAGGTATTGGTGTACAGTAGAGATGAGCGATATTTTCAAAACTGTGATTTAATCACGGTGATTGATAATTCACTGGTAACTACAGTGATTGAACTTGCCAAATAACAGTTACTAATAATGTCGTTCATTCAAAATTGTTACGTACTCAAATTTATTTCATTTTATTTTGAGCGAGGCAGAATTACTATTAGATTATGCTGATTATTTTCTTTTGTCTTTTATACATGAACTTTCTGTGAAACTTAATTGTCAAACTTCATATAAAAAAAATTACATTAAAAATAATAACATTGATGACACCACTTTGATTTTGTTTAGTAATCTTTTCGTAGTATGTATCTATCTTACGACTTAATAAAATACGTTATTGTCATTATTGTTTTCTTTTGGAATACTGTGATCACAATCACTATTTTAAAGAATAGTGATTAACAAATCACGTTCACTGAGAACGACGTTCTTCAAAAATCACTGGATCGCTCATCTCTAGTGTACAGTTTTATTAAGGATTACTGACGAGTAAGTAACTAGTAAGTAACTAGACGAGTATGAAACTAGTTGAAGTCTTCTAATACAGTATATATAAAGAACCTTAAGTCCATGTTACATAATGTATTATGAAATGTTTGATGCTTGTGCGGTTTTGGTAGACTTTGAATGCTTCCTATGTTTTGATTTAAATAGAAAATAGTCGATAGCTTGCGAGATGTACCGGTATGATGTGAGCGTCAAGATACAAATGTCTCCATAAATTTTTCTTTTTTTATGTTGGCAATGATACCACATACATACAGAATTGGTCATTACAACCCTTCCGACCTACGTGCTCACACCACTCATCTTATGTGTGATAATTTTATACATGAGTGGCAGAGCCCACAATCTAAAGCCAGTTCCGAATGACAGATTTTTGAGGAACTTTTCATGACGATTCAATTTACTCTCTAAGAGGAAGTCGCCGAAGAATAACTTTTCAGATTTCGTTTCCTTCGATATGTCGGACCTGTGATTTGATCTAAAAAGCCAATACTAACTACTAGACTACGGCGTTAACATCTGTCAAACATATTCGGCATACACCATATCAGTGAACAAACAATATAATATCGTGTTAAAGATGGCGAATTTTGTACCAGAAATGATAATTTTTTGTTTTCATTTGAAGAAAAGTGTTGGAGATTCACATCGAATGCTAGTCAAGACATGTGGTGATCATGTCCAATAAGAAGCAACCGAATTGCAAACAAGATTGGATGAAGATGACACTTTAAACTAAAAACAAATGGCAAAAATGTTAAATGTGGCTTAACAAACTCTTTCTGGTCGTTTAAATGGAAATTGGGAAAAGCATGAATTGAATGGCAGACAGATGGAAAACTGAAAAGACACTTGTGAAATGGTTTGGTTCCAAAAAACGATGGAAAATCAGTGTTGTATCGCAGTCTTCTTTTATCCAGCGGTCGTTATTACAACTTGCCTTTAACTAAAGGCAGGAATTTAACGGCCAGTTAATTTCTTTTTCATTATTATAAGTGGACAATAAGATAGAACTGAACGTTAAGCTAAAGGAAACTTTTATTAAAGTTAAGTTTATGTTTGAACTTGCCATACATATACATACATATATTATATTCAATATGGCAACTTCAAAAAAAGCAAAAATAAAAGCTAGTCATTGCCATTGCGTTTAAATAAAAAAACTTGTTCAATTTGACAAAAGTTATTGATATTGCTCCGACACTGTCATGTATTTGAAAAAGTTAGCTTTATTTTATTATTAGGTTGTAATAACAAAAAAATTAAAGGTGACTTTATAGTTCAGCAAGTTGTAATAATGGTCTTAAGTTTGTATAAATATTATCATAAAGTACGTACTTATTTCCGAAAAATTATTCAATGACATCACCTGACTACAATGCAATCCATCCATATATCGGTACCTAGGTACCTATTTTTTCTTTTAAGTGAAAAAAGCGATACCCACCATCTGCGTTGCCAGTAATTTTTTTAACCTTTTTATTTCTGGGAAAAAAAATTTTTTTTTTAAACTTGTTTTCTACAAAAGTATCAACATTTTTAAAGGAAGCACCGGAGACCGGTGCCCTCTATTGGTGTTTCTTGGCTACTTTTGCCCGCACAATACAATATTTACACAATATTTTATTTAAAAATGTAAATATTTCGTGTTATTATTGAATTTATTAAAATTTTGAATTTTTCGAAAAAACTTTTTTGTTAGAAAAAACTTTAATAAAAGCTTTTTAGCATCTCAAAAAGACTTGGAAAAAAAGGGAAAACTTGGCAAATGGCAACGCTGGACACCATACAAAAAAAAATATTTTCAAGATAACTACTGGGCTGCCTTACATTGGCATTGTATTCATATAAACGACTGAAGCATAAGCATTAATGTTATTTTATTGACGACATTGTGATGGACGTTATTTGCTTATATTTTTTCTGCATAGCAAATGAAAAATCTTTCAAAACAATTCAATTACTATAGAAAAAGAAATTCATTTTAGGGTCCTTGATTTGTTAATCGTACTATTAAATTTTAAAATCTTTAAACAAAATTTTGCATAAAAATTTATTTTAAAAAATAAAACAAAAAATTGTTGTGATTTAATTTTGATATACGGTACACTGACATTCAACACTTTGTTTATGGCATTTGCAAGCAATCGTAAAACATAACTACTGTTACCTACTGACATACAGACATACAGTCAACTGCTACAGCAATTTCAATAGAAAATAACAGAAACAACTATAAACGTTTAAAAGTATGTTGCCATAATTTTTGTTGTTGTTGTTGTTTTTTTCCGAATCTATTCAACCGACATTTAACACCCAACTTTTCTTGTAACAAACCAGTATCACGTAATAAATTGACAACTGTTTTGCAAAAACAACAACAGCAACAACAATCTCAGACCAACAACTGAATGAATGAAAAATTGAAAAACTTAGAAAACATTCTTATAAAAAAAATCGAATTTTTATTGCGTGGGTTGTCATGTCAGTACAAGTCAAAGAAAGGAAAACCACAGACAAATAAAACTTTTATTTGAAGTGGTTTAGAAAAGCGTGGTGCCATGCAATTGTTTATTATTTTCAGTTGTATTTGATTTCCCTTGAATTCAATGAGGCCTATGAGATCGTATTCAATTAGCCTGCTATTAGCTAAGCCTGTTAACTAGCAAAACTTAGTCTGCAATAATTTCAATTGTTGGTAATTCTCCATTGGAGTAACAAACTCCATTCAACATGATAGTTTTATAATCGTCTCTCCTTTCCTTTCTTAAAGTTTTGGTTTTTTATTCTTAAAAAGCAAACACGCAAAACTCTTTTTCATGTTTTTTTCTGTTAATATGGGCCTAAATGGGCATAGCTTACTTGGGTCCTATAAGGTCCCATTGTAATATCCATATTGCCTCTTCCGACATATAATTATTTGCCCCTGGTTGACATCTCTCAACCATCGCGAGAGTCTCAAATCGCCTTTGGCTAGACATGTTTTGTGACTAAATTCTGGATGTCCAAGATTTCTTCTTTTCCTAGGTTTTCAAGCACCGGACAATGACAGAGAAGATGTTCTGACTTTGTAGCTTCTGCAGGAGTCGTTATGATGTATTCCCAGGCGTGAACACCCAGAGGCCAGTGTCCCGTTATCACTGCAATGGTGTTATTAGATGAACTCGTGATATGCTCAAATTCTGTTATACACATATACATACATGCCGTGCCAGTTCTATCTGGTGCCTTCATAAGTGGTTCGTTATCCCATTTTACCTTCGCTAATTAATGGAGCTTTTGTGAAACCATTTGTTTAACTCTCAGCAGATGTACGCCGACCTAATATAGGAATTCAATTGAATTTTCCATGCTGCTTACTTTATCGATTGCTTCGGTATTGTTGTTACCTTCGATGTTCCCGGAACCCAAAAGAGGATAACTGTCGAATTTCTTGCTATTTCCTCCAGAGTGTACACACTCTTTACTTTTGGTAAATATGCGTATATCACCATACGATATACTCTGATATCGAATTCGCACAGCGGCAATTATAACAGAAATTATTTCAGTCTGAAAATTACTGCAACAATAATCTGGTAGTTCAAGGAGCCAACTAATTTTCAGTTGTTCTAACAAGCCTTCACATCCGACTTCGTTGAAAGATCTGGACTATTCATCAGTGAAAACTTAAGTGACTTTCCTGGTGGGTGTATATCATTGTCATAATGTATGACGCTCAGTCTCATTACCGCATTCACCATTATTTGCTTCACCAACATGTTTCGCGGTAGGATGATGTAACACCAAGGGTACCAGCTATCATGATCACGAAATGTTAGCATGATGTTACCACACGTAATGAATATAAACTGCAGCGGTCTGGGTCTAGAGTATATACCACTCGCCTGAAGACCAAGATAGATAGTTCTTTTAGATTTAGTGGGAACCATTCAAAAATCTTCGGACGTCAAGGGTATAATCGTCATTAATATGGAGTCTGAGTAGTCTTGATGAACCTGTCTGAAGCGGACATTGACTGCCAAGGCAAGGCGTATGATATGTTTCTAATATCAAGACTATTTTAGGAGATACGTTATGAAATTATTCAAAGCTGATTTGAGATTCGGAATCGGTGAATTGTGTTAGTAGGTTTGAGTAATGACTCGATTGCATCCATAATAGTAACATTTAAGAGAAGAACAAAACTCCATAAATGGAAGATTATTCGACTCTTGGGTGGATCTTGTGAAAACCGGAGGCAAATAAATGGGACTTTGAAGAATAAAGAGACATGAGAGATTGTATAGAGAGGATTTCAAGAAAGACAATGAAAGCACTAATGATATGCGCAAGGCTTTCGTTATGTATTCCATAATGATCGGGCGGAGTTAGATGAGATACAGAGATAGGTTTATGTCATTATAACTTGGGTAATTGTAGCCTGCCTTACGGTGGCACTAGAAGCTTTGTTGGGCTTAAGTCCGTCGCAATTCACTTGCACCTATTTGAAATATGTGCACGACAAAATATAGGCCACGGTTCAAACCATCTCCAACAAAACGAAATGTGAAAAAAAATATTTCCACAGCGACATGGTCAGACATGGTCGTTCTCTTCGCCGACTTTTGCAGATCCTCGCATCAAGCACTCGTCTCGCAGGAGCATCTTTCTTCATTTGAATGACATGGCCGAGCCAGCGCAGCCGCTGGATATTAATATGCTACACAACGTCTATGTCGTTGAGGAGCTCATACAACTCACTATTGAATCGGATGCAAAAATCATCGCCAACTCGCATTAGACCGAAGATCTTACGTGGGGCTTTTCTCTCGAATACTCTCAAGGCTGCTGCATCAGTGCTTTTAATAGGATACATGCTTCCGCGCCATAAAGAAGAACGGGTGGGATGAGCGTCTTGCATGGTATTAGTTTTGAGAGGTTTCTACTACTCAATTGCTTATTGAGACCATAGTAGCACCTGTTGGCAAGAGTAATCCTGCGCTTGATCTCCAGACTGACATAATTTTTGGCGGAGCCAAGATAAATAAATTCCTTGGCTATATCGAAAACATAGTTATCGGCCGTAATCTAACATCCCATACATATACCTCGTTTTGTCCTTATTTACTGCCAGACCTCATTTTAGTATATTCCCGTTCAATAGCACTAAAGCCAGCAGTAACATCTTACTTGGTACACCCTATGATGTCAGTGTCGTTAGCGTACGCAAGCAACTGGACTTTTTTTTGAAAAATAGTGCCATTGCGATGCACTGCCGCCTTTCGCAGAACACTCTTCATGATATCAGAAAACCTCGCTGTTGCAATCACAAGACTCTCATGATGATACTTTTCTTACTTACTTAACTTTGAATCCATATTTGAAATATAAAAGAAGAAAATCACAGAATCAAAACTAAATTAGAAATCATCAATTCAAAAAATAAATTCATTCAAATTTAAAATTTTAATTTCCCATCCCTGAGAAAAAAAATTCAATTTTTTCATCTATTTTGCAGCTTTTTCTTGTCGTTCATATCAGCCGCTTTCAAAATTTAAAATCAAGTGGGTTTTATTTTTACAAACAAATAAAATAAAATATCGCATCGATTGCTGTTGTTGTTGTTGTTGTCTTGTCATTTAAATATTCGATAAAAAATTTTCAAAGAATGGAAGAGACAGCAGCAGCAGTAAAAAAAACCACTGTCTGCCTCCATGGAAAAAAGTCAAAAAAGCCAAAAAAAATGTGTTAAACGGAAATGTCGTTGTTGTTATTGTATTTGTATTGATTTATGAGATAAATTTAACACTTTTATTTGTTTATCTGTAGCGCTTCCATTTGTTTTTGTATGTTTTTTGTATATTTTCTCATATAAAATACAACAAATGATATCATGTTTTATTTTAATACGCGACCTGCCTCACATACTCTGAAATGCGTAGTTGTTATGGACGCGTACATATTTAATGAGGGTTTCCGGAATATTATTGTTGACACAGATCAAGTAGTGGTCGACATATGTTGGCTTATTCAATACTTTTTTTGAGTTATTGCTGTGTTACAAATTTTATTACTATTGTCGATTGTAGTTGTTGCTGTTGTTGTTGTTGTTTCTATTACGCTATGATAGTTAAATTTCAAATAAAAGGCGATAATAAATCTGAAAGACAAATATGGTCATCCACGAGTTTTGTTACAGAAATTACTTTCTCACCTTCAGTGTTGTTTTACCACGTTTTGGGAAATTCCCTTTTTAAGAAGTCACATTAAAGTCAAGTTTTTTTGAAAATATGTGTCAAATTTACTGACATTGAAATTATGATAAAGAGAAATACAATGCATGCGTGGGTCCACTGTTTAATTATTAAATATTTATCAAATATTTCTGTTTATATTGGCTTTTTTTCTTCGTTCTTTACCGCTGCTAAAAATTTTAAATTGCATTCAGCCATCATTGTAAATACAATTAATGACAGCTTAATTAATTCTTAATTCTTTAATACGTATAGTTTTTTTATTTTTACTATACATTACACCATGCGACAAAATAAAAAAAATTGAAATACACCCAGCTAATGACATAGTGTAAGTTGTGAGTTTTGTTGAGAAGAACTCAAAAATTTTTTTTCTTGAACCCTCCAAACTTGTTTTGTTTGACAAAAACTGGTTTTTTTCGGACTTCACGCACAAATTTATTGATTACGCAAACACTTCTGAACTGATGTCAAAAATATAAACTTTCTTAGAAAGGGGAGGAATGGACCTTTAAAATGATATACACATGTATATTATTTGACTTAATATGCTATGGAGTTTGATGAGGTAAACTTGACAGATGCGAATTTTTTCCATATTTTTTCAAGTTTGTCCGTTTACAGTAGCAAACTTTAATTAAAAAACATGAAAGAAGTGAGGACTTTCTGAAAGTGCATAATCTTGTGATAAGATTGACACTTCGTTTGATCACATCAGAAAAAAATTAGTTATTATTTTAAGAGTCTAACGATAGTCGATAGACCACGGCGACTTGTATAGGGTGGGCCATTTAAAAGTTAAATGTTAGAAATGCAATTAAACAAATGTTTATGAAATTTTGCAAAATTTATTTTGTTGTTGTGAAGTAAAATTGTTCCGGTTAGCAATGGAATATCGTTTCATACAGATGGTCGCTGCATCTGGCCTCACAGTACCTCATTCGATTGCGCCAATTTTCGTGCACTTTTTCCAGTTCATGAGGGCTGTATGTCGGCCATGATATCACAACTTTTGGCCTTCAAATGCTCAATTGCCTCTGTTTTGTTGGCATAACACTTTTCTTTAACCGAGCCCTACAGAAAATAGACCAAAATCGACATCATCGTGTAGTTTCGTGGTGACCCAATAAATTCCAATGTTGCTTAAGCGTAAATCGATTCATTACGATCTGTGGTGATAATATACTGAATTTTGTGACAGACTAGAATGGCATAAGTATTGCCAGATTCGAAATAATCGACGGTTCAAATTAAAACCTATATATGACCCACCCGATACATATTGCAATATATGCAATTCAATGCATTATCTTTGATATGGAGTGAAATTGCTTTTTTGGTGCACTGTTCCATACCTAATTCTGATGTTTTACTCCTAGGAAACTACACAAATCAGGATTTAAATTCTATTTGTTGACCAAAAGATCTGGCTACAGAGAGTAATCACGTTCATAGACTCTCTGAAGAAACAAATTCGTTGCTCCATTGAGAATAGATACCGGCTTGCTATTCTTGGTACTTCTGTCAGGTATTGGTTGTTTTTTTCCAAGCAATAGCTGCTCGATAGAAAATTAATGGCAGCTTGCTATCCTCGTTTCTGCTATCAACTATTACTTGTTTTTTCGGATCAATGGCTGCTCGATGGGAAATCAAGAGCGGCTTGCTATCCTCGTTTCTACTATCAACTCTTGGTTGTTTTTTTTTTTTGGATCAATGGCGGCTTGCTATTCTCGTTTCTACTATCAATTATTGTTTGATTTTTCGAATCAATGGCTGCTCGATCGAAAATCAATGGCAGCTTGCTATTCTTGTTAATACTATCAACTATTGGTTGTTTTTTTTTTTTTTGTTCACATTTTGTTCATATTTCGTTGGAGATGTCTGACCAAGCCAACACACTACCTACTAGACTACGGCGACTTCAATATTCGCTTTTACCATTCTCCCAAAATCTGTTTGTATAGTTTTACCGACTTAAAATGAATTCCAATTGGTGGGCAAGTATTCAGAATATACAAGCAACTTGACCTAAAAGTCGTCAAAAGGACTATAGTATATATTCGGAATTCAAATAAAATTTAACAAACAAATTTTGAGTAGCAAAACAAAAATAGTACATAATGAATGACTACTTCTTTTATTTTTATTCTTTAACATGGATGACAACATCGAAACTGCTCGAGTTATCATCTCAACCGGCACGAATGTAGTGTTTTAAAACATTCTCCACAAAGGGTACATTTTGAAATGAATATTTTTAATTGTTACTTTGACATTCAGTAGAGAATATACAGTGGACAGCAAAAGTCTAAGTACGGCAATATATTTTGACAAAAAAAGGTGGCCACAGGCTTAATACTCTTGCACAAAGTCCCGATATGACTTCAAGAGAATATTTAGAAGATCAATCATCAATCAATTTAATCGCTAAACTTCAAACAAAAGTCAATCGAAAAACTTGCTCGTGGTGCCACCAGAAAACATTAAACAAAACTTGTATATTCAATTCCAAATGGTTTAAATGGAGTGCTTGACCTTAAGGGATATTCTACTAAATACAAGAGATAACATTTTCATATATTAGGCCTTTGAATTTTAAATTTACTCAGGGTTCTCCTTGGGGGTACCTATGGAGTGATCTGAAACTATTCCTTATTTTGCTCTCTGAAAAATCTCTGAAAAATATTAAAAAATTGTTTATTTTATAATAAAACAGAAATAAATTAATAAAATAAATATAAAAACCTTAATTTTTTATATAAACTTTTGGCTAAAATTCATTAAATTGCTGAAATATATTGCCGTACTAAGATTTTTGCTGTCCACTGTATATTAGATATAAAACGGATTGTGTGTATAGATTTTAATTTAATTGTCCAAAATCTTGTTAAAAAGTAAGTAAGATTGTGTGAATTTTTCAAGTTCAAGTTTTTAAAACTGCTTTAGAGCAGATGTTAAATCGTGTTGTTTTATTTAATAATGTGCCACAAATGCTATAAGAAAACTTATTGGTGGAAGCTTTTACTAATTAAACTATGCTTTTCGAAGAATTTGTTTGAGTTCTGTTTCCCACCTGTAAACAGTTTGGTTGGTTTGATGTAAATATCGTTTTTCATTAACAATGGCAGTAGTTTCGATTTTCCATTCAAATCGACAAAAAAAAAACAATCACACTATTGCGTTTAAAGTCCATTTTGATAAAAATTATGACTGAAACTAAACTAAACACTTCACTAAACAAACCTTTGAATAATACAACCGCTTGACACTTCTTAAAAAAAGTATTTGCCACATCAGTGTGGAGTAAACATGATTTGAAGAGCCAGCCAAAGTATATTCGAAATGTTTTTTTTTAATATTTTTCAAAAGCATTTTTGTTTTTTTGCGGTTGTATGTCACATTTGCTAATTAACTCAGTCATCTTAACTAGTGTGAGAAGTTCGTTAAATATTGTGTTATTTGATGAACACATTTAAGAAAACAAAATTATGAGTACATTTTCAGAAAATGGCGTCATCACTTTAAATAATAATGTCTGATGGCAATTAATATTCATGTGGCATTTGTAAAAAAAATTGCAAACAAAACAAATTCCTTACAATATACATCTCGTATGTTTGTTTAATATTGTATTTAATATTATTGAGTTGCATTGAAAGCCCAAAACTTAAAAGATGTTTTCAAAAGAACTGCTGCTACGTACATTTTGCAGTTTATACTTTTACATGCTTGATGAGTATTCAAACTTTAAAAATGTCAGGTTATTAATTAACAGTAAGTGATCAAAGCTTAGATCCACGGAAATTAATTTGTGTCCGTTTAACATATATTATGAGTCGCGAGATCTACAGTTTGTCTTCGTTTTATAAAAAATTAAACAAACAAAAAAAATAAATCCATCAAAAAGTGAAAACAGTGCAGTGTTTAACAAAGAAAAAATAATTTGTGGTTGTAATTCAAAAAAATTAAAGCAGAAAAAACTGAGTTTCTCCCAGAAGAAATAAAGAAAAAATGAAATGAATTATAATTGAACCAAGATTACGGTGAAAAGAAAATAAATTATTTTAAATATTCATTTACGCAAAAAAAAAAACAACAATAAACAAAACAAATTTACAAATTCTCACACATTTCAATTGAACTTAAAAACAAAAACAACTAGAACCGGTTCTTTTCCTCTCATTAATATAAAACAACAACATATCTCACCAGATAAATCACTCATATATAGTTGTATTACTGTATCACCAACTAAACAGCTCCATCTATTGTACAGTAGGATAATAAATTTACACCTATTGTGAATACTCTTTTAACATAACCCAGTGAACAATAATATACGAATTCATTCTCTTCATATAAAATTCTATTCATTATATTTTTTACTTTCATCGTGAATTAAAATCATAATGTCGTGTTTAAAGAAAGGATGTACCTTGGATGGACCTGATGACAGAATGATTGTCTGTTGGCTTTGTCATGGATTATGCCATTTTAAGTGTTGCGGTCTTTCTGGTCTGGTGGGTGAATCCGTTGCAAAGAATAAAAATCTGCATTGGCGTTGTAGTGGATGTCAGAAAGTTGGTGCTGAATTTTATCGCTTTTTTCAAAGCACTAGAAACAACTTTTTACAAATTCAAAATAATCTCAGCCATTTAAATGATCAAATTAATGCGTATGGAAAACTTCTCAATGATTTTAAGACCTTAGATGGTTTACAATCACCGACACCTTCTCCAACTCGCCGAAAAAGCCCCAGATTTGTAAATAATGAAATTGCGTCTACCTCTACATCTAGCGTCGGGTCAGCAGTCAATATCCAAAAAACTCCAAATAATATCGAAAAGGAAGGTTTTATTGATAATTCTAGCCAGTTAGCAGGTTCAAAAGAAGTCTTTCCCATGCCTAAAAATTTAGATAATATACCTGATACTGATCGAAATAAATTGCTCCCCAAACAATCAATAACCATATTGCCTGATCCGGTCGACTCTACCCGTTTAATTAATTTGGATGCTGCATCTCCTGTTCCATCGCCCTTAATTCAAAATGCTTCATCTGTGAATAATCAAATAGCTTCTGCTGAAAATCATCCAAAGGAGTTGCGAACTATTCCCCCTAAGAAAACAATATTTGCTACTCGGTTTGCAATTGATACGAATGCTGATGATATGAAATTCTATATTCTATCGAAAATCAGAAATTGCAACCCAGATGATATTCTTATTTTCAAAATAAATGCGAGAAACAGGGCATCATTTAAAATAATTGTTCCTGATAATCTGTTCCAGCAAATCGTTAATCCGGAATTTTGGCCTAAAAATGCTATAGTTCGGGAATTTATCTACAGTGAAAGAAATATTGCTCGTCTTCCTCACATTGGTGATACAAATCAAAAAAACTAATTTCCATTGTTTATCAAAATGTTAGAGGTATTAACTCGAAATTATCTCCAATTTATTGCAATAGTTATGGATTTAATTACCATATAATAATATTCACCGAAACTTGGTTAACTAGTAAAATTAATAATTCTGAAATTTTTTGCCCTAAATACCAGGTCTTTAGGAAAGATAGAGAAAGTTGTGTGCAATACAATACGAAAAAATCTGGAGGCGGCGTATTAATTGCCATATCAAATGAATTCTCATCTGAAGAAGTTAGTCTTAATGAATTTCTACATATTGAGTTTTTATGCGTATTAGTTAAAATTTATAAACAATCCTTATTCATTGTTTGCGTGTACATTCCACCTAATTCACCACTCACTGTCTATGAAGATCACTTAAATGCGATTGAAACACTTCTGAGAAAAGTAAACACAACGGATCTAGTACTATTAATAGGAGACTTTAATATGTCACACACATCATGGAAGGCTGTTCCAGACTCAAACTATTTAATCCCCACTGGTTCTTCGGATTCCTCGGCAAATATAATTAACTGTTTACTTGCGAATTGTTTCAAATAAATTCCACTCCAAATGATTTTGATAAAATGTTGGATCTTGTGTTTGTTAGTGATTCATCGGACTTCTCAGTTATTCGTCATACGCCTATCGCCAATCCCGAAGACAAATATCATCCGACGCTTGAAATAAACTTCTTCCATCATCCTTTCCTTCAAACAAATAATTTAACTCAAAAACAGAAAACATTTAGTTTCAATTTAACTAACCACAATAAACTGCATCTTCAACTATCTGAAATCGATTGGTTAAATGAATTATCTGGCTATGGCAATGATTTGGACCAGTGCATTATGAAATTTTATCAACTACTTCACAATTGTTTCTTAGCATGTGTGCCAAAAGTTTTACCACATTCTAATCATGGTCCGCCCTGGAATACAAAATATCTTTCAAGATTAAAAAACAAGAAAAATAAATTGTATAAAAATTTTAAAAAGGATAGATCATTAATAAATTATTCCAAATACTGCTTAGTAAGATCTGAATACACCATCGCCAACCAAAGGGCTTATAACATCTATTTAATTAAGGTAAAAAACAAATTCAAGAGTGATCCTAAATCATTCTACAAATTTGTTAATTCTAAACGTCGAGCAGCGGATTATCCTTCTGTTATGAAGCTTGGTAGTCATGAATCCTCAGATAATAAGGTTATAAGTGACTTGTTTGCGCAATTTTTTGCTTCTACCTACTCATCATCTACATTTAACGCCAATAATCAAAATTATATTCCTGAAGCAAAGGCCTTTGATATATTTTTTATTGATCAACGTACTGTTTCCAAGTATATACAACAATTGAAATCTTCGCATGTAGTTGGTCCGGATGGGGTTCCTAGCAGTATTTTAAAACACCATTTTCAATTATTGAGTACTCCATTAACCTACTTATTCAATAAATCGCTTAAATTGGGCTATTTTCCCTCCTTTTGGAAACAATCATTTATCATTCCACTGTTTAAATCAGGATCTAAAGCTGATATTTCAAATTATAGAGGAATTGCTAAACTCAATATTATACCGAAATTGTTTGAAAAACTCCTATGTGATACACTGTCATTTCAAGCATCGTCTATTTTATCTGTTTCCCAGCATGGATTCTGTAAGTCTCGATCAACAATCACAAATCTTCTTGAATTTACAACTTTGGTAAATGATGGATTTATTGTAGGCAAACAAACTGACGTCATTTATATCGATTTCAGTAAGGCATTTGATAAAGTAAATCATAACTTACTCGTTCATAAGCTTAATCAACTTGGTTTTAGTTCATCTTTATTGAATTGGATTAATTCGTATTTAGTAGACAGAAAACAGTGCGTTAAATTCAGGAATACGCAATCTAACTTTATTGATGTACTGTCAGGCGTACCACAGGGCAGTCATCTTGGGCCGCTCCTATTTACTCTTTTTATAAATGATCTCCCTTCTGTTATCAAAAATTCAAACACATTAATGTATGCAGACGATGTTAAAATATTTTTATCATTTAATAACATTGAAGACCAAGTACTTTTACAAGAGGATATTACCTACTTAACCTTATTACTTTAATGGAGCTGAATTAATTTAATTTAATTTAATTTAATGGAGCTGAATGTTAAAAAATGTAAATATATGTGCTTCACTCGATCATCACCAACCAATGAATTTTACACAATGAATGGTGCCGCTCTTGAACTAGTTAATACCTTTAACGATTTAGGGATAGTTTTCGATTGTAAATTGGACTTCAGAAATCATATTACATCAACTGTTAGCAAAGCTACATGTACCCTGGGATTTATCAAACGATGGGCTAAAGAGTTTTCTGATCCTTATGTTACTAAGCAATTGTTTACCACACTGGTTCGCCCAATTCTTGAATATGGATCTGTAATATGGGACCCTCAATACGCTGTACACTCTGATAAAATTGAATCAGTTCAAAAACAGTTCTTATTATTTTGTCTTCGTGGTTTAGGGAATGGATGGGATCCTAATGAAAGGTTACCACCTTATGAAAAACGCCTAGCACTCATTAAATTACCAACTTTAAAAAGCCGTCGTAAAATGCTAAATGCTATCTTTCTTCTGAAGCTGTTTAATGGTGTTATCAACTTGCAATTTCTTCTAGAAAAACTTTCCATAAAAGTACCTGTTCGTCCGACCAGATACCATAATTTCTTAAATATAAAATATTACACAGTTAACTACGCGAACTTCGATCCATTTCGTAGAATCTGTAATGATTTTAATAGTCTGTATCATCATATAGATTTTAATAAAAGTATGGAATCCATTAAAAAGGATATAATTTTACAATTAAACACATTTAATTAATATTTTCAATGATGTCTCTTTTTTAACTTATTTTTTGAATTGAAATCATAATAATAATAATTCTGAATTGTTATATAAAATGAATTGAAATATAAAATGAATTGAAATATAAATGTAAAATTTAATGAATTGAAATATAAAATGTAATAGTCTGTAAGGATATTCCATAGACTTAAATAAATAAATAAATAAATAAATAAAAATAAATAAACATCGGTAATAAATCGGTTGTATGTATCCTGTGTGAATCTGAGAGCTGTGTTATCTTACCATTTTAAATAAATGTGTGTGTTTAATAAATGCGTAACCCAAGATATTACAACCCAGAGCATTCGGCTGTAATAGTGTTTTTTTTTTTAAATTTGTCTGAATATTTTTTTTAACAGTGTTTCGTTTGATTAGTTTTTTTAAAAATACCTCCACACGAATGAGAACTTAAAATATTTCTCAAAATTATATGTTTGTAATTCATTGGCATGTAGCCGCTGTAGTCTAGTATGTAATGTGACGAGAGGCCACGCTTCAAACCATAGGTCAGATATCTCCAACAAAACGAAATGTGAAAAAATAGTTCTTCGGTGACTGCCTCTCAGCAGATTTCTAGCAAAAACTCTGAGAGTAAATGAAATGTGTGAAGCTAGGTCGTAATCCTGACGGAAGGGTGGTACTGACCAATTATGTATGTATTGTGGCATTATTAACAGATGAGAAATTGTCCGTTTAAAAATTTATGTTTCTTAATATATGATTCAGAAATTTATCGATAACTCACTTTATTTGTTTGTAAAGTACGAATGTGAATTGCGCCATGCCTGGATATATTGTTAGTTCTTGATTTTGTGTCTATGGATGCTATGTTGTAATTGCGATTTCACTATCGGTGAAGATAATTAAATCCTTTGTGATAAGTTTGTACAAATTTACCCTGGCCCTGATTAGTCTCCCTCCCCGGAAGTCGTAGGCGTTGTTCATAACTATCTATCTGTATTTTTATTAAGAGCAGTACAATTTTTTCTGCACACTATTTCCGATGAAATTACCTTTTCTGTGAACTAATGAGGCTTATTCATGTGTGTGTAAAAACTGAAGAATTAAATTTAAAAATCCACTTCAATTTTAATTTTTATGTAAATTTTATAGAAATTTATTAATTTTAATAAATGGTATGTAAAGATAAACATTCACATTCAATTGTATATATTTACATATAAACGCGGATAACAAGGGAATACAAATTAACATGCACATGCTAATTTTACGGAAATAGTACATTGTCTTGTCAATGTTATTTTAACAATTTTCATATATTTTTTAAAAGTGTTTATTTTTGCATTGTCATCTGGGGTTTTGCAAATATTTATTTAATTTTTTATATACAAAATTTTTACACTTCCCTTCATTAATTATGTAAAATAATTATACATGGTTGTACCAAAATATTGCACCCAAGCCATGTAAGAAAAACCATAACAGTAAAGTTTACATCAAATTTTGCATGTTTTATATAAAATGACCTAAAATTTCTATCTTTTAAATATGAAAAGAATTTTATTTAATAATGGAAATGATGCCGCTATTTCAGTTCAATTACAATATGCGGTAAAATACAAAAAATTAAATACACCCGAGTAACTACCTAGTCTAAGTTTTTATGTTTTTTTATTTTTCTCGAACCTTCCAAACCTGTTTTATTTGACAAAAACTTTTTTTTATCATTTCACACAAAATTATTGATTACCCAAATATGTTTTGAACCCATTTTCAAAATCCAAATTTTTTTTGGGAAGGGGAGAGATTAGCCTTTAAAATGGTATATATAATCATTTTGCTCAAACTTATATGTTATGAGTTTTGATGGGAAAAAGTTCATTTGAAAAAAATTATATATGAAAAATATAACTTGACTGTTATACTCTTTAAATAAGAACTATCGTAAATTTTGATCAATTTTATCAAACAAAGTGTCAATCTCTTCACAAGAGAATGCGCTTTAAGAATGTCTCCACTTATTTTATACTTTTTAATTAAATTTTGCAATTAAGAATGGCCAAACTTGAAAAAATAGAAAAAAAATAATATTTTCCAGGTTTACCCCATCAAAACTCATAACATATAAGTTTGAACAAAATGTTCATGTATTCCGTTTTAAAGGCTAATAATCCCCTTTCTAGAAAACTTTGGACTTTTAAAATACATTCAAACATATTTGGACAATTAATAATTTTGTATGAAAGATAAAAAAAAAAACCGTTTTTTTTTCAAATAAAACAAGTTTGGAGGGTTCGAGAAAAATAACAAAAATGTATTTTTGAGTTTTACTCAACCTAGTAAATAACTTAGACAATATAGTTACTCGGGTGTATTTTTACTGTCGCACCGTGTTATGTTTTCTTAAAATTGAATGCCATTTTTATTGTAGTGGCAGTCAAAGTTATAGTTTTATTCTCTAAAATGAGCATAACAAACGTGAATAAATTATTTAGTTTCGACCACTTATTATGTTTATTTTTTAATGCATAGGGTCTTCCAATAAGGACTTACGAACTTTTAAAATAAATAACCGCCATCTTGTTGAGGCTACATCTGCCAAATTAGTTGTCATTTATTCGGTCTGTTTTACCAAATCAGCAACTGACTCTAAGTTTCATCAAATAATCGTCAGATGCAAGTGCTTCAATAGCATAACAAAAATGCAAATATTTGCTATAGATTTTGGACAAGCAGTGTCAATCCATATTTCTTTGATAACAAGGATGAGCAAGCCATCTGTATTAAGATGTGAATGACGACGCTCGGCCGGGACGCTTCAGCTCGTCAATAACCGCTTAAATTTTTACAAAATTTTGACCATATAACGTATGGCATCGTTCGTTCCAAAATTGCTGAATTTTGACCAAAAAACGTCGCTTGAACATCGCTCAGGAATTGTTGAATGATGTTAACGACGGTCCAGCCATTATCGACTTTTCAAGTATTTTTGAGCACTTAATTCAATTTTTTCACACAAAATTTGATGCAACTTCTTTGATAAATTTTTTTTGAACGCTACTCTGCAAAATTGTCGCATTAGTTGCCTGTTCGGAGTTTTGCTATAAAACCCCTGTAAGAGCTGGATATCTTTATTTTGAAAGTGGCAGGCATACTTTGAGAGTTTGACAAGAAGTCAGACATCACTCTTTGAGGTTTGAGGTTTTTTTCGCTTCTATTACTATTTTTGTATTGCCTACTATTATTATTTATATCCCTTTGATTCCCACGACTGTAGAGAAGAGAAAGGTCGACCGAGTTAAACATCCAACGAACCTGTCTCTACCAAACATTCATTGCCGAAGTAACCAGGTATCGGTGAAGCTTCATTCAGGACTGGAATATTTGAACGGATCTACACTAGATGATCCTAGACCCGCATCAACTTACATCTGATCCAGTCCCCTATTCCATTGCTTACTTTAGCTGTGAGCAAGTGCAGGATGCATGGCCTCACATGGGATAATCCCCGATGTTGGGCTAATCAAAAGCTTCTAAGTCTTTGTGTGTGGTTGTCCATAAGTGTCGTCCAATCATCTGGTTAACTACGTAAATTTCATTAATGAAACCGAAACTGTTTTTCACAAACCAAAAGAAAAATAAGGGAAAGTTTCCATATTTTTTACCCGCAAAACTGTAGGTACGCCCTAGAAGAACTCAGAATAAATTTAAAAATCAAAGACCCATTTCTTCCTGTGTTTTCTGTTTATATTCATCGCCATTCAGCCAACACACTACTTACTGGACTACGGCGACTTATGATTATTACTTCTAACAAGTTAATGACCCAGTCATACTGCTGCTAAAGTGAAGATGTAATTTGCCTTCCAGTGAGTGGCGGGACCTACACTTTAAAGTTGACTTCGAACGACAGGTATTTGGGAAACTTCGTCACGGCAATTTTGAGAGTTTTTGCCAGAACACTGATGCCAGAACACTAGGTCGTAATCCTCGGTATAGTGCTACCGAGGTCATGCTATTTCAGGCAAGTTCTTTAAATTGAGCTCCTTCTGTTGCTTCCTCCATACTGAATGAAGTCAAATGAATTTTAAAAAGATATGTTTTCTTCAGACCAGTCAAAGTATATAATTTTTGCTTGTACGGAAGTACGATCTCAAGACACGCTTAAGCAAGGTCAAACCTATAAGAATCTGAATTAAAAGATTCGCTGTGTTGCAAAGGATTTCGATTATTGCATGTCACTCTGTTGTTGTTTTAAACAATCTTTCAGGGATGAGAATAAAGAGTTCCTCAACATTGCTATCGACAGGTTTGAAAAAGTTTTTTAAGTTAATGGTTGCAGGTGCCCGGTTTGTTAGGGATTTTAATGGTTATTGCTCTCTACTGTACCTCATGAGGGAAACCGTTACTGGACGTATTTTTTTAGAGTATAAAAGATATCAAGACATACTTATGTATATATTGATCTGTACGTTGCAAAGCCGTTATACGGGTAAGCGTTTCGAAGGACCATTCGAGAGCAATATGTGATCGATACTTATCGGATGAGTATAGGGTGTAATGAGGAGAGAGTAACGAACATTTATACAGGAAAGAGCAAAAATCCTTTTGAATTGTACACTATACTGCCTCTTTGTGTTGCAATGAAAATGAAAATCAACAGGTTTGATCTTCTTTGAAAGAAAATTACGTAGGAATTGTCAACAGAAGCAGACACTGTAGACTTGTCCTCGCCTACATTAGAAGTTGCAAACAAAAACTCAACACATTTTGTTGTTATCGATTACAGTCTGGTGTAGGGAATAGTTATCTTGATGCCTTTAGCAATTGGTTTTGGTACATTTTTTTTAGGTCAGACACCTCAGTGTTGCATTTAATTGGAAAATTTAAAGCTGAACTCTACAATGTCAACATACATACGCCTCTGCGTAGTATATTGCAACATAAAAAACATGTAAAATTGCAGATCACAGGCAGCCCACGTTTCTGAATGCTCAAAAGACTGACTGGCTATAAAGAATAATTACAAAAAAAAACTGAAAATACAACTCCAGCCAAAGGTAAAAAGAACAAAGACGTACATATTGCGATATCCTGTTAATAAAAACTAGAAAAAATAAGTGGAGAACAAGGTTCACATGGTGCATGTTGTAATGTCAAAACGAAAATTTAATAACGTTTTTATTTTTTTTTTATGAATAATCATGTATGTAAACATGTATTTAGCATGTGCAAATGTTTGGTTCTGTTTGTCATGTTGATGTAGAAACTTAAGGACAAAATGTTACCAATAAAACGGCAAATTAGTTAGTTACGGTAGCAGAACGGTAAAGGGCCTTTGTTTAAGTTGGCATTGCAAGATGTTGCATATTTTATTACTGCAGCCTAAAGCTACTCAGAGAACTGAACTATATTGTAATACACTTAAAAAAATAAATTTTGAGATTAGGAGTGAGTATTCAAAAAGATGAGTAGATTCGAATCATACTCATAATTTCTGATACTTATACGTATTCATACTTATTTTAATATTACACTCATACTACTCATATTTAAAGTTTGAAGTATTCATTATACTCATACTTAACAATACGCATGATGTTGATTTCGACTCTACATGACTCAATATTTACACGACTCACAAAATAAGTCTGATTCGAGTACGAACACTACAATACTCACTAGAAGGTTGTGAGTTTGCTTTGCTTGCTCTCTTTGTCTTCTTCTTTTTTTTGTAAATGCAATTATTCTAAAGTTATGAATCTGAATGAGTAGGCTCATGAATCAAACATATTGAATGGTATGAGTTTGATGTCCACGTTGTACTTATACTCACTACGTTGTACTCATACTCGTCTAGTAGGTAGTGTGTTGGCTTATTAGACATAAGGCCAGGGTTCAAACCCCAAGTCAGACATCAAAACAAAATACAAAAAAATTATTTCTTCGGCGACTTCCTCTCAGCTGATTTCTGGCAAAAACCCTGAGAGTAAATAAAACTGCCATGAAAAGTTTCTCAAAAGTCTGTCGTTCGGAGTCGACTTTATACTACTCCCGCTACTCATGCATAAAATTAACACACATTACATGAGTGGTGTGAGAAGCTATGCCGTAAACCTGACTGAAGGGTTGTAATGGCCAATTATGTATGTATGCTGTACCCATACTCATTGTTGGGAGTACGAATGAATCAGAGTAGTTAAATTTCAATATTGTTGACTCACTTAGTATATTCAAAATTTCATGAGTGCTTATGAGTAGCGAAAAAACGATTCATGGCTGATCTCTAGTTTGAATCACCCCGAACTCCAGATCAAACCGACCAGTTTCCTTAGTGGCACGTTCGCCATTATGCCCATATGTTCAAACGTTCTGTCACCCAAAAACTGATGACGTCTGCTCTAAAGTACATACCACTCGCATAAACAGTGTCGCACCGATTCCGTTGTGTTTACATCATGGAAGCTTCTGCAGTAATCCTGGTGTGGCAGACCGAGATTGTTAGCGAAATTGCCAGTTAGCATTCCGGTTAGAGTTAGGTTAGAGGGTAACGTCCCGTTCACAGGCAAGTTCACTCATATGGCCCATTGTATCACCCAGTGTGAGGTAAGCCCCCTTGTCATGATCCATTAGTGGTGGGTTTGAATCACCCCGAGTTTTGAATGAAACCGACCAGTCCTCTTGTCGAACTTAAGTAGTTTTTTAAGTAGGTTTTCCTGCTGTACACAGCAGTTTTGAAATTCAACAACCAGGTATGTTGGACCACCCACGGTTCTTTTTATGCCATGCTAGGTTAGGTTAGGTTAGGTTAGGTTAGGTTAGAGGACGTGTACTTGTCAATTAAGACAAGTACAGTACCCGGAGATCGAATTGACCCATTGTACAACGTCCTAGTTTCTCACACCACTTATGTTGTGTGTGTTTTATAGATGAATGGTGGGATATACAGTTTAAAGTCGACAGAGCGATAGATTTTTGAGAAACTTTTTTCATGGCAATTTTATTTACTCTCAGAGTTTTTTGCCAGAAATCTGCTGAGAGGAAGTCGCCGAAGAAATACTTTTTGTATTTTGTCTTGAAGTCTGGCCTGGGGCTCGAACCCTGGCTTTACGTCTAATAAGCCAACACACTACCTACTAGACTACGGCGACTTCTTGTATGCCATGCTACTCTTTCCAATTTGGAAAAGTACTCCTGCAGAGGCGCATATATTATCTCCTCTACCGTCTCCTCCTAAGACATCTCCGATCCCTTCCGTGGCAGTTCATCCGTCTTTTCGTTCCCATCTATGCTTCACCTGCAAAGTATTATAAATAATATCTGACTTACATGTTACTGTTGCACTATGAAGATGTACGAACTGAATTGAGTGAGAGATTGTTATTAAAAAGTTTAAAAGCAATTTCGTTAAGTGTAGGGATTATTTAAATAAATAAATAGTTTTTCTATTTAATTTTTTTTAGTTCAAGAAACACATGCTGTTTTCACTTACAAAAAAGAAAAAAACGCGCCTTTCGAGAGCCTTTTGTAAAGCCATCTGTTGTTGACTTCAAGTACTTGTTGAATGCATTTCATGCCGGTGCCTGTGTGTGAAATATTGAAAGCCTTTTCTAAAAACAAATTGTGCCAAGCAGCAGTTGCAGCCGTTGTCTGTCTCTCTTTCTCTCTCTCTCTGTTGTTGACAGCTCGTATTGACAATTAACATTTTCATTTTTGTACACAAAGAGCGGAGTAAAAAACGAAATTTTATACACATTTTGACTTTGGGTTTCTTTTTTTTGAGAAATAAAAAAAGCCGTTTATGGTTGCAAGAAGTTGTTGTATTTTTTTTTTGTACTTTTCAATGTGCCTTCACTTTTGTTTTTTATTCCTCTTTTGATGTTTTGAAGTGTTTGAAGAAATTTGCTTGTAGACTTTTATGGCATCGAAAAACCATTCAAAAATAACATAAAAGACCACTTAAATATTTAAATTTCAAAATAAAACGTTAAACAACGACGTTCAGATAAATGTTGAAAGTCTATAAATAATTATTGTATGGCAGTTATTTTTAATTGTTTATATTGAATACATATTATTGAAATAATTTCAATTTCACTACTTCATCAGAAAGAATTGAAAAAGAATAGAATTTCTTTAGTAGAAAGCATAACAGAGCAAAATATTAATTCTGAATTTACAGGGAAACAGAAATTGATACTATCGGGTGGGCCATTTAAAAGTTTTAATTTAAAAATGCAATAAAACGAAAACGGTTTGTTGTGAAGTACAATTATTCCGAGTAGAAATGGAATATTATTTCATTCATATGGTTGCCGCGGCTGGCCTCACAGTACCTCATTTGATCGGACCAATTTTCGTGGATTTTTTCACGACCCAAATCTCGGTTATGACATCACAAATGTTGGCCGTCATATGCTCAACTGTGTCTGGTTTGTCGGCATAACATACATACATAACATAATTGGTCATTACAACCCTTCAGTCAGGATTACAACTTAGTTTCTGACACCACTTATGTTGTGTGTGTTAATTTTTATACACGAGTGGTGGGACCTACAGTTTAAAGACGATACCGAACGACAGATATTTAAGAAACTTTTCATGGCAATTTTATTTACTCTCAGAGTTTTTGTCAGAAATCTGCTGAGAGGAAGTCACTGAAGAAATACTTTTTGTATTTTGTTTTGATATCTGGCCTGGGATACGAACCCTGACTTTACGTCTAATAAGCCAACACACTACCTACTAGACTACGGCGACTTAACACGGCATAACACTTTTCTTTAGCGGCGCCCCACACAAAATAGTCCAATGGTGTCAAATCGCAGCTTCTTAGAGGTCAATTGACATCACCATTTAGTTGTCACCGAACGTTTGACGCAATTAATCAATTGTGGCATGACATGTGTGGCAAGTTGCACCATCGTCTTAAAACCAAACATTCTTCACATCAATACAATGAAGACCGAGTACAAAAAAATCGGTTATCATGGTGCGACAGGTGCTTCCATTAACCGTAAAGGTTGCGCCCTCCTCCTTTTCAACGATGCCTCCGCTCCACAAGCCGCACCAAACAGTCAGTCGTTATGGGTACATTGGCTTCTATAAGACCACGTGTGAGTTTTCTGAGCCCCAAATACGGCAATTTTGCTTTTTAAAAGAACTTCATCCGAAAAGTGTTTTTTTTTTTGGCAAAATCGACATCATCGTACAGTTTCTCGGCAGCCCATCTTGTGAAGTGAAAACGAAGCGAATGGTCACGCGGCTTCAACTCCTGAACCAATTAAACTTTGTAAAGCGTCATTTCGAAACTGGTGGGTGAAATGTTCAATTCTTGAAAAATCTCACGAACACTCAGCCACAACTTCGATATTTTCGGGTGTACGTACTGTACGAGCTCGCTCACGTCTTGGCGCATCAACAATGTAACCAGTTTCACGAACTTTAGCAATAAACTTGCATATACCGGGCACTGTTGGTCCTTTTCTGTGAACAAATTTTGTACGACATTGTCATGCAATTTGCATCCAATTGTCTTTGTTTTGGAAATAAATTTCTAATAAATCCCAACGCTGCTCAAGTGTAAATCGATTCATTACGTTCAGTGGAGATAATATACTGAATTTTATGACAGAATAGAATGACATAAGCATTGCCCGATTCGAAATAACCATTGATTCAAATTTAAACCGATAGATGGCCCACCCGAAGAATAAGATCGAAGATCTTCGGTCCAGTGCGTGTTGGCGATGATTTCCGCATCCGACCCAACAGTGAGCTGTATGAGCTCCTCAACGACGTAGACGTTATGTAGCGTATTAATATCCAGCGGCTGCGCTGGCTCGGCCATGTCGTTCGAATGGAGGAGGATGCTCCGACGTGACGGGTGTTTGATGCGAGGATCTGCGGAAGTCGGCGAAGAGGACGACCTTTTATGCGTCGGATGGACCAAATCGAGGAAGCCCTGTCATCGATTGGTGTGACCAACTGGCGTAGGCGCGGAAAAAGCAGAGGCACCTGGAAGGATGTGTTGCGGCAGGCCGAAATCCGTTAATCGGGTTGTTAATGGCCAGTTAAGTAAGTAAGATTGCCCACCCGATAGTATTATTAGAAGGAATTTCAGACGTAGGGTTGTTATCATAATCAAAATTAAAGTAAATATAAGTTTACAGTGAAAGGTTCTGTGATTAAGCCACCATTATTTAAAAAAATGCAACTTGTACAAGATTTCAACAAATTTGAAAGTACAGTTTACGTTCAACATCCAACCGTTTAGTCAGGATTACGTGTTCTACACTGCAATGTTAAATACGCACATAATTGGTGATTACAAGCCTTGAGTCAGGATCATGGCATAGTTTCTCACACCATTTATGTTGTCTGTGTTAATCTTATACATGAGTGGTGGGACTTACAAATTAAAGTCTACTCCGAACGACTGGTGGCAATTTAATTATTTTAGGTTTTTTTTGCCAGAAATCTGCTGAGAAAAAGTCGCTGAAGAAATATCTTTTCATATTTTGTTTTATTGGAGATGTCTGATCTGGGGTTTGAAGCGAGGTCTAATAAGCCAACACACTATCTACTAGTCTACGCCTATTCCAATTTTACTACCCATGTTGTGTTTGAAATACAATTTTTTAAATACAATTTTAATATCAAATTCTCGCAACCGATTCGAGAAGCTTTTTCAGAGCAATTGGATTACACTCAGTGCTTTTATTAGAAGGCTGCAGAGTAAGGAATATCCGAAAGATATAATTTCTTCTTCTTTATGATTTTTTTCAAGATGTTCTTACACTTAAGATTCAGCCACTTTTGTAGTGAAGTTATTCCGTATAATTATTCTGTAATAACTTCCGCTGCAATTATTTTAAACACTTTATGCAAATTCATAAATTTAAAGGTTTTTGAAATGCAAAATCAACAATAATCATTCATTCATTTATTCATTCATTCATTCATAATGCAACCAAACCAAAGCAAACTTCCTCATAAAGTATGGTAGTTTTCTACCCATATACAGTGTGAATATCACTGAACAATAACCCGCATTAAATTAAATGTAAAAAATACTACAAAGAACACTACATCTGATATAAATATTGAGTACCAGACTTTATGTCGTGGTTCTGGTTTTTATTAAAAAAAAAAAAAACAAAACGTTGTAGTATTTTGTTTCATTATGTTTTTTTGTAGTTTGTTTGTTACGAATAAAAAAATCGTGGTCTACATCCCATACGCAAAATATGATTGAAAAAAAATGTTTTTAAATAGATTTGCACTCAAAGAAATTTTTGTGTTGCTTTGAACGGCATTATCGGCATTAATTTTATTGACTGTTAATTTTGCCAAATAATTTTTCCAAGTGTTTTGAATGGTGAATGGATATTTGTTGTATTATTTTTCAAATAAAAACCCACTCATTTCACTTTACTTTAAAATTTCAATATACACTTATAAATATTTGTTGTTGTTGTTGTTAAATACATACATATAATGAAATAAGGTGTTTAATAGTTTCGTTTGTAAATTGCAGACAAGTTTCCTGTCGTATGAAAAAACATATAAAATATACAAAAATATGACGATAAACAAATTTAAAAACCTAAAATATATGCTCCAAAAAAAATATATATGTCCTTGGGATGAAAGCATGCAAATATAGGCTCTTAAAAATCAAAGAACAATAAGTGTGTATTACTCACAAGTATACAACATAGTTTTTTATACATTTTTGACCTTAAACGTTTTGAAAATTTACGTCATTGTTCGATTCGCAAACAGTTATAAAATTTGCTAACTTTGAAGATTGTCAAATGTTTCATATTTGAAACTGGAAAAGTAGTTTCGGCTTTGTAAAGAAAGCAGATTGGTTCAACGGTAAAGGATCTGATTGAAGCTCGTAGTATCACATTGGACCTAAGTGTCTAACAGTGTTGTATTTGATGGTCTGCCACTCTTACCTAACCTAACATGCACTGAAAATTATCTTCAAATGCCTATTATTTGGTATCATCTTCTTATTATTCGTTATCATCTTCCTATAACAAATGTAGTTCACAATCGCTGTAATTTCAGAGCCATCTTCAAACAAATAAGTACCAATCATATCGTCTGACTAAAATCTGCGTCAGACTCTTGCTCGTTTTGAATGCATTTGTTTTTCATGGATTGTCTCTGGTTTATCGGCGTAACACTTGTTTTAACGGCGCCCTACAGAAAGGGTTTCAATCGCAGCTTATTGGCGGCTAACTGACATCATCATTTCGACTAACTTAAAGGTAATCAAGCGTTTGACGTAATAAATCGATTATGGCATGAGAAACCAAACATCGTTCACATCAATAGCACGAAGGTTAGGTTAGGTTAGAGGACGTGTACTTGTCAATTAAGACAAGTACAGTACCCGGAGGTCGAATTGACACATTGTACAACGTCCTAGTTTCTCACACCACTTATGTTGTGTGTGTTAATTTTATACATGAGTGGTGGGACCTACAGCTTAAAGTCGACTCCGAACGACAGATTTTATGAGAAACTTTTTCATGGCAATTTTTATTTACTCTCAGAATTTTTGCCAGAAATTTGCTGAGAGGAAGTCGCCGAAGAAATTTTTTTTATTTTTTTCTTGATGACTGGCCTGGGGCTCGAACCCTGGCTTTAAATCTAATAAGCCAACATACTACCTACTAGACTACGGCGACTCTTTTAAGATTGTCAAACTGAAAAATAGTTCGGCTTTGTAAAGAAAGCAGGTTGGTTCAACGGTAAAGGCTCTGTTTGAAGATTGTGGTAGGTGTCTAACAGTGTCGCATTTGATAGTCAGCCACTCTTACCTAACCTAACATGCACTGAAAATTTTCTTCAAATGGCTATTATTTGGTATCATCTTCCTGTAACAAATGCAGTTCACAATCGCGGTAATTTCAGACTCATCTTCAAAAAAATAATAACCAATCACATCGTCTGATTAAAATCCATCCCATACAGTTGCTCGTTGTGAATGCATTTGTTTTTCATGGATTGTCTCGGGTTTGTTGGCGCAACACTTTTCTTTAACGGCGCCCTGAACTGCCAAACTGTGGCAATCGCAGCTTGATGGCGGCTAACTAAAAGGCCATCAAACGTTTGACGCAATAAATCGATTGTGGCATGAGATGTGTAGCAAGTTGCACCATCCTATTAAAACCAAACATCGTTCACATTAATGAAACACGAAGAACGGATAAAAAAATCGGTTATTGTAGTACGGTGGGTGTCTCCATTGACCGTAATGGTTGCGCCGTCCTCATTTTCAAAGAAATATGGGCCAATGATACATCCGCTCTATAAGCCGCACCAAACAGTCACTTGTAATGGGTACATTGGCTTCTTTAAGACCACGTCTGGGTTTTCTGAGCCCCAAATACGGCAATTTAGCTTATTAACGTACCCATCGAGATGAAAATGAGCTTCATCCGAAAAGTAAATTTTTTGGCAAAAAAAAATTTCCGACCAATTATCTCTGTTTTGGAAATAAATTTCCTCCGCTCAAGCGTTCATTACGTTCAGTGGAGGAAATATACTGGATTTTATGACAGATTCGAAATAAACGATGGTTCAAATTTAAACCGATGGCCGACCCGATAGTATTAGCAATTGTGTTAACATCCACAGTACCACCAAAAACAAAGTATCAGTGCTGGATTTCCTGTCTTGACATACCAGATGGCAGCAAATGCTATCGCGACCAATTTTTTTAACGTCAATTTGTATGGAAAAAACGGGACGAACGGAGAGTAAAATAATTTGTGGATACCCTGTGTTCCCAATATTGTGTATATGAGTCCTGAATTGATAGAGTAGGAACAGACACTACCGCGACCGATTTTACTGGCGTTTTTTAATGTCAATTTGTATGGAAAAAAGCGGGACGGGGAGTAAAATGATTCCACACCCTTGTTATGGGAGATTGTCGAACAAACGATTTTAAGTGATTTAAGAATTTCGACTGGAATTCTATATTCGCCTGTTGGCTTATTAATTCTCAGTTTCACGGTGGGCTGAGTTGCATGATATCCTTGTTATGTTTTCCTCCAGGCTGCTGATGTTCATTTCGTTGTTTATGGTACATTATTTGACATTACTATCCATCCTAGCGTTTCTTTAACATCCTAGCGATGAATCAATAACTATTATTAGTTAACATACAATATTCATATTCATTATATTAACTTTACTTTGAAGTGAATGTGTAAATCATTCACTTTGAATGGAAGCATAACACAAGTCGTGTGGCTCAATCCAACGACGTTAATATTGTGCAAAATAAATATGTATGTATGTATGTATGTATTTATCGTAATAAAATTTTATTCCAATTAATTTTAATTCACTGAATTTATTAAAGTTTTTGTGTTATAAATATTTATTTTTATTTTATTTTTATTTTTGTTTTTTATAGATTTGCAATCGATACGTCGTTTATTGGAACATGATACCAGCGGTTCGGTTTGCCCCAGTTGTCGCATTTCATTCGACAAAGGCAAAAGGCGAAAACTAATCGATACTTGCGGTCATGAACGTTGCTATTCTTGTATGTTTCGTAATGACCAGTGTCCCATGTGCATGAATAGTTCGCTAAAAGGTAAGTTAAATACAATATTAATTAATTAATATTTAAATTTTTTTTAATATTAATATTAAGGAGGAAATGTTGACAAAAATGGCATTGGCACTCGTATGTCATATTTTAAACATTAACAAAGCTACACTATAAATTTAATTTAAAATCATGTTTAATCATAACTTACAAAAAAGTTTACTAAATTCGCTATTACAATGAGTAACACAATGTGTCATATGGGCCACCGAGTGAACTTGTCTGTAAATGACAAGCTACCTGCTAACCTAACCAAACCTTTATATCAGGCCTGATCGAAGTATTCCTTCATAAAGGATTTGAATATCGAAAATATACTGAAAGAGTTTATGTAGTTGGCTTAGTGAAGCAGGTGTTATGACGTTCATAATAAAATAAAATTGACTCACTCATAATTTCTGATACCTATACGCATTCATACTTAGTTTAATATCATGGAACCTCTACTCATATTTAAAGTTTGAAGTACTCATCATACTCATACTTAACAATACGATTGATGTTGTTGATTTCGACTCTCCTTTACTCAACATTTACAATAATCACAAAATAAGTATGATTCGCTTACGAACACTAAAATACTCATTAAAAGGTTGTGTGTTTGATATGCTTGCTGTCTTTGTGGTTTTCTTTTTTCTCTTTTGCAAATACAACAACAACTACATACGTACATATATAATTGGTCATTACAACCCTTCAGTCAGGATTACGAACTAGTTTCTCACACCACTAATGTTGTGTGTGTTAATTTTATACATGAGTGGCGGGACCTACAGTTTTTTAAAGTCGATTCCAAACGACAGATTTTTGAGAAACTTTTCATGGCAATTTTTATTTACTCTCAGAGTTTTTGCCAGAAATCTGCTGAGAGGAAGTTGCCGAAGAAATATTTTTTCATATTACGTTTTGATGTCTCCCCGGGGTTTGAACCGTGGCCTTACGTCTAATAAGCCAACACACTACCTACTAGACTAAGGCGGCTTCAATAAGTATTGCCATTGCTTCAGTTAATTTGGATATTGTCCATTCGTTTTACAGGGAAACTCAATCTCGTTGGCAGCAGGAGGGGAAGAGGACTGACACAGTTCTGTCCTCAAATCATATGGCAATCAATCGCACAATAGCGATCCTTTCGGGCCATTGGCCTTTTGGAAGGCATACCATTATACATTACATTATTACAACTAATGACTTCCGCAGGAGCTGTGAGTCTCAGGTAAGAAGAAAAGGCTGTATTTCACCTCATGTGCCAGTGAGTTGCTCAAGTGATAAAGAGATGGCGATTTATGACCTCTCACTTTGTAACATCGTTAACTGTGTTCTCTAACGCAAAGATTGTTGTAGTTGCAAGATTTATTTTGGACTCAAGATTGTTATCTCTAGGGAATGTTTAACCTCCGGATGAAATTAATTGTGGTATGACAATGGGCCTAAGTGTGACTTCTTCCTTAGAGGGGGTTCGCCGCCTAACCTTACATAATTACATATTGTTACGTTTTTTACCCTTTTAAAAACGTTTAAAATATGAGCTCGTAGATTGCAAATAAAATAAAAATAAATTTGTGCTTAGTTTCAATTAAATTCTTTATTGTTTGTACAATTCTGTGTGCCACTGTTCCCAACTTGATGTAAACAACATCAATTGCTTTGGTTGCTATTCTACTTTACACTCTTTTGCGGAAGCAGTAACAATTGTTCGACAAATCTTTGTAAAGGAGATCTTCTCTTTCACGATTATTTTCTTCAAACACACTACGTCTTCACACAAAACTGACTGAATTTTTACTCACTACGTTGCCTATTTTGCCTTACCTTTTATATGGCAATGTAAACAGTATAATGAGAAACTATGTCGTAATCCTGACTGAAGGGTTGTAGTGACCAATTATGTATGTATGTAAACAGTCTGATGAATGTTCGCGGCTTCGCATTCTCGAGATCTCTATATTTATAGAGACATTTGTAAACATCGTTGTTTCATTATTGTTGTTTGTGTATTTTTGTTTACATTTATTCTTTCAGTGTTTGTTGTTGCATTTTTGTTTACTTGTTTATCCTTTTTATACTGGTGTTTGTTGGTATATTTTTGTTTACTTGTTTATCTTGTAAACAAGTTCATTGTTTTTGTTTTTGTAGCTGTTGTTTATAACTTTAATGTTAAACGATGTAAAACTAAAACACCATTCCCATTGACGTAACAATATTATTAATATTACAATTAAATCTGAAGTAGATTCAACAACGTTCTGGTCTAATTTTAACTTAATTCAAGATATTGTGTTAAATTTTTTATTGTTTTCAATTATGACGTAAATTTAAGTAATTTTTGTTATGTTATATTACGTAAGAAGTGCTTATCCCTTGCCGTAAATAATAACCATTAATTAAATTCAATTTTTAATGAAATTTTTTCACTTTCAAATAAAAATAACAATAATTTGTATTTAACACTTTTAATCCGTTAATTATTATTTAATTGTTTTATAAATCATTTTAATTCCGATATAAACTACAACCATTTTTCAAAAGATTACATACAGAACAATTAAAATATTTAAACAAAAAACAAATACAATATACAGTCAAAGACAAAAGTTTACATCCCAGTGATTTTTATCAAATTGAAAAAGGTATTGTAGCATTGTTTAAGGCAGTTATAATTAAGAACGTTTGAAGACAAAAACGAATATTAAAAAAAAACAACATAGAAACGTACATACAATGATGTATGTACACTTTTTTCTGTGACTGTATATGCACCACAGTTAGTTAATTAGAAAACTAGATTTTGCATTGCAATAGCACACCCAGTTCTTTGTGTGACTGAATAAATTATTTGCATTTGCCATATTGTACATACTTATGCAAACTAAACTAATATCATTCAAGTATTAAAAGGTCAACCAACCAACCAACAAATAAATTCTAACAATACCAACAGTATGTATGTATGCACTTATCGTAGCATTTATGGCAATTGAAATCACAACTACTCGTATTACTGCCTGTAGTTGCTGTATTATAAAGCACTTGTTAAATCGTTATACCCTGTATGTAAAATGTACCAGAAATCAAAATATTATTCGCACATACATACATATGTATGTATGTCCATAACTTCTATTTAAACTTTATATAAAAATCGCATTTAACTAAACATTTGCAATGGAGAAAAACATTTTAAATTTCAATTTGCATAAAATGGCAATGAGGCAAAAAATACTTTTAAAAATCCAAAATCATTTCGAATGCCGATTGAATAGTATTCTATACACACTTCAGCTGCTTATTGCAAAGCTTGATTTCAACCTTAAAGCGAATTGTCAAAAGCATTGAAGTTTACTTCAATGCTCTGTTTTGTGGATTTGAAAACTACTTTTAATATTCCAAAGGCTATGGTAAATTGTTAAACGTGTTAGAAGGTTCATTAAAAGATCACTTGTTACGATATTTTTCTTACTTCATTGTAATGAAACAATTTTATAAACAGTTTGTTGTTTTTCTTTTTTTTGGAGAGATTTTATTATTTTTTATTTTGAATTTTAATTCGCATTCGAATTTGTAACTTAATCGCAAATTATACAAAAATTGGTGGTCTTACACCTTGCACAAATCTGCCTTAAAGATATTGTTACGACAATGGAAATGGTGTTTTGCTTTTACATCGTTTAACATTAAAATTATAAACAAAAGCTACAAAAACAAAAACAATGAACTTGTTTACATGATAAACAAGTAAACAAAAATATACCAACAAAACACCAGCATAAAAAAGGATAAACAAGTAAACAAAAATGCAACAACAAACACTGCAAGAATAAATGTAAACAAAAATACACAAACAACAATAATGGAACAACGATGTTTATGTTTATAGAGATCTCAAGAAGGCAAAGCCACGAACATCCACCTTCAAGAACATTCATCAGAGAGTTTACATTACCGTATAAAAGGCAAGGCAAAGCAGGCGTGTGAGTTAGTAAAAGTTCAGTCAGTCTCGTGTAAAGACGCGGTGTGTTTGAAGAAAGTAATCGTGGTTTGATAAAGATTAGTCGAACAATTGTCTAATAATTGTTATTGTTTATGCAAAAAGTGCAAAGAGGAAGAGCAAACAAAGCAATTGTTGTTGCTTACATCAAGTTGTGAACAGTGTCACAAAGATTTGTGCAAACAATAAAGAATTCAATTAAAACTAAGCACAAATTTATTTTTATTTTATTTGCAATCTACGAGCTCATATTTGAAACGTTTTTAAAATGGTAACAACGTCACAATATTTTTAATTTTTAAGGAATTGATCTACTTCAGCTTCCATGATGGATTGTATATACTTACTTACTTAATTGTTCAATACAAGTCTTTAGTAAGGATTACGACTTAACCTAGCTTCTCATACCACTTATATTGTGTGTGTTAATTTCTTTCAAAAGTGGCAGTTTAAAGTTGACTCCGAACGACAGATTCTTGAGAAAATTGTGCATGGCAATTTTATTTACTCGCATGAAGAAAAACAGATTATGTACGACCCTTTAAATAAGGTGAAAAAATTTTAATGAATGTAGACGTTAAATACGTGCTCCTATTTTGTAGCATAGGATATTATGGTTGACTATATTGAACGCCTTCGAATGATCCAGTAGAATGAGAAAATTTAGTTTACCGGCATTGAGTTCCCGTCGCAAGTTTATAGTAACATTAATAAGACAAGCAAGACACCTGTGGCTTAGTCGAAATCCACAGAAATGATTTTCATATATGAATTTACTCATTTGAGTATATTGCATGTACATTCGTATCAGAGATCAGCAATGAGTATTCAAAAAGATGAGTAGATTCGAATCATACTTATAATTTCTGATACTTATAAGCATTCATACTTATTTTAATGTTATACTTATACTACTCATATTTAAAGTTTGAAGTACTAATCGAACTCATACTTAACAACACGTATGATGTTGTGGATTCGACTCTCTATGACTTAACATTTACAAGAATCACAAAATAAGTATGATTTGCTTACGAACACTACAATGCTCACTAGAATGTTGTGTGTTTGCTTTGTCTTTTTCTTTCTTCTTTTTTTTTTTTTTGTAAATACAACAACAACTAAGACTGTAAATTTTGATGAATGATTCGAATCACTCGAAGCATTTATAAGTATTATAAGTATTTTTGTAAATTTATGAATCTGAATGAGTAGGCGTTTGAATGAAACATATTTCCAATGTTATGAGTTTGATGTCAACGTAGTACTCATACTCATTGAAACCTGCACTTATAAATCAATGTTGTACTGAGTACGAATGAATCAGAGTAGTTGACTCACTAATACTCAAAATTTCATGAGTACTTATAAGTAGCGATCTCTAATTCGTATACAAGTAAACCAATTTCACTATGATCCACTGTACATACATATATTTTGTAAATTATTTTGTATTTCTAATTGTTTTCTTTTATCTAACTTTTTTTCATTCAGATGTCGACTGTAGTAACACCCAAGGCTATGACACAGGCATTGGTGGTTCAACATCCACAATTGTAAGCCCTCTGGGCTCACCACAGCCTCAGTTAAGATCACAAGTTCAACGTGCAAATGAGCTTGCTTTGGATCGTTACATGCAGGTGAGTAAATATAGGCATTACTTGTATATAAAACTTTGAAATAATGTTGGTATTATGTGTACAATGTTCTATTTTATAAATTTTTCTTTTTCGTAAAGCAAAATTTCTATAATTTTGTTTTTTACAATCAAGTGCTTTATACTTTGAATGATAGAAATTAAATTTGATTTCAGAAAATCCTTATACAATCCATGAAAAACATTCATGCATTCACAACGAGCAACTGTATGGGATGGATTTTAATCAGACAATGTGATTGGTTCTTATTTTTTTTTTTGAAGATTAGTCTGAAATTGCAGCGACTGTAAACGGCATTTTTTGCTACAGGAAGATGATACCATATAATAGGCATTTGAAGCAAATTTTCAGTGCATGTTAGGTTAAAAATTTTGTTCATCCAGTACCAAAATCAAGTTCGACCTTCTACTGGGAAGCACGTCTGCCCTGACATTCTCGTGTATGTTACTGTACCACAGGTTATACGACGGATATTCTATATCAACGAAAATAATGTGAGTCCCCTACGTCCGCGATGTACATCAAGTCCTGTTTTCACCAACAAATTGGCCGCCAATTGATCGCCTCTCTTAATCCTTAAAGTTGTTTGTTCGAAAGCAAACGATACAATATTACTGGTTCGGACAAGAGAGGGAGACTTTCTGAGATAAGTATAATGGCGCCCCATATCAAATAATCCAGCAGTGTCAAATCGCGGCTTCTTGGCGGCCAATTGACATTACTATTTCGGTTAATTAAACGGTTATCAAACGTTTGACGCAATAAATCGATTATGGCATGAGATGTATAGCAATTTTCATCATGCTGTTGAAACCAAACATCGTGCACATCAATACCATTAAGAGCGAGTACAAAAAAACCCGTTTTCATGGTGGGATAGCTGACTCCATTTTCCGTAATGGTTGCGCTCATGCCTCCGCTCCACAAGTCGCTGCAAACAGTCACTTGTAATGCGTGCATTGGATTTTGAAAGATCACATTGTGGGTTTTCTGAACCCCAAATATGGCAGTTTTGCTTATTAACGTAGCCACCAAGATGAAAATTAGTTTCATCCTAAAAGATCGACATCCTCGTGAGTGTTCTCATTGGCCTAATACATCCCAACGTTACAACGTAATGGGTGCATTGGCTTCTGTAAGACCATATGCACGTTTTCTGAGCTCTAAATACGGCAATTTAGCTTATTAACGTACCCGTCAAATTGAAATTGAGCTTCATTAGAACAGTTGTCTTTGTTTTTGAAATAAATTTCCAATAAATCCCAACGTTGCTCAAGCACAAATCGATTCGTTACGTTCAGAGGAGATAATATACTGAATTTTATGACAGAATAAAATGACATAAGCATTGCCAGATTCGAAATAACCAATGATTCAAATTTAAACCGATTGATGACCCACTCGATACAAGTAGACCGGTCTCTGATCATTTAATGCCATCTGCATTACACTGCATTGGTACCATCCTCTGTGCTGGCAGAAGCTGTGATTACGCTCCCAGCAAAGCTCCACACCACTCGCTAGTTATACACCTATCTACAGAGAATGTATTCTGGTTGATATTAGAGGCTGCGTCACAGTTGTCCGAAGATTTAAAATCTCCGTAATCTAGTAGGAAGTGTGCTGGCTTATTAGACGTAAGACCACTGGTCAAACCCCAGGTTAGACATCAAAACGAAATATGAAAAACATTTCTACGGCGACTTCCTCTCAGTAGATTTCTGGCAAGTAAATAAAATTGCCATGAAAAGTTTCTCAAGAGTCTGTCGTTCGGAGTCGACTTTAAACTATAGGTCCTGCCACTCATGTATAAAATTCAGACTTACAACATATGTAAGTTGTGTGAGAAGGTTAGGTTAGGTTCGAGGACGTGTACTTGTCAATTAAGACAAGTACGGTACCCGGAGGTCGAATTGACCTATTGTACAACGTACTAGTTTCTCACTCCACTTATGTTGTGTGTGTTTATTTTTATTAATGAGTGGTGGGACCTACTAATCCGAACGACAGATTTTTGAGAAACTTTTTTCATAGAAATTTTATTTACTCTCAGCTTTTTTGCCAGAAATCTGCTGAGAGGAAGTCGCCGAAAAAATATTTTTTGTATTTTATCTTGATGTCTGGCCTGTGGCTCGAACACACTACCTGCTAGACTACGGTGACTTCAAGTGGTGTGAGAAGCTTAGCCGTAAGCCTGACTGAAGGGTTGTAAATACAAATTATGTATGTATCGTATGTATGTATGTATCGAATATTTCTGTGTTTTATTTAATGTGCATTCATTCTAGTTCACTACTGTTGCCTATAATTTGTATCGAACTGACCACGAACAAGATAAATCGTTAATTCTACTAGGATATCTTAATCGCTTCAATCTTTAGAGTATCGTTGTAATATAACATGTATTTTAAGTCTTCAAAAAAATTAATTTTTTTTATTTTGTTTCAAATTATTGTAAATAAAAAAATAATGAGTGTTAATGCAAGCATAAATTAGCGTCTGACATAATTAAAAATGTTAAAACAAGTAAATTACTAACAAAAAAAAAAAGGAAAGAATTACAACAACTAATGAGCAAACAATAACGAAAACCGTACATACATGCGAACATTTCCTATCAATAAAAAAATTTTTTTTATCTAATTAGCGTCAATTCAGCAAGTTGCAATTGAATCCCAATGGGGTCGAATGAATGAAAAAAAATGTTTCTGTGTTAACGTCAAATACGACAACAAATAATGCAGACCAGACAACAGCAAATACTCCACATGTTACTACTAAGAAATTAATTCTACACGTCGTGAGTTGTTACTTTTTAAAAAACTTAAAATGATTTACTATCTGCAATGACATTACAATGATTATAAATTGTTATAAAAAAATAAATAAAATAAAAATGAGACCCCAACAACACCAACAATAACCTTAAAACACGAAATACAATCACAATCTTTAATTGCCCTCCTAGAACAAGTAATTTTTTATTAAAACTATTGGAATGCTTTTCGTTTAAAGAAAATAAACCTTTTGTTATCGTTTTTTTTTTGTTTGTTTAAATCGTGATAAATTATTATTGCTTGGCGTTAATTTTGTTCATTAACATCACTTTTGGTATTTTCATATTTTTATGGTTTTGTTTTGTTTTACTTTACTTTTCTTTTCTTCTTTTGCTTTTAAAAACAACATTCGTTCGGAGGTTTAAACCAAAAACTGCGCCTAAAAACTATTTAAATGCCATTAAAACACTTGACTTAAAAGCCGTGTCTTTTAAGCCATTCAAAGACAATAATATGTGTTTTTATTATAAACAAATAAAATAAAATTTAAAAAAATATCTTTCAGATGAGATATTTATTTTATTTTTAAATACAAGAGTGTTACGAGCAAACTGCTTAAAAATTGGAACAACTGTTGATTTCTTTTTCAAACTCCATAATATGCCAAATGATAGTTGAGCTGAAAAGAACGTATACTAAAGCTGAATTCACCCATGTTGTCCGAACAAACATTTAAAAACTTAAATTTAAGAATGCAATAAAACAGAAACGGTTTGAAATTTTTAGCAAATTTGTTTTTTTGTTATGAAGTACAACTGCTCCGATTAGAAATGGAATCTTGTATCATTTATATGGCTGCCGCGGCTGGCCTCACAGTACCTCATGCGATCGAATCAATTTTCGTACACTTTTTCGCATCACGAATGTTGGCCTTCAAATGCTCAATTGTCTCATGTTTGTCGGCATAACACTTTTCTTTAACGGCGCCCCACAACGGACCAATTTTTGTGGACCTTTTTCGAGTGTCATATCTCGGCAATTGCATCACGAATGTTGGCCTTCAAATACTCAATTGTCTGTGGGTTGTCGGCATAAGGCTTCTCTTTTACGGCACCCCACAGAAAATAGTTTTTTTTATGCCGAGGAGGGGTAAATGTACCTAACCGCACTATAGAGGAAGTCGTCACATCCTCCGTCTCGTGGACCTGTTGTGCCCACTCCGGAACTACGGTGGTATTACTTCGGAGTGGAGTCCCTTTGGCCCCTGCGTGTTCATATCCGCGTCCGGATTGCGTGTCGAAAGTTGAAGAGACATCTAAGTGTATCCACTATTCCTTTCGTCCAGGTCCCTGATTCGAATTTCGCTTGACACGTGTGCCAGTTTCTCAATTTCCTCAAGATCCCTCTTCTTCAGTCTTGAATGCTCTCCACGTAATTCGCCACTGAGGTCCAATTATCTCTACTCGCGATCATAACCCCGACAATGTTACCAGCCGTGATCGTCCCGACTATCGACGTCAGTGCAGAGCGACGAGCATAATGCTGTTTCCAACCACCATCAGGAGTCTCCGTTTTACCGGTAGCGGGCCCCCAATATTCGCCATTAATTCCCCACAGAAAATAGTAGAGCAATGTCAAATCGCAGCTTCTTGGCGGCCAATTGATATCACAATTTCAGCTAATTAAACGGCCATCAACTATTTGGCGCAATAAATCGATTATGGCATAAGATGTATGGCAAGTTGCACCATCCTGTTGAAATCAAACATCGTTCACATTAATGCCATTTCTGGGTACCCAGAAATCGGTTATCAAGTTGCGATAGGTGTCTCCATTGACCGTAATGGTTGTGCCGTCCTCATTTTCAAAGAAATATGGGCCAATGATAACTCTGCGCTTCACAAACCGCACCAAACAGTCACTCGTAATGGGTGCATTGGCTTCCGTAAGAACACGTGTGCGTTTTCTGAGCCCAAAATATGGCAATTTTGCTTCTTAACGTATCCACCAAGATTAAAATGCGCTTCATCCGAAAAGATATTTTTTTGCCAATATCAACATCATCCCAAAGTTGCTCATAATTCATTATGAGCATTCATTACGTTCAGTGGAGATAATATACTGAATTTTGTGACAGAATAGAATGACATACGTATTGCCAGACTTGAAGTAACCATTAATTCAAATTTAAACCGATAGATGGCCCACCCGAGAAAGAGAGAGAAAATATTTTTTACGAACCAAGCTCGATTTGGCTTAATTTTATATTTGCACCAGTCAAACTTGCAGAGAGCTGCCAATAGATTATATTTTGGATAGAAAGGTGAAGTAATTTTCCCGTATAAATCATGTAAAATTAGAATTTGATTTAAGAATGTCGTATGACAATTTTGATTTTCCGGACAAATTTTTCGAAATGAGTGAATCGTGCTGCAGATACTCTGAGTAAGAAATAATTTTTCCCCAACAAAAATTTTAGGGCGTGAGCTCATAATCGATCAAAAACAACCACGAATTGATTATTCTGAGCAGTGCATTTATGTTTTGATGTTTGTTTTAGTTAGAAACCACCGTAGTCTAGTAGATTGTGTGTTGACCTTGTTTCAAACCCCAGGTCAGACATCTCCAACAAAACGAAATATGAAAAAATATTTCCACGGCTACTTCCTCTCAGTAGATTGCTGACAAAAACTCTGAGAATAAATAAATTTGCTATGAAAAGTTTCTCAAAAATCTGTCGTTCGGCGTAGATTTTAAACTGTAGGTCCCGCCGCTCATGTACAAAATTAACTCACACAACATAAGTGATGTGAGAAACTCGGTCGTAATCTTGACCGAAGGGTTGTAATGACCAATTAGCTACGTATGTCTGATTCAGTTTCAACTAAACATATGATTGGGTTACTCAAGACAGTCCGAGGATAATAGGGTTGCCATCTGTCGTTGCTTGGAAACAACGTCTTCTATGAATATATTGTATCGGTAGCAGTGGTAAGAAACTGAGGTAATTGATTAGTCTCTTTAAAAATGATAAGAGTACATCAAAGCCTTTTAATTTTTAAAATTCAAACACCATGAAAACAATTATTTTTGTTTTCTTCAGGGTTTAAATCGACTACTTTAACCACAACATCACGTCACCTCCAGAATAGCAGCCAAAGTTAAAAGTACTGTATACATAAATAAAGTATCGTATGATAACGCTAGTTGGCATAAATCACTTAAAACAACATAATTGCACACGTATTGTTTTCAAGCAACATACTCTGTCCCAATTGTCTTGTCTTCCATATGAAGATGATGATTATGGTGATGCTGGGTGATGTATGGTGAAAGACGACTAAGAAGAACTAACATGAGAACAAGAAAAATGTGTCAACATAAATTATCCAAGCTTTCCATTCAAACTCAACTTAAACTGCCTTTTATGCTTTTAGCAAATTATGCTCCAGTTTATTTAAAGAGTTTTAAACCAAATATGTACGATGGACTTATATTTTTTTGTTGTTGTTTTTACGTTTCAATCTTAAACAATATTTGGTTTGGTTCATCTCTTTATGTAACGGCAAAAAAAAAGAAAAAAAACCAAAAAAACATTTTAACAGTTGATGCCTGAAACGAGTTTTGTGTAGATTATCGTAATTAATTACCAGTTGCCAAAATAAAACAAAAAAAAAATAAAGCAAAAAAAAATACTTTAAATGCTGGATATTCTTAAATTAAATGAAAAGAAAGAAATAAAACTTTAAAAAGATTTAAGAGGGATTTGTGCTTAAAATAACTGAACAAATAAATTTTCAATTTTATTAAAACAAGTTTGAATGAAGTCAGCAATGAAGATACAAAAACGATGGATTTAAAAGAGAAATAAACAGCTTTGTCAAGCGACCAAGCGTTGAGATAAGAAAGTGTAGATACCAGCTTAAAACTGTTGTAGCAAGAAACTCTTTGATTTTTTTCATTGTTAACAATATTTTGCTACAATTGTTGGAAGAATGTCTCTTGCGTATCATACATACATAATTGGTCATTACAACCCTTTAGTCAGGATTACGGACTAGTTTCTCACACCACTTATGTTCTGTGCGTTAATTTTTGTTTTATATATGAGTGACGGGACCTACTGTTCAGGCTTATGAATCAAACATATTTCGAATGGTATGAATTTGATGTCTACGTTGTACTCATACTCATTTCAACCTGTACTTATAAATCAATGTTGTACGGAATATGAATGAATCAGTTTGTAGTTGAATTTCAATACTGTTGACTCACTCATACTCAAAATTTCATGGGTACTTATGAGTAGCAAAATAACGATTCATTGCTGATGTCTGGTTCAACCACAGGTCAGACATATCGCACAAAGCGAAATATGAAAAAAATTTTCTTTGGCGACTACCTCTCAGCGGATTTCTAGCAAAAATTCTGAGAGTAAATAAAAAACTGCCAAGACTATTTTCTCAAAAATCTTTCATTCTGAGCCGACTTCAAATTGTGGGTTGCCGACACTCATATATAAAAGTAACACACACAACATGAGTGGTGTGAGAAGCTAGGTCATAAACCTGACTGATTGGTTTAACAAAATTTGTTTCAGTGTTTAACATACATACATACCTACATACTATGGATATGGCTATAATACGAAGAAATTAAAAAAACAAACAATATCGTAATAAAAAGTTTAACAAAATTTCAATTGAAGACCATGGCTTAAAGTCATCAATAATATTTATTGTCTTTTGAATATTTTTTCATATTTATTATGCTCCCATGATTTCACACAGTTTTTAAAAAAATAACAACTACTGAGGGTTAGTTTTCAAATGTTAATCAATTGTAATAAAAAATATAAAAAAAATTAAATAAATAAAAATAAAATGAAAACAAAAATAACAACCACATACGAGTATTAAATTATAAATACAAATTGAAAAAAAAGGAGAAAATTAAAAAAAATAGAATTAAAATTTTCAAGAGACTTTCACTTTCAAAACAAAGAAAAAAAAACCTGCAAACAGTAATCTTTTCGGCACGTAAAATGATTCGCTTCTAAGAAAAAGAAGAAGTCAAGATGATGATGACGCTGGAATTGATTTCAAGTAAGATTTGCAAAAGAATAAGTGCCTGAAAATCTGTTTAAAACCTTTAATAACATTTGCCCCAAAGAAAGTTTTAATTTCTCAACCATGAAAAAAACAAAACAAACTTTTAAATGATATTTTCGAACCTTTCATGTTTAACCTAAATTTTCTTAACAGCAAAATTTTGTTAACACCTTCTTCGGTTACCATTATTTTCAGTTGTGTAAAGTTTTAAAAAGCTTAATTGAATATTTTTACGAAAATATTTTTAATTAAATAAATGAGACCATAATTTCACGCCCCTGTATTTATGTTAAATATGGCTTGATGTTAACTGATGTTATGCTTGTATTAACTCACAGGCATTATAAAAAAGATAAGATAATGCCAAAATTTATTTAATCAAGTATAAATTATTTTTAATTATTATTTATGCTTTCCTGTTTCTCTGGTCGTATACATTTTGGACCTACTTTTGTAATGTTATCCTCCTAGAGTTGTATTAACGGTTTGCTTTGACATGTTTTGAATTTTCTTTTTACATTTTGTCTTTTGAGTAATGAGTTTAAGGCCATTATAACAACTTGCCGTTAACTAAAGGCAGGATTTTTACGGCCTGATAAATTGATTTTCATTATTATAAGTGGACAATACGGTAGAAGTGAGCATTAAGCTAAAGCGAGGATCATCCTACCTTTAACTTTTAAAGTTAAGTTTATGTTTGAACTTGCCATTTTATATAATATTTTCAATATGGCAACTTCAAATATAAACAAAATGAGCATATACAAGAAAAAAACGAAGCCCGTCGTTGCCACTGTGTTTAAAAAAACTTGTTTAATTGAGTAGTGTTATCGACATTGCTCCGCCACAGCCATATTTTTGAAAATGTTAACTTTATTTTATCATTAATTTGTAGTAACGAAAAGAAGTTAAAGGTAACTTTAGCTAAAGTGAACTTTAAAGTTACCTTTAACTTTACCTAAAGTGAACTCTAGAGTTAGCTTTAACTTTAGCTATAGTGAAATTTAAAGTTACCTTTAACTTTAGCTAAAGTGAACTTTAAAGTTACCTTTAACTTTAGCTAAAGTGACTTTAAAGTTACCATGAACTTTAGCTAAAGTGAACTTTAAAGTTACCATTAACTTTAGCTAAAGTGAACTTTAAAGTTACCATTAACTTTAGCTAAAGTGAACTTTAAAGTTACCTTTAACTAAACCCAACTTTAACGGGAAGTTGTAATAATGATCCTTAGAGTTTTTTAACGCTGTAAGTGAACGCCAGACAAATAAAGTTTTTACATGATTTCTTACCGGATATTTCAATGGCTGACAAACAGCTCGACTCGGCCGCCTTAGGAAACAAGAGCGTCTCAAGCTGCAGATATTAAACCTTAAGCACATAACAAACAAACTATTTTAAACAGCTGGAGAATTTTCTCTGTACCAAATAAACCAGCAACAGTGGATACTTAATAGACATTGCTGACATAGAGCCACAATTCTCAGGGTTAGGAATATATATTCTTGACAAATATTATTTATCATTAAAAAAGCCGTGGGCCCGGTGCTGCCACAGAATAAAACGAGATTGTAATAAGTAGTTGGCAACACTTGCAATGTTAGCACTCAAAAAAAAAATGATATTTTTTTATCCATTACGTTAAAATAATCACTACAAGATTCAACGATAATTAATTTATTTGCAAGCGTTTAAAATGAAAAGACGAAAAATTATTGCAGAAACAGCATTTGCATGTTATTTTATTATACATCATGAACTACAACAAGATTTTTTTGTTTTTTTTTTTTATTTTCACACACACAACACAAAAGGAGAAAGAGGAAAAATAAAAAATTTCTAAAAAAAAATAACAAAAAAAAGAGATAAATTCAATGCTTATGATTGTAATTTGCGAAATACAGTTGTTGTGTTACCACTATTTCTTACCATTTTGTTTTTCTAAATTTTGCTACTGGGGCAAACAAGTTCTGGTGGTTATCGGAATTAAATGGTAAGCCAGACCATAGGATTTACTCTACAGCAGATATTCATTAAATACGTCAACAATTGAAGAACTAGAAACTAGAAAAATTAAAATGTTGTAGCGTGTAACAAGTGTCAACCGCCCATAAGAAGTTGCTAAACAAAAAAACCAATTCGTGCTTTGCAATATTCTTAAAATAGAATGATTTTAACATTAAAAAAAACCAACTACTGTTAGTATTATTTATTGTACAGTAAGATGTATATTAAGATTCAAACATTTAACACAGGTGTTGTTTGGTGAATTGGTTTAACTACATACAGTGGACAGCAAAAGTCTTAGTACGACAATATATTTTGACAAAAAAAAGTCCTTACACAAGGTCCCGATATTTCTTCAAGAGAATATTTAGGAAATCATTTGAAAGAACGGTTACGTAATCGCTAAACCTCAAACAAAAGTCAACCGAAAAACTTGCTCGTGGTGCCACCAGAAAACACTAAACAAGACTTGTACATTCGATTCCAAATGGGTTAAATGCAGTGCTTGACCTTAAGGGATATACTACTAAATACAACCGATAACATTTTCATATATTAGGCCTTTACATTTTTTAATTTACTCAGGTTTCTCCTTGGGGTTGCCTATGGAGTCATCTGAAAGTTTTCCTTATTTTTTTTTTAAATTGTTTGTTTTTAATAAAACAGAAATAAATTAATAAAATAAATATATAAACTTTAAATTTGTATATAAACTTTTGGCTAAAATTCATGAAATTGCTAAAATATATTGCCGTTCTAAGACTTTTGCTGTCCACTGTACATACATAATAGGTCATTACAACCCTTTACGACCTAGTTTCTCACACCACTTATGTTGTGTACGTTAATTTCATACATGAGTGGTGTGACCTACAGTTTTAAGTCGATTCCGAACGACAAATTTTTGAGAAACTTTTCATGGCCATTTTATTTACTCTTCAGAGCTTTTGCCAGAAATCCGCTGAGAGGAAGTCGCCGAAGAAATATTTTTTCATATTTTGTTTTGATGTCTGACGAATATACTCGACATTATGTGAAAAATTTTTGTCTCGCTCTCTCATCTCCATCAAAACGATATAAGAAAAAATATTTCTCCGGTGGCTTCCTTCTGGCAAAAACTCAAAAATCTGTCCTTTGGAGTCGACTTTAAATAGTAGGTCCCGCCATTCATGTATACAATTAACACACACAGGAAGTTAGGTCGTAATCCTGATTAAAGGGTTAGAATGACCAATTATGTATGTACGTATGTATGTATATTTTACAAAAGTACTATTTTATGCAAAAAAGTACTTTTTCAGTTAAATTCAGTAACATTTCCAAAATTTCAGTTTTGCAACACTGACATCGACTAAAGTAAGCTTATTTAATATTCTCTACACAATTTGAATAGAAAAAACATTTGCTTTCAATGGATTCTGTGAGTTGTAAACACGATTAGGAAACTAAAAATATAAATTTCAGATCTTGTCGTGTCTAGTTTATTATGCGGTCTATTTAAAATTGTAAACGCAACTTGATTGATGATTACATCGGTATGTTAAGAAAAAGTTAAGAACTCATATTATGAAGGTAAGACAATTAAGATTTTACAAATTAAAATCTGTTTGATTCTTTTCAATTTGTTGTTAATGAATATTCTTTATTTATTTTTTTAATTACAATACAATTACTGAATACATTATCGGCGTCTAGCATATGTAAAACAATAAAGTATAGACACTTCCATAAATTTTTTTATTTTGGGAACTTTATTCATGTGGGCTTGCAACTAGAAAATTACTCTCAATATCGTTACTCATTCAGACCTATTCACTTAACATTTAAATGCAATGACTTTCAGGAATACCTTAAGGGCTAATTCATACATAAAAGTGACTTTAACTTAACATTACGATATCGAAAACTATTTACCTAATAAGACTGGTTACTAATTGGAGGCGTTGCCAATAAAATACATACTAAAAGTTATTGCACGCCACATAGAATACAACACAATTTGTATTATTTTCTTCCCATTTTCTAAACAAAATGTAAACGGATAGGCAAAATTCAAGAGATAAAATTGTAAAATTGTTTTGAAAAAACTCTATTCTCCCCTTTAAACACTTGCCTTTACGGACAGTATTTTTGATTTTATTGTTGAGAATTTTTCGCTGCTGAATTATTTGTCTGAGGCAATACTTATTTACTCACTTAATTAACCTCAACAATCCGTTTGTCGTATTTTAGCCTTAATACTCCGTACCATGTGCCCCTGGGTCACGTGCGCCTTGTCTAATTGGCCATACCAATTAATGAAGTTCCCGAACTCTACTGTATCGGCTTATAAGACGTGAGGCCACGGTTCGAACCCCAGGCCAGATGTCTCGTACAAAAAACAAAGTAAGAAAAACTATTTCCACGGCAACATCCCCTCACCAAATTTTTGACAAAAACTCGCAGAGTAAATAAAAATTGCCATGAAAAAGTTTGTCAAAAATCTGTCGTTCTGAGTTGACTTTAAAAAAAAACTGTAGCTACTCTGGTATAAAATTAAAACACACAACACAAGTGGTGCTAGCTCGTAATCCTGACTGAAGGGTTGTAATAACCACTTATGTATGTATGTGTGTAATTAATGACAGGATTTCCCTAATTTACTCCTTCCAACGAAGACCAGGTTGGCCTTTACGCTAACTTCAGCTAATTCGCGCATTAAATACCCGTCTCTCTTTTATCTGAGAGTTAGAAATTAATGCACTGGACAACGTACATATCGTTAATGATAGAAAATTTTGACGCTACAATTCCAAACAGTTGAGACATATTGGCACAACCCGCAAATCTAAACTGCAATTCTCTTGACTCCTTTGATTCACGGGATAATTGCCTAAAAGATGAACTAACTAGAGCAAGTAGCGAATAACAATCCATTTATCTAAACCGGTATACCTCTTACATCCGTTAAACTATTCATCCAGCATGTACAGGCTCAACTGGCCTTATATGAACAGAAAATGTACTCATCAACTATTGAAATTAGACTGTAATGATATCTCTATATTGCATAATTGCAATGGTTTCAGCAGATGTTATATATCGATCTAATAGAACGAGAGTGTTGCCCACTCTCTGGCTCAACCATTCATTTGACCATCACTTTTCTCACCTTTTTTCAATAGTCTAACTATCTAGTAATCGTCAAGTTACAATTACACGATACCAAATCGATCATTAGCTCTTTTAAATTTTCAGGCTTGATCCACATTTAACAACGGAGCGTTGCTTCATGTGATATTACAGTGGGACACTAGTTGGAAGAATCTTAGAGTAGTATTTCTCAGCAAACCAATAAACTCAAACGGTTATAACTGATGACAAATCAAAGGTATTATCGAAAGCAAGACCTCTTTATCAAAATGGAATAAAAACATCTCAATTTCAATCAAAAGTTAAAGTTTTCCTTACACATAATTTGGGAATGAATAAATAAAATTGTTTATATGTTAGTGCATACCAGAGGTCAGCAATGAAACGTTTTTTCGCTACTCGTAAGCACTCATGGAATTTTGAATATAAGTGAGTCAACAATATTGAAATTTAACCACTCTGATGCATTCATACTCACTACAACGATGATTTGTAAGTACATGTTGCAATGAGTATGAGTACGACGTTGACATCAAACTCATACCATTCGAAATATGTTATAATACTTATAAATGATTCGAGTGACTCGAATCAAGCATAGCAAACATACAACCATATAGTGAATATTTTATTGTTCGTACGTGAATCACACTTATTTTGTGGTAAATGTTGAGTCATGGAGAGTCGAAATCAGCAACATCATACGTGTTGTTAGGTATGAGTACGATGAGTACTTCAAACTTTGTATATGAGTAGAAGTTCCATTATATTAAAATAAGTATGAATGCGTATAAGTATCAGAAATTATGAATATGATTGGATTCTACTCATCTTTTTGGATACTCATTGCTGCATATCTATAGATATACTCTTTTGAATCTTTTTTGACTTCTTTCCTGTGGAAGTTTTGCTGAAAAAGAATATAATGGCAACACTGATAGCAATACAAAAAAAACTTAAACTTTGTGAATACATTTTTACACACAGTATTTTTGTCGATTTACGATACCTAAATCCATTAATAATTGAACGTTTAAATTAAAAATTATTACCACAAATTAATGGTTGTATGTACTTAAACAATTTCGTAAAGTATTGAATTAAAATTCATGAGTTTATGAAAAATTAAACACAAAATCTAATCCAAAATACAGCACTACGATATTAAAACTAAAAGACTTTAATTATATATAAAGCGACCCAGTTAACTTACAGAGCAAACACTTTGACATCAGTTTTATTTTAAAAAAATACGAACAAGTAATGAAATGAAATGAAATGAAATAATATTAATACTGGTAATACTAGACCACAAGTTACGAATTCGTGAACAGTATTCCCCGGATGTAAGCACTTTCAAAAATGCTATTAGGACAGTGCTTATAAGCTGAGAATTCTTATGTAGAAATTCTGCATCGGAAAACAAATAGCCGCGTGTCATTCAAGCTGATAGAATTATATTTGTCTCATTGATAGCAATAGCTTCATATTCGATGGAATGCCGCCTGGCCAAAGAGTACTTTGATCATTTTCCACAGATCTGTGTGATGAACAAAGTTGTAATTTGCTTGGCCCGCGGGTCACTTTGGGACCCCTGCGAACCAAGGAGATGACTCCGCAGCAGACTTTATGGACATAATCAAGAGCCCTATTGTAGCATTAACTAGGCAGAGAATCAGGTCGTTAATTCGCCCAAAACCTGCACCAGGTCAAATTAGTAGAAGAGTTTTACAAATTACGAAAAGCGAACATTTGAGGATTGTAAGTTTTCTATCAAGAATCAATTATCTAAGATTGCGTTGCCTCGGTGGGTTATGTTTTCTGGAGGGGACAGAGTGCAGCCCCGCCTGAGAAAGAATGAAACCATAAGGACCATTCTTTGGAATTGCATTGCGCAGTCTAATTTTTCTATAACTTTTCCAATAAATCTGCCGCAATAGTGGAGTTAATGGTGAATATTGGCTTTCAAGAAATCCAGAAAAGTTTAATCGTGTCGAACGAGCGACCATGATCAATTTTGGAAAGAAAGTTGCCACAAAGCGAGTGCATATAAATGAATTTAATTAAATTTAAAATACGAGCTACAATTTTTCACGTTTATAAACAGGGAATGCTTGAAAACGGGATGCATATATCGAAATAGTTCCAATACATTTTCAAGCAAAAATCAAGATTACATAAGTTTTCGAGGAATACTGTACAAATAACTTTCCGAAACAGAAAGAGAAAGTTGAAAAGAAAAAAGTTCAAATGATATAAATAAGTTGTCGAACTTGCCGATAATCATTTGATTTTCATATTTTGACCAATTCAAACTGTAACACCTCAGGAACCAATCATTACGTAGTAAATTCATTTACAAGCCGGTCAATTAACTAACTGAGTCAGAGAACAACTAAAAATATCTACAATTTTGCGAAATATACACGTAGTATAACATACATACATAACACGGTGCCGACAGTCAAAATATATCCAGCTAATGACATAATGTAGGTTGTGAGTTTTGTTAAGTAGAACTCAAAAATATTTTTTTTATATTTCTCGAACCCTCCAAACTTGTTTTATTTGACAAAAACAGTATTTTTGATCTTCTCACACAAAATTATTGATTACCCAAACATTTTTTAACCTATTTTCAAAATTCGAAGTTTTTTGAAAAGGGGACATTTGAGCCTTTCAAATGGTATACATAAACATATGTTTCAAACTTATGAAACTTGGAAAATATGATATTTTTCCATTTTTTCAAGTTTATCTATTCTCAAATGCAAAATTTAATTGAAAACTATAAAATAAGTGATCACATTCTGAAAGTGTATTATCTTGTGAAGAGATTGACACTTCGTTTGATCAAATTGGACAAAAATTACCGTAGTTATTATTTAAATAGTATAACAGTAAAGTAAGTGTGGCACTATCCGAAAGTATGAGTTCAGACCTTTCCAATGGAGCCACTTTCATTTTAATAGGTCGGATGGATCCAGAGTTATAAGCGTTTAAAAATTTCTCTTTTACCTCTGGAGATTCTGGACTTGGCCTTGGACTTGCTCTTATTTATTTTGGCACTATCTGAAAGTATGAAAGTATGAAAGTATGAGCTCTGGCCTTTCCAATGGGACCACTTTCATTTTAATAGGTCCGATTGATCCAGAGTTATAAGCGTTTAAACATTTTTGTTTACCTCTGGATTTTCTGAACTTGGCCTTGGACTTGCTCCTGTTTATTTTCGCTCTATGAGCTCTGGCCTTTCCAGTGGGACCACTTTCATTTTAATAGGTCCGATGGATCCAGAGTTATAAGCGTTTTTGTAAACTGTGTAAACAGTTGAAAGAAATCACTTGAAAGAAAACTAAATCATATCTAATGTACATTGAATTTTTCTTTTCTCTTTCCTTTAAGTATAATTTTAAAGCCATTTCCTGTTGTAATTTTCTATTTAAATTTGTTGAACTGTTTAACAAAAGCTTTTAATACAGATATTACAAAAATGTCTGCGATTATTGTCGAATCAAGTCATTATTTCTACTTTGTTGGTAATAAAAAAAATTTGTTTTCCCATTAAGTTTCATTTTGTGCCAATGTACCATTCAGTCAATATACTACGACATGAAAAAATTATTTATGGTATGAGAAAAACGAATTAATCGATAAAACACCAATGGAAAGAAGACAAAACGACAAAAAAACAGAAAAACTCAAGACAAAGACTAACAGGTAAAAGCCATTCTTGGGGCTTAAAGTGATTAAAATTTCAATTTTATGTTGAAAACCTACATACAGTCTGGCATACATGCAAACCCTCATACCATGCAAACGGACACTGACGGATGAGTTGACTTCATAATACAGTACACGAAGATATTTTTGGTCTTTATCATAAAAATTTATAATTTTTTTTCCTAACCATTGATGAACCATCAAAGAGACAGCATGTATGTATGTATACGTATGATGTGCCACCGTATGCATTATAAAAATCGTGTAACTTACCGTTTGCATACAGTACAGTATGTGGCATTATTATGTGACAAGTTAAACAACTTCTCTGTCTAACTTTATTATTTTTGTTTTATTGAATGGGCGCTTAATGGCAACACTAACAACAAATTAATATTAAATTGTATCTGTACTGTATAGGCAAACAGTCATATTCACTGACGAGTAAGCTGGCAGTCATAAATATTTGTTGTGTGAATATATAAAAATTGATTTTTTTTCTTTGCTTTCTTTTTGTACTCCGACAGATATTTTACTTTTAAACATGCAACAAACATACTCTCTTGTTTTACTTTTTAAAACTTCCAACGCATGTGCAACATGTAATATAGTCAATCCAGCTACAATCAAACAATATTAAGTCTTCGGCTCCAACAGCATTGGAAATTAACCTAAAGGCCATAATAATACATAAAAATATGACATGCTTATGGTCGCCCTATACTAGTAGGTCGTGTGTTGGCTTATTAGACGTGAGGCTTTGGTTCAGACCAGACATCAGCAATTAGTATTCAAAAAGATGAGTAGAATGGAATCATACTCATAATTTCTGATACCTATACGCATTCATACTTATTTTAATATCATACTCATGCTACTCATATTCAAAGTTTGAAGTACTCATCATATTCATACTTAACAACACGTATGATGTTGTTGATTTCGACTCTCCACGACTAAACATTTAAAAGAATCACAAAATAAGTATAATTCGCGTACGAACACTACAATACTCACTAGAAGGTTGTAGGTTTGCTTTGCTTGCTGTCTTTGTGTTTTTTCTTTTTTTGTAAATGCAACAACAACTAAGACTGTAAATTTTGATGAATAATTCGAATCACTCGAATCATTTATGAGTATTGTAAGTATTTTTCTAAAGTTATTAATCTGAATGAGTAGGCTTATGAATCAAACATACACATTTCGATTAGTATGAGTTCGATGTCAACATTGTACGCATACTCATTGCAACATGTACTTATAAATCAACGTTGTAGTGAGTACGAATGAATCAGAATAGTTAAATTTCAATATTGTTGACTCACTCATACTCAAAATTTCATGAGTACTTATGAGTAGCAAAAAAAAACGATTCATTGCTTATCTCTGGTTCAGACCCCAGCCCAGACATCTTCAACTAAACGAGATATGAAAAAATATATCTTCGGTGTCTGCCTCTCAGCAGATTTCTAGGAAAACTCTGAGAGTGAATAAAATTGCCATGAATAGTTTCTCAAAAATCGGTCGTTCGGAATCGTCTTTAAACTGTAGATCCCTCCACTAATGTATAAAAATTATACGACAAAATAAAAAAAATGAAATACACCCAGCTAATGAATAATATTATAAGTTGTGAGTTTTATTGAATTGAACTCAAAAATAATTTTTTTTTATATTTCTTGAACCCTCCATACATGTTTTATTTGACAAAAACTGCTTTTTTGGACTTTACGCACAAATTTATTGATTACATAAACATTTCTGAACCAATGTCCAAAATTTAAACCTTATTAGAAAGGAGAGTCATGGGCCTTTAAAATGATATACATATATATATTATTTGACTTAATATACTATGAGGTTTAATGGGGTAAACTTGACCAATGCGAATTTTTTTCATATTTTTTCAAGTTTTTCCATTCATAGTAGCAAACTTTAATTATATTTCCAATGAAGCATGGTCAAATCTGTTTCTGATTCTAAATAAAATTCATATGAGAGACAAAATTAAATTTCTATTTATTTTATTTTTATATACGGGATTGTTTATAGAAAATTTGTTCTATTTTCTATTGTATTTTGCCTATTTTTTTACAGGCAATTTAGAAACCGCAATAATATTAACACGTATAACACGTATTTATACACAATGTTAATTAAATCTTATTTACCATATTTATGTTATCCTCACTGTACATTAGTATTTTTCATTTTATATTTTGTTCTTGAGACTTTAAAGAGGCGTTTTGTCTTGTAAACAGAATTGACAATTTTTAATGATGGGCGTAAAACACTGAAAGACGACAGTAATCTAAACGGGTCAAATAAAAGTAATCGCTTATGTTCTTAGGATAGCATAAAAATCTAAAATTTATATGCAAAATAGTCTAGCGAGCTTCGCCTGTAAAAACGATCTGATGGGAAGAGAGTCCAGCAAACTCGAAATGTTTACTTTGCCATTAGCTTGTGCTTGCAGGCGAAGTTCGCTAGTGTAATAAGTGCTTTAGAAGCACAGGATAACAAAAGTTTTGCCACTAGCACAGACATCTTTAAGCTACACAAGCATTATTTTTAGGGCCATTATTACAACTTGCCGTTAACTGAAGGTAGGATTTTAACGGCCTGATAAATTGTTTTTCATTATTATAAGTAGACAATATGGTAGAAGTGAGCGTTAAGCTAAATGGAGGATCATCCTGCCGGCAACTTTTAAATTTACCGGCTTATTAGACGTAAAGCCAGGGTTCGAGCCCCAGGCCAGACATCAAGATAAAATAAAAAAAGTATTTCTTCGGTGACTTCCTCTCAGCAGATTTCTGACAAAAACTCTGAGAGTAAATAAAATTGCCATGAAAAAGTTTCTTAAAAATCTGTCGTTCGGAGTCGACTTTAAACTGTAGGTCCCACCACTCATATATAAAATTAACACACACAACATAAGTGATGTGAAAAACTAGGACGTTGTACAATGGGTCAATTCGACCTCCGGGTAGTGTACTTGTCTTAATTGACAAGTACACGTCCTCTAACCTAACCTAACCTATTTTCAATATGGCAACTTCAAATATAAACAAAATGAGCATATGCAACAAAAAAAAAACGAAGCCCATCGTTGCCACTGCGTTTAAAAAACAACTTGTTTAATTTGAGCAGTGTTATCGACATTGCTCCGCTACTGCCATATTTTTGAAAAAATTAACTTTATTTTATTTGTAGGTTGTAATAACGAAAAGAAGTTAAAGGTGACTTTAAAGTTCACTTTAACTTAACCCAACTTTAACGGAAAGTTGTAATAATGGCCCTTAATATGTTTTTTAAGATGTCCCTCCGTAAAGACGCCTCTGTACTAAAACACCAGACAGACAATTAAATGAGACTTTATATTATTGTCATAAGACGCCTTCATTATTTTCTTTCTTTCCGTTTTTTCTTGCTGTTCCATCACTCTTCTAGTTATTATGAAGGATGATTCGTTATATTTTATTTTTAATTCGGCTTTTTTGTAAGACTTTTTTAAAATGCAAAAAAATCGTTTGCCAATAAATGCGAACAACTTTTTGTTTATACATGCATATGGTATGTCTACAACTTTTTAATACAAACATACATACATACATATGTGACTAATCAATAAGACATGGTTGGTTTGAAAGCCGTTACTTTTATTTTGGATTTTTTCGTGATTATTTTTCTTATTTTTTCGGGAGTTTTTTAAAACGATTGCTCAAATTGAAGAGGAAACTTGAACTTTGGAACCCGTCGAAAATTTGTGAATGATTTGCAACAGTTTTGAAGCGATTGAGGCGGCTTTTTAATGTTTGAAGCTAAACTTTAAAGTAAACCTTTTAAACACAATTTCTTCCAAAGACTTTCATCAGTGATAAGAAATAAGCCAAAGAAAACCAAAATTTATTGAAATGTTAGCCAGTTATGGTAGATTTTTTTTCTTTTTTTCTTTGGTCATCTGTTATTGAAGATTTTACAAACAATGTTTGAAATATTTTGTTATTAAAAATAAGAATGAAAATAAAAATAATAATAAAAAAAAGAACAAACTATTTTATTGGATTCTTTTCTTTTACTTTTTTGATTTTTCAGCATAACCGGCAGGAGTCTATATCACCTGAATATCATCGTTATGCCAGTATTGGTAAACTGCCAAAAGCGTCATCATCATCATTGGCTGCAACCAACAACAACAACAATAAATATAGCCAAACAGGCAATACCTCAGCATTAGGAACAACAGCACCAGGCAAAGCTGGACTAAAACAACATACGGTTACAGCGGATATACATAATAACAACGGCATCAGTCATGGCCATAACAACGGTACATCATCGTCTTCGTCCATCACTTCATCGAAAATTGGCCACAGCAATGCTGCTGCCCATAATACAGCATCCACAAACAATAACGGTCACCAGTACAATGTTGCTAACGTTGCTGCAACATCAACGTATAACTACAGTGAAATTCATGCTTCAGCATTTGCCACACCACCGACACGCCGTCGCTTTTTCAATCATAAAAATTTGCGCAATGCTTTAACCGGTGTCAGCGGTGTTGTTGCCAGTCATCGTCGCACCGCATCGAGTGGTGGTGGTTGTCCCATTGATTCAGCCTCGATATTATCTGAAGGTATGGTTCAAATGTTTTTATGTTTTTTTTTTCTTTTGTTCTTCTTTCTTTAAACACTCTAAGCCGTGTAGTCACAAATGGAAATTTCCATACCCATACAATGGATTCAGCCATACATACATACGTATGCAAACAAGTTTTCTACCATTTTCAGTGAAAACAAGAAATTAACGATCAATTTGAAATTTAAAAATTATAATTTTGATGATCTTCGCACAAATTGTACATATTCTTCAATTTTCAATGACATAAAGATTAAACTCGAAGTAGTTTTTATAGTCGCACAGTTTGAGAACGAACTATAGTGGTGCTACTAAATTTTGAGTAAATAATTCAACAAAAATTTAGTAACATCAGCGTCAAACCGAATGGACCAGATTTTAAAAACCATATTTCCTTAAATTTGTTTACATGTTTACAACCTTCGTCATTACAACCCTTTAGGCAGGATTACAACCTAACTGCTCACATCACTTAAGTTGTGTGTGTTAATTTTATACATGAGTGGCGAGGCCTACAGTTTAAAGTCGACTCTGAACGACAGATCTTTGAGAAACTTTTCAAGGCAATTTTATTTCATCTTCTCAGAATTTTTCCATAAATATGCTGAGAGGAAGTCTCCGATGAAATATTTTTTCATATTTCGCTTTGTTGGAGATGTCTGACATGGGGTTTGGACGGTGGCCTCACGGCAACTTCATTAACCCGATGTTATTCATAATTTCTGTATTGTAAATCTTTTAGTACATAGTATGTAAGTCCATTCAAAATGTATTTTTACTTTTTGAATTTGAAAATGAAACTACATGTTGAAAAAAGATTCCTTTATATCCATTTATAATTCTGAAATAAATATGTATGTAATGTATCCCGCCATCCGCATGTCCAATCAATGGAACTAACTTGAAAAATAGTCCACAAAAATATTTAATTGGCGATAAACCCGGATATCTTTGTTTCAGAGTTTTTTAAACTTATTATTCTTCGATTTTTCTTAGACTCTATCGTATGTTTCATCACTTAATTGCAATTACAATTCGTCAGTACCCAGATAACATATCCACTGTTAAGTAAAAATTATCAACACGTCACGATAACTTTAATCATTGATTGTCTGTCGAGCAATCACGGTTATAGACTCTCTGAAGAACCTGATTTGGGCTCTAGTGTAAATACATATGTCCGTAAGACTATATTTAAAAATCTACATGAAAATCTTAGAAAAAATAATATTTAAAATCATGGATGGGATTGTCTAATTGGACGCCCTTATAAGACGTTTGAAAATCAAAATACAATCTAAGAAATATTATTTGTGCCTCTATTATCACTTTTTCGATACGTAAAGTAATATTGTCAAAGAAAATTGAATATATTTTCGTTTGAAAGTAGCCTGAAGCCTGAATAACTTCAGCTTCAGAGAAAAAGAAATTTTTTTTTAAATTAAATTAAAAGCAAAAAAATTTAAATAAAATCTTTAATACTTCTATTATTTCAATATTTTATTAAAAATGCTACTGAGAAAAAACTGATCTTTAAATGCAATTCATAAGGATAATGATTCAGACCAAACAAAATAAAGTTTTTGACACGATTCAAGGAATGTTAATCCCATTGATCCTCTCTGGAAACTTCTAAAGTTAAATTTGCGCCTAACAAATGTATAAATAAGAGGGTCATTTAGTATAGAATTCAAGAAGCTTGATGTTGCAAATTGCATCAGATATTTAGTCTACTAAAGCAAAGATCTCTAGAAGTATAGAAATTAATAAATTTTATATCAAATATTAAAATACTATGGGATTTTGGTCCCTATTACACGGTGCGATAGTCAAAATACATACATCATCAAATACATATATGTATACCCATCCCTGCCCTTTCTAAGAAAGTTTAAATTTTGCACATCGGTTTAGAAATGTTTGTGTAATCGATAAATTTGTGCATAAAATATAAAAAAAAACAGTTTTTGTCAAATAAAACAAGTTTGGAGGGTTCTAGAAATATAAAAAAAAATATTTTTGAGTTCTACAGAACAAAACTCACAACCTACACTATGTCATTAGCTGGGTATATTTCTTCTTTTTTTTTTATATTGTCGCATAGTGTAATTTTTTACACATGTTTTCTTCAAGTTACATTAATTTTTGAGTAACAATGAGTAACATTTCTCAAAAAAAAAAAAACAAATTGAATACCCAGTAATGCAATGTATGGTATCCATACATACATCTATCTATAAGTAGATATGATAACAAAATCACTTCTTTTTGCGGCCAATGTACAATTTGCATTAGGAAGTAAATTTAAAATCTCACGACTAACATAATGTCATGCCATTATTTGACGCACATTAGATGTAAAACTAACCCAATTTTTAGTTTGTAAAATTCATTTAGAAATTCACAGTGATGTCTCATGCACTAACACACACTCATTCGGCATTTGCTCATTCATGCATTCCATACTCATATCCACCCGCCTCAATTCACTTTTCCAGGCAACAAAGAAACAAATGCTTTAAATACCTCAACCTGTTCGGATTCAGCTGTGACACGGCGCAGACGTAAAAATGTCAGCAACAAATTAACATCATCATCATCGGAGTCAACAGCAGGCAGCGAAAATCGTTTAAACCGTCTAAGCCTGGCTGGCACCTCGGTCTATGCCGGTCATTTGTCTTCGCTGGTTTTGGGTAAACTTAAATCGTTATGGACTGTAAATTCAAATTCAGCAGATGGCGGTTTAAATCAATTCACAGGCAGGACATTTCATTATTTTCTTTCATTTTTGTGTTCATACGTGATTACTTTGCATTGTTTTGTGCTTGTTCCATATTACTTCTCACATTTTTCCCCATTTTGCATGATATTTGTGTTGTTGTTGTTGTTGTTGTTGTTATCAAATAAAATATCCTTTCTTTGCATGTTATTCGTAGTTTTAAACTTTTTTTTACTGTTTCATACGTCTGTATGTTTATAAAATTTAAATGTTAATTTTGTTTCAATTTTTTTTTATAGGAAGCGATCATTTGGACAACGATATTTGCACTTCAGCCGCCGAAAAGCAAAAGGATCAATTAAGAGCTCGTTTGGGTTTACTGCTGGATCATGATAAGAATGGCAACACCAATACTAACACCACTACCAGCAGTAGTTCATCGCAAAACATTAGTCCAGAACAAACATTAGCCACTGGCAGTTCGGGGCTCTCGGTAGATCATTTCGGTGGTAGTCAACTCTCGGTGGCTACCAAAGATGATACATACAGTTTATGTGGTAAATTAAAATCGTGCTCCCTTACAGACAGCAATGGCTATGAAGTATTTCCGGTTAAAGCACGCAAATCGGTTACAAGAAGATCGGCTCGTTCAGCCCAATTGGGTATGAACAGTAAACGCAATGCGATCTATAAATCGTCAACATCATCTGTACAACCTGTCACACAATTAGCTCTGAAACCGTTATTTTTTGAAGTTCCCCTTCAAGAGCCGGATCCACCGTTTATTGGCCGCCAATGGCTGATCAGAGAATTGTCCAATACGCTGACAGCTACCGAAACTCCGGGTGTATTAATTAATGGTAATCCGGGCACGGGAAAAACAGCGTTTATATTACAACTGGTTGAGTACTCATGCTTTGGACGCAGAAAAAATACTAACGAAACAGATCCGGACGGCATCTATTATCAGATCAATACAGCCAGTGATCGTATGAGAGCTTTGGCTTCTTATGTGGTAGGCTATCACTTTTGTCAGGCTGATGCAAATCTCACATGTTTAGTACCAGATTTCGTACACTCGCTTGCTGCTCAATTATGTCAAGCTCCACAATTGGCTGCCTACCGTGACTATCTCTTGAACGAGCCCCATTTACAGGATATCTTAAGTGTTAAAGAATGCATAGCCGATGCTGAGCGTGTTATGAGAATGGCGATTTTAGAGCCCTTAACCATACTAAAAAGATCTGGTAAAATACCCACCAAAACCTGTGTAATATTAGTTGATGCCTTGTGCGAAGCCGAATATCATCGTCCTGATCATGGTCATACAATAGCCACGTTTCTTGCCAAAATGACTCAGTATTTTCCCTCATGGTTGAAAGTAGTAGCAACTGTTCGAACTCAAATGTTGGAATATGTTAAAGGCCTATCATACACAAAAATGACGCTTGATAGTTGGGCTTCAAATGATCTTCTGCAAAAGGACATGCTGGACTATATCACGTTCCGTGTTAATAACAGTTCGGACATACAAAAGAATATTGCCGTAGTTAAGGATCATAACACGGGTCAATTGAAATTTATAGGACATCTTCAGTCTCTAACTAAGGGGTCCATGCTGTATGCCAAACTTATATTGGATCTTATAGAGAAGGGTCAATTGGTGATAAAATCGACCAGCTATAAAGTGTTGCCTGTATCGTTAGCTCAAATATTTTTGCTTCATTTCAATTTACGTTTTCCCACCTCTTGCAGTTTTGAAAAAGCTGCTCCAATTTTAAATGTATGCTTGGCCGCTTTGTATCCCCTAACTTTGAACGAAATCTACTACACTATATGCGCTATGAAAACCGATGAGGTTATGCCATGGGATGAATTTCTTCAGAGATTCAAATTACTCGATGGTTTCCTAATCAAGCGCATAGACAATACGTATATGTTTTTTCACTCTTCCTTCCGAGAGTGGTTAATACGCCGTGATGAAGGTGAATCGACAAAATTTTTATGTGATTTCCGTTTGGGCCATGCCGCTATAGCGTTTCGTTTATCACGTCTTCAGGCCCCATTAGATGCTGAACAAACTCTGGAACTGGGACATCATATGCTCAAAGCTCATATCTATCGTAATAACCAGGGATCACAATCACCCAGAGACATGCAATCGTTTTGGGTTTCCGTGGTTGCCGACAATATATCTGCTGCTTTGGGATCTTTGCGTAACGTATACAGTCCGAATTTAAAAGTCTCACGACTAATTCTACTTGCCGGTGCTTCACCTCACTACCGAACCGAATTTATGGGTGATGCCACGATATTGTGCATAGCAGCCCATGAAGGCATTGTTCCCATGGTTAGTTTACTTTTAGAATTTGGGGCTGATGTTAGTCTTACGAACAGTCAAGGCTGTACACCTTTAATATTGGCAGCCATGAAAGGGCATTGCGATGTTGTGCGCCTACTGGTAGCAGCGGGCAGTAGTTTGGGCCAGTGTGATACCACCCAGAGATGTGCACTCGTGCAGGCTGCTCGCATGGGCAGATTAAATGTGGTGAAATATTTATTGGCATGTGATTGGACTCCTCGCCCCAACTCCTCAGATGTGACACTGCCGGCTGCATTACACCAAGCCTTAATAGCAGCTGCTTCACAAGATCACATAACTATACTAGAGGATTTATTGGACATGGAAGATATTGACATAAATACGGTGGAGCCTACATCGGGTGATTTGGCTTTAACTTCTGCAGCCCGTAATGGTTGTTTAAATACCGTAGAAATTCTACTTACGCGAGGAGCCAATATCGATTTACATAATAAACAGGATTTTACGGCTTTGGGTCTTAGTGTCAAAGAGGGCTACTGGGCTGTTGCAGATAAATTGCTGCAGAGTGGTGCAGATTTAGATGAGCCGGTTACCTCTGCTAGAAAAACTTCGCTAATGATTGCAGCTGAAGAAGGACATCTGGAAATAATGGAATTATTTATCGAAAGAGGAGCTAATCTGGAAACCCAAGACCACGAGGGTTTCACTGCTTTATCATGGGCCTGTTTAAGAGGTCGCCAAACTGCCGCAAAAATTCTTATCGACAAGGCATGCAACAAAAATCATGCTGACAATAATGGACGCACAGCATTGGATCTGGCAGCCTATCAGGGATCAGCCAGTCTAGTACAATATCTATTGGAACAGGGAGCCAATATTGAGCATGTCGATGTTAATGGCATGAGACCATTGGATAGGGCAATTGCTTGCCGTAACATTCAGGTTGTACAAGTATTTTTGAGAAAAGGTGCCAAGCTTGGACCGACTACATGGAGTATGGCCATGGGCAAACCCGAAATCCTGGTGGTTCTGCTGAACAAACTCTTGGAAGACGGCAATATACTCTATCGTAAGAATCGTTTTCAAGAGGCTGCCCATCGCTATCAATATGCTTTGAGGAAAATATCGAATTTGGAAACATTGCTTGAGAGAAGTGCTATTTTTGCGCAATTGCGCACTAATTTACTGCTAAATTTGTCCAGGTGCAAGAGAAAACTTAATGTAAGTAATGAAATGAAATTTTAAATTTTAAATATTATATTTGCTTACCGTTTATGATGTCTTGTCTCACTTAACTAGGAACTTGAAGAATCCATTGATTTAGCATCTCAGGCTATACAACAAAAACCAAATAGTTATGAAGGCTATTATGCTAGAGCCAAGGCTCGCATGGAACACGGTGATCTCAATGAAGCCTTGGTCGACGCTAATGAAGCCATGCAAAAAGCAGCTCAATCTGGCGTATTAAGCGATGTGGTCGAGGTTCTTAAACGTATACAAACTGAACTGCTAACACGCATAACAAATGAGGGACGCAATCAGACCTCATCGTCTTCGTCTGGCTACGAAGTGTGCAATGGTGATGGTAGTACAGCAGGTGCTGCATCTACATGTACCAATAATGGTGCCTTAGAATCTCAACATGAGATAACTGATTTGTAGAGTTCTATAGAATTAAGTTGTTTTTTGTTTTTTTTTTTCTCTTACTTTTAAACTGAAAATTTTAACATATTTTATGTTAAATTTTACATTTTATCTTGCGCAATTTGTATTTATTAATTATTTTATATTTTCTTCTTAAGATTTTATATTATTATTATTAATAATAAATTATTCACTTTTTATTTTGATAATAAGCTTGGATAACATAAAAGTTTTTTTTTTTTAATATACATACGTACCATATTTAAGACAACTTTGCCTTTTTAATGTTTTATTAAACAACACTTTTATTTAAGATTATTAATACAATTACATATTTTATTACCATTGTATGTGTATATTTTCATAAAAAAATTATTACAAAAATTTGCATATAAGAAGAGTTCTTTTTTTTAGAAAGAAAATAAAAACAATACTTTTAATACCTTAGTGGGGTCTTTTAATAAACAATTGTTATAAAGGTTGTATCTTATACATTGTAATTCTAAACAAATACTTAAAACAGCATTTACTACATCTAATAAACTAATATAAATAATTTATAATTTACATCGTTCACATTTTTCATTAACTCATCACTGCACTTGACTTTGCTAATAAACTACATTAAACCCGAGCAATTAACTAAAAATTAGGCATTTGTGCGAATGAAAAAATAAATTAAAAATATTTTATATTTGAATTCTGAATAGGTTAATAATTAAATCAAACTAAATTTTATGCATTTAAGGTCAAATATTTAGATTTTATAAACCTTTTCATATTTAACAAACCTGTCTTGAAAAAATTCTTGCTAGAATAGCCAATGGTACTTTCTAAAGGAAGTACTAAATTTGGTTATAAAAGTATACATACAAACGAATGTATAATTCGTTAAAGATTATTTAAACATGCTTTTGTAATACGATATTACAATTAATTGTTGGTTTACAACTATTGAAAAATGATAACATAATACAGCAAAAAAGTATTCGTACGTAAATAACCTAAAATATTCAAAAAATTCAGTGTTTCTAATTTAGAAATACATATTTCTATGCAAACATTTCCTCGTTATATTTCAAGTTTAACCGTAGATCGAGCTTTGTGTCAAAAGTGATACTTAAGCTAGAATTATGAATTTTTTTAAGGGTCGATCTACGTTTAAATGGATATTTTTTACAAGCAGTAAACAACAAGTGTGAAAACAAAACGAATTGATATTGACGAAAAGAAAATTGTACTGCAGTTAAAAAATGACTTCTCTATACTTTAAATTTACCGTTTTTCTGTTAGAAAAACAGAACATGTTGGACACCCTTTTACGTTAACTGATTGGAAAAAGTAAATATTATTCTAGTTCTGTGCAATAAAATGCCAGAATATAAGAAACACCAATTCCGCCTTAATATAAAGAAATATTTGGAAACTACCATAATAGAGATGCTGCCTGAAAAATTAATATAACTGTTTTTATGACCAAATATACAGTCTACAACGGTGTATGTAATTTTTTTTCCCGCTAGTTTTCGTATTTTTCCCAGTAACTTCTGCGTTATATTTTTTTAAATTCGCTTTTTCTTCATATTGTTACACGAAAATAGAAAAATCTAGATACTGGTGTTTTGCTTTTACGTCGTTTAACTTTAAAATTATAAACAAAAGCTACAAAAACAAAAAAAATTAACTTGTTTACAAATTATCGCACTGCGTAATTTAGCAACAAACACCAGCATAAAAAAGTGACAAACAAGTAAACAAAAATATAATAACAAACACTACAAGAATAAATGTAAACAAAATACACAAACAACAATAATGAAACAACGATGTTTACATTTATAGAGATCTCGAGAAGACGAAGCCACGAACATTCGACTTCAAGAACATTCACCAGACTGTTTACGTTGTCATATAAAAGGCAAGGCAAAGCAGGCAACTGAGTCAGTAAAAGTTCAGTCAGTCTTGTGCGAAGACGCAGTGGGTTTGAAGAGAGTAATCGTGGTCTGAAGACCTCCATTACAAAGATCTGTCGAACAATTGTCTAGTAATTGTTATTGTTTATGCAAAGTTTGTAAGCAGAGGAATAACAAACTAAACAATTGTTGTTGTTTACATCAAGTTGTGAACAGTGGCACACAAAAATTTTGCAAACAATAAAGAATTTAATTAAAACTAAACACAAATTTATTTTTATTTTATTTGCAATCTACGAGCTCATATTTTAAAAGTTAAAAACGTAACAATATATTATTAATTTTAAGTGCTTTTAACAACGCTATAACATCTTTTCCAATCAGCGGGAAAAAAGTATACATACGGTGATGTACGTATGTTTTATCTTTCACTGTATGTCGATATAAAAAGAGAGGAATGCATTATAAAAGAAGTTAGTATAGTGGAAAAAACTATCATATTAAACATATACAATTTACGATAAAACTAAAGTTCAATGATATTAAGAATACAGTGTACAATGAAGCCCTTAATCCAAATGAAGATTTGTCGTATTTCTTGAAACGTAAAATTCGCTAACATAATATTATATTCAGGGAATGCAAGAGTCATCGTAATAAACGGTGTGCATTGTTTTAGAAATCTCACAAAAATATTTGAATTTATTTTTATGTACTTATACTTTTCATGATCGATTTCCTTATATGTAGTTCGCTATTTGCTGTATTATCGTCATAAATTTTCCTATGAGAAGGGATTTTGATAATTTTCTTCTTTTTGTTTTATTATTATAGTTTCTAAACCATGGTTTATTTTTTTCAATGTGCACGGACAGTGTTTCTTTTGTATATTGAAAATATAAACTCTTTGTTTATAGTTTCCCTTCACTAGTTGCTTTTGTTGTGCTCCGACAGCGTTGTTATATGATTGTTGACAAGCGGTACCATTACCTGTAGGTATGGTTCATAGTCCGGACCTAAAATTCAACAAAATAAGACAAAGAAAAGAAAAAAAGAATATATCGTAAAATATAATAATAATGATGATGATAAAATATAATTAAATATAAAATTAATATTAATTAGTTCACCTTCTACAGCACGGTTTCGCTATATCACGTTCAAAAATTTTAAGGTTACGCCATACAGATTTTAATTTACCACATTTTGGGTAATTTCTTTAAGATCCTAGAAGTATATATAGGGGAATGGATCTTGATTTCGAGAATGGGTAGCGCTTTTTATTATGAATAGAAAGCCGAGCTGGCAACCAAAGTGACAGTGATGGAGAAAAACGGGTTCTATCTATTTTAATCTTAGAATGTCTGGTATTTTGGGAATCCCTCAACATAACACCTAACCTGCTGAACATAAACCTACGAAAGTCTGGTACTGTGGGAATTCCTCGACAGAATAACTAACCTCAACATGATATGTCGAACATTAAGATCTGCCTGTATTATCACTAGTGATGCCTAGCCCACTATATACACGTCCACGCGGGATATTATTTTACGCATCTTTCTGCTGGACCTGAAGCTAAAACTAGTAAGCGTCTGTAACCCCTAAGTGAATTTGAAACTATCAAGAGTATTGACTATACGTTATCACACTACGTCTTTTTAAGAAAGTTCAGATCATCCGTACCGAAAAGAGTAATGGTGTTACGTTAACGACTCGGCACAAATTTTCACTGAATGTAATTTTTTCGGAGTCGATTATAAAATTCAGGATCATTGTAACGTCTTCTAAGTGGAATTGTCAATCATACAAATTGCGGTAAGTACATGAAAATATCTTCAAGTAGAAATTGAAATGACAATATGTAATCGAGTGTTAAAGCTAATTAAATACATTTAAGCCAGCACCAGGCATAAATTCGGATTTCGTCGTTTCTTTTATTTGGAAGTATTACGTTTCCTGTGCAGAGATGAGAGCTGCAGTACGAATATGCCTACGAAAGTTCAATATATTACAACACACCGTGTGTGGGTGGTGCAGCAGCCTTTTGCAAGTATTTATCACAATATTTTACAATCTCTGTTTTGCCCGGTGCCACGTTAGGGTCCTTATGAATATTCGATTAATGCACCACGGAGCTGCTGTAATCATGAGTAAAATTATGATTTATCGTCTTTAAATTTTTTCAATATGGGAAGCGGCGGCAGTTCCCCATAATTGAATAGCCAAACTCCTTATTGGATTTAGTAGTGAGTTTTATATAAAGAGTTTGCAGTCCAGCCTTAAACAGGAGGTTATACCGATTAGACAATCAATTTTGAACAACTCCAATTTATTCTAATTTTCCCTCGATATGAAATTTCCAAGTCAAACGTTTGTCAATATGGATACCAAGCTATTCGAAGTGCGAGTATTGAAGAACGATTTTATTGTTTACCCGTACTAAATAAATATTCAAACATTTTTCTTCATTAACAGGAAATATTTCTAATGGGGCTATCAGCATACTTTTTAATAGCTAGATGGTGCTGTCTGAGCACTGGATTTAAATGTAACGAACTCTTAAGCGGTTCATGCGAATCTCGCAACGAGATACTGCAGCCTTGCGTCATTGATATCATATGGGAACGGGGACTAGGTATCTGTAGAGCGAATGATTCTCTTCTTTAGAAACCTCTTTGAAGCGCTGTGAGTTAATAACTGACAATGCTATTATGGATTCTGTAGACGCCACGTGGCTCAGAATGGCGTCAAAATACTGCAGAAAATCTGATTAAATATGGAAAGTCTGTTATAACTCCAAAGGTAGACGCTCAGGTTGTTTGAGTTATTACTGAACATTGCATAACTTTCCCCGAACTTTTCCCGAATCGTTTAGGGTTCAATTGGTAGCAGACTGGACTGCGAAGTCTGACCGGTGGCTTAATTCTGGTACTACGGGTTCGGGAGCCCCAATAGATTTGTCTCTGCCCGACAATGATGAGGCCCCCTTGTGGGGGCAACGTGGTGGCTGTGGTTTAAACCCAAATCGCGGGGAGAGCGCAAGCACGGTGTGGCGTTACACTTTTAAACACTGTCAAAAAGAAGTTTAGATAGTCTCCGACCCCTAAGCAAGAGGGAAGTCATGTCGAAATGCATGGCTGCGAATTGTTACTCACGTATGGTGATGCAACCACATGAAATGCATAAGCATATCATTGTGCGTGGGGGTGCTGGTAACACATTGTTTGAGCACCGTCGGGTATGCCGTCATGGCGAAAGTCACGTTAAACCCTAGACATGCTGAGGAATATTGGGAATGTAAACGGCAGAAAGTTGTAAACCAAGCGAATTGTATGTTTTAAATCAGTTTCGTGTTGGAATAAGCCACCAGTTTCCATTTTTTCTCAATCAAGGATAAGCACGTACTCTAGAAGTACATATTTGGGAGCTCTTATTTACATTTATAGACCCTTTAGTTTTGTAAAATCAAGTCCTTTCCCTTATTGAATTTATTACTGCTGCTAATACAAATTGCACACTGCCATCCTACGTTATTAATGCTTTAATAAAGATAATTTCATGATTCTAATGTCACAAACCAACATGTAACTTTTTTATCTTTTTAGTGCTTATTTTGCTCTCTAAAACTGTTTACTGTCACTATTAAATATAAAATATTCGACTTATTGCAACAGAAACTAAAACAAATTTTACTTAATTTTTAAAGACTCAATTAAAATAATAAACAACATAAAGAATAAATCAATTGGTTATAAGTATATCTACCAGAGGTCAGCAATGAGTATTCAAAAAGATGAGTAGAATCGAATCATACTCATAATTTCTGATACTTATACATATTGATAACTATTTTAATATCATGGGACATCTACTCATATTCAAAGTTTGAAGTACTCATCGTACTCATACTTAACAATACGTATGATGTTGTTGATTTATACTCTCCATGACTCAACATTTACAAGAATCACAAAATAAGTATGATTCGCTTACGAACACAACAATACTCACTATAAGGTTGTGTGTTTGCTTTGCTTGCTGTATTTTTCTTTTTTCTTTTTTTTATAAATGCAACAACAACTAAGACCGTAAATTGTGAGTAATGATTCGAATCACTCGAATCATTTATAAGTATTATAAGTATTTTTCTAAAGTTATGAATCTGAATGAGTTGGCTTATGAAACAAACATATTTCGAATGGTATCAGTTTGATGTCAACGTTATACTCATACTCATTGCAACCTGTACTTATAAATCAACGTTGTAGTGAGTACGAATGAATCAGAGTATGTATGTAGTTAAATTTCAATATTGTTGACTCACTTATATTCAAAATTTCATAAGTGCTTATGAGTAGCGAAAAAACGATTCATTGCTGATCTCTGGTATCTACCATACCCTACCCACGGTATACCAACGAAAAAATTAAATAGCAAAACAAAAAGAGAACTTACTTTGTTCTAATATCGTTTCTAAATCATCCACATTTTCTAATGCTGGTATATCTGCATTGGTTGATTCTCTTAGTATTACGCTTATTTCTTTAGATGCTTTTAGTAAGAACAGAGGCACATGCATATTCGACAATTCCTTATTCAACGAACCAATGCCACGAGCAGCAGTAAAATCGAAATCTAAAATTTAAAATATTTTGTTAGAAAAATCTAATTTTAACTATTATGAGCATTATTTTTAAACGAACCATCAACATTGGAACAATCCAAAATAACTGGTGCTGAGCCATGTGTATGAATAGCCTTTGATATACCGGAACGAACCCATTCGGTGGCTGGAAAATATAATGAACTATGTTTGGGACGTATCAACAAGTACGAAATGCCATGAGCAGTCTAAAAATTAAAGAACATTGTTTACAACACATAAATTAATTAATTGAAGAAAATTATAAAAATACCTTTAATTTTTCTACTGTTAATACGGGACGAGCTACACGGTAAACCAAAAATGCTACATCAGTTGCCACACCAAGAAGTAGACCAATTTCTACGCCAACAGCTAAGCTTATTACAAATGTTATAGCGCCGGGCAGCAACTCACGGCGACTACAGCGCCACAAAGGTTTAATAACCTAAGATTCAATCATAAACAGAAATCCGAATGACAATAAATTGAATATGTTTACTTACCTCAAATTCAATCATAAATATAACAGCCGATATGATTACAGCACTTAATGATGCTTTTGGTATATATTGAAAATATGGAGCCAGTAGACCAAGAGCTAGCAATACTAATGCACTGGTGTAAAAGCCACCAATAGGTGTTCTTACACCACTAGCGTGATTTACAGCACTGCGGGAAAATGATCCCGTAACAGGTATTGATGAAAAAAATGAACCGAATATATTACTTAGCGAAAGAGCAACAAGTTCACGGGTTGCTGAGAGACCAGCCCCACCAAATGCCTTTGAAATGGCCACATTGCCTAATACGGCTATTATAGGTAAGACTATCATTGATGGTCCCAGCTCTTCTAACATGTCTTTGTAGTTCTGCTTTATTTCCGTACCATTACTGCTTAAAATTGTTGTTTCAAATTTTGGTATTTGAAAATCCGGTAATCCAGACTTGACTGTACCGGTTAAAATAAAAGGACAGGTATCACTGGTTTCGCAAGTATAAAATGCTATTGTGCTGGCAACTAACACAATAAGAGCATTTCGACCAGTTGCCACAATCCAAATAAAGCTTTTAAGGAATGTATGAGCACTTGAAAGCTTTAAGTCTTTTAGTTTCTAGAAGTTATATACAATTTACAGTACATGTTTAGTGTGAATATAATATTCATTTAATATAATATTACCCTTAATAAAAGTAACACTGTAATGGCAGTTACACCAAGTGTAAGATCACCTAAACGTATTTTGTCCAAATTCATAAAAACTGATTTTATTGTGTTCACAAATCCAGAGCCAGAGCCTCCCCTGAGGCCTAAAAGACCCTGTAAATGAAATCGATTGTTTCAAAAGGGTACATATGTAAACATAGATATAAAATTAAAAATAGTATTGAAATAACATGGGTAAACATAAGATTATTACATAAGATAATTACATTCAATAGGACCTAGCGTAATGAATTCACCTACAATATCTTCATTGGTTAGACAACTAGGCCACGATCAATTTTTCAAATATTTAATTGATGGAATAATTATGGACGTCATTCAACAATACAACAGAAGGAATTACTAACCCTATACAACTCGCAAAAAGTAACAGAAAGGGTAAAAGGAGTGAAGATATTGAAAAATATTTTAATGGATAGAAAATAAAACTTTGTAAGCTTAGCCGCAAATCAATAATAAAAAAGGTTTTTAAATGAAAAATTGTATGTAGTGTAGTGTAGTGTAATTTGAAGTGTAGTGTAGTTTGTAGTGTAGGGCAGTTTGTAGTGTAGTGCAGTTTGTGCTGTAGTGTAGTTTGTAGTGTAGTTTGTAGTGTAGTTTGTTGTGTAGTGTAGTTTATAATGTAGTGTAGTGTAGTTTGTAGTGTAGTGTAGTTTGTAGCATAGTGTATTTTGTAGCATAGTGTATTTTGTAGCATAGTGTAGTGTGTATTGTAGTTTATAGTGTGGTGTAGTTTGTAGCATAGTGTATTTTGTAGCATAGTGTAGGTTGTAGTGTAGTGTAGTTTATAGTGTAGTGTGGTTTGAGGTGTAGTGTGGTTTGTGGTGTAGTGTAGTTAGGTTAGGTTAGAGGACGTGTACTTGTCAATTAAGAAAAGTGCAGTACCCGGAGCTCGAATTGACCCATTGTACAACGTCCTAGTTTCTCACACCACTTATGTTGTGTGTGTTAATTTATACATGAGTGGTGGGACCTACAGTTTAAAGTCGACTCCGAACGCCAGATTTTTTGAGAAACTTTTTGATGGCAATTTTATTTACTCTCAGAGTTTTTGCCAGAAATCTACTGAGAGGAAGTCGCCGAAAAATACTTTTTGCATTTTGTCTTTGATGTCTGGCCTGGGGCTCGAACCCGGGCTTTTGCATCTAATAAGCCAACACACTACCTACTAGACTACGGCGACTTCAAACGTGTAGTGTAGTTTGTAGTGTAGTTTAGTTTGCAGTGTAGTGTAGTATAGTTTGTAGTGTAGTGTAGTGTAGTTTGCAGTGCAGTATAGTTTGTAGTGTAGTGTAGTGTAGTGTAGAATATTTTGTAGTGTAGTTTGTAGTGTAGTGCAGTTTATAGTGTAGTGTTGTATGTAGTGTAGTGTAGTTTGTAGTGTAGTGTAATTTGTAGTGTAGTGTAGTTTGTAGTGTAGTGTAGTTTGTAGTATAGTGTAGTTTGTAGTGTAGTGTAGTTTGTAGTCTAGTGTAGTTTTGTAGAGTAGTGTAGTGTATTTGTTGTGTAGTGTAGTTTGTAGACTAGTGTAGCTTGTAGTGTAGTGTAGTGTAGTTTGTAGAGTAGTGTAGCTTGTAATGTAGTGTAGTGTAGTTTATAGTATAGTATATCCCACAACAAACAGATCTAATCTCCGGAACGAGAGTTGGCCAAGGATTGCCAACCCAACGAAAGCTGTATCATCTGTAATAACAGGTGGAAAAGTTTATAATGATATTATTTAGAAAATAAAAACACCACCATACAATAAAACGTCTTCAAAATAAATGGAAAGCCAAGCCTTTTAATAAATCACCGAATGGAATAACTTGTTGAAGTCTTTGTACTCGTAAAAAACAATACAATTTCTAGACTCTGTTAAGATGTCTGACCTGACCAACACACTGCCTACAAGACTACGACGTCTGCTATGCTTGTGATAAATCGATGGGCAAAAACGCGACTAAGAATAACTCATTGGATTTATAGAGCAGTGGTCATACCTCATTTTACGCATCTTTCCTTCGGATCTTTGTTGTACGGCTAAATGGTTATAATTGAGGACTTTGTTGAAATTACAATAAATAGTAAAACTTAAAATCGTTGATACAATTCAAAACATTTTCACAAAGCGCATTATTTCAAGGCAACAACTAATCACCTATCATTGAAACTGAAACAAAGCAAAGAAATGATAAATAGATGGGGAATATGATTTTCAAAGAAAAGCTATACGAATTATTCAATTTAAATTCCTAAGTAATCGTATTACTTGGAGGCTTCGAAAAACCACATTATAATATTTTTATTTATATATTTTTATTTATAATTGATTAAATATTTAAAATTTAATACCAAGATAAAGTTTTTATAGAAATAATTCTAATAACAAAGTCTTAAATATGAAATGAATGTAATTTTTAGTCTTTTAATATTTAAAACTTCTACAATACCTTTAATTGAGATGTACCAATTATGACAGCCGTCGCGGAAGTGAAACCCACAGTTACTGGTAGTGAAATCAAATCAACCAATGCGCCTAAAAGTAAACAATTTTAGTAAAATATTTTTTCCGCTAATCTACAAGCGCATTCTACATACCCAATCTCAATAAGGCCATTAATAATTCTACAATACCCGATATAAAACACAATAGAATTGCGTATGCAGGACCTGATTCTAAACCAAAACTTGTATGGCGACTAGTCATTAAAGCTAAAAGAGCTGTAGGGCCAATAGTCACTTGACGACAGCTGCCCAAAAATGCATAAACAATGCCACCAATAAAAGCTGAATACAGGCCATACTGCAAAAAAAAACAAAGAAAAATCAAATCATTTCTAATTGTTTAAGAATAATTTACGGTCAAGTACTTACTTGTGGATCCAAACCAGCTAATGTGGCATAAGCTAAACCTTGCGGCAAGACTGTGAGACCTACGGTTATACCAGCTATTAAGTCCGATATTGCGTCTTGACCAGTATAACCCTTCAGCCATTTTAGACCTGGCAGTATACGATATGCTAATTTTTTATGGCTCATAATGGTTCAATGGTTATTGCTAAAGAGAATGTAAGAAGAATTGTATATAATACATAACCAAATGTGATCAAAACTTAAAATCTGAATAATGTCTGACGTAAAGCAATATTATGAAATGAAATTAAAATGGAAAAGTTAGATAATGTTTGATTATTACAGTTTAAAGGATGTGTTTGCCCACACCATATTGGATTCAGAACTTAAGTTCTTCACTTGCTATGATTTGGATGGTTAACGAAATCATTATTATTATCGAAAAGGAATGTCGAGCCAAAGATGAGGTAAAAAAACTGTTCATCACGATATCAGAATTTTAAACACTTTGAGGTCTCAGTACTTTACAAAAAACCCATGCAGAACTTTTTAAACAAATTTATTTGCCACAGTAGTAGTCTCCGAAATGAATAATATTTCACATAAAGGGTGAGCCATTTAAAAGTTTAAATTTAAAAATGTAATACAACAAAAACAGTTTGTTTCTTGGTTGCCAATTGGCATCGCAATTTCGGCTAATTAAACAGCAATTAAACGTTTGACGCAATAAATCGATTGTGACATGAGATGTGTAGCAATTGCACCATCCTGTTGAAACCAAAAAATTCACATCAATACCAGGAAGAGCGGGTACAAAAAAATCGGAGATCATGGTGAGATAGATGTCGAAAACAAAGCGGATGGTGTTATATGGCTTTAACTCTTAAATCAATTGAACTTTAAAAGGCGTCATGCCGAGATCTTTTCACAAAATTCGACGCAAACTGGTGCGTGAAATGTTCAATTCTTGAGAACGATGATTAGTTGATGTTGATCTCAGCCACAGCTTCGATAACGTCTTGGCACATTAACTATAACACCAGTGTCAGGAATTTTAGCAATAAACTTGCGTATACCGGGCATTGTTGGTCCATTTCTGCGACCAAATTTTATACGACATTTTCGTCTGTTTTGGAAATAAATTTCTTATAAATCCCAACGTTGCTCAAGCGTAAATCAATTCACGTTCAGTGGAGATAATATACTGAATTTTGTGACAGAATAGAATGCCATAAGTATTGTCAGGTTCGAAATAACAGATGATTCAAATTTAAACTGATAGATGGCTCAGCCGATCTAAGCCATGGAAGAAGAAATAAAAAATTATAGTTTCTAACAATTGTTTTTGTATGTACAAATACAGTGGATAGCAAAAGTCATAGTACGGCAATATATTTTAGCAATTTCATGAATTTTAGCCAAAAGTTTGTATAAAAATTTATAGTTTTTATATTTATTTTATTCATTTATTTCTGTTTTATTATAAAACAAACAATTTTTTTAATGTTTTTCATAGAACAAGACAAAAATAAGGAAAAGTCTCAGATGACTCCTTAGGTACCCCAAGGAGAATCCTGAGTAAATTTAAAATTCAAGGGCCTAATATATGAAAATGTTATCCCTTGTATGTAGTAGAATATCCCTTAAGGTTATGCACTCCATTTAACCCATTTGGAATTGAATGTACAATTTTTGTTTAGTGTTTACTGGTGGCACCACGAGCAAGTTTTTCGGTTGACTTTTGTTTGAGGTTTAGCGATTACGTAACCGTTCTTTCAAATAATGTCCTAAATACTCTCCTGAAGTCTTTGGGACTTTTTTTGTCAGAATAAATTGCCGTACTAAGACTTTAGCTGTCCACTGTATTTAGACAACTCTTTATATTTTTGAGCAACAAAATGAAATCAGAACAGCGTTGCTTTACAAAGCATGAAAATTGTGGAAAATTGAATTCAATTATTTGCAATATTGTAGTCCGTAGTTTAGTGTGACAAGTGCTAGAATATTAATATACTCCATACGAATCGGTATCGATTAAAGTAATTGAATGATAACATTGAAACACATCATTTCAAACCCAATAGTTATGGTATGTAGCATTTGTTCGAATAAGAATGTGATTATACTGATTATACTATGTTGTAATTAGTAGTAGTTGGCATGTTTTATTACAATTATGAACAATAAAAATAACATCGTAATGTAAATGCAATAATGTCGTAGATTACAATTACATTACAATTATTGCACAATGAGTTGAAAAGATATTTAATTTAAATATTATAATAGAAATTAAACAACAACAGAAAATAGTTACATAAAATCATAGCCTAGACGTTCATTTAAAATTCAATGACAAAAAAACAGAAGTGTTTTGATGGAAGATGCAACAGAACAGATAAAATTTTTTTTGCTTCATTTGAAGCCATTTAGAATTAATATGGAAACCGTTGGCTGAAGTTAAAAAAAACTGAAAATTTTCTAAAATATTTTTAGTTTTAAATAAAGAAGACTTTTTATGAATATTAAAAAAATAATATAAGGAGCTCGCATGCAATTACGCTGGTGATAACACAATTATGTTAGGTAGAGTGGTGACAAACTTTAATTGAGTTCTATTGTTTTTAAAAGGTCGCGAATCTTAAACTTGCAAAGATATATATTGTTTACGAGCCAGAGGTATCTAAATGGATTATCTTAATTTTTAACACTCGCATCCCGAATTCGAACCTGAATTTCTTCTATTTGTGGTCGTTCACTTTAACAACTACATCTCATCATTTTCGTGAAAAAAAATTAATTTCTTCTATTTTGTTTTAACTTAGTGGTTTAATCCCAAACGAATTGGAAAAATTATAAATACAACTTATGCTGTGCAGTTCATAATTCAAAATTACAGGCTCCTTTTAAATAACAATGGATTTTATGCATTTCTTCGGTACATAGTGGACGAAATAATCCATTATTGAAATTATATTGACAATATATTACAAATTACTATAAATAATGGTATTTTTCACTGTAATTATGAAATATCTGTTAAGATAAATCTTTTCAATTTATTTTAGGGCCATTATTACAACTTATTGTTAACTAAAGGGTAGATTTTAAAGGGCAGATAAATTGTTTTTCATTATTATAAGTGGACAATATGGTAGAAGTGAGCGACAAGCAAGAGGGAAACAGAAAAGAAGAATCCCGTCATTGCCACTGCGTTTAAATAAAACTTGTTTAATTGAGCAGTGTTATCGGCATTGCTCCGGCACTGCTATATTTTTGAAAAAGTTAACTTTATTTTATCTGCAAGTTGTAATAATGAAAAGATGTTAAAGGTGACTTTAAAGATCACTTTAGCTAAAGTTACAAACCCAAATTTAACGGCAAGTTGTAATAATGGCTCTTAATTTGTATACGTTTCAATAAAATATTTAACTACAATATTCTCCGGATTTAAGCATCCCGGATATAATGATTCCTCTCTTAGTAGCACTGAAACTTATGCAACCTTGATTTTTAATTCTTAATGCACTGGAATTATTTCGATATATGCATCCCGCTTTTAGGCATTTCCTGTTTATAAATTGCAAAAAATTGTACTTCATACTTTAAATTATTTAATAAAAAATTGTTTATTTGCACCCGCTTTGAGACAATTTTCTATCCAAAATTGGTCCTGTTCACTAACTCCTGCGTTCAGGCGATTAAACGTTTTTGGATCTCTTTTTATGAGAATATGTTAAGTCATTGGTTTATGCTGATAAAATAGCAAGTCTTGAGCCATTGGAAGCCAATATTCACCATCAACCTCATACAGCAGATTTATTGGAAAAAGTAGTAAAAACCTGGACAGCGCAATACAATAGAATGTTCCTTATGCTTTCATTCTTCTTGAGGTAGAGGATGCACTCTAGCCCATCCAGAAGACGTATCCAACTGCGGCAACGTAATTCAGATAATAGATTCCTGATAGAAAACCTACCAATGTTCGCCTTTCGTAATTTCTAAAGCTCTTCTTCTACTAATCTGACCTGACCCTCAGCATAGTTAATGCTACCGTAGGATAATTGACATAAAATCTGCTGCGTATCCATCTCCATCAGCACCTCCTTCGCAGTGAGCTTTAAGTGACACGTGGTGCCAAATAATTACAACTTTGTGCACCGCACCGAGTTGTAGAAGATGATCAAAACCCTCTCCGACCAGCCAGCATTAAATACGAAGTCAGTACAGCTAATAAGTCAAATAGAATTCTGTCAGCTTTAATGACACGTGGTAATTTGCTCTCATTTGCCCATTAAATACGAAGTCAGTACAGCTAATAAGGCAAATAGAATTCTATCAGCTTTAAGTACACGTGGTAATTTGCTCTCACGTGCGGGATTTTGATATAAGAATTTCCCGCTTATAAGCACTGTCCTGTATTAATTTTTTAAAGTGCTCATATCCGGGGAATACTGTTATCGATTAATAAATGGTAAAGGATTTAAAAACGTCAAAATAATATACATTTCGCTTAGAACTGAATTCGATAGAATGGCTGATCTATATTGATTTCACTAATTTGACTTACAAACTCGCGTTGTAATTGCTTTTTTTCTTCAGTTATAACTAAATAACATTGTATGTTAGTATGTCGCGTGTTAATTTTACATTAAATACATTAGGTTTCAAATAATTTGTATTTAATTGAAAGAAATACACCCAAACCTGTTTTTACACGGTTTTTTTTACGCGAATTTGAAATAACACGGTTTTCAATCAGACATACAAACATGTATGACTAGATACAGAGAGCTCTATAAAGAGCTTTCCAAAGTTGGATCGCAACGCACTATAACAGAATTTGCTGTTAAAAGAAATAAACCAGTGCCAGAAGCAGCTTGTGAAGATGTAGAAGTAATAAGTATTTCTATTGACGAGACATATATTGAGCCACCCCAGCAAAAGAGAATGCGCTTGCTATCAGAAACTGACTCCGAATAAAATAAAATAAATTTTTTATTGAAAATAATTCCGTTCCTAATTGTCTTAAGAGTTAGATAACTAATTTTATTTTTATAAATGGAAGAGAATTTTTTATAATCATAAAATGAAATAAAATAAGAACTCTGTGTATACTATTGAACTAAATCTGTGCATTTTTATAAAGTTATTCAATTTTATAGGCATATGTAGGCTGCTGCATCAATCCTATGTATATATTTTCAGTTTGTTTATACACTTACATACATACATACTATTTGTCTTTTTTTACGCGTTTTTTTTTTTTACACGGTATCCACTGGAACGTATCTACCGCGTAAAAAGGTTTGGGTGTATTTGTAGTTGGAACTTATTATGGCAGTGTCAACAAATTTGCAATACGATGAAACGCTCTTAACTGTTTGAATTTCGGAGGCAGTTCACATTTCTTAGTTTTATTTTTTTTCTATCAATTGAGATGAAAATGTATTACGTTAGGAATAGAATTTCTTTCCAACCTAAAAATAATTTACATTCATAAAATATGGAGAGAGTAAGTAAAATAAGTCTCAGAATTACGAAATACTGTGTAAAACACAGAGCTCGAGGCTTTACTGTTTATAAGACTTTTTTATATGATTAGTCTATAGCTGCAGGCTATTGAAAGATTGTACATATCAGAGATCAGCAATGAGTATTCAAAAAGATGAGTAGAATAGAGTCATACTCATAATTTATGATACATATACGCATTCATACTTATTTTAATATCATGCTCATACTACTCATATTCCAAGTTTGAAGTACTCATCGTACTCATACTTTACAATACGTATGATGTTGCTGATTTCGACGAAATGCAACAACAACTAAGACTGTAAGTTTTGATGAATGATTCGCATCACTCGAATCATTTATGAGTATTATAAGTATTTTTCTAAAGTTATGAATCTGCATGAGTAGGCTTATGAATCAAACATATTTCGAATGGTATGAGTTTGATGTCAACTTTGTACGCATTCTCATTGCAACCTATACTTATAAATCAACGTTGTAGTGAGTACTAATGAATCAGAGTAGTTAAATTTCAATATTGTTGACTCACTCAGTATATGTATTCAAAATTTCATGAGTGCATATGAGTGGAGAAAAAACGATTCATTGCTGATCTCTGGTACAGTTGTTAAGAATAGTTCAGCAAAATGTCGGAAAAATATGGAAATCCTTGTGCCATTTATAATATTCCATTAAATATCAGTACGAGTGATATATTGCGCATAGGTTTGATTTGTAATAGTTTGCGACTCAATGCGCTCAAACGGAATGAGCAAGCTTGACGGAACAAAACAGGTTATTTAAATATTTTGAAAATTAATTTGGTTTAAACTCCACAAAAAGTGTGTTTGAGCGATGGCTTTATGTTCGTTCAAGACAACGCTCCAAAGCACTTGCCACTGCAATCAACGAATGCCTATTTTGTAATAGAAAAAAGTTTTGCCTCCATTTTTTGACTTACGTGAGTTAATTACCGAAATACCGTGCTATTTATCAAAAAACAAAACAGAAGATATCTAGACTTTTGGTCAAGAAGACCTCAAGTTGCAAGAGAACCTAAAGGTTATCATACAAAACACTTTTAAGGGCCATTATTACAACTTCCCGTTAAAGTTGGATTTAGTTGAAGGTGACTTTAAAGTTCACTTTAGCTAAAGTTACCTTTAGTTTATCTATCTATTCGTTATTACAACCTAATGATAAAATAAAATTAACTTTTTCAAAAATAGAACAGAAAATGAGAACCTAGGTTGTAATCCTGACTGAAGTGTGGTAATGACCAATTATATGTGTATGTGTGAATATGTTTTAAATGATAACATATAAATATATTAAAAAATTATTCATAAGGTATGGTAAAAGAGCCAAGACGTTCCGAAAAAGATCTCAGGGCAGCCGGAAAGACGATAAATTTCCTAGCTACTTGGTTGGTAGAGGAAAAAATTTAAAAAATTTGGGGAAAAGTTAAACGGCAGCTTAATACAGCATCTTAAAATGGGTGCATCGCACAGCGAAAACCTTTTGTATACAAAAAGAAATTTTAAATCCCGATTGCATTTTGCCAAACAAGACATGAACAAAAAAATAAATTTTTGGAAAAATATTTTATCGTTCTACCAAATTAATCCAAATTTTACTGATGGGGAGGAGATGAGAAACGACAAGTATGACGTCCAGCTAACCAACAGTTTACGAACATCTTAATTCCGAATATGCCGTCAAAACAAATAAGCATGTTTTTGCCTTCTTGGCATGGTATTGGCAGAATTGTAAAGTCAATTCAAGAACGGACCTACAAGATTTTCTGTTCATGTGGCACGCACGTTCTTGTACAACTATAACCCTAAGCACACTTCACAGCTTATGATAAGCTGCTTAGAGGAACAAAAGGTAAATATTTTAAAGTGAACAGCTTTAAAGTGAACAGCAAATCAATCCCTAATCTCAATCCAATTGAGAACTTATGGAAGTTGAAAAGAGGATGGAAGCCAAAATCCCAAAAATTTTGATGAATTGTGGCAAAACATGCGAAATATATTGAGGGGCTTTTCCTTACTCTCTATCTGTCGGCAAACACTGAACTATTTGCCAAATCGATATGGAAATGTTATTCAAAAGATAGATTACCCCACGAAATATTGGTGGTAAGAACAAAAAATCGAAAAAATATTTCAATCACTTTTTTTATTTATTTTCTCTACAGAATTGTAACTTATCTACAATTCAACAACTGAATTTAAGAATTGAGAAATAAATTTTGTACTCTTTTTTAAATTTGAAAATAACTTTACTTTTTAGGTGAATATTTTGAGCAATTGATTATTTTAAAGGCATTGCTGGTTATCTCTTCTACTCATTTATTGAAAGTAAACAAATCTTAATTAAAAATTGTTAAATTGTTATCGTTTTTTATTTTTAATTTAATTTTAAACGTTTTTTATTTGGCAATTCATTGTTTGTTAAAATCTCCGCATTATTTTTATAATTTCTTTTAATTCATTAAAACACGTGCAAGTGATTTGCAGAATGTCTATGCAATACGTGATAATTTTAGACACTCAAAGTATAATCTCAAAGTTAAATAAATTTCCAAACCCTATACGCTTATGCACATAATAAACTTATGACAACTTAAGTTAAAAAACGTGCGAAAAGTAGACCACGAATTGCACATTTCTTATCATTTGAACAACAAGTGTTTAATAAAAAGTTATCGCAATTTTTAAACTTTAATTCACTGTTAAAAATAAAATTACACGTATTATGTATGTATACAGTTTATTATGTAGAATTAAAATTTATTAAATAGCTATGATTAGTAAGCCAATTAAAATTGATAAGAAGTAAACAGATTAACAAACTAATATGTTACGCCACACAAATTATAATTTTTTTTTTTTTGAGAAAAATAAACATAAAATTTAACTCTTTTCATCTCTTAATTGCTTCAAAAATACGATTTAATACTAATTCAACGTTATTCAAAAAAGATAACCCGCGGAATTATGTGAAAATTTCCCAAAATGTATTTTTTTAAAAATGAATGAGGGTTACTTGTGTTCAAACACATTTTAGTGTCATTATTACAACTTGCCGTTAAAGTTGTGTTTAGTAAAAGGTCACTTGAGCTAAAGTGAACTTTAAGGTTAACCTTTAACATACATAATTGGTCATTACAACCCTTCAGTCAGGATTACGGGCAAGCTTCTCCACCTCTCATATTGTGTGTGTTAATTTTATACATGTGTGGCGGGACCTACAATTTAAAGTCGGCTCCGGACGAAAGATTCTTGTAAACTTTTCATGTCAATTTTATTTATCCTCAGATTTTTTGCCAGAAATCTGCTGAGCGGAAGTCGCCGAATAAATATTTTTTCGTATTTCGTTTTGATGTCTGACCTGGGGTTTGAACCGTAGCCTTACGTCTAATAAGCCAACACAGTACCCTAGACTACGGCGACTTCTATTACAACCTACAGATAAAATAAAGTTAACTTTTTCAAAAATATGTTTTTTAAAACGCATTGGCAACAACGAGCTTCTTTTTTGTTATGTTTGCTCATTTTGTTTGTATTTGAAGTTGCCATATTGAAAATAATATATAAGTATGACAAGTTCAAACATAAACTTAACTTTAAAAGTTACCGGTAGGATGATCTTCCCTTTAGCTTAACGCTCCTCTCTACCATATTGTCCACTTATAATAATAAAAAACAAATTATCTGGCCCTTAAAATCTTACCTTTAGTTATAGGCAAGTTGTAATAATGGCCCTTAAACTTTTAAAAATATTTGATGATTATTATTGTTACTTTAATTTTTGAATTAATCGTATTTATTAACTCATTGTACTTGTGGCAACTGCAGCAGCAACCTTAGCGAAACATGGTGCAACTGAGGGAAAGTTAACAAATCTATTTTAAAGATTACATCTCGAAACGTTACTTAGGGTAGTCTTATAAGTTTGTAACTCACACTAACCCCAATTTCCTTTAGACTTACTAGAATCTGCATAATAATGGGGTCTAATAGCCTTCTAGCAATGCACACACCAAAAATTCTGCATATAATTAAAAACAAATCAAAGCAAACATTTTTTAGTTAAAATTTTAAATCACTACAAATTAAATTCATTGTAATAATAGTAATTTTAACAGACTAATTAAATGCATTCATCGAAATATCAATAATGAGAATCAATAGTATACCGATTAACATTACAAAATAAATTACAAACAGTGTTATGATAATAAGCAATGGAATATTATCGAATATTCCATTTAACTTTACGTAATAGTACGTAGTTAGAAACTTTAATATAATTTTACAGGATTCTGTAAGTGCAAGATTGTTTTTTATAAACGTAAAAATAACCTGATTTAGAGAATCAGGTTATCAGTATCCATCCCGCATGAACATGTCGTTCTGATACGATGACATTTCAGCATACTTGGCTGAGAATATTACTTAACTTTCAAATTCTATCTTTTGGTTTTAACCCTCATAACAGAAAAAATTGTTTTAAAATTTTGTGAAAGAATTTACATTGTATTCTGTGGATTGTATGCCATGTGCCACCTATTCAAATATTGTCAATTATTAACATTTATATTTTTTATATAAGAAAAGAAATTATTTCAATCACTAATTTTAGTTCAGGAAAAAAACACCGCACTAAGTCCACTGCAAAGGTAACTAAATACGTACCTCAAATTTTATGATTGTACTTCAGCACTTTGATAAGGTAAAGCAGAATTTCTTAGGCCAGTAGTTGTAGTAGAAGCTAAAGGTCAAAATACGAATTTTAGATATTTAATTTATATTTATATAAACACTAGCTGTACCCTGCGCGTTTTGCTGCGCCACCAACTAAAATAAATTTGTAGAAAAGACATTACACAAATGTCCAATTAATTTTGAATCATTTTATGGATTTTGTTTCCCGTGGTCCAGATAATTCAGACGAACGGGCCTGAGTAGCACGCATTCGATCAGTTTCTAATCTCACTTGTCGTTGTTCAAGTGATTCATGCGAACGGGTTTCAGCGGCTTGTACTCGAAGATTTTCCAGTCACAAGGATTCTTGAAGTGCAGGTCCACCACTTGCTTGTCGCTTTGGAGGCATGATGGTACGGGAACGACGTGAAAAATGCGTTTAAATTTATTAGAATCTCACAATGTACCCAATCCAATTGAACCCAACAGCATTTTTAAAAATTTTTCAAAATTAAAATGTTTCAAACTTGTGATTGACATTTTACGGGAATGAGTTATACTAAATGTTATTAAAATCCTAAATGGTGAATCCTAAAATGTCTGGTATTTGTCCTATCAACACATGATCAAATGCTTAGTTTACGATTCAAATAATTTTGAATAATTCTCAGTAGCGCTGTCTATCGGAAATTAATCGCACCAACTTAGAAACATCCGTCGACTTATGCGCAACTACTTTGCTAAAGATCATAACATGATCAAATGCACAGTTTACAATTTAATTCATTTTTAATCATTTTCAGTGACGCCACCTGTCGAAAATTGGTCGTACCAACTTAGGAACCTTCCCCGGCTCATGCGCAACAACTTTGCTAAAGATCATGACATGATCAAATGCATAGTTTACGTTTCTATTAATTACATACAAACAAACATTCATTTTTATATATATAGATAGATAAGATATAGATATATAGATATATAAACAAAGTTTCCAAGTATTTCAATATATTCGACATTAAATACTTCCATAAAATTTAATGTTGCTGGAGAGAAATAAATAGTGGGATAGGCACTTACTATACAATTGGAAACGTATTTTGTTAGAAAATTCACGTATTATTCTTGCATTATTCAATAAGTTCTTGAAAAGTTTCTTAGGCAACATTATTAGAGAGCTTTACTACTCTGTTCGCATTTTTTCTTGCTACGCTACTGATTACATTGCAAGCTTCAGTTTCTACTACAACAACTGTATTTTGTTCCAGACCTTATGAACATAGCTGCCAGATTTGACGATTTATCGTCATTTTGACGATTTTGAGATCCAAAAATGTCTTTTAGACGATATGACGATTTATGCGCTTATTTTGACGATTTTTAGAAATTAAAAATTTACATCATATTCTTTACTTTAGTACGTTAAAAGCCACTTTAAGCTTTGTATTCGTTTTGCAATTGTTACTATTGGCAATTTATTTAAGTAATAACAAGGAGTAAAGTATAATATTTTTAAGTTACGTTCGAATACCTGTGTTGATTAATACCTTAAAAGCCAAAAAATTACAACTCCTAAATAACCTCGTAGTTGGGAATAATTTATCACTTGTCGTTGCAGACAATTTTAAAAATTCGAGTATAGCTTCTAATATTACCATCGGAATACCAAAGGCAAGCGCCGTTATTTTTTTTTAGATCAGGAAATGGATGGCATTGTGTTCTATGAAAATATGTTATGGGAAGAAGCAAAGAGCGAACAGTATTTATGGACACTAGGCTTATATATTTTTATACCATAAGTAACAGGAAAGACCTCCACATACGAATAGTCCGACTAAGAACAGTATTTTTTCTGTAATGCAGTGTACGATCCACTGGCCAATTGACCACATACGGATGTGCTGGCCGAGAAAGACGAGCGTTACGTAGGAATATATGATTTTCGGGAAAAAGTCTCCTTATTTCTTTCGAGCAAAATCCTTTTAAGAGTGAAACACAAACCACATTGCAACGATGCTCCAATGATTCAAGAGTTAGATACACTACCGTCATTAATGAGCTACTACGGCCGCTTCTGTACATGGTCGAGAAACATCAAAATAGACGTTGAGGCACCGACCTATACATGAGTATTGTATTCCATTCTCGTTGGCTTACAAATGTTATAAATAGTAAGATCAGATGATAAAATCTTAAGAAGGAACTGAAAAATGTGTCGGTTCCAGCCAACATTACACTGAATTTTCATGCTCAGAATGTCAAGAGCTTCTGACACTCTAATATTTACGCCGCCCATTGATATAGATGATGCAATATTATTATTGCGCTTATGTGTCAATAAACAACACTGGGATAGATTGTTCAATCCTTAAACAATTTTTTCTTGAAAATGATATAAAAGTTCTCCGTTTTTGAAAAAAAATTAATAAATGAAGATGAGGGACGCTAGCTTTTAATTTCTAACAATTTTTTTAGTGTTTTATTTTTGAACTCAGATATGTACACTACATTGACTTTATACGTTTTACTACAATAGAAATAATTTTGGTTTTTAAAAACTTTTAATTAATTTATTTGTTCCGACGATTTTTTGACGATTTCAATAAACGCATTTTATGATTTTGACGATTTTTTCGCAAATATTTGACGATTTGGTGCCTCATTTATCTGGCAGCTATGCTTATGAACGATAAAATCATTCAAAATAAAGAAATTTTGGTAGTTTTGTTTCACATTATTATACTGGGATAATTACTTTAAAAAAAATTAGAAAAACAGTATTTTAAGTATAAAAACAATTTAATCCTCTTTTAAAATAAATTTAGTCAAACACATGGATTCTGCATAGTGCAAAGTGTAGCACAATTACCATTAGGTTTGATATAAAAACACAGATTCTGTACTTATAACATATGTATATACATTAGGGTGACCCTTAGCTTTATGGAATATTTTTTTTGTAGAAATTTTTCTAGTCTCACCCCCCAGTTTGGTGAATATTGGCAAAAAAAAAATGATATTGTCAAAGTTTCAGATCAATCGGTTGGGGTTAAGACGTGCCGCAAGACTGATGAAATTTAGGGGAAACCATAAAATTTAAGTTTCATGACTTATAACTTCAAAAGTATTAATTTTATTGAAAAATGTTGTAAGAGGAAGATGTTTCCTATAAAGTTTCAGACATTTTTCCCCTTGACAACTTTTTTCTTAATCCTATATTTAACAAAATAAAGGTAATATTTCAAAAAATCTCTAGATGTAATAATAAAAATAATAAAAAAACAAAGCCCTTGCTTTGTATGCGTAAATGATAAGTAACTGAAAAGCTGTATATACATACATATTATCATTACATATTATCTAATGCCTCAATAGATCTTGACGCTGAAACCTATATAATTAATAAAATTTCTATTAATTAAAATTCTATTCGAGCGATATGTTAGAGTTGAAAAATACTTCGACGTTAGTACCTTTAATATTATGTGTTTACATTCGGACGGCAAACTATTACCAGAGTTAACTGGAAGTGAAAATGTGGTTAGGTTTCCAGTTATTATATCTCGCGGGCACACTGAAAACTTGCTCCAAGTTTCTGCTTTGGAAAGCGGTTTTGATGTCTGACCTGGGGTTTGAACCGTAGCCTATATTATAAGCCAACACACTACCCACTAGACTATGGCGACTTCTATTACAACCTACAGATAAAATAGAGTTAACTTTCTCAAAAATATGCCAGTACCGGAGCAATGTCGATTACATTTGCCAAATTAAGGAAGTTTTTTTTTAAAGGCATTGGCAACAACGAGCTTCTTTTTTGTTATGTTTGCTGAAAACTTGCTCCAAGTTTCTGCTTTGGAAAGTGGAACTGGATCAGAACAGGCATCAACTGTGTGTAATGCCATTTAAGAATGGGGCCTTCAAGACAACATAAACGCTATTGTTTCTGATACTACAGCTGTAAACACTGGTTGTATAAATGGAACGTGTACTATCAAGGAAAATCTTTTACAAAAGCCGCTCTTATGGCTACCATGTGGACATCATATACATGAAATAATTTTGAGAAGCGTGTTTGAAGCAAAAATTAATAAAAACGGCGGTCTTAATGTCGTCCTTTTCAAAAGAATTAAAAAATCCTGGCTAAATTTAAATTTAAACAAATTTCGATTTGGAATAGACGACGGAAGAACAAAATCTCATGTTAGTGATTCGATTAGTCGTGTTATTAATTTTGCTCAGCCAAACAAAACTATCGGGAGATGACTACACTTTTGTGTATTTAGGACAGTATTCCAAGAAACACAATTTTAAAGCAATAATGCTTAATGCACCTGGTGCTGTTCACCATGCGAGATGGATGGCGAAAGCTATTTATAGGTTAGGTTAGGTTAGAGGACGTGTACTTGTCAATTAAGACAAGTACAGTACCCGGAGGTCGAATTGACCCATTGTACAACGTCCTAGTTTCTCACACCACTTATGTTGTGTGTGTTAATTTTATACATGAGTGGTGGGACCTACAGTTTAAAGTCGACTCCGAACGACAGATTTTTTATTTATTGAGAAACTTTTCATGGCAATTTTTATTTACTCTCAGAGTTTTTGCCAGAAATCTACTGAGAGGAAGTCGCCGAAAAAATACTTTTTGTATTTTGTCTTTGATGCCTGGCCTGGGGCTCGAACCCAGGCTTTTTCCGTCTAATAAGCCAACACACTACCTACTAGACCACGGCGACTTCTAAGCTATTTATAACATAAAGATATTTTTATTCCGAGAAGAATTTAAATTGACAAAACAAGATGAAAATCATGATATGAATTATGGCGTCCTATAATGATTTCATGTTACGAGCACAAATATACAATTTAAAAATCATTGACAAGGATATAGCGCAGGTTGCTCTAAAACAATTACTAAATCATTTATGGTATCTAAATACCGAAAATGTAGAATATTCTTTGCCTATTAAATGTTATCAATGACGCAGCGGAAACAGGCGTTAAGTTGACCGAGGATTACAATTGGATTCTTACGAAATATGAGCATCAGAAACATTATATTGGATCTCAGATTTCATATTGGATCTCAGATTACGGCCGATAACTATACTTTCGATATAGTCAAGGAAATCCGGGAGGAATCAGGCCAAAATCCGTTAATCTTGTTGTTAATGGCCAGTTAAGTAAGTAAGTACAGTAAGTACATGTATATACATAGTCTAATAATATTTTTAATTAAAATATAAAAATTTAAAAAAATATTTCAATGAGGTGTACGCTTATAAAATCATGGATTATGACTAGTTTATTTATTTCTTTCCAATTTATTTTCTCAATGCTGGGATTTAGAAAAATGTTGTCAAGGTAAAAAATGTTTAAAACTTTACAGGAAACATCTTCCTCTTACAATATATTTCAATAAAATTAATATTTACTGGGGGTGAGACTGGAGAAAATCTGACTTTTAATTTTAAGGGCCACCCTAATATACATACATAGATGCTGTATTTGACTCCAAGATTTTGATTTGTTTTAAATTGATCTTAATTTGTAATAAAAATGGAAAAATTAGAATCAAAATTACAGTATTGCCCGGATATAGGCACTTGCGAAAATGCTTGCAGGACAGTGCTTATAAGTAAGGAAAACTCACATCTGAGAGCAAATAGCCGCCTATCATTCAAGCTGATAGAATTCTATTTGTCTATTTGGCTTCGCATTCAATGGAATGCTTGCAATGAACAAACCTTGCACCAGGTCAGATTAGTAGAAAAGCACAAACTATTGCATATTTATTGCAGGTTTTCTATCAGTTATCTGAAATTGCGTTGCCTCAGTTGGCTAAGTCTTCTGGATGGGACAGAGTACATCCTCTGCCTCAAGGAGAATGAAACCATAAAACACATTCTATGGAATTGAATTGCACTGTCCAATTATGCTTTAGTACTTTTTCCAATAAACCTTCCATATGGCATTAATAGCGAATATTGACTTTCAGTTTCTCATGAAATTCAGAAACGTTTAATAGCTCCAACGAGGAAGCTATAGAACAGGATAAATTTTGGAAACAAAACACAAAATGGGTGCACATAAACTAATTTTTTTGAAGTAAATTTAAAATATTAGGTACAATTATTTACGTTTATTAGCGCGGAATGCTTAAAAGCGGGATGCATTCAGTACAATTAGAAGCAAAAATCAAGATCGCCTAAGTTTCCGTGCTACTAGGCGGGGAATTATTATATTCGGCGTTCTTATATCCGGGGGATGGTTAGAGGATGGGTACTTGTCAATTAAGACAAGTACAGTACAAGGAGGTCGAATTCACCCATTGTACAACGTCCTAATTTCTCACACCACTTATGTTGTGTGTGTTAATTTTATACATGAGTGGTGTGACCTACAGTTTAAAGTCGTCTCCGAACGACAGATTTTTGAGAAACATTTTCATGGCAATTTTATTTACTCTCAGAGTTTTAGGCAGAAATCTGCTGAGAGGAAGTCGCCGAAGAAATACTTTTCGTATTTTTGTCTTGATGGCTGGCCTGGGGCTCAAACTCTGGGTTTACGTCTAATAAGCCAACACACTAGTTACTAGACTATCCGGGGGTACTGTATATATTTTTTAACGTAGTGCAAGAATAAAGTGCATTCTTGCACTCTAATACACTCATGTATAGCCATTTGAATTGGTGAACCTAATCTATTTTAAAAATAAATACGTATTTTTAATTGTTAATTAATTAAATTAAAGCCAAAGGGTAACAAAAAATTACAATTATAGATCAAAATAATGATAAATCCAAAATTAGGAATAAAATAGCCGAAGAATTATAGAGAAATAATGGAATAAAAAACCAATAAATTTTTAAATTATTTTTAAATATTTTGCCTAGTCTGTAGTATTACATCATATGTCTAGAACTTGAATTTGTGTATTTTCAGATTCCTTGGAAATTAAACGTCTAACATAATATTTTAATTTAACTGTGAAAAGTACAAAATAATTTGTTTTTCTATGTTTACAATAAACTGTATGAATAATAAACATTAAAATTATGTTTTATACAGAAATTATATTATTAGTTCACGTTAAAAAAAAAGTTCGATTACCTGAACAGACAACCGTCGTAAAATAACACACAATTTAAACTATTGAATTAAACTACGGATAACAACTCTTAACAAATTCTTTAAATACATATTATTTGATTTCACTAGAAAAACACTAGAAAAAAAGCACAAAAGACCGTTAACGTAGTACGTACGGTATGTACTTAAAACACAATTCACCATTAAATTCTTACCAAATTTTTTCTTATGTTTTAATAACATTCAACTTTATTTACTGAAAATATTTTTTATTATTTTTAAACTTTCCAAATTTTATTTATATTTGCACAATTGTTTCTTTCATTGTTTTACACGTTAGCTCGCTAATGCTGTGGTTTTAAAGAATTTTTTAAAAAAAAACTCTTATTTTCTAATACACGATGTTCTTTTCAAAAAATAAACGTTAACCGTTTGAAATGTACGTATGTACAATGTGGTGGTATAAACAAAATAAAAATAAAAAAAATAATTCCTTGCGTTTGCGACCGTCTGTTGGGTAGACTGTTTAGTCAGAAACTGAATACAATTTTGTTCTGATCAATGTTACACTTTATAATTCTCTTTTAAAATGAGAATATTTTAGGGTATCCATTAAATCAAGTCATATTCGTTTTTATTCGCACACATGTAAGTGTACACATCAGAGATCAGCAATGAATGGTTTTTTCGCTAGTCATAAGCACTCATGAAATTTTGCGTATAAGTGAGTCAACAATATTGAAATTTAACTACACTGATTCATTCGTACTCACTATAACGTTGCAATGAGTATGAGTACAACGTTGACATCAAACTCATACCAATCGAAATATGTTCGATTCATAAGCCTACTCATTCAGATTCATAATACTATGTTCAGATATGCACTTTTATTGAGTCAATATTCGGTTAATTGAATACAATATTTTAAGTGTTCAGGCATAATAATACACGCAGTTCAGCTACTTTTAATATTCATTTGACAGCTGGTAAACAAAACAGCTGATTGTTTCAACAACATTGCGTTTATTTTGATGTTTTTTTTGTTTGTCGTTGTTGGCATTTGAGTTGTCAAATATCAACAAAAAGTGTTCGGTTAATTATAATATGCTCACTAAACACACTTATAACATTGCTGTATTTTAAGTTTTACTCAATATTATAACAATTTGCGTATTTATTTCGCAATAATTAATTGAAACTTTATATGAAATATTAAACTCAATAATGGCGTTTATTGCGATTTACGTAATCAACGTGCATATCTGAACATCGTATTAGTTGTTGTTGCATTTACAAAAAAGGAAGAAAAAATAGACATAAGCAAAGAAGACAGAGCAGCAAGCAGAGCAAACACACAACCTTTTAGTGAGTATTTTAGTGTTCGTACGCGAATCATACGTATTTTGTGAATGTTGAGTTATGGAGTCGAATCCACAACAACACCATACGTGTTGTTAAGTATGAAAATGATGAGTACTTCAAACTTTGAATATGAGTAGTATGAGTATGATATTAAAATAAGTATGAATGCGTATAAGTATCGGAAATTATGAGTATGATTCGATTCTACTCATCTTTTTTAATACTCATTGCTGATCCCTGGTACACACTACCAGTCTTATTCAAAAATAATTTAACAACCCCTTTGTTTCTAATCGATTGCATAAGCAAAATTTAGTATGAACTTTATTTTCTCCATTACCCAGTAAACGATTTGCCGGCGATTTCCATTATTTGCTAGTTTGCGCTCCTGACTAAGCTGAAGATGGAGGCCTTTTGTCAAAATTCACTGGTTAGTGCTCGGTTAAATTTGAAATTGTTGAGAACGTCGACGAATTGAGTTTTCGGTTGCATTCTTTCTACAGCCGTAATATTTCAAGATAACAACCGATTGATGACACACCAAATTTCTTCAAATTTTTTGACCATTCTGCGAATGGTTGACACGTTAGGTGTACTTCCTTGGCTCTAAATTGACAATTGTAACTGGAAATGTGAGTAGAGCTTATGATTCGAAATCCATTCCAATACAACGATGTCAAGTGTGCAGTACGTTTTGGAAGGTCAATATTCGAAAATGTTAAAAGAAGGAAAATAGTTCACTACCACCACAATCTGAGCAATGTTCTGAAACAAAGTACGAAAATCATTTATAATAAGTTAAAAAAGACTAAATACAAAATGTGTGTACTTATTGTACTTATATTTTCGCCTCGGGTCAGGTGAGATTTGGACAAATTTACATATTTGAGGGAAAATCTGAGGGAAACCATCACGTAGGCCAGGAATTGTGATTATCGCCTCTCTTTTATCAATATAAAGATGCAAATATTGGTCGCACGAATTACGGTTCCTTTGTAGCATATTTGAAGCGATAAAAATCTTATCTGGAATTCATAATCACTAAGTTCACTTGAAGGGAAATCAATTTTTCAAGTGAACAAGAACTTCATGTTTTCTTCTCGATAGGGATGAATATAATCATTTAATTACATGAACTACATTTAATCAATGAACACTTTTTTACCAATCGAAAGAATCTTTAATTGCTTAACTAAGCCTAAAATAAAATTTAAAATTCATATTCGAAATTGAGGCAAATTTCACGATACAAATCCCTTTTTTTGGGCACCCTAACTTTTGTGTCATAAATTGATAAATAAAAGCGGATTCTCTTTCCAATTTAATTAATAATTTACAAATATTTTCAAGTAATCATTGAATGTGTAGAGTGTTACAATATGGAGATATCATTTCTTTTTTCAATATTTTTCTACTCTTCGATTAGTTAAGAGTCTTATTACTAGTTGAAATGCTTGCTGTTTATTAATTTATAATATACTATTATGTATGTATGTATGTATGTAGATATTACAGAAAATTTATTAAATTTATTTTAATTTATGTATGCAATGATTAATTAAACTAAGAACTATTAAGTAAAATATTTGCTGCTGTTTTTACGTTCTGAATCTTTATGTTTGCTCTTTTCATTGGAAGAAATTAGAAGGTTTCTTGTGAGCGCGTTATAGCTTGTTACACTCGATATAAAAACTCTTCATCTCATCTCTAATGTCTATGCTCCTCTTTCCAGTACCCCTCTTGGGCGCATATGGCTTCCAGAAAGCGTTTCTGTCTTGTTTCAGTTTCTTTAATCTATTTTTATTGTTCCAGCTAAGCAGGTGATTGGTCTGCTGCAGCAAGTCCTAGTATAATGGGGCTGCCATTTATCGCTGACTAGAAACAACGCTCTCCGGGTATTTGGTGTAATGGTGAGGTAATCTTGCTGATGGTTGAATCCTAACTCTTTTCCCACTAGGTAGGTAAATATGCATTAAATTCAAAAGCTCATCAGAAACCCCGAAAACAAAACAATAACGAAGACGTTACGGGAGTCTGCATAATTAACGTTCAAATTATAATCACAAAAATACAGAAAGACCACCAAAATGTAGAAAACAATATTACCATAACAAATCAACAGCGAAATTTTCGAAGTTGCTAGGCTAAAAGTAATATTTACAACCTCTAAATTAATTACTTTAGTTTTGAAAAGATAAATCTTTTTTGTTATAACTACAAAGGAATTCTTGAAAAGAGTGACCCCCTCTTTCTTTTCGCCTGTAAAACTATCTTTCCTGTATTTCAACACAATGCTCTGCATGAATAGGGTATCTTTCCTGAGTGTTAGTGTCAAAAAGGAATAACACGGTACGTTAATAGTTGCACAATTTACTACGTTAACGGAGAAGTACTGAATGATACAAAGCACATAATAAAACATGTAGTTTAACTCAGTGGTCAGTCGAAAGACTCAAAGTAATACGTACAATGCATTCTAAGTGACACGGATTTAAAAAAAGGTTTGGAGTTCATTTTGGGTTAATCCTTACTGAAGAAAAGTAGGATTTAAGTTTTGTGTATCCAGAAAAAGGATGTATTTACCTCCTTGAATTCAAGTCTTCAAAAAACCAAACGTCCAACGACAAGCAAAGCTATGAAAGAAAGTTTAGTATTACTTAACTGAAAAAATATTCTTTAAATATTTTTTGAATACCAACCAATAAGATCAGAATAAGAGCAATAACTTCTTCTTAAATTTCGCAAATTGAAAGAGAAAAAAGTCAATGACTTACTAAATTATTGGTCAAAGAAATAAACTGGTTTCATATAATGTCTGTTGTTTACAAATTTACCAAAATAGTGAATTAATTTCTCTTTTATTGTTTACTATTACCCGGTAAGCTTCGCTACCAACGTTTTAATGAAATAAAATTAATATTGTTGGGTATATTTTGATGCTTTTGTAACTACTTCAAAGTTTAAAATATCGTGCAAAGTCTTCCCATCTCTTGTTATCAAGCAAAGTCTTCCCATCTCTTCTTATCAAGCTAATGTGTGTACAGTAGTCCCCGGATATAAGTACCCCGGATATAATAATTCCCCTCTTAATAGCACTTAAAACTTAACTTATGCAATCTTGATTTTTGCATCTAAATGTACTGAAACTATTTCGATATATACATTCCGCTTTTAGGCATTTCCTGCTTAAAAACTCAATACAATTCCATAGAATGTTCCTTATTGACTCGTTCTCCTTGAAGCAGAGGCAGCACTCTCTCCTATTCAACAGACGTAACCAACTGAGGTAACGCAATTTCAGATAATTGATTCCTGATAGAAAACCTACCAATGTTCGCTTTTCGTAATTTGTAGAGCTCTTCTACTAATCCGGCCTGGTGCAGGTGTCCGAGAAATCAACAACGGAATAGTTCATGCTACCTTTGGACCCTTGACATAAAGTCTGCTGTGGATCAATATCCTTCAGCAAGTTCTTCGCAGTGATCTGGAAGACAATTAGAACTTAGCTCACCACACTGAGTTGTAGATGATGGTCAACGCCCACTCCGATCAGCCGGAATTCTATCGAATACGAAGCTAGTACTGTTAGTGAGATAATTAGGTGCGCGATTTTCATACAAGAATTCCCCGCTTAAAAGCAGTCATGTAATCATTTTTTAAAGTGCTTATATCCGGGGAATACTGCAATTGTAATTATAATTGACAACGCTTACGTCAAGTTGTAAAAGCTTTCTACCCTAGTCCTGTTAGGTTTTAACTGAATGTTACAAATTAATACTGTAATCATGTTCATTAAGTTTTAAAACTCTAGCTTTGGAATTCTCGGTACTTTTTGGACCAGATATCTACATAAACTTATAGGAAATGTATACAGTATATTAAGGAAAGTTTTGATACAAATTTATATTATCGATAATAAATAATGTAAAAATTATACGGATGTTATAGGTTCGGATTATCTTATTAAATGTGAAATAAATTCAAACCCCATACAATGCATTAGTAAACGAAAAGGACAATGAGAAATATGTATCTCGACGGTGGCGTATACCATATGCGTTTTGGATATGTATGATATATAAATGTCTTACTGAATAGGGCTTGACTATTTATTTTCCATACAAATTGACATAAAAAATCGTCGGCAAAAGCAGTCGTGAGATAGAATCTAAATTTTCTTATTCTCTCAATTGTGCTCTCACAATCTGTATGTGGTGTTGCCGTACTTTCACTGAATTTTATGCAATTCGTAAACAAAAATCATATGTTTTTGATAAGGCGCGAAAAAAATAAAAACAAACATAAAAACAGAAATTAACAAATGTTTAAATGCAATTGACGGTATATAAAAATAAATAAAATATATACTTGGCTATATTAACAACACAAACAAGATACTTCAAAGCTAAAGGTATCTTTTACACCTTCAAAGTACTTTTTGCAAAGTATTTGGACAAACTCTTTCACATTTTCTTTCAAACTCTAAACTCTTTCAAAGTTTACTTTGACAAGCTCTTGATGTAAAATATAGTAAACGAATAACAACGCAACTTTGTGAATACAACAAAGAGTGAACTAACCCTCCTCGTTTTCCCTTTTCTCCATCACAAACACAAAGAGTGTATAAAGTGGTTTGAAGGTACATTATCAGAAAATATACACAAAACCAAAAATATTTCCCAGATTTTTTACAGATTTTGCATTCTTTTGCAGATTTTTTAACCCAATTTTGCAGATTTATTACAAAGAATTTCTAACAACATTGCTTTGTACTTACGCTCACAATTTTATTCTTCGCTCTCTGCTGTTGTTGTTATTTTATTTAACAGCTGTTAGTTTTTGTTTTTTTTTTTTGCATACAACATACGCCGTCCATTGGGAATATTTTGGTGTTTTTTTTATTGATTTTGTTCTTAAAAAAGATATCAAACTTAATTAAATTCACAAAATGGTGTTAGTTTAATGAAATTTGTTGAAATCAACCACTTTCTTTATTTAAAAATTAATTAAAATCACACCTTTTCTTGTAAATAGCTAAAAAAAACTACTTTGTTGGCAAAAAATTGTAAATAAACTAAAACCGGTGTCACCTTTGTGTAACATTTTACATTCATTCATCCGTCAGTGATGAGGTCAAGTACTATTAAAAACAACACTGGTTGAGGTGGTGGTTAAAAAACTTAGTTCGTTCATTAAAAAACTACACCCATCCACCCCACGTTCATGTAATTCGCACATTCTTTTTCGTGTGCAGTTCGTGTAAATGAAAATTAAGCCCCTTGTCGTTTAAGAAAAATTTTTGAAGTACGCGTGTCTTGTGTGGGTCTAGTGTGTGGCCTCGGGTGAAAAAGAATGGGATTGTTGTTGTTGTTTGTGTGGTGCTTGTTGGTATGTAGGATTTAAAGGAGGGGGGAAGAACCCACCCACCCGTCCGTTCGTTTAGTGTGGTTGATTTTTGGGAAGGTGTGTTTATGCAAAGTATGGTGAATAAAATTGAAATTCACCAAAGTGTCGCCATTCGAAGTTTGTACTGCATTACCATATATATAACACTGTACTATCTGTGGTGAATCAACCGGTGTGTGCCTAGAGCAAATAATTTTCACCTCCATTATCGGAGGCCCACCATACATAAATTTGGTTGTAAGACAGGGATGGATGGAGTTACAAACACTGAATAAAAGTAAAAAATAAAGTGTTACCATTTCTCATTTAAATCTATAAAATTTATTATTATTCTAAAAAATTAAAAGTAGTCTGTAAAAATGCCTAAAAAATATAAATAAATTTTTAACCATTTTTCTTACGTTTTTGAAGATATAAATTTATAGCAAAGATATTGGAATAATTTTCAACTAAGGGGGGGGGCCTGGCCTAAACATAAAACTTTGCTGCATAGTGATCCGATATGCCTTTCGAACAAAGCTCAATAAATTATTAATATTTCGACAAGCATTTTTTATAAAATGTATAAGAAAGAAATTATTTACTCAAAAATTCATTTACAAAATAATTTAAATTTAATTTATTTGTATGCAGTTTTCTAATATTAATTTTTTAAGATTTTAAATAGGATGACACAATGGCAACACTACCTTACTCGTTCGTTGAATGTACTTCCTTTTATTCATTGTTTCACTAATCGAGATTAATTATCCTTAATCCAAACACGACCACACCGTTTGTAATAATGCAGTACATAATGGTAACTAGATATGTCGGTGAATTTCTCCGCTAACAGAGGTGAAAATTGCTTATTCTAGCACATACCGCCCTATTCACAATGAACAGTACATTGATATATGGTAATACAGTACCATTTCTAATAACGTTTTTGGTGAGTTTCGACTTTATCCACTACACCGAATAAATTCACCACACTTTGTAAAAACTCAACACACTATAAACTCATCACAGTTCCAAAAAAAAAATTAAGAAAGCTATTTTTTATTTATAATTTCCTACCGTCGTATATGGACCCAAACTACGCTGAAAGCGTAGCGGAGGTACTGCAGTATTTGTAGAATGAAAAAGTACACAAGTACTGAATTTTTCAACACTGATATAAGTCTATAAACCAGTGTTGTATTCGTTGAGTAATGTTTTGCATTTTATTATCATCCACATACTTTCTGATCACAGCCAATAAGTAAATTTGACAACTTCATTTTCATTTGTGGACTTTATTTCGAGAGTACGCGAAAAAAAACACCGAAAAAATAAAACATTTTTTCTTTTCGTTAATTTTCTTCTTAATATTCAGCAAAGAAGTAAATTTTATAAAAAATATTTACTGTATCAGTTACTAAAAACACACCACAAATAAAACAAAAAAGAAGAGTTCATGTGTAACAACCAAAGCCACTGCAACAAAATAATCCTCATTATATATCTCATCACACCTTAAAGAAATTGCATGAAAAAATTCCTGCTTTTGGTGCATTTGCCTTCTAATATATCTGTACAAGAAATCCCAAACAAAATTCACTGGAGGATTAATCAAAATTCTGAAATTAATAACCATTTCCGACATTACAACAAATCTCATCATTTGAAGCGTTTCTCTTTCATATAAAAAAAATTGTGTTGCTCCCCCAGTTGTCTCAAAAATATGAAATGGGTAAGAAGAATAGATATTAAAATAAGATTAAAAAAACACTCGTACTCGTGCATAATATAATATTGTGGACGCAAATTGCGTTTTTTTCTCATTAATACTAATAAAATAATGCAATTGTATGGATTATTAACAATAGAGATAGCAATTTTATGGAATAGTGGCTAATAAAGCAATTAATGGGACAGTTTATGTGAGTGAAAAGTATTCTTTTGAGTATTTAGTTTTTTTTTGATTCGCAAGGAATCAATTATTTTATAAATTCAGGGTTATACTCTATGTATGTTAAAAAAAAAATCAATGGAAAGATATGTTAAAACTGTTTTAAGGCTAAAAATTTTAATAAGCTTTATTAGTATATGTATAATTGTGATAGGTAGATATCCTGTAATATATATGTAGAAATGAAGTAATTGCCAGTTTTCAAATAGTTATCACATCGCAAATATAACAGCGGACGTCAATAGTTCTAGACGCCTAACTGAACCAGATTAAATAGGGTGGACATGCAATGCTTTTATTTGAGGGTGATTATCTACAAATCTTGGTACATGAGACGATATTTTGCACAAAGTGCTGGAATGTTTTGGCGTATCGTGTAAAACTACAGTGTTGGATAACATCAACATACGGTAATGTTCAGAAACAAAGTAACAAATTCAAAAAAGGTTAAACTTTATAACGATGCGTTTATGTGTGCAATATACTTATACGATGGGACTTTTTGTTCATCAGTGGCTATGCTTTATAGCTAGTATATATTCACAATGTACAGTTGATTGACGTATTCTAGATTTCGTAAACGATTTGCGAAGTGCTGGATATCTACAAATATACCACAAAATAAAGCTAAGTTTTATAACCAAATTTTATGAGTTAAGAATCAAAAATTGACTCAAGCGAAAAGATTTAAGTTGTGTGTTTTTTAACTGCGGTTATTTTTAATGGCGCTGTGTATTTTATATGATTCCCAAACTCATTAGAGATTTTTATTTGTATGATATTATTATTAAAGTTAAGTTACAAAGTTAACCACTTATAACACTTTGAGTTCCGAAATGTATAATTCAAGACAAACAAGTTAAAACTGTATGCATTTTATTTTGCGACACCCAGTCTAAACTAAGAAGTAACATTCTTTTATTTGTTATAAGATACATTTATCTAGCAATTACCAAATTTTGTGGCTTGATCCGCTTTAGTTTCTTAAAAAAGATTCCATCATTACACAATATGGCAGCTTCTGTCTTTTCTTTGGCATTACTTCGGCATCCCTGTGCAGATCATCTAATATACAAATAATTCGACTGAACATCCCAAAATTTGAACTCCATAAAGCCACACTGGTTTTCAGTGTAAACAACAATAAGATTTTCTCCCAATTATCCATTTAATTCTATTCAAGTTAAGTTATAATGCTTTCATCTTTAGTTTAGAATCTAGTGTCAATTAAATATTTTTATAGGTCATACGTAAAGCCGACATGTATTGATTGGGGTTAATACATACATAATCGATCATTACAAAACTTTTTAGTCAGGATTACGACCTAGTTTCTCACGCCACTTATTTTGCGTGTGTCAACTGGCGGGACATACAATTTAAAGTCGACTCCTGATGACAGATTTTTGAGAAACTGTTTGAGAGTGACTGATCTCAGAGTTTTTGCCAGAAATCTGTTGAGCCAATCGACGAAGAAATATTTGTTCATATTTTGTTTTGTGGAGATGTCTGATCTGAGGGGTTTGAACCGTGGCCTCACGTCAAATAAGCCATTACACTACCTACTAGATTACGGCGATTGCATTGATTGATTGATGGGGATTTATTTAACTCTATTTGCCATTCCTTCGTGCATTCCACTAATTCATCTAAAGACGATTTTAGTTTTATACATAATTCGATTTCATTATTGCCAAGCACTAGTGTACAAAGATTGCTATTTTGTTTCCTTTATCAAATGCAGTCCGCAGTATATAATAATAAAATATTGATCTGCCATATACGATTGTATCTACAGGAAGTGTTCTACAGGTTGAGCCATACCTTGTCTAAAGCTTGCAGAAATATTACTGATCACACTTTCCTTTATTCAATTGTTTCCTTTGTTGTAGGGCAATCCGTAGAATGATTTTCTCTGAAACCAATGTATGTGTAAATGTGTTCCTTAAAAAAATATCTTCTTTTAATCATTTAGCGAATTGTTTTTCGATTAGTTTTCTTATAAACTGTACACATACATTTTCTTTACTCTATTGGCCATTAATATCCTTAAGTCAATATTATGGCCTTTATTCTCACACCAAACAAGTTGTGTGTATGAATTTTTATCGGATGAGGATATCGGTAATTACTTGCAAAAGAAAGGAAACCTTTTAAGGAATCACCTTCTTTATCTCTGCGTACCGAAAATTATTATCTTCAATGCAAATACAAAGTCTGCACTCCTCTACGTTTACGAGGCTTAAATATTCGTGTGCCGATATCTTCATAAGATCCTATTCATATTACGCGTCCTCTAATTAATCTTATTATTATTATTTTTATATAATACAATTTTGTTATAGATTATTTTGAAATTATTCATAAATGCCCCAGTTAGACTTTAGTTTAGAGTTTAAAATCTCTTAAGCGTTTTATTTTATATTAATATTGCGAATAATTACAACAAATAATCCGATTTTTCATATTGAAAAATTCTAAAAGTTCAACTGTTTTCATCCTTTAATTTAATCAACGTTTTAATTCCTGCGATTTCAGAACTTGTCTGATAAATCTATATTGCTATAAGCATAAATTTAAATTTAATGTTCAGTGTTTTTATTAAAAATTTATTCCAAATAAATATGCTTTAGATGTTCGTTCTACTTATACTTACATATATACAGAAGCGATAAAAGAGAGCACAAAAAATGTTTTTAATATCCTTTTTATTAACATTTGTAAGTTTAAGGAATTGTAATTTTATTTCTTATTTTCAACGAAATTAAGGCGTGTTATGAAAAATTACGAAAACAGGAAAAAATAATAGCACCACTTTCCAACTATACTCTTATGATTATAATGAAAATAAATAAACAATAACATCATTACATAAAAATAGTTGTACATCAAGGGTAAAATTGGTCTAAAATTTTAACATTTACTTGCCTTTCCAAAGTGATTCTCTAGTGTACACAGATTTTTAATTTGTTTGACGTTTGGTGACTGCGTAGGTCATTCCAGAATGTTACTGGCATGTTTCGGGTCATTATCGTGTTGAAAAACGTATGTATATCAACGGCTTCTTCTCTTTTGCATAGGGTAGCATCATATTATCCAAATGTTTAAACGCAAACTTGTTGGTTCATTATGGTTTTGATCTAATGTATTGGGCCTACTTTATAATCAGAAAAACGATCCCATGTAATTACGTTTGACCCTCCTCATTTAATGCACTTTTTCTTTGTATATTTTGGGTTGTATTCGCCAGACATATGAACGAGGACCTTTGCTACCAAATATAACTTTACTCTCATCTGTCCATAAAATGGATTGGCCACTTTAGATGTTCCTCTGCGAACTTCATGCACTTGTCGATATGTTTTGCATTTAAAAGAAGGGCCTTTCTTCGACTCCACGCTTTTAAATTGTGATCCTTCAGTCATGTGCGAACTGATTTAACTACCGCCGTTATATTGAGTTTTTTTTTCTAGCCCGATTACAGATTTGAAAGGTTACTTTTTGATCTAGCGGAACAATCTTTTGACGTGAAACGAAGTCTGGACTCGTTTTCTTCCACATATTTTAGCATTTTCTTTATAATTAATTGTGCTGTGAATCATTTTGTTTGAATTTTAAGACAGCAAAGCTAATTATATATCAGCACAATTGCGTTTTAGCTTTCAAACTCTTTTTGAATTCTAAGCATTTTTGTTGTGTAATTTTTAATTTAATCTTCAATCTTTAAAAAGATTGTTGAGTTATATGTGTGTCTAAAATGTGTCGTAAGCCTTTGAAGATCAGGAAGATGTGAAAACATGGATAATAATATCTTAATTTAGATTATTCAGTGATTGTTAATTAATATGATTTGATTTGTTATTGATATATAATACGTTGGAGGTGTTTCTGACAAATTTTATTCTGAAGTTTTATTTTGAAGTAATCGAAACGTAAACTTATATAAGCACAGTTCTTAGTTCAAACTATTTATCATATATAATATATATATATATATATATATATATATCTCAGTAATTGTAAATCAAATAGCTCCAGTAGCAAACTTTGATTTGCTTTTTAACCACAATGTACATACATATGTATACATACATACATTTTTAAAGGCTATAAATATATCTAATGATGATTAATAAAATTGCATTAAGTTTGTTATTTTTTGCATACTTATAAAAACAAAAATGCAGTCAATAATCGTAATATTACCTACTGGTTCAATAATAGCATTCATTTAATTTGATATCTTAAATTTATATTTTATCTTACAGACATTTATTGCGCCGAATTGCAACATTTTATTGAATCAAATGAAACAAAGACCTTACAGAGTTTTTAAATAATTTCCAATACTGCTAGGAATCTTTAAAATTAAAAATTTTTAAGTTTTTTTGTTCTTCCATTTTAATTTTTTTTTTAAATTTTGATCAATTCGAACGCTTAATAACTCGAACTACTATATACACAAATAATAGAAAGTAATTAACAAAGAATCAAATATACTCAAACGATCCACATTAACAAACAATTAAGAACAAGAAAGAACACGTTTGTGTAAGTTGAAGAAAATAATATCAACATTGCGATTGTTTCAAGAAATCGTGGCTGAAACATCAACAAAGCCAACAACAATTGATGTAAGTAGAGTAAGTTATATCATATTTACATTCAATTTGAGTTTGTGATGTTTTTGATGCTTGTATTTGAATTTAAAATTGTTTTCGTTATTTTTATTCCATTAATTTTATTTTGTTTTAATCATTTTCATGCCGTTCAAAAAAAAAAAAATGTTTAGTAGTTTACTATTCCATTAAAAAAAAAAAGAATTTAAATTAATTTTAATGGTATGAACACAAGTGGGTGCTTTTTATCACATTAGTCAGTGAATGAATATAAAATTGTTTGTTTTTTTTAAGTTAATCCCTTTGTATTCCTTTACTTTTATTTGTCAACGAAGATATATCCATAAAAAGATAAACTTGTCCGATTATCGTTATTGCAATTTGAAAATTCTTTTAATTTTTAAAATCGTAAATATGTATACGGTTTTTATTTTCAGTTCCATATATATACATATATATATAATAATTTCCCTATTTATTTTTACACGCACAATTGTACGCAGTTAATTCCTTTTAATAACAGAAATATGTATGTAACATTAAAATTAAAATAAATTTTAAAGTTTCATCAAACATTCCAGGCAATGCCTTCTGCTGTAAGCGGTTCTGGTGGAAGTCATGGCTCTGGTGGCCACAACTCAAACATACCCAGTAATGAAGAATGTGGCATACGTGATGTATGGAAACATAATTTGGAAGAAGAATTCCGTACAATTCGTAAAGTCGTTCAAAAGTATCATTACGTGGCCATGGATACCGAATTTCCCGGTGTAGTTGCACGGCCTCTGGGAGAATTTCGCTCTACAGCAGAATACCATTATCAGCTGTTGCGCTGCAATGTCGATTTGTTGCGCATTATACAATTAGGCTTAACGTTTATGGATGATGATGGCAAAACGCCACCTGGTTATAGTACTTGGCAATTTAATTTTAAATTCAATTTGAGGTAAGTGATTCAGAGCATTTTTAATGAACTCTATGAGCCTAATAATAAAATTTTTATTTTAACTCTTGTTTTTTTTACTTTCATAAATACCTAGTGAAGACATGTATGCCCAGGACTCGATAGATTTGCTGCAAAATTCTGGTATACAATTTAAAAAACATGAAGAAGATGGTATCGATCCTTTAGATTTCGCCGAACTTTTAATGTCATCTGGAATTGTTTTAATGGATAACATAAAGTGGCTTTGCTTTCATTCTGGTTATGATTTCGGTTATTTGCTCAAATTGTTGACCGATCAAAATTTACCAGCAGATGAGAGTGAATTTTTCGATTTACTACACATTTATTTTCCCAATATATATGACATTAAATATCTAATGAAATCGTGCAAAAATCTGAAGGGTGGCCTCCAAGAGGTAGCCGATCAGTTGGAATTACGACGTGTTGGCCCACAACATCAGGCTGGTTCCGATGCTCTATTAACGGGCATGGCATTCTTCAAAATGCGTGAGGTACTCAATGATAATAGTATTAATATAGAACCTACATCAACATTTTTAGATTATGCCGTTGAATTTAACAATAATAACATTTAAAAGTTCGAACCATTTTAAAATATATACATACTACATACATACATATATTGAGTTGTTCTAAACTCACTTACTAGTCATTGATAAACGAACCAACCACACACTAAAACTTTGCTTATAAAAAAAAAAAAAAATGACTCGAAATTAACTTTATTCACCTTAACCTGATACTCATTTGTTTTTATTTTTTCACTTCCATTCGCTTAATACGAATACGAAATGACGTAACATACATAATTACTAACTCATCTAATAACATTTTGAACAAGAAATTTTTTAATTTTTCTGGGTTACTTTTTTTATAATCCTTTTTTATTTTTGTTTTATCTGAAAACGAAACAAAACCTACTTTTAGTTTTATATTTTTGCAGTATTTTATTTTTGCGACTCTCTTGTTTAAAATCTCAAAATGATCTCCTCTACCTCAAAGAGTATTTGAAAAAAAAACACATTGATTTTCTTTATATGAATTCCTTATCTACTTTGTTAACTTAGTTTGTAAGTCGTTTTTTAATGAATTAATGAATAATTTTTTGTTTTTCTTCTTAATTTTATTTGAAGTAAGAATTGTTAATGAAGTTATTTTTTATTTTCTTTTTCATTTCGCTTATTCTATTAATTGCTTTTGTTGTTAAATATAAAATTGAATTAAATTGTTTTGTTGATTGAAACAAATTAAAAAAATTTATTTGTTTTTTTCATTTCTCTAAAATAGAATTATTTTTTTTTTGTGTTCAAAATTCTTCTACTTCTCAAGTAAATGTGGACTTGTTCATTTATACCAATGAAACTTCATTAACAATTAATTACCTTAAATTTTTACTTGATTTTATCACAGCTAAAGCATTGTAATAATTTTCATTGGTTAACAAATGAATAAGTTCCTATTTTGAGTGAAACATACATACATACATACGCACGTATGTATTTTGATGTTAAAAACATCCAACAAAATGCATACAATTTATTTTTAAACTCAAATTTTATTTTGTAAGTATAATAAAATTATTAATAATCCTAAAAACAATTTACTTTAATTGGAACATACATACATACTCCATAGATATTGATTAATATAAAATAGTTCAAATTTATAGTTTTTGAATAATTAGTATCATACAACAAAATATGAAATGCGAAAATAAATTTAAAAGGAAACCTAAAGTATAATATTTTTATTGATGAACAATTAATTAGCAAATGGGTTGTGTACTATAATTTAGAACAATGATAACAATTAATCCCTCTATAGTTTTGTATAAAGGTTTTCAAAAATATTTGTACATATATACATGTACCATACATATATGTACATATATGAAATGGACATTTGCTAGTAAATATGGAAAATAACATCATTAACACATAATGTGATATAAGTTAGTTATCGAACAGAAGTTTTGGATACATGGTGGTGTACACAGTTTCCAGCTTTTTTTTTTTTATAAAAGGTCAAAATGTAATTCTGAAACCAGTGCCTCACGAAAATGTATGCTGCAATTGATTTATAAAACGAAACATCACATAAAGACTACCTAATAAATTCAACGCTAGTTAACTATAGATAAGCGAAATTTTACTGGTATGAAGATTCCAACTGTAGTAAATTTTACGAAAAATATTGTAATGAAACTAAACAACCCACTTATAAGTGTAATTAAACTTAGTCTTATTGGCTAAAGTGTTAGTGAGAGAGAATAACTTAAAGCCTAAACATTTTTTTGATTTTTTGTGCCCTAAATTATTAAGTTTTTCGAACAAACCGTAAAAATAGCTTTGCATTAAGATAGGATTTTTTAAAAATTATTATTCGTATGTTTCTATATAGAAAAATTATAGAAACTGTTTATAGATTTTATTACCATTGCCTTACTTTTATATATATATTGTATATACATTATTATTATCGATTTTTTAAATTTTTTTATACTTTGGAAAAATTTACTCTAGTCGTTTAACTTGTGTTTAAGTAACAGTTACAACTACTACATAGAAATTAAATTATAAAAGGTGTACTTTTGAGATTATAATCGCATAGAACTACAAATTACATCGAATTGTAAAGCTGGAAAAAGAACTTGTATCCTTTATTATTCTACTTTAGATAACATTCTTGAAGAAAAACGATTCTTTGGTGATATTACAAATGTTGGGGCTGTTATAAGATATATGCGATATAAAATATTTAAAATTATATATTTTTTTTTTTATTCTAAATTATCAATTATTTGTCTTCTTAAATATTAAATAATTTCAAAAAAAAAATAAGTGTTGTAATGTTTTCCACTTATTTATTTAAAATTTTTTCATCTGATTTGTTTTCTATATATTTTAGATGTTTTTTGAAGACAACATAGATAATGCAAAATATTGTGGTCATTTGTATGGTTTGGGTACCTCTTTCATTGTTAACGGCGCTAATTTCCACGAGAGTAATGGTGAAAATACTAATACAACGTGATTCATAAACGAAATAGAACGTACGCAAATCATGTTTGCATATAATTCAACATCAATTGGTAAATTAATTAATATTAACTAATTAATGTTATTATTTTGAAAACAGTAAAGAAAGAAAAAAAACGTAATCAGCTGCAACAGAATATAATGAACAAACATAAAAAAGGAACAATATTTCAGTAATAAAGCCAAGTATAAAAAATATTTCTTATTAACAAATATTTATCACTAAGAATCAGCTTCAACAATAGTCTATTGTCTTATATAAAGCAGAGTTTGCATGTAGAGAAATATAGTTTTAAAAAAGAATTAAAAAAAATCGTAAAATAAAAAAATTTAAAAAAAAAAATTGTAAAAACATAGGAAAACAAATGATATAAAATTAAAGTAACTGATCAGTAACACCCCGAAAAAATACAATTAAATTTTAAATAAAAAAATGTTTTTCTTTAACTTTTGATAATAAAAAAAAAAAAAAAAAAAAAAAGAGAAAATAATTAAGCAAGCAAAGCATTATAATAAATTCAATAAAATATATACTAAAAATATAACAATTATTATAAATTTACATTTAAAATAAAAATAATATTTTTATTTTTTGTTTCATATCTTTTTTAGGAATTGCAAAACAACAAAATATTGCAATTCTTGTGTAATAATTAACGATTATACTTATACTGTTACCATTCTCCAGGTATTTTATTATTATACATGGAAGCTATAGCAGGGTCTTCTGTTTCGTATATTATTAAAACTTCCCGAAATTTATCGAGCAGTTGTAAGAGTTGTGAACGCCGTAAGTTTTCAAAATACATTATTTCCTCTAAGTGATGTTCACTTTTAAAATAACCGGCCCGATAGAGTTTGACCATTAACGATAAATCATCAGGATTAGCCGCAGCCGGGATTTTTCGTATGGCCGATCGATCCGATTCATCAAAAACCTGTATGAGTTCTTTAATTTTGTCCTCATCTTCGATTGATTCTATACTATCGCAATTATCAGTGCTCAAAGAAGCAGTCATGCTGAAAATATTAAAATATTTTCGTATTACATTCTTTCTTTTTTAATAAGAAACCGATTCGAAACTAATTTTTTATGGTTAGAATTTTGAACGCTTATTATACGAAACTTAAACCAGATATGAAACCGTTCAGAGACGTTATAGCAAAATGTAACAATTAATCCTTAACGCTAATTTAATATTGCGTAAGTACTTGATAAATATCTAACAATATCTAAGATATAATGTCGTGGCTTCGGGAAGCATGTTCGGATGTCTTTTTTCCTTTGTTCTTTGCAGTTTAGACAACAACCCTTCAGTCAGAATTACGACCTAGCATAACACATCACTTGTATGTGTTAATTTTATCCGATCGACTGATTTTTGGAAAACTTCATGGCAATGCTATCTACTCTCAAAGTTTTTGCCAGATATCTGCTGAGAAGAACTCGCCAAAGAAATATTTGTTCATAATTCGCTTTGTTGAGATGTTTTACCTGGAGTTTGAACCGTGGCCTCACGTCTAATATACCAACTTACAATACCTACTAGACTATGGCGACTGTATATATTATTGCTTAATTTAAATAAGGTGTCGCGATAGGACAAATCCACTCTTTAAGAAGACATATTTAATTCAGATCAGATCACAATAGAATCACAAACCAAATGAATTTAAAATTAAGAAGACTTACCTAAAATTAGATTTATGACTTGAAGAAGGCTGAGCTGCAATGTTGTCCGAAACTGTAGAACCACCGACCGAAAATCGATCCTCAGTTATAGATCTTCGGCTAGTATGAGGTACTGGTAGGGGTTGGCTTGACATACTTAGCAATGAACCAGCTCCTCTAAAATGCATACTATATTAAAATAAACTCATTTTAATCAAGAACACTAATCCGCTTTAGCTTACAGATCATCGTCACTAACATTGCCACTACGACCTTGAAGTATTAAGTCATCTTGACCTAAAATTGATTCCAATTCACAGCCACCATCCTCGTCCTCGTTTTCATCGCTCTCGCCTTTGTCACTATCCGAATCTGATAAGTCACTGGGCATAAATTGTACATAAGTATGCAATTGCATAAGTAAATGATGTTGCAACATCCATAATACCATTTGCGCTAAAATACCCTGTCGAGCAGATTGCTGCAATGGTGTTGTTAAATGTCCAATAGAAGTTGGTAATGAAAAGTCAGAAATTACTTCAAATAAGGACATGCCCGGAAATCGTGCGGAAAACTTTTCCACCAAATGAGATTTGGTATGAAGAGGCGCATCTGGAGCAATAACGTAAACATTAGTTTCACACAGTGGATATATAATAGTAGCTTTCGCCCAATACACCAAATGAGATACCAGTTTGAACACGTGTTCTATACTGAGATCGGCATCAGAAGCCATACTTTGTAAACTCATTAAGGGAGTGTATACTTCAATAAGTTGCAAAAGCATTCTTGCTCCTGCTGGTGGAACGCAATCTAATAGTTCTACAATATCCACGAGTAGTAGCATACCGTGATATGGCTTTAGAGACCTTAAACATCGATCTATTGTTTCTGGATCTACCATACTTCCTTTTTTGTGCAACTGATGAGCTTTAGCCGGTAAACAAAAGCTTAAAGTGAGATTTTGATTAATGGTGCTATTTAGCAATCCCGTCGTGCACAAATCATGATAAATCGACTTTAATGACTGCGCCAATGTGCAACGTTCAGATATCAAATCAAAGGCCTTTTCTAACGGTTGCTGCTTTGAAGCCACTTCATCATGGGTGCGTGCCATTTGTACGGTTTCTTCTGTTAAATATCCAACTCTTTGCTCCTCTACCTTTAGAGCTAGACCCAGTCTTTTACTCAAATCATAATAACATTTTACAATTGAATAGCTAGCTTGAGCATGTAAAGCAAAAACAATATTCACAAGCATTTGTTGAGGCTGTGATTTTTGTGCATTTGTATTACATTGAACCGAAGTAATGTTTTGTTGACTTGCTAACTGTGTCTGATTGGACTGAGGAGTATTCAGATTAGCAAAACTTAGTCGCTGCTCCTTTTTCGAAACCAATGTAGGATGGCTCACGAAACGTATATCATTTACCTTCAGTTCAAACTTTTGATTGCACAATTGAGGCTTAACGGCGAATAATGGTGCCAACACTTCATCGGCAAATCCTTGAAGTTGTCCTGCTTTCGTCACAGCAATATTATTCACCGTAACAGGTGCGGCCGGTTGCAATAAATCATCAGGGTTTTGTAATGCAAACCGACTACGTTTCTTTTGTGTCACATCTACTCCTGTTCTCGAGTTACTACTTACAATACTGCTGCTACTGTCTACATGCGGGACAATAGCAGGTAAAGCGGTGGAAGCGATCGATGATGACTTGTCTCCCGTTGACAATTGATATGGGTAACGATATAATAAGCGATCGCCCTTACTATCTAAATACACCAATATAATTGCCATTGGATTAACTTCCATTATATTATGGAATGTACTTCAGATATCATTAAATATTCGAATAGGAAAATTTCTAAGAATATAATATAAAAATAGTTTTCTTTAAACAGCTGGTTTGTGTTGATAAGAACCAAAAATTCAGTGTTGGGAAGCGAAAAAAATCACAATTTCAGAGTTAACTTAAACGGAGTTGTATTCAATAAAAGTGGAAAAATGAAATATTTTTATTCATAGTTATATTTTAGATGTGTATGAAAATAACTAAATAATATTTGTATGAGTGTTTTTCAAATAAATGTTCAATAGTCTAAAATTGGTAGTGTTACTAAAACAGGGATGGCATTATATCGCAAAATCCTATAGAGGGCAATTAGAAAGTAATGGATTATGCTGTAAATATTCGCAATTTCATGCATTATTATGTAGAATAATAATATTCCACTTTGATGCGTATTTTAGCAGTAAAATTGTTCCAAATACAAAGCAAAGTACACGAAGAAGTGGTTCAAGTATAACAATTTCGATGTATTTGACTGATTTAAATTAGTAATAAGATGAAAATAATAACAAGAGAATGAAGTTATTCTCAATGATTCCCGAACATGTTATATATAATAAGAGAATGAAGTTATTCTTAATGATTCCCTAACATGTTATATGTTATATGTTTACCAATTTTCACATGACCATATATGTAACCAAATATATGTGGCAACACACAGATGGGAAATACCGATTACTGAGTAATTTAATCGTTTCCAGTCTACATAGTGAAGAAAAGAAAATAAACAATTTGATTAGGAATAACCAAAAATGGCAACACTGATTTTGAATTTACACTGAAGACGTGATGGACGTCCTTTTTTTAGCGTCTAAAATGTGATGTATTTTAATCTACTGCAACTTTTTATTTTAAATAACAAAAATTAATCGAACTACATAAAAACGAATTGCATAATAATAAACCTGTTGATTAAACATTTTTATGAATGTAAAGATAGCGTAGAAAAAATGGGTTCTGACGGGGTAAAATTGAATATCGTAACGACTGATAATATTAGACTCCTTTCTGTCTCATCTGAAATTATTGAAACAAGTGGCAGAAGAAACAAATTATGTTTTCAGCTATTCATGTATCTAGGGTTTCTTATCGGAGCAGGAGTTCTCCAGATCGACCTGGATTGGAACGGTACAAATAATAAAAGTTCCAAACTCTGCCATGGAGGTGAGAAACTTCTTGGTCACTGCTGGCTGGTATTGTCGTTATATAAACGATTTTGAGTCATTATTCGCACCTCTGACTTTAAGAAATGGAAGCGTTTGAGAACTTGAAACAAGCATATTTTACTCAAGGTTTTTACATATAATGCGATGCATCTCAGAAATTTGATTACGGGAATGAGAACTCAATAGGTTTTTACTCTCAGAAGAGTATATTATTTTCCTCTTTAATTCATAATTATTAATACCAAAGTAAATTCAGTTGAAAAATAAAGAAAAGGTGTTGTTTTGAGTATAATGTATGTATCGGAATATTTTCATCATCCGGCAAGGTATTTGTAATGCAACCTTGTAGTGTTGTTAAATGCCAAATGCAAAAGCAAACGAAGTGAACGAAAGAAAGCAACAGCAAAAGAAAAAATTGAACGAAGAGCCGCCATTTATTGAATTTTGCAGTCTTCAAAAGAACGTACGTGAAAAACTTGTACACACATTTTCCTCCAATAATTAGGAAAATGTAAGTGAATAAAAAACATTAAAAACATAAACAAATTAAATGAATTTAAATTAATATAAAACAAGTGTATAAAAGTAGGATAAATAACGAAAAAAGCAGAGAAGAAAAGTAAAATGTAAGTTTGTGTCTGTGTATATGTTTTGGTGTAAGTGGTAAATAGTATTTTCAAGTGTTGTGCAAAAAGAAAAAAGAACGGAAAAAATGAAAAAAGTAAATTGAATAGAATCAGGTCTACAATTATTATTTTGAATTGATTTATATTCGCCAAGTATTAAAATGTTTGATAAATACATAAAAATAGATTTTTGTTATTAAAAATTTAATGTTTTTAATATATTTTCGTATATATGTATGTATGTGCAAATAAAGGTTCTTAACACAATGCATTTTTCTCTCAAATCTATGATGAAAATGAGATATTCCTTCCAAGTAAATATTATATTTGTGTGCTCCATCAAACCCTGAAATTTCTATACCAATCTTGATTTTATTTCTGTATATACTTAATTATATATAAAATTTAGGTACTATATATACATATGTGTGTACAATTTTTATTACATGTGTGCATTTTGAGATATGTATTTACATTTTAATGTATTTGTTTGTTCGCGACGGCGATGATGTTGGTCTAGTAAAAAAAACGCGATATTCTCTAAAGGGGGGATATGCATAAGGATAGACAGTCGCAGCAGCAAACAATAAGAAATGGTTGCTCTTTAGTTAGTTATGATGATGGCTGCCCTCTGTAAATTTATTGATAAAATCAAAAGCAAAAAATACGAATAGAAATATCAAAGCAAAAAAGCTAAAAATCTTGATATAAAACCAATTTTGTTTTGTTTTATTCTTCCACTGCTTCTTCTTTCTTCAAATTATGTGGAGGTATGGCAACTCGATATCGTAAATCAAGTCAAAATGGAATAAATAAGTTAGGTTAAAATACAGCTCTGAACATGAAAAAGTGTGTGTATGCACCAGAAAAAGATAGAGACAGAAAAAAGGAAACTATACACTACCACTTCCACCAAATAGATCTGTAGTACATTATTTTATACCTTTTGTCGCGCCAACTATATTTTCTTCCTCGTTAAGTGCATAATTATTTATATCAAAGTAAATTCAGTTAAAAAATAAAGAAATATTAAGCTAATGATAAAAAGTGAGAGGATTAAAATCAGTGAAAATTATAGTTTTCAAAAATTGAAAAACTATTTGAAAGAAAGTGACAAGTGAGTGAGAAGATAAATAAAAATAAATTACAATTGGTCACAATTACGCCTTAAGTTGTTACAGAAATTAGTGTGTGAAAAATAAAAGAAATAACACGTTAGCAAATATAATTTGCTACAAAAAGATAAATCAAATGGCTTAAAATAACAATATTAACAAAACAAACAAAATGGTAAGTTTTTAATGCTTATTTTAATAGTTCCAGCAATATCGAAGATTTTTATGAATTATACTCTTATAGAAAACAGATTTGTGAAAAATTATCCTGCTATGTCTATTAATTAATCTGAAAAGGGTATAAATTAACGAGTTTTATAAGGAAATAAACAAACTACTCGATTTTATACGTATTTTCTTACTTTTTTGCTTTTCCAATTTGACTTGTCAAAGTTCAGGCCGCCATATTGAATATAATATATATGTATATATGTATATGTATAAGTGCTTCTTCTTCTTCTGATTTTAAGTAACCAAAGAAAAAGCAATTACCTGATGATAACTTAGGTAAAACAAATGTATTTCGGCTATTACAAATTATTATTTTTAGGAAAGTATTACATGAATAATTCCATTTTTTTAACATTTGTAAGGATTTTAATAAAACATAATTTACTTTTATTTGCAAAATATTTTTATTACGTTTTAAGTCACTAAGAAATTTATTTCATATAGTTATCTCTGTTATTAAAATGGATTTTGTATATTCTGTGATAAAGCAGTAGTCTCTTTCTAAAACTAATTGTTCAATTCGTTTTTTTACGTTATTCGTAAAAATGGCGTCTTTCGTATAATTTGTGAATGTGTTAGAAACGCGTGTCTGGCGCTTTTTCCTTATTAGAATATCATAAAGTAGAAAAAATCTAGTAAAGTAAATAGTTTCATAAGTAATTTCATTAATTTGAAGAATACTTCATGCAAATATTGTTAAGTTTCATTCTTTATTGATTTTTTATATGCAATTTGGTATGGCAACTCTTAAGTTTCGGTCTCTGTGTTATACATAAGAACACACACATTAACTAACGTGTTTACAGTTTATGGTGACTTGCGCAGTGTTGCATTTTATTTCTTTTTTTTTATTATTTTGAGAAAAGCAAAATATTCACATATTTTTTTGTTCTTATTAAAATATATACCGATAAAAATAGATTAAAAAATAGATATAGTATAGTAAGTTATGAGTCACTAAAATCACAGTCAATAAGATTTATTTTAATATATATCCTTTGAATTCTTATTTTTATTAAATTTCCTCTAAACTTTTATTTTTAAATGGAGCAGGTATACGTTTATGTATAAATAAAGGCAAATCATATAAAAATTGTTCTGTCCTGCTACTAGTTTTCATTAGTTAGCTATATTGCTTTTTTTTTCTTTTACATTTTGTTTTTCTATTTTCTTTCCATAAATTTATCAAGTTGTCACTTAAATTTTCTGTATTTACCTATAAATATTGTCCGTTCTTATACCATAGCAAACTTTTAAACTTCTATAGTTATTTCATTTTGTCTTGGATATATTTATTAGAGTAGCTAATTGAACCCTATATAGTTATCTCTTTCTTAAACTAAGAACAAGAGAAAAAAGCTATTGGCATTTAGTACTTATTGCATTTATCATTCGAATCGAAAGCAAAAGTTGTAAGACTGGTTGCTTTCTGTTTGTGTATATGGTATAATTACTTTTCTTATGTTCTTTAATTATTCTTCCCTTTTTCAAAGTATTTCCAAAAATATAGTTTCAAAAGAAGGAATGGAAGGAAGGGATAGAAGGCATCAAGGAAATATTCTTTATATCCTATTTATTCCTAAGGAAAGCTGTGAAATGAATTAAAATTATACTACAATTCAACAAATTTCTTTTAAGCAGGTTGTAATTAAATGTATTATACAAACTAATATTTTTTGTATATTTTCATAAATAAAAGCTGGGAGTTCTGCAACTAAATAGCCTTTAATGAAAAAGCAAAGCTATATCTATATGGAGTCTTAATGAAATTGAATGAACAAAAATGAGATTCGAAATATTACAAATATACATTCGAATAAGAAAGCAAGTATACCCCTACTACATATATTTTTATTCGAAAAGAAAAATGGCAATTTAATCATCTGGACCATAGTGTGAATTTTCAGAGCATTATAATATAGGCAACATAAAAGGAGACACTAACACATCATCTTTGATAATATCCAGCACATACGAGAAAACCTTTCTAAAGACTAAATTATTGCCTCAAAGCCTTATAGCCTATTAATATTATTTTCAAATTTTGCTACATTTGCAAAACCTTTAGTTTTGATCAGTTATATTTCAAATTTATTTATTTATTTCATTTGCCGTCCCAATTATATTGCTATTAATGCCTTAATATCGCTATGCGATCACAGGCCCTTTAGTCTTGGCTAACAGTATAGTTATTTGTATAAGCTTAAAAAAATGCAATTATTTTGAAATTAAAGACTTCAAAGACTGGCAAACGCGCATATAATAGACCTTTATTTGTGATTTCTAATCCACCAGGCAGTGTTTTTCTGATTACTGGAGTAATTTATATAATATAGTCGTAAATCAATAACTCGTTTAAGAACATTGACTATGTAATATGATCATATTTAATAAAATCATATTTATCTATGTGAACATTTTTAAATACTTAGTTAAAGGACCATTACAATCCTCGAGATAGTATTACGACCTAACTTCTTATGCACATATTATTTTCTAAATATTGAAATAAATTCCGTGAAGGTAGCGATAGTAATTGTGATTTTACAAATATAGAAATAATTTAAGTAATTTTTTTTTGCAAATTACGAATACGAATTTGAATTCGAATTACGAATAAATATTTAATATTTTCTTAAATCAATAACTCGTCATTTTACAACTATATATGAATATTTTTACTTAATTAATTGGTTATTAAAAACCTTTAGACAGTTTTAAGATCTAGTTTCTCATGAACATTCATATGTATTTAATATTTTCTAAATATTGAACAGATTTATTAAGGTAGTGATAATACCTTTAAGGAATTTATTTCTGTATCTAAAAAGTAATAAATCTGTTCAATATATTATTATTATCAATAATTGTCAGTCATTTTATAAAAAAAGATAATAATAATACACCTAGTAGTTATGATGTCTAGAATTGTATTGATAGTTAAATGTCAATATGACGTATGTGTATATGAGTGCAATTCAACGAATGTGCTTGCTTTATGCTCCAGGTAAACATTATAATTTAAAAATACGAACAGCATTTTGTTTTACTTGGTGGATTTATTTTTGTATTGAATTATATTTTGACTTTCATTATTTGTATTTATTAGAAGCCGAATTAAAATCGTACAAAAATTTGTGATTGAATATAAATGCATGCATATTTGTGTTATTAGCCATTTTTTTCACCCTCTTTGTTCGTTTTTCTTATTTAATATGGCAAGCTTCTCTGTTGGTGAACGTGCATTGTTGACTGCCTGGTTGCTATAAATGTAGTTGGAATTGGCTGTGGAGAGAAGAAGGCGATTGGGTTGATAGATACGCCTGTTTGTATTTGTTTTCTTCGTTCCTCATCGTTGTAATTGTCGTTATTGCAACCAATAGATACAAAAAAGATTGCATTCGTTGTTGTTGTCTTTTTAGTAGTTTCTAGATTTTACGTTAGTATTTTTCATAGTTTCCATTTTGCTATTTTCTTTTTTCTAGATTTGCTTGTGTTTGACATTCTCTTATTTTTTTTTTCTATTTATATCATACACACACATACATATAGACATATGCATGTGTATAGATTTATTTGTTTAAAAATCTAGTTAATGCAAATAGTGCACCTGATACAAAAATGACTTTTTTACTCTGATACAAAAGAAAAGAAAGAAAAAAATTCCTCAAGTGATATTTAACTACTAATATTTGATTTATTTGACTGAAAAAAACTGACGACAATAAATTAAATAAAACTATTTATTCTTGTTGCTTTAGCAATTTTCCTTTCTACCTACCATCAGCGTAGACACAATTGTTGTGCAAGTTAAGTTGCTCGTCTTTCTGTATGTATCTCGTCGTAGTGTTATTGTTTGAATAGTGAGTTGTTTGATCGGTCGATAGGATGGTCGGGCGGTCGGCCGTTAGTTTCTTTGGTCTTATAGTTCGTAGCACCCAAAAAGTGAATGCACTAATTTTGCCTTGGCACTCGTCATATATTCACTAGTAGTAGTAACAAAACTGCAACAATAATGTTTTTGTTAAACCTCCATTTGTTGTGGTATTAGACGATGTGTAGATGTTTGCATACACTTATGTATGTATGCGTGTATGATAAAAGCAAATTTCCCTACACCTCTAATATAGGTATAATCGTTTTTTACTACAAATGCGGTTGCTGTACGAAAAAACGGACAAAAATAGATACATATAAGGAAAATTATTTGACAAATACTAGTAATTGAATATAAAATTCTGCCGTTTTTCTCTAGCATTTTATTGTTAATATGAAGGCAGGCGCGGGCATACAATAATCGACTGTTTAATTTAATTATTCGAAAATTTCTGGGATCGCAGATTTTTTTCCTTACATTATTACGTAATATATCAAATATATGAATTATGTAAAATTATCAAGTTCTTGCTTTTGTTTTTTTATAGTTTGATAATTCTTCTTTGAAATTTAAATATTATTTCACTATTGACATTGTCATAATCTTAGCTTTTTTAATCTTCCATTCGTTTGTGCCTTGTATAGTCTTAATCGTCATACCATTTATTGATTGTTTACAAAACAATGGAATACAAAAGCAAATACCTAATACATATGTATGTACATTCAAATGTACCACCTCAATATGTCCCAATGCAGCAACTTAAATACAGAAACAAATGCTTTTAAATTAACAAAATATCCAAATGATTGCATTTGTGTCACATTAACTATTAATTATAAGAGAAAATAATATTTGTTTTCTATTCAACTATTTTATATATTGTAGTGTATTATTTACACTCGTAAATTAAAATCATTATTTTGTTCATGTTTCATTAGAAATAACATCGTTGAAAAGCTCGTGTGTGCAAAGCTTTTGTGATAAAGCAATATGTATTCAAATCTTTATAAAACTTAGAATATATAATTTCTATAGTTAAATGCGAATATAATTATTAGCTTTTATTTTAACCGGATGTCCAGTTTTATTAGTAAATATTTTAATTCATATTCAATTCATATGAACATAATGTTATCAGTAATTGTTATTCCATCTAAACTATTTTTTTCATTTTTTCTTCCTTTTGGACTATTAGTGTGAGGACCGTGGGTTCGCTTCTTACCAGAGACTGGTCTGCTACACACTACCCTGAGCAAAAGGCCTAAGTTACTCAGCTCATAATAACTATAACAGTATTGTAATTATCTATATTCTAATTATTTCTTTACTTTTTAATCCGATTTCTCAATGAACAATAAAATATAGTATACTTACATATCTATATACATAAATGAAAACGAAATTAAATATAAAGAAATTTGACGTATGTACTTATAGAAATGTTAATTTTATTTCAAATAAGATGGATGTATATATATTATACTTCTACATACATATCTATATAATGAAAATAAATGTTTTACATACATTTTATAAATAATGTATTTAAATTAAAATTAAAAATTTTCAATAGAATAGAGGAACTTATTGAAATTCTAGACAGTATAGAATGAGAAAAGTGAAAAATACAATACACAAATGCAAATAATACATACGTATACATATATGTATGTATTATTAATAATAGAAAAGAAATGTTGACAGTGTTTATTTACTAAGAAGGCCGACTGAAAGTTTTTACAAGATATTCCCAATACAGCGTTAATTTCAGTGGATCAGTGTATAGTAGTCTCTGTTATTGCGCCATAATACGATATTATATTTATAATAATATGCACAATTGCTTGTACATTTTCAAAAGTTGTCGTTGTAGTTGCAGCTAATGTTTGTTTTTTGTTTTTTTTTTCAAATATCTATAATATTGTTATGTATTTTTATATACATATATATACATTTATTTCATTTTTCTATAATATGTATCTTTAATACGTTGTATATTCGCTATTTTTAAAAGTATTTGTCTAGTGGGGTAGGGTATAAAATGTTTAGTCCGTGCTAGTAATATAATTTGCAGGAGTTTACAAAAAATTAATTAAATAATAAATACATATACGTACAGTATTGGGAGAAATAATAGCGATATATTTTTTGTTTGTTTTTAATTACAATGTCGCAAAATTTTGGGAATGGAATCACATACTGTAAAATTCTGTGAATAGATTATTTTAGACTAAAATTTAGTAGCAGACAAGTAATTTCGAATGAAAGAAATAATAATAATGTATAATAGGTATACATGTATTATAAAAGATATTTACATATATAAAAGATAATTGATACGAAATTGTAAATATAGGTTGTGGTTATCATACATTAGACTTAAAAAATATAATTGTATTGAATGAACCGTGCAGTTAAAAGTAATTTGTTTAACGCGATTCATTAAAGAAAACTGCAGGGACTAGAGGAAGAAGCTTAGAAAAATTGACCGTTTTGATAAAAATTTCATTCAGGCATCAAGTATTAACTCCTTCAATTCGCCCTATACTCTGTTTTGTATTTCAGATGATCTCCAAAAAAAACTTGTGACTCGAAATTCACCAAAAAAAATAAAAATAGTTAAGTACGTTGGCGTTTATGGTTTGTCGTGTCTTTTGTACAGTTAGTGCTGCTCCAATTATTTGAGTTCAGGGAAAATTTATTCAGGAGGTCAAAGCTTCTAAAAATTTCGTTCATATTATTAAACCGTTCTTTAAGGAAAAGCAACTACGTGTAATGAAGTTGCCTTCTCAATCGTTGATCCAGAACCTTACCGAACATCTAGGGGGATTTAAAAAATGAAATAATAAAATGATTTAATGATAATATTTGTAAAACACGCTGTTTTTCGCTTAATCCACATGAAAACATAGAGCAGCAACACAGATTTTGTATTTTTCTCCTTCATTAATATTCTCGGAATTTTTATCCATCGTCGTTGTATAAAATGTGCCTATTATTTCCATAAATAAGGCAGAACTTGTTTATTCTTATGTAGACAATTAAAATATTTTTTGATTAAACGTACCATTGCTTCATTTCTGTAATGGTAAGTTAAGTTTAAGAATATGTTAACATTTTGGTGTGCTGCTATTTTCTTTTCAACACTGTGTGTATATACACGTGTACATATATGTATGTATGCATATTTCAAAGTGTATTAATTTTATGAAATTTGTTCAATCGTTCATTAAATGGCTTAGAAATAAATATTGCTGTTGTATGGTGCCACGAACGACGAACTTCTATCTAAGAGAACGGGACATTCGAAAGATAAAATAAATACTGTGAGATTGCATTCGATAGGATACTTTTTTCTATTTCGTAAGACAGTAAGACTTGTAGTGTTAAGATGTTTGTTTATTCGTTTTTCTCTTGTAAACTACTATGGAATGCGGTATTGTTTAAAATTATGTGTTTTCTATGTTTTATCGTTTATCGCCATGTTTTAATTCAGTTGTTTGTTCATTATTGTCTGTTTTAGTTTCTTTTTTTACCTGCTAGTAGATGTCTATAAATAAAAATAATAAAACTATATTTTGTATCTATTTTTGTATCTTTTAGTCTTTGAACACTACTTTAATTTTAAACATTTGCTCTTCTAGTAAGGCCTTTTTAAGATGAAATTGATTATTTGTTATAATGGTTAAAATCCCGTAATCACACAATATTTTCATTGATTAACAAAAGTTTTGAAAGGAAGAAAAACACCATAAATCTAGCGTATGGTATATTGTTCCTAACTTTTACTAGATTTATCTAAAAATGGAAATATTTCTCAATTTTAATGATTAAAATTCACCACAAAAATTTACTTAAATCCAGACTTGACATCTCATAAAATTGTTAAAAGGGCGATAATTACATATTCTTTGTCAATGAATTTTTCAGTTAGTTAAAACGGAAAGTATCGGTACGTTGTCCTAATAGAACACCCACTTTGATTTAACAATTTAAATATTGCCGGGGGTTGTTGAATGCTATATCCGTCCATGCCGATTTGGTAAAACAGACTGAATAAATGATAACTAATTTGACAGATATAGCTTCAGCAAGATATCCATTGTCAACTGTCATAATTTGAAAGTCCCTGATACATTATATGAATGAAAAATAATAAAAAACTAAATCTTCGATTTTCACCAATTTGAATGTTAAAAATAAATACCAGAAAAATAATTTTTGATAAGTTTTTATTTAATATTACGACATACAAATCATTATTTATTCTTACCATATATCTCGCTGACATTAGTATGGAACTCTCGAATATTATCAAAATTTAGATACCATGTCTTTTAAATTTTACGTTTCAGACTCTATTTGCAGCAAGTAATGTTTATAGTTTTAAAAGTATATGTCTTTAATAATAAGCATTCTACGAAAAGGGGTTGTTGGTTGGTTGGTAGGTGCCTTTTTGGTGCGTAGCATTTTATTTTTTTTTGTTTTATTTTTCTTAAATAAATCACGACAGGAAACTGATAATTTATGTGTTTTCAATATTTTGATTTTGTATCCGTGCTGCCAGATGTATTCTATCTTTTTTTCGTTTTACCTTTTAGTTTCTTTACCTGCCTTCTTTTTTTACTTTTTTACTTTTAACATTCTCTATCGCTGGTTTTAAAATTAACAAGCAATAGTATTTATTCACTCACTTCACGTTCTGTATTTTTTTTTTCTATTTCGAATTCTGTTTTCATTTTTTCTTTTTCTTTTTTTGTTGATTTTGTTTTCATTTCTGTACAGAGTATGCGCTTTTGAACGCAATCAAAAATTAAAAAAAAGCTTGCATGAACGAACTGAAAAAGTAAAGAATAATTGTAAAATATTTATTACAGGCACATGCATACTACTGTGACAATATACTTGTAGTTAAACATTTGAAGTTGCAAGAAAATTTACTTCAAATAATAGCAATAAAGAGAAAAAAATGTTACTTTGTATTTTGAAAACAAGAAACAAATCAACATTTTCGTTGTGTGTTAATAACAATAATAAATGTACCTTTTAATATACATATGTACGTATGTATGTAATAATTTCAAAAAGCTTTAATTTGCTTACAAACATTTAAAACTATTTTTCCGTTTTTTGTTTCATTTAAAATGCAATCATTTAATACTATGTTTGAAATTATAGCGTGAAGATGGTGGCGGGCGGCATCCACCAATGTAAACGTGATGTCAACGACGACAATGACTTACGCGAGACTATACCTTCTTCAGTCTTGTGCTCTTAATTCAATTCAAATCAGTTTCAGTTTTAGTTTTGTTTCATTTTGTACAAAATTTTTATTGTTTCTGTTGGCCTTATAGTATATGTAGTATACCATAGGCAACCGATAAAAGAAAATATGTTTGTTTCGGTTTGGTTGATCTGCTTGTTATGCAATTTTAAATTTGTTTTCGTTTTGTTTTATGTTTTCTGAGATTTTGTTTTGTCCACAATATTCTCGCTTTTCAATAATATGTATTGTTTTTTACATAAATATATACATACATATCGATGATTTGTATGTATACTTTTCAAGATAGTTTAACTAAAGTTATTAATTTGTCAAAAAAAACTTTCTACCCAACATTACACTCTTTCATACAATTTCTTTTTTTTTTACACAAGTCCTTATTTTGCAGTGACTAGAAGATATTATATTGGCTTACTAGACGAGAGCTTGTGTGGTCAAAACTAAGCTCTGACGTCTTGCAAAAAATAGTTCTTCGGCAAAAAATAGTATTCTGTTAAAAGTTTGTGTGAGAGTGAATAGAATTGCCATGAAAAGCTTCTTAAGTCTGACGACGATAAACTGCAGGTTCCTTAACTAATTGATAAAATTAAAATACACAAATAACTTGACTAATGCAAGAAGTCAGGACGTTATTCCTAAAGTATTGAAATAACCAATGAAGTAAATTATGAGAGTTTATTATCCTATCCGTGTATACAGTAGCAGCGGTAACAAATGTAATTGTTTGCACGTTCATGAAATCTTCCGCCTGATCCTCGAAGATTGAACTCGCCAGGCCATATTATTGTATTCCATTGTGGTAGATTCCAATTCAAATGGGCTCGGAAAAAGTTTTTTTTCATATTCATGTGCTCTTATTTTTGTGGTTAAGCTTATAGTATTAATGGGTCCTCTACGCGAGGTCTTTCTTTAGTGAAAATTTTTTTGAATACAAAAATTTTGAAATCTTGCTTACAGTTTTTTTTTTTGTTATTGTCAATAAGCAAAAGATAATTTTTTTTGTAAGTAGACTAAGAGTTAAATATTAAGAATAAATTGAAAAGTAATGTGTAATGAAGAACTGAAATACTACTTTAATTTGTTTTGTTAATGTTTTGACCACCACTGTATATATACACCACTGTTTCTGGAACAGAGTTCTCCGGAGTGACGGATCTAAGGTTAATTTGTCCCAATCTGATGGAAAAACGTGAAAACAGTGAAAACTGTAACAGTACACAGTGAAAACTGTAAAACAAATTAACAAACATACGTGTTGCTAAGTCGTTTCTAATTATAAGGCCACCACTGTATGTACTATATTTTATTCTCTTGATTTTTGATTATTCCATTTATTGTTTGCCATGCCTTTGCTGTTGCCATTTACTTGTATTTGGCATATAATTGCTACAATTGTGTATTGTAACAAGTAAAATAATTATGAAAATATAATAAAAAAATAATTTCTTCAATAGATTTCAAATATCTTTTACTGTCCTTTTTAACTATGTTTCATTTTTAACGATTTTTAACATTATGAAGATATTTTCAAAAAGTAATGGTATTTTTAAACAGAATTTTACTCGTAATATTTTTTAAGTTTACCTTAAGAGTCTTATTAGATAGTTTATATATTAATTTTTAATATGAATGTATATTTAAAAATTATTGGAAATAATTAATAATTGTAATAAATGATCAAATTGAAAATTAAAAGTTTATATTACAATACAAGTTAATTACAATAATTTTTATTTCTTATTTCAGTTTGTGATTGTAACAACGATTTGAATCGAAATATAAACGATTTGAGGAGCAAATCAAATTAAGAATAATAAGCAAAGAAAATTTATTATCGACGATTTTGAGTGAGAAACCGTTAAAGCAAACAACGATCGTGGAACCCAACAGCTGTTGTAAGCGTTTCCAAAGGAAACCTAAGAAACGTAAACGACCGTTAAATTATAATAACCGTTACCGTTTCCTCTGCTGTCCACAACATATTATTGATTATAATAACCAATTGAAAATCAATAATACCAAAGTTATGTTAATTGATGTGATGGCTAATAATGTAATGTTGTCCAAGAATATTGAACGGTCGCAACTTTTAATTAATAATTCAAAGGCTCTAAATATTACGGACTATTGCTTTGAGTTAAGCCCCCATAATTTTGGGGGCCCGCCACCACTTTATGTACATCAACTGGAGGAAAGTAACGAAAAAAAGACAATACAGGAATGTATTAGCCGACAACTACAACAGCTACAAGGAAAAGGAAAACAATATCGCAATCATCGGAATGCCAACATTGCAACGACAACTATTTCGATAACAGCCAACAAAAATAATGATGACAAAAGTTAAGTGTTAATAAAACAATAAAATAATTTACAAGAATATAAAACATGAAAATATCTCAAAAGTTTCAAATTAATGAATGAATACAAGAACTTAAAACAAAAACAATTAAAACAGAAACAAACACTATCATTTCTAAAATATTTTGTTTAAAAAAAATATATAAAAAAATAAAAATTAAGATAAAAACAAAATACACAAAAAAATTAAAACATTAAAGAAAGTCAGAATCGGTTCAGAGCTGAAGATACATATAACAACCTCTCACCGAGCAGATTACGAAGAGAAGCGAGAAGTAAAGTGAGTAAAAAAATCAACATTTTGCTACCATCTATTTTGATTAGTTTTATTTGAGAATTAAAACTCGTTTCCTAATAGTTTTATTTGAGATTTTTCATTTATACAATAAAAAAATCATTTAAAACTTTAAAAATTGACATTTACAATCACCACAATTCTCTAAAAAAGTCATTTTCTTATGTGAACCTAACGCCAAGAAAGACTTCAATATTCATAATCAAACATACTATATAAAGAATTAAAATAAGATTAGGTTCATATAAGTTATAAAAAATAGAAAATAAAGAGAAAAAAAAAACAAATAAATAATGCCCTTGCCATCTTCGGGTATAATTGTAGTTGAGAAACCGTCTTCTATAACTAATACGAGCATAACTAATCCAGCAACAACAATTATCAATACAGTTAATTCTTCTTTAATTCACCCATCACAACAACAAGAGCAGACAACACAACAGCAGCCACAAATTCATTATTACGAGTATTATGATGTTAATGATAACTGTCAACTGTCCCAACAACAGCAAAAGCAGCAACAACAGCATCAAGAGCAAAAACATTCAACAATTGTGGTTGATGGTACACTATACCATCAACAACAACTACAGAAACCAGAACAGCATCAAATACAATTAGAAGGATCAAGTGTAGTAATTGCACGGAGACATCATCGTTCGTCATTGTCTGCATCGACCTCATCGAACACGTCACCTTCGCTATCGACGTCGTCCTTGTCTTCTCTGAATAAACAAAATTTACATATGCAAACTTTGAAAACCGTGCCCATGCCGCAAACTAAACAAAATTTTCAACAACAAATAATACAGCATACCTCTCATTCAACCAATTCAAATACCACAAATCTGCAACACCATCAACTGCAACAGCAACAACATCAGACGCAACATGTGCAGCAGATTAATTTGGCTGCTTCATCAACGATTCACCATCAGACACAACTCCATAACCAACAGCAGCAGAAGCAACAAACGCAGCACCAGCAGCCACCGCAAACGACTCATATGATCCACGTATCGGAAGAATTTCTAGAACAAGCTGCTAACAATCATAATACGGGCAATATGATGATCTCAACCACAGGAGAGATCATTAATCAGCAGCAAATTTTTAAAATTGTCGGTACAGATGGCACTACTGGCAATATGATTATTGATACAGCAGCAAGTCAAAATACCGCCAATACAACAACGTCTAAAGTTCTTTTAAGCAATTTGACGGTTCTATCTAAACAACAGGCGCATGCTGCCACAGCATCAGGCCAACTTCTTGGTGGCAATAACCAACAGCAACCGCAAGCTGCTACTGGCCAGACAATTAATTTTGTCAATGCAAAAAATTTATATACCACATCGTCAGCAGCTGGTGTTGCTACTGCAGGAGGTAAACAGCAAAAGTTTACCGTGACTACTGCAAATGTAGGAAACTACAAGAGTTCTGGTATAAAGCAAACTTCAAATAGCCAATATGTTCAGCAGCCGAATCAAAAAATCAACATGACTGGTAGTGGCAATCGGAGTATGCAAATGTTGACTACCACAAGAGTTCAAACTGTCGTTGGTAATGCAGGTGCCAATGCTAATAATATCGGTGTAATTACGAATAATAATACAGCTACGGCCCAAACAATGGTCTTGCAGCAACCGCAAAAATTTATTACAAACAATACCGGCGGCAAGACTACGGCGACGTTGAGCTCCAGCGGTGGTGGCAATATAATTAAGAAATCAACGTCTGGAACTCTTAGAATGAATAATAACAATAATACTGCTGCGACAACAACGAAATTAATAAATAATTTACAAACAACACAAGGCGTTAAAACGTTCATAACACAAACGCAAAATGTACAGCAGCAACAGCATACAGCACAGAATATTAATCAATTGACGTTGCAACATCACAACACCACTAAGGGTAATGTCAAATCAAAGTTTGTTAAACAATATAATAATGCTATACTTAACAGCGCGGGCGCTGTCGCAATAGCCACGTTGCCACATCAACAGTTAAACAATCAGAATAATTTTCAGCAGCAACATCAGCAAATACAGCAGCCACAAACTGCTTATATAAGTCACCATAAAGGTGGCAGCGGTAGCGGAAGTGGATCGACAAAAATTAACAAGATCAATTCTAAATATGCACAATCGGCAAATCTGGCAGTAGCAGCTCAGTTACCACCGGGTACTCAATTGCACCAAAAAAGTATTAACCAGACGCAGCAACAACAAACTTTTCAAACTAGCAATAATAGTAACATAAAATTTGTTAATGCCCAGGGTACTGTTATACAACAACAACAGCAACAGCAGCAGCAGCCGCAACAACAACACTCATTGACTCCTCAGAAAATGAGTAAACATCATCTTCATAATCAACAGCAGCAGCAACTGCAACAACAGCAGCACCAACAACATCAACAGCAGCAACAACAGCATCTGCAATCACAAATAAATCAGCAACAGTATCAAAGTATACAACAAAACCTTGATACAATCGATGGTAATCATGTGTATAGTCAACAACATGCTAATCCATCAGCACAATCTACTGCTGCAACAATCGGATCATCTACATCGGGTTCATCGCTATTATCTGATGATATAATGATGGTGAATGGTACACAAATGACAGATGAACTATCAGCCCGTATTTTGCAGAGTATGTCACAGAAATCGTTTAATAATCAAAGATACCATCAACAACAACAACAACAACAACAGCAACAACATGTTTACCAAACGAAAGTATCCGTAACAGCATCATCAGTGGCTTCTCCGTCTACAGCATTGCATACCAATAACGTTAGCAGCAATAATAACAACATGTTACCGCCACCAATATCTACTCAACAACAGCCGGGTCCGCACATACCAAGCAATAGCTCAAATATTTTACTATCTCCACGAGAATATACGTTGTACCCGACGACATCATCTTCAAATGTATCTGCAACAACATCGGCACAACAACAACAACAACAATTATCACCTAATCATCATTATAACAATTCAGCAAATACTTCATCAGCAGGTGGTACCTCCTATTCGTCGAACTACATGACAATTACAAGTAGTAGTAATAATTTGGGTAACGTGAACAATTTAACTCCATTGGTGGTAACTAATACGGCGAACACCGTTTCATCGGCGTCAACACGCCAGGCTCAAAGTGCCCCGAACTCACGTTCGCAATCAATGGAACGCAAGTTACACGAATCATCGATGTCGCGGAAATCAACCGAGTACTATAAAGTCAAGTAAGTTTATTTTTTTAATTTCCTTTACAATTTAATAAAATGAACTTAATACAACAGTATATTCATAAATTTCAATAGATAAGAGAATTTGAATAAAATAGAGTGTTAGTTCACTTTTACTGGAAAACATTTAGAAAGGCCCTTCAAATAATATTTAAGTTTCTTTAGAGTTTCTTACACAAGTAATTACGCTGATCAGAACAATAGATAACATTAAAATGGTTGTGTCATATTATAACTGTTCTTTTTATTTTAGTGAGGATACGACCGAGACTTTTATATGTTAAATATGTACAACATAATACATTTAACAATCAAGTGAAAGTATGCAGCGACAAAACTAAAGCACGTTATCTTACCTTAGATATTTATTTCGTCAGTTAATTGTAAAGACGAATATCGTTGTTATTTTATTTCGCTATTTGAGATCAATTTAGCGGAAAACAAATGCATTCTTCAACAGATTTTTTGCGGTTAGGTTAGGTTAGAGGACGTGTCAATTAAGACAAGTACTGTACCCGGAGGTCGAATTGACCCATTGTACAACGTACTAGTTTCTCACACCACTTATGTTGTGTGTGTTAATTTTATACATGAGTGGTGGGATCTACAGTTTAAAGTCGACTCCGGACGATTTTTGAGAAACTTTCATGGAAATTTTATTTACTGCCAGAGTCGCCGAAGAAATACTTTTTGTATTTTGTCTTGATGTCTGGCCTGGGGCTCGAACCCTGGCTTTACGTCTAATAAGCCAACACACTACCTACTAGACTATGGCGACTTTTTCTTTGTGGTAAAAGAACCGATTATTTTATAATCCAGTGAAGCTAAAACAAAAAATAGTTTTGTATGACTTTTTTAGTCCACTTTTAAAAACTTCGGGTTCAGCCAGTCTTTAGATGGAGTTTCTTAGCTTCTCAATTGCCTCAAGAACTACAATAACTTATTAATGGAATTATTGAAAAAGTATGATTCACTTTGATTGCAACCATGCCATGAAGATGCAGAAACGTCTTAAGTACTTATTTCATTGCCTGAATTTATGCTATAGTTCTGTCTCATATAGGTTAGGTTAGGTTAGAGGACATCTACTTGTCAATTAAGACAAGTATAGTACCCGGAGTTGAATTGACCTATTGTACAACGTCCTAGTTTCTCACACCACTTATGTTGTATGTGTTAAAGTCGACTACGAACGACAGATTTTTGAGAAACTTTTTCATGGGAATTTTATTTACTCTCAGAGTTTTTGCCATAAATCTGCTGAGAGGAAGTCGTCGAAGAAATACTTTTTGTATTTTGTTTTGACGTTTGGCCTGGGGCTCGAACCCAGGCTTTACGTCTAATAAGCCAACACACTATAAATGTGTGGTCAAAACCTGACATGTCGACGGTAAACGTTTTTTTTTTTTATTTATCTTCTGAATCTTCAAAAGTACACGAAATATTTTCTTTTAAAACCAGTTTGATCCTATCTTAAAATAATAATGAAAACTGACTTCTCCAATCCTTCATTACAATCCTTCAGTCAGGATTACAACTTGTTTCTCACACCACTAATGCTGTGTGTTAACTTTATACATGGGTGGCGGTACCTACAGTTTAAAGTTGATTCCGAACGATAGATTTTTAGAGAAACTTTTTCATGGCAATTTTATTTACTCTCTGAGATTTTGTCAGAGACCTGCTGAGAGGAAGTCTCCGAAGATATATTTTTCATATTTCGTTATGCAGGAGGTGTCTGACCTGAGGGGTATGAACCGAGGCCTCATGTCTAATAAGCCAACACATTACTTACTAGACTAGGGCGACTTTGATTTGTTTCTAACAGTTGAATAAAATTAAATAATTTTTTTTATTTCCAATCAATACTAAACAAATCTCATAGCGTTAGTAAATTCTACGACTTGGCATCTCTACTTTGTCCACTAAAATTTGCCATGTCCATCATCTTTTTAATAACAACCAGACATTTTCAAACAAATCTAAGACATATTCATTTAAAAAACTGAAATTTGTTGCTTCTCCTGTAAAAAACATTTAAGCGGACATGTCTGGTTTTGTTCTCCAAATGCTCAATTAAGCAAAATCTTTGTTTTAAAGAAAGATTTGCTATTTTTTATTTTTGTTAAAGTTTTTAAATATGTACATATCTTAATTTGTAATATGTAAACCTTTGATAAAGTTGTTAAGCAATGTTATATTTACAAGAATTTCGTGCTTTAGTTTTGTCGGATACTGAATTATTAGTAGTGAAGACTTATCGCGTAAATTAGGGTGGTGGTGGTACGTCTGTGTTACCAACAAGATCCTTTGCATATTTAACGTTTAAATTATAGACAATATTATTAGCATCACTAACCGATTTTGTTATTCCTTTAACTTTATGTACAACCATTACTTCTAATTCCTAAACTATTATCAACTACGTTTTCGTTTGTAATTCTGTTACAATTTGTGTTACCTTATCTGAAATGTCGATTAATTTGTCCTACAAAAATAACGTAAATGTTATGCCACTATTATAGCAATCACAATTCCCTGCGTGTTAGTCAAAATAATTTAACTTCACCAGCGTTAACGGTTCAAAATGGAAGCATGGGAGTTGTTCCGGGAAGTATTACAACGTCTGCTTCAAATCTGATGGGATTAATTTCAACTACTTCTACAACGCCTTCATCATCACCACGTCCGCCATCAATACAACCACCATCAGCATTAATAATGGAACCCCAAGCTCAAGTTATACATTTGCAGGCAACGAAAACGTTACCAGGTGCTAACAATTCATCAAATGATGATGACGATGATATAATTGGCGAAGAAGTCAGACCAGCGCCTGTAGAAACAGATGACATTCGGCTGCGAATTTTGCATGCTGTTTTGTTTGATCATACATACGTCAATCCCATGCCTTTGGAGTTGCCCACATCGTTTGCAGTGCAACTGCCACCAACATCAAACGCCAATAATATGGCAACAGCATCAACGAGTGTTGTCGCAGGTGGGGCAGGTCATACTCAACAATGGTCTTTGGGTGGTATAGGAGCTGTAGCTGCTGTTGGAAGTGGTGGTGCTGTGGCTCAACAAAACTATTCCATTTATGGAAGTCAATGTAAGTAATATCCGCCCTTGTTCATCTACTTAATGAGCCTATTTTTTGCCACGTCTTGTTCTTATTTTTATTTTTATTTTATTTTTTGTGTTTCTAGTATCTCGTCTTCAAGATGATGATACTTATTCTGCAATTAGTAGCAGTTCAAGGCTTGCTATAGGAGATATAGATCCGGGTGAAGAGACGGAAACAGCGCCCGAAGCGGAGCTCGAAGACGATTCTGTTACGCGCTGCATTTGTGATTTAACACATGACGACGGTTACATGATATGTTGTGACAAATGTTGGTAAGTTTATCGCTTATGATGTGATTCTGTGTTGATATTAATTTCGTACCAATTTTCTTTTACGATATGATACAATTCTTTATTCTTTTTTTTTTTATCGAATTATTGCAGTGCCTGGCAACATGTTGACTGTATGGGAATTGATCGTCAGAATATACCCGATGAATACTTGTGTGAATTGTGTCAGCCTCGTGTTGTTGATAAGGCACGAGCACGTTCCCTCCAGTTATTGAAACGTAAAGAACAACAGTTGCTGTTGTCAGCTCAAGCTCAAGCTGGAATGTCTTCTGGTACCATTGGTGCAGCTGGTTCTGCAAATGGTGGTAGTTTTATTGGGGGTGTTTCCAATCTTTTGCCCAACGACATCATCTCTAACCAGCAGCGTCTAACATCTTCAGGTGGAACTGGTCTCAGCGTAGTGGGAAATATTTCTGCCGACTCTGGAGCCTTACAGCTGTTATCTACAAACAACTCGACAATGAAAAAAGGTAAACTGTTGAAAAAGGTAAAGGATAGCGTAACTGGCAAAAGATCTAAGAAAGCTGAAAAACTTGCTGCTGCAAGTGCTGGTGGTATAAGTAGCGGCAAACCACCTCGTAAAGAAACAAAAAAGAATACAAAACGTAAAAAAACCGGCACGCACGAAGGTGGCAGTACCATTGGCATGACAGCTGCTGAAAAACATGCGGCAAATCTAAGGCAATGGATTGAAAACTATGAATTGGCAGTAACTAATCATTATTCTCCAGAATTGAGAGCCCGTCTTCATGCCATTACTAAGCAGACATGTCTTTTGCAATGTATTTTAAATACAGAAAATCCCATACTGAAGGAATTCAGCAATGGTAGCTTAGAGAATCATGCGACAACAGTGCCGCATGCTGGTGGAAAAATTCTTATTAGTAATTTAGATATATCGCCTAATTCGCCAATATGTGAACTAAGGGGTAAATATATGCTTACGACGCAATACAAAACGCAAAACACCTCGATGAATATGAACAGTCCACCACCGAATAACTATCATATGGGCAGCTACAAAGCTCACAAAACTCCCGGTCCTTTTATTTTCTTCTATCAATTGCCAGGCGGAGAAGTAACATCGCCTCCCCATATGCAATCTCAAACAACAACGATTCAAAATCCAGATGGTACATATACAACAACAACACAACCAGCGCAACAAAGTCCGCCAACCTTCTTGAAGGGGCCTGAAATTTGCGTTGATACTCGAACCTATGGCAACGAAGCTAGATTTGTGCGAAGATCATGCCGTCCAAACGCCGAAATACAACACCTATTCGAAAAAGGTACCATCCATCTGTTTATTGTCGCTCTGACGGACATCCGAGCCAGCACAGAAATAACAATTCGTCATGAACCACACGATTTGCTTGCTGTTGAAAATAAAAAATCTTCTTCAATGATAATACAGCCTACCAGTACTGCTTGTGCGTGTGGCTTAACGAAAGATTGCCTTTTCGGACCTCCGGTACCACAATTTACGCCGGCAGTAAAATCGAACGCAGGGCGTAAATCGCTGGCGAATACTGGAGGATCTTCAAATGCTAAACAGCGCAAGGCAAATCAGCAAAACATAAATCGTAATAGATCGATCTCATCTAGTGCTAGTGGTGACAGCAATATGGGCACAACATCAACTACAACGACTACTACTGCAGTCGTTATGGGTCTTAATAGTCCAAATAATTTGGGAAAGATTGGTGGATTAGCAGTAGTTAGTAAAAGTAATAACAACAATAATACTCTTATGCCTTTAACTGCATCGTGCAATAGCAATCTAAGTAATGCGTCTTCATCATCATCGACTCTGACAAGTGTAGTGCTTGATTCAGGTATTTGTACGTCATCATCATCACCGTCAGTATCTATACCGTCACCAACACAGCATAACATGCATTCTCCGGTACAGCAACAAATGTTACAGCCACAACAGCAATTTCTTCATACCACTAATGTGCAGGTAAATTCAAATCACTTATTACCTCAACAACAACAGCAACAGTTAGTGCAATCTTTGCCTACTCCTTTGATTCTTGCAACATCTGATATATCACAGCAGCACCAACACAAACAGTTGCCAGTTTTACAACAAAATTCGATGTTAAATGTAATTGCTCAGACGACAACTGTGACAGTACCGCCAAGTACTACAAAGGATTTACATGCTACTGAACAGCAAATACCGCAGCCACAGCCTCAGCCTCAGCCACAACAACAGCAACAACACACGGCTCTATATTCAACTCAACAATATTCAATTCAGCAACAGTTGATGTCACCTAAACCAACCAGTCAGAGTCAAACTCAATTAGAGCAAGTCCAATCGAATAATGTGGCATCACAAAGTACTGATGATATGTTAGAAACAATATCACCTGAAGCATCTATTGCAGTTGTAGCTTTACAATCCCTTAATGCATCACAATCACCCGTAATAACAACGGTTAATTCGTCCAATGTAGAATTGAAGGGAATACAATTTGAGCAAGAGCAACCAACACCACCACCACCACCACCACCACCACAACAACAACAACAACAACAGCAGCAGCAATTTGTGTTAATTACTGATCACGAACAATCGGCGACAGAAAAACTACCACTTCTACAAGGGCCGAAGCATTATCAAACGTTGCCAGAGAATAATTTGGTTAGTGCTTCAGTGCCTTCATCTATGTCATCGTCACCACAGCAAATACAGACACAGCAACACAAATCGCCTCAGAAAAATAATAATGCCCATTCCCACCAGAATAATCAATCTCATCAAGGGCGAAAGACGCCGGCAAAACATGGTGGAAGTCGAACAACCAGTGTATGTGAAGATAATGAACATAATCAACAACATAACCCCAATGACGATAACGCTTTACAGACTGCTGCACCCAAGTCAACGTCTACACCCAAAGAAAAGCCAAAATTATCAAGAGAAGACCGAAAAATGGAAGCAATTTTAAGGGCCATTGAGAAGATGGAGCGTAATCAACAGCGAAAGCAAGAACAAAAACATACCAAACGTCAAAATTCTGGCAGTCATAATACAACTCCCACATCACCTAATAAATCTTTCGATGGTTGTGAAAATACAGGGGGCAGTTCAACGAAACGTACGACCAATCATGGCACTGGAAGGTCGAAAAAGAAACGAAAGGCTGGCAATAAAGGAGGTCATGGTGGTAACAACAATAATCAGAGGAAACGACGTCAAAGTCGTATGAACAGTCAAGAATCCGTTGAGGAGTGTGGTACACACGACCCTGATACCATCACTTCAGAATCAGATAGCGGCGCAGCTATGCACTCACCTCCTATACAAACTATGGCTTCTATGGGCCAGTCAAATTATTCAAACCCCATTGCCTCAAATATAAACAATTCTACTTCAAGGCTATCAAGTGATACAATATCGAATAATGTTGATCAGGCTGCTGGTCTCCTACTGGCTTTTGCAAATCCTCCTCCCTCTAACAATAGTACAGAATCGATACCCGAACAACACGTAAAGCAATCTCCACATCGTTCAGCTTCTCACTACACGACAGCATCATCTCCGTCATCACCGACACCGGCCTCACAAGTAAGTAGTGCTTGTTTGCTTATCGAAGCAGCGGTTGGTCCATTGGAAAGCAATTTAAACAGTAGTGACAATAGTGGTGAAATACATAACACAGAGTTCAAGTATCCTCCTCCAACAAAAACTAAAAAACATATGATGAACAATTGGCTGCATCAAGCAGAAGAAGAGAGTACGTCTGGAAATAGTGAAACGCAAACAGCCTGTGCAACTGGGATGTCAGGAGGTTTAGATTCACTGCTTCAAGCAGCCATGAGTGATCTCAAACAATCTCAATCTCAACCTCAAACGGAAACTGTTGTAAACACAGAACAACCACAAAATTTAAGTATTGCAGCTCAAAAAGTTGAAGAATTTATACAGCAAACGGAGGCATCATCTATTGGATCACCAACGCCATCCACACTACCTCCATCGAAACATTCCTTTGTTGAGTATGAACAAAATCACGTTCAGCATCAAATTGGTGGGTACGTTGATATGTCGGCAGCACCTGGCGTAGATTTAACGGCGAAAACATCATTAATTGGGTCAGCAACTGCTTCGATATTAGAAACAGATAATAACAACAAAAATTTCCATTTGCCTTTGCAAGTCAGTACATGTAGCAATAATTCATCGGTTAAAAAGCGGTGGCTACGTCAGGCTATCAGTGAGGAATCTCACGAAGAGTTTCAACAAAACTTTTCGTTGACACCGTCGCCTACGGCGGTGCCAGCTGTTAGTATTTTTGTGAATTCTCAACAGCAAACAGTTGCTGCTAATTCGCCAGCTACTATGCCAACGCACGTACCGAATGGTTTTACCACGCCTCTAAAGAAACGACGTTTGCTATTGACAGGCAAAGACCAAGCGGACGAAAAGTTAACACAAAATTGTTGTGAGATCCAAGGCACTAATACACCATCATCACCGTCTCCATTAGTATCGCAGGAGCAGCAGCAATTCGAAAATATCCAAACGATGATATCATCCTCACCGTTAAAACAAAATCAAGATTCCTTAAATGAAATTCAAAATAAGGATGTGATGGAAAATCAAACACAACACCATCGGGATGCTTCAGAAGACGTTGATGTTGATGTCGAATTTGATATGAACGACACAATGCAAGAACATAAACAAATACAAAACGAACAGGTAGAAGAAATAAAATCCAATCAATTGATGGAACAAATTAAGTATCCAAAAGCTGAAGTGGACCAAGAACAAGACGTAGATGTAACTACTCCACCAAAAGATGAGCAGTTACCGCTTTTAGAAGAACAGATCAAAATGAAAACTGTTGTAAAGTATGAAGAAGATTCACTGCTGGAAACAGGTCAAAACGAATCTTCAACCCGAAGTGCTCCACCAGAGTTTAATGATCAGGAAGATGATGTCGATATTTTAAGATCACCAAGTCCAGGTAGAGAAATGATTAAGGCCGAGGATAATTTAGTTAAAATAGAACCTGAAGACACCAGTGGAACTGAAGACGTCAAAATTGATGTTGAGCGTGAGGAAGAGAGTATGGCTGCCGATGAAGATTTTATTACTATGCCGCAGTCATTAAAAGAAGATAAAACAAAATTGCATATAGCAACGGACGATTTGGAAATCAAAAAGGAAGTCAAATTAGAAATATTAAAAGATGATGAAATGCCGAAAATAGAAAGTCATTTAACCAAAGAGGAGGGGGAGGATGTGATATCTGAATCCAACGTTAAATTGTCATTAAAAACAGAAGAGACAACCGCTCATTTGGAAGATGGAGAACCTAAACAAAAAAGACAAAAATTAGATAAACTAGAAATGACAACTTCATTGACAGCCTGTTTAAAAGAACAAACAATGGTGGAATATGACAAAATTGATGAAAGTATGATGAAAAAAGAAATTAAAATCAAAAATGAATTGTTACAACCAAAACAGAATCAGAAGTTAGAAGTTCTTCCCCATTCTACCACAAGGAATATAAAGAAAGATGAAATAGTTCTTAAGAAAGAATCTCCCACAAAGGATAAATCAAGCGACGTTGAAAATCCTGAAGTTACTTCATCAACTTCGCCTACTTTATTAACAGTAAAGTCGGTGGCAGCAGATACAACATTTGCTGATGCAGATGCTGCTACACCGCCTCCATCCACAGTTACGGCAGCTCCTATTCAACGTCATAAATCTTTAAGTGATGACGATATACAAGCACGTTTACATAATTTTCATAAAGAAAATATACTCTTTCTTCAATCTCGCAATAAAAAATCGAAATCAGCGTGTTCATCTGTAAATAGTCACAGTACATCATCGACAAATTTGTCATTTTCGAATAGCAATGACAATCAAAAAAATAGAACAACCTCTTCATCTTCTTCCTCTTCATCTAATTATCATAATCACCATCATCATCGTCATGATCATGATATAAAGGATAAATCCGATAAAACAAGTTCGAAACATCATCATAAGAGTTCGTCAACTACGACAAGTAGCAGCGGATCTTCAAAGAAACAAAAGTTGCATAAACGCGAAAGAACCACCAGTTCCAGTAGCTCAAATAGTCACAAAAATTCCATTGCTTCGCTAATATCATCATCATCTTCTTCGTCTACGTCATTGAGCAAGAATGCTGTAATAAATTCCTCTACATCAAGTTCTTCATCATCATCATCATCGAAGAAGGTGAAACCCTTAAAGAAATCATCTTCGGGTTCTTCAACGTCTTCTAATTCCTCATCATCGACGACTATTTCGTCATCTTCGAATTTAATACTCCAAAATTGTTATCCATCCAGTTCATTTGGAACAATCTCCACAAATGTAGTACCTGAAAAGGACAAATCGTTGGACAAAGAAAAGCATCAACGACAAAGAACAAGTTCGTCATCGTCGAACGGCAACAACAACAACAGCAATGGTGTAAGTAATATACATACAACCCCCACCACAACAATATATCCATCGAGTAAAAAGCGTCAACTCAATTTTGAATTGGAATTAACTAAGGATTTACATTTACTAAATAATGCAATCTCAGGTGGTAGTGGCGCTGGAAAACATAAAAGGGCAGAAGTCAGAGTAGCAACGGACGATCATGTACATGCTCCAAAAAAATCTAAAAAGGAATCTACAACGCCATCTCAAAGGGTAGATGAACCAAAGAATGGAACCAACAAACATTTCCTTAAGACAGAGAAACAACACGATAAAAGGCTTTCAGCTCCAACTACAAATAGTTCGGCAAAACCTTTGCTTATAACATCTTCAGCGAATATCACTTCCGTATCGACAGAAGAACCCAAACCTATTCCGACTATTGTGACTCAGCCGCCTGTACAAACAGCTTCTTCTATAATAGAACTACCTACATTACTACATTTTAATAACGTCAATTCTACAGTCCAGCAAACTACTCCAACATTATCACCTGTATTTGCATCGTTACCTGCACAATCACAACCTTTGTCTACAGTTGTACCGCCAAACATTCCAAGTCATTTGAATAGCCCCACTTTTCAAACTTCTTCGATTCACAGCAGCCATAATTATAGTCAACAACAACACCCACCACCTTCGCTACCTACTCCTCCACCTTGTGGTATTTCTTCTACAATACCTACAAACCAGAATGTTAATTCAACAAATAATTTGCCATTTTACAATACAATTTATGGAAAACTTTTAGATAATCCAACCTCGACATCACCGAGCCTTGCTGCACCATCTAATTCCTTGATGTCGACAACAACGCCGCCACCCATTACTGGCTCCACCAGTGCTCTTAGTGCTGGTGGTGTACTTTCAGAGTATTTAGACACTAAATTAAAGAGTTATAGTAGTTTGGGTGGATATGTATCGCATTCGGCCCTATTTGGTTTAAATAATATACCGTCTATAAAAGACCCTGCCTTGTCGTCCGGGGTTTCAACAACAGCACAAACTGTTTCATCGATTACAGCGGTAACAACTTCTACTAAAGATTTCTCTGCTGAAATGCCAGCGCCTCTTGCTCCACCACCACCGGTGTCTTCGATTACGTCATGCTCAAATTCTGTCAACACTACTCCATTAAAAATACATACAAAAACCGCAAGTCATGATCCTCGTTTGAATCCTCATCTTTCGGCGCCTGAACCGCCCCCACAACCAAAGCGAAAACTTTCTATAAATGAGTATCGAAAGCGTATGCAACAATCATCATCAAGCGACTCTAATGGCAGCAGTTTAACAACAACACCAACAACACCTCCGATATCTTTGGAAGCATCATCCACTATAGATGCCACGTCAACGACGATGCCAGTACATAAATGTACATTGAATTCTCCTGATCGTTTAACACAATCGATTGATTCACAAATTCAAAAGGAAATCATGTCATCAACGTCGGCAACAGTAACTTCATCATGTTTAGATTCCCTCAATAGTAGCAACAGTTCAACAAGCAGCAATAGCCTAAATGATATACTTTTGAAATCCTCCTCCTTTGCTGAAGAAGATTCTACAAAAGGTATGTGGATTGGATGCTCGAGTATTTTATAACATTCTTGTTTTGAATTCAAATAATCCTATGAACGAATTTTTTTTTCTTTTTAGGTCAATTCAATGCCGCTCCAACATTACTTGAAAAACAACAGGAAAATCTTTGTGCACGTCTAAAGTCTTTGAAGGAAAAACAAAGTTTGGGCGCAGCGTTTGGCGTCGGCAGTGGCAATCGTTCACGATTTTCATCATTTAGTGAAAGCATTGCCAGCAGTGATTTTGGGTTAAGAAAAGGTATGCAAACTGTAGGCAGGCAAACTGTTCAATCAGTATATTTGTGTGAAATAAAATAAATATTGAAACCAATTATAGGAAGGAAATCATAAGATTATGATATAAACAATACGTTGTGTAATTTGTTTCTTTTTTTATTAACAAATAATTTCAGATGATGATGATGTGGACATTATTCGCAATCGTAATCTTAGCATATCGAGTAGCATTGGTGGCATTGATTTACTAGACAACTGTCTAGAGGAGATTTCTTCCGCATCAACATCAATGTCTTCATCTCGCGAACCAAGTCCAGAACGTTATCATCATAAGGTTTTAACGGCATCGGCTACTACAACTATGACTACGACATCGGCAGCAAGTCAGAGCAATAATGGACAAACCTCCTCATCTTCTTCTAGACATATTAATTGTGATAAAACTGATGCAACCTCACTTGTTGGATTGGATCGTAAAAAAAGTGTTGACATAGCTTAAGTGTAAATAAGCATACAAACTATACTTTCTGTGAACTTTAGATTATTTTTTGACATTAATCCGGAAAGGACAAGAAAAATAAATTCTAAATCAAAATTTACAGACAGGGATTGTTTTCGTATTAGAGTATATTATACATAAATACATGTATATAGAAAGAAAAATTGTAATCGAATATGAATCATTTTAAGAAGGCCCCATAAAGGACTTTTTTTTAAAACATATTTGTTGTATAGTAAAGTGTGCATCCATTCTTGCATATATATATATGTACGTAACACACATACACGTACATATGTATATTAAGAGAAAACAAACTGTACATTATAAATAGTGTAAACATTTGTTTTTACACTACAAACTTTTATGGAAAAACCTAATACAAAAAAAAAAAAAAAAGAAAAACCATATTGTAATTTCTATTTATTAGCATAGCTGTTGAACTAGTTTTATAAACTGTTTTTCAATAATTCCTTAATGTATTTTTAAGTGCTGTTGTAGAAAAAAGCATGGCTCTGTAAAAAAAAAGACCCTGATTTGAAATTTTTCTAAAATTCATTTAATTTTTAAGAATATAAATTTTATTAGTTGTAGAATTAAATAAAGGTTGTATTTGAAATGTGAAAAATACAATTTATTAAATATTCCTAACAAAAAAAGTTTATAAAACGTTTTCACTAATTGAATTTGTTCCAGCCAGATTTACAGTGCCATGTTTTGAATTGTTTTCTTATCAGCAAAAGACCTTAACAATATAATGTACTCTTCTTTTAACATTTTTCGTTGTTTCTTTCGTAGATTTTATTGCAAAAAAAAAAATAATAAAAATGTGTAAATAACTATCAGTTACGTTCTCTTAATAGAAAATATAATAACAGTTTGAGAATTTTTTGTTTTTTAATTTTTTTTTATTTTATTTTAATTTGTTTTTAAGCTACTTTTAATTTTTTATATTTACTATCGATCTTCTATATAAACCTAAAGCCTAAAGCTTTCAATTTTCAAATATTTTATTTCTAATTGTAATGTAAAAAATTTCTTATTGTTTTTTTTTTGAATTTAAAATAAATTATAATCTATAGATATATAAATATAGTATATATATATAAAATATAAATAAAAACCAAAATGAATTTATAACTTAAATGTGTATTATAAACCATATATGTAAAAAAAAAAACAACTAATCAACTGTATATTCTGTGTGTATGTATATATGCATATGTATATATATATACGAAATAAGATAATTAAATTTAATTTTATACCTACATAACTAACTGAACAACGTATATATTTTAAAACATTTGTAAAATATGAAAAAAGAAACAAACATGTAAATTTATAACTTTAGAAGGTAAACAAAAAACAAAAAAAGAAAGGATAAATTACATTTTTAAACTTAACTAAAGCAATAAAACATAATTATTATTAAAATGAAAAATAAAACTTTTTATTTTTACTCAAACCAATCCAGAAGCCTATTTTTTAACACCCTCATGCGAAAATTTAAAAAAAAAAAATTCACTAATTTAATACCACCTTTACTCGTATCTACTACACATAAATACGTGTTTCATTCATGACTATATAAACTAAGAAAATTAACAAGAAAAAGAATAACAACAACTGCTTTCGTCTGTATATAACAAACATCATACATTTTAGAATCGTAAAAATTTATTATCCTCTCCTGTAAATATTATTTTATTAAAAAAAAACCAACTAAAAAATAGTACAAAGAACGAACTATTAAAAAAGAAAAGAAAAAATGAAAATAACGTAAAAGTAAAAGAAAAAGTAGTTATTCTATTTAATGTGGTAATCATAAACAATTTTTTAATACTTGCTCTTTATATATATATATATAATTGACTCTTAATAAAATGAAATGAAAAAGAGAAAATAATTAAGCAGTAGTAAGTTACGTTTACCTACGGAAATTGAAGAAAAAAAAAGAAAAAAAATATATTATTAAAAATATATATATTTTTTAGATCGTAAGTGTGTTTTTATTATATTAATAAGTAAGAAACAAGAAACTATATTTTTTAATTTTTTATTTTAATTTTTTTTACTACTATATCCACTATCCATATGTCACCTTGTTTTATAAAATTTCCTTGGAAACCCTTTTTTAAAAGAAATAAAAATAGTTATAAATGAATAAAGTTTTAAACATTTTAATTATAAAAGAACAACACATCCTTATCATATAAAATAAATATACTTTTGAAGGTTATAAAACAATAGCAATGAATTCAAAATAATATATACATACATGTGTATGTATATGTACCTATGTATATATAGATATATGTGCATATGTATGTAGATATGTGTAAATAAAAACATCAAATTGTATAAATTAATATATTCTATTATTACAATTATTAATCATTGAAACAAAAAATCAGAAATAATCAGAAAAAGTAAAAAAGAAAACAATAAAATATAATTGAATTATGTTTTTATTTTTTAATTTAAGAAAACTTTAAGAAAAAATGAAAAAATCAACTTGTTTGAAATAAAAAAAAAAAATAAATAAAAAATAATGAAATATAAAATAGTTTTTAAAATGCAGTTTTTTTTTTGATTGCAACACTTAAACAGATGTAGCTTAGGTTAAGTTAGAGGACGTGTACTTGTCAATAAGGACAAGTACAGTGCCCGGAGGTCGAATTGACCAATCGTACAACGTCCATAATAGAGGGTTTAAAAAGGAGAGGATGTAGTGAAGGGGAGAATGGGAGGTCGAGGAATTACACAGATAAGCAAAAAGGGGAGGGCGCGACTACACTGGTGAAGCCCTAGCGCCTCTCAACCAGCCTAAGCCACTAATGAATCTGTGGAGAGCCTTGATGTCGGCTCTCGACACAGAATTCAAAATTTCAAAGAAGACCCTGCCAAGGGTCCTCAACCTCAATCTACCATGGGCTGGGCAGTTACAGAGGAGGTGTTCGATAGTCTCCAACTCCTCCTCATCGCAACATGCCCTGCAATAGTCCGGCTGGGATCTGTTCCAGATCCGCGTCAGCGACCTAATCTCGCAGTGCCCCCAACAACCAACCTTAAGCTGGCCTTATCCAAGCCCAGCAGCCAACCTGTTCTCCTATTGTCCACAGCAGGCCATAGACATCTAGAGACAAAACAACCCGATCCGTTCCCCCAAGAGAGGCTCTTCCTCCCTGACCCATCCATTGATGAGGCCATAGAGGTGACAGACCGGGGGGTCAGGACCAACTATCAAACCGTCACCAGAAAGCACACAGATGTACATCATCTTTAAAACCGAACGTATGTAGAACTTAATATATGTATGTATGTATTTTGGCATCATAGAGGGTTGTGTAGGATTGGGTATTTATCATCTGCAAAACATCGGAAAATTTAAACATAATTTTCTATTTCTATACAATCAAAACATACGAATATATTAAATTTAAATATTATTTTTGATATTACAAAGAGCATTTTTGGACATTTGCTTCCTGGTGTAAACTCACAGCAATTGAATAAAAGCTCAGATTAGTGCAAATAGTAAAAAAAACAATCGAGAATGACAAACTTGTCCATTAAAAGTATTAAGTTATTGAAAACCACCCAACGAGCCGAAGGTTTGGTATACAAAATGAATGCAATTTTTATGCGCTCTCCAGGCGGTTTTACACAGTATGGTCGAACGTTTTGATTACGTTTCCTCAATCAGTTACGTCCTGATCGAAAATTGTTATTATTCGAAACGAAAGAAGAAGAGGAGTACGTTCAACATAACCTTTCTGGTATAAAAAAAAAATTAAAATTTAATTAAGCGCGAACAAAACAGTGTTTTAATAAATATAGGGTGGGCCATATATCAGTTTAAATTTGAATCATCGGTTATTTTGAATCTGGCAATACTTATGTCATACTATTCTGTCACAAAATTCCGTATATTATCTCCACTGAACGTAATGAATCGATTTACACTTGAGCAACGTTGGAATTTATTGACCCAAGGAGAACAGGATGGTGCCACATCTCATGCCACAATCGAAATAGTAATGGCAATTCTTAATTTCATATTTAAGACTAATTATCACAAATGAAGTTAAAACTTTTGGATTGCAAGCTTATGCTTTATAATTCTCTCTTAAAACATATGTAATGTAATGGCCTACAGTTATAAGGAACGCCAAAACAAGACCTTAGCGATGATTACGGCGGATTGGATTGGATTGTGGAAACTCGAACAAACCTGAATATCTCAACGAGCCAAAAATTAAAAGTAAAATTATGCGACGGATGACGTCTAAAGTCACCATTTAAGATTTCAATTGGGTGCGGATGACGCTTTATGTACATTTAAGTTATCATTTAACTATTCTTAAAAAATTTCATTTTTCAAATTCAAAATTGTGGAAAGAGCGTTAGTTTGGAAAACACCATCTTGAAACTTTTGAATCCATACATGAACAAATGGCATTATATGTATGTATATACACTAGAGATGAGCGATCCAGTGATTTTTGAAGAACGTTGTTCTCAGTAAACGTGATTTGTTAATCACTGTTCTTTAAAACAGAATTTTCTTTTAAAGTGAAAAATGTCAACAAAAGCAAAAGCAAGCTATATTTTTCTGACCCCAAGGTACACAAATCTATGATGGCCATTCTTAGGACAAAGAACATCCATTCCTACTCGTTTACGCCGAAGGAACTTAAACAACAATCGCTTATCCTACGGGGTCTGGCTACTGACACTGAAGTTGAGGCAATTAAAAGGGAACTCGACACTCGTGTCCCTGACACAGTCGCTTCTGTAACCAAATTTAAAACACCAAGGTCTGTTAAACAAAACGTCGACACGGGGCTCTTTCTGGTCTCCCTCCTTCCAGGGAAATCATTGAGCAATGTTTCAAATATCCATGGTCTACAAAATCAGGTAATAAGCTGGGAAAAACCAAAAAGAAAAGACAGCAATGTTCAGTGCCATAGATGTCGACGCTGGGGTCACATCTCACGCAACTGTAATTCAGCTTATAACTGCGTGAAATGTGATCAGGAACATGCTCCTGGGGAATGCCAGAGAAGCCGGGAAGACTCGTCAGACCCATATTGTTCCAATTGTGAGAAAACTGGACATCCCGCCAACTGGAGAGATTGTCCGACTTATAAAAAATATCTAACTATGAAAAAGAAGAAGATGACGAAGGTAGTGGAGGAAAAAACAATTGCATCTAAAAATGTCAACAGAGCAGTGAACATGACTATGCGCTCGCCAGGTAAAACATACGCTAGTTTCTTCCAGAATGTTCCATCTCAGCAAAATTCGCGACAACCTAAATCATCAGTGAGACTAGCCAATTACTTTTTAGACCCAGAAGAACTGTCTCTGGAACAGGAAATTAACATATTCCTAAATGAATACAGAAACATGTCAAAACCTGAAGCCAAAGCCGAATTTTTACGCCTTCTTAACAAAGTCAGAGCTCAATATGGACCATAGATCCTTGAATATATTATCTTTCAACGTACGATCTCTGATTGATAAAAGCCGCCAAATTGATTTATTTAATACACTCCATCATAACAGTATAGACATCGCATTCATTCAAGAGTGCCACCTGAGAAAAGGCAAGACAATAAAAATTGATGGTTATAGCTTCATTCAAGATAATTCTCCACTTGGTGTGGTAGTGGTTATCAGGATTACTATCCAATATAGTAAAGTTTCTATATCAAATGTAGGTATAAATACTTCACTTATACAAATAAATTCCTCATATGGCAATGCACAAAAGAAATATATACTTGGATCAATTTACATTCCTTGCAACTTTCAGCCTCAGCAGTTAGAATTGGACCTGAATACTGTCCTTCAAACCTGTTTAGGTTACGATGGCTTCATCCTTGGTGGTGACTTTAATTCAAAATGTTCATCATGGGGCGACGCAATGCAAAATTCCAACGGAAAAATTCTTAGGAAGTGGTTGGACGATAATTCATTTGAGGTTGTTCGCATCTGCGATTCCGTACCATCTTATCCAAATGGACCCTCTTTTTTGGATCACTTTCTTGTTAGCACTCGACTCATTGATGTAAATAATCGAAATTTTTCCGTCTCTTCGTTGCCAACTTTTTCAGATCATTTTCCAATCGAACTGAAATTAAAAATAAACTGCACAAACATAATACTGAATACACCACAATCATTTATATCTTATAAAAATACCAACTGGAATCAATTCAGTAGTGATCTGGAGAACTTGAGCAGAGTCATTTTGCCACCAATAAACACCAACCTGGAGAATCAAGATGTTGATGCATTGATCAAGGAGTTCAATATTGCGTTTAACAGAATTCATGATTTCCATTGCCACAGGGTGACGACCAATAACGGGAAACCCCCTCTTTCGGAGAGAACCAAAAAACTAACGCTCAAAATAAAGTACCAATGGCAAAAGGAATTGAAGAATATCTTTCACCGCACCGGAAACAGACTCAGCAGTGAGTACAAAATATTATCGAAACAAATCCAGCTCTTGAGGGTAATTATTAAAGAATCTGTTGGAATAGAATACGCGGAAAAAATTAATAATAAACTGAAAAATATTAAACCAGGACCGTCTGCATTCAAGGAAATTTATCAATTCACAGGAGGAAAGAAATCCCCTTTATATCGACAAATAAGACATAATGATAACGTTATAACGAACCCCGCAGAAATCGCAGATGAATTCCGAACCTTTTATTCGTCAATTTTCCGCCGTACGATTCCGGTGCAGCCAGTGGGCGACCTTGACTCAAGAGTATCAAGTTGTATAAATGCAATTCCAAATCATATTTTTAGCTTCGACGACAGATTTAATGCACTCTCAAACCCGGATGGATACCATTTCACCGATTCTACAAAAATTCGAAACGTAATTATAAATGTCAATAATAAAAAATCTTGCGGCGCAGATGGCATCTCTAACTATATCATCAATAGGTTTCCCCAGACGACGATTGTACTGCTTACCTGTATTATAAACCACTGCATTAACAATTGCTATTTTCCCATTGAATGGAAGTTGGCAAAAATAATTCCAATAAAGAAGAAAAACGACAGTGAAGAATTAACAGATTTTCGCCCTATATCCTTGCTTTCTAATCTCGGGAAAGTATTTGAACACATCTTGAAGGGAAAACTTGAAAATGAATTCATAATAAACCCTATATCGAATCTACAATTTGGTTTTAGACAGTTCCACTCTACACAACACGCACTATTAAAGTTTCACAACGACATATCCTCCTTGGATATAGAAAAAGCGTTTGATTCAGTATGTCATAGTGGGATTATATATAAATTAATAGATCTGGGAATTGATCCATACCTGGTTAAATTGATCCATAGTTTCCTATCCGACCGTAAATTCACTGTCCAATTGCAGAATACTTCTTCGTCATTGGGATACGTAAATAGTGGAGTCCCTCAGGGAAGCGTTCTCGCCCCATATTTGTTCAACCTATTTCTTCACGATTTTCCACATACCACACAAAACTCTAAGGCAATATTATATGCAGATGACTGCCTGATTTACGCCCACAGCGCATCGCCAGCTCAAGCTCTTCACTATGTAACAAATCATCTTGAACTGATAAATGATTTTTATAAAACTTGGGGAATTAAAATTAATGCTAATAAATCTGAAGCCATCTGCATAAGGAACGCGTCCGGAAAATGGCACCGGTTAGTAGTACCACAAAGTAAAATGTTACGCACAGTCCTTGATGGGGTAGAGATTTCATTTAAATCCACAATTAAATATCTAGGCATTACCTTTAATAAACTATTAAAGTTTAACGAATATGCACGTTCAACACTGAAGAAGGCAAAACGAATAGCTGGTATGTTTATATACTTATTTAATAGCAAACATCTACATCAAGAAACGAAATTGCTTTTATATAAGGTGACGATCAGATCTGTCCTGTTATATGGGTTCCCAATCTGGTTCACTATTTCGCCAATAGTGGCCAAAGAATTGGAAATATTTGAACGAAAGATTCTGCGGAGGTGTATCAACAAACATTACGTAAGCCACACAAGGAGATACCCAAATACTTACATATATGTATGACACTTCAGGAGTTCAAGCCTTCTGTAAATATGCACTTCATCACCAAAGGATGTTTGTTGGAAAATTGGCCACTCACGAAAACGCCCTGATGAATGAAATCCATGAGTTGGAAAAGGATATACAATGGTCAGGCTCAGCTTACCTCTCCCCTGTTGGTATACTGAACGAAAACCTGAACAACGACCCTGACCAACATAAATTGCCACAATTCTACACCAAAATAGTGCCTGGCTCCCATAGGGGCTAAAAGGAAAAATATTCAATATTACGAGCTTAGCTCACTCCGGTTTTAACTAATATAAGTTCCTGATATGTACCTAAACTTTCGTACCATATCGTTCATTTAATATTATATCTATATCTGTGATATCTACACTCAAGTATGTTGCTTCAACATTTTGAATTCTGTGGTCATAATTATTTTTGCAACAGATTTTGTTATCTCGTTTTAAGTGTTATGTATTATGTATTTTATTTTTATTTAGTTATTTATCTATTAGACAGACTCTCTTGCTCTGTCGGTAAAAGTTAAAGGTCTTGAGCAAACCTTGTTCTCATGTAATGTTATGTTATTTAACATATCCTCTTAAAGAAAAAAAAATAGCAAGTAGCGTTTTTCATAAAGCATCGCATAGTAGAATAAGACAACAATAGTTCTATGTTATACATATACATGTTAATAGTTAGTTAAGTAAACACATGTCATCGAAAAAGAAAAAAGCCTCAATAAATTTAGGCCTGGTTCATCCACAGGTTTCTGAAACATTTTTGGTTCGCACAAAATTTTTTTTGTATGGAGTTTGACGTTTCTCTCAGAGAGCGAGAGAAATTATTTTGTGCGAACAACTCTCAGTGTGAATTAAATTAATTTTAAATTTGGTCCGAACCATTTTAGAAAAGGTTGCCACACCATATGAAATTTATACAATACACCAATATTTGCAGAAGTTCATCGAAAGTCCCAGGGTCCATGCGATGAAAATTTATAAATGAATCTACGTCATTTAAACGCATTTCGGAAACTAGTGAGTGTAAATACCCAAAGACAAATAAGCCAAAGCTTCTCTTTGTTTCAAATGTTTGATTTTCGTTTTTCATAAATATATTTTGCAAGTAACTTTACTTTGGTCACTTCAATGGCGAACAGAAGTAGCAAATGATTTATACCCATCGCAGAACAAGGTGTTTTTATTCTTACCAAATAATTCACCACAAATACTGTTTATTTTTTGTTAAAACTATTAATTTTTTATTTCTTTATTTTGACACAAATATAATTAACTTTCTTAAGTTTATGCACATCTGCATTTATTTCTTTTTCAATTAAATATGGCAGCACTGTTTTTACGAAGAAAGTTTCTGAAATGAGTTAATCATGCTGCAGAAAACTTTCAGTGAACACGAAATTTCTCCGAACCAAAAATGTTTCAGAAACTTGTGGGTGAACCCGGCCTTACTTACTTACTTATTCCAAAAGAAAACAATAATGACAATAACGTATTTTATTAAGTCGTAAGAAAGATACACTTGTGGACACACAATTAAGTCACCTATGTAACATTTTTCATTTTTGTAAAAATTAAAAAATTTAAGAAATATAGAAACAAAAACAACTAATATTTATTAATTTCATATGCTTAATAATTAATTAACAACAAAAACTTAAATAGTTTTTCATTGTAAAAAATGTTTTGGTACGGAGTTGACATCAGACATAAAATTTAAGTGGACACATAATTAAGTTATCGGAAAAAAAAATATTGAAAATTTAATTTAATTGATTTATTTTTCACCCAAACTATTTTGAACCTTTAATATTTTGTGGGATACCCTTTTTGTAGTATTATTTCAGTACATCTGTGTGGCTTTGAGTTGATTAAATTGCGATACTGCTCAGGACTAATGTTATCCCATTCTACCTGGATAAGCTTCCAAAGTCCTTTTTTGCTACTAGGTTTTTTGGCTGCAACTGCTCGTTTTACAATCCCCCAAAGATTTTCAATAGGGTTCAGATTGGGACTTTGAGCTGGCCAATCAAGGACGCGTATTTTTTCCTCAGCAAACCAAGTGGATATTATCATGCTGAAATATCCACGCTAGTGGTAATTCGTCCTCATAATTTTTAGTCAAATTGTTCCGTAGGATGCTCTTATACATTTCCATCATCTAATAGTAATTCTGCCTTGCTCAAAATAAAATGAAATAAATTTGAGTATGTAACAATTTTGAAAGAACGACATTATTAGTAACTGTTATTTGGCAATTTCAATCACTGTAGTTACCAGTGAATTATCAATCACCGTGATTAAATCACAGTTTTGAAAATATCGCTCATCTCTAATATACACAGATAATTATTACAACTGTATTAAGTTGGCTTCTACATTATTGTTACACAAGGTAAGAGTTTGTGGGACAATAAGATCAAATCGGGGAGTACCGAATGTTTTAGGAAATATAAAATTGCGACATGGAGAGACACGTTACAAGCGGAGAGGTGAAATTATGATACAAGTATGCCGAAATAGCCAACTTTCCATCAAGAAACCGCACTGCATCATTGATTAAAATCAATACATGATTGGTGTCGGTCTTTCCGATCAATATCTCGCCTATAACCCCATCTTCAGAAAATATCTCAAATGGACTAAAAAGGTCTTTTTCTACCTTCTTCATTCCGCGTTTATCAAATACTGAATTCGCAATCAAAAATTAGATTTCACGATCTCATGCTGAGTTTAGCGGAAAGTTGGACAGATGAAAGCCCAGATATATCACATTCTAATAAAACAACCAATGAGCCCTCAACTACTACACGAATGCCCCGTTTTGACTCAACAAAAGGGTTATCAAGAAGTATAAAACATCATGAATTAGTGAAAATTTTGAGCAAGGGTAAGACTGTAAAGAAAAGATGTCGTGTATATTATTCACACAAAATACGTCGAGATACGTCATATATGTGTAGGAGCTGTAAAGTTCCCCTACATATTGAAAACTGTTTGCAAGCGTACCATACAAAAAAAGGAATATTTTATAATGAAATTTGAATATGACTGAAAAATATGCATATAATTACAATAAATAACAAAAATATTTAGAAGTATAATTTCAAACCCTCATTTAAAATTAAATTTTTTTTTATTTCATTTTATTGTATATGATTAATATATTAATATATTAATATATTATTAAATATATATGATTAATAAACTTCAAAATAAAATAGTTAATGAAATGATTTTAGAATAATTTAACCACACCATTTTTTACAATTTAATATAGTTCTTGTTATTAGTTTCTTATGAATGCGTATCCTTGAAGTGTTAGATGATGCAATTTCCAATATTAAAAACAGTAACACGATGATCTTTTTGATCTTAATTGCTCTCATTTTCTTGGATATTTTTGTATCAAAGGTCTGTGATAAACTAAATGTGAACGACAACATTACTGATATATCGATCGACAAAAGCTTCATACATATATACATATGTACATATGAACATATGTATGACTAAATATAATTAATCAGACTATATTTCACGAGACGAAATGATGATACTAATAATAACTGATTTGAATAATCAGTTATAAAAATATAAAAATTATTGTATTTCCCCGGAGTAATTTTAGATTTATAAAAAAGAAATCATGTTACAATGAAAAACGACAATAAATAAAGACATCTTTCCGTATTCGTATTTTGAATTATTTTAAAATTTTTTAATTACATTAACCTGTACTTATGTGTACACGTATGTGCACTTTACGTTTTGCATATTTTTAACGTGTACTGATATTGACCTCAATATGGCATCAGTTTACATACATAACATAATTGGTCATTACAACCATTCAGTTAGGATTACGACCTAGCTTCTCACACCACTTATGTTGTATGTGTTAATGTTATCCATAAGTGACGGGACCTACAGTATAAAGTCGACCCCGGATGACAGATTTATTTGAGAAACTTTTCATGGCAATTTTTATTTACTCTCAGAGTTTTTGACATGAAATCTGCTGAAGAAATATTTTTCATATTTCGGTTTGATTGAGACGTCAGCGCTGAGTGGCCTCACGTCCAATAAGCCAGGACACTACCTACTAGACTACGACGACTTCAAATTAGTAGGGAATTAATCTTCACGTGGGAAACTTCCCAAAGCAATAAACTTAGATTTAAGACTACAGGAATAATATAGCGAATGATACTGGATGTTATTATAATATAATTTCAAATTATATTTATTATTATATATATATACAGTGGACAGCAAAAGTCTTAGTATTCCAATATATTTTGACAATTTCATGAATTTTAACCAACAGTTTGTATAAAAAATTAAGGTTTTTATATTTATTTTATTAACTTATTTCTGTTTTATTATAAAACAAACAATATTTCAATATTTTTCATAGAACAAGAGAAAAATAAGGAAATGTTTCAGTTGACTCCATAGGTACCCCCAAGGAGAACCCTGAGTAAATTTAAAATTCAAAGACCTCATATATGAAAATATTATCCCTTGTATTTAGTAGAATATCCCTTAAGGTCAAGCATTCCATTTAATCAATTTGGAATTGAATGTACAAGTTTTGTTTAATGTTTTCTGGTGGCACCGCGAGCAAGTTATTCGGTTAGCTTTTGTTTGAGGCTTAGCGATTACGTAACCGTTTTTTGAAATGATCTCCTAAATACTCTCTTGAAGTCCTATCGGGACTTTGTGCAAGAGTATTAAGCCTGTGGGGACTATTTTTGTCAAAATATATTGGAGTACTAAGACTTTTCCTGTCCACTGTATATTATTTATCAAGCTGTGTAACTTAGACCTTACTCGCGGTGTAGTGTAACAGACCATGCTCTCTGGGTGTTATCGAATCTACGACCCTAACGCGAATAGGGTCGCACACTACCCACTAGATTGCCAGGACATGCGTACCTCAGAACTGAAAAATAATTTTAATTAAATATTAACTGATCTTAATTTGAAAATGGATTGTTTTTAGAAATTTTCTTATCCGTTGATGAGAAAAGTATAATAATATAAACGTTGCAAACAATCCATTAGACGGTCTGATTTTAGATATCATGATCTATGTTGATACATTAACTCAGAATATTGTAAAGAATTTTGGAGTAGATATTGTTGGAATTCTGTTGTAGCACAATTAATTTCAGATACTATGTTAATGAAGTCGCCGTAGTCTAGTAGGTAGTGTCTTGTCTTATTAGACGTGAGGTCACGGTTCAAACCCCCAGGTCAAACATTCCAGCAAAAAAAAATATGAAAAGTTATTTCTTCGGCGACTTACTCTTAGATGATATCTGGTAAAAATTCGGAGAGTAAATAAAATGGTATATTTCTCAAAAATCTGTCGTTCGTCATGGATAAAATCAACACATACAACATGAGTGGTGTGAGAAGCTGGTCGTTATCCTGCCAATACAATCATCTGTCATCTGCCAATACAATACTTGACTATAGTGGCGCAAAATTTACAAAGCTTTAAATAAATAACTAAATAAACTTGTCTGTTGCTCTGGCACAATCGTCAGAGACTCTTTGGTTGTGGAAGTCTTTCTATATTCCTGCTTTATGGGAACTTATACGAAATATGTGGTTTCTAACAATGAGGAATGCTTATCTATTCTGCTATGATTAGAACAGAAAAACAAGATCAGGCTGCTGATAAGTATTTAAAAGACTGACGGAACTATTATCAGACTATTCGAGAAAATTTAACGATTTACTATTTTTTATCTTCGGCCTATTCAATGAAGTCTGAATACCTGCTTATCCGGCCTGAAAGTTGCTAATCCTTAAATTAATTAAGAAAAATGAAAAATAATCGTGTGTATTGTACAATATTTTTTATTTTTATGAAAATAAAACTTAAAATTAAAAACACTTTGTTTTTATTTGCCACAAGACCATTTTCCACAATTTAAACGAGTGTTCGAAATACGATTTCGACGTGGTATTTTTGTTGGTGGTACATTTACAGTGAACCCATTCGATAATCCAAGTAAAGTCATTATTATTAACAATAATAATGAAACGAATTTAAAATAATACATTTTATTTTTATTAACTTTATAAACAGCACTGCTAAGAATCAGTTCAAAATATAGACTGACTTGTGGATTGAAAATGATAAGAAATAATAATTATTAAACATTGAAATAAATATGTTTATTTATTTTACTTTTAATACCATACACGAGTTCATTAGGGACATAAATGAATTTAATTTAAAATATTTGCAAAACCTTTAAATATAATTGTTGAGAATAAATTGAACAAAACTATCAAATGTAGATTTATTAAAACTAGAAATCATAGAATTAAATATGATATTAATTTGTCAAAATTCGAAAACTTGTTGCATGAAACATATTTTCCACTAAATCTTTAATGACCTCAAATTTTGTCTGGAATATGATTAATTTGCAAGTCGCCGTAGTCTAGTAGGTAGTGTGTTGGCTTATTAGACATGAGGCCTCGGTTCAAACCCCAGGTCAGACATCACCAACAAAACGAAATGTTTAAAATATATATCTTCGGCCACTTCTTCTCAGCAGATTTCTGGCAAAAACTCTGAGTGTCAATAAAAATTGCAACGAAAAGTTTCTCAAATTTCTGACTTTCAGAGTCGACTTTAAACTGTAGATCCCGCTATTAATGTATAATATTAACACACACAACATAAGTGATGTGAGAAGCTAGGTCGGAATCCTAACTGAACGGCTGAAATGACCAATTATGTATATGAACTAATTATCACAAATGAAGTTTAAACTTTTTGCAATACATTCGCTTAGTAATAGAAAGCCATTTCTGGGACTGGATTGCGAGCTCATTTATATAATTCTCTTATAAAATCTATATAATATAATAGCTTACAGTTATAAGACCTTACGAATGGTTACAGCAGAATCTTGGATTATGGAAACTCGAACATATCTGAAGATCTCGACGAGCCAAAAATTCAAACTAAAATTATACAAAATCAAAAAAATTGAAGATGCGCTTGCATTCTACCTAAATTTTGTGATTTGTAACGTTTTCAACCTTCTGTAGTCATACTCATCTGAGCGTAAAAAATATGAAATAAAATTATTTTTTTTTATATTCTTTTTAAAAACAGAATAATAATTCGACTTGAAATTAAAGTTTTTTCTGCAATTTCTTTTTTATTGTATATGATTAATGTACTTCAAATTAAAATAGTTAATGAAACGTTTTTAGGATTATTTAACCGCACCATTTTTTACAATTTGATCTCGTTTTTGTTATTTGTTGCGTATGATATTTGTTGGGTATCCTTGAGGAATTAGAGGTTGTAAATTCCAATATTAAAAACAGTAACACGATGATCTCTTTGATCTTAATTGCTCTCATTTTCTTGGGTATTTTTGTATCAATGGTCGGTGATAAACTAAATGTAAATAACAAGATTACATTACAATTACAACCAGCTGATATATACGACAACAGCTGCATACATACGTATGTATGTATGTATAGATTCCTAAGTTATATTTAAAGCATTTTAACATACAAGCAAAGAACTTATCGAACTTAAAAATAAAGTTTTGCAATACATTTTCTGGTTATACTTGTACAATTCTAAGTTGTACGACATTTTGAGTTGTAGGATTTGAAAATTATGCAGGAACTCTTAAGTTGAGAATTTGAATTTTTTGTAATTAAGATTTCATGAGACGAAATGATGATACTAATAATAAATGATTTGAATAATCAGTTATAAAAATATACAAATTATTGTATTTCCCCGGAGTAATTTTAGATTTATAAAAAAGAAATCATGTTACAGTGAAAAACGACAATAAATAAAGAAATCTTTCCGTATTCGTAGTTTTTTTTATTACATTAACCTGCACTTATGTATATACATATGTATGCATGTATGTATATGCACTTTATGTTGTGCATATTTTTAACGTGTACTGATATTGATCTCAAGTGCTGGCAGCTTTTTGTCTTCCTTATAATATTTAGCTCCAATAAATACTAATAGATGGCATCAGTTTGTTTTGCTTAAATATTATCGTTCAAGGGTTAGAGTTATAAGTTGGACGCATAAGTTTTGTAGTTTTCTAAAATAGTTTGATCGTTTGAATAAGTAATTTTTTATTTTGGTGTTGAATTTTTTGATGATTCTTGGTAGACATTTATAAATTTATTACAATACAATTACAAATTATATTTAACTAATACAAGCTGCGTAACTTAGACCTTCTGCTCGGTGTAGTGTAACAGGCCATACTCTCTGGGTGTTATTGAAGCTACGACCCTAACTCGACATGTGTACATCAAATTTAAAAATTAATTTTACATAAATATTAACTGTTCTTAATTTTAAAATGGATGATTCGTACAGATCGCGGATATTATCAATCATGAATGAATGATTTCGATTAGTCTGTAATTGACCATTATTAAGTTTACTTGTTTCTAGATATCGCCTTGTCAATTGATGCGAAAAGTATAACATTTTCTGGATATTGCGATTAATCCATTACGACTGTAGTACGACCTGTCACTGATAGATAAAATCAACACATACGATATGAGTGCTGTGAGAAGCTGGTCGTAATCCTGCCAATAATATACTTGACTACAGTAGCACAAAATTTACAAAACATCAAATAAATACTTAAATAAACTTGTCTGTTGCTATGGCACAATCATCAGAGAGAATTTGGTTGTGGAAGTTTAATCCTTCCCTGCTTTATGGGGAATTATGTGAAATAATGGGTGAGTTTTTAAGAGCTATAGGAAAATTTTTCAAAAAAAAATACATACAGTTCAGAAAAATGCATGAAAACTTTATTTAAATCGATAGCACGGTCCATATAATTTAATGTTTGAAGATTATTTCATGCAAATGTTGACTGCGACTGCGCCTCAAATGGTCCATCCGCTTAGTCCAATTTTGGCATACTCTTTCCAACATTTCGGCCGGTATCTCACGAATAAATGCTTCAATATTGTTTTCCAATGCGTCAATTGAAGCGGGCTTGTCTGTATAGACATGAGCTTTAACATAGCCCCACAAAAATAGTCTAAATGCGTTAAATCCATGATCTAGGCGGCCAATTGACCGGTCCCAAACGTGAAATAAAATGTTCACCAAACTCGCCTCTCAATAAGACCATTGTTACGCGTACTGTGTGGCATGTGGCACCGTCTTGTTGAAACCACATGTCATGCTCTTGCTCTTGCATTTTGGGCAAAAAAAGTTGGATATCATCTCACGGTAGCGCTCACCATTCACAGTTACGTTATGATTCGCAGCATCTTTGAAGAAGTGCGGTCCAATGATGCCACCAGCCCACAAACTGCACCAAACTGTGACTTTTTCTGGATGCATTGGTAGCTTTTGCAATGCTTCTGGCTGATTTTCACTCCAAAATCGACAATTCTGCTTATTTACGTATCCATTGAGCCAAAAATGAGCCTCGTCGCTGAACACAATTTTTCGATAAAGAAGTGGATCTTCGGCCAACTTTCCAAGAGCCCATTCACTAAAAATTCTGCGTTGCGGTAGGTCGTTCGGCTTCAATTCTTGCACCAGCTGTATTTTGAAAGGCTTCACACCTAAATCTTCCGCAAAATTTTCCACGTTGTTGAGTAACAGAGGCCCAATTGCTGCGAACGGCGACGAATCGATAATTGATGGTCATCATTAACACTGGCCGATACAGCTGCGATATTTTCTTCAGTTCGCACTCTACGTAAGCGTGTTGGTGGTTTAATGTCCAACAATGTAAATTTGGTGCGAAATGTAGTCACAATAGCCCGAATAGCCGCTTCAGTGGGTCGATTAAACTGACCATAAAATTAAAGAAGCGCGCGATGAACTTTCTTAACAGAGCACGCATTTTGATAATAAAATTCAATGATTTGCAAGCGTTGTTCGTTTGTAAGACGATTCATGGTTAAATTATAGACCAAACTGAAGATGTTTGACAGCGAAATAAAACACGAAACGTGCGTGAGCTGTTTAAACCAGTGTTGCCAAAAAGATAATAGCTAAAAAATCACCCGTTATGTGGTTTCTAACAATGAAAAATGCTTATCTATTTTGCTATGGTTTGAACAGAAAACAAGATCAGGTTGCTGATAAGTATTTAAAAGACTGACGCAACTATTGTCAGACTATTCGAAAAAATTTAACGATTTACTAATTTTTATCTTCGGTCTATTCAATGAAGTCTGAATATCTGCTTATCCGGCCTGCAAGTTGCTAATCCTTAAATTAATTAACAAAAATGAAAAACAGTCGTGTGTATTGTACAATATTTTTTATTTTTATGAAGATAAAACTTAAAATTAAAAACACTTTGTTCTATTTGCCACAGGACCATTTTCCACAATTTAAACGAGTGTTCGAAATACGATTCTGAATTCGTGTTGTTGGTGGTGGTGTTAAATTTACAGTGAACCCAATCGATAATCCAAGTAAAGTCATTATTATTAATAATAATAATGAAACGAATTTAAAATAATACATTTTATTTTTATTAACTTTATAAACAGCACTGCTAAGAATCAGTTCAAAATATAGACTGAATTGTGGATTGAAAATGATAAGAAATAATAATTATTAAACATTGAAATAAATATGTTTATTTATTTTACTTTTAATACCATACACGAGTTCATTAGGGACATAAATGAATTTAATTTAAAATATTTGCAAAACCTTTAAATATAATTGTTGGGAATAAATTGAACAAAACTATCAATTGTAGATTTATGAAAACTAGAAATCATAGAATTAAATATGACATTAATTTGTCAAAATTCGAAAACTTGTTGCATGAGACATTTTTTCCATTAAATCTTTAATGACCTCAAATTTTGTCTGCAGTCTAGTAGGTAGTGTGTTGGCTTATTAGACATGAGGCCTCGGTTCAAACCCCAGGTCAGACATCACCAACAAAACGAAATGTTTAAAATATATATCTTCGGCGACTTCTTTTCAGCAGATTTCTGGCAAAAACACTGCATGTAAATAAAATTGCCATGAAAAGTTTCTCAAATTTTTGTCTTTCGGAGTCGATTTTAAACTGTAGATCCCGCCATTAATATATAAAAGTAACACACACAACATAAGTGATGTGAGAAGCTAGGTCGGAATCCTAACTCAAGGGCTGAAACGACCAATTATGTATATGAACTAATTATCACAAATTAAGTTTAAACTTTTTGAAATACATTCGCTTAGTAATAGAAAGCCATTCCTGGAACTGGATTTGCGAGCTCATTCTATATAATTCTCTTATAAAATCTATATAATATAATGGCTTACAGTTATAAGACCTTACGAATGGTTACAGCAGAGTCTTGGATTATGCAAGCGCGAACATATCTGAAGATCTCGACGAGCCAAAAATTCAAACTAAAATTATACAAAATCAAAAAAATTTAAGATGCGCTTGTATTCCACCTAAATCTTGTAATTCATAACGTTTTCAACCTTCTGTGGTCATAGTCATCTGAATGTAAAAAATATGTAATAAAATAATTTTTTTTTATTTTCTTTTTAAGAACAAATAAATAATAAATAAATAATAAATAGGCTGTACAATTTAAAAAAGTGTTTTTTTTATTTTTTTTCCTACAAATAATAATTGCAGAAATTATACTCAGCTTATCTATCACAAACATTAATTTCAATGCGATAAACCATAATGAAAATTCACTGTGCGACAGAAATATAAGGACACCGTATTTGCTTTTCAAAATAGATAGGAAAAAATTATAATGTAATAAATATTTAAGTTCTAATAATGTTAAATGGTTAATACGTTATGGACATTTCGGTGTTGTTTAAAACTGGTTGACAATATCTAAGTATATCGCCAATAAGAATTTGGCGTATCGGATCCGGTATATCATACCATGCAGCCTGAAGTTTTCGTACATATATCTGCACAGATGCATAATAATGTAATCTTATAATCGAAGTATTCGGTTGGCGTTCTGAATATCAGATGGTATTGCTAAGTCGAATATTCAATTCTGAAGCCAAATACTACCGCTGCTATGGCACTATTTTTCTCTGCCTCTCCGTATACCACAGAAATATGCTCCTTTCGAAAGAGTATGTAGCTTACCAATTGCTTCAATCACTTTTATTACTTAGGTTAGGTTAGGTTAGAGGACGTGTACTTGTCAATTAAGACAAGTACAGTACCCGGAGGTCGAATTAACCCATTGTACAACGTCCTAGTTTCTCATACCACTTATGTTGTGTGTGTTAATTTTATACATGAATGGCAGGACCAACAGTTTAAAGTCGACTCCGAACGACAGATTTTTGAGAAACCTTGTCATGGCAATTTTATTTACTCTCAGAGTTTTTGTCAGAAATCTGCTGAGAGGAAGTCGTCGAAAAAATACTTTTTTGTATTTTGTTTTGATGTCTGGCCTGGGGCTCGAACCCTGGCTTTTCGTCTAATAAGCCAACACACTACCTACTAGACTAAAATTATTACTTAGTCTCTTTGCATATCGTATCGCTACATTACGATTTTTTTTAAATCTGTGTGGTATACTTAATTTACCATGAAGAGTAAGTCCTCCACGTACAGTTTAATGTCCAGAAGTATGTCTATTATTTTACCACTATTTTCCTTGAGATTATCTCACATAAAAGTCGAATATTATTCCACTTACGAAGTTTCCCACTCCTAGTAAATAGCATTACTGTGGCCTTAAAGTGTTAATTCTTAATCTCGATAACATGCGCTAACATAAAGGTTCCTTTCAGACTTGTCACTTGTCTGTGTATAACATTATGCTCGCCTCAGCTAATTTCATTAAGATTTCAACCACAATCAGATTTCACATTAATGGTGAAAAAAACCTTTTCTTGTGGTCAACGCTTTGCAGTTGTTCTTGTAGTTGGTATAATTTCTACTTCTTGAAATAGAAAGTCATTTTGGTCAGGACTACGTACATACTTACTTCTTCACTGTATGTCTTCAACAACGCTCGCAAATCATTGAATTTTATTGCCACCTAGGGCTGATTACCAATTTGATTTGGTTTCAATAAAACGGCGCCGTATTCCTCTAGATTAGCGTATTGAGTGGTGAGTTTAGTGAGCAATTAATCTTACTTATTTGAGAGTTCGAGATAGTGCGACTTGGTGGATCACCTACAATATAGCTCTAGGTATAATTCACATTAATTTATTGCTCAAAAAAATTTTTCATTCAGTTTTGCAAATTATCTGCATTTTTTGACAATTTTTAAAACCCAAACGGTGAAAGGATTACCCATTATATTTAGGAACATCTGCTTGTAGTTTTTTATACGAGATTGTTTCTATTTTATTTAATTATTTATTTATTATTTAGTGAATCTTCTATAAGTTTACCTAAGGATTCAAATTCTAACAATAATGTAATTGTAAATTTAAGTGTAGCTATGATAAGAAATCTTGTGTGAAAATGTGATAAAATTACGCATTCACAATTTCGATAATTACTTTTGGTTTTCATGTAGTCTAGTAGATAGTATGTTTTCTTAATAGACGTGAGGCCACGATTCAAACCCCAGGTCAGACATCAAAATGAAAAATATTTCTTCGACGACTTTCTCTCAGCAGATTTCTGGCAAAAACTCTGATAGTAAATAAAATTGCCATGACAAAGTTTCTCAAAAATCTGTCGTTCGGAATCGACTTTAAAACTTTAGGTCCCACCGCTCATGTATAAAATTAACACACACAACATAATTGGTGTGAGAAACTAAGTCGTAATCCTGACTGAAGGGTTGTAATGACTAGTTATGTATGTATATCAGAGGTCAGCAATGAGTATTCAAAATGATGAGTAGACTCGAATCATACTTATAATTTCTGATACTTATACGCATTCATACTTATTTAAATGTCATACCCATCCTACTCATACTCAAAGTTTGAAATACTCATGGTACTCGTACTTAACAATACGCACGATGTTATTGATTTGGACTCTCCACTACTCATCGCATACACGAATCACAAAATAAGTATGATTCGCGTACTAACACTACAATACTCACATGAAGGTTGTGTGTTTGCTCTCCTTGCTGTCTTTGTCTTTTTTGTTTATGTGTCTTTCTTCTTTCTTTGTAAATGCAACAACAACTAAGACTGTAAATTTTGATGAATGATTCGAATCACTCGAATCATTTATAAGTATTATAGGCATTTTTCTAAAGTTATGAATCTGAATGAGTAGGCGTATGAATCAAACATAGTTCGAATGTTGTGAGTTTGATGTCACCGTTGTACTCATACTCATTGCAACTTATACTTATAAATCAATGGTGTAGTGAATACGAATGAATCAGAGTAGTTGGATTTCAATACTGTTGACTCACTCATACTCAAAATTGCATGAGTGCTGATGAGTAGCGAAAAAGCGATTCATTGCTGATCTCTGATGTATATACATATTTATGTAAGTGAGAACCAAAATTCTGGTTTTGTTCGACAAGTCACTTTTCATTATTATTTTAACACGTTGACTGCCGACTACGTTCCCTTCTAGGAAGCCAACTACGAGTTACCTCGTACTCACTAAACCAATTTCTGCCATAAAAAAACATCATTTTTGCTTTTTGTGACAAGCTAGATCGTATTCTTACCTGAAGAACTGAAATGACCAATTATGTATGTAAGCTAATCACAAATCACAAATGATCAATATTTGTTTTTCTGCAAATTCTTTTTTATTGTATATGATTAATGTACTTCAAAATAAAATAATTAAATGATTTTACATTAATCTATCCACACCATTTTTTACAATTTTTTCTCGTTCTTGTTATTTGTGTTTTACGGTTGGGTATCATTGCAGAGCTGGAGGTTGTAATTTCCAATATTAAAAACAGTAAGACGAAGATCTTCTTCATTTTCTTGGATATTTTTGTATCAATGGTCGGTGATAAACTAAATGTAAATGACAAGAATACATTACAATTATAACCAACTGATCTCTACGACAACAGCTTCATACATACATATGTATGTATGACTAAATATAATTAATCAGACTATATATTGTCATATGAAATCCAAAGCTTCCTAAGTTATATTTAAATCATATTAACATACAAGCAAACAACTTATCGAACTTAAAAATAAAGTTTTGCCATACAATTTCAGTTCATACTTGTACAATTCTAAGTTGTAGGATATTTTGAGTTGTAGGACTTCCTCTTAGCAGATATCTGGCAAAAACTCGGAGGGTAAATAAAATGAAATGTTTCTCAAAAATCTGTCGTTCGGAGTTGACTTTAAACTATAGGTCGCGTCACACATGGATAAAATTAACACACAAACATGAGTGGTGTGAGAAGATAGGTCGTAATATTGCCAATATAATACTTGATTACAGTGGCGCAAAATTTACAAAGCTTTAAATAAATAACTAAATAAACTTGTCTGTTGCTCTGGCACAATCGTCAGAGGCTCTTTGGTTGTGGAAGTTTTTCTTTATCCCTGCTTTATGAGGACTTATGCGAAATATGTGGTTTCTGACAATGAAAAATGCTTATCTATTCTGCTATGGTTTGAACAGAAAACAAGATCAGGCTGCTGATAAGTATTTAAAAGACTGACGCAACTATTATCAGACTATTCGAGAAAATTTAATGATTTACTATTTTTTATCTTCGGCCTATTCAATGAAGTCTGAATACCTGCTTATCCGGCCTGTAAGTTGCTAATCCTTAAATTAACTAACAAAAATGAAAAAACAGTCGAGTGTATTGTATTATATTTTTTTATTTTTTATCAAAATAAAACTTAGAATGAAAAACACTTTGTTTTTATTTGCCACAAGACCATTTTCTACAATTTAAACGAAATTTGATCGCAATACGATCTCGCGTGTTATATTTCTTGGCGTTAGTGGTACATTGAAAATGTACCCAATCGATAATCCAAGTAAAGTCATTATTATTAATAATAATAATGAAACGAATTTAAAATAATACATTTTATTTTTAATAATTTTATAAACAGCACTGCTAAGAATGAGTTCAAAATATAGACTCAATTGTAGATTGATACTGGCTGTAATTTATAAAATGATAAGAAATAACAATTACACTATGCAACAAATTAAAAAAAATGAAATACATCCAGCCAGAATTTTATTGAGTAGAACTCAAAAATATTTTTTTTGTAATTCTTTAATCCTCCAAACTTCTTTTGTTTGACAAAAACTGTTTTTTTAACTTTACGCACAAATTTATTGATTACATAAACATTTCTGAACCAATGTCACAAATTTAAACTTTCTTAGAAAGGGGAGGGATGGGGCCTTAAAAACGGTATAAAAGCTTAATATTCTAATTAAAAAAATCAAAAATTACCGCAGTTATTATTTAAAGAGTGAAACTGTCGAGTTATATTTTTCATATATATTTTTTCAAATGAACTTTTAGTTAAAAAATGTTCACAATTTTGATGGATCTTAATCGTTTATTGAAAAATGTGTCAATTCCACGTTTAGGCGACCACTAGAAGTTGATCAATGTTTGCGTAAAGCGAAATAAAAATCTTTGCAAAAAACATAAATATTAGCCGCCCAAACATGAAATTGACGCATTTTGCGGTAAACAATCAAGTTCCATCAAAAATTATGAAAACTTTTAAACTGAATGTTCATTTGATAAGATGACATATAGTGAGCGTCAAAAGTGAGTAAACTCCATGGAAATAATTCACTTTCTTAGTATTATCGAGAAAAGTAAATGAGAATAGTCGAATAAATTTCCAAAAATAAAAACGTTTATCTGTTACTTATAGAATGTTAAACCAAAAACAACAATTCATGATAAAGGAACTTTGTTTATACTTAAGAACATAATAGAAAATTTAAAATTATAGTGGGTGTTGACTCACTTATGGCGCTCACTGTATATAAAAAATATAACACGACTGTTATACTAGTTAAATAATAACTACGGTAATTTTTATTCGATGTTATCAAACGAAGTGTCAATATCTTCACAAGATAATGCACTTTCAGAATGTCACCACTTATTTCATATTTTTTAATAAAATTTTGCAATTAAGAAGGCTAAACTTTAAAAAATAAGAAAAAAATTGTTTTTTCCAACTTTACCCGATCGAAACTCATAACATGTAAGTTAGACCAAAATGTTTAGGTATACCGTTTTAAAGGCTAATCTCTTCCCTTTCTAAAAAACTTTGGATTTTGAAAATAGGTTAAAAAATATTCGGGTAAACAATAATTTTGTGTGAAAAGATTAAAAATACCGGTTTTGTCAAATAAATGAAGTTTGGAGAGTTCGATAAATATAAAAAAAATAATATTTTTGAGTTCTACTCAACAAAACTCACAACATTAGCTGGATGTATTTTCACTGTCGCACCGTGTAATTATTAAACATTGAAACAAATATATTGATTTATTTTACTTTTAACAACATACACGAGTTCATTAGGGGCATTAATGAAATAGCAACACATTTCGCTTGTTTATTCAGAATTTAATTTAAAATATTTGCAAAAAAAAAACCTTTAAATATAATTGTTGGGAATAAATTGAACAAAACTATCAATGATAGATTTAATTCGTACAGGCCCTGCAAATTTTTTTCTCTGGTGCATGAGATTTAGCGCACATTCAGTCCGTTATATAATAATTCATTAAATTAATAATGAAGTAAGTATTGTATACATATATTCATAATTGATCTCAACGTTATAAAGGAGGCAGTATAAGAAGGCTAATGAAATACTTGGGCAATTCACACAAGCCCTTGTATTGTTGTATTGAGTGTATTGTTAGACGAATATACAATAGTATATGCTTGTTGTTAATAATTTTCATATAAAAATCCGATACAGTTTATGTAAATGCCAGTAACTAAGAAGAAGAAAAAATTACAAAATATCTTCTATGTAACTTGAGTCAACAATTAACATATCAAAATTATATTGTTTTGGATCGGTCCATTGAGACAATATACCTTATTGTATTTTGTAAATATACGATTTACATTCCATTGGGATAGTGATACACCTAATATTTCAATAGCGAACTTGAAAGAACTTGCTTCAGTTTTTTAAGAAAGTTAAAAGTGTAAATAGATTCAATTATTACTGGTGTCTATTTTCCTAGTTCCAATATAATGTAGTGATTGAGTAGGGTCAATACCCTGAGTGTCGGTTGTATAAAAAACTCTGCCAATTTTTGCCTAATATGTCCTTGTTGTGGTAAAGTCATTCACTTAAAACTTGAACATTAAAAAATAAATGCAATTAATAAACGCAATTAATTCCATTTAAAATAGTATTTTTGTTTTGGTTTTTAAGGTCACATACACGAGTATTACAATTTAGAATTAATATGAATTTTATTTGATAACCTATTCTCAATTCAGGTGATTTTTTTAGAACTATGACCTCAAAGTTTTGTTTTCCTTTTACAATTAATTCTTGGAATATAAAATTAAGAAAAAAAATTACGTATTAAAATTGAATGAAAGTTTGTTTAGAAATTGTTTTCCAAATGAATTCGAAATCGGTAGTTGATGTTTGCTTAAAGTACTGAGAGCAGAAATGGGAATGATATTTGTAATGTTTAGATACGATAGATTTCACTTCATTGCTTACATTTAAAAAAGTTGTTTATTATAAGGAGTTATTTTTATAATTTATTTATAATTTAAATATATTTCTATTACAATGACCGAAGTGACTAAGGCTTTATGCTCTGCGTAATGCAGTCGAAGTCGCCGTAGTCTAGTAGGTAGAGTGTTGGTTCGAGTTCCAGGTCAGACAACAAAACAAAATACAAAAAGTATTTCTTCGGCGACTTCCTCTCAGCAGATTCCTGGCAAAAACTCTGAGTAAATAAAATTGCCATGAAAAGTTTCGACTTTAAACTGTAGGTCCCTCCACTCATGTATAAAATTAATACACACAACATAAGTGGTGTGAGAAACTAGGTCGTAATCCTGACTGAAGGGTTGTAATGACCAATTATGTATGTATGTTATGTATGTAATGCAGTAGACTAGCGTAAATGGTAAGAATTGAACTTACAACCCTAATTCTGTAAGACTAATAGTGGAATATGAGTAGTATGAGTATTATATTAAAATAATTGTGAATGAGTATACGTATCAAAAATTATAAGTATTATTCTAGTCATCTTTTTGTATACTCATTGCTTATCTCTGGTGCTGACCATATTTTCTGCAAAATCTAATTGAGTAAATGTGAAGTCCTAGAAAATAGCAACACAACTAACACTTCTTAAACATTTATTTTTGAGTTGGAGATAATCAAGCAACGATTTCCTTCCATTGTTTACACATTATCTTTTCATTAAATTTTATTTCACTAATCATTGCCTTTCTCTCAATATAGAAACGAATTGCATTTCTGAACTGAAACCGAAGTATTTACTTACTTCTGTTTTCGTATATGTACTTCAGTTTAAGTTCAGTTCTTGCCGACGAAATATTCAAACACAATAGAAATTCATTTAATAATTAATTTATTATTAAATTCATATTAATTTATAAATTAATTCAATACAATAATTTTTCATTTATCCACATGTGTGTTTGTTACAATTTTTCCTTATTCTGGTAACTCTTATTTGAATACCAACACCTGCCCAAGCCGACATTATGAACGTTAATATTAAAATTATTCTCAATAATTTTACGAACATCATTTCGAAACTGATCATTAAATAAAACTGAATGAAGATTATAAAATACTTGATGTGATCAGAAAATAAACATAATTATAATCTTGAGAACATAACATACATACATACATATTCACATATATGTACATATGTTTCAAAGTGTTGATTCATTTAGTTAAAAAAAAAATGTACATAATGACTAGTTAAAGTGGTACTAGGTTGTATTAGACTAAATTGTGCGAGATTATTTCATTGCAGGCTAAAGTAAAATAATAAAATTTAACAAAGGCTAGGTAATCTTTTCAGTTTTTCAGTTCAATCAAGGAATATTTAATAAGGTGAGCTTATTTTAAAAACGAATACAACAGTGTAAAAACACTTTAACTACGTACATAATTGGTCATTACAACCCGTCAGAATTACGACCTAGTTTCTCACACCACTTATGTTGTGTGTGTTAATTTTTTATACATGATTGGCGGGACCTACAGTTTAAAGTCGACACCGAACGACAAATTTTTGGGGAAATTTTCATGGCAATTTTATTTACTCTCATAGTTTTTGCCAGAAATCTGCTGAGAGGAAGTTACCGAAGAAATATTTTTTTTTATATTTTCGTTTTTTGATGTTTGACCTTGGGTTTGAACCCTGGCCTTATGTGTATTAAGCCAACATATTAGCTACTAGTCTACGGCGACGGCCCCTTCTGATATGCTACACTACACCGATAGTAAGGTCTGTGTTATTCAGTTTGTAATAATTAGAATATAATATTGAAGATGAGTTGGAATAAAGTTAGTCCTTACATATGATAGTAAATTTAAACTACATGGATCAGATGAAAAGCAGTGCGTTTGGCGTAAGCTAAATACTGAGTTTTTGCGTAACAATATTCAGGCTATTTTGAAGTATTGGGAGCGTCGGTACTGGTGTGTGGATGTGTTCGCAGTGCAGGAGAAAGATATACTCATTATATAGACAGTAAAATGGATGCATTCCAATATTTGAGCATTTTAAAACAATATCTGAAGCAAAGTCCTGATAATTTAAATACATTAGACACATTTGCTTCCACCAGGACAACGATCCTAAGCACATTGCGAAGCTATAGCTTATCCATAATTGTTCAAAACTACTCCAAATACCGGCACAGGCCCCTGATCACAACATTATTGAGCATGTTTGGCAAAAACTCGCCCGTAAGCTCTATAAATCCAGTATCAGCACAGCAAAGCAGTTAAAACAAGGTATTAATAGAGAATGGAATAACATAACCCCGGAATTTTACTTCAGTCTCGTGCAGTCGATGCCTTGACGTTTGGAAGCAGTATTAAAAGTTTTAGTCGTAAGTGTTAAAACGGTGCCTTTTATTTGACTGTCCAACTATGCGTTTGACATGAAATCGTTAATATTATGTATTTTCCTTTTTTGTTTTAAAAATATTAAAAACAAAATAATACTAAGTATTACACATTGTTTAAAAGCCTTTTAATTATCTATAAATCCACATAATCTTTTTTGAAATATTTCCATTGAAGAGGACAAATCGGCATTTGGATAATATCATACCTAGAGTCCAATTATACGTTTGTGTCACCGTATATATCTCTGTTGTCAACAAGAGTAACTTTACAAGTCAATTACGAAAATGCCAAGTAGTAAAAACACATATTTGCTGATTTTTTTCTTTCAGTAGAATGCCTTGCAGTAGATACTAGGGATGCCAATCGGGAAATCCCGAATTAAAAAATCCCGGGATTTTCGGGATTTCCAAATCCCGAATCCCGGGATTTTTTTAAACTTATCCCGGGAATTTTCGGGATTGCAAATTCATACATATACACTTTATAAAGTAAGAAAAAATTAAGTCTACGGCATTGTTTTTTTATTTAATATTACATTAAATAACACTCATGTAGTTTTTCAAGTGTATCATGCAACAATGAAGTGAATATTCTCGACATCGAACTGAATAACAACCCAACTTCCTTTGTTAAAAAGTTAAACGTTGCCCTCGAAGCCCAATAAAATCTGTTTATACAGCTGACGGTTTAGACAATCAACTTTCTAAAGAAATAGATGTGATTGAAGCACGAGGTGTTACTCTGCATATAGCTATCTTGAAACCATTTTGCCCAGAAGCTGAAAATGTTTTTCAGCGAAAGGATGTTTTCGTTTGCATCAAAATTAAGGCTCTTCGATGAAATATTAGCGCCATTGATCTTTTTAAAAAATTACTTAAAACAATGAATATAATTAATATACATATATATTTTGGACACTAAATAATGTTCTTAAAATGGTAGGTATTTGTTTCTTCACTAATGTGTTTATACATATCTATATGTATGTATGGAGACACAGATGAATTATTTTTATTTTTGTTAATTTTTGGTTGTGTTTTTCTATTTTATAACATGTGTATTGTGATAAAGATCAAAAATTAATGAAATTTTAATAAAACAATTGCTTTTAGCTTTTTTTTATTAAGAGAAAATCCCGAAATCCCGGGATATTTCGGGAAATTTCGGGATTTGTCGATCCCGAATTGTCCCGAAAAATCCCGGGATTTCGGGATCGGGATTTCAAAATCCCGAATCCCGGGATTTTTAAAAATCAATCCCGTTTGGCATCCCTAGTAGATACATATGAGGAAATGAACTTTTGCAAATATTTTCCTCATTGAAATTCAATGTAAGTGACCTGTAATTTGAAATTTATTTCCCATTATTTATCATGGAGTTAGAGGTATTATTTAGAAAGTTCGAATGATTCGATTTACGAATTAAAATTTCTATCATTTAGTTCGATGAATTTTTAAAGGTGTCATCATTCTCCATTCACAACGAACATAGATAACAAAAATTTGGAAATTTCGAAGACAAGAATCATTGACTTTGCGGTTGTGTTGCTCTAAGCTCATGCTGAAGTTATTCTTTTCTTCTTTTTTATTCTGCGTCTATAATATAACAATTTTTTAGAAAAAAGACAGTGAAAAGAAATCCGCATTTACTAGGATGTCAAAGAATAAAAACAATTTTAATATATCGTTCGGATCTTTTTTGTTTTCCAAATATTTTTATAATAATACTGGAACTCTCACAAAAATCTATGGTGATCACTCTGAATGAACTTTCTTTCTTGTTCTGACCAGAGATCAGCAATAAATCGTTTTATTGCTACTCATAAGTACCCGTGAAATTTTGAGTATGAGTGAGTCAACAGTATTGAAATTCAACTACTCTGATTCATGCGTACTCACTACAACATTGATTTATAAGTACAGGTTGCAATGAGTATGAGTACAACGTTGACATCAAACTCATAACATTCGAAATATGTTTGACTCATACGCCTACTCATTCAGATTCATAAATTTAGAAAAATACTTATAATACTCATAAATGATTTGAGTGATAAAATTTACAGTCTTAGTTATTGTTGCATTTACAAAAAAAAGAAGAAAAAAAAATGCCAAAGACAGCACAACCTTCTAGTGAGTATTGTAGTGTTCGTACGCGAATCATACTTATTTTGCGATTCTTGTAAACGTTGAGTAAAGGATAGTCGAAAGCAACAACATCATGCGTATTCTTAAGTATGAGTACGATGAGTACTTCAAACTTTAAATATGAGTAGTATTAAAATAAGTGTGAATGCGTATACGATCATTGCTTATCTCTGGTGCTGACCATATTTTCTGCAAAATCTAATTGAGTAAATGTAAAGGCCTAGAAAATAGCAACACAACTAACACTTCTTAAACATTTATTTTTGAGTTGGAGATAATCAAGCAACGGTTTCCTTCCATTGTTTACACATTATCCTTTCATTAAATTTTATTTCACCTATCATTGCCTTTCTAATATAGAAACGAATTGCATTTCTGAACTGAAACCGAAGTACATATTTACTTACTTCTGTTTTCGTATATGTACTTCAGTTTAAGTTTTTGTATCTTTTAATTCTTGCCGACGAACCATTCAAACACATTAGAAATTCATTTAATAATTAATTTATTATTAAATTCATATTAATTTATAACTTAATTCAATATAATAATTTTTCATTTATCCACATGTGCGTTTGTTACAATTTATCCTTACTTTGGTAACTCTTTTTTGAATACCAACACCTGCCCAAGATGACATTATGAACGTTAATATTAAAATTATTCTCAATAATATTACGAACATCATTTCGAAACTGATCATTAAATAAAACTGAATGAAGATTATAAAATACTTGATGTGATCAGAAAATAAAGATAATTATAATCTTGAGAACATAACATACATACATATATATTTAAATGTGTTGATTCATTTAGTTAAAGAAAAAATGTACATATGCATGCACATATCGACGCCTCCGTTCTATAACATTCTTAGTCGAAAAAGTATGTTTTGAGTTATGAGCTCTCAAAGTTTTTACGCGATATACGATTATATGTGTATTCTAAGTAGATTTTTCCCTATAACTTCGGAACGGATCGCGCATAAAAACGTTCTAAATACAATTACAACGTTATAGAATGGAGGCGTCGATATGTGTTACGATTAGAAACTGATTTTAAAATTATATTAAAATTGCAATGACTAGTTAAAGTGGTACTAGGTAATATTAGATGAAGTTGTGTGAGATTATTTTGTTGCAGGCTAATGTAAAATAATAAAATTTAACAAAGGCTAGGTAATCTTTTCAGTTTTTCAATTGAATCAAGGTATATTTCATAAGGTTAGCTTATTTTGACAACGAATGCAACACTGTAAAAACACTTTAACTATGTGTCAAAATAACACAAAATCACTCAATTGTCTGTTCTCCATACACACAGACATCCGTCTGAAAGCATTCGTTTTACAGAAACTACCATTTTGACATTTAGTTAATCATCAACTGTTACTTATAAAGCAAAATAATATTTTGAGTATATGAATAAAACATTTTATAGAATATATAAACATACTTATTAAATATTAAATTTTTAAACATTTGCAACAGTTTTTTGCTCTTATAATTTTATTTATATTTGGCTATTTTCAAATTCCCTGAGAACATACAGAGAGATCTGAAACAAACACTGGCAACAACTCAGTTTCTAAGATTGAAATTTAATTGTTAGGGGACTATCGAAAATATTGAATAATAAAACAGTTTTATTGCAATGATCTTACATACGTAGCTACAACTTATTCATATTGGAGTTTTATTTATTTAACATCATTTTGATGAATTCATTCTTTCAAGTATTTTAAGAATTCAAATCAAAAATGGACTTCCCCACTGAAGGTGATTCTTATCAACAATTTATGGTTAAGCGTAATTAAATATTATAGTATATAGAATATATACATACATATACTATATATATATTTATATATACTATATAGAACACAATAAAGACTAATGACTATAAAGAAATTATCAGTAGCAAAATTAGATGAAAAATTTAAAAGATTTCAATAAATGTATTGAATAGTACCACAGCTTGTGTTTGAAAACAATTATATATTGAAAAAAATAAATGATTTCTAATTTAAATAAGTATTGTTTTCTATACGATATTGTGTCAAGACAATATGCAATGATGGGTTTTGAATCATCTGCGGTATTTAATTGTTTCTCTTATTGTTTAGTCATATTGAAACAATAAACCATATGGACTCAGAAATTGTGGTTTTGGAAGCAAAAAACGTTTAAAAAAATCTAAAGAATTCAATATTATACTCACTCTTCAATGTGGCTTTTATATAAGGTTAAGGTTAATACCAATACCAAGCTTTAGGTTAGTAGGTGCTTAATACATTGGGCAGAAATTCTAATCTAATGTGCAATAAATAATTAGTGAAGGATGGATCCCACCATTTCTTTTGTAATGAGTGTAAATTTATTATTTTTGGAAACGCACGTCAAAGTTGTATAAAACTGGTGGTCTGGTTAAAAGATTCAGGTGATAAAATTACCTGCGAAATGTACCGATAAGGTAGTCGGAACAACATGATAGAGCGCCTCCTAAGCTGTGCAGCTAGACTGGAAAAATATTTCAAGGGCTAAATAAAATATATCCAGGACTATCAAGAAATTCATTAAAAACAATTAAATATAGAAGAACGTGCAAAATTAAAAATAATATGTTAATATTATTGAAGTCGGTGCAGTCTTGTAGGTAGTGTGTTGGCTTATTAGACGTGAGGACATGGTTCAAACCCGTCTTCCTATCAGCAGATTTCTGGCAGGTTCTCTGAGATTAAATAAAATTGCCTTGAAAATCTGACCATCGGGATCAACGTTAAAGTGTAGGTCCCGCCACTTATGTATAAAATTAACACCCCAACATATGTTGGGCGAGAAGCTAGGTCGTAACTCTGACTGAAGGGTCAACCAACCAGTCAATTAAACAGTAGACATATGACCAGTAGTCATAAAGGCACGTTGGGCCTTAAAACGACTTCTGCAGGAGCCCTCTCCAAACAAATTTGGACTTCTTCTATATCCACCACCATTTATGTTCGTTGTGGAATTTTTTGTTTCATGCATTTTACATTTATAAAACTTTAAGGATGGCTGAGAAATGGGATTGAAGACATATGTATAGTAAAATAGGTATAATAAACCAGATAACCAGAACCAATAATTAGAACCAAACCGTACAGAAAGCAGATGTGCGACGCTTACGGCGACTGTCACTTTAATCTAACCTGCTCTAGCATTATATTTTATTTATTTAAATTACAATACAATTACAAATTATATTCTAATTATATACGAACGAAGTAACTTGACCATACACTTGGTATAGTGTCACAGACCAGATGGTGGCGATCGAACCCACGACCTTCACGCTAATAGTCTAGCACACTACCCACTAGACTGCCAGGTTAGGTTAGTGGACGTGTACTTGTCAATTAAGACAAGTACAGTACCCGGAGGTCGAATGGACCCATTGTACAACGTCCTAGTTTCTCCTAGTTTTACCACTTACATTGTGTGTGTTAATTTTATACATGAGTGGTGGGACCTACAGTTTAAAGTCGACTCCGAACGACAGATTTTTGAAAAACTTTTTCATGGCAATTTTATTTAGGTTAGAGGACGTGTACCTGTCAGTCAAGACAGGTACAGTACCCGGAGGTCAGATTGACCCATTGTACAATTTTATTTACTCTCAGAGTTTTTGCCAGAAATCTGCTGAGAGGAAGTCGCCGAAGAAATACTTTTTGTATTTTGTTTTGATGTCTGGCCTGGGGCTCGAACCTTGGCTTTACGTCTAATACGCCAACACTACTAGACTACGGCGACGTCACCCATTATATTTTATACTTTTAGTTTTAAATCATTATTGTTCTTGTATTTTTGTTGTTATTCGAATTCACAATAACGATAATTTCACTTCGAAAAAAAGAGTATATTAACATAATTTTGATTCACATCAAAACTTTCACAGAGTTGTATTTGATAATTTATTAGTTTAATTGCTTATTGTGTTAAATATTTGTTCTCTATTGACACATTAATATCATTAGTCCAGAATGTAATGTAAACTAAAATCAAAATTAATCGTATTTTATTTTAATTGGAATACGATTATTTTTATTGTTCTAAAAAACCAACAAGAAAAACTATTAATTTGCTTAGAAAACATTCAAATTCTTGCCTACTTTTACGATTCTATTTAACACAGCTTCCGGTCTTATAACGGTTTATGATTTTCAAATAAAAAAAAGCTTTCAAACACATTCAAAATGGAAGTGCGCATGGTTACTATGAGAACAAATGTTATACAATAGTGAAAAGGAAGCGGAAAAAGTTTGCATACAAGAGATAGCAAGAGAGTGAACGAGAGTAAATTGAGAAAATCAAACAGAGTGAATAACAAAACTATTGTAATGAACCTGCGACAATTGCATACAAATTGCGAAATGAAAGTTACAGTATAAAATTGAAAATGTAACTACAAACAACGCCAAAAATCGAACATTCGTTAAATATTGAGGAAATTAAACGGTCAACTGAAAATAGAAAAATAAAAAAAATACACAATTAAGGGAAAATATTAAGTTTTTATATGAAGAAAAAAAAATGATGGAAAACTTTTAAACAGAAAATTAAATAGAAAATTATAATAGAAAGAAAGATACAAGATATATAAAATTTTTATTAATAAATTTAGAAAAAAAAAGAAAAAAATTAGTGTGTATAAGAGTGTTTCAGTTTCTAAAAAAGTGGAAAAAAGCAGATTTAAATGTTAAAGTAAAAATATAATTGATGATTATTTAAGAAATTTAAATACACAAATCGAAAAATTGTGTATAAATAAAAAGAAAAATCTGCTTATATTGTGTAATAATTTTCAAACTTTTAACTAGATTTTGTTGCTGTTGTTAGTACTAGTACGTTTACGCTCAATATGCAGGCAATTTTCTAATCAACTTTTTAAAATTTGAATGAAAAAAAAAATCGAGTTGAACAGCAGGAAAAACTCTATACGTTTGCTGTAACCCACATTTATTTTTTTTGTGAAAAAAGGTAATTTTTGTTTGTTTTTTTTCACAACGTTATCAGCAGTATACACTCTTTAACTCTTGGCTTATATGTATATACATACATACGTATATACATATCAAAGCTTACTTACACTAATACAAATTCATCAAATACATAAACTGTATACACGTTCTTATGTATTTATATAGGCATATATATGTATAGTATATGGAGATACACTTATATTGTATTTTAAAGTGTAATATAGTATAAAACAATAACAACAACAATAAAAAAAAACAAAATGCACACACCCACACCGCTTAAAGAAAAATATGCTTAAATACAATTCAGAAAAAATAATAAGTAGGATTATACAAATTATACAGAAACTAAGAGAAAAAGAAGAAGTACTACTTGCAATAGTAGAAATAGAGAAAATATACACCAATTAGAAATAATTACTTTAAAATACAATAAACATATAATGATATACATGCATACATACGTATCCATGCACTTCTAAATGTACATATACTTACATAGTATATACTTATATTAACAACCATGCATATATGCCAATATATTTTATTCTATTTTAAAAAATAAAATGGAGGGAGTAAATACATTTAAATATGTGTGTAGTATACAAAAAATTTTAATTTTTCATCTTCATACAAGCATAATAACATTGAAAATGGAGCAAACATTTCCTTACTACTACTCCTCTATTGCTTCAGTTTACGAACACATGCTTAAATTCTCAACGACTACAACGCGTATGTAATTTATTTCATTTTCATTGCCTATCCAAATAGAATACTGAGTTTAAGTTCTGCTCATTTCCATGTGTGTGTGTTTTATTTGTGCCAGTACACATGCGAGAGAGAGAGAGAGAGTATTTTGTTTTAGATTTTCATCTGCATTTTATTATGTTTTTGTCACCATCATTGCATAAATCAAATATAATAGCAGCAACAAATATAATGGCTCTCTTACTCACACTAGTACCTAGTCTCTCATTTAGTTTGTTATACGCTCGCTCATCCACTCACATCTTACAGCAATGCTCTTAGCATGTGAAATATTCTACAACTTTTTAGTTTTTAACTTTTTAGTGGTAGTTTTGTATTGTTTTTTTTTGGGATTTTCTTTTAATTCAGTAGTACTAGGCAATTAACAAAAATCAATTAAATAAACTGTAATTAAATGACACATGGAAAACATAAAGTGTGTAGTTAAATGTAGTTAAAGTAGTGTTTTATTGATTTTGTTGGGTCCCTGTATCTAATGTTATAGAGTTGGATCACGACAGGTGGCATTTGGAAGATAAGTATTTGTGTTGAAAAACTTTTTTCACAGTTTAGTGAGTGCTTTTCTTAAGTATTGTTTTAAAACTCAAAGAAAACGTTTCAATATACGAATTAATGCAAAAATCGTCTGGCGTTTACTTTCCATTCGATTACATTTGATAGAAATTCAGTGACTAACATTCCTCGACAATGGTGGCCAGATTATGATTGTATTTTTTTGTTGTGTTAGTCCCGACATCTTCTGTGATATGGTTCAACTCATACCTTTATTGAGTGTCGAAGAAAACCAACCGATCTGATGATAATAATTTTCAAGCGGAACCCTAGTTTTAGTGTTTTAAATTGTAATACGACTTTAGTTGAAAACTAAAGGTAATGCCGATGAGGAATTTCGAGGCTTTTGAAACTCAGATTAGACGTGTACGTGTATTTTTTGTTTTATTTTTTGTTACCGACTGATGGAAACGAGCATCTACAGACGTCCGCCCGTGACTAAGGGCCACGCAGGATTAAAGATTCTTCTGCATTCATTTTATTGACTCGATCTGACGCCAATACTTATATCTAGTAGGTAGTGTGTTGGCTTATTAGACGAAAAGCCAGGGTTCGAGCCCCAGTCAGACATCAAAATAAAATTCAAAAAGTATTTCTTCGGCGACTTCCTCTCAGTTGATTTCTGGTAAAAACTCTGAGAGTAAATAAAATTGCCACGAAAAGTTTCTCAAAAATCTGTCGTCGTCTGGAGTCGACTTTAAACTGTAGGTCCCACAACTCATGTATAAAATTAACACACACAACATGGGTGGCGTGAGAAGCTAGGCCGTAACCCTGACTGAAGAAATTTTTTCTGCTAATTGAAGTAAATCGTAATCAAGTAAAAAGCAAGTCAAAATTAAATAATCCGTCGATGAATGGGAAATCTATTAATCATGAGGAAGCTTCTACACTTTTCTAAGCTATTAGTTTAAAACATTAGAATTGTCTTCTGTAAGTAGCAATTGTAAAAGTAAAAGCCTCATTATAGACGAGTAAACCGAAATGGAGATTAGAATATCTAAACAGAGTGTTATCTTTGATCTGTTATTGAAATACCTGGGTATTATCTTGGATAGGAAATTGAAAGTGAGACAACACCTGGAAGATAGGGGAGCAGACGTCCACAGATACTTGTCTAAGTGTAGAGAAGCCATAAGTTCAAATTAGAATCTCACTCTGGGAACCATGTTAAGTTATGCTTCAGTAGTATGGTGGAGATGAATGGATAAGAAGTGCTACGTTAGAATAATTAAAAGGGTTTAAATAATGAGGACAACGCCTACAAGATCATTGGCGACAATACTTTTCTATGTAGGTGTTCGATATGAAGCGACACTTACAGGATTATGCCTACAGGTTATGTGCAAGTGAATTAATCAGAGCCACAAATCGTATCATAAGAGTATAAATGTTGCTCTGGAAGTAAACTTGCTTAAAGCGGTGGAAGGATGCCTGCCATACAAATCATGAGCAATTGTGTCATTACCAGATAAACTCTCTTGGTCAAACGGATCCATTTCACAGTTGCTCGTCGAAATTTATTGTTACACGAATGGCTTTAAACATGGAGATAGGACGGGACTAGGATTCTACATAGAAAAGCCGGAAATAAAATTATGCCTGTGCCTAATGGATAATAATGCGGCCTTACAAGCAGAGGTACGTGTGATCAATACTTTCCCCAAGTGAGAATTTGGTAAACTTGATGAAACGGGATTTAAGTATCTTCACTTACTACAGTTATGGGACGGTGCGCCTAATATGGCTGCCTCGTCATTAAGAAAAGCCATTGTCAGAAATGAGGAAGCGAATTATCTACCTGGCAAAGCTAGAGTATTATATAACACTGACATAGAAAACTAAATGTCTTTTCATTAAAAACCTGGATAAAAAGTGTTCGGAAACAATGCATTGTCTGTTGTGGAACAAAAACATATCAGTAAGAAGTTCAAAGGTACTCTGGTGACATCTTGATGTAAGGAAAACCATGAACCCATATATTAAGACCCAATATATTCGCTAATCAGCGAATTCAGTCGTTACTCTGCCATACATGTACACTTGAACCATATTAACGTGGTTGCTAACGATGAAGACGGCAAAACAGGGGAATACTTTTTATGTCATTGCCAAGCATTCGTAAGCTCTAGATCACAAAATTTTAGAGAATATACCGCACCAGACATAACTCATAAAGACTTCCTATAGGAAGTATGATACGTACCCGTTAATAATAAGCGGACACCAAGCCGGCTTAGGGCCATTATTACAACTTGCCGTTAACTTAAGGCAGTATTTCAACGGGCAGGTAAATTATTTTTCAATATTGTAAGTGGACAATATGGTAGAAGTGAGTGTTAAGCTAAATGGAGGATCATCTTACCGGTAACTTTTAAAGTGAAGTTTATGTTTGAACATGCCATACATATATATGTATATTATTTTCAATATGGCAACTTCAAATATAAACAAAATGAGCATATACAACAAAAAATGACCCCCGTTGTTGCCACTGTGTTTAAAACTAACTTGTTTAATTGACGGTGTTATCGATATTGCTCCGGCACTGCCATATTTTTGAAAAAGTTTACTTTATTTAATCATTAGGTTGTAATAACGGAAAGAAGTTAAAGGTGACTTTAAAGTTCACTTTAGCTAAAGTTACCTTTAACTAAGCCCAACTTTAACGGGAAGTTGTAATAATGGCGCTTAATCTGATATTCTTTGGCTTCAGCAGGTTTTAACTAAATCGCATCATTTGTTTATAGTTAATCGGACAATAGATAATTATTTTAAAAGAATAATATCTTATATAGCAATTGTATTTACTGTAAGTACATATGTATGTATGTATATTATGCTTAAATTATTTCATTAGAATATTTTTCGTAGGGTATGGTATATTAAAAAACTTACTTTATTAAGTTTTTCTATGAAGGGAAGTTTACATGATGTGTCTTTTTACTGAGATTTTATGGAATATTTCTTTAATTCTCTATTACACTTATAGTTGGTTTAATTTACTTTTTTTGTCGTATTAATTTCTTCAAAGTTTTACAATATTGTAATAATATTATTTCTTTTTTTTAATTTTAGTAGGTCACAGTTTAGCATTTAGTATGTTAGATTTGAGTGTAAAGAATCTGTAAAATATGTTTTTTTTTATACAAGCCTTACTTTTGACTTTAGTAAAGGTCAAATACACTTTAGACAATGTTAAAGAAACATAATATTTGTTAATTGATTGCTTTTGATAAAAATACACAAAAAAAATTGACAACAAAAAAATAATAAATAAATGCTATAATTATGGTTTAACAAATGTTTTAACATAAACAAATTATTAAATAAACTATTGTTTTTTTTTTTTGTAAATTCCTATGAAAAGAACTAATACAAGATTCCGAGAAATTAATAGAGTAATTCTGGGAAAGTCAAAATCTTTAAATTGAAAGCTTAAGCCGATTACTTGTAGTTTAAAGAGAGATGAGAAAATGAAATCACTTGTAGGTAAAGCACACAAACAGTCTACAGTTGTAAGTAGACTTTTTCTTTCTATTTTTTTTTGTGTTTTTCTAGTTTATATTTTTTATATTCCTTTTTGTTTTCAAAAAATTTTAAATGTAATTTAAACAACGCTGTAACACCTTTTTCAATTTAATCAAAATCACCGGGAAGTTTCTTACATCGCTGTATATACACTTTTTTCTTTGACTGTATATGGTCTGATGTACATAGATACAGGCATGTGAAAGTTAAAAAGGACACTAATATGACACTTAGTTACTAGGTCAGAAAGTAAGTTAAATGAGAGAATTGCTGATAAGTAATTGCACTTATATATATGTATATATATAATTGGCCATTACAACCCTTCAGTCAGGATTACGGCCTAACTTCTCACACCACTCCTGTTGTGTGCGTTAATTTTATACGTGAGTGCCGGGACCTACATTTTAACGTCGACTCCGAATGACAGATTTTTGAGAAACGTTTCATGACAATTTGATTTTACTCTCAGAGTTTTTGCCAGAAATCTGCTGAGAGGAAGTCGCCGAAGAAATCTTTTTTTCATATTTCGTTGTGAAGTCTGACCTGGTGTTTGAACCGTGGCCTTGCGTCTAATAAGCCAACACACTACCTACTAGACTACGGCGACTCCTTGCACTTATTCTCAGCTTATATATCATAAAAACAAATTTCAATGGCCATTGCAGTGTATTCGCTCCGCCGCACAAATCATCTACCATCTCATCCAATGTTAAATTTACTCTTGGCTGTAAATAAAAGTATTTATCATTTATTACCTAGAAAACGTAAGATCCTTATAACCAGAAAATTCCGTAATATTTGTGCATTGAATACAACGTTTCTTATCTTTTTCGATTTCCCTTAAATTAAAAGCGAATGCGTACTCTTACGCTATACCCACTCTAATGAATTAACCGGCTACACAATTATCCGGTATGTCCCTATGACCACGACTATACAATCACCCGTATGAAATTGACGCAGAGCTGCTGCCGATAAATATAACCGAGACAGATACCAGCAGGTTTGCCAGGGACATGTAATACAGTAATCTGGCAGACGCACTATGTGGCATTTACCCCGAAAAGCTGGCCAAAAAGGCAAAAATGAATTTAAAGATAGACAACAAAAAAATGCATTATATAGTGAATTTTCACCACTTTAGGTTGAGATTTGTAGATTTGAGACGATGTTAAAGTCAGGAAAGTGAAGAAAATTAAATACGTTTTTGGGGTTTTTTTGAAATTTTAATAGGTTTATATGATATTTTTTTGTGGCTAAACGAATAGAGGTTTTATATTGATTTTTTTTATTTGAAAGGTATGAGCAACTGTTACTTTCAGTTTTTTTATATATATATATCTCATATACTAATGTTACAATTATTCGTTCAAAATTTAAAAATAATAAAAATTTCACATTTTTTTACCCTCCCTAAAAAAATATAAGGATTTTAAAGGTGAAAGTAGTTTTTAGTAGTTTAATGTTATATACCACAAGAAAATATGAACTCTCTACATTCCGGAACAAAAAAAAAGTTTGCGCAAATTTGCGCAATTATTTTTGGCGATTTTTTGAAAATTTTACTTTTTTTTGAAAAATTTAAAATTTTAGACGCAGTGTAATAAAGCCACAGGCAATAAAGCCATATGGCGTACGAATTATGCGAGGAAATTCAGTAGAAGCGATACCCATCGAGATGTCCTGAATAGGTTACTTTTATGCAGTGACCCTTTTATAAGCTGCAGTACACAAAAATCGCGAAGGAATAGAAAAGCATTCATTTCATCAGATACTATTAAATTACTCCTTCCTGACATTGATGATGAAAATTATAACGATTTTAACGATTGTATTTCGTTTCACATTTTAAAGATTTTTAAGTTAAGTATTAAATAATGTAAAATAAATATTATGAATAAATATTAATTATCATAGAAGTTTAAAGACTTAATTACATATGTAATTATAACAATATGAGATGTATGTTAAATTTTCTTAATGGGCCGTATGTGGTACCTAGGGGCACTTATGATCCGATCATAATAAAATGTGATCATAAATGATTCACATTCATATTAAACATGTTCATGTCGAACTTCATCGAGGTAATAACATTTTTAAGCCAATTATAAATGCTAAACATATTTTCTTAAGGGGCCCTTTTTGGACTAAGGGGCAATTATTGACCGACCATAACAAAATTTAGTAATATGATTTAGATTTACAAAATACACGTTCATACCGAATTTCATCGCGATACCGATGTTTTTAAGCCATTTCTAAGCGCACACGTGAATTTCTAAAGGGGACTTTATATGGGGACCAGGGTCAAATGTGATCCGATTTCACCAAACTTTACACCATGATTTCTTGGTTCACAGGACTGATCCATGCTAAATTTTATCATGATTGTTGCATAATTACCATAATTATGTGTAACTAAGTGCAATTTCGAGGGGAATTTGTATGGGGGCTAGGCGAAATCACGGACCGATTTGAACCAAAATCAGTTGGGTTCATCCTTGGGCCTAATTATCACTAACACTATCAAAAAATTCCAGCCATTAACTCATAAAACACTTCTATTAATTTTGGCCGTGTTTTCAGGCAAAATGCCACATAGTGAGACGGAGAGATTTCTTAAGACTGAGCCTACAGATCACTTTATTCTCCAGTTGCGAATTGTATATGAATACTGTATCAAATCCTCAATAATAAATTCTAGTTTAGGCTCAGAAGAGTGATAGTCAATATCAGTCTAAAAGTTCTGTAAATTAACATCAATAAGTTAAGTTTTAAGTTTTTCCTTACTTTAATAATATGCTGTCGCCGTAGCCTAGTAGGTAGTGGATTGGCTTATTAGACATGAGACTCCAGGTCAGACATTTCCAACAAAACGAAATATGAAAAAAACTATTTCTTCAGTGACTTTCTCTCAGCAGATTTCTGACAAATACTGTGAATGTGAATGAAATTGCAAATGTAAAGTTTTTCAAAAATCTGTCGTTCGGAGTTGAATTTAAACTGTAGGTCCCACCTACTAATGAGTAAAAAATGAACACACGCAACATAAGTGGTGCGGAAAGCTAGGTCGTAATTCTGACTGAAGGGTTGTAATGACCAATTATGTATGTATGTATGTCATATTAAACAGTGTCGAATCTTTATCCACCTTAATCATATGCATTCAAATGTAGCCGACGTAAAAGTAGTTGACACAAACTAGTTGTTTTGTATACCATATTGATTTTTTAATAAATTTATTAAAATCGTTATCTCATAATTTCAATGAGAAAAGGAATGCCATAAAGAAAACTTTACATACATACATATATGTATCTGCCATAATATTTTTTTTTTAAATTTGAAATTCTTATAGGCCTGTGCAAAAGCATTGAAAGTATTTTTAACTTTTTCACAATATGATACGGCTGGCATTGAAATCTTTTTTTGGGAATGATTTACAACTGCCAGCACATTCCGGCTGAAAGTTTCCAGTTGCGGATATTTATGCCGGAAGAAAAAAAGTGTGCTTTTTTCATGCTTGTAATTGAATTTGACTGAACGACTTAAACAAACGAACTCTGACTTGTGCTCGCGTCAGCATGAAAAATAACATTAAATATCATTCTCCAAAGAAACTTAACTATTTCTGTGTGTGTGTGTGTGTGTGTGTGTGTGTGTGTGTGTGTAAAGCGAATGTTTTTCTTTAAAACCGTTTTATCTTCGCAATTTTGTCTTCTTTTCCAAATAGGCAACGAGCTAAAATTATAATACGGCTATTTGAGTGAAAATATACGTTAGAATTGCCACCAACGTCAACGAAGAAATTCGAATTGGGTGAAGAAGATGAATGCCAGCAGTCTGTAGAGGATGCCATACATCTGTGTACGAATTAAACAACAAACGTATGTATGTACCATAGTCTTTGGATTGCATGCGAAAACTCAAAATGCCTTCAAATTTCTGATTTTAATAATTTTTTTTTTTTGTAACATTTAAAGTATGTAAATATGCTTGCTGAGTTGTTTGTTTTCGAATTCCAATACATTTGTAAAGGACTTTAAATTCAATTTAAATATTTACAAGGGCAAGGTCATCATTATTATTGCTTCAACGAAGTGGTTAGAAAATGTGAAAGATTGAGTGAATGAATAATCGGCAAATGTTACATTTTCGCCAATGACGACATCATTTCCGAAATGATAAAAGTCGTGGCAATAAACGTGCATCTTTTGTCAGTGTTTGATGTTACCACCACATGATAAAGGTTATAAATCTGAGGAAGATGTAAACTGTATAGAAATTATTGAAATTTGATGTTTTTATGGTTTCTACCTTTTGAATTTTCATCATTTCTATGCAGGATTTAAATAAAATAATTTGTTTACTTTATTTATTAACACATTTTTCATATCTTAACTACAAATATCACACTTTCTTTATTTTTTAATGTTTAGATTTGATGGTTACTTTGAATAATATTAGTATTGCACAATTTGTTTTTCAAATTAACTAAATCCAAATAAAAAAATTATATTCATAATAAGTAGAGCGGACTGTTTTGAAAAAAGTTAAAAAAAAATTTGTCTGCTATACTGCTAACTACGTTCGTTCGCAATTTTTCATTGATTGGACGCCATTTATCGAGGATTTTAGTCAAGAGAAAACACAGGTCAGTCCATTGTTCCAATATTTTTAGATTGCTTGAGTATAGTATATCTGTTCTTATGTTCTAATGCGTTGTTTAGCTGGAAAATCAGTTCTCTCTTGGTGTTACTCTCTAAAAATTATATATATTTCTCAAGGTATCGACGTAATCAATCATACCGACGCTGGAAAGTAATTTCGATTCCATTACTTTTCATTATCGCTGCTCCTTCTGTAAATCTCACTTATAACAGTTAAAACCCTTATGTACTAATGCGTTGTTTAGCTGGAAAATCAGTTCACTCTCTAAAAATTATACCTATCCGTACTTCAAGGTATCGACGAAATCAATCATATCGACGCTGGAAAGTAATTTTCCATTCCATTATCTTTCATTATCACTGCTCCTTCTGTAAATCTCACTTATAACAGTTAAAATCCTTATGTACTAATGCGTCGTTTAGCTGGAAAATCAGTTCACTCTCTAAAAATTATACCTATCCCTACTTCAAGGTATCGACGTAATCAATCATATCGACGCTTGAAAGAATTTTCCATTCCATTACTTTTTATTATCGCTGCTCCTTCTGTAAATCTCACTTATAACAGTTAAAATCCTTATGTTCTAATGCGTTGTTTAGCTGGAAAATCAGTTCACTCTCTAAAAATTATACCTATCCCTACTTAAAGGTATCGACGTAATCAATCATACCGATGCTGGAAAGTAATTTCCATTCCATTAGCTTTCATTATCGCTGCTCCTTCTGTAAATTTCACTTATAACAGTACGCTTATAACAGTATAACATTCATCGAGATTACTTAATGAGAAGAAGGGAATAGCCAAGCTGAATAACATCCAAAATCATACAATTTTTCCATTTGGTTTGCAAAATTTTCTTTGAGAAATTTACCCGATCAAGCTTGTAACGTGGAAGTAGTTTGACATTGTTATAGGATTTTGTTTGTCGCTGTAAGTCTACGATAAAAACTTGCAGTCTTAGGCAATCTGTGAAACACTTTTGGTAGAATTTATTATTATTTTATTAACGTTGATAAGCTTTCATCCGTTTCCCTCTGATAAATTTCTTTTGTTCCTCCGCATCCACAATTTTTTTTGCCAAATTGCCAACAACGATTAATTTTTCAATAAATTTCCCGGTGCCTAATCTTAAGACTTTAAGCAGATAATCTGAAGAACTCTTCAAAATAGTTTATAATCCCTACAAAAATGGAGATTCTACCGTTGCCTCTTTAAAAGCATAACCCAGGCAACTGACCACAACGTCGCACATTTGCTGATCGAGTGCTAGAGCAACAGTCTTCCAATCCTGGTGGTTAACTCGGCACCTAAATTTGTCGCATATGGGGTTCGGTGTAATCAGACGTGATTGTGGAAGAAAAAGTACACATTGTTATTTGAACGTTTCATTGTTACTGTTAATATAGGGTGCTATGTTAACCTAGTTTTTAAACGTACAATTGAAGACCAAGAACTAGCCGATATATGATTTTAACCGAACGATGCATCTATCCACACAATGCAATCGATTTAGGCTTTATGGCATGAAAAGTTTCCAAAAAGAGTATCGTTATTTTTGATAAAGTCAATTAGGCACTAAGGTCACGCGATTTGTCACCTATGTGGGGCTATGTGGAGGAGCATATATACGCGGTAGCATTTGAAGACCACCATTCGTTAAGTTTTAGACGAGATATTGCCTCCATGTAAGAAAGTGTTTTAAAATTATTTTAGTAGGGTCAACTGCTTCAATCAATCCAGCAGTGGTCATTTGGACCCAGGAAAATGAATACCTCGATATAATGCTATGCTAAAACTCTTTCTCTTATGTAGAACTGATTAGAACTTTCTTTTTAATTTTATTTTATTTTATTTAAGAAATGAAGAATTTTAACTACTTTGACAGAACCAAATACAAACCAAAAATAGCGCCCGGGGAGTGTTACTACAAATATACCGGTACTATTACTTATATTATTAGCATTCTAATCACTACTATTACCGATGCATCCAAGTTGCTTCAAGTTCAACTGCTGTTTCCATACACATACAGAATTCAGTCAAAATTGCTACATATGCTACCTCGATTACATATGTTGTGAGTGTTAATTTTTATCTATAAGTGACGGGACCTACAGTTTAAAGTAGATTTCGAATGACAAATTTTTAAGAAACTTAATGAGAATTTTATTACTCTTAGAGTTTTTGCCAGAAATCTGATGAGAGGAAGTCCTGGGGTTTGAAACGAAGTCTCATGTTTAATAAGCCAACACACTACATCCTAGACTATTGTTTCCATATGTGTGAAGTTTTTCCTCTGAGTCTACTTTTCTGTTGTTCGGAGTCGAATTTTAACAGTAGGTGACGCCACTCATGTATAAAATGAACACTTATGTAAGTGGTGTGAGAAGCTATGCCGTAGTACTGACTCAAGGGTTGTAATGATCAATTATGTATGTCTGTGGCACAATAAAGTTGATCTTATGCTGGTCTACTATCATTATTAAATAGACATTCTGTTAACAACAAATTTTTTGACCAATTTCCGTAGAATTATTTTTATCTGAACATCTGAGATTTGTAAAGCTTCTCTATGCAAGATTTTATTAAAAATCGACTGTTTTTGTAGAATTTTTTTGCGTTTTCTGATAAAAGAAAGTGTTATTGCACCACCATACATTCCGCAGTGCAGGGGATATAGCGTATGTGTTTAATAAGATCTTAATGAGAGAGCATTGTTCATAGGCTATTGTCTGTTACATATAATTTTCGGCATTTTTTATTTTAACACTTACTACGTACAAATACGTGTAATTAAGTCTGGTGCATTTGTGTTTAAGTAAATCAGAGAATAAAATACATAGCAAAAGTGCCTAGTGTGAGTACATATGTGATAAGTTTATGTCGATGATGTTTAAATGTCTTCAACAACATTCGAAAGGAAATACAAAAGGATTCTCTCAACTATAATGATTCAATGACATTTCGTAGGCTTCATTGTATTTTTAATGGTATTGTAGTGGTGTTGCTATTGCTTCTTCTTTTGTTCTTTTTTTTTCTTTTTGCTCTTGTGATTGTTATTATCATTTCATTATATTGTTGTGGTTGTTGTTGTTAGTTTTGTTTTTTTTTCTCCCATTTCCAAGTTTTAATTGAAAATACGATAATAGATACTAATGGCACTTGCCATTATTGTATAAACATTAAAGCAAGTGTTTTTAATCAGTCTAAAGGATAGTTGTTATTGTTGTTGCTATTGTTATATTTAATTTTTTTGCATTTGCATTTACTGCATTCGATTGAACATGAACGTTTTGCATTCGATAGAAAACAATGCAAATCAATTGTTCACTTTTTTCCGTATGTAAATTAGATTTTTTCTATAATTTTTGAATTAGTTTATAATGCCAATGCCAATGCATTTGTAAGTTATTGAAATATTATAATAATATGATAAATAGGGGTTTAACCCTTTTAATAACGATAATTTTTGTAATTTTAAATATCAGAAATTATTTATTGTATATAAAATTTATTTAAATAAATATTTTATTTATTAGAAATTTATAAAACTTTAACTGATAAAACTGCAAAGATGCAACATTCTGGCAACTTCCAGAATTTACAGTTTTGCAGTTGTATTTTCTTATTTTTTTTTTTTTGTTATTGTAATTTCTCGTCAAGTTTGATTATTGATCTTACTAGTTTCATAATTGTTTCTTTTCCTAGTTCTTAGTATTTATTCCCTCAACAATAAAAGAAAATATGATCCGTAAAACAAAAATTATAAAGGAAATTAAGATTTTAAAATATATTTACTGCACGCTTTTTAGAAATGAGTTGAACGGTGACCCAGGTCAGACATTTCCAAGAAAACTCTGAGAGTAAATAAAACTGCCATGAAAAATTTCCAAAAAAAAACTATCGTTCGTGAAATCGCCATAGTCTAGTAGGTAGTGTGTTGGCTTATTAGTCGTGAGGCCACGGTTCAAATCCCAGGTCAGACATCAACACGAAATTTAAAAAAAATATTTCTTCGGCGAATTCCTCTCAGCAGATATCTGGCAAAAACTCTGAGAATAAATAAAATTGCAATGAAAAATTTCTCAAAAAATCTGTTGTTCGGGGTCGACTTTACACTGTAGGTCCTGTCACTCATGTATAAAATTAATGCACACAACATAAGTGGTATGAGAAGCTTGGTCGTAATCCTGATTGAAGCGTTGTAATGAGCAATTATTATGTACATATGTATGGATTTACTTAAAAACATAACAAAAATTTAACATTTTACTAAATTACTTTTCTTTAAATGATAAAAAATCATTTAATGTTAGTACAGTCAGGTAAAACTGGCAGCGGTCTCAATGGGCATATCCCATTATATAATTACATTTACTGGTGTCGATTCTAGCTTTATCACTGTTTACCGCACAATGACAAAGAAAATGTTCTGTGATCTCCTCTCATTCCTCGTCGTTACAGCTAAAGAGGAAGTCGAGACCCGTTATAATTGCTATGGCGTTGTTATTACCTCAAATCCCCATGTTCAGAAACCGAAAAGAGGGTAATCATCAAATGCCTTGCAATCTCATTCAGAGACACTCGTCATTCTTGGATAAACTTAGACGTGCTGTACATATTCTTTACGGATCTAATGGCCGTTTTACTGTCAGTTAATATATCTTTTTAGCATGAAACAATAGCTGCCCCAACGTTTCAAACGTTTTCTTGAATTCTATGCATATGGGGATATATATACCATACTATACATAAGGCTTTTTATTTAATTCTCAACCTGGTTGACCAAGAAACTTCAAAAGTTATTATTACTACTTCAAGTACAGAAGTGCTCGAAGTAAATAAGTGGTGTTGGTAGGATGTTAAATAACCCTGATGATTCGTTCATTTGAAACGATTTTGTGGAGCGACAAATTTTCATATTGATAAATATTGTTTCTAGGGATTTACTGAGGGGCGTAGGTTTGATAGGAGACGAGAGCATATCGAAACAGTATTTCATCCATTAGATTTGATATATTTTCAACTTATTTATTTAAGATCCTCTTAAATTTGATAAATACATTATAGTAAATGAATTAAAAAGTTAATAGCAAGAGTAATATAATAAAATTATCTGGATATGTGAATAATTTTAAAGAGTAATGATGTTTTTCGTGTTTTTGTGAAAATATTTTCTGTATATTTGGTTATCCTGGCTAGTTAAAGTATTAAATAAATGGATAATGAATTTAAAGTAACATTATTTTCATAGTGCAGAGTTTGAAAAAAATATTTTTGATTTACAGTCACAGAAAAAATTCTGCTAACACCGCTGTAGACCTTTTTCCAGGTAATTTCTTTTTTTTTTCTAATAATTTCTAGATTATATTTTTTTATATTCGTTTTTGTCTTCAAACGTTCTTAATTCTAACTGCCTTAAACAACGCTATAACGCCGCGAAAAGTCTACATACAGTGGTGTACGGTGGTATATGTAGACTTTTTTCTTTGACTGTAAGTTTATATGCGATATTATTTTTCATATCCAGTTTTGAACTGACATACATTTGTACGTACATACGTACGTATTTATTATTTCTATATTTTCTATTTTTAATACCATACAAACAAAATAATAAAAAGTGTACGTATATGTGATGTGATGAAATTTATGGTCTTACATTTAACAAAAAAACCCACGTATACTTTTACACCATGAAAGAGACGATGCTTTAAGGATGTTCGTTCACAATAGATACTCCTTCATGTACTATATTCACCGGACTATTTTGCAAACTCAGTACAAAAGTTTGTTCAATATAAGGGTGCGCTCGTTAAATGATTTTCAAGTCAAAATTTTGCTTTCATAGCGTTTTTCAATAGCGCGTTTGTTTCTAACATCTATATTGCGTGATTTTTTATTCATTTGCGTTTAAAAATTAAAAAAAAAAATCACAGAAAATTTGTAAAAATTAACGAAATATTTATTTGGAACGATTAATCAATGAATACCATTTATTTTTCAAAGAATATTTCATGCATTAGCTACGTCATAGGTGTTCGATGCTAATTCTAGCATTTCGATCTGTATCCTACAAATGACAGCTGTAATGCAGACTTCTAATAATGGAATCCAGTACACGAGGCGGACACCTCACGACTGCCGTACAAAATTAGTTCAGCTTAAAAATGAGAGGTTAATTGCTTACTAAGTTGTCATCTCAATAGGTACAATAGTCTTAACGAAATCACTTTGTCAACCGAGTCTACTAATTCTTTCAATTTTGGCAAAAGAAAAAATATGTAATCATCGTACGTTACTCTGTTCCATTGTTTGCAACGTTCGGATTTTGTTACTTACTTACTTAATTGGTAATTAACATCCCGATTAACGAATTTCTGTCTGCTTTAACACATCCTTCCAGGCGCCTCTACTTCTTGCGAGCCTTCGCCAGTTGGTTGCACCAATCGATGACAGGGCTTCCTGGATTTGTCCTTTTATCGCAAACAATGTCATTCTCTTCGCCAAATTCCGGAATTCCATTCTAAAGACATTGTCGAGCCAGCGCAGCCGCTGGATGTTAATATACTGCACAACGTCCATGTCGTTGAGAGCTCATACAGCTGGATAGAGTTCTGGTCGAAAAATCGCTTAAAAACTCAATAAAATCATGGCTATACGGTTAAATAAGTAATTCATTATTCATTCATCATCATATCAACTACGTGAAGAAAGAAGCTGGATATTGGGGTGTCACTTGCATTACTAAATGGACCATATTACCATTTGCAATTCACTTCTAAAATGCAACGAAGCCTTACTGTTTCACAGATGTTGGCAAAGTCAGAATTTAAGTCAGAAGAGTTAATTTTGTGGGTCTGAATTGACTGAATGAAAATTATTCACAAAAAGCTCTGGTAACCTGCACAAACCATTGAAGCTTGTTCTCTTCTGTCAACGATTAAGGAGATTGAAGGCAGCAATTCAATTAAAAAGGCCAGAATTGATTAACTTATGGCTAAAGGCGGTGTGTTCCTTTATGGCAGCAAACACATCTTCGATGGCCTGTTAGAAAGTGAGAAAACATAGCTGGGAAGTTTTTGTACATTTTGCACAGAACTATGCAGGACTCCCTTAATGGTGTAAATAAATTGAATTTGGTAGGGGGCTATTTAACAAAATCCTCTGTTATATATAAAAAATGTATTTTATTGTTGGCAATTTCTCGAGAACCCAATATAAAATTCCTTTTGTTTGCATAATGTTTTATATAATATGATTCAAAAAAAAAAAACTTGTGAGAGACCTGTTATGTGATAGTAAAATGTCTCGAAAAAATCTCATTTTTTCATTTTAAACTGCCTCCAAACATGTATCACAAAAGACTCTTCCAAAAGAGTCGCGAACCTAAAAACACGCGCATAAATATTTGTTTAAATGTACAGAAAAATAATGATTTAAAAAATGTTGCATAAATAATTGAGGCAACATTGTCATTGTGTCTTTAAAGGAGAACTTGGCAAAGGAGAATTTAATATATGAACGTAGCAAAGCTTCAAACATTTATCTACACACATAAAAAACTGTATATATAACATGTATGTATTACAGGAATAAAATTCTATGTTAAATTTAATTTTATTTTCAATAAATTTCATAAAAATATTTCAATCCTTGCACATCAATCTTCGAAACTGATTACCTTCAATTCCAAAAAAAAAAAAAAACAGAAAAAAGAATAAGGAATTCTGCCAAAATAGATTTTTCGTTTTTGTTGCCTCTTTCTGAATGTCAGAATAAAATTAATGAATTAATACTCTGCACAAGCAGTCTGTGCTTCCATCAGGCTCCTTTGTACACCATACATTGTATAGTAGATGTTGTAGAAGCCGTTCATGCCATAAATATCGACGAACTTTAAATGGTTGACAAAACATTTTTTCACTCGAAATAAATTACAGGAAATATATCATTCTGTAGGTTAGGATTTTTTTCTTTAGGACAGAGTATAACGTGTTGCTATGCCAAATTGCCATGATGTAACGATCTGCGAGATTTACACATCACCATTACGCTACACATATAGTTTTTCTATTCGCTTTTAAATATTTTGCAACAGCGAATAAACAATTTATAAACACTTAAATAATAAAAAAACGGGTGGAATAGGCAAGAACTTAATAAATAGAAAAATGAAAAAAATTGTAATAATAATAGAAAAATAACAAGTGTATCTAAGAAGTCACCGTAATCTGGTAGGTAGTGTGTTGGCTTATTAGACGTAAGGCCATGGTTCAAACACCAGCTCAGACATCAAAGCGAAATATGAAAAAAATATTTATTCGGTGACTTCCTCTCAGCAGATTTCTGGCAAAAACTCTGAGAGTAAATAAAACTGCCATGAAAAGTTTCTCAAAAATCTGTCGTTCGGATTTGACTTTAACCTGTAGGTCCCGTAAAAAAATTAACACACACAACATGAGTGGTGTGAGAAGCTATGTCGAAACCCCAAGACTGAGGGGTTGTAATGACTAACTATGTATGTATGTATTTAATAGTGGTTGCGGGCTAATAGCTTAAATGTTTATTACTTACTTACTTATTTAATTAGACATTACCACTCTTAGTAAGGATTACGACCTAGCTTCTCGTATCACTCAGGCATTCCATTTGTTCTTCTATTACTCAGCACTTCGTACGTGGATTATGTACTGAATCTATTGATTGCAATTGTGATCTTTGTAGTCCGTATCATTACTTCCCCTACATCTAGTTTTACCTCAAATTTATTTTAAACTCAAATTGTAAAGTTAACAGTTCATAACTTTATGGGCTATTAAGCTTACCTAACCTACATTATTTTCCATAAATTTCGAGATTCTACAAACTTGAAGAACAGAGTCTTGGCTTTCGAGAAGGTTGGCAATATACAACATATTGTTACGTTTTTACCTTTTAAAAATGTTTCTCGAGATCTCCATAAATGTAAACTTCGTTGTTTCATTGTTGTTTGTGTATTTTGTTTACATTGCTAGTTGTTACATTTTTGTTTACTTGTTTATACCCAATTTTTATATTGATGTTGTTGGTATATTTTTATTACTTGTTTATCATGTAAACTAGTTCAATGTTTTTGTTTTTGTAGCTTTTGTTTATCATTTTAATGTTAAACGACGTAACACCATTTCCATTTTCGTAACAATATGTTCACGAATATTTCATATGCATTCTGGTAAACTATTCTGTAATAAAGAGCGTTTGCCAAGAAATCCTCAAATACTTTACAGAGACTGCCTGACATGAAGGTTATTAAGGCGCTCGAAAATATATCCGAGCAATCGAAAACTTTGACAAGGCGAAAAAGTATTATCATAGTTTCTGGAATTTATACAATTTGGAGGGCTTCAATCCAAGCAGTAATTATGATATGCAAACCACTCTGGAAGACCTAAAAACGTTCTGTGTGAAATGAAAGAAGTATTCTCAAAGAGCTCAACCACGATCCGACAGTACCAAAACTGTCGTGACGTCAAGAACACTGATTAATGGCTTGCCTAAAAAATTGTAAAATCTGTATACTCCGCAATCACCCATTTATGTATGTCAAAAAAGAAAACGTAAACTTCTCTTAAAGTGCTTAACATATTTCAACAAAAAAGGGATTTTGAAAATTTTGTTGTTAACTGATGAGAACCAACATATGTAGACTTCAGCCATAAAAATGCTATACGTTGTTTTCAGCTGGGACTTATCCGTCGTATTTTTATCGAGTAGCAATATAGGAATATATTATAACAAATTCTGAAGACATCTGTTGACACTTTGAGCTTGAAATATCGTTGGATATTTCAGCAAGACAATGAGCCTTAAACGATTAGCTCCCCATTATGCTCCCAGACAGGCTGATAATCCAGTCAAGAGACTTTAAGCCAATCAAGCATTTTAGGATATTTCTGTAGTCGACTATATTTGTTCTAATTTTCACGGTTAATTTGTTTATGGTTACACAATTCGTTTCACTGAGAACCAGTCCCATTTCTGAGTCAATCAGGCTATCCTATTACGGGTCTATCTTCCAAGTAAAAATATGGAATTGAATAAATGGAGAGTAATGTCTTAGTTTCACCGTGGTCAAGTCTTTTGGTTATCGGAGCACTTATCTTTTTATAGTAACAAAATGTTCGATGAATGTGCTGGCAGTGATTCGGCTCTGAAAAATACGAAAACAACAATTGATTGTATTCCTCTATTGGAAAACTCGAATATGATTGATGCTTCACCCAAGAAAAAATTTAAATAGAAAGGGGTTCCAACTAACATGATCAATAATACTACGATATCTTTATTGTCTAGATACCATAGATTGTGTAAATTGTATTAAAAATACTTCTCTCACTGATTCAGCGAATGTCTGAATATAAGGATTGTGGGATTGTTCCGCTCTAAGGAAACACAGATAGAACATCTTCTTCGAATACTTATTTCAGGATCTAGAATGCAACGCAAAAGTAATATTAGAAGTCTTTGCAAGATAAAGTGATTAGTTTTACGCTTGTAACGTAGTGTACGGTTGTAATGACTAAATATGTATGATGTGTCACAATCAGGATGTGTCACAATGGGCTGCTATGTCTGGTTAGGTATTAAGTATCACACTGACTGTTATTTATAATGATGTACACTAGCTTGGAAATAGAAGAGAGAAGTCGTCTTGTTCCCGTGTTGTTTTATAATCGAAAGGGTGGGGAGTGTACGAGGTTTTGTGAATAGGAGGCGAGTTTCGTGAAACATAGTTGAATTGCCCTAAGAAGTTTTTCAAAAATCTGTCGTTCGTAGTCTAATTTAAACTGTAGGTCCAGCCATTCATGTAAAAAATTAACACACACAACATAAGTGGTGTGAGAAACTGGATCGTAATCCTGACTAAATTGCTGTAATGTCCAACTATGTTGTGTTGTATTAAAATTAAAAAATAAGTCATTGTTATTAATCATATCACATCTGTCAACCTTCTTATCTTAATGTTTGTTTGAAGGTGAGTATTTCGGAGTAACATCGCACTATTATTGTATTGATTGATATATCTACCATATACGGAGTATGAAAACACATTTTGAATATTAAATAAATCGCATGAGAGCGAATACTTTCGATATGCTTGTGTTGATTAATTTTAAAATTTTACATGACCAATTAGGAGCAATTTATCAAGCATCAGTAGACATTAATTGAATAAAATTTTTCGCTACGATTTATTCGTTTACTGGATATAATGTTACTGTAATATGATACGATATTACAATGCAGAAGAATAAAAGCGATATTAATAACGATAATGATAACAATTAAAAAATATTGTTAAGACAACAACAGTAGTATTGTTTTCAACTACATCGTCGTTAAGCAGACAATATAAACAATAAAAAAATCAATATACATACAGGCATAAATGTTTAAGAATGATATTAAAATGACCTCCTTATGTTTTCGTGGTAGCCAATGTCATAATAAATTATTTAAAATTTTAATAACAAAAGATTTTAATTTAAATTTTTTTTTAAGTTTTAATCCCTTAAACCCTGTTGGATGATTTTTCAACAGAGCAGTTTCTAATTCAACTGCAAATTAAATATACAGTCTAAACACAAATTTAGCATGCTAACGACATTTTTCAATAAAATAACGTAGAAAATCAAGTTTTCGAATAGTGATTAAAATATTTTGAAGAGGGCAACACATATGTACATACATAATTGACCATTACAACCCTTCAGTCAGGATTACGGCCTAGCTTCTCACACCACTCATGTTGTGTGTGTTAGTTTTATACATGAGTGGCGGGACCTACAGTTTAAAGACGACTCAGAACGATAGATTTTTTAAGAAACTTTTCATGGCAATTTTATTTACTCTCAGAGTTTTTGCCAGAAATCTGCTGATAGGCAATCGTTGAAGAAATATTTTCTCATATTTCGTTTTGTTAGAGTTGCCTGATTTGGGGGTTGAATCGTGGCCTCACGTCTAATAAGCCAACACACTACCTACTAGACTAAGTATGTGAGCATTATCGCTTATCTGTATATGGGCGCTTAGGCAAATATGAAAATATGTACTAAAGGTTTTACAATTTATTAAAATAATATGAACGTAGAGGTCAGAACGAAACAGAAGCTAGGAAATCATCTTACGGGTTTTTTTATATTTTTTATTTAATTGTGTTCCCTTCTTATGGATCTAATCAAGCTGAAATACCTTCAAATATGCTGTGTGGCCTTTAGTATTTCTCAAATGTTAGATATCGAAACTCTTCGATAACAGTTATCGGGTATAACTTCGTGTCCTTGATTTAAATTCATTCATTCATTTTTATGTCGTCAATATTGTAATATTTTATTGCATAGGATACGTAAAGTAGGTTTTAGTTTGAGTTGCAGTCGGTTATTGAATATTTGTATACATATGAATGTAGGAATCAATTCCATTAATACTTGCATTGACAAAAATTTATGGAAATAATAAAATTGAATCGCTTAATGCAAGAATCACTCTATAAGAGACGACACCATTGTAATGTATTCTCTCATGTAGATAATCTTGGCCACATTGGCTTGTTGTTTATAGTGTTTTGTATCGAATATTTTACACGAATTTAAATTAATTACAAATTAAATTACATAACAAACAAACTCCCTAATGTGTAGGGAGGCAGAATAAAGAGGCAAAGTCATCAGAAGCCACAACAACACAATGCCAAAAATAAAAGCTACTAAGCGCACACGCAAACATTGCCTGAAATCTAAATATAGAGGAAGGCATGCATGCTTGGTTCAGCTGAAGTACAATGAATTAAAAACCAACCAGAGAAAGTGAAAAACGCAGAGGTGACATTGTAAAATAATATTGTAATCGAGAAAGAAAACCAAACAGCAATGACCACAATGTATATATAAACACTCACACATGTGCATGTACATAAATAATTCAAACAACAACAAATAGCAATAAAAAATTGCTTGCAAGTTGCAACTTTAGTGGATAAAGCATTAACCGTATGTGTACTGGCCATTAGAAACTAAAAAAAAATTTCAAACATTTTTTAAAAAGGAATAAACTTAACGAATAAAGCTTATCCTACTTTTTTGTATTCCTATTATTCTTTTTTGTGTGGTGGACAATCAAGATTAACACGTCTTTTATTAAAAAACGGTTTGTTCATACTGTTACGCGTTTAAAATTTCTCAAAATATTTATATTTTGTGGATTTGAAGATTACAATTAAAATAAGAGAGAGATTGTTTTATTTTGGATCGTAGCTTAACTTAAATAAATTCTTTATTTATTTAAATACCATTACAACCCTTCAGTCACACCGCTTATGTTGTGGGTGTTAATTTTACACATGAGTGGCTGGACCTACAGTTTAAAATCAGCTCCGAACGACAGATTTTTGAGAAACTTTTCATGCCAATTTTATTTATTCTCAGAGTTTTTGCCAGAAATCTGTTGATAGGAAGTCACCGAAGAAATAAGCCAACATACTACTTACTAGACTACGGCGACTATTAATTTTATTCCTGATCCTTATTAAAGGCCAATTTATGCGATTAGTGTTAATGTACATATAGTCAAAGAGAAAATATTTTAAAAATGAGAGTAATTGGGTGCCCTGGTAGTCTAGTGGGTACTGTGCTAGACTATTAGCGGTTTGTGGGTCAGATTCCCACCAGAAACTCTGGTCTGTTACATTACATCGATCAGAAGGTCGAGGTTACTTAGTTCGTAAAATAATTAAATATAATTTGTAGTTGTATTGGAATTAATAAATGAAAAAAATTGTATTTCTACTAAATACTAAAGCGTAGTAAAATAAATGTATAACCAATTTATGAATATTTTCTATATGATGTAATGAAATTATGGGCATCCGAAGAAAAATCAACCGAGACATTGATGGAAATGGAACAAAGTATTTCAAATACAACAAATCAACCATGTAGATTATCTGGTAATTTCAAACATCATAAAGTGGAATCAATAACGCGTAAATGCAAGAACAAATTCCCAACCAAACAATGAAAAGTTTGTTCTTCTAGTTGAAAAAGAAGCAAAACAAGCTGCAATTGGAAATTCCACAAGGAAGTGTAGTATACCTGATAACATACCCCAAAGCATTACTCAAGTTGAGCTTCCTATTGTTGCCAACCACGCTTCTGTAACATTGGAAAATGTGCGGACTTTTAGACGGAGATGAACGCGCCGAGCGGGTTATGCAATGATTTAAACGCCCCTATTTCAAGCCTGACATCACACCAAACTTTCTACGTACCATAGTCTTGTAATTTCAACCTTTCTATTATTTGTATACTCGTACATTCCTCCATTTTTTCTTTTTAGCTCTTGTAACGTACGATGTGTGTGCTCTTGTTGTTGTATGTTTGTCTTGTTTGCTTATTTTTTAAGGTTTAGTTCCAGCTGCGTAACAATATAATTCCATTAATAGGGAAATAGCGCTTACAAGAACAGTTTCAGAAGTACATATTTATCCTCTACCAAATAAAAGGGTGTCCCGCCATATAAATTATATTATTTTAGTTGTTTGCTTCTTGCGTCTTATTCGAAGACATATGCTCGGTGTAGTGTAAGTCTGATGAGAATCGAACCCACGACAGTTGGGTTCACAAGTACTCATTGTAATTCTGCCATTTATCTACAACTCTTGACTAGTGTTCCTCAATATCCTGACAGCGTAGTATAAAGGTGCAGATGTTAATCGAAATTCTTTCGGCCAGATACGTTCTATCAATATATTCTTGCCGCACTTTTCTTCGTTCTTGTGACGAAAAATGACCAAAATGTTATATGGTCTCCTCTTCTTCCTAAATGTTGGAACTTGTGCTCGTACCTAGTGTCCCGTTATAATAGTTATAACGCTCGAAAGATTCTGTTATTTCCGCCATAAAATCAGGATTGAAAGTGGGTACAAGTTATGTTTAGGAAATAGTAAGGTCCAGGTCAACAATTCTATATAAAACTACGTAAGGTTTTGACATGATCGTAGCTTTCATATTTCCATATCCCTGCAGCACTCAGTAGCATTGCCACTTGTTTCGCCAACACGTCTTATACTATAGATGCTGTAGTTCTAACAGCACCTGCTATCATAATCGACCGATCCTCATTACACGTTCAAAAGGGGTTTGGAGATTACCAAAACCAGCATCTAAATTATAATCCATAAGATTGGAGTTGGTTTTATTACAAATTCTTTTGGCCGATATATGTTTTCACTGTCATCCCTTGATTTAGACTTTTAGGCTTTCTCACAGCAGTAAATAGTTGCCGCCTTAGGGGTTCTGAATTATATTGTTCGTTTTTACCCTTTTAAAAACGTTTAAAATATAAGTTCGTAGGTTGCAAATAAAAATAAATTTGTGTTTACTTTTAAATAAATTATTTATTGTTCGCACAATTCCGTGTGCCACTGTTCATAACTTGATGTAAACAACAACAATTTGCCTTATTTGTTATTCTTCTTTACACTCTTCTGCGTAAACACTAACAATTGTTCGTTAGATCTTTAAAACGGAGATATTCAAACCACAGCAGGGTAAACAGTCTGATGAATGCTTTTGAAGGAGAATGACTTTGCCTTCGCGAAATCTCTGTAAATGTAAACATGTTGTTTACGTTATTGTTGTTTGTGTATTTTGTTTACGTTTGTCCTTGCAGTGTTGTTGTTGACTGTTTGTTTAATTGTTTATTCCTTTTTTATACTGATGTTGTTGGTATATTTTTGTTTACTTGTTTATCATGTAAACGAGTCCATTGTTTTTGTTTTTGTAGTTTATGTTTATCATTTTAATATTAAACAATGTAACACCATTTCCATTTTCGTAACAATATGTTCCTGTTGGGAATTTGAATCTCCTTGCGAATAATATTAACTCCGTTTTATTTGAATTATTTTATTTTATTTATTTTATTTGTACTGACCACATTCGTTGCACTATTTGAATAAATATTCCAGTATAGATTCCAGATTTTAAGAAAGTGAGTTTGCGTGTAGTGGTCAAATTTATAATTTTATCAGAAGAAATACTCGTAGTTCCACGATTCCACTGTAATCTGTTCGTATTCACCATTAGTGTGATATTATGTTCTTAAAATCTTTATAATGCGACATGCGTCATATTAATATGTCTTGACCATAAACTGCAGGTTTTCTATCGCATTGAAAAACGTCCTTTTTTAAATCTCGTATCCACAAAGGACTAACAGTGTTTGTGTGTGTGTGTGTGCTACAATGTAGCATAGCTTAACGCAGTTCGGTCGCATTTACACTCACGAGCAAATAAAAAATTTAATAAAAAAAAAAACGCAAAAAACAAAATGAAATAGACGATGTGGTATATCCTTGTGCACCACTTATGCACTAAACGAGAATTGTGCGTGTGTTGGAGTGTAAGTGAAATTAAACATCACGTAAAAAATCGATTAAATTGTTTTTATATTTTTAGTTTTTCTCTGTATGCAGCAATGTTTAGTACGATACACATACTTAATACTGCAAAAGTGACTACCATTTAAGAGAGAACGAAAAATAAACTGGAAAAATAATATGTGGTCGTATGCACTCTAAGCGGACATTTTTTTAAAATTTATTTGAAGACTAAAAATAAAAGCAAATAAAATAGGTTTTTTTCTTTTTGTTGATTGTCTTGCTTTTTGATTTCGTTTAACCAAGAAAGAGAAAGAGTTGCTTTTGAAAGGCCTTTCTTCGGTGGATTTAATTTATTCATATCATTAAAACGTTTTTACTTTCTACTTATTTTGTCCAGTCATTTTTAAATGTATTTCATTGTGTTGTTTTTTCAAAAATTTTTTCTTTTTTTCTTGAATTGGCAGACAAGGTTTTAAGGTATGCAAGTGTGTTAAAACTTCATTAATTTTAAGTATTTCCGTTTGGTAATAAAATTCATTATTCATTTCCTTTATTCGCTTTTCTCTGTTACATTTATCAACTACTCGAATGCTCAACATTCGCAGTTTTTCTTTGATTTATGTCCATTAAACGAAGTTAAGTTCAACGAGAATAGGTAATAAAAAAATGTCCACTTAAGTTTTATTGTTGCATAATCGCCACATTAAATTATTATTATTTGCCTACAGTTCAGTTTATTTAATCTACAAACATACATGCGCATTACTATTCCTATGAATTAAAAAAAATTCGAAAAACAATGTCACTATCATACCATATGTAATATGTTTACCTGAGTTATATAAAAAAAGAAAAAGATTGAGAGCTGTAGATATTAAAGCGCTCGACTTAAAACCCGTGTAATAATGCTTTAAACCACGAAGAAAGCGAAAACCTTTTTACCATGATTTTTCACTTGATCAAAATAAGAGGTTATAATGCCTTGCTAATAATTCACTTGAGCTGTACCCTCTCCTTTAGAGGACAATATCAACAACGAATATCTAGATAGGTCAGGCGGTGCTACCTCTTAAGAGAGAGTAGAACTAGGTCGGTAAAAAATTTCTCATCACTACAGTAGACCCATCGCCAGCTTAGCTGGAAATCACTTGAACTGGAATGAAACTGAAACAATCGCATATTCTAATATAAGCTCGTAGAGTATCATACATCCGCACAAATTTTTTTGTATTTGTATATATTCATATTCTTTGATACCACTCACACACTACCTTTTACCTCTTCGGATAGTCTGTTATCATATATTCAATACAAAGATATGTCTTTTGGGTGTTGGTTATCCGAAAATATATTTTCCGTAGAACACATATGTACCGACTTTGACTATGACCGCTCTATTTGAGTGTGAAAAAATAAGTTCATAATCCGAATTTTGTTAAAATGAATTAATTTGGCAAAACACAAAAATAATAAAAGTGTTTATGATTTTGAACAAATATTCGAACTAGCGTCCGAAATGCATAGTTGTCGCCATAGTCTAGTAGGTAGTGTGTTGGCTTATTAGACGTAAAGCCACGGTTCAAACCCCAGATCAGACATCTCCACCAAAACGAACTAGAAAAAAATATTTCTTCGGCGAACTGTGAGAGTAAATAAAATTCCCATGAAAAGTTTCTCAAAAAAAATCTGTCGTTCGGAGTCGACTTAAAACTCTCATCCTCATCTAGTACAGTGAGTGCATATGCAAAAAGTATAAATGTAAAAGCCAGTGTCGCGGTTTTACTGACAAAAGTGGCAACTGTGCTCAAAAGCTAAAAGTACAGTTGTAAATGAACTGATATATTACAGGAACGAAGTTCAAAATCGTCGAAACTGGCCCCGAGACGATGATGCTAGTCGTTAGAATCGATTGTCTCTTCTAGTAGATAAAGCTTACAAATTAAATCGAGCAAACCATATCAAAAAATTGGTCATTATAACCCTTCAGTCAGCATTACGAGCTAGCTTCTGACACCACTTATGTTGTGTCACATGAGTGGCGGGACCTAAAGTTTAAAGTCGACTTCAAACGACAGATTTTGAGAAACTTTTCATGGCAATTTTATTTACTCTCAGAGTTTTTGCCAGAAATCTGTTGAAAGGAAGTCGCCGAAGAAATACTTTTTGCATTTTGTTTGATGTCTGGCCTGGGGGTTTGAATCCTGGCTTTACGTCTAATAAGCCAACACACTACCTACTAGACTACGGCGACTTCATATGGTAAGAACGCTACGTGCAGTTCTTCTATTTGTATGAGAGAGACATAAATGTAACAATATTTATGTCCCTCCCTATTTTAATATAGTAATTAAATTAAACTCAGTTAATTGTTTAATTTTAAATTTAATAACATTCGAACACTCATCTCACCATCTGTTTAAAAGTCTCCAACAAAACTGTCGACTTTCTATTTAATTACATCCTTTTTATAATTATTTATAAGAACGCATAACATATTTACACATAATCAGCATAATTTATTATGACACAAAGTCGTCTTAAATAAATATTTCCTTAAAACATCTTTTCCCATCTCTCTCATTTCCCTCCCTCTCTCCTTTTTTATTAATATAAAAACAACAATAAATTCAATGCACTTGATTCTGTTGAAGTTACCTTTTACCATAATTCGCTAGCATGGAAATACTCTCTTGTCTTGTCTGATTGCTTCATACTTATTGTGCTCATATACGCGAATGATAACGGCATCTCTACTTTGAGTGTATGGATCGTAGCTAGTAGTAGTCATTCGACAGTTAAACATACGAACGTTTAAAGAAATTTACAAGATTATATGTGAGTGTATTTGTTTTATAATTTTTCTTTTCTTGTTTAAAATGAACAATTCCTGCAGCTCCATCCAACTAGACAATGTCCTTTTGGAATAAGTTACATTGACAGCAACAAAAAACAGAAAACAAAATCTATTTTGTTGTAGTAATCATCATGCATAAAGAGCAAAATTATAGCAGGGTGTCTGACAGTTTTAACAAGTGATTGATGTTAAACACTAACAACACTAAAATCACACCAACAATAAAGACAAAAACACAGTCATTACAATAACAATAATAATAATACGAATTGCTAAACAATCGTAAGCTCTATACAAGTGTATCATGGTGAAAGAGAGAGGAGGTATACGATGGTACTAAATTATGTAAATTTTCATATTTTTTTTTGCTACTTTTGTTGTCGTTGTTTAAATTTAAAAACAAATTCACATTTAAATGTAAATATTTACAGGTACAGGATACGGATGTGTTGGAGTGTATGGGTATGGGTGTGCATGACTCCATTGTGTTCGTAAGTACCATAGTTTCGCTACATTTTGGCCTAAGAATGTTGTCGGCAAAATAAACGTAAAAAAGAAATCCTAACATGGAAAAACCTCTTCATTACAGTAGATGGCAAGTAAATTGTTAATATCAGGACAATGACTGCCGAAGGTTATTTATATTTAAATACTATTTTGTAGAAACAAACAATTTTAAGAATCAACAAATGTAATGCTTAAGTTAAAGCTTGAAATTGTCTTTGTCGACATTCCTAAAAAATATTTCGTCGATTTATTCGTTATCCGTTTACCGACAATGCAGCCAAATTTCTCACAAAGTAAAGTGAAATCAAAGTGAAGTACAGTAACCATAAATTATTCTTTTTTATCTTTTAAAAATTATATTTAAGGGCCACTTTGGGATTCCGTTGCTGTAAAGGGTATCTTGATGATGGGCCGCGCAATGGACATGTTATTAGGCCACGCATATAGCGAATCCGAAACACAAGTATTATAATCAAATTCATCGCCTAAACATACCTATATGGAGTCTACCCGCTGAGCATAAGAAATTTTCTTTCCTTTACTTTCAGACGATATTATTTTTAGGAATTATATTTTTAAAAAAGTCGCTGTAGTCTAGTATACATACGTATTTACATTTCAAAATTCCAAATAAAGACTTCAAGGATGTGACAACACAATTCATTTTATTTCATCCTAAGGTTCACACATTTCTGAATTCAACTTTCAGACGTTATAAGTAAATACGAAAGATGTAGCCCACCATTGATGTCAGGATGGGTAAATGTATGAATTGTCTTAAATTTTAAAATTTATTCAGTGCTCATCGCACAGAAAACATGCGTTTGCGACGTTTGTTAATTGATGTTTTTGTATGCAAATTTGGTGAAGATATCAAGCAGCATGCAACAACTCCGTTGACACGTTACCAAGTTATTTTGTTGAAAATGTAAAGCTCGAAGATATTACAAAGATTACTTCTACACAAAATCTCACTTTAGACAAGATCAGAGGCAAATGAGAGTGTGAGGTGCGCGAGTACAACAACCCTTCAGTCAGGATTACGATCTAGCTTCTCACACCACTTATGTTGTGGGTGTTAATTTTATTCATGAGTGGTGGAGCACGCAGTTCAAAGTCGATTCCGAACGACAGATTTTTCAGAAACTTTTCATGGCTATTTTATTTATTCCAGAATACTGCTGAGAGCAAATCGTCGAAAGAAATATTTATTCATACTACGTTTTATTCGGGATGTCTGAGGTGGGATTTGAACAGAGGTCTCATGTCTAATAAGCTAACACACTACCTACTAGACTATAGCGATTTCACATTAAATAAAATTAAAATCGATTGACGCCGACGGCATCATCAATACTTATTTCTTTTGAACCACGTTTAGACGGCAGACATATGCCAGAAATGGTACTTAAAGAATAAATGCCATGAAATCCATACCGACCTACTATAATACAAAAAATTTCATTCGAATAAAAATTTTGCTTTATGCTGTCATTTTACGTTGTGAAGCTCAAAAAAACCACACTTCGCAATTAAACATTTTAAAACTTACACGTCCTTTTATTACAAGTGAATGTATTTAAAATTTAATAGCCTGCGTTAAACAAATTGTAAAAGAGTTCAAAATACGATTACTGTGCGTGTTTACCAATTCAGATTTGTTCCATTTCACTATACGTATACATATTAAGTTAAATTATTTTATTTTATTTTTTCTGTTCTTGGAATTGAGCCAATTTTAATACTATAATATAATATAATAGAATAGACAGCAATAAATTGTCATAAAAATCAGAATGAGAATATTTTTTTGTTTTCCGATTTCTTTTGTATTTCAATGCATTATTTGTCTTTCTATAGATCTGCAACAGGATAAGCATCTTTAATTTCCGTCACAATATTTTAGTATTGTAGTATACATTGTAAATAATATTTCGATGACTGGTGTTTTTATTGTAAACGTAAACGTGAATTTTTGTTTTTGTTAATTGATTATTTAATGGCATATTTATCAGCAATGAGTATTCAAAAAGATGAGTAGAATCGAATCATACTCATAATTTCTGATACTTATACGCATTCATACTTATTTTAATATCATACTCACACTACTCAGATTCAATGTTTGAAGTACTCATCATATTCATACTTAACAACAACTGATGTTGTTAATTTCGACTATCCATAACTCGACATATGGAAGAATCACAAAATAGGTATGATTCAAGTACGAAAACTAAAATACTTACTAAAAGGTTGTGTGTTTGCTCTGCTTGATGTCTTTGTCTTTTTTCTTTTTTTTGTAAACGCAACAACAACTAAGACTGTAAATTTTGATGAATAATTCGAGTCACTTGAATTATTTATAAATATTATGAGTATTTTTTATGAATCGGAATGAGTACTCTTATGAATCAAACATATTTCGAATGAATAAGTTTGATGCCAAAGTTGTACTCATACTTATTGCAACCTGTACTTATAAATCAACGTTTCAGTGAGTATGAATGAATCAAAGTAGTTAAATTTCAATATTGTTGGCTCACTTATAATCAAAATTTCATGAGTGCTTATGAGTGGGGAAAAAACGATTCATTGGTGATCTTTGGTATGTATGTCCTTGCATTGCTTCCGTTTGAGACAACAAAGTAATCCCGCTGATTGTACGCAGTTTTACAAAAAAATACATGCCCCTGTAAAATACTTTACAAATTTTCAGTCGTTTTTTACTTAGGATTTCTTTATAAAGTCGCTGTAGTCTAGTAGGTAGTGTGTTGACTTATTAGATGTAAAGCCACAGTTCAAACCCCAGATCAGACATCTCCAACAAAACGAAGTAGGAAAACATATTTCTTCGGCGACTTTCTCCCAGCAGATTTCTGTCAAGAAATCTGAGAATTAATAAAATTGCCATGAAAAGTTTCTCAAAGAAAATCTGTCGTTCGGAGTCGACTTTAAGCTGTAGTCCCGCCAATCATGTATAAAATTAACACACTCAACATAAGTGGTGTGAGAAGCTAGGTCGTAATCCTGTTGTGTTGTAATGATCAATTATGTATGTATGTATTGCTTTCATAAATTCATTTTAAATAGATTATCGGAACTTTTTAAATTTTATGTAAATTTATTTCCGACTCAATTAAAACATCTATTTGAACTGAAAAAGACATATCAATACTTAAGATCGTTTTCAATATAGGCACTCATATATCATTTTGGCCTAATGTTGTGAATCTCAATGCTAAGAAAATATGAAAAGACAATTGTATTTTAGAACTAGACGTCACTATCATCATGTATTCTCAAATACTTCCAGCAAGATTCCGTATTTTTCTATTGAGTGAGCAATGTATAGTCGTTGGGTTATATCTCAACGATTCAAGATCATATGCGTATTACATGTTTCCAAAACATTGGAGCTTTTATGAGAGACTTTTATACAAGCGATTTTAGATATTTCCTATACTTTGAAAACTGCGTTATTGTAGCAACTTTTGTTAAAGAATGCCACCAGCGGGCCAAGAATCAGTCTAAGAAATTTACCAGTGGGGCTCAGACTAAGTATAATCCTATTTATTCTAACGAATAAATTGGGGTACTTCTTTCCTTCTCGTAAAAAGTATTTGCAAGGATTGATACGTCATCATAATCACCGACTTTTTTACCAGAAGGATCAAGACGATAAAGACGTATGTACACTCGTGGACACACAATTAAGTCACTTATGCAACATTTTTTATTTTTGTAAAAATTAAAAAGATTTAAGAAAAATGCAAACAAAAACAACTAATATTTGTTAAGTCCATATGCTTAATAATTAATTAACAACAAAAACTTAAATAGTTTTTCATTGTAAAAAATGTTTTGGTACGGAGTTGATATCAGACTTAAAATTTAAGTGGACAAATAATTAAATCATCTGAAAAAAATATTGAAAATTTAATTTAATTGCTTTATTTTTCACCCAAACTATTTTGAACCTTTAATATTTTGTGGGGTACCCTTTTTGTAGTATTATTTCAGTACATCTTTGTGGCATTGAGTTGATTAAATTGCGACACTGCTCAGGACTAAGGTTATTCCATTCTGCCTGGATAAGCTGCCAAAGTGCTTTTTTGCTGCTAGGTTTTTTAGCCGCAACTGATCGTTTTACGATCCCCCAAAGATTTTCAATAGGGTTCAGATCGGGACTTTGAGCTGGCCAATCAAGAACCCTCATATTTTCCCCAGCATACCAAGCTTTAACTACCCGAGATGTATGCTCCGGGTCGTTATCATGCTGAAATATCCACGCTAGTGGGAATTCGTCCTCATAAATTTTAGTCAAATTGTTCTGTAGGATGTCTTTATACATTTCCCATCGATTCTTACCAGGGTACCAACGCCGGATGAGGTAAAACAACCCGAAACCATTACTGACGAACCTCCAGGCTTTACAGTTTTTTTGATGTACTTTGGGTCTAATTGTGTATTGACAGGACGTCTTACATAGGGCCTGCCATCGTTTCTAAAGAAATTAAACTATTCTAGTTTTAATTCTAATGGTACTTCATATCTGTAAAAGTTTAAATCATTGAACAAATACGTACAGTTATTTTTGCACTGAGAAAAAGATATTGCATGAATAACTTAATTGTATGTCCACAAGTGTATATTGATCACAAGCTTTCCAAGAAGTGGATACAGAACTATTTAACATCTTCTTGCGGAGGGAGTATCCAATCGAGTTGATTCATTGTAATTGACCACAAAAAAATTGTTACAAATATATTTTTAACTTTTGTTATAAAATTACGATGGAAGCCGGATAACTAGACGCGAGCTACGTATTCAAATCTAGTTCTTTAGGCGGTCATTTTTCAGAAGTCTTGTGATATATGAGTGGTATGGTGAATAAGAAATTAACGCGTATACAATAAGTTTTTCTTCTAAATAAAAATAAACTAGATTATGGTAATCGCATGTAAAATTTAATTCAAAGTGAATTACACGCTCTACACACCAATAATTCAGAAAAGTAAATGAAATTGTTGAAAATAAATATTTTTTAGAACATTAATGAAAATCAAAACATATTTTTGATAGTTGCATTGGTAAAACAAAGTTACAACATAAGATGATTCACTATTCTTATTTCGTACAATATTATAGATTGACCCTAATTTACATAGGCATTATTATTACATAAAGATAAAAGGACAAGTTTGTTCGGTTTAGAACGCGGTTATAAGTTATTATATTTTTAAACATGTTTACTGGGGGCTATTATTACAACTTCCCTTTAAAGTTGGGTTTAGTTAAGTGTAACTTTAGCTAAAGTGAACTTTAAAATCACATTCAACTTCTTTTCCTTATTACTATCCACAGATAAAATGAATTTAACTTTTTCAAAAATATTTTATTATATTTACAAAACAACAAAATGTTATATTTGAAGTTGTCATATTGAACATAATAATAATATGGCAAGTTCAGACATAAACTTAACTTTAAAAGTTACCAGTAGGATGATCCTCCCTTTAGCTTAACGCTTACTTCTACCTAATTGTACACTTATAATAATGAAAAACAATTTATCTACCCGTTAAAATCCTCCCTTTAGTTAACGGCAAGTTGTAATAATGGCCCTTAAAATGCTTTTCGATTACAACTAATTAACTTTAAAATTAATGCCACAAGGCATATTTATTTGAAAATACATACTTATAGAAAAGCACCAATGTTATTAAAACGACTGTCAATTAAACATGATATCGTTGTGAATAGAAAGGTTTGAAACACTCGTAAGTATTCGACTTGACACACACAGAAAAAGAAAATAATTTAAAAAATATTTTAATACGTTAATAATGTTGAACATTTTTATAAATTTCTTAAAACAAGAAAATAAATTACAAACTTGAATACATTTTCTATGTATGTATATTGTTTAATCTTTTTGATGAAAGTTAAATTGAGAAAATATTTCATTAATTTTATTAATTTATTATCACTTAACAACAGAAGCATCAATGGCAAGGCTACAATGTCGACGACTAATTAAAATTGTCACCCGATAATAGTCAATAATTCAATAACAGTTGTATGAGCTGTTTCCATCACTATTGGCTTTTTATAAACTTAAATTGAATAGGATAAAATTAATTTAATTAACGCCATCGTTATATTAATCTGATTAAAGTTCTTTTAGAACAGAACATGCCACAAAAAGTAATGTGTGAGAAAATAATTTAAAAACACATTCATTTATATGGGGTTAAATGCGATAACAAAAAAAAAGAGAATTTTTAACAGATGTGGCTTTTACGTCATAATTTTATAGGTACACGATACATATGTTGTATACACGATAATATGTATATATTTTTATAATAATAATAATAATATATATACGATATACATATATAGACATGGTATATAGAAGTAGCCGTAGTATTATTAGCACTAGACGCGAGATCGTGGTTCAAACTCCAGCCCAGACCTCTCGAATGAAACGAAGTATGAAAAAATGTTTCTTAGGCGACTTCCTCCCAGCAGTCTCTTCTGAGAGTAAATAAAATTGCCATGAAAAGTTTCACAAAAATCTGTCATTCAGAGTCGACTTTAAACTGTAGGTCCCATCAGTTAGGAATAAATTTTAACTCTCAATGAATGGGTGGTGAGAGAAACAGTCCTCACTAAATGCTTGTAATGATCAATTAAGTAATACGATAATATAAAAATTATTTTCATCCAATTTCATACTAATAATACAATATATTGTTATACATTTAGAAAAAATTCTTTAATTTTACTCATTGTTATTTCATATTTTAATAAATCCCTTATTTATTTAAATATTTATGTTGTCTTCGATATAATATAAAAAAATTCAAGGCGAGCCAACTATAATTAGTCCCAGCAATGAAAAAACATTAAGTGCAACTAGCGTTAGCTAAATATAATGTTAATTCTTTATCTTCATCAGAGCTTTTGACAAAAACTATTACATCAGGAAATTTATTTATTTATTTATTTATTTGTTATTAGTCATAGCACAACAAGATAATAATCTTATAAATGAAAGTGCTATGGGAGTACATCAAAGAAAGAAAATAATAACAAATCATTGATTATATATGTAATGAAATGTTTGAAATAATGTAGAAATAAAAATGAATAAGAACGTGTTAAAATCACGGGAAATAGCAATCGATACAAAAAAGGATAAAAAAATGAATATGTGTAAAAAATAAATTAGGAAAACTACAGAGAACAATATATACAAATATAAAGAAATATACAAACAAAGTAAAAATATATTCATATACTAAGATACAATGAAATTTAAAGATATATCAAGTAAAAAAATGAAAAATTAAAAACAATCATTAATAGAAATAGAGAGAAAAAAATTCACAAAAAAAAAAAAAAAAAAAAAATCAAGATATGCTAAAAACTACTTGAACAGATTGTATAACTCCTTTTTGAACTTAACTGCATTGCCTATATTCTGAATATAATTAGGTAAAGTATTCCAAAGACTGATGGTGTATATAAAAAACTGGCGTTGTGACAAAAGAGTCCTATGTCTGTGTTGGATAATCTTCATACCGCGGTTGGATCTAGCAAATGTAATCCTACTAAATAAGTATATTGGCTGTTTTAGAGTAATAATCTTATGGAGGAGAATAAGGCATTTTATATTCAATAGGTTATCAAAATTAACTCCAAATATCCGGTATGAAAATTGTGATATATGGTCTCGACGTCCCCTAATAAAAACATATCTGGCTATATTATTATAAGCCAGGTTGAGTTTCCGCTTATCATCAGTATCACAGTTCGCGAAAATTTCAGATCCGTATAAAAGGACAGGAATCAAATACGTTTTAGCCAGTTGCATACGTATGGCAAAGGGAGTCGAATCTATAACAGCCCACAAGTTCCTAAGCATACCATAAACTTTACCAACGATGACGTTAATGTGGTTAGACCACGTTAGCCGACCATTAAAGATAACACCCAGATTGGATGCTGATTCAACAAAGTCAATTTTATTCCCCCTGATAATAATATCCGGCACAACTAATGCTCTCTTAGTCCTGGAGAGCAATAAACATTTAGATTTAGAGGGATTTATACAAAGTCCATTGGCCCTAGCCCAGCTATCAATTTTTCGTAAATCACAGTTGATGGTGTCTATACATAGTTGGATATCCTCTATACGCGTGCTTCTATAGAGCTGAACGTCATCAGCGTACATATGTACGCTACAATTATCCAAAACATCAGGCAGGTCGTTAATGTATATACAGAACAAGAGAGGCCCTAAGATTGATCCCTGAGGAATACCTCTTCCAACGCTTAGCGAATTCGAGATCTTGCCGTTTAGATAAACTCGTTGTGATCTGTTCACAAGATAAGAACGTATGAGATTACAAGCTGAGTTAGAAAAATGAAAGAGGGTCTGTAGCTTCTTCAATAATATTTTGTGGTCAACCGTATCAAAAGCCTTGGTGTGATCCAAAAGAACTAAAAACGCTATGTAATTTTCATCTAGTTCCAACCTAAGATCATCAACTACATTGACTAAAGCAGTAGTGCAGCTCCTAGCTTTCATAAATCCCGACTGCTTATCAGATATGAAGTTATTACTCACGAGATAACTATTTATTTGTTTAGCCATGAGATTTTCCATTACTTTAGACAGGAATGGAAGAATGGCAATTGGCCTGAATTCGTTGTTGGATTTAGGAATGGGAATGGTTTTCGACTGTTTCCATTCGTCAGGAAAGGACGACATAGTTAAAACTGTATTGAATAAATGAGTCAAATACGGCAAAAGTCTAGGTGACAAAGCTTTCAAAAATAGAGGATCTAAGTCATCAGAACCAACCGCATTCGATTTTACCGAAGATAAGCATTCCAAAACCTCGAACTGATTAACACAACGAAAACTAATTGTCCAGAATTTTTTGAAAGTATGATTTTAGATTGCAGATGGTTTTCTATGAATGATTTTATGATATACAGTAGACAGCATAAGTCTAGGTGCATATGTACATACATACATAATTGGTCATTACAAACTTTCAGTTACGATTACGACCTAACTTCTTACACCACTTATGTGGTGTGCGGTAATTTCATACATGAGTGGTGGGACATACAGTTTAAAATCGATTCCGAACGACAATTTTTACGAAAAATTTCAGGGCAATTATATTTACCCTCAGAGTTTTTGCCAGAAATCTGCTGAGTGGAAGTCGCTGAAAAAATATGGTCTCATATTTCGTTTTGTTACAGATATCTGACCTGGGGTTTCAACCGTGGCCTCACGTCCAATCAATTTATTGTTTAGTGAAACATATTTGGACAGATTTCCTAATTTAATTTAATTTTATAGCATAGAATGTGTATCTAACTATATTTATTGGGTTGTTCGGAAAATAATTTCGTTTTTTTTTGTGGAAATGTCAATTCGTATAATATCAATCAAGTGGTCATAAACTGTTGAATTTCATAAATTTAACCTCAATCCAATCTCATGTGTTGTTATTCGTCGGTACGCATCAACTAATACCTTTTTTGGGTCTTTATCAGCTTCAACCGGCCTTCCCGTACTTGGTGCATCTTCGACATCAAAATTGCCGGATCGAAATTTAGCGAACCAGTTCTGGCACTGGCGTACTGTCAACACACCTTCTCCATGCACATCGGCCAATTTCTTTCCGGCATAAACAGCATTTTTACCCTTTCTGTAGTAAAACAGTAAGATATGTCGAAAATGCTGCTTATCGCTCTCCATATTTAAAAGAGCACCAACCAAAAACTACTGCGTCGAATTAATTGGAATTTTTCACACCCAAGCCTTGCTATATGAGCTCTCAAAGTATATAAAAATTATAAGGCTTAAGTGTGAATTTGGGTGCAAAAAACTATTAATACCTGTGTCGGGGAAGTCGCCGTAGTCTAGTAGGTAGTGTGTTGGCTTATTAGTCGTAAAGCCGGGGTTCGAGCCCCAGGCCAGACATCAAAACAAAATACAAAAAGTATTTCTTCGGAGACTTTCTCTCAGCAGATTTCTGACAAAAACTCTGAGAGTAAATAAAATTGCCATGAAAAAGTTTCTCAAAAATTTGTCGTTTGGAGTCGACTTTAAACACTAGGTCCCGCCACTCAGGTATAAAATTAACACACACAACATGGGTGGTGTGAGAAACTAGGTCATAATCCTGACTGAAGGGTTGTAATGGCCAATTATGTATGCATGTATGTGTCTGGGAAAAACGAAATAACTTTCCGAACAACCCAATATGTCCATTACAACTTTATTAAATGATTTCAAATATGTTCCTACAAATTCATAAATCACTTCCAGATATTAAACTTAAAATATTACGTCAAAACTATTTTCCAAACCTTTAACTTGGCCAAGATATTGTATTTAAATCTTCAAACACATAATATTTTTGCCCTCTTTTATATTTTTATTTCTATTTTATAATTTTTATTTTGCACAATATTTTGCAGTATAAAATATAAAATGACAATATAAGAGTCCTTTAGGAATTTCATTTTAAATGAAATATTATATGTATGTACACACACATGTACGTACACTTAGATATAAGAAAATTTAATGCAGTAGATAAGTTCTTAGACACGCTTAGAGTCTTTTTTAAAATGAATGTTTGAAATTGATTTAAATTATAAACATTTGCATTTAAATTATTGGACACTTCTTTTTATCGTGCGCTTTATCCCTGTAAAGTATTTAAATTTAAATTAATGCAACAAATTACAACAACAAACTACAGGGCTACACAATAACGAGCCCCCCTGAACAATGAATATTTTAAAGAAGAAAAAAAAGTTCTAAAATTACTTTAAAAATGCTGACGAAGACGTTGATAGTAATATGGTGACATAAAACTATTACGAGTATCGAATAATAAATTAGTGATACGAACAGAAAATTAATACGTTGTACAACACGACAATGCCCAATAACTTATCTTTTATATGATATCCGATTTTAGTAGGACTTTAAGAAGCAGAGGAAAACGAACGACAGAATGGCATGTAAGACGCTAACTTTGAACTTTTTAAATAGAAAAACAATTCTAATAAAAAATAGAAAGAAAAAACGAACAAATATTGATGTCAGCGGCACATACATATGTATGTAAGTGTCGTATAAAATTTTTTTTTTAAATTCACGATAACGGCCACCCCCAAAACTAAATAAGTTCACCACCGAACCAACAACAATACCAACACCAGAATATAATATTGTGAAGGAAAAGTTAAAAAGCTTAACATTTGCTGCTTTTCGTTTTTCGCTTTTTAGTTTTAATTTTTCTTTTTGTTTCTGGGTCAATAAAGTGGATTACGATAAACATGCATTCGATTCGATGACTCGGAAAGGAGAACAACTTATAAAACGAAATAAAAAAGACGTTGTTCTGGGGTATTTCATATCCAAAAAGCCAACAACTAATTAACACTTGTTTAATTATTTTAAAACGTTAACCAACACACGTATTGCGATTACTGCTAAATAGAGGCCAAGGTCCCCTTGCAATACAAAAAGAAAACTTTAGAGAAAGTTTAATTTTCTTTTTTTTGATTGAAGTTAAATTTCTCACATCATTTATGTTGTGTGTGTTAATTTTTATCCGTTAAAAGCGGGACCTACAATTTAAAGTCGACTCCGAACGATAGATTTTTGAGAAACTTTTTATGGTAATTTCATTTACACTCATAGTTTTTACCAAAAATCGTTAAAGAAATATTTTCTCATATCTCGTTTTGTTGGAGATGTTCGACTTGGGGCTTGAACCGTGGCCTCACGTCTAATAAGCCAACACACTTACTGTTACTATGGCGACTTCTAGTCGTATATAAATAGTAATCAAATAGATAATCACCAAGTCGCATCACATTGGTACCAAAGTTACAGAACTGAGAAAATGGACGCTGATTTCACTATTGTGGAGCAATGGCACAGTACGAAAGATTACAAATGCACTTTCGGGCAATTCCGATGAATGGAAAACCAAGAGTATCTTAAGGACTGAGCATAATTTGGAGACATTTTGCCGTAAGTGGTGAAGACGTCGAAAAGACGGAACCATTTTTATGTCATTGTTTAGCATTCGTAAGCAGGTGTTCCCAAAAATTTAGGGATCACATTATTACGGACTTAACTCAACTCAGAGTAGTGTACTGGAAGAACATAATAATTAAGTTTCTATTATGCACAGATTTCCGATACAATTTTGGTTGGTATTCTTTAATGCTGAGCTCACAACAAGCCTACTGATGGCTTAGCTGTATGCAGATAAGTATGATACTCTTAATTAGGCTCCTCTCTTGCAACCTAACTGCCTACCTAATCCATTATTTTTAACCAAAATCTAATATTAATGGGTTTATTTAACGAACTTAAAGTACCTTAAATAAGCTAAGAAAGTTTATTTTGATTAGGGCTTCTAATTTGCAATCCCCATTTAAACAAGTATTTCCCTGAGCACTTAGCATTATACAGTCGAAGAGTCTACAACTTGATATTACTGTTATGAGTGCAAAATACCCACGATGTCATGTGTTATTGAGAATGATAACATATCCAATTGAATGCAACAGCGATTTGAGGGCATGGTCATCTAACGTGGTGAACTGGTGCGATTTGCGATTTGCCAGAAATCTGCCGAGAGGAAGTCGACTAAAAAATATTTTTTCAGATTTCGTTTTGTTAGAGATGTGTGCCCTGGGGTTTTAACCGTGGTCTTATGTCTAATAAGCCATCCCACTACTCGAGTATATGTGGTCATATCTCGGCAATGGCATCACGAATGTTGGCCTTCAAATGCTCAATTGTCTCTAGTTTGTCGGCATAACACTTTTCTTTAACGGTGCCATCTTTAAGTTGCACCATCCTGTTGGAACCAAACACCATTCACACTAATACTATGAAAAGCGGGTACAAAAAAATTGGTTATCTTGGCGCGATTGGTGTCTCCATTGAACGTTAAGGGTGCGCCGTCCTAATTTTCAAAAAAATATGGGCTAAAGATGCCTCCACTCTACAAGCCTCACCAAACACAATCATTGGTAATGGGTGCATTGGCTTCTGTAAGATCTCGTGTGGATTTTTGGGGCCTCAAATACTGACATTTTGCTTATTAACGTACCCACCAAGTTGAAAATGAGCTTCATCCGAAAAATTTTTTTTTCTTTTTTTTTGGCAAAATCGATATCGTCGTACAGTTTCTCGTTGGCCTAATAAATCCCAACGTTACTCAAGTGTAAATCGATTCATTACGTTCAGTGGAGATAATATACTGAAAGTTGTGACAGAATAGAATGACATAAGTATTGTTAGATATGAAATAACCAATGGTTTAAATTTAAACGGATAGATGACCCACCCGATACAATTTAAATTGTTAGCAAATTTGCGCATTTGAACATTTCATAATAACTTTTATGCTTTTTTGGCGTTGAGTTAATCTCTGAGGCTATTATGATTTTGGGGTTGCTATAGATTTAAATTACTTATTTATGAAATGCAATTATATTCAAATATTGATTATTTTTAAATCCAATTGAAAATCAAACTTTTGAATATGAAATATACCACAATTGATTTCAAATTTAAAACTGAATTTCTATTTCAGCAGCAAAATATGCACCAACGACACACAGCAACTGTACAACAGCGAAGGCAAAAACAACATTTGAAAAATATAATAAAAATCTTATAAAATATACAAGCATCATGCATATACAACAGTAGCCCATAAATTAAATGTATACATATGTATATGTATGTATATATACTTATATATATAAATATATTGAGTAATATGTGATCCACATAATTGTACTTGAAGAGCACTAAATAAATACACACACGTTTACATATGAAGAGTCTAAAATCAAAGCTTTACCTTCCTCCATATACCAGTGGAATCGTTGACCAAGCCAAAGGGGGACATATACACTTTTGAGACTTCCAATTCAAACTAACCGACTACAATACAAGATGTGCAACACAATATAATTTTATTTTATTTTATAAATAAAAAATACAAGAAAAAAAAGGAATCCTTCAAGACGTGCTACATTTTTTTATAAGAAACAAACTTAAAACGATAAAAGCAAGCATAAGAAAACGTTTTTTTTTTGAAAATCTAGTGTTGAACGTTGGCCAAAAAAGTCTAAATTGAATCGAATAGATGTTCTTATTCCAAAGTAACACCCACACATAGAGAGAGACTACAATTGCTGGAAGTGGCAAGAACTACGTCCAAGTTTACAACAATAACATCAAAAGAAACACAGTGTACGGAAAGAAGCATTGATATTGTGGCAGGAGGAGGAGGAGTGAACAGAAAAATAAAGGAAAAAGAAAAGAAAAGAAAAGGAACAAGTTTTCAGTAAATGGGCTGTTGTGTATCGTTAATGAGCGATGGCCAAAGTTTTAAATTGTAAAAAGTATCATAAAATAAATGTAGCAGACCATTGTCATCACCACCACCATCAACAACAGCAACAGCGGCATCAGTGGCAGGAACAAAGGCAACGACATACCCATATAACCACAAATCAATGTGACAATGACAACAATAATCTACAGCACAGCCATTTATACAGCAACAGTAGCAAACGAATCAGCAGCAGTGGCAACAACAAAAACAATAATGAATTTATCAAATTTAGTACGTTGCAGCAGCAGCAGCATGTTGCAAATAGGCAACAACAACAACATCAAACTTACAGTAACCAACAACCATTTAGCCAGCAACAGCTAACATCCGTTTCCTCTTTTAGCATTTTAAAAAATCGAAATTCAATAGCAAATATTAAGAATGAATTTTTACCATCATTGAACCCACCATCATCATCATCATTATCGCAATCGCAATCGCAATCGCCATCGGCATCGTCACTGTCTCCAACACCACCATTACCATCACCACCACCATCACCACCGTCAGCAATGGCAGCAACAACATGTTCCTTTAGCGCACATTCCAATGGATCACCATCGCCATCGTTACCACCCACCTCATATTTAAATCTCTCGAACACATATTCAACGTATTCCACATGTTGTGTCTTAACCTACAATATGTTTACGGCATATGCCGAAGCAGCAACATTGCAACTTAAACGTAAAACACATTTTAATAAACTCCTGCATGTAAGTGGTCATCCAGATATGCGTAGCATTTGCTACTTAATTTTGACGGCCTTTTTCTACTGGGGCGTTATGATTAGAGCTGCTGTAGCCACAAATTTATCCCCAACACAAACGCCAACTGTAGCTAGTCACGTGGAAGAAGAGTTAAATACCAAAGCAATTTTGTATTCAAACTTAATTGTAAACGATACCAGAGACATTGTTAGTGATGCCTCTGAGTTTGGCGATGGAACTACTGATATTGGTGGAACTAATATTTCTCAAACATCAACCTGGAGTAATTACAGTTTAAAGCATCCGGTTTCTTTACTCTCTGTATCTGATGACACGTTAACTTCTTATCAGCGGCGCCAACCGAAGCGTCGCGAAGCCGCCAATGTGCCTGATTTCGAGGACGATGACTCCAGCTATCATGATGACGAACTTGATGAATATGAAATTTTAATTCATAATAAATCTGGTAAGTATTACCGGATTTATAATGTGTTTACTTTTTTTTTTTTTAGCAATATTTTCCTGTATCGAAAGCAATCAATTTTCTCTAGGGCAAGCCGTAAGGTGTTGACCAGTGTAGCACTCAAATTCCCTTTTCGAATTTTTCGACTTTTTCTTTCTTATGATTTATTTTTGTTTTGTTTCTGGTAGTAACATCTCTCATCTTAAGGCCCTATGCTCCTTGTAGGAACAACAGGAACTTATATATATATAGAGTAACATCTCCAGTTTTGGTCTACCATAGAGTAGTTCATTGTAATTTGCGAAAATTTTAAATGTCGCTACAAGTGTTTTACAAATTTCAAGTTGAGCGAAAGGAGTGAAAATTATTTGCAAGCAGGAACATCTGCATTGAAGACTTTTACCAAAAACATGACATCGCTATAAATCTCTAGAACCTTGCCTTTAGCCGGTAATCGTAGAATCGTACGTAATTTCTGAGGATCCCGATTAGTTATAAATAAAAGTCAAAACTTAATTGATACAGTAACCAAAATGGACTTGGATTTCGTATCCAGTAGTCAAACAACATACTGGTCTACATACAGACAGCAGACTTAACTGATTTTGATTTTAAGCTCTCTAACTCTGCCGCAATTATTAATGACACTTAGTAGCAATTGTACAGAAAACATACTGCGGAAAAATCGAAAATATCCAGATATTTCTCTCCTAAATTTTAATGAAGATTTTATACAAGTTTATCTTGTTCCTGCCACAGAACCACCTGCGATTGCTATTACCTTATATTCTGCTAAGATTCGAATTTAGAAAAATTCATAGCACTATGATTAACCCAATCCTAAGAAAGTTGTTGGATTTGATAAAAATCAACAGCAAGATGCATTAAAAGATTCCGCGAGTAAACAAAAATCTTTATTCTGTTGACTTTCAATCTTAATTGCTATTGCGTTGGCCAAATACAATGGCAACTCGAATTATGGTATGCTCTAGACTGGAAGGGCATAGCACTAAATGTGATAAGACTACTACGCAATAAACATTTTCCTCTCCAGAGTCCTTTATATCGGTTAATTTTTTTTTTGTCAAGTTGTCGTATTTCAATCGATACGATATACTGTTTTGGCCAATAATCCGAAAATATCTCAAAGATTTAGCATATGCTCACGGAATATGTTCAATATCGCCTAGACATTGGCGAATCACATGCAGTTGGATTGATGATTATTGACGGAGAGACTAAGGCATTAGTTTTAAAGCCGGTGATGCCAGTCTCAGTTGTTGTTGCATTTACAAAAAAAGACAGAGCAGCAAGCCGAGCAAACACACAACCATTTAGTGAGTAATTTAGTGTTGGTACGCGTATCATACATATTTTGTGATTCTTGTAAATGTTGAGTTATGGAGAGTCGAAATCAACAACATCTTACGTGTTGTTAAGTATGAAGATGTTGAGTACTTTAAACCTTAAACCTGAGTAGTGTGATTATGATATTAAAATAAGTATGAATACATATAAATCGCCGTAGTCTAGTAGATAGTGTGTTGGCTTATTAGACGTAAGGTCACGGTTCAAACTCCAGGTCAGACATCAAAACGAAATATGAAGAAATATATCTTCGGCGATTTCCTCTCAGCAGATTTCTGGCAAAAACTCTGAAAGTAAATAAAATTCGTTCGGAATCGACTTTAAACTGTAGGTCCCGCCACTCATGTATAAAATTAATACACACAACATGAGTGGTGTGAGAAGCTAGGCCGTAATCCTGACTGAAGGGTTGTTATGGGTAATTATGTATGTATGTATGCGTATAAGTATCAGAAATTATGAGTATGATGCGATTCTACTCATCTTTTTGAATACTCATTGCTGATCTCTGGTTTGTATGTAGTAAGGTTTAAAGATTCTAAATTGTTTCTCTGTATGATGATTTTATTGATGCAAATTTCGTTGCACTACACAACTACCCCATATTTTTTGCAGGTATTTTATAGAATTATTTTTAAAGAAAACTTTCCATATACATGGCCTGAATATGCTCATTTTAGTAAAGACAAATGAAACTTTAAATCAAAATGAGTAAAAACAAATTACAAATTTCTTTCAATTACACTTAATTTTTTTTGATACATAACCAAACATGAAAACATTACATCAAAATAAATTTCAAATCAATGTTTTGTGGCCAATAAATAAATTATTTTTCTTTTACCTTAGCTTTCTTGTATATGTAGTATTGTTCGTTCATTTTTCGATGTTGGCATATAATACAAATATTGTACATAAATACAAATATTTTAAATAGACATGAACGCAATATTGCTTTGGTCATAACGGAAACAGTATAGTTATGATGAGAAGTTGCCGTTTGTCTGTATTTTTATAGGATTTTAGAATTGCATGATTGCAGAATAGTTGATATAAACAGAAGGCCACATGTATACATATACTCACAGACAGAAAACGGCAACGATTATGTGCCCTTTGCGGATAATTTATAGAAATAATAGACGGCATGGCATGTTTTTGCCAAATACATATATGTATGTATGCATTACAAATTGACATTTTTCAGCATCATTTTATTGCAATTTTAGAATATATAGTATATGTACGTACATATTTTATGTATGTATGTAAGTGAGAGCATTCAAATACGCATGCAATGACAAAAATAATATAATTTTATAATAAATATTTTATTAGCAGAGCATTTCTGAGGCCGCAGTGATTCTTGCTTAGGGCTGGGTGGCTATACAAACTTATAAACTTATGTATGCATGTGTGCATGTGCGTTCGTAATCTCGATATAATTTTCTTTCATACTAAAGGTCAAGGAATTATAGCAAATATGCAAATATTGTTAAAATATTCAAACCAATGATATTAAATATAAACAAAAATAACTTCGAGAACAATAAAACAACAAAACAAAACAAAACAAATCGGATTATCAGGGATTAAAAATAAAGGTGTTAAAATATATGAGATTTTCTTTAATGTTACCAACTGGAGAGATTTGCTAGTATTTGACAAATACTTACCTTCTGAGTGTGGTATTTTAGGGTTTAAATTCTAAAAGGAATTTACAGTAACAAATCAAAGAGAAAATGTCTCAAACTACACTACACTATACTCAATCCTCACTAGCTCCCTATATGTCAATTTATTACCACTGTGAAGGCGACCTATTCAAAATTTTAATTCGAATTTAAAGAATTTTATCAGTTGGTCAATTCACACAACCCGTTGTATCGTTGTGTTCATTGTATTGTTGGACGACTATACAACAGTCTATGCTTGTTGTTGATAATTTTTATATAAAAATCCTATACACTTATACACATTGTTTTCATATGTTTTTAAAAGTTGTATTGGTTTCGTGCTATTAAATTGTTTGAATGCCAATAATTATGAAGAAGAATACGACATACACAATACAGCATAGCATTGAGCGTTCACAAACAACCAAGTGTATTCAATACAACATACACGATACAAAGTCGTGTGAATTGGCCACCAAGTATGTTTTATATTCGAAATATTAAAATTTTTATTTCGTTTAATTTTACATTCGATTTGGGGGATGGCCATTATTCATGCAGTGTCTACTTGGAATTTTATTAGGAAGAGGAGAGGTAAGGAAGTGGATGTGGAAGTACTTTTGAGTTTCTTCAGCAGGAATTGGTGCAACCGAATAGAAAATGCACCCCATATGCTAGGACCAAATCCCTATCTATCAGTAGACTACATTAAGTGCAGGTGTCAATAAAACTCTGCAACTTTGACTCAGTTTTCTTACTAATCGATAGAATTTAATGCCGTACTGAACAAATATACCATCTTTGAAATATGAAGAATGCATGTATTTCTTTATCATGCAAAAATTGTTTTTCAAAACTTGTATTATTTTACTTACATATTTCAAATGTCTATTCGAACAAACTCTTTATGTTCTTTGTCTTTTTTATTCTTTAAAGGTATTTAAGGGTACATTCAGGCGGTGAAATTAATATGAAAGTGATCTGTTTGTGATTCATGGCATTTTTACTTCTTCATTTTCAATTAATGCCATAAATCATAGAAACAAAGAATACAACACAATAGAAGAAGGACCACAAAATAAAAACTAGGACGTAGAATTGTACATGAAAACTAGAGAAGATAAATGTGATTAATCAAAAAAAAAAAAAAAGAAAAAAAATCTGGTAAATGAAAACAATAGGACATAAATGTACTCAAAATGTTGTTCAAAGTTTTAGAATTTTGCGACTTAAAGTTGTATATACGAAAATAATGGGAATTTAATCAAAATCATCACAAGGTGAATAGTAGTGGATTTATTAAATGGGTTTATTAAACGATCGCATAAATGGTCCGGTTTTAAATAATGCGCCAATAGACGCTGTATTAACCATAAGACATGTGTGTGAAGTTAGCTTCGAAAGTTACAGTGAATGTTATGTTAACAGACACTGTTAAGTTAAAGTAATTGAAAAATTTGGAAACGGAAGGAAAGCAAATTGATTAACAATCGCAAAAATAGTGATACATTGAGGAACAAATGATAGGAGACGAAGCTAAAACTTTGAATTTTACAAAAAAAAAAAAAAAAAAAAAAAAAAAAAAACAATATATGTATATGAAAATAACAATTTGCTTATTGGAGATAATAAATTTGAAAAATCAAGTATTTTTTTAAAATATACGCCCCATAAATTGGGCAAAAAATCGATAACATTTAAAAAGGTGCGGTTTTCTGACCTATTGGGGTGGATAGCTATTGGATCAAGGATTCCAAAACAGTTTTCATTATGGTCGAGCGAACCTTGGCATCGGAGATATAGCCGACGTAGCTAACTTTTTATACGAGCAAACAAAATTCACTATATAAATCGTGAAAAATTCGATAAAATTTAAAAAGGTGTGGTTTTCTGACGTATTGGTCTGGATAAATATTGGATCAATGACGATAAATGCCTTAAAGATGTGTCACTGGAATGCTAACGCATTCAATGTTAATGTAAACATCAGATCGTATACAAATTGACATAATGCTAGTATCTGACACACATTTGACATCTAGAAGTCTGTTTAAGATTTTTGGTTATACCTTACACGATTGCAAGGACTCTCAAGGAAGAGAGATTGAGGAAATTCATATTTTACGTTTCACTAACTAATTACACTTTCAGTTATAATATTTGCACCAGAAACAAGTCTGTTAAGAGTTATTCACAAGGCTAAAAGTGAGAAAGAATCCTTTCTTAAAATGCAATGAATTGGAAAGGTCAGAACTCTTACTTTTAGATAGTGCCAAAATAAAAACGACCAAGTCCAAGGCCAAGTCCAGAAAGTCCAGAGGTAAATAGGAATTTTTAAACGGTTATAACTGTGGATCCATCGGACCTATTAAAATGAAAGTGGTCCCACTGTAAAGGCCAGAGCGCATACTTTCAGATAGTGACAAAATAAATAAGAGCAAGTCCAAGTCCAAGTCGAGAAAGTTTAACTTTGAAAGTATAAACGAGATCTTCATCACTCACACACACACAGAAACAGTTTTTCTATTCAAAATTCTTGTCGACATTTTTTTTGTCAAATACCAGGCCAACAGAATCACATAGCAAGCAAATGTCGGTAAACAAAAATGTTTAAACGCTTATAACTTCGGATCCATCAGACCTATTAAAATGAAAGTGGTCCCATTGGAAAGGCCAGAGCTCAGACTTTCAGATAGTGCCAAAATAAATAAGAGCTGGTCCAAGGCCAAGTCCAGAAAGTCCAGAGGTAAATAGAAATTTTTAAACGCCTATAACTCTGGATCCATCAGACCTATTAAAATGAAAGTGGTCCCACTGTAAAGGCCAGAGCGCATACTTTCAGATAGTGACAAAATAAATAAGAGCAAGTCCAAGTCGAGAAAGTTTAACTTTGAAAGTATAAACGAGGTCTTCATCACTCACTCACACACACACAGAAACAGTTTTTCTATTCAAAATTCTTGTCGACATTTTTCTTGTCAAATACCAGGCCAGCAGAATCACATAGCAAGCAAATGTCGGTAAACAAAAAAGTTTAAACGCTTATAACTTCGGATCCATCAGACCTATTAAAATGAAGGTGGTCCCATTGGAAAGGGCAGAGCTCAGACTTTCAGATAGTGCCAAAATAAATAAGAGCTGGTCCAAGGCCAAGTCCAGAAAGTCCAGAGGTAAATATAAATTTTTAAACGCTTATAACTCTGGATCCATCGGACCTATTAAAATGAAAGTGGTCCCACTGTAAAGGCCAGAGCTCATACTTTCAGATAGTGACAAAATAAATAAGAGCAAGTCCAAGTCCAAGTCGAGAAAGTTTAACTTTGAAAGTATAAACGAGGTCTTCATCACTCACTCACACACACACAGAAACAGTTTTTCTATTCAAAATTCTTGTCGACATTTTTTTTGTCAAATACCAGGCCAGCAGAATCACATAGCAAGCAAATGTCGGTAAACAAAAAAGTTTAAACGCTTATAACTTCGGATCCATCAGACCTATTAAAATGAAAGTGGTCCCATTGGAAAGGCCAGAGCTCAGACTTTCAGAAAGTGCCAAAATAAATAAGAGCTGGTCCAAGGCCAAGTCCAGAAAGTCCAGAGGTAAATAGAAATTTTTAAACGCTTATAACTCTGGATCCATCAGACCTATTAAAATGAAAGTGGTCCCACTGTAAAGGCCAGAGCGCATACTTTCAGATAGTGCCAAAATAAATAAGAGCTAGTCCAAGGCCAAGTCCAGAAAGTCCAGAGGTAAATAGAAATTTTTAAACGCTTATAACTCTGGATCCATCAGACCTATTAAAATGAAAGTGGTCCCACTGTAAAGGCCAGAGCGCATACTTTCAGATAGTGCCAAAATAAATAAGAGCTAGTCCAAGGCCAAGTCCAGAAAGTCCAGAGGTAAATAGAAATTTTTAAACGCCTATAACTCTGGATCCATCAGACCTATTAAAATGAAAGTGGTCCCACTGTAAAGGCCAGAGCGCATACTTTCAGATAGTGCCAAAATAAATAAGAGCTAGTCCAAGGCCAAGTCGAGAAAGTTTAACTTTGAAAGTATAAGCGAGGTCTTCATCACTCACACACACACACACAGAAACAGTTTTTCTATTCAAAATTCTTGTCGACATTTGTTTTGTCAAATACCAGGCCAGCAGAATCACATAGCAAGCAAATGTCGGTAAACAAAAAAGTTTAAACGCTTATAACTTCGGATCCATCAGAGCTATTAAAATGAAAGTGGTCCCATTGGAAAGGCCAGAGCGCATACTTTCAGATAGTGACAAAATAAATAAGAGCAAGTCCAAGTCCAAGTCGAGAAAGTTTAACTTTGAAAGTATAAACGAGGTCTTCATCACTCACACACACACACACAGAAACAGTTTTTCTATTCAAAATTCTTGTCGACATTTTTTTTGTCAAATACCAGGCCAGCAGAATCACATAGCAAGCAAATGTCGGTAAACAAAAAAGTTTAAACGCTTATAACTTCGGATCCATCAGACCTATTAAAATGAAGGTGGTCCCATTGGAAAGGGCAGAGCTCAGACTTTCAGATAGTGCCGAAATAAATAAGAGCTGGTCCAAGGCCAAGTCCAGAAAGTCCAGAGGTAAATAGAAATTTTTAAACGCCTATAACTCTGGATCCATCAGACCTATTAAAATGAAAGTGGTCCCACTGTAAAGGCCAGAGCGCATACTTTCAGATAGTGCCAAAATAAATAAGAGCTAGTCCAAGGCCAAGTCCAGAAAGTCCAGAGGTAAATATAAATTTTTAAACGCTTATAACTCTGGATCCATTGGACCTATTAAAATGAAAGTGGTCCCACTGTAAAGGCCAGAGCTCATACTTTCAGATAGTGACAAAATAAATAAGAGCAAGTCCAAGTCCAAGTCGAGAAAGTTTAACTTTGAAAGTATAAACGAGGTCTTCATCACTCACACACACACACACAGAAACAGTTTTTCTATTCAAAATTCTTGTCGACATTTTTTTTGTCAAATACCAGGCCAGCAGAATCACATAGCAAGCAAATGTCGGTAAACAAAAAAGTTTAAACGCTTATAACTTCGGATCCATCAGACCTATTAAAATGAAGGTGGTCCCATTGGAAAGGGCAGAGCTCAGACTTTCAGATAGTGCCAAAATAAATAAGAGCTGGTCCAAGGCCAAGTCCAGAAAGTCCAGAGGTAAATAGAAATTTTTAAACGCCTATAACTCTGGATACATCAGACCTATTAAAATGAAAGTGGTCCCACTGTAAATGCCAGAGCGCATACTTTCAGATAGTGCCAAAATAAATAAGAGCTAGTCTAAGGCCAAGTCCAGAAAGTCCAGAGGTAAATAGAAATTTTTAAACGCTTATAACTCTGGATCCATTGGACCTATTAAAATGAAAGTGGTCCCACTGTAAAGGCCAGAGCTCATACTTTCAGATAGTGACAAAATAAATAAGAGCAAGTCCAAGTCCAAGTCGAGAAAGTTTAACTTTGAAAGTATAAACGAGGTCTTGATCACTCACACACACACAGAAACAGTTTTTCTATTCAAAATTCTTGTCGACATTTTTTTTGTCAAATACCAGGCCAGCAGAATCACATAGCAAGCAAATGTCGGTAAACAAAAAAGTTTAAACGCTTATAACTTCGGATCCATCAGACCTATTAAAATGAAGGTGGTCCCATTGGAAAGGGCAGAGCTCAGACTTTCAGATAGTGCCGAAATAAATAAGAGCTGGTCCAAGGCCAAGTCCAGAAAGTCCAGAGGTAAATAGAAATTTTTAAACGCCTATAACTCTGGATCCATCAGACCTATTAAAATGAAAGTGGTCCCACTGTAAAGGCCAGAGCGCATACTTTCAGATAGTGCCAAAATAAATAAGAGCTAGTCCAAGGCCAAGTCCAGAAAGTCCAGAGGTAAATAGAAATTTTTAAACGCTTATAACTTTGGATCCATCGGACCTATTAAAATGAAAGTGGTCCCACTGTAAAGGCCAGAGCTCATACTTTCAGATAGTGACAAAATAAATAAGAGCAAGTCCAAGTCCAAGTCGAGAAAGTTTAACTTTGAAAGTATAAACGAGGTCTTCATCACTCACTCACACACACACAGAAACAGTTTTTCTATTCAAAATTCTTGTCGACATTTTTTTTGTCAAATACCAGGCCAACAGAATCACATAGCAAGCAAATGTCGGTAAACAAAAAAGTTTAAACGCTTATAACTTCGGATCCATCAGACCTATTAAAATGAAGGTGGTCCCATTGGAAAGGGCAGAGCTCAGACTTTCAGAAAGTGCCAAAATAAATAAGAGCTGGTCCAAGGCCAAGTCCAGAATGTCCAGAGGTAAATAGAAATTTTTAAACGCTTATAACTCTGGATCCATCGGACCTATTAAAATGAAAGTGGTCCCACTGTAAAGGCCAGAGCTCATACTTTCAGATAGTGACAAAACAAATAAGAGCAAGTCCAAGTCCAAGTCGAGAAAGTTTAACTTTGAAAGTATAAACGAGGTCTTGATCACTCACACACACACAGAAACAGTTTTTCTATTCAAAATTCTTGTCGACATTTTTTTTGTCAAATACCAGGCCAGCAGAATCACATAGCAAGCAAATGTCGGTAAACAAAAAAGTTTAAACGCTTATAACTTCGGATCCATCAGACCTATTAAAATGAAGGTGGTCCCATTGGAAAGGGCAGAGCTCAGACTTTCAGATAGTGCCGAAATAAATAAGAGCTGGTCCAAGGCCAAGTCCAGAAAGTCCAGAGGTAAATACAAATTTTTAAACGCCTATAACTCTGGATCCATCAGACCTATTAAAATGAAAGTGGTCCCACTGTAAAGGCCAGAGCGCATACTTTCAGATAGTGCCAAAATAAATAAGAGCTAATCCAAGGCCAAGTCCAGAAAGTCCAGAGGTAAATAGAAATTTTTAAACGCTTAAAACTCTGGATCCATTGGACCTATTAAAATGAAAGTGGTCCCACTGTAAAGGCCAGAGCTCATACTTTCGGATAGTGACAAAATAAATAAGAGCAAGTCCAAGTCCAAGTCGAGAAAGTTTAACTTTGAAAGTATAAACGAGGTCTTCATCACTCACTCACACACACACAGAAACAGTTTTTCTATTCAAAATTCTTGTCGACATTTTTTTTGTCAAATACCAGGCCAGCAGAATCACATAGCAAGCAAATGTCGGTAAACAAAAAAGTTTAAACGCTTATAACTTCGGATCCATCAGACCTATTAAAATGAAGGTGGTCCCATTGGAAAGGGCAGAGCTCAGACTTTCAGAAAGTGCCAAAATAAATAAGAGCTGGTCCAAGGCCAAGTCCAGAAAGTCCAGAGGTAAATAGAAATTTTTAAACGCTTATAACTCTGGATCCATCGGACCTATTAAAATGAAAGTGGTCCCACTGTAAAGGCCAGAGCTCATACTTTCAGATAGTGACAAAATAAATAAGAGCAAGTCCAAGTCCAAGTCGAGAAAGTTTAACTTTGAAAGTATAAACGAGGTCTTGATCACTCACACACACACAGAAACAGTTTTTCTATTCAAAATTCTTGTCGACATTTTTTTTGTCAAATACCAGGCCAGCAGAATCACATAGCAAGCAAATGTCGGTAAACAAAAAAGTTTAAACGCTTATAACTTCGGATCCATCAGACCTATTAAAATGAAGGTGGTCCCATTTGAAAGGGCAGAGCTCAGACTTTCAGATAGTGCCAAAATAAATAAGAGCTGGTCCAAGGCCAAGTCCAGAAAGTCCAGAGGTAAATAGAAATTTTTAAACGCCTATAACTCTGGATCCATCAGACCTATTAAAATGAGAGTGGTCCCACTGTAAAGGCCAGAGCGCATACTTTCAGATAGTGCCAAAATAAATAAGAGCTAGTCCAAGGCCAAGTCCAGAAAGTCCAGAGGTAAATAGAAATTTTTAAACGCTTATAACTCTGGATCCATTGGACCTATTAAAATGAAAGTGGTCCCACTGTAAAGGCCAGAGCTCATACTTTCAGATAGTGACAAAATAAATAAGAGCAAGTCCAAGTCCAAGTCGAGAAAGTTTAACTTTGAAAGTATAAACGAGGTCTTCATCACTCACTCACACACAGAAACGGTTTTTCTATTCAAAATTCTTGTCGACATTTTTTTTGTCAAATACCAGGCCAGCAGAATCACATAGCAAGCAAATGTCGGTAAACAAAAAAGTTTAAACGCTTATAACTTCGGATCCATCAGACCTATTAAAATGAAAGTGGTCCCATTGGAAAGGCCAGAGCTCAGACTTTCAGATAGTGCCAAAATAAATAAGAGCTGGTCCTAGGCCAAGTCCAGAAAGTCCAGAGGTAAATTGAAATTTTTAAACGCTTATAACTCTGGATCCATCAGACCTATTAAAATGAAAGTGGTCCCACTGTAAAGGCCAGAGCGCATACTTTCAGATAGTGCCAAAATAAATAAGAGCTGGTCCAAGGCCAAGTCCAGAAAATCCAGAGGTAAATAGAAATTTTTAAACGCTTATAACTCTGGATCCATCGGACCTATTAAAGTGAAAGTGGTCCCACTGTAAAGGCCAGAGCTCATACTTTCAGATAGTGACAAAATAAATAAGAGCAAGTCCAAGTCCAAGTCGAGAAAGTTTAACTTTGAAAGTATAAACGAGGTCTTGATCACTCACACACACACAGAAACGGTTTTTCTATTCAAAATTCTTGTCGACATTTTTTTTGTCAAATACCAGGCCAGCAGAATCACATAGCAAGCAAATGTCGGTAAACAAAAATGTTTAAACGCCTATAACTCTGGATCCCTCGGATCTATTAAAATGAAGGTGCTCCCATTGGAAAGGGCAGAGCTCAGACTTTCAGATAGTGCCAAAATAAATAAGAGCTGGTCCTAGGCCAAGTCCAGAAAGTCCAGAGGTAAATAGAAATTTTTAAACGCTTATAACTCTGGATCCATCGGTCCTATTAAAATGAAGGTGGTCCCATTGGAAAGGGCAGAGCTCATACTTTCAGATAGTGACAAAATAAATAATAGCAAGTCCAAGTCCAAGTCGAGAAAGTTTAACTTTGAAAGTATAAACGAGGTCTTGATCACTCACACACACACAGAAACAGTTTTTCTATTCAAAATTCTTGTCGACATTTTTTTTGTCAAATACCAGGCCAGCAGAATCACATAGCAAGCAAATGTCGGTAAACAAAAAAGTTTAAACGCTTATAACTTCGGATCCATCAGACCTATTAGAATGAAGGTGGTCCCATTGGAAAGGGCAGAGCTCAGACTTTCAGAAAGTGCCAAAATAAATAAGAGCTGGTCCAAGGCCAAGTCCAGAAAGTCCAGAGGTAAATAGAAATTTTTAAACGCTTATAACTCTGGATCCATCGGTCCTATTAAAATGAAGGTGGTCCCATTGGAAAGGCCAGAGCGCATACTTTCAGATAGTGCCAAAATAAATAAGAGCTAGTCCAAGGCCAAGTCCAGAAAGTCCAGAGGTAAATAGAAATTTTTAAACGCTTATAACTCTGGATCCATTGGACCTATTAAAATGAAAGTGGTCCCACTGTAAAGGCCAGAGCTCATACTTTCAGATAGTGACAAAATAAATAATAGCTGGTCCAAGGCCAAGTCGAGAAAGTTTAACTTTGAAAGTATAAACGAGGTCTTGATCACTCACACACACACAGAAACAGTTTTTCTATTCAAAATTCTTGTCGACATTTTTTTTGTCAAATACCAGGCCAGCAGAATCACATAGCAAGCAAATGTCGGTAAACAAAAAAGTTTAAACGCTTATAACTTCGGATCCATCAGACCTATTAAAATGAAGGTGGTCCCATTGGAAAGGGCAGAGCTCAGACTTTCAGAAAGTGCCAAAATAAATAAGAGCTGGTCCAAGGCCAAGTCCAGAAAGTCCAGAGGTAAATAGAAATTTTTAAACGCTTATAACTCTGGATCCATCGGACCTATTAAAATGAAAGTGGTCCCACTGTAAAGGCCAGAGCTCATACTTTCAGATAGTGACAAAATAAATAAGAGCAAGTCCAAGTCCAAGTCCAGAAAGTCCAGAGGTAAATAGAAATTTTTAAACGCTTATAACTCTGGATCCATTGGACCTATTAAAATGAAAGTGGTCCCACTGTAAAGGCCAGAGCTCATACTTTCAGATAGTGACAAAATAAATAATAGCTGGTCCAAGGCCAAGTCGAGAAAGTTTAACTTTGAAAGTATAAACGAGGTCTTGATCACTCACACACACACAGAAACAGTTTTTCTATTCAAAATTCTTGTCGACATTTTTTTTGTCAAATACCAGGCCAGCAGAATCACATAGCAAGCAAATGTCGGTAAACAAAAAAGTTTAAACGCTTATAACTTCGGATCCATCAGACCTATTAAAATGAAGGTGGTCCCATTGGAAAGGGCAGAGCTCAGACTTTCAGAAAGTGCCAAAATAAATAAGAGCTGGTCCAAGGCCAAGTCCAGAAAGTCCAGAGGTAAATAGAAATTTTTAAACGCTTATAACTCTGGATCCATCGGACCTATTAAAATGAAAGTGGTCCCACTGTAAAGGCCAGAGCTCATACTTTCAGATAGTGACAAAATAAATAAGAGCAAGTCCAAGTCCAAGTCGAGAAAGTTTAACTTTGAAAGAATAAATAAGAGCTGGTCCAAGGCCAAGTCCAGAAAGTCCAGAGGTAAATAGAAATTTTTAAACGCTTATATCTCTGGATCCATCGGACCTATTAAAATGAAAGTGGTCCCACTGTAAAGGCCAGAGCTCATACTTTCAGATAGTGACAAAATAAATAAGAGCAAGTCCAAGGCCAAGTCCAGAAAGTCCAGAGGTAAATAGAAATTTTTAAACGCTTATAACTCTGGATCCATCGGTCCTATTAAAATGAAGGTGGTCCCATTGGAAAGGGCAGATCTCAGACTTTCAGATAGTGCCAAAATAAATAAGAGCTGGTCCAAGGCCAAGTCCAGAAAGTCTAGAAGTAAATAGAAATTTTTAAACGCCTATAACTCTGGATCCATCAGACCTATTAAAATGAAAGTGGTCCCACTGTAAAGGCCAGAGCGCATACTTTCAGATAGTGCCAAAATAAATAAGAGCTAGTCCAAGGCCAAGTCCAGAAAGTCCAGAGGTAAATAGAAATTTTTAAACGCTTATAACTCTGGATCCATCGGACCTATTAAAATGAAAGTGGTCCCACTGTAAAGGCCAGAGCTCATACTTTCAGATAGTGACAAAATAAATAAGAGCAAGTCCAAGTCCAAGTCGAGAAAGTTTAACTTTGAAAGTATAAACGAGGTCTTCATCACTCACTCACACACACACAGAAACAGTTTTTCTATTCAAAATTCTTGTCGACATTTTTTTTGTCAAATACCAGGCCAGCAGAATCACATAGCAAGCAAATGTCGGTAAACAAAAAACTTTAAACGCTTATAACTTCGGATCCATCAGACCTATTAAAATGAAAGTGGTCCCATTGGAAAGGGCAGAGCTCAGACTTTCAGATAGTGCCAAAATAAATAAGAGCTGGTCCAAGGCCAAGTCCAGAAAGTCCAGAGGTAAATAGAAATTTTTAAACGCTTATAACTCTGGATCCATCGGTCCTATTAAAATGAAGGTGGTCCCATTGGAAAGGGCAGAGCTCATACTTTCAGATAGTGACAAAATAAATAATAGCTGGTCCAAGGCCAAGTCCAGAAAATCCAGAGGTAAATAGAAATTTTTAAACGCTTATAACTCTGGATCCATCGGACCTATTAAAATGAAAGTGGTCCCACTGTAAAGGCCAGAGCTCATACTTTCAGATAGTGACAAAATAAATAAGAGCAAGTCCAAGTCCAAGTCGAGAAAGTTTAACTTTGAAAGTATAAACGAGGTCTTCATCACTCACACACACACACACAGAAACAGTTTTTCTATTCAAAATTCTTGTCGACATTTTTTTTGTCAAATACCAGGCCAGCAGAATCACATAGCAAGCAAATGTCGGTAAACAAAAAAGTTTAAACGCTTATAACTTCGGATCCATCAGACCTATTAAAATGAAGGTGGTCCCATTGGAAATGGCAGAGCTCAGACTTTCAGATAGTGCCAAAATAAATAAGAGCTGGTCCAAGGCCAAGTCCAGAAAGTCCAGAGGTAAATAGAAATTTTTAAACGCCTATAACTCTGGATCCATTGGACCTATTAAAATGAAAGTGGTCCCACTGTAAAGGCCAGAGCTCATACTTTCAGATAGTGACAAAATAAATAAGAGCAAGTCCAAGTCCAAATCGAGAAAGTTTAACTTTGAAAGTATAAACGAGGTCTTCATCACTCACACACACACAGAAACAGTTTTTCTATTCAAAATTCTTGTCGACATTTTTTTTGTCAAATACCAGGCCAGCAGAATCACATAGCAAGCAAATGTCGGTAAACAAAAATGTTTAAACGCTTATAACTTCGGATCCATCAGACCTATTAAAATGAAGGTGGTCCCATTGGAAAGGGCAGAGCTCAGACTTTCAGATAGTGCCAAAATAAATAAGAGCTGGTCCAAGGCCAAGTCCAGAAAGTACAGAGGTAAATATAAATTTTTAAACGCCTATAACTCTGGATCCATCAGACCTATTAAAATGAAAGTGGTCCCACTGTAAAGGCCAGAGCGCATACTTTCAGATAGTGACAAAATAAATAAGAGCAAGTCCAAGTCCAAGTCGAGAAAGTTTAACTTTGAAAGTACAAACGAGGTCTTCATCACTCACTCACACACACACACACAGAAACAGTTTTTCTATTCAAAATTCTTGTCGACCTTTTTTTGTCAAATACCAGGCCAGCAGAATCACATAGCAAGCAAATGTCGGTAAACAAAAAAGTTTAAACGCTTATAACTTCGGATCCATCAGACCTATTAAAATGAAGGTGGTCCCATTGGAAAGGGCAGAGCTCAGACTTTCAGATAGTGCCAAAATAAATAAGAGCTGGTCCAAGGCCAAGTCCAGAAAGTCCAGAGGTAAATAGAAATTTTTAAACGCTTATAACTCTGGATCCATCGGACCTATTAAAATGAAAGTGGTCCCACTGTAAAAGCCAGAGCTCATACTTTCAGATAGTGACAAAATAAATAAGAGCAAGTCCAAGTCCAAGTCGAGAAAGTTTAACTTTGAAAGTATAAACGAGGTCTTCATCACTCACACACACACACACAGAAACAGTTTTTCTATTCAAAATTCTTGTCGACATTTTTTTTGTCAAATACCACGCCAGCAGAATCACATAGCAAGCAAATGTCGGTAAACAAAAATGTTTAAACGCTTATAACTTCGGATCCATCAGACCTATTAAAATGAAGGTGGTCCCATTGGAAAGGGCAGAGCTCAGACTTTCAGATAGTGCCAAAATAAATAAGAGCTGGTCCAAGGCCAAGTCCAGAAAGTACAGAGGTAAATATAAATTTTTAAACGCCTATAACTCTGGATCCATCAGACCTATTAAAATGAAGGTGGTCCCATTGGAAAGGGCAGAGCTCAGACTTTCAGAAAGTGCCAAAATAAATAAGAGCTGGTCCAAGGCCAAGTCCAGAAAGTCCAGAGGTAAATAGAAATTTTTAAACGCTTATAACTCTGGATCCATCGGACCTATTAAAATGAAAGTGGTCCCACTGTAAAGGCCAGAGCTCATACTTTCAGATAGTGACAAAATAAATAAGAGCAAGTCCAAGTCCAAGTCCAGAAAGTCCAGAGGTAAATAGAAATTTTTAAACGCTTATAACTCTGGATCCATTGGACCTATTAAAATGAAAGTGGTCCCACTGTAAAGGCCAGAGCTCATACTTTCAGATAGTGACAAAATAAATAATAGCTGGTCCAAGGCCAAGTCGAGAAAGTTTAACTTTGAAAGTATAAACGAGGTCTTGATCACTCACACACACACAGAAACAGTTTTTCTATTCAAAATTCTTGTCGACATTTTTTTTGTCAAATACCAGGCCAGCAGAATCACATAGCAAGCAAATGTCGGTAAACAAAAAAGTTTAAACGCTTATAACTTCGGATCCATCAGACCTATTAAAATGAAGGTGGTCCCATTGGAAAGGACAGAGCTCAGACTTTCAGAAAGTGCCAAAATAAATAAGAGCTGGTCCAAGGCCAAGTCCAGAAAGTCCAGAGGTAAATAGAAATTTTTAAACGCTTATAACTCTGGATCCATCGGACCTATTAAAATGAAAGTGGTCCCACTGTAAAGGCCAGAGCTCATACTTTCAGATAGTGACAAAATAAATAAGAGCAAGTCCAAGTCCAAGTCGAGAAAGTTTAACTTTGAAAGAATAAATAAGAGCTGGTCCAAGGCCAAGTCCAGAAAGTCCAGAGGTAAATAGAAATTTTTAAACGCTTATATCTCTGGATCCATCGGACCTATTAAAATGAAAGTGGTCCCACTGTAAAGGCCAGAGCTCATACTTTCAGATAGTGACAAAATAAATAAGAGCAAGTCCAAGGCCAAGTCCAGAAAGTCCAGAGGTAAATAGAAATTTTTAAACGCTTATAACTCTGGATCCATCGGTCCTATTAAAATGAAGGTGGTCCCATTGGAAAGGGCAGATCTCAGACTTTCAGATAGTGCCAAAATAAATAAGAGCTGGTCCAAGGCCAAGTCCAGAAAGTCTAGAAGTAAATAGAAATTTTTAAACGCCTATAACTCTGGATCCATCAGACCTATTAAAATGAAAGTGGTCCCACTGTAAAGGCCAGAGCGCATACTTTCAGATAGTGCCAAAATAAATAAGAGCTAGTCCAAGGCCAAGTCCAGAAAGTCCAGAGGTAAATAGAAATTTTTAAACGCTTATAACTCTGGATCCATCGGACCTATTAAAATGAAAGTGGTCCCACTGTAAAGGCCAGAGCTCATACTTTCAGATAGTGACAAAATAAATAAGAGCAAGTCCAAGTCCAAGTCGAGAAAGTTTAACTTTGAAAGTATAAACGAGGTCTTCATCACTCACTCACACACACACAGAAACAGTTTTTCTATTCAAAATTCTTGTCGACATTTTTTTTGTCAAATACCAGGCCAGCAGAATCACATAGCAAGCAAATGTCGGTAAACAAAAAACTTTAAACGCTTATAACTTCGGATCCATCAGACATATTAAAATGAAAGTGGTCCCATTGGAAAGGGCAGAGCTCAGACTTTCAGATAGTGCCAAAATAAATAAGAGCTGGTCCAAGGCCAAGTCCAGAAAGTCCAGAGGTAAATAGAAATTTTTAAACGCTTATAACTCTGGATCCATCGGTCCTATTAAAATGAAGGTGGTCCCATTGGAAAGGGCAGAGCTCATACTTTCAGATAGTGACAAAATAAATAATAGCTGGTCCAAGGCCAAGTCCAGAAAATCCAGAGGTAAATAGAAATTTTTAAACGCTTATAACTCTGGATCCATCGGACCTATTAAAATGAAAGTGGTCCCACTGTAAAGGCCAGAGCTCATACTTTCAGATAGTGACAAAATAAATAAGAGCAAGTCCAAGTCCAAGTCGAGAAAGTTTAACTTTGAAAGTATAAACGAGGTCTTCATCACTCACACACACACACACAGAAACAGTTTTTCTATTCAAAATTCTTGTCGACATTTTTTTTGTCAAATACCAGGCCAGCAGAATCACATAGCAAGCAAATGTCGGTAAACAAAAAAGTTTAAACGCTTATAACTTCGGATCCATCAGACCTATTAAAATGAAGGTGGTCCCATTGGAAATGGCAGAGCTCAGACTTTCAGATAGTGCCAAAATAAATAAGAGCTGGTCCAAGGCCAAGTCCAGAAAGTCCAGAGGTAAATAGAAATTTTTAAACGCCTATAACTCTGGATCCATTGGACCTATTAAAATGAAAGTGGTCCCACTGTAAAGGCCAGAGCTCATACTTTCAGATAGTGACAAAATAAATAAGAGCAAGTCCAAGTCCAAATCGAGAAAGTTTAACTTTGAAAGTATAAACGAGGTCTTCATCACTCACACACACACAGAAACAGTTTTTCTATTCAAAATTCTTGTCGACATTTTTTTTGTCAAATACCAGGCCAGCAGAATCACATAGCAAGCAAATGTCGGTAAACAAAAATGTTTAAACGCTTATAACTTCGGATCCATCAGACCTATTAAAATGAAGGTGGTCCCATTGGAAAGGGCAGAGCTCAGACTTTCAGATAGTGCCAAAATAAATAAGAGCTGGTCCAAGGCCAAGTCCAGAAAGTACAGAGGTAAATATAAATTTTTAAACGCCTATAACTCTGGATCCATCAGACCTATTAAAATGAAAGTGGTCCCACTGTAAAGGCCAGAGCGCATACTTTCAGATAGTGACAAAATAAATAAGAGCAAGTCCAAGTCCAAGTCGAGAAAGTTTAACTTTGAAAGTACAAACGAGGTCTTCATCACTCACTCACACACACACACACAGAAACAGTTTTTCTATTCAAAATTCTTGTCGACCTTTTTTTGTCAAATACCAGGCCAGCAGAATCACATAGCAAGCAAATGTCGGTAAACAAAAAAGTTTAAACGCTTATAACTTCGGATCCATCAGACCTATTAAAATGAAGGTGGTCCCATTGGAAAGGGCAGAAAATTTTTAAACGCTTATAACTCTGGATCCATCGGACCCATTAAAATTATAAAAGAGCCAAAGAGCATTTTTTGTTAAATGTTTATGTGTTACTTTTGAAGTAATATATGTATGTATACTGAATTAACTTTATATGTTTTACTACAATGAAAATAATTTTTTTAAAAAACTTTTCAATTTATTTATTAATTTTTTCTGACGGTTTTTATACGATTTCAATGAACGTCTTCGACTATTTTGATGATTATTATTCTAATATTTTACTATTTGAAGCTTTATTTATCTGGCAGCTATGGTTCTGATATACAGATATTTATTTATTTATTTATTTATTTACTAAACTATTAGTACGAGCTGAGTAACATAGACCTCATGATTGGTGTAGTGTAACAGACAAGAGAGTCTGATGGGAATCGAACCCACGAGCCTCACACTAATAGTCTAGCACACTACACACTAAACTACCAGGACACCTACTCTAATAAATAAAATAAGTGGTAAAGAAGAGTCAGAACATCAGTAAATTGTTTTTGCGGCCAGATTGCTCTAGTGTTAAAAAACACTATTTCGTTGGTGTTAATATTTTTCTTTATTATTGTATAGAAATGAAGGATATTATTTTATTTTAGATTGGAACAGAAGACCAACGTACTTGAAAATAATATATAGTATTTTTTTATAATAAATTTTTTAATGAAAAAAAATTGTTAAATTTTCAACTGTTTGCTCAAAATAGAAATAATGTTGCCTTAATTTTATTTTAAACAAGTCATTAGTCGCTGTTTTGTTATGTATCGAAAACAGTTAGCACTTGATCATCGGAATTTCCTCATTGTCACCTTTTCCCGAATACAGTATGTTGGCAATACATTGTGTGGTCAAAAAATTTATATGTATAGCATGGTGACAAATATATTTTGGTATTACTAGCATATAAACACAGGGTGTTAAATTCTTAAAAATGATACTCAACTCATCCTTACCCCTATAAATATAACTTGTCTCTGTCGCATAGTAATAGTGATATAATATTCAAAGCAAAATGTCTCGAGTTTGAAAGGTGATTTAAAAATAAACTTCTTTAAGTGTAAAACAATTCCCGGTAGGAAATACAGAATTGGAAGAATTGCTATTTAGGTAGCACTTTGACGAATACAGATGGTTATAGCAATGATGTAGCATAAAGTCAACCAAGTATTTCGTACACTTCTTTCAGTAATGAAAGGCTCCTGCAGCATCCAAAATAATTCCAAAGCCAAAAGTGCTCCTATATGCATTTGAAATCCGAAAGGCAAAAGAATATATTTCAAGCTTCCTACAAAGGTTTTTCATTCACGTTGAGTAAATTCATTGTGGTCTTTTGTGCCCAACCGGAGCCACAGGAAAAAATATATTCTCATAAATAAATATATATGAAGAGGGTCTCAATAAGGATGCAGTTTTTCATTTGAAAATAAAAACATGTACTATATTTGAAAAGTCGCCGTTGTCTAGTATGGTAGCGTATTGACTTATTAGACGAGAGGCCACGGTTCAAACAACGAGATATAAAAAAATATAAAATAAATAAAATAATAAAATATTTCTTGGGCGACTTCCTCCTAAATTTCTAGCAAAACCTCTGAGGGTAAATAAGATTGCCATGAAAAGTTTCTTTAAAATCTATCGTTCGGAGTCGATCTTAAACTGTAGGTCCCGCCCCTCATGTACAGAATTAACACCCACAACATAAGTAGTGTGGGAAGCTAGGTCGTAATCCTGACTGAGAGATTGTAATGACCAATTGTGTATGTATGTATATTTGAGATGGTTGTGATTGCAAAGGAGACATGTTCTCACCGATTACGGATAGAATCTCGGATTTGAGATCAGGAACTGTTTCTAAATTTTTCGCATAAATTCCAGATTTCACGTGCAGCCCTTGCGCTGACCAACTTCTCCCTCCTTAGTTCGGAGGAACTTGGTCAGTACAAAGACCGCGTTCACCTATGGCGTCACAACGGGCCGCTATGCGTGCTCCAGTGAGCTTTTGGTATGGAAACTACCACACTAACCTAACCTAACCTAACTTCCAGATTTCACAAAAAAAAATCGCACGACGTTAAGCCACATGAACTTGACGACCAATTGACATCAGAATTCCTTAATAGGGTATGTTCTAGAAATTGTTGCTATAATAAATTGATTGTCACATTATTGTCGAATGGAATTAACAAGATGCATTACACAATCGAAACACATGCTCTTTTTATGGTAGCAAAAGTATCTCTATATTAATGGTCGTATATATGTCCAGTTGTTCTTAATTTCTAAATCTATTATTTATCTATACTTGGAATAACATAAAAAATTGCTTAAAAAATCGATAATTTTATAAAAATAATAACGTATTGTTGTTGCTGTTGTTTTTGTTTTTTAGCTTTAGGTAAATATATTGGTGCCCCATGTAACAATTCAAAATGTGAATCGACTCTAATGCATGTGATCTGTGAAAAGGATACAAATACATGCGGCTGTGAAAGAAATTATCCCGTACAACTTGGTTTAACCAGAGGTTGCGACAAACGTAAGTACTGATATCTTCCATAATAGCCAAACCAACCAACAAGCGCGCTGCCACACTGAAATTCTCCTTTTCTTTCTCTTCTGACCAAACCAAAGCATTTCAGAGATGTATGGATTTGAATCCATTATTTCTCATTTTTTTTTGCGGAAAAATTGGAAAAGTTGGTAGTAGAGACGGTGATGGAGAGACGAAATGGTAGTTGACTGACGTTGGTTTTGGTTTTGATGGTCCAGATTGCTTTCATCAGTATTGTTTTCATATTTGTTTATCCAATTTTCTGTCTGTCTTTTTGTTTGTTTGTTTTTCCTTCTGTTTTATCTCTTTTGAAAATAAAAATAATATTGTACCAACAACAATAACAATAATATTGCATACAGCTAAAAAACTAGGTGAACAATGTTTCTACGATGAGACATGCCAGTACAATGATGAAAATTCCCTTTGTGTTCAGGTGCGTCACAATGCCAGGTGTCAGTGTGCGAGTGGTTTTCATTCGGTGAGCTATACAAAACCAACACGACGAGTATTCTGTACTCAAGGTAAGTACGATACAATTTGCTATATTCATACCACCCTTTTTAGTTTACACATATTGTTACCCGGCAACAGTTCACTAGTGGCAGTTGTAGTACGCACAGAGACCACTCTCAGCCAGACAGTATCAACTGTCAACTAGCTGTAGAGCAAATGAAACGAAAGAACTTGTAATTTATCATCCGTGAAGTACATTTTGTATGGAGGGTTCATATTGAAGAATACACCATTCGTATGAATATGTTGCAAAATTTGTAGCATCTTGATGCAGTTTCTTATGATGACAACAGCAAGTATTGAATATTGACTAATATTGAACGATGACTTTTAAGTATGATACTTAAAATCGTATTGTAATATTAAGCAAATATATCGTATTCAAATTATTCTTCGTTCGCAGAGTTTTTAATAATATACCACAGATATTGTCCTAGACCAGTAAGTCTTTTAAGATGAACCCTTTGAGATCCCCGCATGAATATCGGGTTGCATCTGACGAAAAAAATAAAAATATGCTTCAGATTTACTTCGTACTTCAATGCAATAGTTGTAACACGTTTTTAGCGATTGGCAAGTATGAAAAGCTACGCTTGTCATCCGTAATCGGTTGATTATCGTCAATTGTTATAAGACCTTTAGTTTTAGGATTTAAAAATTTTAATAATCTCTTCGAGTATCTTCTATATGTTGACTTACAAGTAAAGAATATCTATGCAGGTAGTCCTTACATATGAGAGTAAATTTAACGTACATAGATCATATGGAAAGCAGTACGTTTGGCGTAAGTCAAATGCTGAATTTTTGCCTAACAATACTAAGGCTATTTTCAAGCATTGGGGAGGTTCGGTCCTGGGTGGGATGTGTTCATTATATAGATAGTAAAATGGATGCATTCCATGCATTTTAGCATTTGAAGACAATATGTGAGGAAAGTGCCGATAAGATCAAGGACAACGATCCGAAGCACGTTGCGAAGCTGTAGCTTATCCATAATTGTTCAAAACTACTCCAAATACCCGTACAGGCCCCAGATCTCAACATTATTGAGCATGTTTGGGAAAAAGTCGCCCGTAAGCTCTATTAATCCAGTATTAGCATAGTGGACCAGTTGAAACAAAGAGTTAGGCGAGAATGGAACAACATAACCCCAGAATTTTATGTCAATCACGTGCAGCCGATACGATACTGTAATTTAAAAGATTAATACCTTGTTGTATGCGATATCATATAAATAAAATAAATAAATAAATAAATAAAATACCTCGACGTTTGGTAATAAAAGCATAAGGTTTTGATTCCAAGTGTTAAAATAGTGCCTTTTATTTGATTGTGCAATTATGCGTTTGACATGACATTAGTTAATATTATTTTCCTTTTTTGTTTAAAAAAATTTTTAAATAAAAATGCTACGTATTATAAATTGTTTAAAAGCTGTTTTAATTGTCTATAAAATTATCAAAATTTTTTTGAAATGTCTACAATGACGTGGAAAACTCGGCATTTGAATAATCTCATACCGAGTGTCCAATTATACGTTTGAGCCACTGCATACAAAAATTGTGTGAAACGTCGAAAATTAATTAATTTGTGTTTGAAAGTCTATAAACATATCAGCTAGATTTAAACATTTTGTAGCCTTAATAATAAATATGAATCTCTATAGTATATGTATTCAATCTTCTCTCGCAGATATCGATGAACTGAATTCGGATTTGCCAACTCTGTTGGGTGTATGTGTCGGTATTGGTGTATTGGCTGGACTAATTTGTATGGTCTTACATTTGTTTAGTAAAACAAAGTATCCACGTCATCGGAATTTCGGTGATGCTAATCTACCGCCACCTATTATGTATTCAAGTGAAACAGGTAACGTTCGATAAATGTTTCAGTGCTTTATACCATATAAACTAGAACTAAGCTAGACTAAGACTATTTCATGTACCTATATTATTATTAAGTCGTATTGTTGTTATTGTGAATCTGATATGTCTTCACATTTACCAGGTATACCATTGACAGTGCAATCCGGTCGTCCATCCTCACGTTCAAGTATACGCTCTAGTGGCGGGTCAATCGGTTCCTATGGTAATCGACGTTCGTCAACGGGAGGTGTTGGCGGCAATAGTAGTGCGACAGCTGGTTCCAAGGGTATACTTGTCTCAACATCACGCACAGGTGCGGCTAGATCAGCCGCCATATTGCTTATATCGTGTCACTTAACAACCTTATCTAAACAAACGGCCGCGTCACGCGTCTCATCGCGTCAAACTTCCGGTGCTGGTTGTAGTGCCAATTCTCGAGATAATCTTGATGAAAATGGCTCCGATCCGGGTAGTCGAAGTTGCGATAGTACCCTATCAATGACGCGACATCTGCAAAAACAATTAAACCATCAGCGTCATCTGTTGAGCTTTGAACTATCGGCGGCCAAAACAAAAGATCATGATAGAGTTAGAGCATTATTGGGCCTAAATGGAGTCGATAATTATCGAAACAATGACGATGCGTTAAATAGTTTAGATAATGGTCTCTTAGAAATTGGTGCACTCCCCACACCGGCCAGTGAAACCCCACGATTTGCGGTAAAAAATTTCTTAAACCAACCAAAAACAATTAACTAAAAATAAACAAGAACAATCTCAATTCAAATTCAAATCAGTTGATCTATTTAACGTAAATCCACAAATATTCAAACAAAAAAAAAACCAAAAAGATATATTCATTTCAAAGTTCATAACACTCAACTCAACTCAACTCAACTCAACTCAACTCTATTTTGAAACCTTCAAACCAACCACTTGTACAACAAACAGACAAACTCAAAACATCTTGTATTGGTCGTTCAGAGCAATTCAAGTAGTAATTCAAAAATATAGTATAAATACATACATACTATGTACTTATATTCCTATATACATATATGTATATGTATGTGTATAAGGACTTTAAGACACTTATAAACCACCCCCCGTATCGAATAATTTGTTGTTTATGAATCGATCATGATTTTGTATTTTTGGATTTCGGTAGAACAGTTAATGTTTTCAATTTTATTGTATTTGTATGTATCTGTGTCTCTTTAAATTGTTGTTGTTGTTGTTCTTATATGTTTCTCAAAATCAGAATCAAAACAAACAAAATAAAGCATATATACATATACATACTTATACATTTATTTAATTATATTATTTAAATTGTTAATGTTGTCTTCTCTCTCTGTGTGCGTGTACGTAATTAAAATTCATTCTATCTGTTTAATTAATTAAACTCATTGCGATTAATTAATTAAATAATACGCAATGCATTCTAAAAATCTTATAACTTTATTATAAACAATATTTGGATTAAAAACTATGAATTCGAATCCATTTATTTAAATATTCTGTTCCACTGTTCTGATCTGTATGTTCTATTCTAGTGTTAGATTAAATACTTTCAATATTTTGTTTTTCTTCTTTTATTTTTTTTTTATTTTACTGAGTCATTTAAGAAAATATATTCGATTAATATTTTCTTGACAAAAAAAAATTATTTTAAAACTAATATTTGTATTGCCTTAATGGTCCTATATTTTTACTATGGAAATTTATGAGATCTTTGCACTTTGCTGAGGCAGAGGTGCCATTACACTGTCATTGTTTTTAGCCAGATAATTGCAAAAATAATTGTCCATATACAGTTGACAACAAAAGCCTTAGTACTCCAATATATTTTGACAAAAGAAGTTCCCACAGGCTTAATACTTTTGCACAAAGTCCCGATATGACTTCAAGGGAGTATTTAGGATATCATTTGAAAGAACGATTACATAATCACTAAACCTCAAACAAAAGTCAAACGAACAACTTGCTCATGGTGCCACCAGAAAACACTAAACAAAACTTGTACATTCAATTCCAAATAGGTTAAATGGAGTGCTTGACCTTAAGGGATATTTTACTAAATACAAGGGATAACATTTTCATATATTTGGCCTTTGAATTTTAAATTTACTCAGGGTTCTCCTTGGGGGTACCTATGGAGTCATCTGAAACTTTCCTTATTTTGCTCTTGTTTTATGAAAAACATTAAAAAATTATTTGTTTTATAATAAAACAGAAATAAATTAATAAAATTAATATATAAACTATAATTTTTTATACAAACTGTTGGTTAAAATTCATGAAGTTGTCAAAATATATTGGAGTACTAAGACTTTTGCTGTACATTGTATATGTACATACAGTGAGCGTCGAAAGTAAGTAAACACCGCTGAAATAATTCATTTACTTATGATAGCGAGAAAAGTAAATGAGAATAGTCGAATAAATTTCCAAAAATAAAAACGTTTATCTATTACTTATAAAATGTTAAACAAAAACAACAATTCATGATAAAGGAACTTTTTTTATACTTAAGAACATAATAGAAAATTTTAAATTATAGTGGGTGTTGATTCATTTATGGCGCTCACTGTATATACACCTCCGTCGCCGTAGTCTAATAGGTAGTGTGTCGGCCACGGTTCATATTCCAGGTCAGGCATCTCGAACAAAACGAAATATGAAAAAAATATTTTCTTCGGCGAGATTCTCTCAACAGTGTTCTGGCAAGAAATCTAAGAGTAAATAAAATTACCATGAAAAATTTCTCATACAATCAGTCGTTCGGAGTCGGCTTTAAACTATAGGTCCCCCCAACCATGTATAAAATTAACACATACAACATGTGCGAGAAACCTGTGAAAAACTAGGTCGTAATCCTGACTGAGGGGTGTAATGACATTACAACAATAACATACATCTCCGTAACTATTTAAATAACTAGTGGGTTCTTCACTGTGAGATTTCGAAATTTCGATAAAAATCTAATGAATTTCAATATTTCCCATACAAAACAAAATCTACCTTGACATAATATTTCGTCGAAATCTTGTTGAAACCTAATAGATCTAGTGATGCAATGTTCTGCTTTATTCCAGAAAACACAACTCTATACAAATAATGTGACATTTGATTAAAAAACAAAAAAAAACAGAATCAGATCAAAATAAGAACAGGATAAATTCTTTTTTTTAATGAAAACTTTAGGACCAACTACAATTTTCGAGACTTTTAAGTGGTTTGTTGTATTTTTTAAATTTAGATGCTATATGCAGAAAATAGTCGCTGTAGTCTAGTAGACAGAGTGTTGGCTCATTAGACGTAAGGCCAAACCCCAGTTCATAAATCTCCAATAAAACGAATTATGAAAAACATTTCTTCAAGAGTAAATAAAAATTGTCATGAAAAGTTTCTCAAAAATCTGTCGTTCGGAGTCGACTTAAAACTGTAGGTCCTGCCACTCATATATAAAATTCACACTTACAACATTTGTATATAAGGAAGCGTAAGTGTAAGTGGTGTGAGAAGCTAGGTCGTTATCAGAGATCAGCAATGAATCGTTTTTTGCTACTCATAAGCATCATTCATCAAATTTACTGTCATAGTTGTTGTTGCATTTACAAAAAAAGAAAAAAGACCAATAAGCCAAAAAGACAGAGCAGCAAGCCGAGCAAACACACAACCTTTTAGTGATTCTTGTAAATGTTGAGTTCGAAATCAACAACATCATACGAGTAGTATAAGTATAATATTAAAATCAGTATGAATGCGTATAAGTATTAGAAATTATGAATATGATTCGATTCTACTCATCTTTTTGAATACTTATTGCTGATCTCTAGTCGTTATCCTGACTAAAGGGTTGTAATGACCAATTATGTATATGTGTACGAATAAAACTCGATTAGTAGGACAGTTAGGCTTTAAATCTGAGAAGATGCAAACAAATTTAGTGTAAACATTCTATATATTGAGCAATATTGCAACTAAAAGTGAGTTTTGTGTTTTTGGTACTAATCTATTAATAGTAGATATTTTTGTTCACCTTTATTTATCCTGCATTTAATATCAAATTGAGTTTTAATTCATTTAAAAATTGAAACATGTGTAATTATTTTTAAAATAGTATGCACATAATGGCAATACTTACGCAAAGTCCAAATATAAGGATACTTGTGTTAACTTCGGAAAATCAATCGTCAGTAGAATTTTGGGAAACTTCAGATACTAATTCATAAACTTTTTCAATATTCATACGTAGCATTTAATAACATTTTCATGTCGAGCTTACTTTAGTTTAACACAAAGTACATCGACTTATCCGTTAAATTATTTGAATCTGTAGCCATTCAGAACTGTTTAATATAAAATATTTCATAATTTTTTTTACTTGAAATAAAAACTTCTAACGAGCTCTTAATGTATCTTTTCGTGTGCTTTCAGGAAATTCAATTTCTACATACCTTATTATTATTGTTGTGTAGATATTGTTACGTAATACATTATTCAATGTTTCATAATTAAAAGGCCTGTATCAAGTAGTCGTAGTAGAAGTTTACGACGTAATGAGTAGCTTAGCAAGAAAAAAATGAGAATAGAATAGTAAAGCTCTGCTACTATGTTGCCAAACAAACTTTTCAAAAACTTATAGAATAATGCAAGAATCTTATGTGAATTATCTAACAAAATGCATGTTAAGTTATATAGTAAATACATATTTATAACTATTTATTTCCCTGCAGAAACATTTGATTTTTCACATACTAAATGTCGAATATATTTAAAATCATGGAAACTCTGTTTACAATCTAAAGTTGTCGAGCGATAAATTTCTAAAATTCGATTTTTGAGCTTCACCTTCTGCCATAGCGGCTACTACATTTCCAAGCAAAGTTCGCTAGTGTAATACTCTTTTAATATAGCTGATTATATGTTTATATACAATACATTGTTAAGTTTTTAGTAAGGATTATGGCCTACATATGTATGTACATATATGGTGGGAAATTTAAAAGTTTAAATTTAAAAATGCAATAAAACAACAGCTTGATATTTTGCCAAATTTATTTTTTTGTTGTGAAATACAATTGTTCTGGTTAGAATCGGAATATTATTTCATTCATATGACTGCCGCTGCTGGCCTCACAATAACTCATTTGATCGGACCAATATTCGTCCAATTTTTTGAGTGCATGGCGTCGTATCTCGGCAATGACATTATGAATGTTGACCTTCAAATGCTCAAATGTCTCTGGTTTGTCGACATAACACTTTTCTTTAATGTCGCCCCACAGAAAATAGTACAACGGTGTCAAATCGCAGCCCCTTGGCGTCTAATTGATATCACCATTTCGGCTAATTAAACGGCCATCAAAAGTTTGAAGCAATAAATCGATTGTGGCCTGAGATGTGTGGCAAGTTGCACCATCCAGTTGAAACCAAACATCGTTCACATCAATATTATGAAGAGCGTGTACAAAAAAATCGGTTATCGTGGTGCGATAGTTGTCTCCATTGACAGTAACGGAAGCGTCGTCCTCATTTTCAAAGAAATATGGGCCAATGAAGCCGTGTGGGTTTTCTTAGCCCCAAATACGCCTATTTTATTTATTAACGTACCCACCAAGATGAAAATGAGCTTCATCCGAAAAGATGATTTTTTGGCAAAATCGACATCATCATGCGGTTTCTCGTTGGCCCATCTAGCGAAACAAAAACGAAGCAGATGGTCTTGTTGCTTTAACTCTTAAACCAATTGAACTTTGTAAGCGACATACCGAGTTTTTTTTCGCAAATATCGCAAAATTCGACAAATGTTCAATTCTTGACGCACTGTATGAGCACATTCATAATGAAACGAGTTTATCGAACTTTATTAATAAACTTGCGTATACCGGGCACTGTTGGACCTTCGCTGCTACCGAATTTTGTACGATATTTTCGTGCAATTTCCGACTAATTGTCTTTGTTTTGAAAAAAATTTCCAATAAAGCCCAACGTTACTCAAGCGTAAATCGATTCATTACGTTCAGATAATATACTGAACTTTGCGACAGAATAGAATGACATTCGAAATATGCTCTCCTCATCTATAAAAATAACACACATAACATAGGTGGTGTGAAAAGCTAGGTCGCAATCCTGACTGTAATAACCATTTATTTATGTATGTATGTAACTGTCTAAGGTGTATACTTAGTTAACTTACTTTATAATTTTATTTCTATACGTATCTACATGCACATAATACTTAGGATAGTTTGATAGCTCTTATCAAACTTACAATGGTAACATTTACTATTAAATATGACTTATTTTTTAGATCGTTATATTATCTTTATTAAGTGTCTTATCCAGACTAGATCAAACGGGCTATACTATGCAAAATCGATTATACACTAAAACAAAAACTCTGAAAAACTAAATAAAACAATTTCGTTACACAACATTAAACTCTTATTTAAACAATTAAACAATTATCAGAAATGTTGAAACAATAAATCAAGAAGGTATCAACGATCGATATCCAAATTCTATGGTGTTTATTTATTATTAAGTTTAATAAATATGTGGTACATTTGTTTTAACATTATTATTATCAAAAAAAAATTAAAAACTGTTTATAGTTCTTTAAGTTTCAACCTAGAATACTTAGAATAGATGTAAATTTTGTTATTTGCTGCCTTCTTATTTCAAATCGATGTTTTAACTCTGTGTCTATTTATGTTCTTTCTTTACTTGAAACCCTCTCGTTTATTTAATTAATGTTTCTTTCAGTTATGTTCGATTATATTTTTTTGTGAATATAAAAAATAAAATACACTACAAAGTAACCCTTACACGTGAAAATCTCACCACCACAAAACAGTGAAAAGAAAAAATTTTAAAAATTTAAATTCATTCAAATGCTTTCAATTCAGATACACAAAATAAAATAAAATCAAAAAAAAAGAGAAAAATTTAAACACAGGTCTAATAAAATACTGTAACATAAGGTAAATTTTAATGTTAAGAGAATAAAAGCGTTAGTGATCATAAAAAAGCAATATGGCGGTGACTGAGTCCAAGTTTTAAAAACCTAACCTAACAAAAAAATAAATTTAAAACAAAATATGAAATATATTAATAAATTTTTTTTTAAGAATGTATTTTTTTTTTTAATATTGAAATGCTTGTACTAACAATTGTTAACACTTTAATATTGTCTTATCAGTATAAAATAAAATTGAATTAAAAAAATTTTAAAGCAGCTTTATTTGAAAATTAAAAGCTGTTTTCATTTAGTTTTTATTACTAAAACAATATGAAACTTTAAATTTTTATTACTTAAAATTCAAAATCACACCATGCAACAATTCAAAGTTCATTGCTCATTTTCTATGTGACTTTAAATTCATATATATGTATGTATATGTGAACTACATACATATATTTGTTATATAACAGCTTTAGAAATATTGTTAATAATATGGCAAAAGAGATATAAAAAATTTAATTAAAATTCAAAAATTTCACGCTTATTATTTCACTTCTACGAGTATGTTCAATTACTTAATTGTTGCATTGTGTAAAAATGAAAATTAAATGCTATAATAAATATTTTTCCTTAAATAATTACACATTAACAAATACCTACACAATATATATTTCCCTTAAAAAAAATAATAATTTAATTAAATAATTTGTTTAACAAATTTTTGTGTAACTTGTTTTCTTCACCTACTATTATTATAATTAATTTATTTAAATTATTTGGTATTTAATTTATTTGTATTTTTCAAAATTTTCACATTATTTTCCGTTTGGCTTTTTTCTCGCAAAAAAAAAATCGAAATCTATATTAGAAATCCAAATCTAATTAAGCTGCATCTTGTTTCCGAATTCAAACTAATTTTTAAAAATGTGTTTTAATTCAAATGCTATTTTCTTTTCAAAAAATTTAAAAATATTTATTGTCACTAAATTTAAAAATTGTATTTCCTCTTATAATCTGTGATTTGAAACTAATATTAAAAGCCTATTTAGCTTGTTGCTTTCAAACGATCCAAAGAAAAACCATAATTCCTAATGAACAAACAAATGCATTCTTTTATTACCTGCTTAATTTCATTTTATCTCAAACATTTCCTTATTATTATTACTAAAATTATATTATTAATTATGATATACTACATACATATAATTGGTACTGAAAGTAATTATTAGTTGGCTATTTGAAATTTCATATTTGAATTTTTTGTATTCTCTTTCCATGACGTTTTTATTACACACATACAGGTTCTCGAAGACCAAGTCTAGCGTCGGTACACAGTACGAGTTCATCCGTACGTAGCTATAGTATGATGCGATTCGAAAAGGAACAACAACAGAAGGAAATACGCCAAGAAATGAAATTGCGTTTGGCTCGTCTACAGCAGCACCAACAACAGCAACAGCATCAACAACATTTAAGCCAATATAAACCACAAATAATAATCGGCGATACAGCTGTATCCATGCAACACGGTGCTGCCCTAAGCCGTATAACCATGGCTACCCCAAGTCCGATAACACCAAATTCAACGGATGAACTATTGCCAGCGGTTGATGAAAGTCAGGAGGTAAGTAGTCTCGTAAAAATTTTATTAAAATTTATTCCGCCGTAGTCTAGTAACGAAAACGAAAACGAAAATACGAAAAAATATTTCTTCGGCAACTTTCTCTCAGCAGATTTATGGCAAAAACTCTGAGAGTAGTAAAAGTGCCATGAAAGGTTTCTAAAATATCTATTGTTCGGAGTCGACTTTAAACTGTAGGACCCGCCACTCATGTATAAAAATAACACTCACAGAATAAGTGGTGTGAGAAGCTAGCTTGCAATACTTACTGAATCGGTATTGCATAATAAGAAAATATGTTTTTCTTGAATGGGAAATTACAAATAGATTTTCAAAGATGTTCATCGATTTTCTGTGCTACATCCTTTATGACAATTATGTGATTTTGGAACGAATTCTGCAATTGATCGCAAATGTAAGATTTAAACGAAAAATTCTTATTATTTTAATAACAACCAATCAAAAAAGATGTCTTCTATAGTACACGGGCGTGTACCAGTTGTCCATAATAATGCAATTATATGTTAGAGTTTAGCATTTCATTTTCTTTGTTTACGAATATTTTTAACAAAACAGTTCTCCACGCACCTGTACTTCTGACCATCATATGAAATTCGCTGAAATAATTTATAATTTCACTTTACCCCGTTCTTCTCAATGCCACTTTAGAGTGCCCGCTTTTGCGAGTGCCTTGCAAGGTAGATAATTTAGTTCAACTGACCGATTCTGATAACAATTTACATAATTGGTCATTACAACCCTTTAGGCAGGATTACGACCTAGTTTCTCATACCACTTATGAGAGTGGTGGGACCTACAGTTTAAAATCGACTCCGAACGACAAATTTTTGAGAATCTTTTCATGGCAATTTTATTTACTAGCAGAGTTTTTGCCAGAAATCTGCTGAGAGGAAGTCGCCGAAGGAATATTTTTTCATATTTCGTTTAGTTGGAGATGCCTGACCTGGAGTTTGAACGTCTAATAAGCCAACACACTACCTACTAGACCAAGGCAACTTCAAATTCTGATAACAATTTAGTGGGTTGATATTACTTTGACTTCATTTCTTGGATATTAATACATTACTATAGAATAGCTAGAAGGAGATGAATTAGAATAAAATATTACTTAAAAGTGTTTATATTGTAGTTTTATATAAATATATCAAGTCATTATTGAAGAGGCAAAAACTAATGTTGCTTGCCAAACCCTGGCGTTTCTGTCAAAATTTTCTTATTAATAAAGAACTCGCGTACATTTTGTTCATTATCATCCTGTTTTTAAGTAGGATTTGGATATTTGTTATATGATAGTTCTAAAAACCGAGGTACTTACCCTGGTGATATATTTTCTTCATTAATAATTACCGAAGAGCACACTGTGTTCTGGATTTTTGAACATGACATCAGGTCTGGATTTCTAATACCTTAATTAATTTTTTAGTTCCTCTTTGCTTACGATATGCCATTAAAGTTTGTTTATATGTTTCTAAGATATTGTTTACATGTTTTTTCTGAAAGCTGTAGTTTATTTTACAATCATTGAACTCAACTACGTTAGATGTCAAAGAATTTTGTGCACAAAATTTTTTCTATTTTAGTTTTTCATTATGGCAGATTTTCATCAAGTCTCACCAATATATCTTTATCTTCAATTATCACTTTAAATAAATCTGTTTTTTAGTATCAACACAAAACGGATGTTGTCGCCAAACCGCCATTTGCAGAAAAAGTCGCTTCTGCTACCATAAGTGCTATAAGAAATGTTGCTGCCTCTTCGGGTACGAACCAGAATGTGAACAGTACAATTAATGCCGCCAATGCCAATGCTTTGATGTCAATGTCTACTACTACTGGTATGGATTTGGCTAATGCTGCTTATATTGGACCCTGCAATTCTTCAAATGAAGCGCTTTAAATTATTTGTTAAAAAAAACAACACAAATACGGCATACCCATAATAAATTAATAAGAGAAATATAAGAAAAAAGAGAAGTAATTGTTATATATGAATATACATATATTGATTTAGAACATTTCTAGTTTTTAATAATAAAAGCTAAGGTGAAATAAAATTTTTAAAAGCAAAATTAACTCTAGAATATGAAATACTTTATTTTCATTCATAACAAGAACTATGCAATTTTGCATTTTGTATTTGTATATAAATTTTAATTAAATTTAAAATAATAGTGTAAAATTCCTTTTATGTTTATTAAAAAAGAAAAACAAAAGTTGTAATATTTTTTATACAAACTTATAAAATTTATATAGAAAAAAAGCGAATTGTCGAAACAAAATTTACAACACAGTATTTAAAAATATTATAAATTTATGTATTAAAAATTAAAATCTTTAAATTGCATTCATTTCAATGTCTTTAGAAAATGATCATCACTTGAAGCAATTTAAATTTATTCACTTATTCAAAATAATTGTTTCTTGAAAGCGATAAAGTTCATCCAGATAAAATTCTTAAATGGATAATCCCTCTTAGAGCCATTCACTCTCATAATCACACAATACATAAGCAATTAAAGGTATTGAAGGATTAATACTTTACTTTAAAATTATTTTACCTTACAGTGTGAGTGAAAGTCTTTCAATCTATAGATATCCATTCTTTTTCATATCTGTATTCCTAACTATTTGTGTGAAAAAGAAACATTTTTTCAAGGCAAATTATTCGAATAAAAATTTAAAGTGTTATGTTCTATTTTTTTAATTTTTTTTTTTAATTTAAACAAACATTTCTGCCTGAATTCTTGTATTTCATACAATTATCACTGGATGGGTTAGGGAAGAAGAACAGATGCTTTGAGGGGATGGATCGAGATGTTATGCGTCTTGAAGCCTATAGGCTGCTATATACAGTGATAGAACAGGTTTGCTGCTGGGCTTAGATAAGGCCAGCCAGAGGTTAGTTATTGGTTTCATTACAGGGCACTGTGACAAGGAGCGCTGACAAGGATCTGGATGGACTATAGGTATATTGGGATGAGGAGGAGTTGGAAACTATCGAACACATCCCCTGCAACTGTCCAGCCATTAGTAAGTTGAGGTTGAGAACCCTGGGTAGGGGCTTCTTCGAAGGTTTGGACTCTCTGTCATGAGCCGCCATTAGGGCTCCCGTCCCTCCCCGTCCCTTATATCCTGCCCTATTCTCTATCTCTCTCTCTCTCTATCTCTCTGCTAGGACGAATTTACAATGGGTCGTCCTCAAACCTAACATAATCAAAAAAACAGAAAACTTAAAAAAGAAAATATGAATTTATTATTTAAAAAGAAAAACCGAATTCCAAAGCCATTAGAATATTTTACGACTATTAGAGAGTATAAAGAGGATGTCTATAATTGCGCTTATACACTTTTTTCTTCTACAGCAAGAATTTCCTCAAAACGCTTCTGTTAAATCCATCTGTTTAATATTGAAGAAATTCATTTAGTCACATTTCTTAAACAGAAGAGCCATCTACTGACACTTGCGAATCGGTCTTGGAAAATACTTTCATTTAAAGTTCCACCAACCAAATTAAGTGATGGTTGATCAAATTCGTAGACAAATTTCACTTTTCTGACACTCCCATCGCTCTACATATTTGCTTAATTCTTCTAAATGTAGTCCTTAGTTTTAAAAATGTTTGTCAAAATTACTCTTTGAAAAATTTAAAATTTCAATGAATTTGTTTCTTTTTGTTTAGAGCACAGTATACTTTCTCTTTCTCTCTTTCTCTCTTTCGTATCGAGTCTGGTTGTCACCAATAATTGACACCTTTTCTTTCACATTCAGGACTTACAGACTGTTAGTAAAATAATTGCAAGTCTTGATCATCTTATATAAATGGGTAAATGGAAATCCAAGATATTGAGGTTATAACCGATCAAGGTTTGCCTTACTTTTCCTATTATTTCTTTGCTTTGTTTCAGTTTCATTAATCAAATTTTTCGAACTGGTACACTGTGGCAGGTGCTAGGATTATTGAAGGTACATCTGTTGTTTCCTAGAAACTACGGCTTCTTTGAGCATGTATTTAGTTAAGTCCTATACATTCTTAAAAGGTGCGTTGCCTGATCCTCCTATGATGTACGTTGTTATTGATATCTTTTTTGGAGACACAGGTCAGGAGCTCTTTGAATGGATGGTGAGACTTTAATCATCTTAATTTTATTGAGTTGTTCGAAAAGAATTTCGTTTTTTCCCAACAGAGGATTTAACTGTTTTCTTTTTTTGCACCCAACTTCACTTAAGCCGTATAATTTGTATATGCTTTGAGAGGTGTGTAAAAATTCCAATTAATTCTTTGCAGTAGTTTCTGGCTGATGCCCCTTTAAATACGGAGAGCGATAATCAGCATTTTCGACATATCTTACTGTTTTACTACAGAAAGGGTAAAAATGCTGTTCAAGCCAGAAAGAAATTGTCCGATGTGTATGGAGAAGGTGTGTTGAGAGTACGCCAGTGCTGGCACTGGCTGGAACTGGTTCGCTAAATTTCAATTTCAAACAATTATAAACATTTTTTTCTTCTCTGGGATTTTAAACTCAATTCCGCAGATTTACAGCGGTCTACCAGGCCACTACGAGATTCAACATTCGTACATATGAGTGCATGTATTTCTTTAAGAACTTGCCGCTCCATTAATATCAATCCGGAAGGTTAAAGTTACTTTTTAAATAATCTACAAGTCCCACAGAAGCTAGATAAACAAGACCTAACCGTGAGAATATCCCTTACGAAATGACCCGTGAGAATATTTACTGTGACAGAGATATCCCTAGAATCCAATTCAGGTAACAGTATACTTCCTGCATAATTTAGGGCAGGTGAGTCTGGCAATGAAGCGAAATTCATTCCCACCTCTGGATTTGCCATCTTCCAATAAATGCTCACTGAGGTCTCACCTAAAATTAATTGATAACACGGTGCGACAGTCAAAAGACACCCAGCTAATGACATAGTGTACGTTGTCAATTTTGTTGAGTAGAACTCAAAAATATTTTTTTTATATTTCTCAAACCCTCCAAACTTGTTTTATTTGACAAAAACGATATTTTCACCTTTTCACACAAAATTATTGATTGCCCAAATATTTTTCAAAATCCAAAGTTTTTTGAAAAGTTGACAGATGAGCCTTTAAAATGGTATACATAAACACATGGTTCAAACTTACATGTTATGAGTTTTGATTGGCTAAACTTGGAAAATATGATTTTTTTCTAATTTTTTCAAGTTTAGCTATTCTTAATTTCAAAATTTAATTAAAAAATATAAAACAAGTGATGACATTCTGAAAGTGCATTATCTTGTGAAGAGATTGACACTTCGTTTGATCAAATCGGACATAAATTACCGTAATTATTATTTCAATAGTTAACAGTCGTGTTATATTTTTTATATATAGCCATCTTATTAAATGAACTTTCAGTTAAAAAATTTTCAGAATTTTTGATGAATTTTGATTGTTTATCGCAAAATGTGTCAATTTCACGTTTGCGCGACTGCCAGAAGTTGCGTTTTTCGCAGATATTATTACTTCGCTTTGTGCAAACATTGACTTTCATTATTTTATATTTTTAATTAAAGTTTGCTACTATGAACGGACAAACTTGTAAAAATATGAAAAAAATTCGCATTTGCCAAGTTTTCCTCAGCAAACCTCATAGCATATTAAGTCAAATAATAAATGTGTGTACATCGTTTTAAAGGCCCATCCCTTTCCTTTCTAATAACGTTTAAATTTTGGACATCGGTTCAGAAATGTTTGTGTAACCAATAAATTTGTGCGTAAAGTCCAAAAAAAACAGTTTTTGTCAAACAAAATAAGTTTGGAGGGTCCAAGAAATATAAATAAAATATTTTTGAGTTCTACTCAACAAAACTCACAACTTACACTGTGTCATTAGCTGGGTGTATTTCATTTTTTTATTTTATCGCATAGTGTAATAAGTTTATGAATGGTAATGGTTTTGAATTTTTTAAACATTTTACTTCAGCGATATATTACAATTCAATTTTAAATATGAAAATTATTATGAAATGCCTTTTTTAAAATTATAAAATCGTTGTGCAGGAGTCAGATGTAGCAAAAGTAATCTTTAATGCAAAATTACTTTGAAAATCGTAAATAATTTTAGAATTCGTCTTTTTTGAACATTTTAAAACTTCTAGACGAAACCACATTATTTTTTAAACCACATTAATTTCAACAAGGTAATAACCTCAACATTTTCAAACAGATGTCATATGATTATATTGTTACTTTATGAATTACAACTAATTCCACATCCATATTCTTAACTTCAACTAATTAATGCAGATACTTAAAAAATTTCCCTAAATGATCATTGTGTTGCACATATATTTCATAATTAAAAACCAAAAGATTCATAAAAGATTCATATTGATTTCACAGAAATGTTTGTAAGTTAATTATACAACGTGTAGACTTATAAAGAATTTATTTCAAAAATAAAAAAATTAAATAATATATAGTATAGTATTATAGTATATAGTATATAGACACTTACATTAAAATGAATTTACAATAAGGTTTGAAAAACAAAAATATTGAAATTATTAATTACTTTCGTTTTCTTTTTTTTGTATTTAAATTGTTAAACAAATTTAAAAATAGAATTACAAAAATATTTTCTTATGTAAATTTAAAAACCAAATTGAAAATTAGAGATTTTTCTTTTTCTTCTTAGAAAAGGCTTTTTCCAAGAGTTTCATTTCAAAAAAACGTTACAATAATAATTATAGAAACCCCTACCTAACCACACTTTTAGACGACAAAAATTATAAAAACCTAACAAATTATGAAATAAAAAATGTATACACCTTAAAAAAGCAAACAAACCAATAAATGAATAAATAAAATAACAAATAATTTGGTTGTCCTTAAAAAGAAAACTAAAATAAATTTAAATGTAAAAAAATAAACAAAAAACTTGCAAATAATAAAACAAACAAAAAAAAAACAGCCGGATTTAAAACTAAAACAAACACTAACTAACTAAATAAATCAATCAATAAACTTAACTCTTATTGAAAAGAAAAAAAAGAAAATTAATTTACGAGCAATGAAAATAAAAAAATACAAACAATTTGGCAAAGTTTTCAATAAAATTTAAAAACTGAAAATTTTAACTACCATGTAATAATAGTTAAGGAGATAAAAATGAAATCGAAAATAACAAAAAACCAAATATTTATCATTTTTAAAAGGAAAAGAAACGTTATGTATTGGACAGTTTAATGGTTTAAGTATCGAATATTTAATACTCTACAACAACTATTTGAAATGATTTGAAATATCAAAAAATAAAAATTCGCTCATACTTATTGTGATAACAAGATTTAAGAAAAATCTCTCCAAAGAAGCAAACCATTAAAAATGCAAATATTCCTGTACAATGATTTAAGCTAAAATATTTCAATTTTCACCTTTTTGCCAGAAAAGTATATGTATGTATACCCACTGTAAAAAATTTTTTTTTTTTGTAAGATTTTTCATCACTTTCTCTACGATGTACGAAAAAAAATTTTTTCTTCCTATAAAAATTTTCTAAATTTCGATCAAGTTAGGGTTTTTTAATTACTTCATAACTGGTCATTACAACCCTTCAGTCAGAATTACCACCTAGCCTTCTCACACCACTTATGCTGTGTGTATTAATTCTATCCATCAGTGGCGGGACCTACAGTTTATAGTCGGCTCCGAACGACAGATGTTTTCAGAAACTCTCATGGCAATTTTATTTACTGTCAGAGTTTTTGCCAGAACTCAAATCAGTTTTATATACTATACTTATTATGCACATTGTCATTGTCATGACGTGCGATATGAGCAGCGTAAAATAAGGAAAAAATTAAATCATCCTTTACTGTTTGTAATTATTTGTTGTGTTCGTTTTTAAAACTTTCGAACAGCAACTTTAAAATTTTTAACAAAATTTTTAGCCATTTTCTTATTTTTACATTTATTTTTCCCAAAAGAAGAGAATATGGGTCATGTAAGATGCCAATATGAATATGCCAATCGGAAATTTTGCACAGTTACTCACAGATTTTTACATATCTTATTCTCGGATAAAGCTTAATTTCATCTAAATGTACACGTAAATTAATAGAGATATATTTGCCTAAAGCGCAAGAAAGCATCTTGCTATTGGCAAGACAACTAATCCAAGGTGTCTAAAAAATTTTAAATTTTACGATCTGCTTACGACATGGAAATTAAACTCAAAATTATTCGTAAATAGTTAGCAAATGTTGATCAAGAATCGAATAAATTCAATAAATTTTACTCAATCTAATGTTCCACGAGAAAATCGTTGTTATCGCACTCTTATAAATAGACCCTCCTATTCGTAAACCGAAAGAAGGCATCTTGCTATTGGCAAGATAACTAATCCACGACGTCTTAAAATTTTAAGATTTACTGGCAACAGGGAAATTACGCGTAAATAGTTAAAAAATTTTGATTAAGAATCGAATAAATTCAATAAATTTTATTCCAACAAATTGTACTTCAAACAACTAACGCATTCATCAAGGTGGTATTCCAAATTTTAAGCATAATTTTAAAAACTTGGTTCTGAAACACTTACTCGCAAAATCAATTAATTTCCAACTCAAGTACATCTGTACATTGCAGTACAGATGCATTGGTCTTTTCGTACTTCATTTCATAACATGTGGGCGAAGCGTTTCGTTTGACATATAAAAACATCCTTCAAAGAATAAAATAAAGTAATATTCATATCACACCGGGACACAATGTTAAAAACATTTTACATATAAATTTAATTAATTTGTATATGGTTTGTTCGAAAATCTATCATATTTATACTTTATTGCCTACTTTCCTTTACGTATTTTATGATAGTGCAAAATTTTTGCAATTTAAAAACTAAATAATCATTACTAGATGATGAAAATGTATAACAACCTGAGGGCTACCTTTGGAAAATTGTTTAAATTATACGATATAAAGAATTTAACAACTTAATGTTTGCTTAACCTTTTACAACAGTAGTAAATGCTTCAGTAATTTAATATTCGAAATTTTCTGAACATCAAATTCAATCATAATCAATATTGAAATGTTAAACAGAATAAGCTTGAAACTATTAAATCTGATGGGTAATGAAAATATCGATACAAGAATGGCAGACACAAACTACAAAAGGAAAATAATTGTACTTTACATACAATAAATATACCCGAAAGAAAAGCAAAGAAAAGAAGAATATTATTATACATTTGAAAATGATTATAATAATTATTATTATTAATTATATGTATTAAATATTTATTAATTAATTAAAAACAAATGTGTACTTGTATTTATTTATAGTATTTGTATAGTGTTTAATATTAAATAATTAATTAAATAAAACCAAATCCAAACAATAAAGAAATCGTTAAAAACCAACAAAACTCAAAATATTAAAGGCAAACTGCAACTGAAATTACGATGAAAACATTCGTTAGTATTCGTACATATCGAAAATATTTATTTATTTAATTAATTATTTTTGTTTTTTTTTCTATTTATGGGTACAAATTTTAATTAAAAGTATTATTGATTTTTTTTTCTCTTAGTCTTTTTATATACATAGGCATAGATATGTATGTAGATATTATAATTTTTTATGAATTTAGATAAAGAGAATAAAATAATTATTGTTTTTTAGAGTTATTAAATGTTAAAATGAAATGAAATCAAACTAAATAAAATATATTGTTTAAATAGTTTTAAAATGCATTCAAGTTTTAGTACCGTATACTATAAAGTCATTTATGATTTAAGCGAGAAGATATTGAAAATTCCGCCGCTGTATTCGCCAAAAAAAATATATAAATTTAAATTACCAAAAATATTATACAATTGTTAAAAATCACATAAAATCAGTTTGATAAACTGAACGTAAGTATCGGGTGGGCCATCGATCGGTTTAAATTGGAAACATCGGTTATTTCATATCTGGCAATACTTATATCATTCAATCCAGTCACAAAATTCTGTATATTATCTCCACTTAACGAAAGAAATCGACTTGCTCTTGAACAACGTTGGGATTTATTGGAAATTTATTTTCAAAACAAAGGCAATTAGTCGGAAATTGCACGAAACTATCCTACAAAATTCGATAGCAGAGAAGGTCCAACAGTGCCCAGTATACGCAAATTTATTAATAAAGTTCGATAAACTCGTTTCATTGTTGATGCCCCAAGACGTGAGTGTGCTCATACAGTGCGTACACCCGAAAATATCAAAGCTGTGGCTGAGAGTGCGTGCGAGAATCCATTAACATTAACTCGTCGTCGCTCTCAAGAATTGAACATTTCATGCACCAGTTTACGTCGAAAAAAAAATCGATATGACGCCCTACAAATTGGTTCAAGAGTTAAAGATGCATGACCATCCGCTTCTTTTTCCTTGGCCAGATGGGCCAACGAGAAACTGCACTATGATCAATCAATCAATTCAATATCAATTTCGCCAAAAAAAAATCATCTTTTCGGATGAAGCACATTTTCATCTTGGTGGGTACGTTAATAAGCAAACTTGCCGTATTTGGGGCTCAGAAAACCCACTCGAGGTCTTACAGAAGCCAGTGTAACCATTACGTGTGACTGTTTGGTGTGGCTTGTGGAGCGGAGGCATCATTGGCGCATATTTTTTAAAAATGAGGACGGCGCAACCATTACGGTCAATGGAGGCACCTATTGCATTAAGCGAAAGGAAAATTATACCGTATACCTTTAATAAATAGTTTAAATCAAATATGTTTACAAATCGAATTACTATTAGCGAATATTCAATGGTAGTCGCCGTAGTCTAGTAGTAGTATGCAGGCTGTGATGTAGGCTGCATGAAATTTGAAGTCAACTTTGTATTAATTTTCGTTTTTGTGATGTAGTTCTTCGCTGTAGTCTAGTAGGCAGTGTGTTGGCTTATTAGACGTGAGACCGTGGTTCAAACCACAGCTCAAATAAATTAAATTTCTTCTCAGCAGTCTTCTATCAAAAAGTCTAAGAGTAAATTGTTATTTACCCAGCGGATTTTTTTCCCCATACATCTTCCAACTGAGACCAATGACAATGTAGATGCGACTAATCCAAAGTCTATATTCAGTTTTCACTTACATTTACACAGTGATGGCCTAGGCCGTACGATAGGTCCAACTCTACCGACAATGTAAGCGAAGGTCGGATGGATCCAACTCCACCGACATTGTAAGCGAAGGTCGGATGGGTCCAATATTATACTGATTCAAAGGGTACCTAGATATATCTCAATGCAATTAATCTTTAATAGTAGACATTGTACATTGATGTGTCCGATTAGGATCGATAATGGGATGAGCTGTAACATCTATATTTCTTTTTAAATTTTCAGCTTCCACTATTTAATCGTCTTAAATTTCTTTTTCTGAAGCCGAACATTTCTTTTAATATAAAAAACACGCAACAACACTTACTATTTTTAATTTATACTTATTTATTTTATTTAATTAATTATCTATTTTTAATACCACAATCACGGTGAACCACTTGTACATTCAAAAACACCTTAAAATATGAAATTTTACTTTGAAAGAATAGAAAAAACAAAGAAACACCAAAAATATATAACGGGACATCGGCTGAACCAAAACAAACAACAAAACTATATTAACAATATGATGCTACATTACTTAGCCATCCAATTTAGATGCAAGTACGATGACAACATTTTACTCGATTTTGTTTTGTTCTTTAATTCGTATATGTATTTCATTTTACAATGTAATAGCAATAGGACTCATCTGAATCGGATGCTGGTTATATGCTCTTAACCAATTTTATTTTATGTTCTCCTATTGACATAATAGTATACATTTGGATGTGTTTTAAATTGTAATAACCTGCGGACTGCTGGGTAATGTATAATATATATGTTTTATTTCTCACAAATTTCTCTTTCGGAGACGACTTTAAACTGTACGCCCCGCCACTCATGTATAAAATTAACACACACAAGTGGTGTGAGAAACTAAATTGTATTCTTAACTAAAGGGTTGTAATGACCAATTATGTATGTCAAAAAATGGCAGTCAAAGGATTAATTTGTTCTTCCACTTGTTGAACATATACATAATTATGCTTACCTTTACTTTTTTGTTTACTTATTTTACCTTTAATCCATAATAATTCCGCGTAGCAAATGTCACCATATGAATTAAAATGAAATGTAACAATATCAGATATATTTTCATGATCATTTAGTTGATATTTTAACTAGTCATACAGAATAGCATTTTCTCCCTCTCTCTCAGAATAGTACGATTATTTACAATTATTGTAAAAAATATATCAATTGGTTTATTTTAAAAATTAAACTACAATAAATTTCTGGACCACAAGTAAATTCGAATAAAAATTAATTTGTATTAGAAATTAAAATTCGCTTCTTTGTCAATTGTATACTTTAAATAAAGCATTATTCCATGTAAAGTGTTAGATTTACTCTTTAATTAGTCAACTTCCTCAATGGTGGGACCACCAGCAGATCCACTTGGACCCGCAGCACCTGGCATACCACCGGGTGGTGGAGCACCACCCTGATATAGTCTGGTAATTATGGGATTGCAAATCTTTTGCAATTCCTTTTGTTTATAGTCGTACTCATCTTTTTCAGCCTGTTGATTACTATCCAACCATGCAATAGTTTCATTACATTTATCCATAATCAATTTACGATCACTTTCAGATACTTTTGATCTTATGTTCTCGTCTTCAATAGTAGACTTCATTTGGAAGCAATAGGACTCTAAAGCATTCTTTGCATTAATACGCTCACGCTGTTTCTCATCTTCATGACGATAGGCTTCAGCTTCGTTGACCATACGTTCAATATCTTCTTTACCCAAACGGCCCTTGTCATTAGTAATAGTGATTTTATTCTCCTTGCCGGTGGACTTCTCTACAGCAGTTACATTTAAGATACCATTGGCATCGATATCAAAGGTAACCTCAATCTGAGGAACACCCCGGGGAGCTGGAGGTATGCCGCTTAATTCAAATTTCCCCAATATATTGTTATCCTTGGTCATAGCCCTTTCACCTTCAAAGACCTGAATTAAAACACCCGGTTGGTTATCCGAATAAGTTGTGAATACTTGAGTCTGCTTAGTGGGTATGGTTGTGTTACGTTTAATAAGTACGGTCATAACACCACCGGCTGTCTCAATGCCCAACGATAACGGAGTAACATCCAATAGCAAGAGATCTTGTACTGCTTCAGACTTATCGCCATGCAAAATGGCAGCTTGTACGGCAGCTCCATAGGCTACAGCTTCATCTGGATTGATTGACTTGTTCAATTCTTTGCCATTGAAGAAGTCTTGCAACAGCTTTTGAACTCTTGGTATACGAGTTGATCCACCTACCAAAACAATATCATGTATTTGGCCTTTATCCATTTTAGCATCACGCAAAGCTTTAGCAACCGGTTCCATAGTGCCCCTAAACAAGTCACCGTTCAACTCCTCAAAACGGGCTCTGGTGATGGAAGTGTAAAAATCAATGCCATCGAACAATGAATCAATTTCAATGCTGGCTTGAGAAGAGGCAGACAAGGTGCGTTTAGCTCTTTCACAAGCAGTGCGCAAACGTCTTAAGGCTCTCTTATTAGAAGACAAATCCTTTTTATGTTTGCGTTGAAATTCTTGAACAAAATGATTAACCATACGATTGTCAAAATCCTCACCACCCAAATGGGTGTCACCGGCAGTAGATTTCACCTCAAAGATACCATCTTCAATGGTCAAAATGGAAACATCAAAAGTTCCGCCGCCCAAATCAAAAATCAATACATTCCTCTCACTGGTGCCCTTTTTATCCAAACCGTAAGCAATGGCGGCAGCAGTTGGTTCATTAATTATACGCAAAACATTTAAGCCGGCTATAGCACCAGCATCTTTGGTAGCTTGCCTTTGGGAATCATTAAAGTATGCGGGCACTGTTACAACTGCATCGGTGACGCTTTTACCCAAATAGGCTTCGGCAGTTTCTTTCATTTTTGTCAAAACCATAGACGAGACCTCCTCCGGATAGAAAGTTTTTTTCTCTCCTTTGTACTCTACGCGAATCTTTGGTTTGCCGCTATCGCTTATTACCTCAAATGGCCAATGTTTCATATCACTTTGCACGGTTGGATCGTCAAACTTTCGTCCAATCAAACGTTTAGCATCTAAAAACAAACAAGTCTTTTAAAGAAGATTTTAACAAATTGCAAAAATTAATATACTGAACCCATCATATTTGGAAAAATTAAAAAACTATTTCGTATCGTATCCAAAATATTTTGTAAGCATTCAAAGAGTTGGTTCATTTGGAATTTTATTTTTGACTAAACGATATACAATTTTATACTTTTGGGATGAGAAAATACACAACACTTAAAGGGATTCAACACAAGAAAAAGTAAATAAAATATTGTCACTGACAAAATGCGGATACAGGTGGATGGTGGATGGATAAGAAGTCATTCAATATTCTCAGTTACAGAACTGAAATTAAATAAAAATCATACATAATCTTATCATTTCTAATTGATTATTTTACTTTATGAGGCGGGGGGATAAAAATGCGAATAATAAAGGTGATCGTAAATAATTGATCAGGTTAAGGTGAATAATATTTGAAATGTTTCAGAAAGTGGACAAAAGTGCTAATTTATTTAGTATGATATGGGATTAGTGGAAGATAAAAATTAATTTCCTTTGTTTAATTAAAGTATACAATAAATAGAAATACAATGGATTGAAATTTTTAATGACTAAGGTTGCCCGGCCACACATCAAATAATGGATCAAAATCGTCTTTTTTGTTAATGTGTTGGTAAAACTGAAGCTCGAGAATGTCAAAATACTTTTGATTTTCGCTATCTGCGTTGCATAAATCATATCGTCAGTATAATTCACAAAGACGCTAAGTCCATTTTTTCCAATATTGTGATTTTAATGCAAAACGCTAACACTATACAAAATACATATTTTACAACAACAAAAAATGTCATTATGTAGTTTAAAGTTGTTGTAATTTTGTGGTTTGCAAAAACGCTAACTCCACAAAACTACGAAAAAATTTAAAAGCACGTGCTAACTCGACGTATATTATGTATTAATTATTATTAATTTTTAATCTATGTCCTTTAAAGAAAGCTATTTTGTAAAAATAATTGCGTTTAAAAATTTTAAAAATTTTAAAAACTGATAAAGGTACTATGTTTTTTGTGTCTCCTGTAAAATTTGAAAAGGGACACATTTGCGAATTAGACTAACGATATGTTGTTTTCTTCTTCACAACAACAATACTATGCAGTTTGAAGGTTCGATTTTGATGTGTTGCTGTGCTAAGAAGAACAAATATTACCAACACATATGCAAATTTGATCAGTTAAATTTGATACGTCGCCATAAGCCATAAGATTTACTATCTTCGAAAGCAACCATCTTTGTTGTAGAAATAATATGTCGCTATTGTATTGAGATTATCATGTCTATATAATCGTATAGATTTTGATCGGATTTTTGGTTCACAATTGAACGATACAAAGATTGTGGAAATTTTATAAAAATTGTGTTTGAATGGGGAGTGACACATCCAAATAACACAAGAAGCTTTTATTTATTTACAAAAAAAATTATTATTAAAACTTATATAGTCTTAAAGCAAGCATATGAAGAACCTTGACATAGAAAATCCTCAAAATTATTTTAGTTTCTATACATAGTTTGGGGCATTCAGCATATCACTAACTGCAATGCAAATGAACAGCAATAAAAATGTAATGCACCACAGTGCATAAACTAAAAATATTTCATTTAAAATTAACATTCGATTTGTTTACTTTACGAACAAAAAAAAGAAAATAATACTAAACATTAAGACTTTTTTACACTAACAACATACACACATGCATAGCCCCCAAATACGGTACTATATGCACAATCTTACACATTCTTCAAATCAATTTGACGTTAAAAGCGAACAAGTATTTTGGCAAATAAATTAAATGCAACAAAAACAAAAAAGAATAAGTTAACACATAAACGAATCTAAACAAACAAAAACAAAATTTAGGAATTTCAGTCGTATATATTTTTAATTGAAAATTTTATTTTATGTAATGGGAGAAAATATACAGACAATACACTGACTGGCTGGCAACGATTTGGGGGCAGATAGGAAGGAAATGCACTGAATGAGATCTTTGAATTTATCGAGAAATATTAAACGCATAATCATATATGTATGTATGTATGGTACTATATAGAAATTTATAAAGAAAAAATCAGCCTTATTTTGAAAATTATTAAAAAAAATTCTTTTTTTTAATTAAAAATTTATGTTACATTTCATGTAAACGAATTTCGTTTGAATAATATGTAATAACATAAAAAATACATATTAATTTAAAAAATCTGATGGCAAAAATCATAGCACTATAAATGGATTTTCACAAAATTTGATGCAATGATTGAAGGTAATTATATGCTTCAAACTGCACGACTTTATTGTGATTAAGAAATTTAATTAAATAGACTTTAGAAAAATATTATCTGCAAATAACGATCATAATAATCATATTATAAACCACTAACTCAAGCGTAACAAACTTTTTTTCTAAATTTAATGCAATGAAAAATGAAACCGATTAACCTATCCAGCATATCCAGTATATCGATATTATCCTATGGGGACTGATCAAAATTATCAATTTTAGATTTTTGTAAACTTGAACTCTTTTTATTTTAATTAATTGGACCGTGTAACTAAGAGGCCTGATCATTTGAGAGTGTAACCTAAACACAAGTCTGTAGATTCGCTAATACATCATAGTATGTTGTGCAATAATCAAAAACTATTTTCAAACGAATCTTTCGGGTGTACTAGTTATGAAGGAAAATTAAGAAGGTAATTCGCTTACGGTATTTAAAATAATTTGGATAATAATGATGGGATCAATAAAATATAAATTTTGAAGTAATTTTCAAACAAATATTTATAACTTACCAAAAATTGTATTATTAGGATTCATGGCAACTTGATTTTTTGCAGCGTCCCCAATTAAACGTTCGGTTTCAGTGAAGGCCACATACGAAGGCGTAACACGATTACCTTGATCATTGGCAATGATTTCAACTTTGCCATGCTGAAACACCCCCACACACGAATAAGTAGTACCAAGATCAATACCAACTGCAGGAACTTTAGCCATTTTTTTATGTAGCAAATGGCCTTTTCTGTTTGTTTTAAACAAAGAATATCAAAAAAAAACGCATTACATAATAAAATTATTCACAATTCATTTAGAAGCATGCCTTTTTACCTTAAATACGCTTATGGAACTATGCTACACAGGCACGTAAAAACCTTGAGATGTTTCAATTAAAAATATGCAAAGGATTGGTCGTTGTTTAGAAGGCAAAACGATAAAGGTACAATGAAATGATTAAAAAAATTAAAACGAATGTTAAAATGCGTAGGAATTCCAGCGCTTTATCCTTTTGTAGCTCCACAGCGCCAATGGTTCTTTAAAACTTCAAAATAAATAATTTTTTTGCTTGTTTCTTTTCAAAACAAATGGTGATTAATGTTGAACGTTGTTTCTCTTTTTAATATTTACACACAATTAATGTTGATTTCAATCCATTTATGCTTCAAATTTATTTGATATTCGTTTAAATTTATTTTCTAAATTTATTTGATTTGATGATTTGATTTATTATTATTTTTATTTGAAATTTTCTAGACTTTTTCTTTGGTTTATTTTTAGTTGTTAAAGAAAAAGTGATTTTCAATTAATTTGATTTCAGTTGTTGTATTTTGAATTTTCTGTGTTTTTCAATGCAGTTGCTCTTTCTTTCTTTTATTTTTGTAGGTTGTTGGTTGATATTTTTAATTTGTTACCGAAAATATTACAATTTGTTTTTCCTATTTTTTTTCAAAATTATTTTCTTTAATTTCTATTTCGTTCCGTACTCGATCGTGTCTGTTTGTCGTTTGACAAATTCTCAGTTAATGCATACACATTTTACAATTCACAGCAGAGCAACATGAATTGCAAGGAACTATTTTGCTGTGTTCTTCGTTTGTTTTACGTTTGACAGAGGCGGTATAAATTTGGGATCTTCCACCATGAGGACTTTTTTGTAGGGTAGCACTCAAGGTGAATTTACTTAAAACTAATTTCACAATGGTAGGTAGCACTATACACTGAATATAACCAATTCAATTACACGATCTACAATAAATTATTTGAAACTATTTATTTCCTTTTTTCATTTCAACGGGATACAACTCATCTCTTCTCCCTTTATGAAAATAGTACCCCATAATTCGAACTTCATAAAATAAGTACACTTACTCGCTTGATACACATACATACATACATAATTGGTCATTACAACCCTTCAGTCAGGATTACGACCTAGCTTCTCACACCTCTTGTGTGTGTGTTAATTTTATATATGAATGGCGGGACCTACAGTTTAAAGTCGACTCCGAACGACAGATTTTTGAGAAACGTTTCATATCAATTTTATTTACTCAGAGAAGAATCTCTCCGAAGAAATTTATGTATTTTCATACTTCTTTTTGTTGGAGATTTCTGACCCGGGGTTTGAATCGTGGTCTCAAGTCTAATAAGCCAACACATTACCTACTAGACTACGGCGACTGCAAATTATACTCAATGTATGTAATTGTAAAAAAATAGAAATTTTTGAATGGTACTTAACTATAACTGAAAGAGTACTTTTTTGCATTAAATGGTACTTTTTTAAAAATATATTTATTTATACTTAATACACGTACGGAATGAAATAGAAAAACTAACGAGTTATACTTGTTTTTCATATACAAAACAAAAACATTTGATTCGAAACATAAAAGCCACGTTTAGTCAAATGTCGACGGAACGTAACGGAATGTACGTTCATTTTAGCATATGTAGAGCAAATTAAATGCTTACCGAAATTACATTACGATTCGGCAGAGTTCTCATTGCTTTTCGTATTCTAAAAGCGAACGTACTTTGCATGGACGTTGTACTAACCGGTTCTTCAGCCTAATTCTACCTTAGCATTATGTTGAACATGTTGCTAACCCATTAATAGTTGAAAAGCGCAAACCATAAAATATGTAATAATAAAAATTACTGAAACTGTAGCGGGGGCACTGTGGTATTTTTGAAAACAAAAATTACTGAAAAAAGTACTAAAGTACTGAATTTTTCAACTCTGGTATATACGTTATTTGTTTTTACCTTTATATGCAGTGGACAGCAAAAGTCTTAATACTCCAATATATTTTGATAATTTCATGAATTTTAACCAAGAGTTTGTATAAAAATTTATAGTTTTTATATTTATTTTATTAATTTATTTTTGTTTTATTATAAAATAAACAATTTTTTAATGTTTTTCATAAAACAAGAGAAAAATTAGGAAAACTTTTAAAATTCAAAGGCCTAATATGTATATGAAAATGTTATCCCTTGTATTTAGTAGAATATCCCTTAAGGTCAGGCACTATATTTAACCCATTTGGAATTGAATGTACAAGTTTTGTTTAGTGTTCTCTGGTGGCACCATGAGCAAATTTTTCAGTTGACTTTTGTTTGAGGTTTAGCGATTACGTAATCCTCCTTTCAAATGATCTCCTAAATACTCTTTTGAAGTCATATCGGGACTGCAAGAGTATTAAGCCTGTGGGGACTTTCTTGTCAAAATATATTGCCGTATTAAGACTTTTGCTGTCCAGTGTACGTATCGGATATATAGACAGCCCTCCTTTCTGTTGTTTCTCTAAAATATAATTTTGTGATCTCTATATTATATAACTTTGTTCGACCAAACCTAAAGGGTTTGTTTTTTATCGCACGTTTTGGCAACAGCATTTTTAAACAGATCTGCAATTCATTTCTATATTTAGTTTTCACTTTCATTGTTAAATTTTAAAAAATATGGGCAATATTTTATGTTTTAGTTCTGAAAATTTTAAATGGTCAACACCTGTGATTCATCCATTACGACAGCAAAGCAAAGCATTATAAACAATTTTTGAATGTCGGTCAAAGACTTCTGCTTGATATGAAAATTGTTTTCGTTGTCCAATCGACTTCCGCCCATAAAAAAACGTGAAATAAATTTCGTTGTTAATATTTTACAATTATTGTTCTTATTTAAATGTATTAATATGATATATGTAAATATTAAAAGTATTTTGTTGTGTTGAATCTAAAGCAGGATGTACCCCTTTCTGTTGAAACCTTATTGAACAAAAACAAAATGGAAATAAGTCTGTAACTCATGCGTTTTTATCTGGCGATCCTCTTTTCGAACATTCAAATATACTGATTGATTTTATGCCACCCATTAAAACTTGTACTTTTAATTTCAAGATCAGGGAATAATTTCCAAATTTAAGAAATATCTATAAAAAGCATAAATACAATTAATTTTTAAACAAAACTTGAAAGCGTATGAAGGAAGTGTGGGAAAAATGTTAAATTTCGACCTCCGGGTACTGTACTTGTCTGAATTGACATGTACACGTTCTCTAACCTAAACCTAATATTTCGTATTCCGTATTTGATCTTAATCCTGTCGTCTACCTTTGTGGCAACTACTCCGTGGATTTTGTCTTTGATCAATCTATCAGTTATGTATTGGCCTTATTCTGCATCCCCCCGCATTGGTATTGATATATGTATGTTTAGCCTATGAATTACGTTGCATCCATAGAGCTAATCAGATTTTAAGTTGCAGCTAAATATACGCATCATGCTGATGCGTTTATTATGAGAAAATTTGCAGAGATTGTTAAACACTTCAAATTCTTTTATACTTTTTCATTCGATTATACTTGTAGCGAAGTCTCTAATTGATCTCAACGTGATACCAAGGCAGTTAAATTCAGTTATTTAAGAAACTTTATCAAAAATTTATATTATACTCTCTGCTTATGCGCCTTTTCAATTTTCGATTACATGAGACATATAGTGGGCCACGTTTTAAAGCATCATAACATATTGTTACGTTTTTTACCTTTTAAAAACGATTGAAATATGAGCTCGTAGATTGCAATAAAAATAAAAATAAATTTGTGTTCAATTTTAGTTAATTTCGTTATTGTTCGCACAATTCTGTGTTCCGCTGTTCAGAACTTGATGTAAACAACAAGTGCTTTGTTTTTTATTCTGCTTTACACTCGTTTGCGTAAACAATAACAATTGTTCGACCGATCTTTATAGCGGAGATCTTTAAACCACAATTATTCTCTTCACACATGACTGACTGAATTTTTGCTGACTCCGTTGCCTGCTCTGTCTTGCCTAGTAAACAGTTTGATGTATGCTATTGAAGGAGAATAACTTCACGTACTCGAAATCTCTATAAATGTAAATATAGTTGTTTCATTGTTGTTTGTGTATTTTGTTTACATTTATTCCGGTAATGTTTGTTGTTGCTTCTTGTTTACTTGTTTATCCCCTTTTTTATACTAATATTGTTGCTGTATTTTTGTTTATTCGTTGATCATGTAAACAAGCCCATTGTTTTTGTTGTTGTAGTTTTTGGTTATCATTTTAATGTTAATTTCCATTTTCGTAACAATATTTTTTATGCCTTGCGCCTTTCAAATATTAATGCATTAGCAACAGGTTCAACGCAAAGCTAAAGTTCCTTCCTGGCAATACTGGTATAAAATTCGTTTTTGTTCGTTAAAAAAAATAAAATTTCTTTAACTTAATAATTCGCACATTTTTGTCCGTTTCAACCTATAAATTAAATCGTCTTACCAACACTGGCAATATCTACAAACTGTCAAACTAATTTTAGTAACACAGCTGGCACAGCTGTTCCAAATTTTTCAAATGAAGTGGATTTTCTACGCTTGTATTTAACGAGACTATTTCCGTTTTCAATTAAAAAAAATCTTAATTTATAAGTTAAAAGAAGTCATGTATTAATTAATCATAGTTTAAATTAAAGTACACAATTAAAAGCATTTAACAAAGATATACAATAATAAAGAAATGGTAAGTTATTAGAAGAATGACCCCAAAAAGTATTTTTAATATTTTTGGAAAATGTGTGTATGTGAGCATTTGAATATTTACCAAAAATAGATTTTGACCTAAAATTCACGGGGCAAATTTTAAATTTATATATGACTACCATTACAGGCGATATTAGGAGCTCAACTTGTGATAACACTAATTATGGTCAGTGTTATACAAAAACTGAATCCACATTTTTCATTTGCAAAATGGATTTTATGTTCGACCGGCCTATATCGTTATCTACACCCCACCGATGATGTGCTTAGGACGAAGGCTGGTGTGCCCAAAGAGAAACCTCATAAAGGTGGCCATAAAAGCGGTAAATATCAGAATGGTACAATCAATCCGAAAGAAGGACAATTCCATATACCGCGCAATATAGATATTGAATTGGAGACTACGCCGGTAGTGGCGAAAGATGTGATTTATTTAAGATACTTCACCGAATATCAGTGGCTAGTTGATTTTAGCATTTATGCTGCCATTGTTTATATAATTTCAGAGGTAACATTTAGTTCTTAATTTTCACAAATACCATATGTTAATTAGACAATAATTATTTTTTCTTTGTTATTGTTAGGTTTATCATTATTTTATTCCTCTTAAGAATGAGGTCAACTTGAGCATGGTATGGTGTCTGTTGGTAATATTCTTTGCCATGTAAGTTGTTTTAACTTGACAAAAGTGTTAACAATTTGATTATAAATCTTGTTTTTTTTATACATATTTCAGTAAACTACTGTCTTCGTTAACAGTTTTATATTTTCAAAGTGAAGAATCTATTGGCGAACGTTCAATGGTAATTGTTGCATGCCTTGTATATCTTCTAATTGCTATGATAGTGTTGATAATCGATGAGAGTATATTGGAGACTGGTTTAGAAGATGCTTATGCAAGTTTCAATGCAAGTGCTTCCAAATTCCTAAATGAACAAGGATTACAATCATCGTAAGTTGAAGATTTATGCCAGTTTTAGATATTGCGTGCTATTAAATTTAATTTTTATATTTTATTTCAGTGGTCCGGCTTCAAAAATTGTTGTCAAATTCTTTATGGCTTTGGGATGTGGTGTTTTAGGATCGTTATTCACTTTTCCAGGTCTACGTATGGCTAAAATGCATTGGGACTCGTTGAAATATTGCCACGAAAGAAGATTTTATCAAATCTTATTGAACATTAGTTTTGTTTTACCATTTATATTGGTAATTTTGTGGATTAGACCTATAAGTAGGGACTACTTAACTGTGAGAGTATTTCAAGGAATGGATCAGCCTTTGTAAGCATAGTTTTGCCAAAAAATATATGATGCTTCCATATTAACTTTTATTTAAACTTTATAGGCTGAAACCACATATATTTGAGAGTCTACGTTTACTCTTGGTAGTATTTGTAGTAATACTTAGATTTGCTTTAATGCCCATCTATCTGCAGTCATATCTCAATATAGCTTATGACAAAATTATGGATTTACGCAAAGAAGCCGGTCGTATTACAAATTTTGAATACCAAAAGAAGGTAGGTCTTATAACAATTAGTTTAACATCTTTTGATACTATCTGTAATTAACTAACATTTTTAATTGTATATAAATTTCTAGATATCTTCCATATTTTATTATCTGTGCGTGGTTACTTTACAATTTGTTGCTCCTTTAATTTTATGCTTGTATCTAACCTTAATGTATAAGAGTTTAGGCGGTTATAGCTGGACTGGCATTTTTACTGAATCCGTTTTACAACATGAATGTTCGGCTGAATTAGAACCACCTGTTTCCTCTGTGCAAGATTTTGCTGAAGGCAGTGGTATGCCTTTGTTGGGAGAAGAAGCTGAAAGTGATTTTAATATTCTAGAGTCTGCACAAAACTTACAAAACTCTATTATGAATTTAAAAAATGTAATTATTTCTCATTTAACTTTCACATTGATTCGGAATTTGTTATTTAAATTTTATTTTGTTTTTAGGTCTTCACAACGGAAGTATACAAAGGATTTTTGGGTTTTGCCACATGGTGGAGTTATTTCGTCCTATTTGCCACATCATCATTGGGTATTATTTATCAAACATATTTCAACAAAACCTAAAATACATATTACCTGCAAACTCATACATTACATAAAGCAATATTTTTTTTAATATAAGAACTCGTAAAGTTAACAAGTCAAATTTTAAAGTCACTAGTTAGTTAAAGTTATGAAATTAAGTTTGATTGATTCACTGCTTACATTTCATTCGATTACATCTCCTCGAAAATTTTAGTAACTCAATTTCTTTTTTATTTATTATTATTTTTTGTATAAAAAAAACAAGAGAATAGTCTTTATTGCATAGAAAAGAATCATAATTTATTCAAAAGGTTGTTTCAAATTGTGTTCATAGACGTTCAATTCTTTTAGGCTTTCATTTTAGACTACGATTAATGTAATACTTTTAATTTATATTCTTATAAATATGTAAATAGATTAATTAGAAACAGAGCTTAAAAAAAACAAACACTTCATATGAAATAAATCATGTTTTTGTGTAAAAAATTTATTATTTTTTTAGTAAAAAAAGGAAAGTTTGAATAAATAAAGGAAATTAATATTTGTCTCCAATTATCTACCAGTTTTAAAATGCATTGTGATCATATGTATTAGCGGTTAACTTACTTACTCTAAATATTATAAAAATGTTTATTAAATTTCTTATTTATTTCAAATACTAACATTTATTACTCGTAACCTAAAGGCCCATTATTTGCTCCTGTTTGTAGACAGCATGGTAGGCATTACGAATCAGAACGTATGGGAAGCACGACTCCAGTAAATCCATGGTCAAAAATGGTGATTGTTTAACAATTTCATCCAACAGCAAATAAATAGATTCTCTATTACGTGTGGCCTCTCTGTCCGACTCTTGTCCCAATCTTAAAAGCGACGAACTGGCCAATGCCAAAAACTCCTTCATACGGTCTTCTATATCATTTTGACCGCATATGGTGAAGAGGGCGCCAAATATATTGTTAATTGCGACTGACATGCAATGTGTATTATTGGAATGACCATCAATAGTAGCACGATAGAATGAATTGTCATTACGCGCCAATTTGGGTATAGAAACCGCAACAAAGACCATTAAAAGACAAGCAGTCAAATGTTCCCCTTCATCAAATTCTGGTTTCTTAGATTTCAAAGTGGCTGCCAAAGTTGGATCCACTTTGCACATAAGTCCAGCTGCAGCAGCCATTTCTGAAGCCACACGTATCTGATCACCACCTGGCAAGTGCTCTTGAAAATCTTTTACAGAACTCAACAAAAACGGAATGCGTTTCTCCAAAACATCCACTAAAGCTTCGTGTACTAAATTACGGAAACATAATATGACGCCAATAATAGTCATTCTCTGTAGAACACGATCAACATCCTGCAATCGTTTAAATTGTTCTTTCATTACTTCCGGCTTATCGAAACTAGTGCGTAAAGTAATTAAAACTTCTTTATTGACACCAACTAACGACTTTAACTCTTGAACTTGATTGGCTATATGCCACATAAGTGTTTCATTTAACGATTTAATGCCATACGGGCCCACCAATTCTCCCAAAGCTCTCAATTCATTGAGATCAGAAAATTCTTGTGGATTAAATGGTACCCAGCCTTCAGGCGAAATTGGTACAAACGCCTTTTGATTGTTGCTAAATACAATATTGCCAGCCGAAACTCGTCGTAACAAAACTTCGGTGTACCTGAAACCAAAACATTAATGGAGATGTAATCATCGTGCAATCATACAATTTACCAAGTATTATACAGAGCAGCTATAGTTTTTTCGCCATGTGAGTCTAAAGCCTGTGTCTGTTGCAGTAAACAGTTGTTAAAAACACGAGTCATATCGATGTGAACGTAGTTCTCTACTGTTTGCAAAACATTCATATAAGCCCTTACAGATGCCAACAGCTCTGAAGGTTTGGCAATTTCCATAGTTTCCTGATTAAACATCACCATGCCTACCAAGTCACGTGAGAAACGATGCTCTAAATTCTGACATAAATATTCACGTGGTGCAAAAGCAAATTCCCACACGTTTACTGTTGGGCAATAATTAATGGCAAAACATAACTCTGTTAAAGCCATGTGTAATTTATCCATTGTCGTTAGATCTTCTCGAGTTTTGCGGTAAGACTCTTCGCCTGGCTTGCGTATATCATCGAATTGCTTTTTGGATTTATCTTTTTTCTTACGAGCCGATTGAAGCGATAATATTTTGGCGCAATGCTTCGGCAACAAAGCATCGGCCATTGTGCACTGCTCATCACAAATGGCAGTTATGATATTTTTAGCCTCTTTTGCCATTTCTTCTAAGAATATATTGACCACACTTAAAGATCTCTCTCGTAGATGATGTCTTTCTTCTGGACACATTTCATGAGTACAATTTTGAAAATGTGAACAAATAAGAGGGAAAGCTATAATGTAACGATTTTGAGCTGGAAATTCGAGACACATATGAAATTGATCGTCAAACATTTTACTGTAGAAACAAAAAATGCTCAAATCGGATGTTTCCACGAGAATTTCATCCAAATTGTCGACTACCCGCGTATGAAAAACCATAGAATCCAATAGGCGAGCCAATTCAATATGTTCTTGTATACGTAAAACGGCTTTACTAACACTCATGTATGTTTGCAAACGGAACCAGTCTAAACGGAACGCTCTAAAATCAAACAATTCATTTTCTTCCACTTGCTTCACCGTCAAACTAGATGCTGTATTATAAAGAGAAGAGAATATTATACTTTCATCTTCAGGGCACATTTGCAAACTTTGCATGCGTATATTTAGATCAGTAGAGTCGAAGCCCGAGAGATATTGTACATAATAACGCTGCATGACTTGGCTATATTTACGTACTAAGGCACGCAATTCCTCCATATGGAACAGCAGTTCAGGCAATTGACGATCAACAAGGTCTTCATTACTTTTACCTAGATTTGTTCGAAATGATAATTAAAATAAATTTATTTACATCAATTTCAAATAAGCTTAACAAAAACTTTATAACTGTGTGCAACATCTAAATGGAAAGCACATAAAACTTTTTCATTTCAAAGTCTTGAAACAGGAACTAGCAACTGATACTATAAAGTTTTTAATACTAAATTTAAATTAATTTATGTTTCTAAGCTTACCTTTGTTCTTTATGAGCGGAGGGTTATCATTATGCCTTAATAACCATAAAATCTCATCTCTTGCTAGACACAAACCAATGAATATAAAAATTGCTTTTGGTCCCAACAAACCAGGTTGATCGGTCATAATCAAAGCCAATTCTTTCAATGCAGTACGTAAAAACTTACGACGTTCACGATGCATTAATGCGGCTTTGTGAACTGCATTCGAGTATGTCTCTTTAACTTCATTGATGCGTTTGCTATAACCCTTAATACCATCAAAGAATGTCTGAATATATTGATGTATTTGTAGAACTTCATCCCGAAATAAAGCAATAACCCAACTTGATTCCAGTGCTGATAGCCAGATTTTATTAACATCCGGGTATTGGGCTAACATTTGATGATTTAAAAGAAGACCAAAAATAATCCAACGATCCATTGCTTCCAATGAAAGATATTCACAAGACATTGTATCGGTGCGTACCGCTTTAAGAAGTATAGCTGGATTGCCAACCAAACTCAATTTCTGCATTTCACGCCATTTGTCAGCCGGTAGATTACGCAGTGGATAAATGGTAGTCAATGAACGCAGTGCATTTGTAAGCAAACGTTGATGTGGTATAAATTCCTCCGAGAGCTTTTTAAGCGGAACTTCGTAATCTAAAATCATTTGACCCAATCGAGGGAATCCGGCCTCAGATTGATTATTTTGCAATTCATAAGCAGCATTATAAAGACCCAAAACGGCTTTACGGTCCTCTACTCTTGATAAGAGTATCATAAGTGATACATATGTAACGACCAAATCGAGATAATTTTTTGTAAGTTCAAAGTTTAATGTTATATCTAAATGTATTTGGCAAGCATCCATTGTAGTGAGCAGTTCACACACATTATCTTTAAAATCTAGCAAATCCACAAACGTATGGTAATACAAGGATAATGATTTTGTTATTTCCGCTTTTATATTAACAATAGCATTTAAGCCTTTGACATCAATGTTAGGAAACCTTTTCACTATAAACTTAATAGAAGATTCCAAAGATTTTTCCGATAGAAAGCCCGGTTTTGATTTTGTATCACCACAAGCTTTTTTTATATTGTAGACTCTGGTCAAAATACCCAAGCCCCGATCATTCAAAATAATTAATTTCTCAGCAATTTTTTGCTGATTTGGATATATAGGTCTAGCCATTATAAATTTATATTCAAATAATCAGCTTCAACAATTTTCCATAAAATATATCGTTGTTCCAAAAAAACTGCTTGCGGAAGTTCCAATTGTAAACGCAAATTAGCTGTCTGTCTGGCAATTGGCCCCACCTAAAAAATTTTATTATACTTTTTTTCTCCACAAACACAATTGAACTTTAAAACCTTTTGTTTCTTAGTAAAGACAACAGATTGTGTTTCAATTTCTTGTATTTAGTTATTTATTTTTAACAATTGAAACCGAAATTTTTACATTTTTTCTAAAACATATTCATTTTCTCAACACCCGTAAATATTGATGACAAATTTTTGACATTTCATTCAAATATGGAATATCGTATCGTAAAAAAACAGTGTTGGTAAACAACCGCTTACTTGACAAGGTGGTCCCGAAAAACAAAAATTCGGCTTGCCATTAAATTGATTATCCAATTAGAAACATTTAATTTTGAATACATAAATACTTATCTAGATTATGTCCGATGTTCATAAATTTTTGTATTATACGTATTGTACGAAATTTCCAACTAGAGAACTTAGGTACTTACATTGCACTACATGGAACTAATTCTAATTTATGTTTAAGGCTGTATTTAACAATTTACGAATAAATTGTATTGGTATAAATAAATAAAAAATTAATGTATATACATATATATATATTACTACATAAATATAACTTAAGCTGATTAATTTGTTCTTATATTTTAGAATGGGTTAATAAGAATTACTAAATATGAAAAATAAAGTTATTTTCAATCACCCTGTTAATCGTCAAATATTTCAGTTGTCATTCTATTATTCTCTTTTCCTCGGAGCAGTATTGCAATTTAATGGGATTTGTGCACGTTGCTTGTTTTTAGCTCCGAATTTTTTGTCAGTTTTGCAAATAATATAATAACAAGGTTTTAAATCAAATTTGTTAAAGTGAAGAAATTGTTTAAAATTTTAATTAATATTTTTTAGTTATAAGAAGTCAATCTGAAAAATGGTGGCAGGAAAAAGCAGCGCTCCAGCTAAGCTTTCAAGGGAGGATGTATGTCGCATCCCTGAAACCATATCTTTCCCGACTGAAGAAGATCATATTTTAAATGAATGGAAGGAAAACAAAATTTTTGAAAAATGCATGCAACTATCGAAAGGAAAACCAAAGTAAGTGATTGAAATTATATGTTACAAATTCTCGAAAGAAATTGCATCATTATTGCAGACATGCTAAACTTTGTGTAACATACTGAGAGAGTGTGTGTGAGTCAATAAGAGAAATTCTTTGCAAATTTTCTAGGTATACTTTCTACGATGGCCCACCATTTGCTACCGGTTTACCACATTATGGTCACATATTAGCCGGTACTATTAAAGACATTGTCACACGTTATGCCTATCAACAGGGTTACCATGTGGATCGCCGTTTTGGTTGGGATTGTCATGGCTTACCAGTAGAATTTGAAATTGATAAATTGTTAAATATACGAGGACCTGAAGATGTAGCCAAAATGGGTATTGCAGCCTATAATGCCGAGTGTCGTAAAATTGTAATGCGTTACGCTAACGATTGGGAGGATATCGTAACACGTATGGGTAGATGGATTGATTTTAAAAACGATTATAAGACTTTATATCCCTGGTATATGGAATCTATTTGGTGGGTATTCAAACAGCTATACGATAAAGGTCTTGTGTATCAAGGTGTTAAGGTCATGCCTTACTCAACGGCTTGTACAACAGCTTTGTCAAATTTTGAATCTGGACAGAATTATAAAGAAGTTGTTGATCCCTGTGTGGTAGTAGCCTTAGAAGCAGTGGGCAACGACAATACATATTTCTTGGTATGGACAACTACTCCATGGACTTTGCCATCAAATTATGCGTGCTGTGTTAATCCCAATATGATTTATGTGAAGGTAAGTTTTTGTATAAATTATTAATTATAGAATGGTATTTATATTTCTAATTCTTTTCATCTGATAATGACCATTAGTCCTTCAGTGTTATAATGATCTCGATATACCTACAGACTAGACAAATCTGTTGATACTGGTTTACACTCTAATGTAATATTATATTCTATACTAACTAGAGCATAGAGAATTAATTTTATAAATTGGAATTACTTGAGTCGTAGTGTGTGTACTTAATAGCACGAGGGTTTGAAGTAGAACTGATAAATTCTAAGATCATGCTACTCTTTAGGATGGTATATTTAATCCTATCCTATTAGTATAGGAATAAACAACTTACTTAGGGAGTCAGACGGCCTACTCTATTACTGTTACATATACAGGAAATAATACTAATAATGTTAAATCCGTTGTTTAAAAGGTGAAACAGTAGGTGTGAATCTTAAGAACTTCAGGGTAAAACCCGCCAGAACTGAGGTAGTGCTTATTCACGGTGAGTAGAATGCAGTGGATTCCCACCCCCAGTCTGACTAAATTGAATCTCGAACTGTCTGATAATATAATGTTAACTTGTTCTTAATAGTCCACTTGACCTATTTTAAATAAGGTTTTACAATATTAAGTATTAAGCATGTTTCTCGAAATCTGTATTTATAGTTAACTTGCTATTGTACATTCCGTTTAATAAAATTGTCGGTAATTTTGAAGTTATCTTTATGTTTTATATTTTTAAAGTTAAGTTTGCTTAAATTGTATTCTGTCTGATATGTTTGGGAAGATAAATACGTATTTAACTAGCAAAGAGAAAAAGCAAAAATTTTAACAGAGCTCTGTTAAGTTTTTAACAGAAAATATCCATGGAAGTAATCATCCAAATATAAGAAACTGGAGTATGGAATATGAATCTCATCCATTAAAATTTATACCACACACGTTCTGGATTGACTGGTACTCCTTAAATGGTTTTGTCGATTGCTAAAAAATTAGTTTTATGTTAACAATGTCTGGACAGTATGCTGGATATTGTGAAAAATTTAGATGTGGTGGAATTGTAGACAAAACGCTTCCTAATATAATATACCAAATTGTTTTCAAATTCGAGAAATGGTGGTGGTGGTCTTAAATTCGACTGCCGTATTAATACGTTACAATATGTGTGTACAAGTTTTTCTATTAAAAGATATTTCATTTATATATGCATATGTACCTACAGTATAAAATTTAAACTTCAATGAAATTGTGTATGAATACAAAATAATGAATAATTAAAGAACAACATACATATTACTTTCAGATAACCGATGTTAAAACTGGTCGTTTTTACATTCTCGCCGAAAGTCGTTTGAGTTACGTATACAAGTCGGAAAATGAGTATAAAATAGAGGAAAAGTTTGAGGGTAAAACATTAGGTGGCGCACATTACAAGCCTTTGTTCCCATACTTCGCAGAGCGTGGACATGAAGTTAAAGCTTTTCGTGTTTTAGTCGATACGTACGTTACGGAAGATTCTGGTACTGGAATTGTACACAATGCGCCATATTTTGGAGAAGACGATTACCGCGTATGCTTGCAAGCTGGTATTATAACAAAATCCAGTGCAGTTGTTTGTCCTTTGGATGATGCTGGCCGTTTTACTGATGAGGTCACTCATTTCAAGGGTCTTTACGTTAAAGATGCCGATAAGCAAATTATAGCATATCTAAAGAATAGCGGTAATCTGGTATCCTGTGGACAAGTAAAACATAGTTATCCGTTTTGCTGGCGTTCTGATACGCCTTTAATATATAAGGCTGTTCCCTCATGGTTTGTACGGGTTGAACACATGTCGAAGAACTTATTGGCTTGTAGTTCACAGACTTATTGGGTACCTGACTTTGTCAAAGAAAAACGTTTTGGTAATTGGTTGAAGGAAGCACGTGATTGGGCCGTTAGTCGTAATCGTTACTGGGGTACACCCATGCCCATTTGGAGATCTCCTAATGGGGATGAAATGGTTTGTATCGGCAGCATAAAAGAATTGGAACAATTATCCGGTAAACGTGTCACCGATTTACATCGTGAAACTGTTGATGCTATTGAAATTCCGTCTGCCATACCCGGCAACCCACCATTGCGTCGTATTGCTCCAGTGTTCGATTGTTGGTTTGAGTCTGGCAGTATGCCTTTTGCTCAACAACATTTCCCCTTTGAAAATGAAAAGGACTTTATGTCCAATTTCCCAGCCGATTTTATTGCTGAAGGTATTGATCAGACTCGTGGTTGGTTCTATACGTTACTTGTGATCTCCACAGCTCTATTCAATAAGGCTCCATTCAAAAATTTGATTGCCAACGGTTTAGTTTTGGCTTCCGATGGTCAGAAAATGTCTAAACGTAAGAAGAATTATCCTGACCCAATGGAAGTGGTTAAAAAATACGGCGCTGATGCTTTACGCTTATATTTAATCAATTCTCCAGTTGTACGTGCTGAGAATCTACGCTTCAAAGAAGAAGGTGTTAGGGATATTATTAAGGATGTGTTCCTTCCATGGTATAATGCTTATCGTTTCCTTTTGCAAAACATTGTGCGTTATGAAAAGGAAGACCTACAAAACAAGAGCCATTATACATATGACAAGGAGCGCCACCTTAAAAACATTGAAAATGCTTCGGTAATAGACATATGGATATTGTCTTTCAAGGAATCATTGTTAGAGTTCTTTACTACTGAAATGAAAGGCTACCGATTGTATACCGTTGTGCCCCGGCTAACGAAATTCATCGATCAGCTTACAAATTGGTAAGTTTGCCGAAATTGTATATAAAACGAATTATTATAACTCATCGCTTACTTTATCAGGTATGTTCGTCTAAATCGTCGTCGTATTAAGGGTGAATTCGGTAAAGAAGAATGTATACAGTCGTTGGATACACTTTATGATGTTCTCTATACGATGTCGAAACTAATGGCACCTTTTACACCATTCTTGGCGGAGTATATTTTTAAACGTTTGGTATTATTCCAGCCTAAGAATGCAACTGAAAATATTGAATCGGTTCATTATCAAGTTATGCCAACATCAAATCGTAGTTTTATTAGAAGTGACATCGAAAAATCTGTTGGACTTATGCAAGCTGTAGTTGAGTTAGGACGCGTTATGCGTGATCGTCGCACACTGCCTGTTAAATATCCTGTTTCCGAAATCATTGTTATTCACAAGGACCAAAAATGTTTGGATGCTATCAAAAGTTTGGAAGATTTCATTTTAATCGAGTTGAACATTCGAAAATTAACTTTAAGTTCCGATAAGGAAAAATACGGTATAACATTAAGGGCTGAACCGGATCATAAGGTTAGTAGATAAACTAAATTACACATTTCGTTGTATAAACATGATGTTGTGATATTTTAAAATTGCAGACTTTGGGCCAACGTTTAAAGGGCAATTTTAAATCAGTGATGGCAGCCGTTAAAGCTCTAAAAGATGAAGAAATTCAAAAATATTTGGCACAAGGATATTTCGAAATAGAAGGCCAGCGTATTGAATTAAATGAAGTACGCGTAATATATTGCATTTCTGAGCAGATGGGTTCTAACTTTGAAGCACATAGTGACAATGAAGTTTTGGTCTTAATGGACATGACACCTAACGAAGAATTAATGGAAGAAGGCTTAGCTCGTGAAGTAATAAATCGTATTCAGAAACTGAAAAAGAAAGCTCAACTTATACCTACCGATCCAGTGTTAATCTATTATGAGTTGAATGCTCCGGCTCAAAAGAAATCGGAAGTCGATCAAATGCTTAAGGTTATGACCAAATATCATTCAATGATTAAGACGAGTATTAAATCTGAATTTGGCAAATACATTGCGGCGGATGTTGGCAAGAAACGCGTTATTATCAATGAATCTGTAGATCTCAAGGGTATTGATCTTAAACTTACCATCTGTTCTACTGAGGAAGTACAATTGCCTGCCTTAAGATGGGTGAATGTCTCTCTATCATCCGACATGTCGCCACGATTTGGTAGATCGAATAAAGGTTCTGTACTTCTAGAGAGTTCTGTCAACAAAAAATTGATTTCGTTGGAACAATTAAGACATGAAATTGATGTTTTGTTTGGTGTTTATGGTGTTAACTACAATATCTATGTCGTAAATCAACAAAAGGCTATCGAGCTCACTCAAATTGACAGTTCGCTCAATGGAAAATTATTGGTTGTTTCGCGGTCAGTCGATGAGGCTCTTAAAGTCTCTCATGACAATGCATCAACTATGCCCTACTGTAAATTTGTAAACAAATCAGATTCCACCATATTCACGGAAAATCCTGTAGGATTTTCTTTAGCGGCATAAAGACTTTTCATTTTAATTTCACATGTTTTTGTTCATATCTTCAGTAGTGGTTTTTAGAGTACACATTTAATTTATTTCTTTTTTTAGTTGAATTCTTAATTAATTTACTTTATTCGGTAAATTGATCTTTGCTTATATTAAAGTTATGGCTTTGTGTACACTTAAAAGCGTTTTTTGCTTTAAACGCATTGAATATTGGAATTATATTTTAAAAGGATTTGAAAGTTTGAATAAAATTATACGAAAATTTTGTAAAGAAATATTAAATTAATAAATTATAAATGTTTTCTATTATCCACATTGCATTTACTTACTTACTTGGTATACCATTTACAAAAATATTTTTGACTACATGTATAAAATGTTTAAAAATTACTTTGATCCTGATTATAGGTTACTTGTTCCCAATACAAGCGATGAGGTAAGAACCTGCGTTGTAGCTAGTAGTAAGTTGGACTTGTTAATCACTCCTTCCTTTTGGAAGAAGAACTGTAGCGTACAGAGATGACGTTGGAATCGAATTGATGCTGTCATATTTGTACATGCCGTATGAGGCTACAGCTCCTTCTGGTGGCGCCATTGCAGGAAAATATGTTGTGTCGTCTTGGGTTGTGATGCCAATGCTCATCACACCCAATGGGGAAGTACATAATATTTACATAAATATTAAGGGTGAGTCGATTTTGGATTTTATTATTCCTAATGGGCTTAATATATGTAACGTCGGTAATACGACGACTTTTAGAAAGCTGTTTAGGGAAGCTGTAATTGAAATTACGCTCTCTGACATGGATAAGTCAGTGATTAGTGATTGTAGGGTTTCAGATGAGTGTTCCTTCTCGGATCACCAATTGATAACCTTCAGTATTAATCTATCTAGTGGCTTTCAGAAGCCTTATAGGAATTCGAGAAGAACCGACTGGATCAAATTTGAAAAGGCTGTGGAGGAGGAACTTAGAGACCTTAGCGGTCATTCCACTCCAGGCATCAATGATCGAGTTGGATCTTTCACGGACATTTTGTTGTCTTGTCACAGAGAAGCTTGTCCCCTTACTTACCCGGGTAAGAGGAACCAGCCACCCTGTGGAACGCGGAACTTCAAAAACTCCACTATTGTACTAGGAGAGTCTTTAACAAGGCGAAAAGGTCGGGTGATGATGTCTACTTACAGATCCAGCTTTAACGATTATAAAAAGGAAATTAATCGTTCAAAAAGAACCACCTGAGTTTCTGCGAATGTACAAAGGGCGTCGATAGTGTAGTTCGTTTCCGCAGAATATTATCTAAGGACCTAACATTTTAGGTTTTCTTAAGAAGAACGATAGCGCATGGACTGAGTACTAGCTTTCCGTTGGGAGTAGCTGATCCCGTCTGTAATGCTGGCTTGACGTCGAACTTGGAAGAAATTATTACGAGAGATAAAGTCAAATAGTCAATAAGTGGTTTTGAACCTTTTAAATCGCTTGGTCCGGATGGTATCTTCCTGGCTCTGCTTTAGTATGCTGGAAATATATTATATGAATATTTGGACGTATAAACACAGACACTTCAGCCCTAACGATTATAGACCGTTATCGCTCTTATTTTTTCTTTTGACAGCTTTGGAGAGATTTATCGATCTATATTTGAAATCAAACGCAGACAGGTTTCTGATGAGTATGTCGCAACATACTCACGTTAAGGTTAAGTCGGTTGAGAGTGCTCTTCATGATGTTACAGGCTTTGTTGAAAGATATTTGGCTAGAATTGGTCAGCCTTCTACAATTGAGGGTTACTTAGGGGTATTTGTGCCCCGTATTTTCTAGTACGGTTTATCACTCACATGCTGATTCGATCGAATACGGGTGGATGTTCTATCATTAAGCGTGCAACCAAGGGTACTTTCCCCTCTCTTATGGCTCCTGGTTGCTAATGTCGATTTAAAACGTCTAGAAAGTAGAGGCTTTTAAGTTGTGGCATATGCCGATGATGTGGTTATTCTGGTAGGTGGCAAATTTCTGTCAATACTGGGGGAACTGATGGAGTCTGCGCTTGAAGCTTTATCGTATTAGGCTGCAAATTGTGGCCTAGGCATAAATCCAAATAAGACGGAGCTTGCATTATTGTCGCCATAGCTAATACGCCCACTTAAGATTCGGAATCGTTGTGGACAGTTAGGCTGCTCTTAGGGTCTGGTGTAAATCACGACTTGTTCGTGAATGTAAAGAGCCTTTGAAGACCTTTGGACCAGCTTCGGTTCCTGGATATAGCGGTATACGCGGTAATGAGACAACGGATGCTGTCGCTAGGTTAGTTTCACTTCCTGAGGGCGATTTGGAATAGTTGGCCCTAACCCCCAAATCTGCTACTTCTACGGAGTTATTACTAGAGGAGGCAGGAGGGAAGAGAAAATGCATTGGAGGAACGGATCGAGTTTTATGTAGTATAGTAAGTGCGAGAACAGATTGCTTGTGGGCTTGCATAAAGCCAGCCTGAGGTTAGTTTTTAGATTTTTTACAGGGCACTGCCAGATTAGATCGCTTTCAAGGACCTGAAACAGATCCTAGCCATTGTAAGGTGCAGAGTAAGTTGAGATGAGGAGGAGTTGCAGACTATCGAACACCGGAAAAATTCACACGTTAATGCCCATAATCCTATGTTGAGCTTTATTTTGTTCGAGTAAAACTATTTAGATATACATATGAGAACATTGTTTATGAAAAAGCCAAAAGATGTTGATTATTTACTACATATTCAGAGGGAAATTTTTTAAATTTCCGAAAATAAAATTTTTAAAATTAGATTTAACAGTCATGTCTGGAAAAAATTATATTTTAACATATTGCTACCAGCTGTGTGTGCTTCATTCTGTTCCCAGAGTAACATTCTGTTACATGAATGTTTGAAGTATTCTTAGGAACTGGGTGATTCAAAAAGTTATTTGAAAGAACTAAACTGAATGCGTAGTTATCAGAGACATAATCGAAATTCTTTTATTGCCTCTACAACAAGAAAAAGAAAACATTTGTAATTTCATTTTATTCATAACTACGTTCGTGTGTGTTAACAGTCTATATAAAACCATGAATTTATATAACAAATCAATGTATACTTATTCTGATGGATGTACAACATATGGTATGAAAAAGAACCACTGCAGTTTCACTTTCAATGTTCTTATTCAATTTATCACACATACTGATTCTAAAAATTCAATGAAATTGACAGCTGTGACGTAGGTTGCACGCAATTTGAAGTCAACTTTGTATTAATTTTCGTTTTTGTGATCTATTTGGTCGCCGAGTCTAGTAGTAGTGTGTTGGCTTATTAAAATTGAGGCCCTGGTTCGAAACCCAGCCCAAATAAAATTCCTCAGCAGCCTTCTGCCAAAGTTTCTTAAAAACCTGTCGTTCGGAGTCAACTCATAAATAAAATTAACACCCACAAAATGCAGGGTGTGAGAAGTTAGGACGTAATCCTGACTTAAGTTCAGTTCAGATGTATTTGTCAAGAAACATTGAACTTGAAATCTCCGGGTTAACGTGGGCCTCTGTAACTTTTTTTATTGTTTTCTTGATGAAACACGAAAACGAAAATTGATGTAAAGTTCATTTCAAATTGCTTGCTTGCAGGCTGCATCACGGCCATCAATTTCATTGAATTTTACTGCACTTTAAGCGAAAAAAAGAATATTGAACATGATAATGAAATGTGAGCAGAAACAACACATGGAATAATTAGCTTAACATACTGTTTGACATTATGTAGGGTATGTTAAATGTCGTCGACATTGCTTAACAAAGCGTCATTGGCCAGTAACAAACAATTTCAGATTTTATTTAATTGTTTGATCATCCATATTGTTTTAAAAGAATTCACTTAAAAAATCTGTATACCCTAGCTAGCTCAGATAGTATATTATATAGATTGTAGTTCTATTAAATCAAAAAATATTGTAATATTTGTTAAAAATAATAATAACGAGAGTCAATATCAAATATGTATGCACATATATGTATGTCATATTAGGTTTGTTCACGCTAATTTCTTTAAGAAAACCAAACATACTTTCACAAAAAGATAATTTTTGAAGAATTACGTAGTCTAGTAGGTAGTGCGTTGGCTTATTAAGGGTTCAAACCCCAGGCCAGACATCAAAACAAAATACAAAAAGTATTTCTTCGGCGACTTCCTCTCAGCAGATTTCTGACAAAAAATCTGAGAGTAAATAAAAATTGCCATGAAAAGTTTCTCAAAAAATCTGTTGTTCGGAGTCGACTTTAAACTGTAGGTCCCGCCACTCATGTATAAAATTAACACACACAAAATAAGTGGTGTGAGAAACTAGGTCGTACTCCTGACTGAAGGGTTGTAAAGACAAATTATGTATGTATGTAAAAATAAAAGTATGTATGAAATCTTAAAATGAAAGTCCAACATTTTGTAAGTTTGTTTCTTAAATTATTTGTACATTAGAAAAAATGTATATGTAATCAATTGAAGTTTATACGTTGTTTCCCAAGATTTGTTTTGCTCTGCTTTCAAGCACGATTTCATTTTGTACACTGTTATTCTATTTGCACACTTGTAGAGTTTTACCTTCTTATACAAAAAACAAAATATCGGGTAGCCTGGTAAAAAGATAATCAAGAATCGTCTTGCGTTCAAATACGAAACCCGTTGGTAACCACCGTTAGGTACATGGAACAGATGAACAGTTTAAATAAATTCAATTATCATTTATATACTATTCACTTATCTGGCAATTCTGTAAAAAACTTTTTATATAAAATAAATAATAATAATAAAATCAGTAACACTGACATTTCATATTCTATACACTCCACTCCTTCCATAATTGTTCATTTCTTTGCATAAAAAACCTATACAAGTTAAGGCGGGTTCACCCACAAGTTTCTGAAACATTTTTGGTTCGGACAAAATTTTTTTTATATGGAGTTTGACGTTTCTCTCAGAGAGCGACCGAAATTATTTTGTGCGAACAACTCTCAGTGTGAATTAAATTAATTTTAAATTTGGTCCGAACCATTTTAGAAAAGGTTGCCACACCATATGAAATTTATACAATACACCAATATTTGCAGAAGTTCATCGAAAGTCCCAGGGTCCATGCGATGAAAATTTATAAATGAATCTACGTAATTTAAACGCATTTCGGAAACTAGTGAGTGAAAATACCCTTTGGCTTCTCTTTGTTTTAAAAGTGGTCTTACACCCGTCCTCTTGTTTATCTTTGATTTTCTTTTTTCATAAATATATTTTGCAAGTAATTTTACTTTGGTCACTTCAATGGTGAACAAGAGTAGCAAATGATTTATATCCATTTTATCCATCGCAGAACAAAATGTTTTTATTGTTACAACATAATTCACCACAAATACTGTTTATTTTTTGTTATAAATATTAATTTTTTTATTTCTTTATTTTGACACATATAAAATTAACTTTCTTAAGTTTATGCACATATGTATTTACGTCATTTTTAATTAAATATGGCAGCACTGTTTTTACGAACAAAGTTTTTCAAATGGGTGAATCATGTTGTGGAAAACTCTCAGTAAGACGCCTTTTGCACGTCGAAATTTGTTTCGAAACAAATTTCAAGAAACTTGAGTTTGTAGGAGAGGGGGGAAAAACGAGCGGGGGTGATTTCACAATTTCATGTACTCGCGAAACTTGCTTTGTTCTTTATTCGTATATACACAGAGTTGTATTTGATTTCACATTTTCTTTTATTTTTTGTTTCGCATAGCGAAGTCAACATGCTGACTGCCGCGGCAATTTTCAAAAAACTGGCCAAAAATGACAATTTGATTTTTTTACATTATATTACTTAAAAAACTCTATTTTTAGATCGTAATAAATCATCAAAATAAATATCAAAAATAAAAATTATGTTTTTTAGAAGAAAATATAATATAAATTTTCCTTATTTAAAATAACATTACTTTTTGTTTATTTTGTGTTTGAAATCAAAACATTTGCAAAAGAAATTTTTTAGTACCAAACAATTAATTGTAAAAATGAAAAAATAAAAATCAAAAAGAATATAATTTAATTTTTTAATTTTTAAAAATCAATAAATAAGGTAAATATATTAAAAAATAATAATACATTCATAAATATATGTATAATATATTATAATATTATAAAAAAATATAATATTCATATAATGTTCATTTTTAAAGAATTGTCTGGCGTTGTTTGAACCTAAATCACAATGCCAAATAAAGTTATAACTGTCAAAAACAGCAGAATGACGCGATAAAAGAAAACAAAATTTCTGAAATTAATTTTTTACGTGCAAAAGCGAAAGAAATTTTAAAAGAAAATGCAAAAAAGTTTTTGAAACTTGTTTCGAAACAAATTTCGACGTGCAAAAGGCGTCTAAGCAAGAAATTTCTCCGAACCAAAAATGTTTCAGAAACTTGTGGGTGAACCCGCCTTTAGTTGGAAAATAAATTTTGACAGTTTATTCACTGTTACTGTTATGTTTATATTTACTGTTGTTTTCTTCAGTTTCTTTTATGATAGTCACGTTGTTTTTGTTTTAATTTTATATCGCTTTTGACGAAATAAAACGTATTATGAGTTTATTAAACTCTTAACCTCAACCGGAGAAATTTCCACTCAAAACATTGCCATCTAGCATGCGCGATTGAACAGAGTGAACATCAAATAGATTTACAGTTTAACGGTAACTTCGCCAAACACGAAGTTGGAAAATGTTACACATTACGAGAGAAGTGCGGATTAAGAAAATACGTAGAAAATTTATCGGTCGGAACAGCAAATCACACATAGAAAAGAAAATATCTATTTTTCTTTTCTTCCCTTTTGAATAAAAAGTGAAACACTGAAATCTTAAGTTAATGCTAAAGCACAAGTAATCGATTTTTTATATAAAAATTATAAAAAAAAGTTATAATAAATAATTCTTTTTCGATTCAATTTATTTATTGATACATAACTTACAAATGAAGAACGAATCGAAGTTAGTGTGATATGAACAAAAAAAAATTCAAGATGAAAAATTTTATTCCATTTTCGAGAAAGTTCAAACTAATAAAAAACGAAAAAGAATTAAAAGTGCTACAATACGTATAACAATATTCGAATTTCAGTTAATAGAAAATCGTTCCCCTTTTATATTTTTATAAGAAAAAATTAAATTCAAATAAAAAAAATATCAAGTTTTTTACAAACACATACATACATACCATAGTACATACGTAAGCTACTTATACATTTTTATAAAATAAAATAGAAAAAAAAAAACGAATTAAAATGGCTGCGTAGTATTAAACGAATATAAAGAAAAACTCTTTAAAATTCAAAGAAGAAAATGAGAAAAATGCACATTTTTTAGAGCAGGGGTTTTAACAAAAAAAAGTTCGTTGCCATATAAGTATAAGTAACGGTAAAACACACATATTTGTAAAAAAAAATCCAAATAACCTTACACTTCAATGAGCCAAAAGTTTAACATCCCTTGGACCACCCCGTTTATTTGTGTGAAAAGAACAAGGAAAACGACAAGAGATTGAGTACATTTAGTGAGTGGAAAAACGGTAAATAAGTAGATAACCGTAATAGCTCTCTCGCTCGTTTACTCTTCGTCGTATTGTGGTGTTTTGTTTAGAAAATATAAAAACAAATACGAAAATTAATATAAAAACAAAACTAGTAATTTAGTGGAAACTCTAAGCTTTCAGTGACAGTCAGCAACAACGATAACAAGACAAGTAACGTCAACAATACCATTATAGTGGAAATTTCTGTAGCGGTCAGACGGTTATTATAACAATAACAAAACTGGCACCTGTTTTGCCATCGAGTACCATAGCAAGTGGGTCTACAGCAGCCGCAGCAGCTGCTGCCGCAATCCGTTTACCGGAGACCACATATAAAAATGTTAACAGTATTAACGCATTTAATGGTAGTGTGGCGGTTACAAGTTCCTGCTTTGGACTTGGAACCACATATTTACATGATTCGTCGACCATGGCTGCCATAACTAAACAATCCACCTCACCGCATTTGATGTCACCTACCCATAACGTTCTTTCTGGCGTTAGTACGGGTACGGTTTATGGTAGCACAGCTTCTGCTATTTTTAATAATAGCTCTGGCAATATTGGATCAGCAGGAGTAGCAGCAGGCGGTGCAGGCACTTCCGTTATATGCAGCAGTGATAGTGGAATATCGTCAATAATATCATCGACGCCCTCTTTAACACAACTATCCCCACCACCGGTTTCCAATGCAGTTTCTTTAGCTATATTGGCCTCTAGCATTGTAACCACCTCCAGTAGCAATACAATGACTAATAACAATGGTAGCAGTAACAGTTGTACACCCGGTAGTGGCAGCGGCAGTGGTGGTCGTTGCAGTCCTATTATAGGAGGCATAACGTCGAATCTTACTAATGGTTTGGCTTCTTCATCTTGCATTTATGGTGCTTCTGCTACCAGCACTGGTAGCGGTAGCCCACTTTTATTTGCCGAACGCACATCGCCAGCTTTAAATATGATGGCTAGCTCTGGAAAAACGAAAACTTTGAGCCCGATGCAGAATTCCACTATTAGTGTCTCTATTGCTTCGTATGCAACTGGTGGAGGAAGTGGTGGAACGTTAACTTCTATTTGTACTTCTACGGCAGTTAGTACGCAAGCACAAACAGCCGCAGGATCAAATTATTTGAACACTATCAAAATGTTAGGACCTGCTGCTTCAATCGATCTCGGCACTTCGCCCTTAACACACCGTAACTATCCGACTATTAAAGGCTTTACATTTCGCAGAAGTTTTGACGACAAAATTATTGCAGTTTCTACGGCTACAGCTGCTGGTCCCGTAAGCAGTCAGTCGCAAACGTCTCTCGGTGGACCAGCCATTTCTGCCGCTTCCTATATTTCACATTTTCCAGCCACTTCATCACATCACCACCACTACCACCACCACTTGCAACAGCAATCCCAACAGACTCCTCATTTTGCTCATTACCACCCCCAGCATACCTCACATTTGCATCACAACCACCTCCATCATGGCACCCACTCAGCCCTACATCATCATTTAATGAGTGGTGGTAGTGGTTTTCATAGCAATTTTATTGGTTTTTCGTCGTCTGCGGTCAAACATTCTGTCGCCTCTGCTGTTCCGATTTTGCCTTCTCCTCTATACGCGCCGCTAACGTCGTCACAGTCAACTACAAAGCTATCACATCGTGATGACTTCCTCCAGCACATTGGCTATTTGCCAACAACTCGCATTTATAGCACTCCATCCAGTCTGGTGGATGAGGATAAAGCACAACAAGATTTTTTGTCATTATCCTTGTCGCCCCCTTTAAACCGACGTCGTGATATGCCAGCATTGCGTGGACCCTACGTTAGTCTGTAAGTATACTTATTTATTTAACAGTTAGTTTTTCTTTATAATACATAGTAAATGTAACGCCATTAACTATTGAAGTGTGCTACTAATTTTAATTTTGTAGTTAAACGACATCATCATTATCACATTATATTATAAACATCCATTATAATTTCCGTTTCCTGTTTGTCTTTGTGTTGCGGTGATTGGGTATACATACATATGTAAGAGTACTCACATTCAAGAGCATAGAGGACGGATTTATATGCAAGCGAAGCGATTCCTTTGTGGGAAATTAAATTGCACTTGCTATTAAGGGTTTGGTTGGAACTGCTCCATTATGATGTAGTTTGACACTTTACATTACTATGCTACATACATATATTTGAATCTCTTTGAATAGTTTGTCTATTTTATTGACAGTCCTCTTCTTTTGTAAACTTTTATTAAATGCAGAAAAGTTTGCCAAGGTACAAGGTCCAGGCTATATAGTGGTTGAATCAAAACTTCCCAGCCATACTTTAAATTTATGGTCTGCTGCATATAGATCATAATTTTATTGTTTTGAAAACAAATTCTTAATTTATTTATTTATTATATATATTTATTAATTTATCGTTAATTAATTCTTCGACTCACTCCTGGCGTCGACATCGTCTACGAAGTTTCACTTCGCCTTGTCTATCACCTTTTTCGAATAATATTGCCGAATGTCCACAATCGTTATCATTAAAAATGGTTGGATTTGACTACGATTTCGCAATGAATTCCAAATGGAAGTGTGGTCCGTTAAATTGTTCACTGTTAATTCATGCGATTTCTTCGAGCGATAAGGAATTTCATCATAATTTTTCATCAACAATTTCATAAATTGTATTTTATTTTTTGGCTGTTGTTTGACCAAAACGAGATACATCTTTAAGATCAAAATTAACGGACCGAAAACAACAAAATTATTTCGCTGCTATTTTTCTGTAGCATCGCCTCCGCAAAGTTCACAAAATTTTCAGTAGCCTGCGACGCATTCTTTTTTTTTTCTTTAATAAAAAAAAGCAAAAATTATGTTAATGTTTCGAATCATGATGAATTTATTTTGATTTTAATTATGCCTTTGAAAAAACTGAATGTCTTTTAAAAAGGCTGTGGTGTCTGGATACCATAGATTTCGGTTAGGTGAACATAAGACGAATAGATTTAAACGTATAAAATTTCATCATTTCATTTGGACATTCTTAAATAAAAAATAAATTTTAAGGTTTGTACTCAAGTTGTCAAGGATTTCAGATTCATGTTGAAGAAATGGTTGGAAAAAATGGAATCAAAGTAGACTAAAAAAAGTAAATTTTTCTTTATCCATTAGTGGCGGGGCCTAATGTGTCGATAGAAATATTATATTTCTACATTTTGTTTTCATTGATATTTGAGCTGATTTTAGTATCAATTAACACACTACCTCTAGTAGGTACTACGACGACTTCAAAATAATATTTAAATTTTAGCGACATTATATTTACAAAAAAAGCACTTTTGTTGGTATTAAAATTAGTTTTGTTTGCTTAAAAGGTTAATTTAAAGTCGAGAGTTAAAACACACGCTTTACAATATTGCTTCAAAACGGTGGAGATGACGCACTAAAATGTTTACCAAACTCTTTTGTGTTCATTTATCTTATCCAACAGTTTTACTTAAAGTTTTTAAATATTTTTGTATTACTTCACAAATTCGACAATAGAACGGTCGTAAATGGCACTAAATTTGACACGACATTGAAAGCAACAATAACGACGAGAAGAAATATAAGAAAATCAAAAATAAAAATAGTAACGGCAATAGCGAAAACGTCAACAAATAATAATGGCGACACGGGTGGCAGGAGTAATACGGAATACGGAATAATAAAAAGAGAATTGGCGGCCAATATGTGATGATGAAAGCGTTTGTTGATGCAGTGCATTATTGTGAGTAAATACGTCGTTGTTCTTAACGAATGTTTATACGAAATGAAGCTGTTAAATAAATGACGATTAAATGCATAGATATGAAAAAAAACACAAATATACGTATATACATATATATGTATGTACATACACTGAGCGCCAAAAGTGAGTAAACACCACTGAAATAATTCATTCTCTTAGGATAGTGAGAAAAGTAAATGAGAATAGTCGAATAAATTTCCAAAAATATAAACGTTTATTTATTAGTTATAAAATGTTAAAACAAAAACAACAATTCATGATAAAGGCACTTTTTATACTTAAGAATAAAAGTGTTGACTCACTTATGGCGCTCACTGTATGTATGTACATTCATATGTTTGTATGAGTACTTAAAATTGTTTCTTTATGTCAACGTACTGTTGTGGAAAAAATAATAGCGATGAAAAGAAAATCTTTTTGCTTAAACCAAATACTGAAAAGGAAATGGTTTGTCACCATACTTAGGCGATATTTAATACTATTTCGAAGAAAGATTGAATATACTAATAATAATAACTGTGCTATTTATAAGTTAATGTTCAAGCGATTTAAATTTATAAAGAATTTATACAAAATGTTTTGATAAAATCTAACCCTATAATTCTATAATGCTCACTCTCTTTCAACGAGGTTAGCAATCCAGCTGCCTTTCTGTCATCGGGGTTAAAACTCACAGCTGTTTATGCTGGTTTTTCTTTACAAAATTAATTTATTGTCAGAAAATAAAAATAGGTACCTACCCTACCTACATATGTATTTGCTGGGCTAGCCAATTTTGAGGACAGAAAAAGGCCATTACTCACCAAATGTTTTTCTCTCTTCGAAGTTAACTAAACCACAGCTGTTTGAGTTTGTTCTGATTACAGTAAAATCGCACTTTTTATGAATTTCTTGTATAACAAAGAAAAAAGGTTTTAGACGATAATAGGACAAAGAGAAATTATTTCAGCAACTTATTAGTGAATAATATAACAGGAAAACTTAATATTTTTGTATTTTTAAGTCAGAAAAAAATTTTAATTTTTAATTTTTTTATTTATATTTTTGCTTTAATTATTGAATTTTTTCATACACAAGTTTTAACTGTTTTGAAAAAAAGCTATAATATAAAAAAGCTTTACATAGGTTTGAGCTTTAAATATTTGAAATAATTTTTGTTCTCGCACCAAATTGTTTCTGGGTTAAACAAGAAAAATAAACAAATTTTTAATGTGGCAAACCCAATGAGCTCTAACGCCAAAGTTAGTTAATACTCCTTTAACTTCAAGAATAGAAGGGCATAAATATATAAATATACTACAATATATACTTATTTTATTAAGCAACGATAAAATAAATCGTACTGTAAAGCTAAAAATGAAAAAAAAAAATACCATAAAGGCAGAAGTAAGTTCCCAGCTAGCATTTGGAAGATTGTTATTAAAAAAATCACCTTGCTGAGTCTTTTTAGAGTACTTTTGGTGATCAAAAACTTATTAGTCAGTTACACGATTAAAAAAGGACTTAAAAATGATTCGCGCCAATGAGTAAACTGAGTTCGATTTAAAATACAATAAAAAAGTATATAGCAATCGGAAATTAATCATCCAGTCGTTTAAAATGTGACTATTATTTCCGTTATTTATAATTATATTCTACTTATACTGAAGATTGAAAAATGCCTAATTAAAAAAAGATCATGCAGGTGTTTGAAAAGTGGTTGTAATTAATTAATAATGATTATATTTTGCGCAGATAAATGATTAATTTTCATTTATGTAAGAGAAGGCTATGATATAAAGCACAATTTTGTTTTAAATAGAAAATTTTTCTTTGTTTTTTTTTAACGAAAAAAATATTTTTTAAATAAACTTTGATGTCTGATGTGCATACGTCACGAATATAAACATAATATTCTTTTTTTGTTACTTAACGTTCATACGACCGTGATTTTTGAAATCGCGGCAGTGTAAACCGAGTAAAAACACTTGAAGAGAGTAAAATACATTTTGAAATATGACTAATATATAACTCAAACTATAATCATAAATGATGTAAAAAGGAGTCCAAATTAATGCAAACATGACTGATAAATGAGAAAAGGACTCCTAAACATACTGATAAATTACTCATAAAAGACTCGTAATCGATTAAACGATGACTGAAAGACCGACTCGAAAAAGAATCATAAACGAAGGTAAATAAGATTAATAAATGATCAGAAGCGATTAAAAAATGATCATAAAACTACTAAAAAAGGGTCGAAAATTACTCTAAACTAATATAGAAAATGACTCATAAATGACTTTTTAAGAAGAGTCGCTCCTAGTCACTTTTTTCTTCCGACAAAAGAGTCTTTTATGATCAGAAAATGACCGCATATTCTACCTCTTTTAATCGCGCATAAGAATCAAAAGACTTGAATTTGATTAAAAATATGTATGTATGTATGTATATACAGTGCTTGACAAAAAAATTAAATTTTTTTAAAATGATGTTTTCTAATCAATGTTTTAAATAATTACTAATAATTAATCTTAGTATAATTAATTACATACTACATCATTTACGCGAAATTGAATAATTTTCAATATAAGAAGCAGGACAAATTTTAGAATTCCTTTCAGCGCATTGTTTGTATTGGTGGAGTTAAATTTAATAATTTGCCTACAACTTTAAAATAACGTAATCGAATTTCCATTTTTGGCTAAAGGAATACCTTTTATGGAACTCATAAAAATATGTAAATTTTGTTGGCCAATATTTTATTTGTGCACTTAACTATTGAGCTGGTTTTCAAAATTGTCTCAATGTGCCTATTTCGCATGAGTTCGAGATAAAATTTTTAAAAATGAATTTGGAAAACGAATTGTTTTCAGCAATGAAAAAAAGAACTGTAAATACTAATTTTCTACCCATAACTGTAAACATACACATATGTACATACATACATACGTATATTATACAATATATGTATATTTTTGGCAAGAAATTGAAAAATTAAGTTTTTTTTCTAAAATATTTTTTTAATTTTGTTTCTCACTTAATTCTTGCTTCGTTTGCTACTGGTTGACAAAAATTGTTTGAGTATTTCGAATTTTCTAAAATGACGAAAATAAAGAGTCATTGCGTGTTCGAAGAACAAACATATGGTCTGTCGGCTGAACATGAATTTCTAAAAATCATTGTGTGGTGGATGAATTTATATGTACTATACATCATAGCCAGTTGCAACTGGCAATAGCAGTGGTGGCATGATTTTGCTCTCTGTTACTCGCATTTCCTATACATTTTTACTCAAATAAATGAGAAATTGAAAATGAAAACAAAAAGACGAACAAAAACAAAAATATTTTGAAAACAATACAAATACTATTGCTGGTAAGAGCAGAAGAAGGAAAACTTTATTTGCTGTACAAGCAAATGATTTGTCGGTTCGGTTCTCGTTTTTAATAATTTCTTCTATTTTTCATAATTTTCACCAACGATATACGCGCAAAATTTTTAGTTTTCATTCGATCGTTATGTAAGCGGCTTTAAGAAAAAATAAATGCATATAACGGTTAAATATATAAGAGTATAACTGTTTTAAATTTAAAAAACAAACCGTTATTAAGATATGATCACAACCGACTGTTTTAGTGTGTAAAAAAGTGTTTTTAAGTGGTTAAAGAGTGAACGCTGTTGCATCGCATCGTACTCAGTTCTCTGTAATGACCGTGAAAATTAAGTTCAAGCGAAAACAAAAATAACACGAAAACCAAATCGAAAAGCAAAGCAAAAATAAAAACGAATTCAACGAAATGAAGTTGTTCAAATAGTCATCCAATCAATACAAAACAAAAAAAACTAAAATTTCTAACAAAAAACCATCGCATTTTTATGGCAATAAAATGGAGTCCATCACACAGTTAGTTTTGGCCATAATGAGCGTTTTCAAGCCCACCATTAGCCGAGGAGTTTGTGAATACCCAAAAATGGCTTCGGAAGTTATCTCATTGTTTATTAAGCCTGATATATGTTTGAAAGAGGAATCCCCCACATGGAAATATTTGTACAAATTAACGGATTACTGTCAAACATTTCTGCACACTGTTTTGAATTATTTCTCTTTGGCATGCGATCAACTTATTTTTATAAGACACTCTCTTGCCGGTTTGAAAGAACAACTTGACGCTCGCTATTACTTATACTCGCACGTTCTGATGAACGATCAATTATTTGTATTTGTTTTCAAAATTTCGTCTCTTCTTTTGTTTCTTTTTATTATGCATTGGCTAAAAAGAAACAGCACAACGACAAATAATAATGAGAAGGATTTACAAAAGACACCGCCACAATTGCCCGGTAATTGCAATTGTTTAACAACAAGCAATAGCAGCATCGAAACGACAACTCCACAAAAAATAATTTGTGAATTCGAGTTTAAAACTCCAAATGAACTGAGAGTCGAAGCTGAGGCTGTTAATAGTGTTATGCTAGATAAGGAGGAGAAAAAACGTCGTAAACGTATAAGTAAGAAACGTAAGTGTGTATCGGCTGGTCCAATTTTAATACATCTTAAAAAGCCTAAGAAGCCCAAGCCGCTTGTAGGCCAACCTTATGTTGTGGCAATGCTGCCACCGGAAGATGATCGAAATCATTATTTACCTCTTCGTTCGAAACCCTTAGTAGTGGGAAGTGAAAAGCCGCCTCCAGTTATTGTGAATAAAATCTTTGTGGACGTGGAGGAAACGGATATTGTTTACATGTGTGTGTATAAAAGTGAATTTCAAATAATTTAATTTGTTTATTTTCGAAATAAGTTTAAGATTTAGTTGGATTATTTATTATTTATCTTTAAGTTATTATTCCATCTAAAAGATTCATCAATTTAGGAACACGTCTGCAAGGATTGTTTTGAAGTAATCACTAGAATCGCTGTTTGATTGGAAATGTTGCAATATTTCGAATAAATCCTAATTAACAGCAACATTTAAAGTTTTCCGTTGTTATAGTCTTACGTTATTAACATCAAATTTAATTTAAATGTGTTTTTTTTTGTTAGGCTGACATTCCGAACAAAACGAAATATGAAAAATTGTTTCTTTCGGCGACATACTCTCAGCATTCTTTAGGAGTAAACAAAATTGCTATGTAAAGTTTCTCAAATCTATCTTTTGGAGTCGACGTTAAACTGTAGGTCCAGCCACTCAATGGGTGGTTTGAACAGCTGGATTGTAATCCTAACTAAAGGGTTGGAATGACCAATTAAGTAAATTTTTTTTAATATTCCAAGCCACACTTGAACTCACATAGCTGCCTTTTTGGAAGTCACACTGATATCACTAGTACTAACTGACAAGTTTTGGCAATCAACATCAGAGCTTCCCACTGAACAATGACTCAATGAAAATCAAGCTGTATATCAGCCGTAGTAGTCTAGTAGGTAGTGTGTTGGCTTATTGGACGTAGAGCCAGGGTTCGAACCGCAGGCCAGACATCAAAATGAAATACAAAAAGTATTTCTTCGGCGACTTCCTTTCAGCAGATTTCTGGCAAAAACTCTGAGAGTAAATAAAATTGCTATGAAAAGTTTCTCAAAAATCTGTCGTTCGGAGTCGACTTTAAACTGTAGGTCCCATCACTCATGTATAAAATTAACACAAACAACATGAGTGATGTGAGAAGCTAGGCCGTTATCCTGACTGAAGGGTTGTAATGGCCAATTATGTATGTATATCAGCCTGAAATTTTGATAATAATACTCAGAATACTGTCTTTCTCCCCCTGTGCAGACGTTAATTGCTGGTGAACGAAGTCAATCCACATGCCTACTCGTTACGCAGTGGCCTGTGAGAATAGGTACTGTGACTGGGATGTTCCTACTATATAGTTGGTACGCTTCCTATCCAATTTAGGCAAAATGTGCTTGGCAATGTAGCTAGATTCTTCAGCCCAGAATTTGTTAGCGGCTAATAAATACTTTATGAGATTGACACAAAACTGTCACAAAAGTCAACCAAGAGAATCGCGACTGATGTCAACTGGTGAAGACCTAAAGGTTTCATCTGACAGGATTTGTTTGCCAACGAGTACTGCACGTTTCCTGGCTGTACGTAGAATAAGATATTTTAATAAATAAATCTGTATGTATGGAGGTATATTAAGTTCTTTAGACTCTTCCATATTTAAATATTGACTTACGGCAACAAGCCGTAGGATTCATGAATGGCAGAACACGAATGAGTGTTTCCTTTAATTTACTAAAAAAAAAATTTGATCTTAAAAATATAAAAATAAAGTTAAGCAATCAAATTTATTTAACGAAATTTTTACACTGAAAACTGCTATGAAAACATACATATACACATACATAGCGTTTCATTTTACTTATACAATATGTTTTTATTTAAAGATCCGAACCTCGTGGCACTTTAAGCACAACAGATGAAATATTTCCCGATTCACCAGAAAGCAGTTTATATGGTTCAGATGAAGAGCAGGAAGATGTGGGACAGTACTGTCGTGGCGGCTATCATCCAGTTGTCATCGGTGATATATTTGATAATCGGTTTCGTGTTGTTCGCAAATTGGGATGGGGCCACTTCTCTACTGTTTGGCTATGCAGGGATCTTAAGTATTACATTAAAATCTTAATATTTTATACTTTTTAATAATTATAAAATTGTTTTATTATAATGTAGAGATGAAAAATATGTCGCCTTAAAAGTTGTTAAAAGTGCACCGCACTATATTGAAACTGCAGCAGATGAAATACGGTTACTGGAAGCAATACGTGATGCTGATCCATTGGATGTAAAACGTGAACGGATCGTTCGTTTACTTAATCATTTCACAGTGCGTGGCGTCAACGGCGTGCATACATGTTTAGTGTTCGAAGCGCTGGGATGTAGCCTTTACAAGCTGATAGTTAAGAATAACTATCAGGGTTTGGCGATAGCTCAAGTTCGCAATATAATCAAACAGGTTCTAGAGGGTCTAGACTATTTGCATAGTAAATGCAACATAATACATACGGATATAAAACCAGAAAATATTCTGCTAGTGATAGATAATGCAGCTGCAATGAATCAACAAATTGATGATGAGATAACTAGTTTAAGAATAAAGGGAGTGGATTTTCCTGATTCATACAGTAAGTGTTGTTACAAGTCCCTCTCTTAATTGTTGTCTTTTGTGAATACATTTTTCTTTTGTTTGCAGTAAGTTCCATTGAAAAACAAACGAAATCTCGAGCCAAATGGCCATTACAAAACATCGAAATGAATGCAGCTAATACAACAACAAATACAGCTAATAACTCTGCCTCATCAACGCCCTTACCGCCGTCTCTAAATGTTGGAGGTGGCGGAGGTGGTGGTGGTTCCAATTTAAGTGGCGACAAAGAAGATACATCGTCCTTAACGTCAAAATACTCCAGCCTAATGGGTGATAGCATAGAGGGCAGTAGTACTGGAGGTGGTTGTGGCAATAATACAACTTCAATCACAACGGCAAATGTTAATAATCGTTATCGCACCGAAAAGAAAATCACTGCCAAGGTTAGTTATCAGACAATTTTGTTTTCTTTTATTATTTTATTTTAATTATCCTTAACGTTGGCCATTACAAGCACATTTATTAAAATAATAAAATTTTTACTTTTTTATATACATTATATTTAATATATTTAAATAAAACACGATCAATACGGGCTTGTTTGTTGTATACTTTTACTTTTTTTTATCATTTTATAAAATATTCTTTTTTTTAAATTTTATTTTTCTATATTATATAAATACGATATAATAATGCACCCTCCACATATGCACACAAAACTTTCAAATACACATACAAATACAATCAACCAATCAAACAATGTATAATTGAATACTTATATATCAATATGCCAAATAAATAAACATTGTAACAATGTTTATAAAAAAAAACAACACCAATATTCCCACCCAAATCCATCTACATATTCCAATTACAAACATACATACATAATTTGAAAAATGAAAATACAGTCTAGTGATGAAGCTGAAGAAATTGGTATTGAGACAAAAATTTTTAGAGATATTTTGAAAAATGAAAACAATAATTTTAATAATGATGCTACACAAACGGATTGTGAAATGAATCGTTTAATTACTGCACCACAGATTAATGACAATGCAACAACTGTAATAACTACTGAAACACCAATTAAATGTGTTGATGATCACAAACAGTTATTAATAAATGTAATATCGGGAGTAACAACACAATCATCATCATTATCAACACCAACAACAATAATTACTAACACAACAACAACTATAACAACATCAAAGGTAACGGCTGCACTTTATCATCATCGTCTTACAACATTTTTCTATTTCTATTATTTTATGTCTCATCATAATTGCATTTAACTTTTGCTCAAACTCAAATTACTTAATTAATTGCCATATTTCTCACTCATTTACTAATGTGACTGTTTATCCTGATTTATTTACATTTACATTCATTAAAATTTACATTTATTTACATGTACATATGTACGTATATACATAGTATATTGTAATTATAAATATATGTATATACACATACAATTTTCTATTTATAATGAATACAATAACTTTCCTACAACCAAAACATTTAGAAAAACTTGTCATCAATAAGTAGAAACAAATTCTTTAAATCTTCAAATGCCCGTACTCAAATAACTAATCCCAAATGTTCCTGCACAAAATATCTTATTTACCTGACAACAATTAAATTTTGTACACTGTTTTTCGTTTAATCACTCAAATTAATTAACAAATATAACGACAAAAAAGAGACACAATTATTATATCATTTATAACAGACTTTACGTATTATTAAGATACAACTTTACATTGTTAATTCTTAAAGAAGTTAGCTTAGAATGTTTTCCACTTTCTCTTCTTCACGAATATTATCCATTCTGAAAAAGCAAACAAATAGATTTGTTGTATTCATTCGGAAAAGGATCTTTAGTTTTTCCATACAAAAAGGAAAAATTGTTTTCATTAATTTTTTAATGTATGGTATGGTATTAAATACCATAACTAAAACAGTCCTTACTTATCTGGAGTAATCCAGTTTGCGTTGCTAGACAACACAAAATACACGTTTCCGTATTCCAATTAAAAATTAAATATTCTGGAAAGAATTGATGAAAACCAAAAAGTCTTTAACGTGAGAACGGAATAGAAATAGTGGAGTGCTTGGTGGTTAACGAGAATACAATTGATAAAGACGACGGCTTAACAACACGTGAAGATGCAAGATTTAAAAATATAAGAAACTTAACATCTACCAAACGGTAAAAATTAAAACAGTATATCAGCAAGAGTCATTTGAGTGCCTGATATATTGTATAAACATTCTTGCCTTTAAATTTCCTACTTAGAATTGTTGCTTCACTTACATAGTTTATTAATTGTTTGAACGCAAGTCCTCCCGTCGTATAATTTTGATGGATATCTATTATTCAGGCAAATCAAGAAATTTCACAAATTCAATTGATTCTTCACAACTGCTTAACATATGCATATTTGATCAAGTCGTCAACTATTCAAATCAATAATATCCTTATTTTTTCCTACTAATATACATATGTACATACATTTTTTCAGAACCATTCATGATTTTTGAATTACTTTTGTATATTTAGGAAAACTTTCTCAATTAGTTTTTCTTATGATTGCGTGAATATGCCTAAATCTCTTGAAATTGTAATGAAAATAAATTGACATCACTAATTAAAAGTAATTACTTTGAAAAAGTCTTGAGTCAGATTATAACTGCAATTAATATAAGCTGAAAATGAAGATATTAAAAATAAAATTTTATTCAAAACACATATGGATAATTTAAATATTTATATTATTTATTTAATTGAATAATATAAAACAGTTTATTATTTGATTTTAAAAATTCTATTGCACTCATATTTTTGAAAATGTTTTTTTTTTGTTCGACTAGTTTTCAATATCTAAATATTGTTTTTTTTTTGACACTGGTAGTAAAATGTGCACGACCTAGAAAGCTCTTTAAAAGAGTTACCAGAAAAGAAAATTAAATCTAAATCTTGTCCTCTGTATATAAAAATACTAGGATCACAAATTCAGTATTTATACGTATATTATATATGTTTCCACTGATTCTATAAAAACCATATTTTATCAATTTTAATACACCATATTAATGAATTCTAATCGTTTTGATTTAGGTTTGATTTATAAAACCTATTTATATTCCGTCCACAAAGATCAAATTCAACAAAACTTAAAATTTTTTCCTCGAATATGGCTTAACCCTTTCATGCCCGATGTTGCCTATAGGCAACATTGTACATTTGTACATAAATTCCGTAATTTTTAATTTTTTTAAAAGATTTTTTTTTGCAAAAAAGCTTGGTTAAAAACGTGTAAAGCCAGAATACGTAAGACTCTGAATTTAATATCACTTCATATTTAGGCCATGACTAATAAACACATGTCCTTAAAAAAATTTCAGCTCTGGCCTAAAAAATTCGGGCATGAAAGGGTTAAATATTAAATTCACAGTACAGAATTAGGTTTAGTAAGTTATTTGCTAACAGCTGCATATATGCTTGTATGCGCATTTATGTCTGTATTTTGTTCTTATTACTTCAGATAGAGTCTAACTTCCATTTTCTGTAAGACGTTGACGATCGCCTGCAATCGTTCGTATAGTTTGTATAGGATTATCTGAAGTAAGATTATTGGGTTTCCTGGTAGTCTAGTACACACTATCGTGCTAGACTATTAGCGTGAGAGTCCTGGGTTCGATTTCCACCAGAGACTCTGTTCTTTTGCAGTAAATCGAGCATAAAGTCTATGTTGCTCGGCCTGTTAATTCCAATTAAGAAATGAAATAAATATAAAATATTTGATTGTTTTTCATATAAATATATGATCTTACAGAAACAGGAAGTAATACACTATCTGTCTCCAGTTGGTAGATGCATAAATAGTTAATCACATTTTTAAACAAAAATGTTTCCACTACTTTACAAACGTCATTTTTCTGTAATATGTAGTTCACTATATACATATGTACATTATATTTGTATATGTGATATGTACATATACATATTTATCTTGCTATCCATCATTCATTTGACTAGAGGTTCTATTATTGGACTTGAAAATGTTTATAAAACTTTGCATGATTGCAAACATGATTCTTTTATTAAAAAAGTCTCATGACACTGGCAATCAAATCCAAACTTTTCAATTTAGGAGGCACAAATTACATTTTTTTCATTAATGACACTGCAACTAGAAATAACACTGTTTAGGTGAAACAAAGCTTGACAATTGCTTTATTTTAGCAGTGTACAAGCTAAAAAAGTAAATGTAAATAGAAAATTACAGTTGTTCCTTCACTTTTCAATATTATTATTTTTTCATATTTGATTTTTTATCGTAAAAAAATTTTATTATAATTTCATCGAGTAACTCGCCGCAGCTAAAAAATTATAAATAGGCAGAAATAAATATTTTTTGAAACAAAATTAAATAAGTAGTTCAAGAAAATTATGATTGAATTGTTGTCTTAACTTGTTTAAGAGCAAAATGAAAAATATTTTTGAAAAAATTAATTGTTTTTGATTTGATGCATGATATACACTGAGCGCCAAAAGTGAGTAAACACCACTGATTCACATGAACACTTAATTCACTTTCTTAGGATAGTGAGAAAAGTAAATGAGAATAGTCGAATAAATTTCCAAAAATATAAACGTTTATTTATTAGTTATAAAATGTTAAAACAAAAACAGCAATTCATGGTAAAGGAACTTTTTTATACTTAAGAACAAAACTGTTTTATACTTAGGAACAAAAGTGTTGACTCACTTATGGCGCTCAGTGTATATACATATGTACATGCATATTTGTGCTATATTTTATATTACTTAACAAAAATGCTTTTATTTCGATAATATATTGAGAATGTTTCAGGAAATTAAAGAAATTAACGATTTATTTTAGAACTTTGTAGACTAGTGAAGGTTTAAATAAGCATTTTAGAATATATTATACTTATCTATGTATAGGAGGCCATTTAAAATATAAACATTGTATGAGACAATGTAACCTTTCATAATAAGTTATTATATGTATTGATTACCCTCAAATGTAATATCTTTCATTTCATTGTGTTCCCACTTCCATTTCAAGGTTACTAATTTTATTTAAATTTTCGTCCACGTTATAGTAGTCGTGTTATAGTTATGGTATCACCAACCGACATAAATGCCTACTAACAATTTGGTAACAAAAACTAATTTTTTATTTTTATTAATTTTTATTAATCATATGATTGGAGAAAACATACAGATACAGCTTACAACCACAATCTTACATACTTACCATACATTACTAACATTGAACAAAAAAACATTGTTAATGTTTTATATACAAATGAATGTTTGCACCAAATATTTTGTTTCTTTGCGTTCTTTTTCCATTTCTTTTTATGAATGTACAATAACAAAAACAATGATAAAATATTAACAAAAAAAAAAAAAAATTTGAAACAAAACATAAACAAAATCAAAATAAAAATAAAATAAAATCACAGCCGCCCACTGAAACCACACTAGGTTCAGATATAGAACAAACCAATAATAAATTAAATAATACCACTACTACTACTACTACAATTCCTCAGACTCAATCCTATACAAATGCCATACAGTCGTTAATCAATAACACGAATGTACGAGTGAAAATTGCCGACTTGGGTAATGCCTGTTACGAGGTAAGTTAATCTCTTAAATTTACAAATAAGTGTGTTGAAGTGTTCAATGTTTTTTTTCTTTTAATCTTTTGTTTTTAGTATCATCATTTTACAGAAGACATTCAGACGAGACAGTATCGTTCGATTGAAGTTCTATTGGGAGCGCCATACAACTATACGGCTGATATTTGGAGTACTGCATGTTTGGCATTTGAATTAGCAACAGGCGATTATCTTTTTGATCCTCATGCTGGTGAAACATATTCGAGAGATGAAGATCATTTAGCTCATATTATTGAGTTGTTGGGCACAATACCGCCGTCGGTGATTTTGCGGGGAAAACATGGACTCAAATATTTTACCAGTTATGGTAAGTTTATCGTCAAGATTTAATAAATATTTATATTCTTATAAGAATCGATATCGCAGTATACAACATTGGTGTAATCCAGAGAAATTGTGACACAAACGTTTACCTTTCTGTCACCAAATTTATGAATCTTCACCATTATTTAAGGCGATCGAAAATTAGTCAAAATTTGATCATTTCTAATTTGAATCGTACTATGGGCTTTAACATAATCATGCAGTAGAAGAATAGGTTAATGGGAACCCAGTTAATATTAATTATTAAATGAATTTCATCTAATTTTATGAAATGTCAGTTTCTAGTGATATTTAAATCATATCTAAAATATAGCTCATTAATCACCTTTTTTCCACCATGTTTGTGGATGTAGGAAGATCCCTTTTACTTGCACTATATTAAATTCATAGTTATTCTGATACAACTTTGCGTGTACATATAGATATTTTGAATACGATTTTTAGACATTCTTCTCTTTTGGAGTAATTTCTTAAATCAAAAGTACGAAGAAATAGTTTTAAAATTGAACGTTAAACAATGATATAAAAAGAAAATGGAGTTTATTATGTATTTTTGTATATTAATTAGTAATTAATTGTCGTATAAATAATATATGTACATTTCAATACTCTACGTAATATTATTTTTAAAACATAATTAAAACAATTAACAAAAAAATCAACTAATTGGGCAAAATCGTTTCGTGGCATAAGCTTTTATTAGTACAAATTGATATACAGTGGACAGAAAAGTCTTAGTACTCCAATATATTTTGACAAAAAAAAAAGTCCCCTCAGGCTTAATACTCTTGCACAAAATACCGATATGACTTCAAGAGAGTATTTAGGAGATCATTTGAAAGAACGGTTACGTAATCGCTAAACCTCAAACAAAAGTCAATCGAAAAACTTGCTCCACTTGTGCCTCCAGAAAACACTAAACAAAACTTGTACATTCAATTCCAAATGGGTTAAATGGAGTGCTTGCCCTAAAGGGATATTCTACTAAATACAAGGGATAACATTTTCATATATTAGGCCTTTGAATTTTAAATTTACTCAGGGTGCTCCTTGGCAGTGCCTATGGAGTCATCTGAAACTTTCCTCAGTTTTCTCTTCTTTTATGAAAAAACATTAAAAAATTTTTTGTTTTATAATAAAGTAGAAATTAATTAACAAAAATAAGTATATAAACTATAAATTTGTATACAAACTTTTGGCTAAAATTCATGAAATTATCAAAATATATTGGAGTACTAAGAATTTTGCTGTCCACTGTATATACGTATATGTATATGCACCTCCGTCGCCGTAGCCTAATAGGTAGTGTGTCGGCTTATTAGACGTGAGGCCACTGTTCATACCCCAGGTCAGACACCACGAACAAAACGAAATATGAAATATGTGATCTGGCAAGAAATCTAAGAGTAAATAAAATTACCAATAAAAGTTTCTCATACAATTAATCGTTCGGAGTCGGCTTTAAACTACACGTACAACATGTGTGAGAAACCTGTGAAAAACTAGGTCGTAATCCTGACTAAAGGGTTGTAATGACCAGTTATGTAATTATGTATGTACATATATACATCTCCGTAACTATTTAAATAACTAGTGGGTTGTTCACTGTTTGGACATCACATCACGAGGTTTCGATAAAAATCTAATGAATTTCAACATTTCCCATACAAAACAAAGTCTACCTTGACCTAATATTTCGTCGAAATCTCGTTAAAACCTAATAAATCTAGTGATGCAATTTTCTGTTTTATTTCAGAAAACACAACTCTTGAACCGGATAAATAGTTTTTTTTAATGAAAACTTTAGGACCAACTACAATTTTCGAGACTTAAGTGGCTATGTTGTATTTTTTTAAATTTAGATGCTATATGCAGAAAATAGTCGCCGTAGTCTAGTAGATAGTGTGTTGGCTCATTAGATGTGAGGCCAAACCCCAGTTAAGAAATCTTCAACAAAATGAATTATAAAAAAAACATTTCTTTGGGAGTAAATAAAATTGCCATGAAAAGTTCCTCAAAAATCTGTCGTTCTGGTCCCGCCACTCATGAATACAATTCACACTTACAACATATGTAAGTGGTGGGAGAAGCCAGATCGTTATCAGAGATCAGCAATGAATCGTTTTTTCGCTACTCTAAGCACTCATGAAATTTTGAATAAACATAAGTCAGCCAGCAATTTTGAAATTTAACTACTCTGATTCATTCGTACTCACCACAACGTTGATTTGTAAGTACAGGTTGCAATGAGTATGCAATACAACGTTGACGTCAAACTCACACCATTCGAAATATGTTTGATTCATAAGCCTACTCATTTAGATTCATAACTTTAGAAAAATTCATCAAAATTTACAGTACTAGTTGTTGTTGCATTTACAAAAAAAGAAGAAAGACACATAAGCAAAAAAGACAGAGCAGCAAGCAGAGCAAACATGATTATAGCATTATTGTTATATGATTGTTACCGGTAATCGTACCGTTTTAGAAGTTTTAAAATCAATATCAGACTTACTACATTAATTTTTTTTGTTGTATTTTCAAAAAGCCAAAAATCCATGGTACTTACCTAAAAAGAAAAAAAAAAGATTGAAATGTTTAAATTATTGATAAATAAAGGTGTATTCAATATAATAAAATTCAATATGTTATAATAAAATTTAATATTTATTATTAATTTATTATAATCATGGACATTAGATTTCTCATCAGCAGATACTTAAAACTAAAAGAATTTTGTATATCTTACTTCGAACTCTTATCAGTAAACTCTTACGGAATATTAAAACGCAGAACTACATTCATTCAAATGTTTTCCAAATGTATGGCATACCTAAAGGCTTGTTCAAATAGTGACTTCTCCAAAAACATATTGAAACAGTTCTTTTATCAGCCATAACAGATTAAAATCGGCTCTACTTTCAAAGGGTTTAAACCGTAGTAGGTATCCGTCTATATAGTCTATATATAGGTCTATATAGATCTAGTTACTCACTGGATCTTATCCTAGATATTTGACCAGATTAGTCTTCTCAAAAAAATTTGTTATTAATACTGCCGGTAATGGTGACCTTTCTCAATCTGTGACGTATATTCGTTTCAGTTCAGTGTAGTTTACTATCCCAGAATAAACCTTAAGAAGTACTCCTCCATCTCTGAGTTCGAAATCCGCCTCATTTAAACTCAATGGAAATAAAAGGCAGAGGCTTCCAATCCTGAACAATTCCCACACGCTACATTTTCTCACAGCAAATTGCATTCTATACCTTAATTGGATCCGTAAATCTGACCGAAGATGTAAGAACCACCTCATCCGAATAGACTTTTTCCAACATCACTAACAGCTCATTCTTCATAAAATTTCAAACGAATGGAGGAACAAACTCAACCTTATGGATTTTGCCTTCCTATCCTTCTGCTAATAAGCGATATTGTTTCGTGTGTTCATGAAGTAATTTTGAAATATATTCCAACACAGTGTCCTATATATACATATAATTGAAGACCACTTTCATATCCGGAAACGCAGCCAAGCTACTTGCCAGTATAACCAAAGTTATTTCACGTCTTAAATATCTGGTGTTGCATAAAACGCTGTACGCTAACTACACAAATATTCTAGAATTTCTATAAAATTCTTAGGATAGCTGGGTGTGATGCAGAGTTGACCATGTTTAGGAGAGATTACGAAAAAATGTTTACATTGCGCTGTATTAAAAAATATCATGGAATATTAAGTAAATTTTTATCAGAAAATCGCAGCTGGAGGTGTGGATAAAACCAATATGCTATCTTTAGTGCAGATATCACAAGGATTGATTAGCAATTATGGTAAGACATTGCTAAATCAGTAGTCCCCATAGTCTAGTGGGTAGTGTATTGGCTTATTAGAGGCCACGGTTAAATAAATAAAATGAAATACGCATAATCATTACAGTAGTGAGTACGAATGAAGCAGAGTAGTTAAATTTTAATATTGTTGACTCACTTATATTCAAAATTTCATGAGTGCTATATGAGTAGCGAAAAAACGATTCATTGCTGATCTCTAATTAATTGGTCATTACAACCCTTCCGTTATGGTTACGATCTACCTTCTCACACCACTCATGTTGTGTGTGTTAATTTGTTAATTACATGAGTGGCGGGACCTATAGTATAAAGTCAACTTCGAACTACAAATTTTCGAGAAACTTTTCATGGCAATTTTATTTACTCTCAGAGTTTTTGCCAGAAATCTGCTGAGAAGGCAGTCGCTGAAGAAATATTTTTCCATACTTCGTTTTGTTTGGATGTCTGATCTGGGATTTGAACTGTGGCCTTACGTCTAATAAGCCAACACACTGCCTACTAGACTACGGCGACTACAAATTGATATAAAAGCAAATTTAATATTGTAAATAGTTTAATTGCGTGCAGGAAGCGTACTAGTACATTTTCTGACGATTGGTACTTGTGTGCGGGACTCGTTCTAGTACCGATTAGGGTAAAAAAAAATTAGGGTAGAGAAAAAAGTAGTTTAGCTATACTTTTTGTACAAAATAAATTGGAATAGAGCAAGTCAGAACACATTTGCAATGATATACAAAATTAGAGCTGACGGCCGTATCACTATTACTATAGCCTGCGTTAAACGATTGTCGTACTTGTTTGTGGATACAAAAACACTGCTATATATTGAAAATGAAGTAGAAAGTTTTTAGTCTACTACGGAAATTTCAATGCCTAACACAATTACGCCGCGAAATTTAGCCGCACACAATTTGTTCATCTGTATATTTACAGATCCTTCTTTTGTGACAACAATGGCGTTTAACATGATAATTTCTCATTGTCCAGGTTTCTGAAAATCGGTTCATATTTAAGCTTCAGATAGTATTAACTCATAGATAGAATTAACATTAACAGCGCAATAGTCGGTCAAGTATGGTTAAATTACATTCTCCAACTTTTCAATTTGCTTAAAATGGTTCTAAAGTTCAAATATAACTTTTGACAGTTACTGAGTAACTTGATTTTATGAATATGGTATAATAAGTGCTTTAGTTCGTGTTAAAATGTATCTTCGAAACAAATGTTTTTCTCCACATTTTTCCAAAATATTTACTTATTTTTAATAATTTGTTCTCTTTGCAGGTAGTTTACGTTACATAACTAAATTAAAACCCTGGAGCTTAATTAATGTACTAATCGAAAAGTATGACTGGGATCCAGTTGAAGCCAAAAAATTCTCAGATTTTCTATTACCCATGTTAGAATACAATCCTGTTATACGTGCCTCTGCCGCTGAATGCTTAACTCACCCGTGGCTAGAGGAGAAAGAAGAATTTGTTTAAGCGGAACAAAACGATAGTAAAATAAAGAAACAACAATATAATTTGATAGCTTTCATAAAATTAGTTTTAAACAAGAAACTTAAATTAAAATATAAATTATAGAAAACAAAACAAAAAAACATTGATTTATTAAATATGTTATTAAATCGTAGTTTAATAAACGTATAATTTAGTACATACTTACATACATATATTTATACATATACAAACATACTACGTACTTACATACACACGACTAAATATATACACATACTTTTTTTTAAATAAGTGTGAAAAGAGCTTTTGAGCGTAAAATACATTAAAAAAAATTTTATTACGAAAAAAATAAAATAAAAAAGGAAATATAAACAAGACGTTGAAAATCTCGATTTAGTTTTATAGCTTATATAGTGAAAATTATAATATAATTAAATTTAAAAGAAATGAATGATAAACAAGTAGTTGTTCATAAAGTTTATTTCAATCGTTTCAATTGTTTATTTTGTTCTAAAGCTTTATTTCTGTAATACATTAAAAAACAATATTAAACTCAAGAGGATATTTGTGGGAGAAATAATAAACAAAAAAAAAACAAAAAACAAAGACACCTTTAAAATATGATTACTATATAACAATAATAAAAAGAGTATACACACTTAATAATTTTTTTATGAGTAATTATTACAAATGGAAATATTTAATAAATAAAAAATAGAAATACTTACTGTAAGCCTATCTGACTGATTTAAATAAAAATATTAAGATATAAATAAATAACAAACAACAATATTAACATTTTTCAGCAACTTTAAACATAAACATAATAATTATTATTATAATAAATATTTATTGAATTTTAATAAAAAAATAATTTGTATAAAATACAAAAGGAACAAACAAAAACCAAACAAAAAAATAAAAATAAATAAATAAACAAAAAACCAAAACATTAATTTAAATACAATATAAATTTATTACAAATTAATAATAAAAAAATTATACATACTATATGTATTGTATATTTAATATAAAAATTAAAACAAGGTAAAATACTTATAAGAAAAAAAGGAAACTAATTTTTGTAGAGTGTGTTATAAAAATAAAATTTAAAAACAAAAACATTTACAATAAATCCATTTTAATCAAATTTACAAATAAATACATACCTAATAATATGTAAACCATACAAATCGATAGTTATCGGTCAAATCGATAACGTTATGGTACATGCATTATTTCAAGGTGACATTTTTATTTTTAATTTTTTTATTATAAAATATATGTTAATTATCATTTTAATTGCATTATTATCTGTTTGAAGTATAAAATAATTGGAATAAATATTACCATTCATTTTATGAATTTCACAAAAAAAAAACATAAACAAGATATTCTCCAAAATAAAATTTTTATATAAAATTAAACAATAACCACTTCAATGCGACATCTGTTATGAGTGCCACCATATAGAATACGTGCTATTTGCCAAGTTATCTCTTTTTTCCAAGTTTCTTGAGATGCAAGAGAGTTTTCATTAAATTTGTTTTCCAACAAAACCAGTTTTTTCAGTAAATTTCAATTTTCAATTTTTCCAATGATAATAACATAAAATATTTACATTTTTAAATAAAAAAATGTGTATTTTATTAGTACCGGGCAAAGTTAGCAAAGAAACACCAACAGTGGACTTAACACAGGTACCGGACTCCGGTAATTTCATTCAAAATTTTTGTACCTTTATAGAAAACAAGTGTTTCTTGTAAAATTAAGTTTTTTTTAGAAATAAAAAGCTTTTTTTAACAAATTACTGGCAATACTGGTCCTAAATTAAATTAGAAGTAAAAAATAATGGATTATTTAATGGAAAATTGTTATGTTCCTTTTTATTGATACCATTAAAGGCCGATCTTCACAAAACTTTAATTCCCATAAGCAGGTATTCGTAACTCAAATGGCTTTTAATTAAGTATTTGACTATTGTGCTGTAAAATAAAACGTTTTTGACCTTAAAGTCGATACTTTTTGTAACAAAGTAGCTATACGAAGAGGAGCAGGCAACAACTGGTCTGTACTTACCATATCCGATTTTAATTAAACCTGTAGTAAATATATGTAGTACTACAAAAAATAACAGACATATTTACATACGTGTAGTTGCCATTAACAAATTCTTTCTTAAATCTAGGACTTTAACGAGCCCAAGTATTCGTTTAAACAATCATTAGAAGGAGCAATTGTAATTTCTTTATTTTGGCGTGTCTAATATATCCCAATTAAAATGTCGATCATAGCTAGTTCTTATAGTCTCTTATTTTTCGATTAGTTCCACTAAACTAAGCTTCATTATAATAGCAGTTGCAGGGAGAAGGAGTTTAGCCTATCAAGGTACACAACAAGAATCAAATTAGGTCTGCAGGTGTCCTACTTCTGGCCTCACATGTGATGGACATCTAGCCTATGTATACATACGTCAAGCTATAAAATCGAAAAGTTATATTTAAACTAATTAGTTTGCAAAGCTGCTTGGTCTATGGATATATTTCATATTTAACAGTAATCTTGTAGGATTATAAACCACAAGAGAGAGATGCCTTTATATGAAAAACGTATAATTTCCTTAATGATATGCAGTCTTGTCATAAATTGTCAGAACTGCAATGAAATAAAATTCAAAACTACAAAGAAAACTTAAACATTAGGATCGAAATAAACTTTATTTCGAATTGCATCGTAAAGCTCTCTTCTACTGTTACAATTACTGATTAAGTGCATATTGGAACAAATTTCTTAAAGCAAAATAAACAAATCCTGAAACAATTCAATTAAAATTGAAATTTCTTAACCCATTATTACATGTTTTTTTTTTCATTATGTATTGTATGTACGTACTCACAAGAACTTATATTGGATTTTGTGAATCCATATTATGGCAAAACTCGAAAAACAGTATCTTTCGGTTTCTATAATTGGTAAAGTTTAAAATTGACCGACGATTGTTGTTTTATCATATCCGATTCTGATACTGGTATTGCAAATTGATGCCTCAAAAAGTGTTTTTATAAGAGCAATAGATGGACTTTGCAATGGGGTAATTGGATCTTTGGCAACATGGTTATTAGCTGTTTTAAAGCCCCATTGAATTATGGAAAGAATACATAAGCAGCACATTTACCGGAGTCACCAAAAATATACTGCACATGTCACCCACAAAATTTGTGGTCCAATTGCTAAAATGAATTTCATGACAAATAATTAAAACTTTGAAATAATTTTATTAAATACTAACGAATATTAACTGATATTTTACTTATCGTATCTCTTTATTTTTAATAATTTTATGATTTGTGAACTTTATAGCTTTAGACATTTAAAACAATATTTGGAAGTTTAACGTTTAGCAATTTATTTGTATTACAACCATAAACAAATAATGTAGTAAAGAAAATTTGGTATCTGCCTAATTTTTCAACACAGTTTCATAAAATTTCAAAAAAAAAAATATTACAAACAAGTCTAGCAAATTTAAAATTTTTTGTAAACATATTTAAAGAATTTCTTTGACTAGTGAAATTATATAGGAATACAATTATACACACACACATACATATGTATAGTTTTTCTTTTTTTTCTATAAAGATATAACTGTAATAAAATAGTAATAACATTTAATACGAATACTATTGGGGAAAATTTATTAAAATAAATGAAAATCTTGCTTAAACAAAACATTTATTAAAAAAATATAATAAACTAAAGAATATATAACATAATAAATATATTGTGACCAATAAAAAATTATTATAATATTGTAATTCTAAAACAAAGTCTACATTGAAGAAGTTTCAATAAAAAAAAAAACGTTTTCATACATTTCATATAAATTATTCTATAATAATTGGACATTTATACTAACAACATATGAAATACATTGATATACATACATACATATTATTAACATTAATAATTAATAATAAAAAAAACAAAAATTTAAACTTACATACATACATAAGACAGATCTAATCTTATATATCATCAAACAAACACAAGTATTATGAGAACAAATCGTAAATATTGTAATACAACAAAACTATGAAATAAATTAAAATAAATAAATAAAAACACGAAAAATATATTAAAAATAAAAGAAAATAACATTTTATAAAAGCAAAACAATAAATTCTTATTTATTTTATTCAGCTGTTATATTTGCTCGGCATAAAGAAGTATAAGTAGAACTTAAGAACTTAACTTATGATTGATATTCGAAAAATATTGCCATGTGATTGAAGCTTACCAAGTGAAATATAAAAAATATAAGAAAATTTTCCTCTAAGGAACACTGACAGCTAACCACGTAAAAAAAATTTGTTAACTCTGGATAAAGCTATCGAAAGCATTCACTTACCAATTGTTATTTCTAAGCTCGTAAAAATAAAATTGAGCTTGGTCAGATTGAAAATGCCATTAAAATCCTAAACCAAAAAAAACAACCTTTTTTTAAATTCAACAAGAAAATGCCATTAGAGCTACCACGTATATCAATTAAGATTATCTTGTTCATAATGAATGCCGTTATTCATCTCAGGTGTTATTTAATATGTAAACAATCTTTTTTTATTATAGAAATAAGTGCGGTTGTATCCTGAACACCAATTTAGATTTAAACTCCACTTTTAAATCGACTCTGAACGACAGAATTTTTAGAAATTTTTCATGTCAATTTTAGTTACTCTGAGTTTTTGCTAGAAAACTGCTGGTATAAAGTAGCCAAAACAATATTTTATCATAGGTATATCGATTTATTCGAGACGCATAAGTTAGGACTTGAACCATGGACTCGCTTCTAAAAAGCCAACCTACTAGACTACGGCGACGAAAATTTTCTTTGTTTCCTTCAAATAATCGCCTCCAAATATCCTGTTCTTTTTTATATTTATCAGTGTTGCGAAATTTAAATTTTGAAATGGTACTAAAGTGTAACTGAAAGAGTACTTTTTCGTATCAAAAAAGAAATAAAGAAAGAATAAAGAAAAAAATATATTTATTTATATTTAATAAACGTACGAAACGGTACAGAAAAACTAACGGCATATACAAAACAAAAACAGCTCTTTTGGAAAGTAATAGAACGTAAAATTCCCGTTTAGGCAAACGTCGACGGAACGTTAGTTTGTTTTTAACATATGAAGAGCGTTCTCATTGTTTTTTACCTTCTGAATACGAACGTACGTTTCTACGTCGAACATGAAAGAAGTACTGAAAGTGTCGCACGTGTACAGTGGTATTTATGAAATGGAAAAGAACTAAAGTATTGAATTTTTCAACACTGCTACCATACCTCTCCCCATACTAAACGATAGCTTCGTTGATTTTATTTGTTTTGCGCTACGTTGAAACAGAGTGCTGTTTGTCGCAGAATTAAGAAAGAAGAGTAAAATTATTATAATTATTCTCCTCAGACCAAGGCACACAAACACTGATAAATATAAAATTCTATTTTGTTTTGCTGGTTAATAAATAATAAATTTGCATAGGCAAATTGAAAGTAAGAAAAATACAAATAAAAATTTAATTTAAAAAAAAAGATAACAAGCTTAAAAAAATTAAAAAGAAACTTTTGAATACAAATTTAATCAATCAAAACCTTTTAATCAGGCCTTTTGATTAAACTCGTGCAAAATTTTTTTCCTAAAACCTTTACTCACTTGTTTGCCAGCAAATAATCTCGAAATCATTATAACATTACTGCAGTATTACTTTAAACAGTAGTGTTAGTGTTTTCTTATTAGATAGCAGGTTAATTTTTCATACCACAAAACAAAGCTTTCTCTTCCTTACATACCACAATGCTACAGCATTTGTTTTGCAAGCATCATAACAAATTAGATTTATTGTGTCAGTTTACAAAAAAATAATGAAACTCACCTGTTAAGAACTGCTCATCCACTCGCAACCTCTGTTTCTCATAGTTGTTCTAATGCATTTTACCTCCCCTTCACATGTCAAAATATCTGCCTATACACCAGGCATGTGCATGAACGTACGCACAAAACAAAAAACACTTTCAAGGCCATGCACTCACAACACAATATTTATTTTTTTTATATATAAACCGGTTACCCTGCTATTGTACTCCAGCAAGGGAGTTTTCAAATTTTATGACATTAAAACATTTTTTGTTGTTGTTGCTTTGATTTTTTCACACAAGGCCTTGCACAAACAAACACTTGTGATTTTTGCTATTTTTAACGTACACCCTTACTGATGTACTCCATTTTATAAAAATTTTCAATCATTCTTATTGATACTGCACGCTACAAAAGAAAAATTTAAACCTTTTTATTCATATCACGCGTATGTACATTATTTTATTAATAAAACTTTTCTATTTTTGCTTATACCGAAACTTTAATTTATTAATTTTACTTTAAATTATAAACTGCAAACACTTTCACTTACACCTTTTTATATTGCACAAAATTTACCACTAACCGGCTGTCGGCTTTGTAGTTCTTTTTAAAGTAATTCAGTCAAATAACATCAATTAATAACATGGCGATTACAAGACAAGAACAACAACAATTACGTGCATCTTTAAAAGAAATTGAGTGCATAAGCTCTCATTTACATTGACGACAAAAAAACTCGTAGCATTAATAACACAAATAACACTATGACAATTCAAAAAACAACAATAGGAACAAACACAACAGGTTGGTTGTCTGTTTCATAAAAACTCAACGAAATGTAAACCAAATTACAGCAAAGTTCAACATGCCTTATAATTTATGAAAGCATTGTTATTGTAAAGGAAAAGAATAAACAAATCAATGTTATTTTTTGTGGTCAAACAATGTTAAGTAAATTTCTTGCATTCTACATTCTACAGCTAACAACACCCTGGGAGAGTGGAATTAGCATTAATGTCCAAAAATGTAAACAAAAATTGTAGCAAAGCCAAAACAATACAATTGTTCTTGTAAAATATCATAGAATCCATCAATACATTCATGTTGTTTCTTTTTTCTCTCAAGACAATTAATATACATACATGTGCATGTATGTATGTACATACAAAAACAAAGTGTGTGTGGCTATACAAAAGAGTTGTTGTTTTTAAAATCCTTTAATAAAGCAAACAACTAACACTTTTTCGTCTCACAACAATCGAAGAAACATTTTTGCATGATGCCGAATGCATTAAAGTTTCTTTATATGCGCTATACTTACATTGTTTTGAATATGGTTAGTGTGCTAGAAGACCATTTGGTATTGAGAATGAATGAATGAATGAATGCATGAATGAAAAATGAATAACAAAGCGAAGGAATTTGTGTGTGCATGAAGTTGTTAGCTGTTTTTCGTACACACACATTGCATTAAACTTGAATACTGTGAGTGAATGAATAACAATTGAAGGAGCATGAAAGCGGATGCATGACAGTTTTTCAACTCATATTGTATTAAATTAAATTATTAATGCTTAATGAATGAATAATAATCGCATGCTTACCTGGTAAAACTACATAATTTGGGAGTGGAGTATAAATTTCTAGTTCTTCTAATTGTTTTTGTTTCTTATTAATAAAGACATAATAAGAGAAACAGAAAAATAACATGAGTGTATTTGCTGTTGTTGTTTTCGGTTGTTATATATGCATTTGAAACTAAAGGACAGAGAGGAAAAAGTGTGCAATGTAGAATGCAAGAAATCAACTTAACATTGACCACAAAAAATAGCATACATATGTAGATTTGTTTATTCGACTACTGTTTAAAGAGTAATACTGCAGTAATGTTATGGTGATTTCAAAGTTATTTACTTGAACACCAAGCCAGTTAAAGATTTTAAGAAGAAAATATGGCAGGTTCTGAATGATCAAAATTATGTTCAAATTTTTTTTAAGCTTGTTGTCTTCATATTTAAAATGTTTTTTAATATTTTAAATTTTTAAAATAAATTTTTTTTGTACTTTCCTTTTGTTTCTTTTATTTAATTTGTTTTATTTTCATCTTTTTTATACCTCTACAAATTTAATATTTGTTGACCAGCAATAAATTTATATTTATGTATTAGCAGTATTTCTAAATAGAAACTTTAAAGAGGTACTGAACTATAACTGAAAAAGTCCTTTTTTGCATCAAATGGTACCTTATAAAAAAATAAACACGTACGGAATGGAATAGGAAAACTAACGACTTATACATGTTTCTCATATACATACATACAAAACGAAAACAATTGATTCGAAACGTAAAAGCCCCGTTTAGTTCAATTTCGACGGAACGTAACGGAATGTACGTTCATTTTAGCATATGTAGAGCAAATTAAATGCTTATCGAAATTACATTACAGTTCGGCAAGCGTTCTCACTGTTTTTCATATACTAAAAACGAACGTACTTTGCATGGACGTTGGGCTAACCGGGGCTAAAGACTAATTCTACCTTTAGCATTATGTTGGACATTAATAGTTGAAATGAAATATGTAATAATAAAAAAAGTACTGTCAGTGTCGCGGGGGCACTGCGGTATTTTTGAAATGGAAAAGTACTGAAAAAAGTGTAGTTAGGTTTCAATACATTTCAAAAATGAAGAAAGAACTCGATATTATTTGCTTAGCATCTGTCGTTTATTGAAATGGTGGCTTAGCGAACAATACACGTACAGTGACCAGCAATCAAATCAAGTGTTTAACGTTATAACGTCATACAACACGTTTCCAATAAATATATTAACTGTGTTAATACTATCTGTGTTAAGGTATTGAGAAGTAAGACGAAGAGCTTATTTTCTACTTTGTTGAAAAGACATCATGATAAGCTAAACTATTATCACTTAATTTCTTAAGGGCCAGGACGGATAAAGTAGTTGCTTTTATAAATACCTGTTATAGCCAATGATACTGAGTACGTTATGTAATCATTTGCAGGGGAAGCAATGGTAAAGAGATGAAATCAGAACTCAAAGTGAGTACAATATTGAAAATAAAAATACCAATATTTTGTTATTTCTTATTTATTTATTAAATAAATTATTTTTATAGTTTATTGTTGAGATAATTATTTTTTTATTAATTATTTGTTGTTAAATTATTACACTGGATAATAATAATACAATATAGGTCATTCTAAACTTTGTTGTTGATGTTTTTACCTTTTATTTGTTTTGTTGAGTGGAAACACATTTTATAATAATATGCATTACAATATTTTAATGTTTATTATTTCTAATAAATTTTTAATTAAATTTGTTTTCGTGTATTGTTTTATAATTAAGAATTAAAATTTATTTGTTTAATTTTTTTTCCAAAAACTGCTGTTTTATTTAATTCAAACGATTATACATTATATTCAAGTAAATTTAAATTTTTAATTTTCTCTTAATAGTAGTTATTACTATTTAATTATTTTATATTCTTGAATAATATATAAGGAAATAATTGATATATTTTTGCGAATACATAAAGTATGTGAATTTTATTATTTAAAATCATTTTGTATTTTTTTTATTACGAATTTGATAAAATAAAATAGGGAATTATGTATTGGACGTATCTAATATTTATAATTTATTTTATTTGTTCAATATACATACATCTACTAAAAATATACGAAATAAAGCAGGATTAATTCCAAAATAAATGGAACCTATAGGATAAATAAAATATTTAAAAAAATCTATGGTATAAATATGTATGTTTTAAAATAACACAAAAATAATAATCAAATATGCAAATTATAGGATTTTTTTCTACATAATATGTATACAAACAACATAATGTATGTACGTTAAGATTATTATTTATATAAATATATGTATATTTGTTTTTAATATTTCTGCTATATGTACAAATACAAATAGATTATTAAAAAAGAATTTCAATATATTTTTCCCGTTTAATATGGCTGCTCTGATTACTAAAACATGTTTATAATTTAATTTAAAAGAAAAAGGAGTAGGTATTGGGCTTGTTAAATACAATGTTTACAATTTAAGATGTTATAAATGTAATAGGTTAATATCATTAAATAAACAAAAAAATGGTTGTAGAATAACATATAACAACCCTTTTGAGAAAACTACTATTTTAGTAGGATAGTTTTCTAAAACACACACAGATTCAAAATCGACTAGGTCGAAAGAATGGAGAATATGCTTTTGTAACAATTTATAGAACACGCAGGGTGTATTTGAATTTAATTTGATTTTCTTATACGCTTTTATATGAAAAATAAAAACTTGAATTATAAGATACCTTTGTGGTACATACATACATATGTATGTCTGCGCTTGTGCAACAGTAATTCAATGAGCTCAGAAATATTACATGTAAAATACTCAGAATAAAAAAGAGAAAAATACAAATTTAAATGATCACCTAATGACTGAACACTATCGAGATAAATATTGAAGTTCGGTTAATAAAAATATTATTTTGGAATAAACACTTCACTCTCGTCCTTCTGGAACGTAAATTTTTTCAAAATTGCTTTTCATCTTTTTATTAATCATATACGGTTACAATATTTTCTTATTTTACAATTAATTTTCCAGAACAGAGAGAGATAGAGATAGAGAGAGAGAGAGTGGGACATAATTTAAATATTAAGTAATTGCGATTTATTAACAAAACATTGATTTTATTTAACGTTACATATATTTAATTAAGATTAAAAAAGACAGACAGATGGGGATTAAAAAGACACACATAGAAATGCAACTAAATTATAACAATATAAATTTGTTTTTCTTTTAATATGTATGTTTATTTTAAAAATAAGTTTTTGTTTTCCGTTCTTATTTTGTTACTATTTAAACAAATACACATACATACATGTACATTAAAGTTATTTACTATATAATGTTTACAGAATTTGTTTATTTAATTAATTAATTGTTTTGTTTTTTTGGAATAAGGTATTTATATAAATAGTATAATATATTGTACAATTTCATAATTACTTAATTTGTTTTGGTTAATTATATACTTGATGAAAATTTAAAAATAGTTTCTTATTACAATCAAATAATTTCTCCTAATTTCTCTTTATTTATTTCGACTCATACAATACAATTTTATGACAATTTTTAATTTTTGCATGCCCGTTTTAAAAAACAATAATTAATGAATTACAACATTTTACTTTATTTTCTGATTGATTTAAAGCCTTGCCTTTTCCACTCGTTTTCTCTTGTATTATTTGGTTGTTTGTTTTTTCCTATTTGTTTTTTTCAAGAAATAATTACTTATATTTTATAATTTATATGTTTATAATATTTAATACTTTACATAACAAAAGAAAATAAAAATAAAATAAAATAATAAAAAAAAATTTTTTTGCATATGTTTTTAAAGTAACGGAAAATGAATTTTTTTAAATGTTGTGGTTGAAAGTGTTGTAAATGTATACGTTGAAGTTTCAATATTTTTGGTTAACCATATCTAAGAGGAAAAAAAAACAGACATTACAAAAATAAAACAAAAGTTAAAAGAATTGAAAATGTTAAGGAAATTGAAATGAAAATTAATATAAAAACATTTCGAAAACAATAATAATGATTGCAATGATGGTATAAATTCAAGTCATATGTCAGTTAATGCAATGTATTTTAATAATCTAATTAGAGAAATAGAGCTTTTAATACTAAAACAATTTGTTTGCCAAGGTAGAGTAGTTTACAAAAACATACATACAGTGAACTCATAGAAATGTGAACTAATTTTTACAAACAATGTTCACGTTTCCGATTGGTCTCAGCTGAACAAAGACAAAACAAAGAGGTAAAGAGTAGTATACGGAAAGTTTCAAAATATATAAATTTATAATAATCCATATCGTAAATAACATAATAGGAGTGAATATAAATAAAAAATTCCTTGAGAATTTTAATAATCCATATCGTAAATAACATAATAAGAGTGAATACAACTAAAAAAAATCCTGGAGAATTTAAATTCACGTTTTATAGCTTTCAACTTTTGTACACGTTTTAGAATCGTTAATTTAACAAAAAAAATATTCATGTTTATGGATTGTTTACGTTTATGACTATTCAAGTTTTCGCAAGTTGACCGTATTTAATAATTTTCTTAGAATTATTTATTTTGAATTAATGTTCACTTATTTCACATAAATTATATTCAAATTTTCTTAGATGTACATGCAAAGAATAGATTTATTTATATCCACACAAAACTCACAATACGAATTATTTTATTGTATGATAAGTGTGACAATGATTCGTTAAAATATTATGAAAACGTTATGAATGTTTCAAATAAATGGAGATTTATTGTCCAAAAGGATTTATAATCTAATTACTATGTGATAATTTGAAAAAAAGTTAAAAATTTCTGTGCAAAATTATAATCTGTTGATCGTGCAAACGTGAAATTGACACATTTTGCGATAAACAATCAAGATCCATCAAAAATTCTGAACATTTTTGAACTGAAAGTTCATTTGATATAATGACATACATATATAAAAAATATAACACGACTGTTATACTATTTAAATAATAACTACGTTAATTTTTGTCCGATTTGATCAAACGAAGTGTCAATCTGTTACCAGGATAATGCACTTTGAAAATGTTATCACTTGTTTTATATTTTTTAATTAAATTTTGCAATTAAGCATAGCTAAACTTGAAAAATTTAGAAAAAACTCATTTTTTCCAAGTTTACCCAAACAAAACTCATAACATGTAGATTTGAACCGTATATTTTTGTATAACATTTTAAAGGGTCATCTGACCCCTTTTCAAAAAACTTTTGTTTTTAAAAATAATTTAAAAAATGTTTGGGTAATCAGTAATTTTGTGTGAAAAGATTAAAAATACCGTTTTTGTTAAATAAAACAATTTTGGAGGGTTCGAGAAATATAAAAAAAAAATGTGATCGAGTTCTACTCAACAAAACTCACAACCTACACTATGTCATTAGATGGGTGCATTTTGACTATCGCACCATGTTATTAGTTTGTATGGTAGTATTGAAAATATGATTTTACATTGTCAGTTATGTCATGATACTGTGTTACTTCAACCGAAATTAATTATTCTTATTTATAATATAAATTTAAAATAAACAAGTGAATAGATTTTGCTCAAAGTGAATTAGAATTTATTATTTTATTGGTGAAATAATTTTTTTAAAACTACTGATCAGAACAGAAAGATCAACCTTTTTGAGAAAAAATTAAAGCCAAAATGAGATTAATGGCAGTGTAGTTTATTTTAATGGAATACTTTTCTGATAGTAATTATGGAGACTCCATAATGGAGTCATCTTTGAATTTTGAATTTATTTCAAATGTAAAACCAATATTGTTGAAATATTGTTGTTAAAGCATAAATGAACAAAGTTATTAAACTAATCGCTTGCATAAAATAAACCACTAAAAATTACTTACGATGAAATTATTTTATTTAGAGAGAATATTTTTTAAATACATGAATAAAAAAATTGATTTTTGTATGAATGATAACTAACACTAAACCATATTAAGAGACATTATTTTGAATACCATTATTATCAATAGCTGTAAAAAACATAATTTATTCACATAAAAAGTCTTTGGTTAAACAATAGTATGAAAATTAATGTAACGCAGAACTGAGCAATTACATGACTTATAAAAAAATTATGATAAATTTTAACATTATATTTAAGAAAACTAACTTGTATCCCATTGTCAGGAGTTAAACTATATTTTGTTTTATATAATTATTGAATAAACAACATTAAACTCGATGGTCTCAACGCATTTAATAGATATTTCTATCTTTGGATTTTAGAAGTTTATTCGGTAACCTTGGTTTCAGTAAGTGGATGCAAAAATATTAATTGAATGTTATATATATATTAGGTATGTTTTTATTATCTAAATATAGATTTATTATAGTTGTTTTTTCTTTTCTTCTTTAATATATATAAATAATTTTGTTTTTTGTTCAATAAAAGAACGCAACACCATAACGTTTTATTAAATATTTTTTTTTTATTTGTTTGGTTTGTTTTGGTTTTGAAAATTATTTTCCCCCTTTTAGAAATGATCAAATTGTTGCTCAAGTTTTTGTCTGTAGTAGTATTATTATTATTATTGTTTAACTAAGTGTTATTATTTTAATATCTTTCGTTAAATGAGGAATTGGAGGGAAGGTCAGTAGTAGTTTCTTTTTATATACCTGGAGTATAGGTAGTTTGTTCTGTTGCATTCAAAGAAGTCTGCTCTGTTGCGGCTACAGGAGCACCAGTAAATGGATTAACACCTGTTGCAGGTGGTGGTGGCATAGCGAACACTGGCTGTTGGCCACCTGCATTTGATGTACTTCCTTGATTCGCTGTTGACATATTTGGGTCAGCATCCAAATCAACTTCCTCCTATAAAATATAAGAAATATGAAATTCAGGGTTATCGTTTTTTTTTTTTTTTTTGTTAATAATTATAATTGTTCTTATCGTTTTCTTTTTTTTTGTGTAGTCAGCGTTACTTTCTGAATTTGCAATTTATATTCTGCGATAAAAATTTACATTCGATTTCAGTTTAGTGCATTTAAAAAAAATTTTTGTTTGGTATTGTGCTGTATTCCACACTCTATTTTCTCCGCAAATGTTTTTAATACAAATGCATTTTACAAATTTACAAAATATATAGAATTGCGTGTTCATCTTTTGTGAAAAGAAATTGTTTTAGTAATGAGTGTATTGAAAGCTCCGAAGCAAAATTTTTAAACACGTTATGATACATTAAAATTATCAAAATTCGAAATTTGATAACACCACACTTACATATATTTCGACGTAAGCAAGTTTTTATTTTTTGCTTATTTATATTATATTTTGTAATTAGTTTCATTGGCTGGTTATAATTCTTTTGAGTACACCTAATTAGCGACAATTTTCAACTAAAAGTTTCATAAAAAATCTAAATATGAAGTTGAACCAGTTGCCTAATATAAATTAATCTATGGTATGTAGCATTGCCTTACAATTTCGCCTGAGAAAATCTATAAATGGCTGAATAACAACTTATTGGGTTTTGGCCCAAATTAGAACGAATTCGAAATGTTTCGATCGTTTGCGGTTCTCTTACAATTCACCACATTAGGGATTGAAAGATCATCTTGAACTTGTTATTTTCATAAGTACATTCTCGAAACATCCTTACACAGCAGCATTCTTACTCATATTCATGATGAAGGTAACGTAGTTGTTGTTTAATACATCTAACCAGATCAACATCGACCTAAAGCACACGATTTGCCACAAAGCCAGCGCAGGATGGACTATATGTATTTTTCTACAGAAAACACCAAGAATAGCTTTGGGCAAGTGCCCAGATTTCGGTGTCACATAACAGAACGGCTGATAATACTGTAATTAACAGTTTGGTTTTAGTCTTCCCTGAGAGAGCTTCGCTTTCATCGCTTGTGTCTGTTAAAAAAAAAAAGTATTTTCCCTCATCTTATTTTCAAACTGATGGATATATTTTAATTTATAGCTGTAGTTACCAGTGTTCACATAATGACCCGTAATTGGACATTTGGAAGAATGCACTTACACCCTTCCTTTGTTCGTCCCATGATACTGATGTTATCAGCATTGGCGTGTATAATGTTTTTTGTACTTTTATTAATTGATTTTTGCTAACAAAACATTAAAAAGGTACCACAATTACCTTTTTAGCTACTTTCTTAAAATCTCGTTTACTATCAAACAATTCGGAAAGGTTCTTTCTTATCTTTAAACTGATTATCTTGAGGCAGTTTGGGTAATTTTGCAGGAATACTCAATTCAGTCTTATTCTTATACTTCTTATTATTACCTTTTTAAGACAAAATACTTGTAAATACTTTGCTAAAGTTTTCTAAGGTTAAGCACTGTGTGCCATCATCAGTACGAGAACTGCTCTCATGTGACATTTCAGCTAATCGCATGCTACAAAGAGAGTAGTCGTCTATTGTATGCACAGTTTCACGATGTTGAACGGTATATGCCAGTCGCACGTTTCTAATGGCATTGAACTTTATGCGTATCTTGGTTACAACATCGAACAAATATACGTTCAACTGAAACAATGTCTCCTGTGATCAGTGTGAATATCCAGGCATTGATTAGATTGCCCTATGGATACTTAAACATGACAATCCATTGGTATTGATAATAATATGTTATGCCGTGTTTTTAGAAGACGCGTGGAAAATTAAAAAAATATATATCCTCGCCTAACTTCAAATAAACACAAATTTAGAATTAAAGTTCTTTAAAACAACGGGAGTTTAATATTAATATTTCTACAGTTTCGAAAGAATTACATATAATTTTGTTTTACACAAAACAGTTTAATAAAGAAAATTATATTAAAAAAAAATTTAAATATATCACCACTAAAATTAATTCGAAAATTTTACGTTTTTAATTGTATTCTTGAACTTTCCGAAATACAGTGGATAGCAAAGGGGTTAGGTTAGAGGACGTGTACTTGTCAATAAAGACAAGTACAGTACCCGGAGGTCGAATTGAACCATTGTACAAAAGTCTTAGTACTCCAATATATTTCGACAAAAAAAAGTCCCCACAGGCTTAATACCTTTGCATAAAGTCCCGATATGGCTTCCTTAATTTTTTATACAAACTGTTGGTTAACGCTTTCCACTCGGCTGTCCCCTCTGAGGGGATAACGTAAGTCTAGCATATGACTCTGTTGTCCCCTCTGAGGGGACATGATAGTTTGTTAGCGATTACGGACAATGAAATTATTCCACCGCAATTTTTTAAGAAACAAGTGTTCTCTTGTAGTTTTCTGTTAAAATGGCACAAAAATTTTTATCGAAATGTGATAAAATTAACAAGATGCATGATAAATAAATCGTCCGTTCTACACGTCGAAAAGGAACGTCTGATCCGTAGAGCAATTTGTAGATATAGTGGATTAGGCGTTTAAAGCTACATGGGTGTGGCTCAATGAAGTGGGGAACTTAATACGATAATAAACAAATCCGATAACCGAGAGAAGAAATATACAAGCGTACTGAAGCGTCGAATAGAAGAAATGTTTGATATGTTTTTGTAAATATGTGTTCTTCAATGTCCACAAATTGATATAAAACAAATTTCATTACAATTCCTTACTTGGTTCTAAAATTATACTGTATAATATCACGTTTCAAGGATGTACGTTTTCGTTAAAAAGTGGCATCGAGTTGGCTGGTAGATAAAGTGCGAAACGGTGCCGAGTGCAAAGGGTTAAAATTCATGAAATTATCAAAATATATTGGAGTACTAAAACTTTTGCTGTCCACTGTATATATACTTATATACATATATATATATTTTTTTATCCACAGTAAAATATTTTTTATGGCCATATACTTAGATGAGGCTATCGTATTTTAATTTTAACATTAACTGTTAACGTTAAAGTTTAAAAATTTCCAACTCTTCGCTCCTTTCAAAGGAAATATTTAAAAATACTTATTTTTAATGTTACAAAATGAGGAGTAACTTCAGTACATATTTCACAAAATTTTAAAAGTTCGAGAGAAGGTTTACATTTTATTAATTGAAATTAAATTTATAGACCTATCCCCACATAAATATTGTTAAAATGTTGTAAAATGTTTGAAAAGCCAACAATTTAATATTGAAATAATTGACTAATATAAGCTTTGCAAAAACATTACAGTTTATAGAAAAAAGTTAAATCACATAGGCTCGAAGAGTTCAGCAGTAACTAATTGTTTCATTGGAAAGTTGAAAAGTTATTAGGGCTGTAAATGAGATATTTAGTTACCAACGCTTAGCGATTGTTTAATAATATTAATACAATGCATTTATTATACGTATAGCATGAAATACGAAATGTTTTAATAAATGTGTACAAATATGTTTTACGTGATTTTGATAGCATTTTATTTACAATAATTTCAAAATATTTATTTATAAACAATTTGGTATTATTTATATTTATACATGCATATATAATATAATTACATAAATATATTTTTATATATAGTTTTTAATAATTTTAAGCAGTGTTACTAAAAATAAGTGTTAGTAATTACAACGGTTAAAGGTTATACAAATCAAATTAAAAGCATAACAAAAATGATAAATAACAAAATAAATTTTAATTATAAATATAACACCACAACATTTTTATTTATTATCATCATGCTAAAAAGAATAGATTTTTGTTTTTAGAAAACAGAAATGATAATCTACGTTTAAATGTTCGAAATGATAAACAATTTACTTACAAGTCTTTCTGGTTGACCCATATTTGGGGGACGATCACTAGCTTCTCTAACTTCACCGTCACGCTGTGATGATTGATTTAACAAAAAAGTATAAGGTAATAATATAAAATTTTGTTTAATGTTTAAACTCAAATTTTTACAATAATTTAAAAAAAATTAAAAAATGCAAAATAGATTTAAATTAAACTTTGAAAAATAATAAATAGAAAACAAATAGGAATGATCAAACTAAAAAAAAAAAAACAAGAAAAACAAAATTTTATTTAAAAATATATATTATTTCCAATATTTACTACTTTTTTTCAAAAATGTTCCTATCTGTGAGCACTTTGTTTTTTTTATTGTTTTTATTATTTTTTACTAAACTAGTAATTCCATAAGACCACAGAATTCAATTTTTCAAAGTTTAAATTATCAATTATCCTTTAGTCACACCTAATTCACTTAGATGATAACGCGGAAAATTATATTTAATTTTTTACAAATTTTAGTTTATTTAATTAGGTTTACTACAACATATTTTATTATCTGACATTTTAGCTTTAATGAAAATATTTAAAGAACGCTTCCACAATAAAAAGTTACTATCATGTAGCTCAAATAAGTTAATTAAAACAAATTGGTATATTAGTTATGTTACTAACTAAATCGTGAATGTTAAAAAAATGATGTTAATTCTTTATTTTGTATATACATAATGATTAGAAGAATAAAGCAAGGTTTTGATGATTTTCGTGAAGATTCTTAGTTTGTGAATAAAATGCTATGTAAGAAGATACGGTGCTTTGAATAGAAATGATAATAGCGTGCATTTAACAAATAAAAAAATAAAATAAATAAATAAATAAATGTATATATTGCGAGTGATTGATTATAAGGAATTTAGAAAAATCGTACATTGAAGATGTTAGGTTTTTGGATTCTATAAAAGACTTTAAAAAGTTAAATTCTAATATTGTAACCATTTGCTAAGAGTAGCAAATTATCTTTATATTTTATAATAAATTATACACTTGAAAAAAAAAACGCGTAAACTGTGCATATTTTCATGTCTGATTTACATAGATAATCAATATCGTTTCGAATTTTAGTTGTTTTTATTTTAACTTAACGAATTAAACTTGCTTATATTAGTTTTTCTAATTTTCTTCTTTATTACTTTAAAAAATTGTGGTTTTGATTTATAGACCACTATGAACACTGGATTATAAAAAATCTGTTAAGTAAATTTCCAATTCCAAATTATAGAATAGATTTTATCATACTTTTTTTTCTAATTCCTTATAATAGCACATGAAATGAATTGAATGCATGAGTAATTAAGTTTTTAATAAACAATAATTTCAGTTACCTTTTGTTATTTAAAATACACACAAACTGTATTGTTTGAACTTTCATGCCTTAAGACTTTTTAAACTTAAACACAAATTCTACAATTAGTATTCTTACTTACCTTAATAACAAAGAATATATTTATAAGAAATAATGGCATTTTATTAACAAAAAACAAAAACATTTCATGCAAAATTTATAATAAAAAATATATATGTAAACATATATAAACTCCACAAAAATCATCAACATTTAAGCTTTTTCTGCTTTTTCAGATACACAAAGCCTTCACCACGCGAACACAGTAATGTTTGCAATAAATTATGAAAAGTTTAGTTTAGATACATACAAAGTAAGAAAACTAAAATTACACAGCCAATGAATACTCTTTAATTCAAAGAAATAAAGAAAAAACCCATTTTGTAAGAATAGATATGTGCCTGAATCGAATATGTAAACTATCATTTGATAGGTTATGTTTTAGTCTGTACATAAAAATAAATATATGTATACATACATACTACTAAGTACAGTAATCCTTCGATTTACTTCGCCTCGATTAACGTTATTTCGATTTACGTCGTCAAATTTTTTGTTCCCTCTAACTTCAATTTGCGTCGTCATTCGATTTACGTCGCCTTTTTTGGAACTAACTGCGACGTAAATCGAGGGATTACTGTAACTTTTTTAAGTTTCTTGTTAAAAACATACTACTTTGTAGTATGAGCAATATGAAATTCGATTTACTTCGCCTTTTTTTTTTTGGAACCAACTGCGACTTAAATCGAGGGATTACTGTATTCAAAAGTAAAATTCAAAATCGATATGTAAATTTATAAAATACAATTATTAGTCATATTAAAATATTTAGGTTCCGTTCAGACGTTTGTCAGATCATACAAGCTTAACAACGATTACTTACAAATAACGCTGACATTGGCTGACTTCCAAAATGTTAGTTGCTTTGTGTTTGAACAAAGTATAGTGTTTCATAAAGCCGCTATACAAAATGTTTACAATGTATACTATTTCAAAACGTCGTCAGTGTGTATTTTTAACGCAGTCAAAAATTAATCAGGTATCGGATTTATAGTTGATGCATTGTTTGGTAACTTTGCATATCTACATAATTTATATACCGTTGTAGAACTGCATACAAACTTTGTATTGATACATTTTGAAAGCCAGCCATTGTTAGACATTAAGTTTTAAGTTTCACCCTTTTAGCCTAGGTTTTCTATTTAGATAAAATAAATGTTAAATACTGTAAGACTTTATATAACAAATCTGACAACTTTTTTGCACAATAATACGACAATCTTGTGACAACTTTTCAGCTGACAACATTGCTATTGTATAATCATTCTGAACACAATTGTAAGCGTTTCTGAGAAATTTCATTCAATCGGCCATTTGTCATTGTCTATCAATTGTCAGTGTACTGAACACATTTCTGTTTAGAGTTCAGTACAAAAATATTATAACTAGTATTTATGTATATTCTTTTCAAAATGGGCCTTCGATATAGAAATCATAATCAATTATTATAAAAAAACAAAGCTTTAGCTAAATAATAAATATATTTTTAAACAAAGTTTTGGTTTCCTTGTTTTTCTTTTCTTTTTTTTTAGATAAATATGGTAAAAATAATGGTAATTTCTAAGGACTTACATTTAAATGTGAATACTGATCATGTGATTCATTTGCAGGTGGCTTAAATTTGCCACAGCAGAAGTTGCAGCAACAACAACAACAGCAGCAGCAACAACAACCGGTAATTATTGTACAACAAATGACCAAAGCCTATGTATGGAAAATAAAATGTTATAATTAAGAGATTTTATTGTCATTATACTATAGTATAAATACGAGCAAAAACAAAAAATTATCAAATTTAAACTCACCTTAACTGCTGGCGATGTTACCACAAAGTAGGCATTAACGTTTTCTTCGCCAAACTGTTCAGCAATATATAGACCTAATGAACCATAATTATCATAAATATTACGTTTTGTTTGATCACTTAATATAGAATGTGCACGATTGACTTCCTTAAACTGTGTGTTTTATAAAAAACGAAAAGATTAATTGAGATAATTGAAATTGATTTTTTATATTTTAATTAAAAAACTTTTACCTTTTCGGCAGCATCAGCATTGTCTGGGTTTTTATCTGGATGATATTTTAAAGCAAGTTTCCTATAAGTCTTTTTAATATCTTCAGCAGTTGCTGTTTTAGGAAGTCCCAATGTTTCATAAAGTGAATCGCCAGAAGTTCTTTAAAAATGATAAAATAAAAATGTATTCTGTTATAAAGACATACTAGTATTTATATGTAGCACTAAAAAAATTATTCACTTATTTAAAAATATTTCAATTATTTTTCCGTCAAATCGAACAAAGCTTTATTAAGTAGATGGTATCTCCAATAAAATATCTGAATTAAATATAACGGTAAAATACAATTTAACATAATTATCAATTTCAAAATCAATCTAAAAAAAGACTCAGTTGATACGTGGGATAGTTAATAACAAATCAGGGAGAGGAAACCTTAAATGAGTCTCGCATAACAATCACAAATTGACTTAAGAAAGGAAAACTCTTTCATCAAGACAAAATACAAAAAGTATTTCTTCGGCGACTTCCTCTCAGCAGATTTCTGGCAAAAACTCTGAGAGTAAATAAAATTGCCATGATAAAGTTTCTCAAAAATCTGTTGTTCGGAGTCGACTTTAAACTGTAGGTCCCACCACTCATGTATAAAATTAACACACACAACATAAGTGCTGTGAGAAACAAGGACGTTGTACAATGGGTCAATTTGACATCCGGGTACTGTACTTGTCTTAATTGACAAGTACACTATCTCTAACCTAACCTAACCTAAGGAAAATTCTGCAAATATGCAAAATTGCGGGTGGGGATCTTTGCAGTATAAAAAAAGGAATGCAAAATAAGCGAAATATTGGAGAATTTGTAGCGCGGAAGACAGCCAAAGCATCTAACAGACTCGGAGGTAAGAGTTATTGTGGGAGAAGTAAAGACCAGTACATAATCCAATACATAATACAGCTGAGGATTGAGGCCTGAGACGATCCCTACACCAACAAGAGTTACATAGCAGAGTACCATATAAAAAGCCTGACTATAAAAACAAATCAGAGCAAGCGTATAAGTTACACAAAAAAGAGGTATTTGATACGAAATCAAAATAAAACTTGTAACGATAAATGCATTATGAAAACAGTAAAACATGATAGTCAGCGATGTTCTGGGAATGCATAGCAATTTAGAAAGTTTTACTGGATCAACGATTAAAAACAAACGACTGACTGTATATATCAAACAGTACGTATCACCTAGTTTGGAGAAACTGAGTTAATCCCTTAACTGGGGGTTTCAACAGGACTATGATCCTTAACACACCTCCAACATTGTGAAGAAATAATTGTTTAATGTTGCGATGAGAAGTTGGCCCTTAGTAGCCCTTAGTAGGTCGAGGTTGAAGACCCTTGGCAGGGGCTTCTTTGAGGGTTTGAATTCTGTGTCGAGAGCCGACATCAAGGCTCTCCCTAGATTCATTAGTTGTTGTTGTTGTAACAGTTCTGCTCCGGAAGCTTATCCCTTGGGAAAAACTTCCGGTTGATACGGCTTTCGCTGAGTTGACAATGTTTGGCCGATGTTGAGTCGGGTCTTCCGGAGCGTAGATGAGAAGTGCAATGGCTTCATTTGTGTAGTCGCACTCTCTCTTGCGTGTTTGTGTTTGTTGATCTGTGTAATTCCTCCGCTTCCTTATTCTCCCCTTTCCTACTTCCTCTCCTTTTTTCCCATCCCCTCCATTATCCTCTCACTTAAAGGACGTTTTTGTGCAATGGGTCAACTTGACCTCCGGGTACTGTATCTGTCAAGTACACGTCCTCTAATCTAACCTAATTGTTTTATAGGACACAAAATCGCCAGAATTTGCCCCAATTAGGCACCTGTAAGAATATATTGATAAAGAAACCGGAGAAAGAAAAATTTCGAGGACGAATGATTTCAAGGCATCATTGCAAAATGAATGGAATAATTAAACTCAGAATTTATCCTAAAACTTGTGGGTTCAATGATATATAATAATTTTAAAAGGATGGCGAACAAAGATTTGACGGCTAAAAATCGTAATATTTTTATAAAAACTGAATTTGTTTCTAAGTTGTTCGGTTTTTGCGGTTTTTTTTTAACTAATTCTATATCAAGTAGCAATGAATTACAGAAAATTATTGTTTATATGTGACTATAATTACACTATGCGACGAAAAACAAAAAATACACCCGAGTAACTACGTAGTTTAAGTTGTGCATTTAGTTGATTAGAACAAAAAATTGTTGTTTGGTTTGATAAAATCGTACAATTTAAATAGTGACAGTCATGCCATATTTTTATATATGTTCATTTATCAAATGAATTATAAAATTTTAAATATTTTCAAAATCTTGGTTGTTTATCGGAAAATTAGCCAATTTCAGGTTTGAGCGAGAATTCCATCAAAAGAAGACTTTAATTGAAAACCGCTTTCATAGAAAACGTCTGCTAGTCGCTTAAACGCATATAGAAAAATATTTCTGTCAAATATACAAATTATACTTTGAAATCACTCGGCTATATTTTAACTGTTGCATCGTGTTATTAATAAAATGCACATTTTTATTAAATAAAATAAAGTGTTTACTTTCATTTAACGCTTACAGAAAATATCTCAAAAAAGCCCCGTTTATTTTCATATATTAAAATAAATTAAATTTAAATTATTTTATATTATGATATGTCTTGAACTTATCTTACAAAAACTAGTATAAATTTGCATTTTTAAATTGTAAATAGAATAATATATTCAAACTCAATTCTAAATCATGGGTGCTACCTGCACACTTCGATTCTTACGAAATTTAAATTTTTTCTAGTACGTACTCAGTATTTGCAAAAATTGAAAATTTTTACGATGTGTCCATTCGACTTCCTTAGGTGACTAGGACGCTTCTACCTACCTATCTTTATTTTGCACGCGTTTATCGTTACTAGTTTATTTGTTTATATCTTAGACACTTACACAATGTGTTTAGTACTTCGAGTTAAGAATTGAAGAAAGTTCGAAGAAGTCCAACCGTATTGAATTGAATTTACAATAAAGGAAATGCCTCAAGGTTAAAGAAACATAATGTGGGCTATTCTATCAAAGCAGTAGCTAATATTATTTAAGTGCGTAATACATAAACAATTCATAAAGAACTTTATCACACAATCTGAGTTACCAAAAATTCAAAAACATGTGTTCAAATGGTTTACAAATCAAATACCACATAAGTTGAATATAATGGATTATAATTTATTCCAATTAAAATTTATAGAGAATAAAAAGATTAAAAAGCCTAGGAATTCAAAAGCTTCAGATAATATCGATGTTGGTTAATGAAAGGAGCAGATATTTAATACTGACATTATTTTATACATGTGCTTTTGACAGTATCATTAGCATCACGTCTTAGTAAACAAAGAAATAATAAGCTTGCACGCAGCAGAACACGAATCTAAAAAAACTGTCCGTTGGCCCTGTTGGCTAGTCCTTTCGCAATATAAAATCGATCAGCATCTCTAATCATATTGAGCGGCGTATGGTCTACGACTATGTTTTGAAGACCGACAGTTTTTAAAAGCCTGGCAATATGCAGAAAATGCAAACCTTTATTTCGTCATTATGGACAAAAAAATCATGCCCTCAGTATCTGAGAACGGACTTCATAATCTCCGGGGAATCTAATACTTCACTGCTGGTATAGGCTGTTGTCTAATAACTGCGGGTTTGGTGACACCCTGCTTTATCAAGGGTGTTCATTGACATTGTCCGGAGCAATCCAGGAACACCACCCCTGTGTCAAGATGCTAGCTGGTGTCACACAGCCACATCAAACTAATATCTTGTGCAGATGAGTGTTCAGCACAGGTGTACAAAATTGCTATAGAATCTCTCGGAGAAGTTTAGCCTGGCTCAAAACATAACACAAATAACCGGTACTAGGTGTGAATACGAATCGGTTCTTTCATCCGACAAGAAAATTTAATCGATCTCTAAACTTGTGGGTGACTTCTTTGAGGGGATGGAAGTGGCCGAGGATGAGTTCGTCCTTCTGGAATCTGACGACGATTCAGACGACCGCAACGTCATTTCGAAATACACTTTTAAATTTCATACATCAATGTTTCTGTTTCTCACATGCATTTTGCATGGTATTTATAAATGCTTGCGTTACAATTAGCTATTACGTTTCAGACGGTTAGTATGATATTCTTTATAGTATGTATTTCAGTTTTATGAAATCATAAATGGTAGTATATTTATTGCCTTTTCAATGCCGCCTCAACGACCTCACTCTCATTTTACCATTTCTGTTGCAGCTACAATATTGTATAAATGCAAGGAGGAAGAAAAAAAAACACAAATTTACTTTGTTATCGCGATTTTAGTGTTCAATGTCAATTTAAATTGGTATATAATTCTACATTTTTATGAAGTTAATATTTTTTTAAAACGAATTAAATTTTTTAAGAACAAAATGTAATCGTCCTTTAATGGTTACTTGAAAAAAGAAAAACAAATATTATGCAAATTGAAATTATCCTGAGTAATTAAATTAATTAGATGCGTATAAAAAGTTTTTAAACAATTCTTTGCATAATTAAATAAAAAAATTACGTTCATATAAATTTATTTTTGCTAAAGAGTTTTGTTTTTATTCATTTATTACTGCATCTCCATATAAAGTTATTGATTTTTTTGAAACTAAACTATTGCAGTTCGGCAAAAAGCCAAAACAATTTTCAAATAAACCAAAATAGAAAAGAATTTTTTTGTGGTGCTTTGTTGTTAACGTTAACTTTTTAACAGTATACATGTAAATAACAGTGTTATCAGTATAGCTTTTACAATAATCTAATCAAACATTAAAAATAGTTGTTTGTGCATTACTAAAAATATTTATTATTCTATTTAGTAAACTTATAAGTATCAATCAATAAGAAAATTAAATAATTTTAGCAGTTAAAAGGTTTAAGGAACTTCAATCCATGGAGAATATGATGGCTTAAATAATCCTCTTTAGAATGGAGGTGGAGGGTTGTTGTATAGAAAAATCATTCACTAAACTAGTAGCGACTTAATACCCGCTTAATAGTGCACAGACTATTACAGCAGCTCCTCTGCTATGATGACGTTATAAAAATTATTCCTCCTTCCTGATTTCATGGACGTAATAAATTGAATATCGAAATTAAAACGCATCTCTTAGAAATAAAAAAAGTTTCAAATGTCTGTTTGAAGACTTTGTTGCATTATTTACATCCCGTGGTATTTCCCAACTTTCTATCGTATCTTCTGTGGCATCACAACGGGCCGCTATGCGTGCTCAAGTGAGCTTTTTGGTAAATTAAAGCTACCACGCTAACCTAACCTAACCTTCTATCGTTTTAGACGCTTTAGGCACACAAAGATATTTATACATTGTGAATTGTTACTTTATTTTTAGTGTTGCTATACATACATAATTGGTCATTACAACCTTTTAGTCAGGATTACGATCTAGTTCTCATACCACTTATGTTGTGTGTGTTAACTTTTATACATGAATGGTGGGACCTACAGTTTAAAGTCGACTCCGAAAGACAGATTTTTGTGAAACATTTCATGGCAATTTTATTTACTCTCATAGTTTTTACCGGAAATTTCTGAGAGGAAGTTACCGAAGAAATATTTTTCAAATTTCGTTTAGTTGGAGATGGCTGAATTGAAGTTTGAACCGAGGCCTGACATGCAATAAGCCAACAGACTACCTACTAGACCACGGCGACTTCATCTTAAATTCATAGATGAATTCAAAGTTATTTGAACGACATTGAGTCTCTTTTGAGATGAAAGATTTCTGCAAGGCTGAATGAATTCCTGGAATAATTGTTAATAACTTTTGACCTGCAGCCTAATACCACGAGGGACTCTGGTCTGTTAAACTGTACTAAGCACAGGGTCTTAGTTACTCCGCTCGCAATAATTAGATATGATTTGCAATTGTATTGTAATTAATGAAAAAATAAAAATAAATAAAAAAATTAATAAAAATTTTATAAAAAAAAGCCAATGACATACCGAATACGAGGCAATAATTCTAAGAACACAGTTATATGAGACGGTTTTCTTGTTTTATTTAATAATGCATTGTTTTTCCTTTTTTTAATACTATTAACTTTTGCTTCACCTAATTTTGACGCTCATAATATGTACGAGCAGAGAAATAGCACACCTATGTTATGCGTCATATCACATCAAACAATTTTATAAAAATAGTTTGTATTTCTATTCCATCCTTTTGTCCTACTTTACTTTTCCAAAAATTCTTTGGAAAACTCCTTTTTGACTTTTGCAATTTCTTTGATTTTGTCATATTTTGTGCAAAATAAAGTTTTTTTTGGGTTGGCCAATGAAAAAACGCAGTGTTTTTTTTCTATTACAAGTAAAAATAGATTATGCAAATTTTGTTGGTTAATTTTAGTGTAATTCAACAAAAATGTTTTACTTTGGAAATTAAAATGGTACAAAACAAACAAAAACAGCGAAAATAAGTAGTTGTACTCGAAAAATTATATACAATGTCATCATATGTATTACATACATACATTATTAGCCATGACAACGCTTCAGTCAGGATTACGGCCTAGCTTCTCACGCTACTCATGTTGTGGGTGGTAATTTTATACAGATTTTTGAGAAACTTTTCATGGCAATTTTATTTACTCAAGAGTTTTTGCCAGAAATCTGCTAAGAGGAAATTGCCGAAGAAATATTTTTTCATATTTCGATTTGATATCTGACCTGGGGTTTGAACCGTGGCTTACGTCTAATAAGCCAACACACTACCTACTAGACTACGGCGACTTCATATGTATTACATCAGATGTAAATATGCTTAATATGAAGAAAGACCAGAACCACGATAGATAATAAGGCAAGCGTTAGAAAAAATAAGCTTTTCTTCGACAAGAATAATAACGGAAATAAATAAATAATTTGGATTAAATATGTTCAGTATACTTGTTGTACGAAGACGCCGCAGTAAAAATCATATCCATGATTGTCTCAACAGAAAAATGTCGAAAAATAATATTAAAACCCGTTTATCTTTTGCAGAAAGCAAAAAAAAAACCTGAAAAAAAAACATTTTTCGCCGACGAAACAAAAATTAACTTGATTAGTCCTTAAAGAAAACGTATGTTCATCGGGAGATTATAGAAAGAATACATGGAAATATTGATAATTTTTCTTATTTTAATATGCAATTGGAGTTCATGCCTCTGAACGAAACATATGCAGCAGAAATAGTGAAAAATTAGCTCTGCAAAGAACAAATTGCAATATTGATTGGTAAACAGAAAATTCCGACCTTATTCCCATAGAAAATTTATGGAGCGATGTTAAGATGAAAGTTGAAGAAATTCTGAAAAATGTAGAGGAAGATTTACCTCGCAGGTGTGAAGAGCATTCTTATCAAACAGAGGTTATTTACCAAATACAAATTGGGAGTAATTTTGTCATATAGTTGAGATAATTTTGTTAATTTTGTTGTTGGAGATCAAAAGAAGTGTGCTATTTCGCCGTCCCATTCAAATTGAGGCAAGCTAAAGTTTTTATGAACTGCTTTTCTTTTTTTTAATATGTATTGAAATATTTTATATTGCCATTAATAAGTGCACTATTTCTTTGTCCATAGCTGTAAATAATGTCATATTTACATTGATAGAAATTCAGGGAGAACCCATTTCTTAGAAATCTTTGCAACATGAGTTAAATTATTCAAACACTTAACAGTATATTCAGTTTCTAAATAGTTTAGACATGTTCTAACATGAACTATCATTATAACGGATTGGGAAAGCACTTAAAAGATAAAAATCCTCTTAAAAACACAAAAAGAAGATTACAAAAGAAATAAAATATAAATAAATACTGTTTCAAACATGGTTTCAAATCCAAACAGACAGTAAAATAGAATACAAAAAATTAAAAATATAAAATTTACGAAGTTTCAAACACCAATTTTGAACATACCCAGTATACCTAGATGTAGAACTTGAAATTATAAGACTCTTGAAGTGGTGGTGGTTAGTGGTCTTTATTGATTTATTGTATGGTGTTCACCATAAATTCATTTACAAAATGTATATAATTCCCAAAATTAATACAATAGAATTAATTAATACCTACATCACAATTTCAAAATAATTTATAAAGTTTATCGAAGCAAAAAAATATACATTAATCGTCGAGGTAAATTAAAGAATATTTAATTTATTAAGAATCCAGGACACAATGTAATCCAAATAAACAAAATAAAATAGTGGACTGAGTATTGTACAATGAGGTTTATTGGTCTCCTTATAATACGAAAAATGAATTAATTGTTGGTAGATTCATTCTTAACGAGACAAAGCTTGGCTTGTTGCTTGGATTTAATTTTCTTACTATTGTGTTAGGTCGCAAAATCTTGTAGGTGACATTTAGAAAGTAACAAATTATGCTGTAACTCTTCTAAATTTCATAGTCTATTATGTGGTACTAATATACTCCACTTTGATGCATATTCCTGCAGTATAATGACCTTAAATACACAGCAAAGTGCACTAGGAAATGGGGATAACAATATATGTATGCTGAGAAGATGTGCAATTACTTATCAGCAGTTTTCTCATTTTACTTACTTGGTGATCAAATCTCTAAATGTCATATTTGTATCCTTGTTAATATTCACATGACTGTATGTTTGCTAATAGCAAATATATCATTGACACACTTGTAATCGACGACTGTATGACGCGTTAAAACAAGACATGAAACGCGACAACAATGCGAGTTAAATGAATTGTACACATTTATAAATTTGAATTTGCCAAAATTATATTGAGAACAAGGGCACATACATATGATATTATTCTGGAAGCTGTTCGAAATAAAAGCGGAGGAATTTGACGTCCTAGAAAGCACCGGGAAAATTTTTGTAAATCCCTGCAACTATAAGATCACAGAGAAATATTGAATTAGCATTTGTATCGTCTGAAATTGTTGTCTCTCGTAACGTTTACAAAAATTCAGGGATTGGAAAAGTTTTGCAAAAAAAAATATGAATTTCAATTTATCAGGAAAGCAATAGATACATTGGATAGAGTCTTGCGAAATATATGCAATAGTCAATCTATATTGCCTGTGAAAGATTCAACATGAGCCGACGAAATAAAAACATGTTTAAAAACACTTCACTTGTGGATGCACGGATACTCACTTTGACTACAAATGCTCGAGGTCAATAAAACATGATCCATCGGTTAATTCATTTCTTTACAACGACTGGATAAAGGGAAAAGACAAATGTATTTATCAGTGTATTTGAATGGTCCTAATGGTCGTCATTGGCAGTGTGTGGAACTTACTTAGAATATAAATACTTCTTCCACGGTTAATTATAGCGCATCCAAGCCAATATTTCCCTTTATTTACAGTGCAACTCAAGGCTGAAGTTAAAATATGAAAAACAGTAGAATAAATAGAAGCAAAGAAAGAAGAAAAAACTTTGTAATTTTCATTTGTGATTTTCATTTCATATTTTGTCTACTCGTTTACATCAATCTAGAGTGATAAGTATTTTCGACAATATTTTGCCACGTTATCCCGGCATGGTAAAATTTTTTTGAAATGTACCCTTTGTCAAACAGGTCAAAACTTTAAGGCACCATTCCAAGGCAAAAAAGAATATAGTATATTCGAAATTTCTCAAAAAGAAAATAATTATTAACTGCAGGATTTTTGCTGGAGTTTTGGAAACTAAAAACTAGATGAATAACTATCGGAATATCAGAGACAAACATTTGATGATATTTATTAAAATTTATGTTATAACACAATATTCGTTAATTTGTAGGGTTAAATACTTTAATTTTCTATAGAATTCATTAGATTTTCCAGATGGACGTTTATTTATGCAGCTGAATATTATTACTTTGGTTCAAAGCCAATATGTTAATAACGTGTGTCTAAAAGTAAAATATTCGAATTTTATTTTTTCAACTTAGAAAGTGTTCTGGAAAATATCGGTATGCTAGAAGTTTGCCCTTTAGGTGTTGCAAACATGTGCAAAATGATTAGTACATTTACTACAAATATATAAGTAATTATAAACCAGGACCATTGACGTATTCTCATTTTCCCCATTTTTTCTTGCTTCAAAATAAAAAAATAATCTCTAATAATTGATAAGAATTTATAATAGTTGGTTACATTTTGACTTTATAAAAATGAAATAATAAACCCAATTTCAGCTTTTATTTCTTAATAAAGTCCAAAAGAATTTGACTTTAATGCATGTGAAAAGTCCTTCAAATTTAAGAAGGATACGAGTTTAGCAGCTGCATATTTTAATTGTTTTTCTTTTGAAAACATTTAGTTATCTTGTAGAGTTTATTGCATGTTATGGAATTTTCAATGAAATCAACAATCAGTAAATTAATGGATAACGTACAAAATAAACCCTTATTCAAAACCATATTTTGTAAGCGTCGTTCTCCTTTGGTATAGTTTTTTGATGTGTATGGGCAATAGTGCCAAAGAAATAAAAAAAAATCAATTAACCGTTACTGCGCTGCTAACTTTACATACGCCCGCCGCCCTTTTACACATAAGCAACACGCATTCATGTACATTTTTCAGCTTTTATTCATTTATATTCTTTTTTTATAACACTCTGCTCTAAAAAAACCAACAAAAATATTAAAGCATATCTGTTTCTGCGCTTCACTGCTGCACCAAGTACAAAATAGCAGCGACGGCAGCTGTTCTGTCGCCGTTAGCTTTATCAGTTTTTTCGGTTCTTTGATTCATCATCGTTTTCACAAAAATGTTCTTTTCTCATTATTAAATTTTTTCTCTCGTTCGCAAATTATTTATGTTTCTTAACTTACGACAATTTTCTTTTATCCATTCCACTCATTTTGTTACAATTTTTGTAAACGTTCTATCTCTTGCACTTGCTTATTCTCTTTGATTATTTAATTAATTTTTTCCAATAAAATTTCTTTTACAAAAACCCTTCGTTTTAAATTCCTTCGGCTTCTTTACACAATTCGCGAAATAATACTACCACAACTGAAGGTGAATCTTTCGTTCTGCTTGCTTTTCACATATTTTCTTTTCTCTATTGTCTTTGCTCACCTGGCATATGAAGGGTTGTATTTCTGACAATCAACTTTAATTAATAATCTGGCATCTTGATTCACAGTTTTCTTTTTCGCTAATGTCTTTGCCAGTGTTGAAAAATTCAGTACTTTTGTATTTTTTATAATACTTTTTCATTTCAAAAAGATTTCAGTACATTTTTCATCAAAAATTAAAAAAAATATATGTTAATAAATATTCGCACATTCTTTTTCAGTTTCCAGGTTTATTAAGTAAAAATTACACCCCGTTTGTGTTAGTTGTGAGTGTAGTGTAAATTCGGTCGCCAAACCCAACCAAAAAAACTCGCCATTCGTTTGAAAGCAAAAAATTGTCCCGCTGCTGGTATGGATAGAAAAAGAAAAAAAATTGTTTTAATTTTTTTTATTAATTTTTCTTTTGAAGTATAATTCACCAGTTGTGGTGAGCTTTTTCACAAAATGTGAATTTTATCCGGTGTGGTGAATAAAATCGAAATTCACCAAAATCCCGTTATTCGAAATTGATACTGTGTTACCATAAATCCTTGTACTGTATATTGTGATTTAGACGGTGCGTGTCTAGAATTAGTAATTTTCACATCTGTTAGTGGAGGCATTCACCGATATGTCTGGTTACTGCATTCATTCTATTTAAAATTCTAAAAAATTAAAATTTCAAAAAATAATTAAGTTTTAATTTCTATTTTGCAAATGAATTTTTGAATAATAATTTATTTCTTTCTTTTATGTTCTATTCCCAAAATGCTTTTTTGCAAATTGGAAATATTTTGTCGAAATATTTATAAATTTTTATGCTTTTTTGTTTGAATCGGATCTAAAAATCAGATCAGGAAAAATTATTATTATTATTTTTTTCTTTTTCAAAAAAGCTGGTTACAGACAGATTCCTGATTTTATGATTTGTGCTTTTCAACATAAATGGGTTAGGCAGGCTAATGGTAAAAGTCTTAAGCCCCAGTTAGCTATCATTTGATGCAATAAGGTACTCTTTCAGTTATAGTTCTGTACTATTTCAAAATTTAAATTTTGCATCACTGGCCTTTGCTCACCTGGCATATGAAAGGTTGTATTTCTGACAATCAATTTTAATTAATAATCTGGCATCTTGTTTCACAGCTTTCTTTTTCTCTATTGCCTTTGCCAGTGTTATCATTTTTGGTTATTTTCAATTAATATTGGTTATATATTTTTTAGTTTTAGTTATTTTCTTCAAAAAATTTAATGTCATTATTATAAATCAAACATAATTTAAATTAGAAAAAAACTTGTGAATTTAAATTTGTGTAGTTTTTTCCTATTTTCGTGGATTACTTTGCAGAAGTTGGTTCCTTACAAAATTTTTCCTTCCTGGCAACGCTGATGGTGGGTTGTTGGAAAAATGTTTTGTTCTTCAAAAATCCACCGTATGTAATTCGCACATTTTTTTCGTGCCCGGTTTGAATAAATAAAAAGTAAGCCCCCTTGCACCCTCTATTATTGTTGATTTATATCTACCACTCTGGCACCCCCAAGATGAGATTCCCTTTTAAATGAACAGTTTGAGGGCCACTGATGTCACAGCTGACTTTTGTTTACGCGTAAAAAATGCAGAAGCAGTAAAAAAGTAGCAAAATTTATATTTTTTAGAAAATTTGCACAAATTAAATAATTTTGAAAAAAAATTATAATTAAATATGTGTATAAATCCGCCACAGATACAACATGCAATGCCTTCAACAAAATTAGGCAAAGAAGGACGTTTAAGTGTTATTTGCTATTTGGGAACAATTGCACTGGTATTAACACCCTCAGTGCCGCAAATTTATTTTGGAATTGTACCAAAAGTATGGGGAGCTCAACTATGGGGACCAGTATTATATTTCGCATTAATCAGTATGATAATACGTTTCGTATTAAGGAATACAGAATATCAGGTGAACATTTATACAGTAAGCTAAAGTAAATATGTATGTATGTTTTTACAATTTGTTTAATATTTACAGATTGCCATACGAGCTTCCTTTCTGGGTTTTGTGGAAGCTATTAGCATACTTTTAGTGTGTTTTGCACCTTTAGTCTGGAAACAGTTTGGTGTCTATGGCTTTTTTATGGCATTTTTTCATTATTCGGAATTTTTAGCTATTGCTTGGTGTAATCCAAAAAGTTTGACTGTTGACTCATTCATATTGAATCATTCCTGGGCATATGGCTTGGCAGCTGCAGCCAGTTGGCTGGAATTCATATTGGAAGTATATTTTTTACCAAATTTCAAAGATTTCTATTATATTTGGCTTGTGGGCGTTGTCCTGTGCATATTTGGTGAAATTGTGCGCAAGACGGCCATGATCACCGCCAGTAATAGTTTTACACATTTGGTGAGTCATAATTTAAATCAAATGGAGGAGAAATTGAGCAAAATTTAAACTTATTTATTTTAGGTGCAATATGAGAAAGCTGATGATCATAAACTAATTACACATGGCATCTATGCTTATTCGCGACACCCGTCATATGTGGGCTGGTTTTGGTGGTCTATTGGTACACAGTTTATATTGATGAATCCAATTTGTATACTGGCCTATACAGCGGCCAGTTGGAAATTCTTTCATGATCGCATTTATTGCGAAGAATTTACGCTCTTAAACTTCTTTCGTAATGATTATAAAGTCTATCAGCAAAATGTGCCCACTGGCTTGCCATTTATTAAGGGTTTCATTTTAGAATAAAAGTTCCATTTAAAACTTTCATATTTCCTTTATAGTAATTTTACAAAATGAAGTCTGTTATGTAACATTGATAATATGTATATTTATTTATTATATTATAATTCTTATTAAAATTAGTTAAATAATATTGCACTTTAACAAAATATTGTTATAGTATTAACAATAATTCCCTTAATACATGGTAATTATTTATAATGATATACTTATAAACAAATACATACATACATATGACTAATGTGACAATGCCAACTAAATAAGTTAACATTTTAATTAATATGATATAAGGATTGTGAATTATAAGTCTATGATTAAAATACATCTGAATTCTATAATTAAAAATAAATGCAATAAAGCATAATCCAGAAAACAAATTGTATTATTTCTCCCCCAATTTGTTTATTTATCCCCAATTTGTAATTTATTTTCATTTCATTATTACTTATGGTGTATATGAATATTATAATATTTGTATTTCACGTCAGCACATGGTATTGAGGTCACGTTGAGTATGATCAAATGAAAAAGTTTTGAAGCTGTAAATAATCTTCTATCTGACTGAGTACTTTCTATATTCGTTTTTTCTTTAATATTTTAGTTATTGGTTAGGTCTAGTGAATAATTTATTGAAATCAGTAAGTAAATTAAAATTTTGGAGGTATAGATAGAGAATGATAGAACTACGAAATGTTCTTATATGAAATGTTCTGCAAGCGTTTCGTAGTTTATGTGTTCTGTTTACATAAGTTTTTAATATCAAGCTACTGGCGAGACGTTATTTTGCCTTAATGAGCTGAAAATTTAGATGCTAAAATTCTTAAGCACAAATAAGTTATTTTCTTTTTTCTTTCATTCATGATTATATGTCAACGTTAGAAAATGGAAAAAATCAAACAGTACTGAAGGATGTCGATCATGTGAATTTTGGAATGTTTCTAGTTTTGCAATATGCTTTTAGACATACAATGTAGATGCCGAGTACACAGCATCTCCAATGACAAATCCTTAAAAATGTTTTTAAGTTTTTCAATTCTTTTTGTTTCAATGATATTCGGCGTATGAAATCTCTTTTGGTAAATCTGTTAAAAAGAAATGCATTAAAGGCTTAGTTCTCACTCAATAGATTTCAAGAAAATATTTCCTAAACAAATTACATTCTTTTAACCTAATACGATCTTTTATACAGATGGATCCTTTAAAAACACTAAATTATGTCCTAATGTCCTAGTTAGACAGCTATTAAGCAAAAAATTTGAAACTATCAAGCAGTTATGACTGCTGATATACATAAAAACAGCAATAGATATTTGTACAGATAGTCTAAACGCAACTTAGGGCTAGTAAAAAAAACCATAATAATGTTTATGATTCTGAAACATCCAATTTCAGAGTTTGATTTCTTTTTACTTACCCAAACGTTTTCATACGATGTTAAATGATATTTAATAAAGTTACTACATATTTAAATAACCACATTTATTTACAGAATATATTAATATTTATATGTATTACAGTTAAAAATATTAATATATAATATATATGTATGTGTGTATACATTTTAAACAGATTACATTTGCCATATACATACATATCAATAATGTTCGAATATTATACATTTTAGTAGATTTTAGTAAGTGATATTATGTTCGTAACAATTTTCTTCTTTTTACCTCTCATTTTCCCACGTGACACGTTTTAAATAATTATTTTTATCCTGTGATTTATTGTTTTTTATTTATTTTTTTTTTATAAAACAAAAAAGTCTAAACAACAAGGTGGGTAATAAAATTAATTTGACTACAATTGGTGTGTTGTATGGTACATTTAATAACTTATAATTTGATTTATTTATTTAGAAGAAAATAACTCCCATAATATTTTTTTAAACTATAAAACTTTTCTATTTTTTCTTAGTTTTTTTTTTTTAATTTTAAAATATTTTATTTGTAATTACAAAAAATTTTATGAATGCAATACCAAACATGGTATATCGAATGGAAACAGTTTTAATAATTGACAAAATATGTATAATATAATTTAACATTTGCTAACTGACAATGGAACGCGATTTTATTTTCGAAGTATTTTTCAAACATTTTTAATGAAAAATGTTTACAGTTTTTTTGCCATACCATTGTTCTTAAAATGAAGTATTTTTCAAACATTTTTAATGAAAAATTTTTACAGTTTTTTTTTAAGAGCAATATTCCACATTGGAAAAATTTTGTTCAGAATTGCAACTTACATTCGTTTTATGACATCAGAAAATTTAGAGATTCATTTTATTTTCTTAGTACAATTAAGGTGTTTAAGGCAGCACATGCATTCAAAAATTATACACTGTTCTAAGGGTATTATTATCATTATTTTTTTGCTACTTCGTACTTGTACAATAAAAAAAGTTATAGAATACCACTTGCATGAATGAGAAAAAAATCTTATGACAGTTTTTTGTGCCTTTATACAATTGGTAAAATTCCAATTGAAGTGTCATAGTTTTGAAGAAATGACGTACGTAAACTCTTATCTTATCATACTAACCCAATAATTGCACGTCTTATTAAGAATCTCTTTTCTTTAACACAATAAAAATTACGTCTTACAAAACCAAACAAAACATGAGTGTAGATTTTTATAAACGGATATATAAATCGTCATAATTTAGACGTAAATATGTATGTATTTTACCATTTATTATTAACTTATAATCGAGTTGTTCTTTTAAATGCATTTCTAATGGTAAAATTAAACAAACGTTTACGGAACGTAAGGAAACGCATGTCCGTTTTTAGAAAATGAAAAGCATTGTAAGCAATTACGGAATTGTAATGTAATTTCGATAATTGCTTTACTTTACGTTCTGTGAACGTTTGGCTAATTCTACCTTGAATTATATAGAGAATAGGATAATCGCCTCCATTTGGTTTTTTGCTGCAAATACAGGTACATACTGCAAATACTAATATATGTATGTATTATAATTGTTTGTTCCTATTGTACGAAACATTTATTCAAACCAAATGTGTCTTTTATAAAATATTTTTTTTTACAAAAACCGCTCATTAATATATTGCTTCTGTTAAAAATATCTTACGCAAAATATCAAAAAAAATTGTTTGTAAATAAAAAGTGTAATTAAAACTCAAAATTTTCAAATAGTGTGTATATATGTAAATATAAAATTTATTTAATAAACTTTTGATTTTTTTTTAGTAAATATGTACGTATGAATTTGCTTAATAAAAACATTATTTTATAATATGATGTGTGATTTGTTAAAATAAAATTAAAAAGATGAAATAAAATAAAAAAAATAATAAATATAAAAAATAACATTTTTTGTTTGTTTTGTAATTGTAAACGAAATGCAATTTTCTCTTACACTTAATCACTATACTAATATAATTGTAATGTTCATTTATATTTAATAGGCATGAATACGAAATATTAAACTGCAAAACATAATAGAATATTTAATTAGAATAAGAATTAATTAATTAATTATTAAATGCAGCTAAATAATTGTGTGCTAATTTTGCTAAAATAAAATATTGCTTTTGATTTTGAAAAGTGTTTGGACAAAATGTTCCATAATTTACGTATACAAAATTAAAATAAAACTTAAAATATTATTAACAAAGTTTTTTTTTCAAAACAGAAACAATTACAATTAAAATTTTGAAAGTTATTAAAATAATTTTAAAATCCGCTTTAAAATATTTCTTACAAATTTATGTGTGCTTTTTTTAGATGCCTATTGTTTAAGAAAATATTAAATATTGTACATACATTTTAACGTAAGGACATTTTGCTGAATTGCTGCTCAATAGAATTATTTTTTCATGTTTATTTCTCTATTGTATAAATACTTTATTTATATACACAATAATAGATCAATAATATTATGATCATTGTTTTTTTTTTCTTTATTTATTTGCATATGTCCTTTGTTTAATTTATTATGTTGAAGAAGATATTTAACATTCTGATTTATAACAGCTTGTAATATATTTTTAAAGAGAGCTTTAGTTTTTTGTTTTTTGTTTTTTTTCATAAAATTCGTATTGGCAAGGAATAAAAATAAAAAATATTTATAAAACTGTTAAAATCTTTATATTAAAATTAGAACAATAAACAATATTACATATTTATTATGATTACTATCTTTGTTTAAATATTTTTTTCTTGTTGCAGTTTAAGTAAAATACTATATATTCTGTGTATAACATTATTTCAGTCTTTTAGATTGAAAAAAATAAATTAGAAAAAAACAAAACGGTTCTTAAGTATTTACATACATACAAACATACATGTGTATTATGTTCCTGTTTCTTTTAAACGGATATTTTGTTTTGTTTAGTTTATGGATGCATGTCAAAGCACACATAATTTAAGTTGTTATTAACATTCAAACTTCAAAAATACTTTCTCAAAATAATATACAATATTGCACACACACACATTTACAAAATATTATACAAAATGCTGTTCTGTTGTTTTTCTTTTTCTCTTCACTTAGCAAAGAAATATGTTTCAATCGTTAAATGAAAATCGTATTGATTGTGATAATTTAATTGCAACTATGAAAATTGTTTGAAACTAAAATATGAAATATTTTGTTAATGTTCTATTTAAATGAGATGATAATTTAAAGCGGCATTTCATCTTATTTTATTTCTATTATAATGAAACTATTTTCTTTTGCCTGGTTGATGATATGCATGCAAGGCATATCAATTTATAAAATCATATTAAAACTTTCGGATTAAGTGCCTACTGTTGAGAGACTCGTACAAAATAATAGGCAGGCAATGATTTAAACATTGCCATTGCTTTGATTTCTGTTGGATTTGCCAGCCAATATCTCTTGGATTTCATTCAGACTTTTGCCTTTTGTTTCCGGCACGAAAACAAATACGAATAGGACACCCACCAATGTTATGCCAGAAAATAGCCAAAATGTTTCACCACTACCCATGGCTGTTCGAAGATTTGCAAAAGTCTTGGTAACAATAAAAGCCAACAGCCAATTTGAAGTACCCGCAATAGAACCAGCAACACCTTTGATATCGGAGGAAAATAATTCACCCATCATCAGCCATGGCACGGGACCGAAACCAATCGAAAACATAATAATGAAGATACACAAACTGCAAACGGGCAACCAGCCGAGATTGCCTACATACACGCCATCGTCCTTCAGATAGAAATAGACTCCCATGGCAATGGTAGAAGCAGCCATTACGATGGCAGACACCAAAAGCAAAAGACGACGACCTAATTTATCGACAACCATAACGGACACAAATGTGGCAATGAACTGCATAATACCAACAATAATGGTAGCGAGATTTGGATCAATACCGGTTTGAGCATCCTACAAAAGTAAAAAAGAATTATTAAGTTTTTATTAAATAAAATTAACGTTCTAATTAGAACTAATATTTCGAATACATATTTAAAGACCAGTATACGAAAATAATCAATTAAATCAATTGAAAATATTTAACAAAAGCTTTTAAAGTACGTTGCAGTAAACATATTTTGAAATACTTTTTGCAATATAGTACGTATATGGTACGCCATTACACATATTATAATCCATATGTACGTACATATGTATAATTTATAATAACTGGAACCATATATCTATAGATATAAATATGAATTTCCTGTTTGTAAAGCGATATATTTTTAATAACTAACCTCGAAAATAGTGGTTGTATAGAAGATAACGGCATTGATGCCGCACAATTGCTGGAAGAACATGAGACCCAAACTGATGGACAAAGCTTTAATGGTAATGGGACGCATTAGGGCACTGCCAATCGAAACGGGATTCTCTTTGATTTTACGTTCAGTTTCTTTTAATTCTTCGATTTCCATTCTATAATCGTATTCTTTACCGCGTAACCATTGTATGGATTTAATAGCGCTTTCATTTTTATCTTTTGTTACCTTAAATATTAAAAAAGAAAATATAAATTAATCATTAATCATTTTGAATTGTATTGAAAGCTTTTCGTGTACACTTACCAAATAGGTAGGAGATTCAGGCATAAATACGAATACGGCTCCAAATACTAGCGGCAAAATACCACAAACAATACTCATCCAGAATACATCTAAGCCGGCACCAATGGCGTAAACAAACAGAATACCCGCCGTTATCATCAGTTGGAAGAAACTGCCTAGTGTGCCACGTATGTCCTTGTGGGCGATTTCACCTGTGTACATCGGTGCTGTCACACAGAACGCACCACCCGATACACCCAATATGAAACGGGCCGTATACATCATTTCAATATTCTGGGCCCAAATCAACAAACACCAACCCAATGTGAAGGGTAAAACCAATAATAACATGGTTAGTTTACGTCCAACAAGATTGATAAGGAAACCAATTGGAATGCACACAAACGCAGCACCCAATGTCATGGACGAACTTATCCAAGAGAACTCATTTTCATCGACTTTGAAATTGTAGCCATCTTCGAGTTTTGATTGTGCTGGTGATGTCCAACCCAACACAGTACCAGCTGCAAAAGCTCCGCCAGCGGCCGCTAAAGCAGCTACATATTGGGGTAAAGTTCTTGAATTCGATTCAGTCGTATGAACCATATTATCGAGGAGGTTGTCGTTATCCTGCAAATAAATAAAATTAAAGAAAAATAAATATACGATCAGTAATGGGTTTTTTTATTTCTTTATTACTTGACTAACAAAGTTATGTTCTTTAAGTTGTCGTTAATAGTCGAAGACTAATTGAAATCAATAAAATAGAAATTAATTTTTCATAAAATTCATTGATTTTTTGGTATTGTTTTTCTGCGAAAAAAAAAATAATTGTTACTAAAAACAGGAGCGTAGTCACAAGTATAAAATTGTTCACATTTAATGTTTACAATATATAGGCAAATGCATTGGAATGGGTTGGCTATGCCTCTGTTATTAGTGTACGTATATACCATGTTGTTTATTTACAAAAGGATTTCCTTACAATTACTTTTAATGCAGTTATTAAATTTATGATCCACCAAGATAAGTATTTGCTGTCTTTTAACTTTGACAATGTCATTTAGATTTTAAACAAAAATATGTAATAACTTTTTTTATACCCTACAGTGAGAAATTATTGTATTAACCCATTTCATCAAGTGTTTGCTTTTAAGTTAATAAAAAATTAAAAAGAATTAATTTTGGAAATTGTTAAATTCTTAATGCAAATTTGCAAACAAAGACTACGTTATTATAAAATAAATAAATAAATTGAATTTAAATTAGACAGAAATGTTTAACACAATATCATGATTCAGGAAGGTTAAAAAAATTAAAAAAAGTAAAATTATTATAATGCCAATACGCTTTAATCGATTGAAGAGACTTAGTGTATGGGTTTGGGAAAAAAAATATTGCAATTGTGAAAAACATTTGCTATTTAATGGCTTATTAATAACAATCATACAAATGATATACAATTTAGTTAAGCCTAGTAAATAAAATAAATATTTTGAAAGAAATAAAATTTACAATTGATGTAAACATCAATGAAAATACCGCTATACCAGAGCAAGAATACAAACAATTTGAATGTGTTCAACATTTAGCCCAGATATGCCCATTGCTTGATCATGATCATTTTAAAAATATTTTTATATTATTTTGGAAGCAAATGAGAAATAAAAACGGTGCATTTATAGGTTTTTAAAGGTTTACTGAAGAAAAGTGGTTTTTTAAGGACATTGGACACATGACTTATTGGGTGTGATAGGACACAAAACATTTTACATGTAATCCTATGTCACATTTTCGGCATCTAGTTAAGGTTTTAGGAAATCAAAATAAAATTTAGAATTTAGTACAGACAGTAGTTTAATGTAGTATAAATGTGTAAATTGTTAAAAGGTTCAATATCTGTTCAAAGTTAGAAAAACAAAAAAAAAACATCTATTATAGCTCTATTTTGATTGTCACTGTTATTGTGGTTTCGTTTACAAACGTCAGTGACTGGTAAAAAGCTGGTAAAGCTTTTAAGTTTGTTTATTCTTCCGCTGTTATTGTGGTTACTGCAGTTATTGTTATTGTATTATAATAACAGTTAACAGCAATAATGAAAAATAATGATGGTCAAGGTGGCGTAAACCAGTAAAAATAAAGCTTTTTTATTTCTATATTTTTATTATTATCTTTCTACAAATATAACAGTAAAAATTAAAAATTAGGACTTCCCGTTTGTTATAAAAAATATTTCAAACTTTTACAGTTTTTATTTTATTTATTATATTTATTTTAATTTTTTGGTTTAAAATTAAAAAAACCAAAAATTAAAATTCAATACAGAAATGCTAAAATAAAATCAGTAATCGTGTGCGTTTATTGACAATGGAAAAGTTGATACGTACAAATTATAGGCATATGCGTGTGCACTCATACATGTACATGCAATGTATGGTGGCTTGTAGGCCCCCTAAAAATATTAAGCTATTATACGAATATGTAAACGTCTGCATATTGTGAAACACACACACATGCAAATAGGCTGTATTAAAAAAGAAAACATAAACAAAATATAGGTATTAACAATATAAAGAATAATAAATCTTTATGAATGGAATCTCTTTCTGTATAAATAAAAGCAAAAGTTGTGTAAAGTGTAAAGAAATACATATTGAATGTGATATGCCCTTTTTGCCCTCTGTTAAAATGAAAAGTAAATACTTTGCAATCTATTTGAATGTATGTATACGATGTATAAGCAACAAATAAAACTTGACTACATATTTAAGAATTACTAATCGTATGGTAATTAGCCATAGACAAATGACGCTTTTTGTGATACGATACTCGTCTACTTCTAACTTAATTTACATTTAAGTTCGTAAATACCGTTTGTTACTTTTGTGTGTATGTGTGTATGTGGTGTGTGGAAATATTTTCTGATATATTTACAAACTTAGTACATACACAGGTATTGGAGAGACACACCTCCCTTTAAAAGTGAGCCATAAATTATTTAAATATTCATATTAAAGGGTTGCCAACTGCTTAAGTTTAAAAAATATTAGATTGCAATAATTAAATGTTTTAAGAGTATAAAATTAGCAGTACAGTCTTTGATATTATGTATGAAAAATATTGTTATTTTAGCTACATTACTATAATAAATATAAACCATTGGCAACACTAGTCTGTTATGGCCTATTTTGGTTATCATTTATCCTTCATTATTATTATATTATATTATATTGCCAATCGTGTTGAAATTAAATACAAAGGTTATGGCGATTACTTTTGATGCATTTGAACTTTAATAAACTTTTCGTGTCGTGAGTTTTATAGAAGGACACCAACAATACTACCATTTTATTGTGACACTTGAGGTCACATTGCAATGCCCTTGTCGTTTTATCTTTATTTACTTTCTATTTTGTTTTGTCTTTTATTTATTTAAAAAATCGCCTACACTTCTTTAAGGCTTTGTTTACTGTTGACGTTGCCGTTTTCATCCAGTAAAACGAGGATGTTTGCTGTATCTATGAATGTGGGTACTGGTCTGTTTGCTTTTCTTAACGAGTTCTACAGGTTGACTACGCCTAAAATTTGTTTGTAGGATGTACATACATATGTACGTATGTATGTATGTTTATTGCATGTTCTTTTTCTCCTTTTAAATATTTATTTATACGCAAATATGCACACATGAATACCATGTATAAGAGAGTATTCATTTACACAAAATACGAGATTAGAAATTTTTTCTTTGATTTCCCACATTCTATTGAAGATGTAATCAAGGTAATACGCCTTAATTCTACGTACTTTTTTCATTACACATGCATACTAACACATACATATGAAAGAATATGAAATGAAAAGCTTCATGAAATTTAATAGCCAACAGCATGTAATATCGAGATTTGTATATGTTCACACTCTTTTTACATGTTAAAAATGTTCTCTCAGGAAGTGCCAATAAATCAGACACACATCTGCTTCTAATTTTCTCATGGTTAAACTAGTTTTTCAGAAGAAGATTTTTTATGGTATTCCTTCAGGTTCAGCTTTAAAACATTTCTAGTCATAATTGTTTATAATAGTTGTTGTTCTTGTGTTTAGTTAATGATTATTATTGTTATCATTGAATTTAATTACAGGATGTGGTTTATTTATACATATGTTTCCCTTTAATCACGCACTGGTAAGTATTGCACGCAACAATATACTATGTATGGACGTTTACATTGACATTAAAAGTGTCAAATGCTAGTGTCAAGTATTAATGTTAAGAAATGCTTATAGGAATAACGCATAACAAGAAATATTAAGATAAGTTCATTATATGAACCCTTTAATGGTTTTCAAAACTACATACATAAATACAAAATAAGTTTTAAATTAAATTTTAATTTGCATTAGAATTTAAAAACAAGCCACAGCAGCAATCTGGTCACAACAAAATCTTTGTTTTCCCATCATCTCGCTTTAATCACCTGATGTGTCATAATATAATATGACAGGTTTTTATAGGAAAAATTTCTCTCAGAGGCAAATGTTGAAATATAATTCTAAATATGTCAATTTAATTTATTTTTTTATAAATTTATTCAATTAGAAATATGTAAATAATATTTGATATTTAAATTGATGGCATATGACAATTAATACTTCACGTAAAACCTGTACTATATGGAATAGGAATGCAAATAAGATTGGATAGTACGCGTGTATATAAAAAAACTAATTCACACGGAAGATTTTGTGGAAAATTTTACTATTGAATGTACATACATATGTATTAAAAAAAAACATATATATTTTTAAATTTTCGAATACATATGTACATCTGTATATTGTTGGTCTCATGTAGAAAGGCCCTAACTCGCGTATTTGAAACTTTACAGGAGAAGGTAAAAACACATTTAAACCTGTAAAATGCATTGGAGTCACAAAAAAATCAATTTCGAAAAAAGTGTGAGTTAGGGCATTTCTACATGAGACCAACGATATGAAAGATTATAAAATATTAACATTGAAATGTATGTTAACAAGCTTCGCTAGGAAGAACATTTTAATTGTTAAAATCTTTAAGTTTAATTTAATTTAATTGTGATGTACTTAGAAAGAGTACTTAAAAAAAGTAAACAATAAAATAAGTAAACAGTGCATTATTTTATTTGCACTATTCATTAGACTTTTCAAATATTTGTTTTTCTTTTTATGTAAAAATTTTTTTTGTTTACTTCAAGAAAAAATCATTTTTTTTTTGTAAATTGAATTGTTTTTAAGGATATGTTTCCATTATACAATATTATTTCAATAAATGCTTATTTCAATAAATACTTTTAAAAGATTATCTTTGTTTATTAATAATTTTCACATACATAAATTGGTAAAAGGTGAAACTAAAATAAATTGATTTTATTTTTGTAAATCGATTTTTGTGGTATTTCGTTGGCTTATTATTTTTAATTTGTTTCTTTTTTTTTCAAGATGAAATTTTGTATAATTTTAACATAAAAATTATTTTTAAAAATATCATTTTGTCTGACTTTCTTTGATGGTACGTGTACACACCTAAATTTTATGAATACAGAGATGCTGCTGAATGCTTTTCTCCAGCGTAATATTTATCTGTACAGTTATTTGGCATCATTGTTAAAGAAACAATAACAAAAAAAAAGTAATAATAAATATTTGAAATAAATATTGAATTGAAAAGTAAAAGAAGTTTTTTTGTTTGCTTTTGTTTTTAATTTCCTTTTGTTTGGAATATCAGTTGGCCTTTGGCCAAAATGTATCATAAAAATGAACTTTTTATCATGGCTGCATAATAATTATTTAGCCAGACAATGGATTGGCCGGTGAAAACAATGATATTCTCAAATATGGAGGCGGTTCTTTGTTTATTATTTTTTTTTTATAAAAAAAATATAACACAAGAGAACAATATACATATGTATGTATGTATATATATGGTAAATTGTCATTTTTAAATTTGAACTTTATAATTATATTAAATATAGTTCGTTTTTAAACCTAAAATTTAATGATTAAATTACGTCATATCTTCATCAAGAGCTATTTTTGACAGACATTTTTTAATTTTATTAATTAATGTATTTTAGAATACCTACATACATATGCATACATATATATGCTTTCAAGCATATTGTATTATTTTTGGAAATATGTACATATATAAGAAATTGATTTATTTTTTTATTGCCAATTAAGGGTTAAAAAACCTTCGGCATTTCGTTTCTTGTACTGATGCTTTTTTGCATACCATACATCTATCTTCCTACCAATACATGTTAGCCTTGGCAATACGATAAGTAGACAAACAAGTAATGGTACAACCAACAAAACCTTATGATTCAAGCAAATATTAACTAAAAATTGTAAAAAAATGACTCTACTTGGTTTTTTCTTCCTAATTATTGTTTGTTGCCTGTGGCTAATGAGATAAAAATGCTATTTCATATGAATGTTAGCTATTGTTATCTATAAAATTGAAACGTATGTACATATGTTTTTCTAATGGTTAATATTAATTATTCTTATCTCGTTGGTATTGTGTTGGTTTCTCTAATATTTTGATAGTAAATTAAAACTGATTGCGACAAAAAAGAAAAAATCTCCCAAAAGATCACTTTTAAGGACGACAATAAATCGGAAGTTTACATTATTATTTAAACTGTTGAAGTGAGAGCTATTGCATATTACTTTTAATAATCCATTGATCATAATTTTCTATAATTAAAATTCTTATGAATAAAAATATTGTTACAACAATCTTTTTGCTGTAGCATTATTTATTTATTTTTATTTTATTATTTGCTAATATTAAAAAATTTATACTTTATATATACATAGTTTTCAATAAAAGCTAGTGCGTCAATGACCAATCTATTAGTTTAAAAGGGAAATTAATACGTTGCCTCCTTTGTTTGGCGTGAATAAATTAATATTTAAATTTGTTGTTTTTTTTATTTAAAAATATAATTTTGTTTTGGAGATTTGCCTCTTTTGGTAGAAAAGATTTTTAAGATTTAATCTTGAAAATGTAACTTATTTAGCGTTTACTGTGGTATCACAATGGGCCCTGTGTGCGGCTTAAGGGGACAGCCACTCCTATCTACCTAGTGTTTACTAGTATATATTTATATTTACGTTTGTGAATAATAAACATAAATACTACAAAAGTTTCAATTCATTTAAATAAATTTTTAGTTTTATTTGCATTTAAAATTATTTTAAAAATAAATTTATTTCCTTTTTAACTCTTTTTATTAAAAAAAAAAAGCGCTAAAAATATTTACATTGTCTAGTTGTTATTTGAGTGCATGCACAGCTATTCTCCTAATTAGTTGCAAATTATTTCTAATGTTTAAAAAATTAACAGCATTTAAGTTATTTAGCAACTGGTCAAAGTGCGTACAAGTCAGCAATAATAAATATACATTATGGGTACCCTCCTGGTAGTCTAGTGGGTAGTGTACTAGACTATTAGCGTGAGGGTCGTGGGTTCGATTCCCACCAAAGACTCTGGTCTGTGACACCCTACACCGAGCATATGCTCAAGTTACTCCGCTCGTATATAATTAAAATATAATTTGTAATTATATTGTAATTAATATATAAATATACATACATGTGTGTACTGGTGTAAAATGTTAAGGTATTATCTGTTCTATTGCCTTTTATAAAATTCTAAAATTACTTATAAGAAGCATTTTAAGTAAGACAGTCAAACAACGATTACTACCAACAATTTCCAAATTTTCCATTTACCCTAAAGAAGACTAGAATATGATGAATATTATCAATAATGAATTTGTCTGTACGTATGTACATACTCGTTATTTTTTTAATCTCCCGCATATAGACTACATCATGTATGTACATATGGTACATACAATGTATAAACGAATGCAAAATTATCTTTTTACAATAATTCATATAAAATGCCAGAGAAGAACCAAGAAAATCTTTTATTGAATATGATAATCTGTTATTAATATGATGTCAAGGACCGTGATAATGGGGTTTTTTTAATATTAATAATTTTCTTTATTGGTTTTGGATTTTTATGTCTTTCTTTCTTCTTCTCCTGTTTCAAATGACTTTTAGTTTTATCAGTACAAGTAATTTTAATGCGTAAGAAGTGTGACTAGCTATGTATGTATGTATATAGGAAAAGAAGTTCCTCAAAACTCATTTACCTGTTGGTATTGGAAATATTTACCACGCACAAATTCATGTGAATGACGCAAATAGAATTCGAAATGTGGTAATGACATCCTTTGGCATTTTCGACTTTTTTTTAGATTTTTTCCAATACATACTTAATTATTAAATAAATAGAATTTAATATTAAAATATTAACCTTAATAGTTCTATAATGGTTTGTTAATATACAGCGGATTATGCACTATCTGTATTCTCTTTTTTATATTTAAAATTTGATTAGAATTTCCCTACCACTCAGCCTATTTATAACCAGAAACAAATAAATTAAACAAATTTTTAAAATCAGTATTCCTTCACTGAACAGTTTACGAAATAGTTTTTCGTGAGCACTCTTTGAAATTGGTTTTTATGCAATAAATTGTAGACATATTGATGGAAGAAAATAAAATAAATATCGTAGATATTGTACAGAAAACAAAACAGATTTGGAAAAGTAAAAATTAAATGAAAAAAAAACTGTAAATTACCGCTTGCTGTGAGCCATATTTTTCCGTGCTATTTACAGCCTTCTCCAGTAAATGTGAACTTTCTTCGGTGGCCAATAAGGCGTTATTGTGTTTAAGATTCGTTTCCGATGAGGTTGATGACATTTTGAAAATTTATAGTAGCGACGATGAGATTTTAAGTATAATTTTAGTTGTTTTTAATAAATTAATTTTCTTAACAAATATGAGATTACGTTTAAGGTTTAAATATTATTATCTAACTTGCTTTGATCTTTGTTCAAAAATCTTACTAAATTGTTATTGTTTTAAATAAATACTATTTCAGGGATATGTTTGGAGTATAATTTTGGATTTTTTTGTTTTTTTGGTTAAAATTTATTTTGTTCACTTAGTTCTTGTTGTTTCAGTAATATTATTATGATGAATAAAATTTATTGAAATCTTGGCTACGTTATTGTTACAACATAAACTGTGTTGTGATGTTAGATGAAATGTCCTTTCGAATGTGTCCTTTAACGTTAAGGTTACTAAACAACACTCGCAATAACTGTTCATTATTTTATTAACGCCTACACTTTGGCTAATGAGAGGGGCATTGATTGCGCCTGCGTTTGTTTGTTAAATTTTAAAACCAGCTCTTTTAAAGGTTAAATGTAAATTACAACACTGTTATTCTATATTTTTTGTTGTTGTTGTTGTTCTTGATAAATTGTAAATACAGAATTTTCCTGTTTTCCTTTTTTTATTTTCTCTAAACACTTTAAATAGCATGTAGTATTTATTATTTACTTTTTTTCATTCATTGAAAATTTTATTTGGATTTAGATTTTATGCGATATTTTTGAGTATTTAAATGTCTGGTTGTTTCTTGTATTTTAACACTATTCGAGTATATATTTATTGTTATTTTTGAGTATTATTTTGCAGAACGACAAGCCGGTTTATTTTTGTTTATTTAATTATCGTTTCTTTTATTTAATTTAAATTTAGTTGGATATGAATTTTTTGTGTGTATAAAAAATTAACGAATTTCTTGTTATATCTTGTGTGTATTTCTTAACAGCGCCACGACTTGATTGTTAATGTCTGGTTGTATACCTTACGCGCCAAATAAAAACATATTTCAGTCGACGTTTTTTTCCTTAACATTACTTTACACTCATACAAAATCCTATCACGCTCTTACATTCGCTCTCTTTATATCTCTCTCTCTCGCTCAGTTTCTATGAGTAATTCCATTTAATTGAACAATCCCCCTAAACAAGTACGTAAAATGTTGTTACGCTTTATAATTTATATTCTCTTTTACGCACACACTGTCTCACTGACACACATACAATCACATTCTTTCTCCTATTTGTGCATTTCCATTTAAAGTTTCATCATCATTGCCGCCGTCTTTACCGTCAAAGATAACATATCAACAATACAAGCCCCCATAAGTAAATGACTTTGCTTTTATCATGTAAATCAAGCCCCCAACCCTCGTCTGCTTCACGACCAAATAACATTGTGCTTTTGCTTTTAATAGAACCCACTTAAACAGCAGGCCCACCATATAGCAACAACAAATTAAACTGGAAATAAATGCAGGCGCTAAATAAATATCTACTCATACTCATTCCAATGTTTCCGTTCTCTCAGCAAAAAAAAAAAAAAATACAAACAAAACACAAGTACATTCGTGTTGTTGCCCCTCTCACGTTTCGCTTCTGATTTTGTTGTTTTTATTTTTCATTGGTATCGTGCTTAGTCTTGTGTATTTTGTACTTTATAACCAGACATTTAACAATAAAGACGATATACAAATGAGGGTGTGTACGTTAATATTTGTGTATGTGCCATTTGACGTCACAGACATCAGTTCAACGATAGGCGAATAGTCATAACACATTGGGTTGCGGTGAAATATCCATCACTCAGAATTTATGGCAGGCATTAACGAATATATATTTACATTTGCATTGTTTCAGAAGGAACTTAACAAAATTTTGAATATATTTGAGATTAAAAAATGTTCAATTTTTTTTTATAAAGAAAACCTGATTTCTATAAAAGTCTAATTTATTACACTTGTTTGTCCACACATGTGTAAGCATTTGTCTAAATTTTGTAGCGAAGTGAAATATTGTTTGTAAGTTGATAGAGATTGACGCTGATCTAACTGAGTGAAGTATTTTTTTTTTAAAGGTGGTGAGTTTAGAATTACTTTGGAATTCACAGTACCAAGTAAAATTTCTCTATTTAGCCTTACAAATCTTGGTAAAAATTGACTCGCATGAAAATCGGAAACAAAAATTATAGATCAATATTTCCGAAATGTTTGCTTTTTGAAATCAGTGATAAAATTTATGTCGTAAGTAGCGATGATTTTGTCGGTGCTTAGTTTTCTAGCTCGACCTTTAATATTAAATAAATTTGTTCGTGCGAACCTCGCTTAATTTATCCTAATAAATTTATTTGATACATTTGAGTATCAATTTGACATTTTATATTTTATTTAAATGACATTAAGTGGTAAATAAATTTAAACTGCCCAAATATTTAATTTATTTGATGAATTTATTTATATTGTACAAATCAGACTTGATTCAATATATACAGATACACAATACATGCATATGTATGTATGCTATACATAAACAATGTATAATTAAAAACTTGTTTTAATTATTGTTTCCTGCCCATCATTCCATCATTTTTTAAAATACAACACATTAAAGGTCAATGTTAATTTTGGACATGTTTTGCTACATGACAACCCACTGTGCCAACAGCAATACGCATAGCAACAGTGTTTCTATCCAACTACGTATATGAAGAAATTAAAAAAAGAATGTGCGTGTATATGTGATTGTACATATTTACGTACATACGTATTTTAGATGAATTTACTTTTTTTGTTTGTATTTTTTCATTGTAAAAATAATTTAGAGCACAGGTTTTTTTTATTTCCAAAATATGAAGAAAATCAATAACTGCTATAACATGATTGTAGTGACTAAACTATACCATAAAACCTGTAATGCTACAATATGTATGTAGAGGAGCAACACCAAAAACAACGTAAAAATGATTCAAAACGAATTCGTAATAAAAAAATGAGTACAAAACGTGACTTCTGTAGCGCAAACCATCATAGTAAACCATATGAATACTCACTCGCGTACACAACAAACCAACCATATCGATTTTTTTTGTAGTTAAATTAATATGATGTTGTTGTGGTTGTTTTTGTATTGGTTGGATTTTTTTAACCTCTAAAAGTCACCTTCAAAATGAATCAAAATTACCAAATATTGATGAAATTTTTATAGAACATTAAGGGAGATAAATAAACAAAAACATTTGGTGAAATTATTATGTACACATACATAGGTACATGCATACATACATGCACGCATACGGTCACATCATCATCTATTAAGAGATTCATTCACTCTTAAAGGACCTTTTCTCTTAATTTTACTCTCAAAGCACTGAGTACATAATTTTAGAGAAAATATTAACAAACACGTGTTTTTTCCCATAAATTAACATTATTCCAGCTAGAAAAATGCTTTTTAAGTACATGAATGTGTTCTAAACAGAACATATTAACTTCACACCATGTCAAACGATTAGACAGAGGTGGTAAAGGGGATGTTATCGAACTTTACTTTGGCAATACTAAAATCTTTTTATAAAAGACAAGTGTAGTATGACTAAACACATATTGATTCAGTTTTTTTTCTGTCTCTCTAAAACAATTTAAATCATAAAACCGTTGTTTGTTATCAATGATTTAATGATTAAAACTGTACCTAATAAATCATGTGTAATGCAACATTTTCTGTAGTCTTTACAAGAGATTCAATGAAATATTGTCTCTCTGTCTCTGATTCTCTTTTATTATGCTCGCTCTTGCAGCAATATGACTTTGGTTTGACGTCACAGTGTACGAGTATTGTATGTGACAAGCCCCATAAACGTTAACCAATCAAAATGTGTTTTGTCACTTTGGCCTCTAAAAATTCTTGAATGTGTATGAACGCCTGATTTATAGTTTATTATTATTTTTTTTTCTGTAGAACAAAAACAGACAAAAAAAATAACACAAGCAAAGAACAAAAAGAAATGTGTGTAGTCAATGATGTTTGAAATTATAAATAAAAATAACACGTACACATTTTTCTCTGTGCTTATGGGTGCACAACCAGCATTGCCAATTTGGCGATTTTTAAATTTAAGCGCCCAAAAAATTATAACGTATTCCAATTTGTTTTTGCAAAACAAGCAATTTTTCATGATTTGAATGGAAACTACTCATAAACACTTAAAAATTTTAGTACATATTTTTAAATATAAATTAATATGATAGTTATCTGTTAAGATTGTAATGAATAAATTCTGAACTTTGAACCGAACTAGCTTAGTCAGAAAACTGGAATACTCGTCCATTGTTAAATTTAATGTTTAAAGAAACACTAAAATAGGTATAATGATAGGAAAATAAAAATCTGAATATTATTTTTGTGAGCGGTTTTTAAATTTAAAGTTTGGGAACACTGAAGCAATCATTGACGCACAGTCTCTTTTAAGTTCGAGTTTATTTTGAAAATATAAATTGCAAATACACAAATTCTGCAGCACACTGGAACTCGTCGAGCCATTATTCAATTCAATTCAAGTTTATTTAGTAATATTTAAAATATAATTGTTATCCCAGCTATTTTTTAAATAATATTTATATTCAAGACGGAAATAGTATACAAGACTAGTATACAGTTTAGCCGATAAATGTGGAGAAATTGCCTAAGAATTGTGTTGATGCGATTTTTGTAGACACAGCGAACTTTGTCACAGAAAACATTTTTTAGTAAATTAATCAATTGTTCTGAAATTAATTTAATGGTTTGTTGGTTGACAAAAAATTTTTGAATCAGCTGAATCTTGGCACAATTTAAGAGATTAATTTAAGAATTTTTTATGGTGTGTTTGCGTAGAGATTCAAATGCAATGAATGTCGTTTAATTCGATCGATATTTTTGGTGCATTGTCCTAATTTATCATCCCAAAGCAATCGCCTCAAATTGTTTTTATTATATTTCTTATTCCAGCCTCACTTGGACGATTATAATGGCCAATAAGATCATTAATTTTCTCTAACCCACTGTTCTCAAATGAAATTGTATTTTTATTGGGTAAAAATTTCATACTTTCACACTTTTAAAAAGAAAACTCCTACTTGAAAGACATTGTATTAGTTTTCATTATATGTATAGATTTTAGTTTCTACTTTCAAAATTTGTTTGGTCTCCTATCGAGAATGAGTATGCATCTATGTGAGGTATATTGTACGTATATTTACTAGTCTAAAATATAAAATAATTCTGCTGTGTATGAGGTCTGCTGCTATCTTTAATAATTAAAAAAATCACGCGATATCTTTTAAAAATTCTTAAGGTTTTGTTTAAATATTTATTTTTATTATTAAAAAAATAAATAAAAAAAATGAGTACAAGTAACCTATATGTACACTTATTAATAATAATATTTTCATTAGCAAGGCAATAATCGATTACTGTCTGCGAAGGTAATTACATTTACATGTATGTATACATACATATGTATATGAATGTATACCTACATACATATATTCATAATAATAATACTCTTGAGATTTTTGTATGCGTGTAAAAAAATTTTTATTATTGGAGGTCTTTAAACTTCTTTTTTTTTTGTTTCTTTTAGTTGCACTTGGTAATATTTTTTTTACGTTTTTATAATCGATGTCTCGTGTAATTTATCTAAATTACCGTAGGCAATATAGTAAATGGGCTTTAGATAATGTAGAAATGTTTTGTGGTCTTTGGAAAGTTTTTTAAATATTAAATTTACAACGTGCATTATACTTGGTTTTGTTGTATTTCCAATGTCATTTGAAAGTCGCGTACGTGTTTAACAATCAATTCTATTTCGGATATTTAATAACACACATTCATCATCATCACCATCACCAACACCAACACCAACACCCATAATTTGGTTATTGTGTTTGGTAAACATTCAGTTATGAGTGATTGTATTTAAATAGGGGCCTGTCTCTAGTGAACTTAGCTATATTTTATTATTACTCTTTACTCTCCCAAAATGTTTCTCATTGATTTTCTCATTTTTGTCTAGTCATTCATTCTCTTTCAATTATTCAACTGAGGCAATGATTTTTAAAAATGTTAAACAATAAAAGAGGAAATAGTTAAGATTGCTTAAAAAAATGATACAAAACAAAAAAAAAACAAACCAAGCAACATAACATAGGAAATGATTTTAGACATTGAAAGTGTTAAACCATATCAACTGAATCGAGGGGACCTTTTGTTATTTCGTAGATTTACTTTTGCTTTTTTTGTTTTTGTTTGTTAAAGTAGCTTAACATTCATGGAAAAAAATGATAATTTCGGTATACGTTAGTAAATAAAGAAATGAGTCGTCGAATAGCGTAAATTCCACTTATTTAGACTTCATTAAAGAAGGTGTGTACTCAAGATTAAAGTGGTAAAAAAATTTACCGTTATATCGTTTCTTAAATTGATACTAAAGAGTTTTTCAGCTTATATTAGGGGGCTTAGACCATTTTTCGTTCTTCTTTAAACACGTTATTTACTATTATTTACAGTAATTGCAATGACGTATAAGGAGAGGCAAGTAAAATAGAATAAAATGTACCATTAACGGCATCTAAAGGAATCTAAATTGCCCTAAACGAACTTAACATCAGAGACAGCTAAAAAAATCCAAGATTTCCTATTGTTTTGAGTAATTTGGGAATTTGACAAACTTTGAAACCTTTATCTCTGTTAAATCATTTTTTTTGATTAAAGATAATAAAAAGTTTATTTGACTATAAATACGTATTATTCATAAAAACATTTTTCGACTTTGATCAGTCCAAATTTCTGATTAAGAAATGCATTGTTTTGACCTTAAAACTCATTCTTATCAATGATTTCAGAGGGGTAGTCATAATTCGAAGGAAATAATATTTATTATTGAAGTTTACAGTAATAGATGGTGACATACTGGATTTTATTAAAATTCAATGACATATTATGACATTCACAATGATTATTTAAAATTTATTTATTTAAAAATTAGAAAATAATACGTACAAATAATGGTAATGATTAAAATAATTTTATTTAAATCTAATAAAAATCTTTGCAGTTAGCTATATACGCAGTGCAATTTGTTTTAAAAAATTTTAAGTATATCTTTCCTAACTTAACATACATACTCATAATTGGTCAGGATTACGACCTAGATTCTCACTGATGTTGTGTGTATTAATTTTATATTTGAGTGGCGGAACCTACAGTTTAATGTCGACACCGAACGATAGATTTTTTTTTTGAGAAATATTTCATAGCAATTTTATTTGCTCTCAAAGCATTTCCCGGAAATATAATTTTTTTTCATCATTGTTGAGTAAAGTAGTGTAGATAATTAAAATGTTTTCATTGTACAACCCCCATATAGCAATATAAATAAAAATTATTACAATTAATATTACTCAACATCTTCAGTCCAAATGTTTCAATTAAAAAAAAAAAGAAACTTCAATTAGTATATATTTTATTCCTTATTTATTATATATTATTATTTATATTCCTTAACTTAAAAATCAATAGAACCTATGATCGATCTATTACTGGTCAATTTTCTTAATATATACTATATTCATGCTTTTAATAGGACAAGTTTACTTCGCATTTATTTAATAATTTTAAAATATAAAATTTATTTATTTATTAAATAAGTTGCTATCTTATCGATGATGACACACCCTTTTTCTACTAATAGACTTCTTTAGACTCTTATCATTCCAGACAATCGAATCAATTATATTGAATGTTGAAATTTTTAAGCAGCATTATAAATTGATTTTATTCTTTTAATGAGAATAAAAGGGAGAGTATAAGTATGTATTTATATAATACAAAGAGAATAAAATTTAATTATTATCGATCAAAGACGCTCTCAGTAATAATCGATGATTCGCACACTAATTTATTTTTAAAATGTAATAAACATATTAGAAATGTGTTTTTAAACAATTATTAATTCTCAGTAAAAAATGACGTTTTTGAGAGTCGAACAAAGTCTGTAATTTTATTGAAAAAAAAAGAAAATATTTTCAATGCAATACGGCGTAGAAAAGAAAATTTGTTTAACTTTGGTCTAGATTAGATATTTTATTATGTGTTTTGTTTGAGTTAAAGCCCCCAATTAGAATTGTAAAATTGAACAGAATTTAGTATAAACTAATAAATATTATTAATAATTATCGCGTCGTACGATGTACATTGAACGCGCCAGAAAACGTGATTGAACGTTTTTTTACAGCACTGATAAGAAATTAATCAAAAGAAAAATACTGCTTACCTCTAAATTTCTGATACTTTTCATGAATGTTTTAATAAATTTCCTTCTAAACTTTTGTCTTATAGAATCTATATATAATACTCTATTGCAGATCAGTACAAAGAACTCAACCATATCATCATTAAAGACAAAATTAGATGAAATCTTTACGCCAAGCCAAAGAATAACTAGCAAGTGTTGCAGTGTTTATTTTTTTCTTAGATGTGAGGCTCATCTTTCATCAAATACTTAACTTATTATATAATGACTCTTTAAACTAACCAAATCAAAAGCTTTGCTAACAATATAATTCTATAGCTAATGGATAAAGTACTAAAATGAATGTGCTACCAAAACTAAGCCCCTCAGTGATATTGTTTTTCCTATTCGGTCACTATTCCCTGCTGTATTAAATTCTAGGAAATCTGCGTCTTTTAAAAATGTTACGGAAGATGTTGTAAAGGCAATAATTTGAATTAAGTAAATAGTATCATATCTTTATATTTCTATTTGAAAACCAGACTACAATTGGGTAATTTAATTTAAGCCTCATTATCAAAAATGAATTAAAGTCTATAATATATAAAATACATATTTATTTTGATTCTCTAAATTATACATTCCATTTTTTATTCATAGTTTTAAAATGTTCAACTTAAAAATCATTCAATCAACTCTTTAAACTTAATTTTTATTTGTTACGGTAAGTTGTCCCTTTTTAAAAAGTTGAAATGGCAGCAGTGTGTTGAAAAATTCAGTACTTTAGTACTTTTTCCAGTACTTTTCCATTTCAAAAATACCGCAGTGCCCCCGCGACGCTTACAGTACTTGTTTTATTATTACATATTTCATTTCAACTATTCATGTCCAACATAATGCTAAAGGTAGAATTAGTCTAGCGCCGGTTAGCCCAACGTCCATGCAAAGTACGTTCGTTTTTAGAATATGAAAAGCAATGAGAATGCTTGCCGAACTGTAATGTAATTTCGGTAAGCATTTAATTTGCTCTACATATGCTAAAATAAACGTACATTCCGTTACGTTCCGTCAAAATTGGACTAAACGGGGCTTTTACGTTTCAAATCAACTGTTTTTGTTTTGTATGTATGTATAAGAGAAACATGTAGGTATAAGTCGTTAGTTTTTCTATTCCATTCCGTACGTGTATTAAGTATAAATAAATATTTTTTATAAACGTACTATTTGACGCAAATAAGTACTTTTTTCAGTTATAATTCAGTATCATTTCAAAGTTTGTATTTTGCAATAATGCTAATAAACATAAATTTATTGCTGGTAAACAATTATTAAATTTGTAGAAGCATAAAAAAGATAAAAATAAAACAAATTAAATACAAGAAACAATAAGAAAAGTACAAAAAAATAATTAGAAAACAAATTAAAAAAACATTTAACATAATTTTGATCACTCAGAACCTCACGCACATGCCAAATTTTCTTCTTAAAATCTATAATTGGCTTGGTGTTCAAGTAAATAACTTTGAAATCACCATAACATTACTGAAACATTACTCTTTAAACAGTAGTGTTAGTGTTTTTCTTAACAATTAACAGATTGATTTTCTCTCTCTCTCTCTCTCTCTCTTTCTTGCAAACCTCGATGGTACACAGCATTTGTTTTGCAAGCATCATAACAAATTAGATTTATTGTGTTAGTTTACAAAAAATAATGACTCACCTTTTAAGAACTGCTCATAACCTCACACCCTCTCTTTCTCATCGTTGTCCTAATGCATTTTACTTCCGCACACACCTTCGAAAATATATGCCATGCATGTGCATGAATCTACGCACAGAAAAACACATTTTTTCGGTATAAACCGGTTACTCTGCTTTTATACTCCAGCAAGGGAGTTTTAAAATTTTATTACATATTAAAACATTTTTTGTTGTTGCTTTGTTTTTTACATACAAGGCCTTGCACTTACAACACCTCACTTTTTTTTTGCTAATTTTTTTCTTAACTTACACCCTTCCTCCATTTTGAGAAGTATAAAATGATTTTTATTAAAACTACAAACGAAAAAAAATAATAAACAATTGCACACGTTTGTCTTCTACACAATATATTACTTTACTAACACAACTTTTAATTTTGTTTCCTTTTAAACAAACTTTAATTTTTTTAATTTTAATTTATTTAACCTTCAATTTTAAACCGGACAAATTTTTACCAACAGCTCTAAATAACACAAAAACTACTACTACCTGTTGTCGGCTTTGTAGTTCTTTTTAAAGCAATTGAATCAAATAACATATCAATAACATGACGATTACAAGCCAATAACAACAACAATCAGAACAAACATCATCTTTAAATGAAATTGAATGCATATGCTGTCCTTTACTTTTAATAAGAACAAACAAGCAATGTCTCCCACAAGAAGAACAAACACAACAGGTTGTTTGCCTGTTACCTTTTCTCTTCTTATTTTAAAAAAAGAATATAAGAGGAGAGCAGAACATTTTATAAAAACTTCACGAAATGCTAACCAAATTACAGCATGCCGTATAATTTATAAAGGCATTGTTATTGTAAATGTGAAGAGTAAACAAATCGATGTTATTTTTGTTTGTCGCCAAACTATGTTAAGAAAATTTCTTGCATTCTGCATTGCATGAGAGGAAACAACACTCTTTCCTCTCTGTTCATTAGTTTCAAATGCATGCATAACAACCGAAAGAAAACAAAAACAAAGAACAACAAAACAAACATGTTATTGTTCTGTTTCTGTTATTATGTCTTTATCAATAAGAATCAAAAACAATTAGAAGAACAACATATTTCTACTCCGCTTCCAAATTATGTAGTTTTATAAAGTAAGCATTCGAATATTATTCATTCATTCATTAAGTATTTTAATACGAATGTTAGTTGAAAAACTGTCATGCATCTGCTTTCATGCTCCTTCAATTGTTACTCATTCAAAGTCCTAATGTGCTTCACCCACAGTATTTAAGTTTAATGCAATGTGTGTGTACAAAAAACAGCAGACAACAAAAGTTTGACTTCATGCACACACAAATTTCTTCGCTCTGTTATTCATTTTCCATTCATTCATTCACATCCACATCCATCCACATAGCACACTAACCATATTTAATACAATGTATGTAAAGCGCGTATAAAAAACTTTCATGCATTCGGCTTCATGCGAAAATGCTTTTTCGATTGTTGTGAAACGAGAGAGTGTTAGTTGTTGGTTCTATTAAAGGGTTTTAAAAACAACAACTCCTTTGTATAAACACACACGCTTTGTTTTTGTATGAACATATGTATGGATATTAATTACCTTGAGAAAAAAAGAAACAACATGAATGTATTGATGGATTCTATGATATTTTACAAGAACAATTGTATTGTTTTGGCTTTGCTACAATTTTTGTTTACATTTTTGGACCTTAATACTACTCCCACTCTCTCAGGGTGTTGTTAGCTGTAGAATGTAGAATGCAAGAAATTTACTTAACATTGTTTGACCACAAAAAATAACATTGATTTGTTTAATCTTTTCATTTACAATAACAATGCTTTTATAAATTATGACATGTTGAACTTTGCTCTAATTTGGTTTACATTTCGTTAAGTTTTTATGAAACAGACAACCAACCTGTTGTGTTTGTTCTTACTGTTGTTTTTGGAATTGTGAATTGAATTGTGTTATTTATGTTACGAGGTTTTTGTCGTCTATGTAAATGAGAAAGCCGACAGCCGGTTAGTGGTAAATTTTGTGCAATATAAAAAGGTGTGAGGAAAGTGTTTGCAGTTTATAATTTAAAGTAAAATTAATAAATTAAAGTTTCGGTATAAGCAAAAAATAGAAAAGTTGTATTAATAAAATAATGTACAAATATACATGTGTTTTGTTAAAACAAGCGTAATATGAATAAAAAGATTTTAATTTTTTTTTTGTTGTGTGTAGTTTCAATAAGAATGATTGAAAATTTTTATAAAATGGAGTACATCAGTAACGGTGTACGTTAAAAAAATAGCAAAAAGCATAAGTGAAGTGTGGTTCTTTGTGCAAGGCCTTGAGTGTAAAAATCAAAGCAACAACAACAAAAAATGTTTTAATAAGTAATAAAATTTGAAAACTCCCTTGCTGGAGTACAATAGCAGAGTAACCGGTATACATATATGTAGTATGTATATAAAAAAATAAATGTTGTGTTGTTAGTGCATGGCCTTGAGCGTGTGTGAAATTGTTTTTGTGCGTAGATTCATGCACACGCATGGTGTGTGCATAGGCATATATTTTCAAAAGTGTGTGTGGAAGTGAAATGCATTAGAACAACGATGAGAAAGAGGGGGTGTGAGTGGATTTGCAGTTCTTAAAAGGTGAGTTTCTTTTTTTTTTTTTGGAAACCAACACAATAAATCTAATTTGTTATGATGCAAAACAAATGCTGTATCATCGTGGTTTGTAAGGAAGAGAGAAAGTGTTGTTTTGTGGTATAAAAAATTAACCTGCTATCTAATAAGAAAACACTAACACTACTGTTTAAAGTAATACTGCAGTAATGTTATGTTATAATAATTCGAGGTTATTTGCTTGCAAACAACGCAGTTAAAAGTTTTAAGAAGAACATTTTGCATGAGCATTTTTAATTTCTTTTAAGCTTGTTATCTTTACTTTTCAAATATTTTTAAAAATTAAAATTATTAAAAATATTAAAAAATTAATATTTGTATTTTTCTTATTGTTTCTTTAATCTAATTAATTTTTTTGTTATCAACTTTTTTCTTTTTATGCCTATGCAAATTAAAATTCATTGACCAGCAACAAAATAGAATTTTATATTTATCAGTGTATTTGTGCCTCGGTCTGAGGAGAAATATAATAATTTTACTCTTCTGTCTCAATTCTCCCACAAATAGTACTCTGTTGCAACGTAGCACAAAGCAAATAAAATCAACGGAGTTAACGTTTAGTATGGGGAGAGGTATGGTAGCAGTGTTGAACAATTCAATACTTTATTACTTTTCCATTCCAAAAATATCACAGTACACGTGCGACACTCTCAGTACTCTTCTCATGTTCGACGTAATGCTGACCTAGAAACGAATACGTTCCTATTCAGAAGGTTAAAAGCAATGAGGACGTTCTTCATATGCTAAAAACGAACGAATGTTCCGTCGACGTTTGACTAAACGGGAATTTTACGTTCTATTACTTTTCGAATCAGCTGTTTTTGTTTTTGTATATGCCGTTGGTTTTTCTGTTCCGTTTCGCACATGTATTAAATATAAATAAATATTTTTTTCCAAAAGTACCATTTGATACGAAAAAGTACTCTTTCAGTTATACTTTAGTACTATTTCATAATTTTATATTTTGCAACACTGACACTGTTATTTTATCAGAACTTTCAAGTAATAGAATTAACTTTTTAAGAGAATTTCAATTAATCGCACCAAATATCTCTTAAAAGTTTAGATAAGAAAGCTTTTCTTTTGCTCAATGCTTCTTAAACTATAAAAGTTATATTTTAAAAATGGGTAATTGAATGTTGGGTTAGTATGTTCTAACATTTAAAGCGAAAATAAATTTAAATATATGGTAGTATTGGTTAACAGTTAACATTTAATTAAATATCAATAATTTGTTTTTTAAATGTAACTGTAAAATAGGTTGAATAAGTTGTTTTCTTTTGTTATACATCGTTCCAATGCTTTATAAACCATTACTATTCTGACACTCATAAATGAAAGAGAATATGTGTGTAAAGAAATGAATAAGAGTGTGTGTGTGTTTGGAGAGGAAGTGGAAGTACCGACAAATGCTTAAAAGCTATTCAACCGTTTATATTCAATTAAATAATAATTAATTTAATAAAATAACAGTCGACGAAGACGAAATGCGCATTAAATGCTACTAAACGTTTAGCTTTTAAGGGAATTTTTCTGATTCAGTTTACAAAAGACATTTTAATTCAAAAAATATATTTTTATCTTGTTTTTTTCTTTTGGCTCATTTAAAGAATAATTTCAATTACTTTGTTAGTGATGTTGGTATTGTACATACCGAAAGAAAGAAGATTCTCAGATATTATAAATCAATTATTATATTTTTTGAACAACGAGAATATGTTTATATTCCTCTACTTTTATGTCTATTATTCACTTCAATGTCTTAATAAAACAAATTAATGTAAAATCTTTTAGAATCATTTTTATATTCTCATAATTTTTGATTCACATAATCTGCGGGTATAACATTCAACAACAAAAAATAAGTTATGATATGACCTTTGTCAGCAACAAACAAAGATGAAATATTTTTAAAAATTTTATTTAAGGAAAGTTAAATAGCCTATGGAGTATACTTAAACGATGTATAGAGTAAAGAATACTTTAGGAAAGAATTTAACAATAAATAACTCTTAAAAATCAAAAAATGTCTTGGCCACGTATTAGCATACCCCTCTTAAAGATAGACAAAATTATCATTTCGGTTTAATTTTCTTTAGTATTTTGTAGAAGGAATAGGTTCACTGTTTAATAGTCAATTGTAAGCTTCCAGGGAGATTTTGAAGAAATCTGACAGCTTGCAAATTGTATGTCACTCCATGTCGCTTGAGCTACTTTCCAAAGACCTTTACGATTGAGTTTTTTTGTTCAACTTGCATCTCAAGATCGCTCCATGAATTGGATTGGAATCTGACTGTATGCTGGTCATTATATAATGTCAGCTAATTTGTCCTCTACATACTTTGTTCAATCGAGCGGTGTGTTTAATTACCTTTAAAGTACAGCCTGGATTTAAATCTTGAGTCTGTGGACGCCACACATTGTTTCTTTAATTAGAGTTAAAGCGACTGAATTTAGATACAACTTTTCCTAAAAATCTTTTTCCTGAATAATGTTATTTCTTTATATTTAAGTGAAGGAATGACGAGTCGCAAAATTATTTTTTGATACCATAGGTTTGTGTTGCGTTACATGCCCAATTAAGTTGGTTGCCCTTAATCTGCAATGTGTGATTTTAGTTCAAATTAATATGTTGAGTTCGTCCTTAACGAGTTTCCGCGGTTCTGACGATATTATGAAAACATTCTTCTTCGCATGAGTAATTATTAGACGATCTGTAGTTCTAGTAGTGTTTCTTTCGGGGCTTTCTTCTTATAACTGCAGTTTGTTTTGATACGACAGTTAGGTTAGGTTAGGTTAGAGGACGTGTACTTGTCAATTAAAACAAGTACGGTACCCGGAGGTCGAATTGACCCATTGTACAACGTCCCAGTTTCTCACATCACTTATGTAGTGTGTGTGTTAATTTTATACATGAGTGGTGGGACCTACAGTTTAAAGTCGACTCCGAACGACAGATTTTTGAGAAACTTTTTCATAGCAATTTTATTTACTCTCAGAGTTTTTGGCAGAAATCTCTTGAGAGGAAGTCGCCGAAGAAATAGTTTTTGTATTTTGTTTTGATGTCTGGCCTGGGGCACGAACCCTGGCTTTACGTCTAATAAGCCAACACATTACCTACTAGATTACGGCGACTTCATACGACAGTATTATTGGACAATCTTTAGATGTCCGCTACTAGCCTTGTAATTTCAGAATTTTTTTTTTCAGCCAGTAAGTTATTTTATTATTATTATTTTAATATATTCAGGTCAAAATTTTTGATGAATAATTATAGCAGTTTAGTGCATTAAAAATTAAAAATAATTTTAACGTTATCAAAAAAAAAGTGTATAAAATTGAGCACATATTTTCGTTATAAGAAAATGTAGATTTTTTTCAGCCACTATCAAGCATTTTATAAATTTTATGGTTTATTAAAGGTCACATTTAAACCAAATTTAAATTTATTATAATACGTTTTACGGATGTATATATTTGTGCAGAAGAACTTATCAACTCCACAAAGTTGTGTGTACAATTTTTATAGAAAAATTCCAGATAAACAGCCGTGGAGTTAAATTTTAATCTGATTTTTTTTGTTACTTAGGTTTTGTGTAGTTTCGGTTGCATGAGTTAATTTTTATGATCCGATTGGGTTATATTCCTTGGGGGAAGGTAAAATAAATTGTTATGGAATTTTTAAGATAGCATAAATAGGTTTTACAGACTTCTGAACTTAATTAGAATTCATTTAAGTACTTTAATTATTTTTGTTTTTTATTTTATGTTTTAATTTGACGGCTATTTCCTCAACGGTAATTTTTAATATTAAAAATTTTATGTCTTCTACAAGATACGAGATAACCACACGTTCATAAGGTATACAAATTTTACCATCATCAAAAAACAGTTGTCCTTTGTTTAAATAATTTCGATTAACCCTTTGCACTCGGCACTGTTTCGGATGTTGCCTACCAGCAACTCGACGCCACTTTTTAACGAAAATGTACATCCTGGAAACGTGATATTATACTATATTATGATATATATTTTAGAACCAAGTAAGGAATTGTAATGAAATTTGTTTTATATGAATTTGTGGACATTGAAGAACACATATTTACAAAAAAATATCAAAATTTCAGTACGAATTGAGATCTTGTTGTTCTTCTCTCGGTTATCGGATTTCTTTATTATCGTATAAGTTTCCCACTTCATTGAGCCACACCAATGTAGCCTAATCCACTATATCTACAAATTGCTCAACGGATCAGAGAAGTGTACAGTCCGTTGTGAACGCACTTCGTACGTTCCTTTTCGACGTGTAGAACGGACGATTTATTTATAATGCATCTTGTTAATTTTATCATCTTTCGATCAATTTTTTGGTGCCATTTTAAAAGAAAACTACAGGGGAACACTTGTTTCTTAAAAAATTGCGGTGGAATAATTTCATTGTCCGTAATCGCTAACAAACTATCATGTCCTCTCAGAGGGGACAACCGAGTGATATGCTAGACTTACGTTGCCCCCATCAAAAGGTCCAGCCGAGTGTAGAGGGTTAAAATTTCATAATGTAAAGATTAATTTAAATTAGCGGATGTTATATAAATAATTAAATTTTTTATATGTTTTGTTTAACTATGTCTGTAAAAGGAATTGTCATATTATTGTATTTTTACTAAATAAATATAATAATTAGCACGTTTAGGCTACAGATTTCGTTGTGCATACTCATATCCTCTTTAGTGCACAAATATGATATCAAAAACAAATTAATTTTTTAAAAATTGTTTTATTCTTATTTTTTTAAACAAATTTGTAATACAATTATACTGGTTTAAAAAAACATCTGTTAATTACAATGATGTTGGATATATAAAACAAAAATTATTAAATATTAATGACTGTAGAAAATTTAATATTTTCAACTCCATTAAATAAGGCATCACTAAAGCATTCATACATATTGTTAGTTGAATCAATAAAAAATTTTAATGAATAATAAGCAATTGATTCTCCCTAAAGTTTATAGAAAACATAATTCTACTTTAATAACCAGTCATTCAATAAAAAATTAACAGCTTAAGACTCTCAGTGAAATAAAAAATTCACAAAAAAATTGAAAAGTTGTATATTTTAAATAAAAGTTTACTTTTAATTCGTCATGCCAACTCACCAGACAAGTTTCAAAATAAAAAATACCCTGCAAATTTGGGGAATTAAATTTCTGTTGGAATGACGAATGCATTAATAATAATAAAAAGAACAAGTTTTGAAAGTACATCGTATTTTAATGTATCCAAAGTAGCAGAAGAATATTAATTATCAAGTTCATGTTGCATTATAAATTCAAGGTCACTCTAATAAAGGTTATCTCTGTACAAAATTGTATATTTATGTTTTATATTTCGCATCTCTAATATGTAAAAATTGATTGATTGAATATGGAAATATATTTCTTCGGCGACATCCCCTCAGCTGATTTCTAGCAATAAATTCTGCGAGTAAATAAAATTACCTTGAAATTGCCTTTTCAAAGAGTCAAAGGTTTTCAACGTGTATACCGCGATCAGAGTATTTTTGATTTATTATGCATTATAAATAACTCGCAATGTAGATATGAATTAATTATATCGGTCACAACACGTGGAAACAATAATCATAATAGGTGTTCTGTTCGGGCAATGTACTGCGCGCTTTGCCCATTTTAAGATAGCTATAATCGTCCTACCGAGAAAACTATTCGCAAAGTGATGATAAATTCAAGTCTACTGATTCGACTACCACCCGTACTTCGACGAAAAGCAAAATGTGCCGAAAACATAGCCGTTGTCCATGATATTGGACAACGATTTTAAGAAGTCGGAGTTTCTAGACGATAACTTGGCGAATATGAAATCGTGGCTTCATCCGTACAAAATTCAACTGACCCTGAAATTGAAAGTAAAGTGTCTTATATAATGAGTAGATCAATTGGCAACAACGTTGGCCAGGTCATCACTGTCAACGGCGAGCACTATATTATAACACGATAACACTAAATTATGATAAAATTACACATACACTTTATTTTAAATTGAAAGATAGGAAGCGCTTAATGCTAAACCCGATATATATAGCGTATGTACCTTACACACATAATTGGTCATTACAACCCTTCAGTTAGGATTACAGCCTAGCTTCTCACACCACTCATGTTGTGCGCGTTAATTTTATACATGAGTGGCGGGACCTACAGTTTAAAGTCGACTCCGAACGACAAATTTTTTAGAAACTTTTCATGACAATTTTTATTTACTCAGAGTTCTTGCCAGAAATCTGCTGGGAGGAAGTCGCCGAAGAAATACTTTTTGTACTTTTGTTTTGATGTCTGGCCTGGAGCTCGAACCCTGGCTATACGTCTAATAAGCCAACACACTAACTACTAGACTACAGCGACTTCGTATGTACCTTTTTAAGTTTAAAAAAGGCAGATCGTTAATAAAAATAAAGAGAAATTTTTATATATCGTTCCCTATTCATTCTTTCTCTCAATGGAACAATGAATGAAACTGGTTATATGACTATATCGTAGAAAGAGCCGATTCGGAACTTAGTCAGACTTTTCATATTGTGAGGAAACAATTACGGAAAAAATAAGGTAAACAGAAAAGTTAACTTATTGCTGCATTCGGTAATATTTTTATTTAAATGATTCTTAAATTTGTGATCATTTGATCATGTAATTAAAGGCTTGTAAAGAAAAATTAGATTCAATGGGTGATCCTTGGCTACAAACATGTTTTGTTGAAAAATCAATCCAAAATTCTTTTTCTGAATAAGATTTGCAATTATATTCTTATATTTCCAACCATAAGTGGTTTTCTTATTTTAAATGTTTATTCTAATTGCAGAAGCAACAAGAGCCGTAGGGATGTTTAAACCGGCTATACTTTCAGGTAAGTTCTCCTTTTCTTGTATGACAAATTAAAATTTATTATAATAAACAAAAAATCAATCTGTGTACGCACTTTGCTCTGTAGATGATTTATTTATACTAAATGTTATTGTTTTTATATGTTCATTTGTTTTTTTTTTCTAATTCTTATCACAATTTTATAAAACAATTTATTTGTAATTATGATTAAATAATTATTAATTAGGTCAATGAGACTTTGAGATTATAATATTATAGAAATTGGTGTCATACTTACAAATTTTAAAACAGAAAGTTAAAGAAGATAATTTATGAATCTGAAAGTAGAAAGAAAGAGGAAAATAAACAAATTAATAAATAATAACAAAACATTTAATTCAGTAATAACGAAATTGATATTGATATGTGTTTCTTTTTATTATTCTCAAAATTGCCTGAGTACTTGCTTGTTTTGGCCTTCTATTCCTGTGAAGCCTGTAAATCTATTGCTTAATAGTATTGCCTGAGTTGCCTTAACTTCAGACCTGCTTTTTTGCAAAAGACTCTAACTGGATTATATTAGTTAGCATTTCGGGAGTTAAGACATAATCCACATAATCTAAAAGTGTGCTAAGCCTCCAAACTATTTCCCTTTTTTTGGAAAGCAATTAAACTTCAGTTGCGTTAAAATCTGTGAAACGTACGTACAACGTATCGATAGTTCTCTATATGAACTTCCAAATCACAAATTGATGCGCCTATTCAGTTAACGAGCTAAATCGTTTTTAACTAAAGGCAGGATTTTAACGGGCAGCTAATTTCTTCTTCATTTTTAAAAGTGGACAATAAGGTAGAAATTAGCGTTAAGCTAAAGAGAGGATCCTTTAACTTTTAAAGTTAAGTTTATGTCCGAATTTGCCATATTATATATTATTTTCAATATGGCAACTTCAAATATAAACAAAATGAACAAACGTAACAAAAAAAAGCTCGTCGTTGCCAGTGCGTTTTAAAAAACTAGCTTAATAGACACTGCTATCAACATTGCTCCGGTACTGCCATATTTTTAAAAAAGTCATCTTTATTTCATCTGTTATTTTTAGAAGGAAAAAAGTTAAAAGTGACTTTATAGTTAACTTTAGCTAAAGTTAACTTTTACTAAACCCAACTTTAACGGCAAGTTGTAATAAGGCCCTTAGTCCTCTTAATTTCCAATTATTATTACTCAGTTTTTACTTGTGAAAATATTAAACATATTTTAATTTAATATTAATTAAAAATAATTTTATTAATATTATTAAAAATAATATTAAACTGATACTAAGTATAATATTTTATTGCAACTTTGAAATGGACTGTGAACAAAATTTAATTCACATTTTCTAATCATGGATTTCAATTACAAATATTACAGATGTACACTAATTGATAAGCAGTAATTTAAAAGTTTAAAGGTACGTACAACATCATTCGATGACTATGGAAAAATTTGAATTTCAAATGATAATTCGAAATTGATAAAGTTATAAATTTCAAGCGAAAGAAATTGGAATTTTTTCTTTACAACACACACTGAATTACAATAATGTCGAACACGATTAGTACAGATCAATTATTTACGTTAAAAGTTTTAATTTTACGTCTCGGAATTTTTCTTTAATCATTATTATTTTATTTATTATATGCCTTATACTACGTTCAGACATGCACTTTTATTGAGTCAATATTCAGTTTATTGATTACAATATTTTAAGTGTTTAGATATAACAATATTCAATATTCATTTGGCAGCTGGTAAACAAAACAGCTGGTTGTTTCAACAACATTGTTTTTTTTTTTGTTTGTCGTTGTTGATATTTGAGTTGTCAAATATTAATAGAAAGTGTTCGGAAAATTGTAATATGCTCGCTGATCGTACTTGTGACAGTGCTGTATTTCAAGTTTTAATCAATATTATAACAATTTATGAATTTATTGGGCAATAATTAATTGACATTTTATACGAAATATTGAGATCAATAATGCCGTTTATTGCGATTTACTCAATATAAGTGCATGTCTGAACATAGTATTAGGTAGGTAGGTTGGAGTGATAGCTTTGATACCAAAAGCTCAATTGATACGCATAGCGGCCAGTTGTGGCGCCACAGATGAACGCAGTCCCTGTATTGATCAAGTTCCACCCAGGGCTACACTTATATACCATATACATATATGGTATAAAATAAATATAAAAAATGAACTGAAGATTTAAGAAAATCAAGATATAATTCAACCGCAGGTTAGACATTAAAACGATATAAAAAAAATATTTCTTAGGCGACTTCCTCTCAGCAGATTTCTGGCAAAAACTCTGAGAGTAAATAAAATTGCCATGAAAAGTTTCTCAAAAATCTGTCGTTCGGAGTTGATTTTAAACTGTAGATTCCGCCATTTATGTATAAAATTAACACACCCAACATAAGTGGTGTGAGAAGCTAGGTCGTAATTCTGACTGAAGGGTTGTAATGAGCAATTATGTATGTATGTTATGTATGTATGTAAGATATAATTTCAATTGATCATATTATAATATTCTTCTGATTAAACCACTGTATTGATGTTTGTTCACAATATCTTTTGATATAACCAGATCGTTTTGATTTAATTTATTTAATATAACCAGTTTTCAATAATAAGGACTCCAATCGGTCTGAACATGAATCGAACACATGGGACTATGCCAAAATATTTTACCGGTTTTGGTTTTCTTATCTCTTCTGTTAATTGCTTCAAGATAAGAAGTAAAATGGCATAATTCCGACAATTAAATTTAAAAAAATTTTTTTTTTAAAAGATATTAAAGTATCAAATATGTTTATGAGTTTGAATGTGATTAATTTAGTTGTTATTTCATTTCATTTTAATCTAAATTATTCTTATCATTCAGTACTTTCACATTTTACCAGTTTATTGATTTTAGGGTGTCCCAGTCATAATTTGTTAAACGCCATCTTGGAAACACATTCAAGGAATTGAAAATTTAAACACAAAATATTTCAAATCATCTAGGCTAGGTAAAATGAAAAACTTTTTCCTTCAATTTAAAGTTTCGGTTATATTCGACGGCAATGGTATTTAATGGCTATTGCAGAAAATACAGAAGCGAATATTTGATCGCAAGTACACATTATGGACAGGAAAATGGGGAAATCATTTGGTTCCTACCATAGATTATAATGTGGATAAATAGTGAGAATGCCAAGATGCCAGACCCTAATCTTTTTTAATATTTCACTATTCTTTGAATACAATAACAAAATTTATTAATAATAATAGCGTGGATGCATTAGGACTTTGCATGTAAGTTCGGGGAACAGAGCACCTTCTATACTCCCTGATCAAACCCAATTCCTTTTGACTTATACTGGATGTTTATGGCTGTAGCGTCCCAAATTGTTGGCAATATTTTGACAGTAGAAGTACAAAACTGTCCTGTTGACAGCAATATATGTAGTTCTTTTGCTATATTTACATACATACATAGCTAGCTTCGCACACCGCTTGTGTTGTGTATGTTAATTTTATACGTGAGTTTAAAGTCTACTATTGTGGGTTTTTAAAATTATTTCGAACGTGTAATGTAACTACATACATATACATACATAATTCGCCATTACAACCTTTCAGTCTGAATTACGCCCTAGCTTCTCACATCACTCATGTTATGTGTGTTAATTTTATACATAAGAGACGGGACCTACGGTTTAAAGTCGACTCCAAACAACAGATTTTTGAGAAACTTTTCATGGCAAATCTTATTTACTCTTACAGTTTTTGCCAGAATTCTGCTGAGAGGAAGTCGCCGTGGCATCACGTCTAATAAGCCAACACACTATAGCCTACTAGCCGTAGTCTAGTAGGCTATATTTAGGCTCTTTAATTTGAATTATTTTATTAAGATCTTTAACAAAAGATCTGTCTATCGCGGTTTCAATTATCAAAGAAAAGTTTATTATATGGCATGCTTTTTTACTCCAGTTTACATCGGAAAATTACTGAGTCAAACAATTACAAAATTTTTTTTGTAATGCTACACAGCATAACTATTTTCTACAATAAATATTGTATCTAAGTTTTTTAGATAGATAAAAAAAATACATAGAAATGAAGGGGCATTCTTGAACCATAAGGTTTAAATAGATTTTTTGTTTCGACTCAGAATTCTATTTATTTTAAATTTATTCCATAATAGAGTTAAAAAAATAATTTTGATTACTTATCAGTTCTTATTTACCGGACACCCTAAGCAACCATAAAACCAATTAATCAGTGGGAAAAGAATGAGAAAAAAATGATAAGAAATGCATTCACATGTGATTACAAATGCGTATTTCATACATTCTAAATGTTATAAGTACGTACACAGTACATACACTTGAAATACGCACTTAAGATTATTTACCAAAAAGTAAATAAAAATTGAATGAACCTAAAAGGTTCGGAGCAATTCGATAATCAAATTCTCTACAATTTGGAAAAAATTTTCCCAAATGAAAAACAAAAATATTATGGGAAATTATTAAAAAAAAAAAAACAATCTTTTATTTTTATTTTCTAATATTTTTTCGTCAGGGTGATATTGTTACGTTTTTACCTTTTTAAAAACGTTTAGAATATGAGTTCATTGATTGCAAACAAAATCAAAATAAATATGTGACTACTACTACTTTTATGCCACTGTTCACAACTTGATGTTACAACAACAATTTGCTTAGTTCGTTATTCTTCTTTACACTTCTACATGCGTAAGCACTAACAATTGTTCGGCATGTCTTTACAAAGGCTATCTTCAAACCACGGAAGTTCTCTTCACACGAAACTGACTGAATTCTTACTACTCATTGCCTACTGTGTCTTGCCTTTTTATATGCCTACGTAATCAGTCTGATGAAGTTTCTTGAAGTCGAACGTTCGTGGTTTCACCTTCTTGTGAACTCTATCGCGACTTCATTGTTGTTTGTGTATTTTGTTCACATTGCTTGTTGTTGCGTTTTCGCTTACTTGTCTATCCCCTTTTTTTCATACTGATGTTGTTGGTTTACTTGTAACAAGTTCGTTGTATTTGTTTGTGTAACTTTTGCTTATTTTAATGTTAAACGATGTACACCGTTTCCATTTTCATAACATAATGTTATGAATACGTAATAATTCAGCAAGAATAAAATAAGAAGAAATCACGAATCCTTCGCTTTGTGATGTAGCCGAAATTAAGAAGGAGTTGTATGTGATTGAAATGATCGAGACCAATCCTTGAAATAATTTGAAAAACAAAGGAATTGATCTCCTTTCTGACTTAAAGGAAATTTTTTTAAAAATATCTTATAAATCATTATATGTGTATGTATATGGTATACATATGTAAGTAAGTATGGTATATAAATTCTTATCATTTTGTAATAATCTGCCTTGTAAGGAATCAATGCACTTTGTATTCAATTCCAAGAATGAGAATGTAACAAAATTTATAAATTTAAAAACATATTGTTTTCAAAAATTTTTTTAAATTAATTTTGTCAATCAGTTTTTTAATTAAATTAATGGAAAAGTTAATTTTTTTCTTTTTTTTCTTGATATCAATTAGTATTGTGAGTTGCTTAATAGAATTGTTTTGAAATTTGCATTCTTAAAACCAAGATATTATTTGACGTTTATGAACACCAGAATACGTAATCGATAAGAAAATAAGGTGAATGATTGAGATTATCAATAAAGGAATAACCGATAATAGATTTAAAACGGTAAACAATAATACAACTACATATAATAATAAATTCTTTATAATTGATAAGATATAAAATTAAAAAATGCGAATCATTTTTTTTCTTTCCAATATTCAATAAAGAACTTATATTCCGTGAACCAATGAAAGTGCAATTTTACACTGAAAAATCACAAACAATAACAACAAATAAAAACAAGAGTAATTGATTAATTAATGTACAAAAAAAAGTTTATTTTTCTTTTTGATTTTAATCAATTTAATAATATTAGACGATTTTCAATGCAGCAAACATTTTTGCATCTTTAATAAATTGACGTCAATTAAAGTGTAATGAAATATTATTACAAAGGGGTGGTGTGGTCTGAATGCAATGCGTTTTTAATAAACAATTTCATTTGTTTATGAAAATTATTGATAGACGTGCCTTCTTTTATCGTCATCGTGCCTACATACGTAATTTGATGACATGTCAGTATAAAACTTGTTTACAAATTGAAATTAATACACATAGAAATGATTTATTTTGAAAAGACCTTTTTTTCGTACCCTGCTTGGTACCTTTTTGTTGTTAAACAATAACTATGTACTTTTGTTATTTGGTTGTCGCTATCGCAAATGTAATAAATATAATACCTAAATAAATAACGAATAATACAAATAAAGACTACCTGTCTTTTTAAACTTATATTATAAAGCCGTTAATTTAAATATTTACAATATTTGAATAATAACTGCCGTATATGATGCTCATTAGGTAGTTATTTTCACGTCATTTCAGCTAGCGTGCGACAGTGCACCGGTAGACCTTGTCATGGCCCTAAAGCAGTTTTAGATTTTCCTGCTAAATTTCAGTGATAATGTTATTGTCAATACAATTTAGAATTGCTCATTAGTTAGAAAAACATGACCCGATGAAATGCGTAGATCTGGTGAAAGGTCTAATTAGATGCACATCCCCCGTTGATGCGAGTCGCACGAATGATCAGAGTGGAGAATGGCGGAATAATAGAGATTACATAATCTTCCATAGCACAGACATTATGCTTTCAGGGTAACCACCAGTTTGTGGGATATAGGCAACCTTTCTTTCTTTCTGTAGGGCTTGTGGGAATGCGAGAGCGCCTAGAAATGTCAAAAACTTTATGTGTCATGCCTTAGCACGCGTCATGTGCGTCTCAGCACACAGAGGAGAAGACTCAGAGTCTGTTAAATTTTTCAGTGGGAAGTTGACATGCGTTAGGATTTCCGATGTTCAGAGTTTTCATCTCTGCTATTACCTAGCTGGTGAGATAACTCAATACTTCTACTTTCTATCCTATCAAAAACGTAAATTTTTTAGCTGTTTTTTTGAGGATTTCCAAGAATATTTTTACAAAAGTTGGATTCTTTGCTTTCGAGATCTATGAAAACTTGTTGACCTTTGTAATGCCGGGCCAGTAAAATATATCAACAATATATACTTCAGATTCTGAAAGCATGATGTAAACCAAATAGGATACCGAGGATATCCACGTACATATATGCATGCATATGTAAGTGCCTATTTACAACTCTTTAGTAAGGATGACGCCCCAACTTGCCATACTTCTACTCCTCTTTATTATACTAATTCCAGTACTGAAACTTATTTTTCTTTAATTTTTCATTTTAAATCATTTTTTCCCACCATCCTTTCCTTTTAAAAGAAATGATTACGACCTAGTTTCTCACCCCACTTTGGAGTGGCGGGACCTACAGCTTAAAGTCGACTCCGAACGACAGATTTTTTTTGAGAAACTTTTCATGGCAATTTTATTTGCTCTTAGAGTTTTTGCCAGAAATCTGAAATCAGAAATCACGGAAGAAATATGTTTTCATATTTCGTTTAGTTGGAGATGCTTGAACCGAGGCCTCACGTCTAATAAGCCAACACACTACCTACTAGACCACAGCGACTTCAACTTCTACTCTTCTTTATACTTCTACTCTCCTTTATTATACTATTTCCAGTACTGATACTTATTTTTCTTTAATTTTTCATTTTAAATCGTTTTCTTGCCATCCTTTCCTTTTTAAAAGAATTAACATGTTTATTATACCATATATATCAACTAATTTGTAATAAATTTGAACACCGTTGTTCTTGACTGGCACTAAGGCAGCTTCTTCAATATGTAATAAATTGATTGGCAAGTGATTGTTCTGATTTTTAGACAAGTTCATGATCAATAGGCCTTCTACAATGGTTAATTGTAACATTGATTGATTTCAATTAATTGTAAACGAATTTCTTTATTTAGAAAGGGGCGTTTTCAACTGGATCTACGTCCCGGAACAGTTTAAATTTTTATTGTTCAAAAATCGAGACAATTAAATTGTTTTTACAAATGTTGTTAATTGATTAAAAGACGGTGCAATACATTGCAAATATATTTAATAAGTTTTGCATAGTGATTGATTTTATGGAATATTTTTAAATTTTAATTTTTAAACTACAATTCGAATTGATTATTAAGATTTATGGAGTATTTTTTTAAAAATACCATTTCACTGCAATTGAAATTGTAGCGAAATTAAAATTAAGATAACATTCAATAAGTAAAATTACTTATTGAATATTATAAAAACATACATACATACATAGATTAATACATATGTATGTATGAATATTAATAATATGTACCTTAAACTTCACTCTTCAACTTCAAGGACATATTTAATATTGAAATATGAATAATTGTTGGTTTGTGTTTGAGTTTTATTTTTAAAAATAATCTTTAAAAATATTTAACATACATATTTATGTATGTGTTTTTATAGAAATAAATTAACATTAGATTCGTTGTATAATTGTTATCAACGGAAGAGAAACATCAAAGTCCATTGAAGCAAAATTCAAAATATGCCAAACATACATACGTATGATGCTATAAATTATACAATTTAATTTGAAAATGAAAAACCAAATAATTTTTGTTAAATGTATTTCTATATGGTACTAATTTATATATAATAAACCATAAAATATAATACAAAATATTAAAAGAAATATTATTCTGTTTAAAACACAAACAAATTATCGAAACTTGACATTATAGAACATACTACTGCAATTTGTTTAAAAGGGAAATTTTGAACTTTAGCTTTTTAAAATGCGTTATTTAGATCACACTCTACTATGAAAAGTTATCTACGATGAAAAGTGAGTGAAAATTCGTAATAAAGGGTGGGCCATCTATCGGTTTAAATTTGAACCATCAATTATTTCGAATCTGGCAATACTTATGTCATTCTGTTACAATTTACGCTTGAGCAACGTTGAATTTTCTTGGGCTGTACGATTATGTCGATCTTTTAAAAAAAATCATCTTTTTGGATGAAGCTCATTTTCATCTTGGTGGGTAAATAAGCAAAATTGTGAACGATGTTTGGTTTCAACAGGATAGTGCAACTTGCCAACACATCTCATGCCACAATCGATTTATTACGTCAAATGTTTGATGGCCGTTTAATTAGCCGAAATGGTCATGTCAATTGGCCGTCAAGAAGCTGCGATTTGACAACATTGGACAATTTTCTGGGGGATGCCTTTAAAGAAAAGTGTTATGCCGACAAACTAGAGACAAATGAGCATTTGAAGGCCAGCATACGTTATTCCATCGTGCACTCGAAAAAGTTTACGAAAATTGGTCCGATCGAAAGAGATACTGTGAGGCCAGGCCCGTAGTTATATGAATGAAATAATATTCCATTTCTATCCAGAACAATTGAAAAATGTATAATTTTCGCAAAACTTTAAACCGTTTTTGTTTCATTGCATTTTCAAATTTAAACTTTTATATTTCCCCACCCTATATTCTGCTATATAAAAAAGCAAGAGTGCTTCATAGACTGTTGAACAACATCAGTAAACTACTGAGTGAAAAATAACAAAATAACAGCTAAAAATTTAATAGACCGCCTTTTCATTTGCTATTACCGACCAAAAGTCGCCGTGGTCTAGTATGTAGTGTGTTGGCTTTTAGACGTGAGGCCTCGGTTCAAATCCCAGGTCAGGTATCTCCAACTGAACGAAATATGAAAAAATATTTCTTCGGTGACTTCCTCTCAGCAGGTTTCTGACAAAAACTCTGAGAGTAAATAAAATTGCCATGAAAAGATTCGCAAAAATCTATCGATTTTAAACTGTAGGTCCGTCCCGCCACTTATGTATAAAAATTAACGCACACAACATAATTGGTGTGAGGAACTAGGTCGTATTCCTGACTAAAGGGCGGTAATGACCAATTATGTATGTATGGACCAAAATAAAATGAAATGCATCTATTGCTGAAACTAATGATGGATCATACACGACAATAATATGAGAAAAAGATTGTGAAACTTTGCAAACGGCGTCAAAGTCAAAATTGACACCAAGAGAGGTGATGTAGTATATTTCGTGAGATTCTCCAACCTACCTAACCGAATACTTCCGATCTCTACTGTCAACAATTAACCCATTCGCTGCCAATCCTAAATTATATGAAGTCATTCCAATTGCCATTTATATCTTGAGTTTTATTGTTTACCAAATCCCTGTTATTTCTTGGTAAGAGCAAGACTAAGAACTTTGTTTAGTTGCTATAAAATTTTGTTATGAAGTTAATTTTTGCGTGAAAGATCATTCTCTATAAGAAATAAAGTATTGTTTTTGTAAAAAAATGTATTTGTAGTATTTTTCAAGTTTTTTACATACATATTTATATTTACATATTTTAATTTGCTGATTCAAAAGCCTGCATATTATATATTAATAATTAATATAAAAAATAGTAATATATTTAAAGCAGGACGAGTATACTCGTCTTGGCTGTGCGGAATACCCTGTCAAAGACGAGTATACTCGTCCTTGGCAGCGAATGGGTTAATCAAATTGAAACTAGCAATTCAAGGTTTTATGTTCTCCTATAACAACTCTAGAAGTTTTAATGCATCCCCCACATATAGCTTAGGCGTTACAACGTCAGAGAGCTACAAAACTCACAAGTTCGACACAAATTTATAACCGAATGTTATCGAACCCCCAATATCTAAAAAATAGTAGAAGATAACATTTTCAAGCGTTGTATATATCGATTTCAATGAAACGCGGCACCTAGTTAGAGAAGACATTAACACAAGCAACCAATTTCATTCCAATCGCTATAATAATGAGATTCTAACGCTAACTAACGGATTTATTTTCTAGTTAAGTGAAAATAGAAATTAAAGAGAGAGAATCTAAGAAGTATGGTTAATTAAAGTGTTGGAGTTTAATTAAAAAAATTATTGAAATTTTTTTTGTAATGTATGTATGTATCTACCGAACGAATAAAATATGGTACTTACGATAGCGTAAATTTTTCGCATTCTTATTTCAACAAATTTAATTCAATTATTGTCTCCATGTGAATGTTAAATTTGTGTATGATTTAAATTAAATCAACTGCTAAACAACGACAAGTAATTTTTGAAATTTGCTTTGAAATTTGAAATTTGCTTTGCTGTTTTTTTTCTTTAGTATTACTGCAGCACTTGTCATTTGTGAAATTTGATATTGACCCTATAACAATGAACCGTGAATTAAAAAAAGTGAAAAAGTACAATAAATGAAAGTAAATGAAGAATGAAACGGGTATACATATATGTATAACAAAATATTTTATTATATGCAATCAGTACTACAAAAAACAAAACAATCAAACATACAAACAAATAAAACAAAAAAATTCAATTGTCCAAAAATATGGATGATGCTCTCTGTATTTCGAATTTTTGATAAACGATCTTTTAACAAATGAATTTATTGCGTGTTAATTTTCCAAACGTACATATATATTTTTTATTTTATTTCATCTCATTTTATATAGTTTTTAATATTCTTTAGATTAAATCTTCTCTGAAGTTTTTTTTTCATGTTTTATTAAAAATTTTTATTCAAAGACAACATTTATTTTCAACAAAAAAAAAAAAAACAAAAACAAGAAAAATAGAAGAAATAAATTGAAAACAATAAAAAAACAATTAAACCGCAAAAATTATTTAATGAACACCAAAACCTCTTTTTCTTTTCTTATTTCAATAAAAAATTGAAGTTCAAGCGTTTTTTTAATTTGTTTAAATTCACACACTTTTAATTTTAATCAAGTTGTGGAGGGGGGGCAGTACGTTTTTACAGGGTTGTCTTTGAATTTTTTGCTTAGTTTCGATTTTTGTTGTTGATTTTTCAAACATTTAATGAGTATTTTAACCTTAAAAATAAACAGAATTGTTAATTAAAAGTGTATTTTAATTTACAATCTTTATACAAATAAATAAATTAAAATGAATTCATTTGCCTTACTCTGCAGATCAATGATTAAAATATTTATAGCCTATCGGAATATCATTAAAAAGATGATTCAATCGATTTGGAGTTTCGATACAATTAACATGGCAAATAACGAGTGCAATCACTCTTGATAACTTTCAAAACGAAACAATATATCCCCGGTGAATTTGTAAACGCCCACATATGTCGCGATTTTTTTAAATTTATATTCCATCAGGTATGAAGCGTACATTTTTTAGCTGTTTTTTGTGAATTTCCAAGAATGTTTTTATAAGAGTTAGATTCTTTGCTTTCGAGATCTATGGAAAGGTACCGACCTTTGTGTTGCCGGGCCAGTAAAGCATATCAACAATATATATTTCTGATTCTGAAGGCATATACGAATAACTATGAAAATTCAAATAGGATACCGAGGATATTCACGTACATACATATGTATGTATATTCATACGTCATTACCTATTACAACTCTTTCGTATAGATGGCGTCCCAAATTCCCATGATTTCATAGCAATCAGCTAATCTCAGAGCTGAAGATAAAGCTCTCGTTTCGTAAGCAAACTCACTACGTACTAGACATATTTATTGCAATTAATTGCATCACCCTGTTACCGAAGCCGTAGGGAATAATTTCAACATGGCTGGACTGAGTGTCAATGTAATAGAACTAAGAAACCAACTCCCACCACTTATGTTGTGTTCGTTAATTTTTATACATGAATGGTGGGGCCTACATTTTAAAGTCGACCCCGAACGACAGATTTTTGAGAAACTTGTCATGGCAATTTTATTTACTCTCAGATTTTTTGCCAGAAATCTGCTGCGAGGAAGTCGACGAAGAAATATTTTTCATATTTCCTTTAGTTGAAGATGCCTGACCTGGTGTTTGAACCGAGGCCTCACGTCTAATAAGCCAACACACTACCTACTAGACCACGGCGACTTCAACTGTCCACCTAACCATAATACGTCTTTCTAGGCCAGTAAGCTCGGTAGGCGGAAGTTTTGTTTACAAAATGTTAATGGCAACTACAGCAGTGGTATTCAGAGACAAAGTCTAAGACTACTTTAAACTTGAATTGAAAAATCAGAGATTCAATCAGGTTTGCGGCGATACGCATTATTTCTTTATGTAGTCACTATGAATTGGTTCGAATCGAAGTATGATCCAGTTAATATAAATAGAGAATCAGAGGCGGTAAACTTAGAAAATCAAAATCATTTTGGGGCATAGAAAACAGAGTTATAAGAAATGTGCATAGAACGCTGATTAATATAGATGCAGAAGGCCATATTACTAGGATACTCTGAGGAGCTAGGATAATAAATAACTTGTAGGATAGTTGTAATGTAATTGCTGGATTCAGGGTCCTTTTAACGCTAGTTCCGTCGATTCAGTTCTTGAAGGAGGAATTTTGAATTTCTTTGTATGACAAACGTTTTCTTTTTTTAGCTTCTGAACATCGTAACAGTGTTTCTAAAATTTCTATTACAAAGCAACAATATATAGAGCAAAATCGCCTATATTTGCCCAGTATAGCATTATTCTTATCACGTATATTAAATAAAGCTTTAATTAAATCCAAAAATAGTGAATTTCTTTCATTAATCTAACGTGATTGCTTTTATTGTAATACCGCATTGACATTTATTTAGCTTTTCTGTTAATAATTTTATATAAAACCGCATACGCATAAACATAAACAAATAAATATACAAACATCAAAAAAAACAGACGTTTCAAGAAAATAAAATCACACACCCACCTAAAAATTTCTTCCGTATATTTTATTAACAAAAAAAAAATTGCATTTCATATGAAGTTCAAAAGCAAAATTAAACCAAAAAAAAAAAAACATTCAATAACAGTGATATTGTTTTCGGAACTCATTAGTTGGCAATTTTTACACGTGATATACATATAAACACGTACTTATTTATAAAAAAGCTGTGTCAAACATACAAACATACATGATATGTGCGTGTGTACTTGTGTAATTAGTAAGTATATTTTTTTATTATTATTTATAATATGACATACAGTGGGGAAAAATTAAATACGATTATTATTTATTGTGCTTTATTGCAATTACATATTTTCATTGCATTCGCATTTAATGTATGCATAGATATTTGTTGTATTTTTTGCTAATAACATATTCAATTCCATTCCATTACTTCTAAAGCAATGGTTTTCTTGAAATTTTTAATTTTTCTTGTAATTTTTTTTTTTAATTTTAATTCAATTTTAATTGGCAGTTATAAGGAAGGGACAATATTTGCCACTGCAAAAGATCCGACAGAAGATACACAAATTTATCTTTTTTATAATAAAAAGATTACTCACTTACTTAACCCTTTAGTGCCGAAGACCGTAGACGGCTTAAATTCAATGCTCATTTATTCCCTTTCCAAATTCTGTTTTGCTTTCTTATTGTATTTTTATTAATTCGGGGAAGTCCAAAAATTATTTTTATTATATTTGCAACATATAAAACCCGATTTGACCAAAAAAAGTATTTTTTTAAATATCCTTTACTTTTGAAAACAAATCAAACCCAGAAATAATTTTTTAATCCAGAAAAAAATTTGGGCACTAGAGGGTTAATTGGTCATTATAACCTTTTAGTCAGGATTTGGATATAGTTTCTCACACCACACATGTTGTGTGTGTTAATGATATACATGAGCGGCTGCACCTACTGTTTCAAGTCGATTCCGAACGACAGATTTTTAAAAAACTGTTTATGGCAATTTTTTAACTCTCAGAGTTTTTGCCAGAAATCTACTGAGCGGAAGCAGCCAAAGAAATACTTTTTTTTCGCTTTGATATCTGGCCTAGGGGATTTGAACCGTGGCCTTACATCCAATAAGGCAACACATTACCTACTAGACTACGGCGACTTACACATAATAACGTAATCAATTTTACATACAAATGCTTGGCCGCTGTATTTCTTCAATTAGGATTATAGTGTAGCTTCTAACGCAATGATTTTCAAGAAACTTTTTACATTTCAGAATGGATTTGGCGAAGAATGTATGTATGTCTGTAGTATATTTTCTGAACAAGAATTTATCTTTTTCCAGATAATAAGATTACTCACTTACTTAATTGGTCATTGTATACCTTTAGTCAGGATTACGACCAAGTTTCTTACCCCCAAACCATGTTGTGTGCGTTAATTTTATCTGTAAGTGGCGGGACCTACGGTTTAAAGTCAACTTTAAACGACAGTTTTTGATAAACTTTCCACAACAATTTTATTTACCAAAAGGCAGAAGATTGCAGATGCAAAATAATGTAAATATTGTCATCTGTTTATGTTTGATCTCAGATTCATTAAAACTCAAAAGAAACCAGTTTCAAGTCGTCACATATGACACTAGATTGACAGTATTAAATATGGTAAAAAGTTTTCCTTTTACTAAGAGAATATTTAAATTTATTAAATTATTTCAATTTGTTTTTTTAGTCATCTGTAAAAGATTTCTGTCGCTATAGTCTAGTGTGTTGGTTTATTACACTGTAGCTCGGGTGTTTGAATCTCAGATCTGATATCTTAGAAGAAGATGTGTAAGGAAAAAAGTATTTATTTCGGCGAAGGCTCTCTGCAGTCTTCCAATAAAAGCTCTGCGAGGAAACTAATTGCTATGAAAAAGTTTCTCCAATCTATTGCTGTCGTCACTCATCCATAAAATCAACAATATACCATAAGTTTTGATTGAATTTTAAAAATAAAGTCAACTGCAGTGATCTTCCGAGTTTTATTTCCCCTATCTTTCTTTAAATAAATTAAAAATTTCTTATACCAAAACTGCTTGCAACTGTATTCCATATGATAATATTTATTAAATTTCTTACACTATAAATAAATATGAATAGTTTTATATAAATTTATGCATCGTAAATGCTTTGCATGCAAATTTATACGGAATTTGTTCGTATTTTTATTTATACGCCATAATTTGTGAATGTCAATATAAACATGTAAATTATGGTACGTTCATAAAGAGGCACACAATGTTGATATTAATTTGTAAACGTCAAGTGATAAATCATCATTAGAGCACCTATGAAAAATTATTTTAACCGTTAAGTTACTGAAATCTTTACTGATTTGCTGGAATTATAAATATTCTAAGGGCCATTATTACAACTTGCTGTTAAAGTTGGGTTTAGTTAAAGGTAACTTTAACTAAACTGAACTTTAAAGTCGCCTTTAACTTCTTTTCGTTATTATAAGCTATAGGTAAAATAAAGTTAATTTTTTCAAAAATATTGCAGTGCCGGAGCAATGTCGTTAGCACTGTCAATTAATCAAGTGCTTTAAAAACACAGTGACAACGACGTGTTTATTTGTTTATAAAATTTGTGTGTTGAGGTTTTAGCTTTTTTATTTTTGTGTTTATTGTTTTAAAATAAATATCCACTTTGATTTGAAAAACTATTAATATATTAACATTTATTTTTCATGTTTATATTTGAAGTTGCCATATTGAAAATATAATATAAATAATATTGCAAGTTCAAAGATAAAATGAACTTTAAAAGTTAAAGGTAGGATTATCTTTCCTTTAGCTGAACCCTCACTTTTATCTTATTGTGTACTTATAATAATGAAAATCAAGTTATCTGGCCTTTAAAATCCTGCGTTTAGTTAAAGGCAAGTTGTAATAATGGCCCTAAATAAAGTAAAAATCTAAATGTTTTAAAATTTTGTAACTAAAATCTAAATATATTAAAATTCTTATACATACATAATTTTTTACATAATTTGTTATTACAACCCTACAGTCAGGATTACGACTTAGCTTCTCACTGAGAGAAAATAGCCGAAGAAATTTTTTTTCATAATTTCGTTTTAATATCTGACCTTTGGTTTGAACCGTGGCCTTACGTCTAATAATACACTACTTACTAGAAGATTAAAAGATTAAAATTCTTATTATAAATGTTTTCTTTTTAATAATTTAAACCCGAACAATTTCAAGAAAACGAATGTATATTTATTAACTTTCTTAAGATATGTTGTCAACGTGTAATATATTCTTACGTTGATTCCTTCCAGTCATACTGGGTATAAAACATGTATTATTTAAATTAATTTATTAAAATAATGCAAACTGTATGAGATTTAATAATTATCTTAAATACTTTAATAGACGGTTTAATTCAGTTACGACAATTCGCTTTGTTGTCCCGTCCTCGTAGTCTCTGGACATTTTGTTGACATTTTAATGATGACACCCGCATTTGCTGCAACTGACTGTATGAAAATGAATCATTTTGCACACTTAGTCATCGTTTTTTGTATTGCAACAATAAATAATGCAATGAAAGAAAACAATTTAGTTAATTGAAAAACTAAAATTGAAAACTGTAAACAGATTTCTGTAGATAATCTTAAATAAAGTTTATGGAAATTACAAAGAAAAAAATTGGTTTTCAGCTTTCAATTAGCTTTACTTTCAAAATTAACTTCAACATGTTCAACCAATATGTAACTGTTTTAAACTGATTAAATTTAATTTTTATTAATTTGTTAAATTTTTTCCAATTACATTTTAGAGAACCGTTAATTAAAACACATAGTTTGTTTCGAATTTTGGAGCTCCAAATCCTTATTTATTAAATCCAAATCTATTGACAAAATTACCTGAAAACTATTTAGATTTTCTAAATTTATATTTAAAAAATTATCTAAATTGTCCATTTTCAAATTAACTATCAGCTATAAGGATAAACTTAACATTAATAATAATCAAAAAAAATACTTCAAATGTGTTTCGGATACACGTTTTTCTGTTAACGTAGTTTTCTAAAAGGAGATCTCAAAAGCAGTTTCTCAAACAACCCTTTGGTTGCCGATGTATAAAGCATGTATAAAGGATGTGTTTAAATTTTCCACTCGAATGATATGCTGTTGGACCCTCTCTCGGTTGAAGGTGCCGTAGTCTAATAAGTAGTGTGTTGGTTTGTTAGACAAGCACCCGTGGCTCAACCTCTGGCTCAGACATCGAGTTGTCTGTCTAATGGAAATATGAAAAAATAAAAATTCGGCTTGTTCCTCTCAGCAGTCTTCTGGTAAAAGCTCTGAGAGTAAAATTCTAAGTCGAGGTCAATTTTAAACTATAGAGCCCACCATTCATGGATAAAATTAACACAGACAACATGGATCGTGTGAGAAGCAAGGTCGTAAAGCTGACTAAAGGATTGTAATGAGCAATTAAGTAAGTAAGAACTCTATATCGGTTTATATTGTTGCAAATTTTTTTACTTTAAATCCCAGATATACGCATCACTTTCGACATTTTCTTACCAGTATTCGGTTGGTATGTAAAGAAATTTTCTTTCAATCCAGTAACAATAATTTGATATTATTTTTCGTTGTTTAGTGGAATTTTAATTTATCAGTATTGGCGACGACTAATAACAGTGACGTAGAAAGTGTTTTCCCCGTTATTAGATTTTTTTTATTACTGCAATTGAATTTTGCTTCCTGAGATAAATATGAGTTCGTTTGTTCGGTTTGGTGGACGAGTAGACGGAAATTTTTTTTAATTGTTCGTCGATTCAACAAACAGTAACCTTACTGTATAAAAATTACCACCCAGGGCTAAAAAATGGGTGGCCAGCGTACGTTTACTCAATGCAAGTTTTCGTTATCAATTAATGTTGTTGATAAAAAGACCGAAATTTGGTCAAACATAAAAGAGTTGTATTATCGATTCGACAACCACTAACTATCCAAAGTTAAAGTGTTCGTCGATTCAACGAAGAGTAACCTTAATGAACAAAAAATAAGGGAAACCGTCCAGAGTTAAGCAGAGTTTTCGTTTTAGCACCGTATCATACAAGTTTACGTTCGATTGGTTTCGCACTTAAATAGTACCCATTATATCATCATTTGATAGTGACACATTGCGGTTCTTCAACCATAAATGAATCTATTAAATGACTTTAAATAAAACAATATTTTCAACTGTTCAGTTTCTGGTAATTAATTATTAACAAAATATGTTTTTTTTTTTGCTTTTGACATAAGGAAAGTTTATTACGCAGGCCATCTAATTAATAGAATTATACTTTGTATTTATTCTGAAAAATAGAAAAATTATTTCCCATAAAATACTGTATTCTATTTAAATAGGCAAGTTAAGACGTTATGTACTTCCCGATCATTGTCATCATTTGTAAGTTTTCTAGGAAATATTGTATGCTTTCGAAAATTGCTTTAACAAACTGTAGCTAATGAAAATTGTAAAAAGTTGGCAAAACAATAAAAATTTTAATTAGTATCAGTTATTAATTTTAGTTATTGAAATAACAACAACTAATTACCTATAAAAAAATTACTTAATATTTGTTTTTATCTGTTTTTTATTTTCTGTTATTTCTTTTTCGTTTTAGAAATTTATTCGTTTTAGCACGAAATATTAAAAAAAAATATATTAAATCAGGTTTATTTTTATTTTTTTCAATTAAAATAGAATGCAACAATTAAATTTACTTTCATTATTAGTACGATTATTTCTAAATTATTTTACTTTTATAAACAGATAATTTGATAGTTGAGTGATTTTCTAATTTCGTTCAATAGAAATAGATTCGAGGTATTTATAGAAATAAAATAAATTTTTATGTTTATTAATATGTTACATTTACGAAAATAAATATGTATTGATAAATAATTATTTAACCTGTTTGTATTAATTTTTAATATCACTCAATCAATTTTAATTACAACACGAAAATACTAATAAAACTAAAATTGTCGACACCCAGATGTCATACAAAACTTAGTTTTGAAATTAGTTTTCGCATAAAGAAATTTTTTTTATAATATCAAGTAATTGTAAAACAGAAGTTGTTATTATTTTGCTAAATTACTTTTTTGTTATTGTTTTCTTAATAGATATTTTTACGCTAGTGAAATCTTATTTTCACCCAGTGTGGCCCAAACAAATTGAATATTACAACCAGAAACTTCTGAAAATAAAATTTAATATTTACGGTAAAAATATACAGTAACTCAGGCTTTCCAAAACACCCCTTATTAAAGTGCATGATTCTAATGATGCTTTGGGACATGTTGTTTTGTTGTTCATTATTCACATACTAATGACATCGTCGTAGTCTAGTATGTAGTATGCTGGCTTATTAGAAACAAGCCCATGCCTCAAACCCTAGCTCAGACATGACCGATAAAACGAAATATCGACGCCTCCGTTCTATAACATTCTAAGTCGAAAAAGTGTGTTTTGAGTTATGAGCTCTCAAAGTTTTCACGCGACATACGACCATATGTGTATTCTAAGAAGATTTTTCCCTATAACTTCGGAACAGATCGGCGCATCTTAACCAAATTTTGACAGTATTTAAGTTAGAGAACGTAGAATTTAAAAATGCAAGAACATTAAAAAGTATACTTAGAACGTTATAGAATGGAGTCGTCGATATGAGAAAATATTTCCTCGAAGCCGAATGTAATTTTGTTTCTAGCATGTGGAAGGCAATGATAATGATTACCCTATCATAATGGAAAGTCTTTGCATTATTTATGCGTGAAGGCAAATTTCTAGGAAAATCTCTGAAGGTAAATAAAATTGCCATGAAAAAGTTTTTAAAAATTTTGTCGTTCGGAGTCCACTTTAAACTGTAGGTCCTGTCACACAACATGTTTGTTATGAGGAGCTAGGTCGTAATCCTGAGTAAAGGGTTGTAATGACCAATTAAGTAAGTAAGTATAAAACGAAAGTACGTTCTCGTTAACGGTCGAATAAGTCTACCTTTGCTCTCAGCAGTAAAAGAAATTATGAGCTCCTCTTAATCAAATATTTCTCCAGAAAACTGCATCATAAGATTTTCAAAAAGTAGTCGTCACAAAATTGTGTTTTTTTCCACCTAAATACCACTGTGCGGATAGTCGGTAGTGTGTCTCTAGTGGGTAGTGTGTTGGCTTATTAGACGTAAGGCCACGGTTCAAACCCCAGGTCAGACGTCAAAACGAAAATATAAAAAAAAATATTTCTTCGGTGACTTTCTCTCAGCAGATTTCTGGCAAAAACTCTGAGAGTAAATAGAAAATTGTCAAGAAAAGTTTCTCAAAAATCTGTGGTTCGGAGTCGACTTTAAACTGTAGGCCCCGCCACTCATGTATAAAATTAACACACACAACATAAGTGGTGTGGGAAACTAGGTCTATTATCATGACTGAAGGATTGTAATGGCCAATTATGTATGTATGTACGAATCAAATAAATATTTTAGGCACTTTAGCAAATATTCTGTGTTTTTATTTCAACTTTCTAAAGCCAAACAGTTAAAAAAATCAACTTTTTTTGGATGACCCTGAATTAAATGAGCATTTTGTCATTGATGCTTTTTATACACAAGTTGTGGAGTAAGATTTAGGGCTACTGGTGTGGGATAATCCGACAATATATTTGTTGTATGTGTACATAAAGATTAATAACTGTATCGGAACAGTTGCACGAAGCAATGATGTAATAAGCAGAAAAATTACTCTATTCAACTAAAGTAATAACATTGCTTTGAAATTGAACGTGGTTTATTGTATTAAAGAAATGCTGAATTGTAGAAATACATTTAAGAAAGCACAAAAAAACTGTAAATTTTTAAGTACAAAATTTAAATTTTTAAAATTAGTTGATACATTACTTTCTTCATTGATACTAGAGATTTTCGAAAAACACAAAATGTGTTTACAATACAAGTATTTGAAAACATCGTAAATCTTGTAGGGGGAAATACCCTGATGAAATTCTTAACAAAAACACGTTTTTCCATTTCGAATGCCTCGTGTATTGGATCACGTGCATTTACCTTATAGGCTTTAAAGGTTAAATATTTCTATAAAGTATCATGTGAAGTGAATTCAATGAAATTCACAAAATAGACCGCGTCATACATATTAAAGCAGAAACAATACAATTTCCAGGTACTTAGGGAAGAACTTGGTGTAAAAATTATTGTATTTTAATTAAAATATATTATATTTGCAAAATATGTGCAGAGCTACAATACAATATGATGGATGAAACATGTTTTTAAATACAATACAATTATACTTATACAATTCCCATTCTCGCGTTTGCTGTACATATTAGAAAATATTGAAAATATATTTTTTTTAAACTGGAAATTTTAATAACCATAAAATGCTAGAAAGTATTGCGTGAAATTCTAAACAACGTAGTTTTTGCCAATACAGTATAATAATTCATTTACAAAATATTTTTAATTTGTTTAAACAAAACAAAAATAAATAATTGCGACACGTTTTTATTCCATCGAAAAATATATAATTTCTAGACAGTATAATTCTTAGAATATCACTGTGCATGCACTTTTCATTGCAAGTTCCACTATACAATTATATAAAGAATTATTATCACTCTATCACTTATACTAGTTCTAGGGCGTCAAATGGCTTCAAAAACTGCTTCAGAGTGTTTAGAATTGAGGTACTCTCCGCTCTGCTAAACAAAATCCGTTTTTTGACCAAAAATCCAACCAAACAAAACCCACAATTGCAGAACGCTGTTACGACCTTGGATCCAATAGATGTCAAGACCGCCTTATCACTTATACCTAACGCTTCAAGAATTGCTCTCTTATTTAAAATGATGAATTCTATGTACGTTGATCTGTAAATTTTTAATACTTTCCCTTACGATTTCAAATTCGATTTCATTTTAAAAACATTTTTTAGTCTAAAATTACAAGGAACCTGATTACTATTTCAACATTTCAATATTGAGATCGGTGTAAAGTGACTTGCTTTGTCGTTACTTATTATACTACGTGATAGCACATGAAAATATATAGTAAATCATAATCCAATGGTTGACAGCTGACTTAGGGAGCGAAATGAACACAATCAACGAACTTTCTGTGGACCAAACTATCAATGAATGAAGACTACTCTACTTACAAAGCTCTTCGTTGGTTTATAATTTGAACTAGAATCACACGCTCAAACGTAAGCATTTTTTCCTGAGAAAACTTAATTATTTATCTTCTCTAAAGACATTTCATTGTCTATACTAAAAAATTTGTATGCGTTTGATGTTTCATTAATAATTCTATATTCACTTCTACGGCGTTTCTAGTATCCCGTACTTTGGTTAGGAAGTTGATTACAAACGTATTAAAACCAAAATAAATTGCCGTGGTCTAGTAGGTAGTGTGTTGGCTTATTAGACGTGAGGCCTCGGTTCAAACCCCAGGTCAGATATCAAAACGAAATATGAAAAAATAATTCTTCGGCGACTTCCTCTCAGCAGATTTCTGGCAAAAACTCTGAGAGCAAATAAAATTTGCCATGGAAAGTTTCTCAAAAATCTGTCATACGGATTCGACTTTAATCTGTAGGTCCCGCCACTCATATATAAAAATTAACGCACACAACATAAGTGGTATGTGAAGCTAGGTCGTAATCCTGATTAAAGGGTTGTAATGACCAATTATGTTATGTACTCGTATGTATCAAACAAAAATTATAAAAAAATATTTATATGCATACATGCCATATATACATACGAATAAGTAAAAGTTTTTCTAGCGAATGTGATCTCCAATAAAGCAAAATTTTAATTCATTTCCTCGAGACGGACACAAAAAACAAAGCAATAAATTAATGTGATAAAGAATACGAATTTATTCGACATGAATTGTCTGAGATTTCAAATCTCAACTAATTATACAAATTTGTTGTAATTAACTGTGTGTCTTTCTAATACGTAGATCCGAAGAACTAGTGTTTACAAAAATAGTTAAAATTTAACACTCTCTTTATCTGTCTTTATTTATATTTGTTTGCAAGACATAAATAGAAATAATTATGACACATGGTTGGTTATTTATCAACATTTCAAAGTAAATATGAAATTAGCGATCTTTTTCATTTTATAATACAATACAATTGTTTAGAATAAAAAAATTAAATTCATAAAGCATATTGTACATATACTTATATACATATGTATGTATAATATCGTAGAATTGTTTATCAACATTAGCAGCAGACTTTAGTGTCAATGTACTATATATCGCATGAAATTCAAAAAAATTTTTATTGTCATTTGAAACTAAATATTAATAAATAAATAAATTTCCAAACAAAAAATAAAAATAAATAAATCCTTCCATTAAACATTTTTGTAATGAAAGCAGAAAACGAAAAAGTACTGTGGAAGCAAACGACAATTAAAATTTTTATTTTAGTAAGTGGTTCTATAACTCAAAATTAAGAAAAAAATATAAAAAATTGGAATAATTTTAAAACCTATTCTCATAAATACTTCTATTTTTCTATAAAAGTTTTCTAACCGCATTTTCAAAATTGTATTAAATTGCTTATATAAGTGATATAAAGCCTGTACATATTGTTCCAGGAAGTAAAATAAACTACTTTTTACAATTTTTGTAACTAAAAATTTCCAACAAATGGCATTATTTTATTATTGTCGCATAAAGAATAGCTAGGTTGGTTGCCGCCCTAAACATATAGAGGGTATTTCTGTAATGGCTCTCGCAATCAATAAGGATAAGTCCCTGCCTAATACTTCATACATAACATAATTGGTCATCACAGCCCTTCAGTCGCCGAAGAAATATTTTTTCATATTTCGTTTTGTTGGAAAAATCTAACCTGGGGCTTGAACCGTGGCCTCATATGTAATAAGCCAACACACTACCTACTAGACTACAGCGACTACTAATACTTCATTAACATCTGGATGTTTCCTTCTCAGATACATTAATGCCGCACAGATTCCAGTGCGTGTTTTGTCGATTGGTTTTTCTCGTCACTTGAACTTTTCGTCTCCTTTCTATGCTAGTTTATCTGTCTTTTCATTGCTGTGAATTCCAATATGACCTGGGATCCAGAAGATCGTAATCCTATTTCCCCTTTCTAGCTGATTCAGCTTGCCCAGATAGTTCCATACCATTCTCCAGTCAACTGTTCGCAAAGTGTTGCTATGTCCCCTCCTTTGGGCAATATAATTTTCATTACATGCAATACAAAGCTAAAGGGCTTAGTTTTTCTATTTTACCTGATATAAGTTAATAATAATTTACCTTATGTGTATGCAGATACGCCTTTTATTTCAATTCTGTCTGTATTTCGTACATCGAAGGGAGCTTAAAATTATTCATATTTAAAAAGTCTATGGGCCATTATTACAATTTGCTGTTAAAGTCGAGTTTAGTTAAAGGTAACTTTAGGTAAAGTGAACTTTAAAGTCACAGTCAACTTCATTTCGTTATTACAACCTACAGAAAAAATAAAGTTAACTTTTTCAAAAACATGGCAGTGCCGGAGCAATGTCGATAGCAGTGTCAATTAAACAAGTGCTTTAAAAACACAGTGGTAACGACGTTCCTTTTTATTCGTTTATAAAATTTGTTTGTTGAAGTTTTAGCTTTTTTATTTTTGTGTTTTTCATTTTAAAATAAATATAATGAATACGCCAATATCCGTTTTGATTTGAAAAACTATTAATATATTAACGTTTATTTTTCATGTTTATTTTTGAAGTTGCCATATTGAAAATAATATAAATAATATCGCAAATTCAAAGATAAAGTGAACTTTAAAAGTTAAAGGTAGGATGATCTCTCCTTTAGCTTAACGCTCACTTTTATCTTACTGTGTACTCATAATAATGAAAATCAAGTTATCTGGCCTTTAAAATCCTGCCTTTAATTAACGGCAAGCTGTAATAATGGCCCAATATGTTGTTAATTTTCAACGATGCGAAAAACATGGTGGGAGTTGTTACTGTCTACTGACATGTTGGCGAAAACTTGTAAATGTTTTACTTTCAAAGACCAGTGCCACATATATTTTTCATAAATTTTACTTCTTGGTTCAAATATGTCCCTTACCACTAAAGATTATCAAACTAAATTTAAAGTTCCTTGTTTTTGTGCTTTCGTAGTTAAAAAAATAAATACATTTCCGGCAAGTATCACGTCTATTTTTTAGGATCATTCTAGCATTGCAGATGCTAAGATGTTCGGGAAATTCCAGTGAAGTTGATGGGACCAAAGAGACATTCGTGTTCATATATTTATCATATAATAACATTATAATTTCTTCTAATTAATAAAAAAAATCATTTAATCATTCAAAAAAATCTTTTCAAAAGAGTATGTATGTATGTTATTCGATTTTAATATAAGATTTGTCGAACTAAACCATTAGATTTGCTGAAAAAAAACAATTTTTTTCGTCTTGGGCTAATTTAAATTGAAATAAATGATCTACAAATTTAAGTCAACCAAAAAATATTATAAATACATATGTATCGTATATTGTATTATATATTGTATGTACATATGTACCGTCTCTATTCTTGGCCACAAATATATCTTTGGAAATATTTTTTATACTCATTTTTTATACTCATACAACATACATGTACATACAAATATTGAAAAGAAAATACTTTTGTTTAAAAAATTTAAAGAAAAACATGAAAATAGGCCGCATGGTCAATGTTTTTCATTTATTTATTTATTTTATTTTATATATATACAATATAATATTCTGGTGAAATTATCTTGTCTTCTTCGGTGGTGAAAAATATTATCAGACAATTTTCTCTAAAATTAGATTCGTTCTTTAGGGGACAACACCACACAGGTTCTCATGATTCTTAATGATTAAAAACATAACAAAATTTGTTAAAAAAAAAAATTACAAATATATATGTATTAAACAAGGGCCGGTGAGAAAAAAAGAGGTTTAAATCAAGATAACAAAAACCTATAGGTTCTACGATTTTCATAAAATGATTATTCCTATGCAGTACCATTGTATTTTTCTAGTTTTTAGAATTTCGATAGAATTTTCCCGAATCTGCCCCTTCTACGACCTCAAAGCTGGATGGGCCAGGGGGAAAGAGCAGAGGCTTTGAAGGATGGATCGGGATGTTATGTATGGCCTGCCAAAGACAGTGATAGAACAGGTTTGCTGCTGGGCATAGATAAGGCCAGTCTGATTTCATTATAAGGTATTGCGAGATTAGACGAGACGGACTATTGCAGGGTATGTTGCGATGAGGAGGAGATGGAGACTATCGAAGACCTCCTCTGCAACTGTCCAGCCCTTAGTAGATAGAGCATAAGGACCCTGGGAAGGGTCTTCTTCATAGGCTTGAACTCGTTGTCGAGAGCCGATATTAGGACTCTCTATAGATGCGTAAATAGGTTTAGAGTTGCTAGGGCAGTAAGGTTGTAGTCGTGCTCTCTTGTGTGTTTGTGGTCCATCCTTTTTCCTTTCCTACCTCCATAATTTTCCAATTTCCCTATTTCTTCTACTATCCTCTCTCTCTCTCTCTATTTCTCACTTAGTATACGACCTCTAACATAACCTAAAATTACGAAAATACTTTGGAGTGATCCTAATGAGAAGAGAATCATGAATATTTCACAACTAAATTAGGGCGACCTGAGTACGCTAATGAGCGTACATGTACACTTGTACCATAATGACGTGGTGGAATGCAGGACATGCTGTGAAAACATTGAAACGATGGAGCGCGTTTTTGTCTCGAGATTCAAATATTTCGGCGACAACGTTATACTAGACATAACTCGCCTCAGAGGTACGGTGTGGAAGAAGTTAAGGCAGTTAAGCAGAAATCTGCTGAGAGTAAGTCGCCGAATAAATATTTTTTCCTATTTCGTTTTGATGCCTGACTTGGGGTTTGAACCGTGGCCTTACGTCCAATAAGCCAACACAATACCTCCTAGACTACGGCGATTTCGGATGGAATATATTGTTTCTACGAAATTTTAGAATGCAACTAAAATTTGGGCAATTGACCGTTTGCGCCCATTTCACCCCAAGTGACACATAACTACTAGACTTCCGGTAAAAAAAATGCCTTAAAGAACGTATTAAAAACAAGATGATATAGAAAATATAACAATACATAAATACATATGGTAAATATGTACAATGTTTTAATTTTGTAAATAATAATGTATTGATTAAGCTTTTTTAAGATTCAATTTAATACTAATCTTTCACTTCTTTTCAAATATTTACCCAATTTTATCGGCAATTGATAACATTTCAGAGATATGTTTTGTTGATAATACTCGTTACTTTCTATAATCTTTATGGACACTTATTGTATTTCATTTTTTTTATCATAAATTATATTTTTTAAATTAAATAACCATTTTTATTACATACGAGACAGGTTTTTTGAGAAAAAAAATGGGGAGCTATTAATTTGGGGTCATGTTTATGTTGATTTCGATTTTTGATAAAAATAAACAACAACTCTACCATAAAATAAATCCCATTTTATAAGTGCAGTACTAACATTGAATGCAACAATATCTAAGTATAGTTTAATAAAAAAGAAAATATTTTTTTATATTATTTTGTAGGAAGTCAGGCTCGGGACTATTACAGCCAATGAATCAAATGTTTAAGTATTGAAGAAATTCTGTATGACAAAAGATAAACAACGGACTTTTAATTTTCCAATTCCTTTTTCTTAAGAAACAGTACAACACTTCTCTTAATAAAACTTAAAACAATTAAAACTTTAATTGTTTTAATATAAAAATGATTACCTTTACTTTAATACCATTTGTTTTTGACATGATTTTGAATAAAATTATGAAATTTTGTTAAGATACTAATTTAATTTGGCATTTTTTATACCATATTTATTTGATTTTGACAATACGTGAAGATTGAATAGTATTTTTTATTTAAACATTTTTAAAACGTAAATTTTATAAAACAAAAACCATTCGCTAGGTGGGCGTTATGTGCTCACTAAATATGTATTAAAAATTTGTTTTAAAAAAATCTCTAAAATACAAGCAATCAATCAGTAACAATTATAAAAAATGGTTAATTCTTTAAAATGTTCTCGTATTAGGAAATTAGTCGCCTAAAATGTTATGAAATTCATTTCAAGATTGTTTAAGAAATCATTCACAAAAATTGTTTTTTTTAATAATTTAAATCGGTTTTCCATTTGTAATTAATTAATTATAATTAAAATATAAAGTTTTCAAAAAAAGTCAAAGTTTGGAAGGGAGGTTTTAAAGGGGAGGTTTACTGATAATGGTATGCTTGTAAATAAATATCTTAAGCCATAAAATCCCTTATGATAACAGGCTACATATTTGCTGTATAAACATATTGTTGTGGCCTATTTGTGACCCACACATTAGGCAATTTTAAGTTATAAATTACAAACGAATTAATTCGCTTAATTATAATTATAAAACAAAAATTACAACATTATAGATTACACAGAATCTTCTTTGTTTGATACGCTATTTTAATTTAATTTAATTTAAAATTTGTTAACTTAATTAAAATTTGTTCAAAGAATGGAAATGCACATTATAATCATCCTATTGAGACAGAAATTAATAAGTGAGAACAACAATAATATGTCATCAGAAAATAAATAAGGGAAAACACATCAATTTTGCAACATTTCCTGCATTTTCTTAATAATTACGTCCTCAAGCCTAACGAGATGCAGTTACCAGAATTGAAGTCAAATGACAAGCAGCGACTTCGACAACTTATTCATTTTTTTGCTAAGCATAATGTCTTTCTATGTTCTTTCTGAAATCTAAATCTTTACCTAACTTTTTTGCATCGCTTTTGATCAACATTTTATTTAAATAGTACCCATGCGCTGATAGCTAGATGAAAGCAATATAGCAACATACAGAAAATTTCGTTTGTGAAGTTTATATACATAATTGGTCATTATAACCCCTCAGCCAGGATTACGACCTAACCTAACTAAAATTTTATACATGAATGGCGGGACCTACAGTTTATAGTTGCCTTCAAACAACAGGTTTTTGAGAAACTTTGTTTTGGCAATTTTATTTACTCTAAGTTTTTGCTAGAAATCTGCTGAAAGGAAGTCACCGGAGAAGTATTTTCCCATATTTCGTTTTGTTGGAGGTGTCTGACCTAGAGTTTGAACCAAGGCCTTACGTCTAATAAGCCAACACATACTACCTACTAGATTACGGCGACTTCAGTGTAAAGTATAGATTGTGCGAAATACATACTTGTAAACAATAGTGAAGTCACCGTAGTCTAGTAGGTAGTATGCTGCATTATTATACGTAAGGCCACGGTTCAAACCCCAGGTCAAATATTAAAACGACTTCCTCTCAGCAGATTTCTGTCAAAAACTCTGAGAGTAAATAAATTGCCAATGCAAAGTTTCTCAAAAATCTGTCGTTCGGAGTTGACTTTAAACTGTAGGTCCCGCCACTCATGTATAAAATTAACACACACAACATGAGTGGTGTGAAAAGCTAGGCCGTAATCCTCATTGAAGGATTGTAATGGCCAATTATGTATGTATGTATGTGAACAATAGTGAAACAATAGATGTGCCAAGTTCATTAGATTCGAGATTTAATGCCTTTATACTCCTTTCCACAAAATTTGGAATGAAGTTAACAAGATTTTACCATCATCATCAGTATGTACGCCTAATCGTATATCAATCAATTATCAATTGTAAACTCTAAAAAATTGTAAACTCTCAAATATGTGTGAAATTAATGAGCACGATAAATATTTATTCAATATTTGTTTCAATTTGAATTTCTATAAGAAACTCGTTCTTGAAAGTCCTTACATTTCCAAATGCTTTGAACTTTGTATAAAACTTTCTTTACTTATTTAAGGATATAGGAAGAAATGCATAATTTTTTTTAAATTGAAAAAAAATCATTAATTCTTGTAAAATATTTGCAAAAAGGAAACATTTTTTAGGCATGCTTTAAACCCTGATAATACTTTGCTTTATCAGTGAAACAATGAAATCCATTGTGAACTATAAACGCTATGAATTGAAAAGGCAATAAATAATGTGCAATGAAGTTTGATTGCGAATAATTATGGGTACCGTTTTCTTTAGTGTTGCACAGATTACGAATTACTAAAATTCAAATATGCAAATAGAAAGCTTTATGAAAAAATTCTTGAAAACCGATTAACTGCTTCATTTGATCTGGTTATCCTGTTTCGTTTTCATCAACAATAAACGAACATATTTTTTAATTTTAAAGCTTTTTAAAAATAATAATTTAAAATAAAAATAATTAATTTAAAATAATAAAGAACAATTATTAATTGTTAAATATTAAAGGGTTTGGATTGCATAAATAATTATTTTCATTTCACCAAAGTTAATAATATTGTGAGTATATCCACATTGTGCACATTCATAAAATTATTAAATTCCTTTCGCAAATTGAAATTCCGATATTACAAAATCTACAAGCCAATAAAGTTTTGTTAAATGAAAACGAAAAAAAAAACAATTCAATTAAAAATTCTCTTTTCCTCCATTTACCGCAAAAGATATTTAACCAAGTTATACAAAAAAAATTAAATTAAAAAAGCTCAATCATATAATTTTTTTTTGTTTTATTTTATTTTATTTTTTTTGGTATTGCAATTATTTGATTTCAATAAACCGTTACAATATACAGTACGAAATGTAAATGATACAAAAGCATACAATATAAAATAAATACTCACCTTATTTTTGGAGAAATGCAAACAGTACAGGGAATTTTGTATAATTTTATTAATTTTTCTTTTTATTCAGTCTTGCTAATAAAACACTAAATAACAAAAAAAAAACAGTTAATTACACAAAAACGTCACAAATTTTTATAAAAATAAAAAACGCGCAGGTTTAATGTACATAAAAACAAAAACAATTTACAAATTGTTATTTATTTAAAGTTCTTTACATGCGAAAAATCCTTGCTTCTCTTCTTTTTTGCAATATTGGCGAAAAACAATTTATAAAAAAGAAATGAACGCCTTAAGGAGGAATAGTCTATTTTCCTTTTCTTTGTATTTTACTGCGCTTTTTAGGTTTTTATATGGACCGCGCGTCACGAATACGTATTGAAGACTGTTCAGTCGATTGTGTTATAGCGGGCGTTGTAGTTTAGAGCAGCAGTTGGCACGACCACAACGACGACGATGACGACGACGACGATTATCAGAACAAAACTCAGCTAAATATTTCTCTGTCTGCACTCACTCGCTAACTTATAACGTCCGTCATACGGTTAATATTAAAAAGAACAAAAACAAAAACATGCTCATACACTAACAACAGCGGCAGTAATAACGACACAACAACTACAACAAATATAATAATAAGGAATGGAAGAATACACTACCAACCAAAATTATCAGAAGTAGAAGTGATTGAAGTGACTGAATAATACAAATAAAAAGAAATAATAACGACAACAAGTACAACAACTGATTAAATCTACTCTTGCTTCTCGTTTAAGTTTGATTTTAACTCTGTGTATGCGTGAGTATGTAATGACGATGAACTTACAAACGGGAAAATTCTTATTTGTTTGCTTCGTCAGAAAATGTTTCCGATTAGGACATGTTCGAAGATAAATTATTTATTTTTAATCTACAGATTAATAAGATTTAACAAAGAAAAAAATTAAAAAAACCCCCAATGACCTTCATCATGAATGTACTTCATATGACTTGATTGTTATTTTCATTTCTTTTTGTTCTCTTATGCAGCATCCTTTGCAGACGTATGTATTGCTTTTGGTCAACTCTCTTGAACTGTGTGACTTTCTCTTATAGTATTTGTCCTTCATCAAGGACACATTGCATAAAATGAAAGATGTTTTGACAACGTGCTTTCTCATGCGTATGGCTATGTGTTCGTTCACATGTTGTTTGTTATTAAAATTCATTTAAGATGTACATACATATGGGTGGGTGGTTTGTAAAGTCAATCAAACATGTTGAATACAAACGGGTTGCATTGCTTAGTACGAGATTATCATAAAAACCCATAGATAAACGCTATAAAATGTTATTAAATGAGTAATAAAATGAATAAATGAAAATATTAAAATGAATATTCAAAGTATGTGTCAGGAATAAGAATGCTCAGTAGAACAAAGAGAAATAACGCAGAAAGTTTACAGCAGGCAAATAATTGTTTATAGACTTTTTCCTCATCATTTATTTATTGAATTCTGAATTAAATATTGAATAGACAATAAGTTTTTGAATCTTAAATAAGATCTATTGATGAGTGGTCAGCACCTAGAATAAATTCAGTTTGTTTATACATTTTAGGTGGATATGACAGCTGAAATGATGATTTTTTTTTAGATGAATGTGGCTTTGACAGATGACACTACGATATCCCTATTTATGTTAGAGTTTTTAATGTGCAGGTTGAATAGAAAATTTGAAATTAAAATTTCGCTACGCGTTCTTTTAATTTTCATTTGGACATCAAATATTTTTCAAACAGTTCAAGACTGTGCGAGATTGAATTTAACCAAAGCAAGGATAATGAATTTCAAGTCTTAAAGGATCATTAAAAATAAGCAGTGAGCAACAGTTTTCTGCAGTTCGAATTTTAGCGGGATGACAATCCAGTTGTATTATTTAACAAATTTGATGAGAATACGATTTTTAAATAGTCAACAAACAAAGAAAGATTAAATATAAACTCTAAAGATTGCTGGTTGCATGCCACAATGAATAGTTTGACTTCAAATATTTTGTAAGGTTAAATGTTTTTGAGAATCAACTCCTTGACACTTGTTTTTTCATCCAAAAGTTTTTCAATATTGTTTGGATACAGGTTTATAATTAAATTTTTTAAAACATAAAATAATTTCCAATCACTCCATACCATCAATCTCTTCCCATATACAAACTCAAACGTTCTGAAATATAACTTTCATAATATGTACCGAGGCTTATTAAAAAATGTCTATGAATATAATAAGATGGTACTACGATTGTGCACAGAAACAAATTTTAATGAAATAAGTACCAAAAACGATTGCACAGTGACTAGAGTAGTTAGAAGCCTTTGCTATCAATTTTATTTAAAGTAATTCCCAATGTGATGACCTAAAGGCACTCAAGTGCCTCGGGTCCAAGAAATAATTCACTTTATTTGATCTCCCTATTGTTTACAACACATATGTACATCCGCTCAGAACTGGAATAAATCTCCCAAATATTGAACGATGCCTCGACGTCTATTTTCAGGCTTTTCGGTCAAGTATAGGAGAGGGCGAAAGTGTTCTTTAATAACAGTAGGATATCCAACTAATTTATTACGCCACCATCTAGTTACTAATTTCGTGGAATGTGTTTGGGAGCAATAAAAAAAATTGTTCTTACGTTACATTCGTCTCGCTTTTAAAGCACATTTCTGCGTGGTCGCGGTAGGCCAGTGGTTTGCATAATGCATTACAGAGAGAATTCTTTCTTTAGTCATTCTTTTTGGAAAACTTTTCCTGCAGGAGTTTTTTTCCGTTTCTTACAATATGATCAAATTCGAAACTAATATTAACCTCACCGTAGTCTAGTAGGTAGTGTGTTGGCTTATTAGACGTAAGGCCACGGTTCAAACCCCAGGTCAGACATCAAAACATAATATGAAAAAATATTCCTTCGGCGACTTTCTCTCAGCAGATTTCTGGGAAAAACTTTGGGAGAAAATAAAATCTGTCGTTCGGAGTCATCTTTAAACTGTAGGTCCCGCCACTCATGTATAAAATTAACACACACAACATGAGTGGTGTGAAAAGCTAGGCCGTAATCCTGACTGAAGGGTTGTATGTATGTAATCCCTCTCTGTGCTCCTTCCCACAACCTATTTACACAGTTGGTACAGAAAGTAATGTATGCATAGGGATGCAATAACTAAAAGTCCAAAACAAGCTGTGAACCTGTTTGAAATTTTTGTTTGTAGGAAATTTTAGTTTTCGGTTTATTTTAATAAAACCTTAATCTTGTTTTGCTTTTTCAGCGTATTGTTTAATTTCAAATTCGACCACTTGTTTTTCGTGCATTATCATGTTAAATTTCAACCTGTGCTTCTTCTTCATTACCTTAATGATAATTTGAAAAATTTAATTGAAATTCTTGTTTAAGAACTCAATAAAGCTCAAGTACATGCTCGTACATTGTAGAATAAAATTCGGGCATCCGTTTAAATTCATACTCTTCCTCTCACTCCATCTCTCTCTCACTCTCCCTTTCATTTATTCAGTCGTCATAGAAATTTGTACGATTTTTTGTTTGTTTTTGTCTTTATTTTTGTTTTTGATTTTATTAAAAATAATTGTTCCATCATTTTATTCTATTATAAGATCGTCGTTAAAAGTTTGGTATTTGTATGTGTATGTATGTATGTGAAGCTGGTACTACTGATGCTGCTGCTGTTGCTGTTGCTGCTGTTGATTGGTGAATTTCAAGAGTCAAAAACATGTGCAAAGGAAGGTGTGTCGTTGTCATATTGTTGATAAGGTGATCTAATTTCACTGATTAATTTTCATCATCAGCAATTTAAAAAGGTTGTGAACTTGAATATCACACTTACCCTCTTTATCAATGACATTTTCGACCATTTAAATACATTTAAAGGTTTTGTAAACACATCACTTCATTCATCACCATTTAAATACGTTTAAAGGTTTTGTAAACACATCACTTGTAGTCTTTTGAAAGTTAATGGTGAACTTATTTTACTCCAATGCCTAAATCTTATCACAATATAAATACTTTGTATACCGATCTCTGAATGATCTGATGAAGTCATCGTAGTCTAGTAGGTAGTGTGTTGGCTTATTAGACGTGAGACCTCGGTTCAAACCCCAGGTCAGACATCGAAACAAAATACAAAAAGTATTTCAGTATTTCGGCGACTTCCTCTCAGCAGACTTCTGGCAAAAACTCTGGGAGTAAATAAAAAATTGCCATGAAAGGTTTCTCAAAAATCTGTCGTTCGGAGTCGACTTAAAACTGTAGGTCCCACCACTTATGTTTAAAATTAACACACACAACATCAGTGGCGTGAGAAACTAAGTCGTAATTCTGACTAAAATGTTGTAATGACCAATTATGTATGTATGTATGTAATCTTCCAGTACAGAGCCTTTCAGCCTCTTGTGGGAATCGAGCCCACGATCCTCAGGCTAATAGTCTTTTGACTATCTATCTATCACACTACCCACTAACAGGGCACCATTTTCATTCTTGAACTGTATGGAGGTCGTAATCCTGTCTATAGGAGTGTATTGGCCAGTAAAGTCTGTATGTATGTATGCGTATATAATCGATCAACTTAGTTTGAAGTGAGAAAGATAATCGAAATATTAGTTGCGACTGAAGATTTACTTAATCATTACAATCTTTTAGTCAGGATTACAACCTGCAGATTTTCATGGTAATTTTATATACTCGCAGAACTTTTGCTGAAAACTATTTAGAGGAACATCGCTTCTGAAATGTTAGAAGATGTAAACCCAGCTATTCTCTGTTTTTTTTTTCATTCTTGAGAGCAACGTTTTCTATAAGGTAAAAATCCCCTTAATCCACACAACTTGCTGACCATATCGACAAGGACGGAGGATATTGTTCTTAAAATCACCAATACATATATTCCGGCTGTATAGGACGCAGCTATCACCTCAACATCTCACATCTCCCCCAGGATAATATACTTGATGACTTCAAGGCCCATCACGAAAGCTGGCGCTTCCTCCTCCCCAACAATCCACTAGGAATGGAAATAGCTGACCAAAGAGAAGAATCGGATTTTGCTACCACCAACGATATCTTTCCAAACTTTCACTGCAATATACTCGAGCTCACTGGACTTGACCATAATCTGTCAGTCACTTTCGGCCCACACCAACAGGTAAACCTGCACGACCTTAAGCTCAGATTACATCCCTATTGTTGTCAGCATTGAGGCTGTTGCCCATTCCCACCTGTGAAAGAAAGGGTGAAAAGGCGTTCAACACAATTGTTCTAATTATAAGCTTTATAGAGACAACTGTCAACTCCAACTCTCCAAAGATTTGGTTCCTGATGGTATTTCAATACACATGTTTCAGAAGCTGGGAACAAAAGCATCGCTGAACAGCTCAATTTGTGCATCTATAACTTGGTTATACTGGATATTTCGATAATCTTGAGAATTATTTCGATCTTAAAACCAAATAAAACTGCGACAAAAGGAGACTTTCTCCGCCCTATCTGCTTGTTATCACCAGTAGTGAAGATACTTGAAACATTGCTTTAGCAAATTCAGTAGCACTACCACGGCTCTACCCGAATTCACAGTGCAGATATGAAACGAACAGAATCTCTCGCTCGATCACCCCATTCTTACAAGAGACATACTAACCTCCACCCACTCCACTAATTATCTGGGAGGTCGTAAGCATTTGTGAAATTTAGAGCTCAAAAATCGACCAAAAGAAGATTAAAACGGACGTTCCACAAGATCGGTTTCTATCGCTTATTCTTTTTAACAATTATTTAACCTCCCACCGTCTTTTCATCGATGATATGAGCGCCAGGACTACCTAGCCACCATTGTGGACTTTTTTCGGAATCGGATATTGAGGCTATCCGTTCTAAAATCTTCAGTATCTCTTTCCACAACGTGGACCAAAGAAAAACCAACGATGCGAAACCTTAAGATCCTTGCGATTACCTTCGATAGTCTTCTTCACTTTTCCCCACGACACAGATCACCTTTTTAACTCTTCAGCCACGCCCACTGCCTTATGACTAGAGGACTTGTGGGCGACACATACACAAGTGGCGCAATTACTTGGACTACCAATTACTGACAATTCTTATTCACATCTTATTTTATCTAACACATCACTTAGACATACATAGCAAGCCCGATTAATTCCAATTTTCTTGTTTATTGAACAAGGTCAGCGGCAGAGTACAACAACAACAATACCTGTTCGAATCTTAAACCCAATTTTTTAACTCACCAAATACATATATTGAGGGAAAGTAATTCATCTGTGTCAAATGAACGCAGCAGTAAACCCAGTTTTAAGATTTTTAGTTTGAAATCACAGGTTAGGTTAGAATAGGTTAGGTTGGAATTGTAGCTTTGTTACCAAAAGCTCACTTGAGCACGCATAGCGGCCCGTTGTGACGCCACAGTTGAACGCAATCCCTGTACTGACCAAGTTCTACCAAACCAGGGAAGAACAAGAAGTTGGTCAGCACAAGGGCTGCACTTGAAATCACTTGATTTCAATTTAATTTAAAATCTCACAAGCTAAGGACTAACTAAGAAGACGAAGTGCATGAATTTACAGGATAAGACAAAGTAGGAGTAATGTGTGACAAATTGGTCTTTTATTTATTGATGTTGGTATATTACGATTACAGTTTACACTACATGGACACTCAAATCACACATTTAGGTAATTGTGAGTCCTGCTCGCTGGTACTATGTTTTTCTCTGAATCCGTACCAATGATTCGTTTTTCATAAAGTATTGATTAAAGGCGCGATGTGTGGTAGCTCTTAAAGTTATTTTGTTGGTTATCCTATTAACTCCAAGTGCTTTTTGAAGCTGAGATCAGCAATAACATTTAAAGTATCATCTGGGGCATGTCAAAAGATTATTGTTTAGCTGGCCCTACACAGTGGCGTTGGTAATTAGTTGAAATTGACTAAAAACTTTTTAAAACCTTCTGTTTAAAATGCCTTCCAAAGTGCGCAGTGGTGGATTACCGCCATAGATAATGTTTACATCTATGCATACCACAATGGGTTCAAAATTGCGTAGCAATTCACGTTTTAAAAGGGAAAATACTATCATAGAACTCTAGCAGTTAGGCTTCATGGTGTCAGCACTTAAATAACACGGTGCGACAGTCAAAATACACCCAGCTAATGACATAGTATATATTGTGAGTTTTATTGAGTAGAACTCAAAAATGTTTTTTTTTTATATTTCTTGAACACTCCAGACTTGTTTTATTTGACAAAAACTGTCTTTTTTGGACTTTATGCTCAAATTTACTGATTACTTAAACATTTCTGAACCAATGGCACAAATTTAAACTTTCTCAGACAGGGGAGGGATGGGCCTTTAAAATATTCTCCTTAATATTCTATAAGGTTTGATGAGGTAAACTCGGCAAATGCGAGTTTTTTAATAATTTTTTAAGTTTCCCTATTCATAGTAGCAAACTTTAATTAAAAAATTTAAAATAAGTGGTAACATTATTAAAGTACATTCTCTTGTGATGAGATTGACACATTGTTTGATAAAAATTGGACAAAAATTAACGTAGTTATTATCTAAATAGTATAACAATCGTGTTATATGTTTTATATGTATGGGGAATTTCGTGTCAAGTGACCCAATTTTTAAAATCGATGTCTTCCGATTTGGATGAAATTTGCACCAAGGTTAGTACTATTGGATATTAGGCCAGACACAAAGCTTTATCAGTCAAGAACTGCCGGAGTTAGAGGGGGCCAAAGTTGGACATTTTGGTCATACAGGGTTTTTTTAAAATGTGTGTAACTTTTCACCTATTGGTCCTAGCAAAAATTTTCCAAAGGATATTAGATAGAAATTAATTTAAAAAAAAAAATTTTTTTTTGCTCAAAAGAAAGCTTATATAATTTCCTTTAAGGCCTTTATAATCGCTTAATGGGATGCGAGTGGGATATCTATCAAAAAAAATTATTTTTTAATTCAAGAATAAGATTTTTCAATATTTGGCATCAAAACGTACTACCTAAATGATCTTCAAAAAGTATTTGCATTCTAAGGACATTCAGAAATTAGTTTTTTATAAACAGTGTTAATTGGACGTGCATTATTTACTAATTACTTACATAATTAATCTTCACAATGGCTTCCGCTTCCAAAAAGAAAATGTTGACTTCTTTTTGTTGTAATTCTTTAAACAAAAAGAAGCACAGATCATCAGATATGCGAAATATTTCCGACAACTTATTGAAAAAATTCCCAACGCTTTCAAAACGTTTGCTAATTTGTAGATCGTGCAGGAAAATGATGGGAAAGTTGGACACATTACCGGTTATTCCAGATGAGAACAAAATCAATTCTGAAAATGATGACAGTTCTGCAGGAGATGATGGTTGTTCCAACTTTTCAGTAGAACCTATAAGACCTAATAATGAGTGCCAAAATCAACATCACAAGGATGCAGTAGAAGTTCTTGAACAAATAACAAAGAAGTACAAAACGTCACCGAGTAGATCTGAAAGAATTCAACTTCTTACTCTTGCCCCATCGTCATGGCGTTGTTCAAAAATAATGACCGAGTTTGGAACGTCTCAACGAAAAGCAAGAATTGCTAAAAACTTGGTTGCTGAGCTTGGGATTCATACACTTCCAAACGAGAAGGGAAAAACTTTAGCGTGCGATACTGAAGCTCTAGTAACTCAATTTTATCATAAAATATTGAAATAATATTGAAAAATCTTATTCTTGAGTTAAAAAATAATTTTTTTGATATATAGATTACACAAACATTGCTGAACTAATGCCACAAATTTAAGCTTTCTTAAAAAGGGAGCGATGGGGCTTTAAAACGGTATATATATAAGAAAGCTTAAATTTGTGGCATTGGTTCAGAAATGTTAGTGTAATCAATAAACATGTGCGTAAAGTCCAAAAAACAGTTTTTGTCAAATAAAACAAGTTTGGAGGGTTCAAGAAATATATAAAAAAAATATTTTTGAGTTCCACTCAACAAAACGTACAACCTACACTATGTCATTAGCTGGGTGTATTTAATTTTTTTTTATTTTGTTGCATAGTGTAATTAAAGGAGGTTTGGTTTCATCTTGTACTCATAAATGTCATTGAAAACATAATGACAAAGCCACCTTGTGAGCTGTGCATAATGCACTGGTGGTTGTTAAAAGTAAGAGTAACTACTTTTAGCTTGCCTGATAACTCTTAGTAAAAATGTAAACAGGGACATTTAACAACATAATAATAACAATTCAATAAGACTGTTTTTATGATTATTTTTGGTTTTGTTGTTTTATTCAGGAAAATTTTAAAATATACAATATGTATGCATGTATGTATATATATTTTTGATATTTCAATTCCAATTAAATTGTTAATTGCAAGTGTATTTTTGAGTTGAATGTTATTAACATTAACATTGACTACATTTTCCAATATTATATTGTATAATAAATATATTAATCTTTATATGTAATTGTTTAGATAGTAATGGAAAAATAATAATTTTTTGTAAAATGTTTGCATAGAAAATGGTCTCTTCTTCGATTGTTTATATATTTTTTTAATATCGTATAATTTAAGAATGAAAAACAAAAACATTATAAATGTTAACATCAGCATCGATACAAACTGAATGATGAATATTGATCCTTGATTTTGAGTAATGCTCTTACGGGTCCGACTGTTTTAGAAACATTTCTAAAGCATTAAAGCTTATTCAAACTTCTATTCCAAAAATTCATTATGTACTCCTTTGTGTAGTTAAAGCACAAAATTTCCATATTACTGATTGATGATCCTTAAGATTCATGTCTTCTGTAAATTGCGTAATTGTAGCGAATATATTCGAGTATTTTTGTAACACTATATTTAAGTATGGCTCCTGTAGTTGTATATCCTGTGTAATCTTTTTAATGTATGCACAAATTGACTGTGTAGAAGAACCAGAGGGCTGAATTAACAAATAGGCGGTGGCTAAGGCTATAAGTTTAGCTTCTTCTAAAGCCGGAGGCTGAAATTGAAAATATTAAAAACGATAATATAGAAATAAAATTAACTATCGGTTTAATAAGATTTTACCTGCTCATTAGACTTTATGTTTTCCTTAATAGGCTCTTTGGTGTTATCACCTACAATTGCTGTTTCTACAGTCACTGTCTTTTCATCTCTCTCATTGTCTTTGTCTTTGCAATCAACTGGTTTCTCCTTTGCCTTTTGGCGAAGCTTTTCAATTTCATTGGTGTCATCTATGATCTTTACTTCGTCATCACTTTTATCCACATCAATGTCTATAATTTGCGAGTTTTCTTGTTTCCTGGTTGTATCCTCATCTAAATCTTGTACTTCACTTGATTCAGAATAGACAGAAGCACATGCTTCGCGATCTCTTAACTTTTCATTTGTTTCACGTATTTTGGTTTTTAGCAAGAGTTGTTTAACTCCCGCCTCTGTAAGACGTTTCTCCAATTGTTCTATGGTCTTGGCATCTTTCTGTTCGCGCATTTTAGTTTGCAACAGTTGGGTCTGCATGTTTCGTATGGTCTCCTGCAAGACTTTCATTTGTTTTTCACGAAAATCACTATTATACTTGAGATCCGTACGTTCAAGACTCATTTCATTACGCATCGCTTCCAATTGATGGCGCAATGAATCATTTTCCTCCTGTACATGAAATTTAACAATCAAAAGTGTAAACTCTTCATCATTTTAAATAAATACCTTCAAATTATCACTGTCATAACGTTTACGTTTTGAATGTGTTGTACCTTGATGATCGCGATCCTCATCAGACATTTCCATTTCATCATCATCAATTTGAATGGAACGCAATTCCTAAAGGTTTATTAAAAAAGTAAATTTAAAAGTTTAAATCATGTTGAAACTGTAATCTTCTTTTTGTTTTCGGTTGTTTTCAAATGTTTATATAATTATAGTAATTTTTTTTAAATAAATACTACTATTTTGGTAAATAAATATTTGTTTGTTGATTAAACCTTTATTTTAAAGTATAAATTTGTTTATGTTTAAAATATACCTTCATTGCCGTCTCATGTTATTGTACTTACCTGTGTCCCTTTTTTTATTTAAAAATTTTTTTTTATAAAATTATTGTTAAATAAAACCAATTAAGTCGTTTAGTAGACTTTTTTTTTGTAAATAAAAAATTTTCAATGATAAATTTAAATATTTATAAGTTTTACACTCAGAAAAATAATAGAATTGTTTATGAAATAATGATCTAAGCAATGAAATATATGAATGAATGTAAAATAACACTTTAAATTTAAATACTGAATGAGCCATTAAATGTGTTTGTATTGTAAAAAATTAATATTAGTACACTTTAATTTGTTAGTTTTGTTATTTTTAGTTAAGGTTACCATATTTAACACTATTTCTACTACGCTTTTGTGTATACCTATTTCGACCAAAAGGTGTCTTTTGACATCTTTGCGTTTGGATGCAAATAATTATGGAAATAATTATTAAAACATGTCCTATTCCTATTGCTTTTGTTACCAAACAACAATTGATAATAAAAATTATAACGGGGGACTCAGTTTCGAAAACTTGCTGAACAGAATTTCCATGACTTGGTATAATAATACGAAGAGAAAAAAAAACCAAAAACAAATTATACTTCAGTCCAAATGTATGTCATGTGTTGTTTCTTTATATTTTTTATTTTTTGCTGTAAGAAAAATCGTAAAGGTGTCAAAAAACACTTAATGGTAGAAATATGTATATCATGTACGCTTATACTAATCAAGAATGAACTGGAGGAAAATGATAACGCTAAATATTATTATTATTATTATTATTTATTCATATAAATCCAAGGGATTAAAGCTAACGCTAAATAAATTTAACAATTATTATACAAAAAGTCAAAATATTAACTGAGAAAAAATTATTAAACTTTGAAATAAATTTCAAGTTAAAATTTTAAAAGATGTCTTTTGACACCTTTGGTAGAAATAGTTGTTAATGCATTACATACATACATACATAATTGGTCATTACAACCCTTCAGTCAGGATTACGACCTAGTTTCTCACACCACTTATGTTGTGTGTGTTAATTTTATACATGAGTGGTGGGACCAACAGTTTAAAGTCGACTCCGAACGACAGATTTTTGGGAAACTTTTCATGGCAATTTTATTTACTCTCAGAATTTTTGCCAGAAATCCGCTGAGAGGAAGTCGCCGAAGAAATACTTTTTGTATTTTGTTTTGATGTCTGGCCTGGGGCTCGAACCCTGGCTTTACGTCTAATAAGCCAACACACCACCTACTAGACTACGGTGGCTTCTAGAATAAGATGCAGCATTTTTATAAAAGGCAAATATGTAGGTAATATTACAGAATAGTTTCTGCTAGTAAAATCTGCTGCATTTGTAATACAATTGCTCGTGTATGATCCTAGCTAGATATGAGTTTTACTGAGGTATTTCTTTTGTCTAAGAGGATGCAATTAAATTCTAAAAGTTGGACTTTGGAATTAATTCGAAATCCTTAAGAGATATTTTCTTAAGTTTAAATGTTAATTAAGTCCGTCAAATCCTAAACTACAAATAAAGGCAGGTTTTTCGTATGAAGTATGCAAATTAAAAAAATTATTAATATTAATTACACGTAATTCAATGGTGAACTCAATACATATAATCACCTCGTTAAATGAACAACAAATTTTATACTACACATATGATTTGCTAAACAAATTTTTAATGTTCGATGAATATAATATTAGTAATAAAGTAAATTAGGAATTAATTTTATTTAAGATTATATCGATTATACCATATACTATATAATACAAATAAGTATGTGAATAATGAAAATGTTAGCATTGTAAACTGATTATATTGGTGCGTTATAAATTACAAAATTTTTAAACATTGTGAATAAATATGAAAACAAGCTAAATACTGTATACTAGCACAGCAACATCAAAGAATAATGGGTACTTTTATATTTACATGCATATTTAAAGTAATTCGATAATATGAGCAAGCATTCGGGTATTTGTTAGAAATTAAAATTGATATTATTAATAACAACAATATGTATGGAATACATTAAGAAAGCTTACAATTTTTCTGTTTTGTAAAACAAATACATACCATTGCCAATTTCTTCCATTGATCGATGTTTTTTCTTTGGGCTTTGGTGAAATGGTCCCAAACCTTCTTGTGACTAGCAGCATTAAACACTTTTTCAATCTGAGTGACTGAATATATATATATATAGTATATAATATAATATGCAATAATAGTATATAATTTCAAATAATAATAATAATCATAAGAATAATAACAATAATAACAATAAGAAAAATTACAAAAAAATAAATATAAAACACAAAACAAACTTAACAGAAGTATGTATAAAAGTATGTAATTATGTAAATAGGAGCTAAAAACTAAAATATACAGATGAAAGAATTCATCTCATATAGTATATAAAAAATCTTTATTTAGTACAATAATACTAAATGTACAATTTTATAAATCTAAAATCATTTTTAAGAATTTTTTAACTCCAAATTAATATTTTTTTGTTTTGTTTTTGTTTTTTTTTTTTTTAATTATGTTAGTGTTATTACCTATAGTACATTTATGTATATTTAAAATTCTTATTTATTGAGGTTGTTTGCTTTCAAGCTTTATCGTCTAGAACAAAAATCCACATGTAAGAGTCTGACCAGTTTGAATTTTATTTTAATTTATCATTATTTTTATATTTATTTTCCAATATACAATATTACCCGCAAGAAATCAGGAACCTTCTGAGTCAGTAGCATAAAGTACAAACCTTTTTTATCAGTGTTCGTTTCTTAAGGGACAACCATTAATTTGGTATAGGCCTCGACTCGACAGAACTTGTTTTTGTGAATGGTATGTTTTTTATTGTTTTACCTTTGGTTTCAGTATATCATTACGTGACTTTTGTGGCAAGAGCAAATTATGTTGAAAATTATTTTCAAAAGATGTAGTATTACTAATTAATTTATTGTTTATCGGCTTAAAAGTCCTAGCATTTGTTTTGTAAACAAATAGATAATTTAACTAAACTAATTGAAACTATATCGGCGTACATTATTAACTCTAAACAGTTGACACAATTTTTGGAGCTTTCATGGTGGATTTTTAATGCAATTATTAAAAGAACATGAAAATCTTCATAAAAAAATCATTTAGGTCAATTTGTTATTGGCATTTCGCATTCATCTAACACCAAAATAGAATACTTTGAATAATATTAATTTGATTATGTAATTAAAAAAAAAATTATTTATTGAATTAAATATATAGAAATTATCCGAAAAGTAAAAAGATTTGACTCTTAGTTTTATATAAAAGAATGACCATCTGTGTATTGGAAAACTAATGAAAGATGAAGGCAAGTACTGCCTTCTGTTAAGAACCAAGACGTAATTTAATTTTTCGCCCATAAATAAAATGTCATTTTAAATATTTTAAAATTATTTTTACTTTATATCAGAAATTAAAATAAATAATGTTATGCTAAAAATCGAAATTCCATAAACGTGCTCCAAATCGTGTCTTATTAGTTTTCTTTCTTCTAAGACCACTTTAGGTCCGACTACTCTCTCAATATATCCCTAAGACTCACATTCATACATAAACATTCCACTCAATAGCAAACCACAGTCATACAGTGTAAGAAACATCAACAATAAAAACATTTCAGAATAAACACGAATCGTATGTATAAAGTATCAAGTTATGATAAATAAACTTACACTGAGCTGACATGGTTAGCATCTGCTTTCGAAAAGTTTCACGTGCTTTGCGTAGATCCTCCTCTAATTGCTGTTTTTCCCCCGTTAAGCGCCTAACATGAGCATGGGTACTCTGTATCATGGAATAGAAAACATTTGCATTCCGTTTTGAACAATCACCACGTTCTAGCCAAATTGTTATCGTTTGCACAGCCTTTACAAAAGTGTCATTATTACGTAAACTTTCGCCCAGCATGGAAGCTTCATGGTCGGTGTAATGAGGTATGGGAGGAGGAGATTGAGATCGCAAACGATCCAACGACATGCGTTCTCGATGCCGTTGCTCACGCTGTAATTGACGTTGTTTGCATTCGTAATCATACTGATCATCCCTAGCCTGGGCGTAATCCACATGTAGACGACCAAAAATAGATTGATCGTTTGTATTGTTAAGGCGCACTCGATAACCGCTTAAATAGATGGCCCTGTCTATGGCTTCTTCTTGACGAAAACGAATGTGGCAAAAATTCTTCTTCGACATACGCAAAGTTGATATATCTCCACAACTTTCAAATATTTCACGTACAATTTCTTCAGTAATTAGATCTGGTAGACCACCCACGAAAACTGTACGGCATCCAGGGGGTCTATCGCGTATAGTTGGCGGCGGAGCTTTCGGGTTGGGCGGCAAAAGCATGCAACTTTTAGTTTTTATAACTTCTTTAGTTTGTATTGGTGCAGCATTAAAATTATCTGCAACATATAGTATTAGTATCAATACTTGGAAAATATTTTGTTTACAAAAGTACCTGTAGTTTGTCCCAGTTTAGCGGGATCAGCTGTAGTGTCTGTCAGACTACCGTTACCATAAGCTCCGTACTGTTGCATTTGTTGCATAGCTGCCATCATGGCTGCTGGATCCATTATTGTATTGGTTGTTGCAGCACCAGCCGCAGGATTTGTGGGAAAGAACATAAAACCTGGATTTGCACACATTTGACTAGCCATTAAACCATTCATATACAGGCTAGAATCCGGCATATTCGACATTTGAATTTTAGCCAGCGTCATTTTTGGCGTAACTTCACTTTGCACTGTCGTAGTAGATGCCGAAAGTGTTGCAGACATGTCATTTTCTAAATCGTTTTCCAAATCCATAGGTGCCGTACCTTGATTAGGCTTTACATTGTTGCATGTCGGGCTGGGTGATCTTAAGCGTGGAGGTGGAGGAGGCTCGGGATTGCGCCTTGATGAGTTTTTCAATGAATTTTTTGTTGGATTCAAGCTACTTGTTGCATTTGTGGGCGAATTGTGCACGGGTACTGTCGAATGTGTTGTTGGAGTATTATTCATAGTGGCGGCCAAATGATTCATAAAATTGGCCTGTGTCGGCATGGTGCTTCCATTGGCTAATGTATTAAAAAATGGCACTAAAAACAAACGTTTTCAAAATAATTATTTTAATAATATTATTCTGAGGATATAGAATTGCTAAAAAGTACAGCGTAACGAATAGCACTTCAGACATCGATAAACAATTTAATAAAGTTTTTGGAAAAAAATAAGTTTTTCTGCAAAAGTTTGACAAAATCCCTTCTACGTATAAAGTATAAGCAAAATTCAATGTTTTTCTCTCTTTGAATATAAAAGATGGAAAATTATAGGCGTTTAAGTATAGGAGGTCATACAGCTATCACTAGCCCTCAACGACAGATTTAACATATAGAAACAGTTGATGTAATTTTTAAGGTAATTAATCCCTTAAAGCAAGATAAATATTTTCCAAAACTGCTAAAACATTATAGATTCAAGAACAATAATCTCAGCTTTAACGAAGTTCAGCACTTTCTGGTCCAAAACTGCGATCAAAGCTATTTAAGACCTTATAAATATGGAAAATATAGTCGAATTGTACCGAAAATACCTGTCGTAAGCAAAATATATACGAAAAAGAGGATTACATTCTATGCAGAGAACGAATTTGAACTGAAAGCTTTTGGCATAAAGTGCTTTGCACTAAAGAATCTACGTTTCATATGAAGAAATATGACGTAGAGCTAATGACACTGTCTTTAAAGTGCATAGTGTACACAAATCCAGCGAAAAAGGCTTATTAGCCTGGAATAGAACAAATAAATACTTGTATTCGAAGGAAAAAGGGTATCCAAAGTTTACACGAATAAACCAAACTACATAGCCGTTGAAGATATAAATACTGAAGTTACAAAGCACAATGTTTACTTATTTATGACGAAGCACTGAATTCTTTATTTGGTTTTCTCTTTATAATTTATTTCACAGGTTCTTAAACAAATCCTGCTCTAAATATAGTTTTTGAAAAATCTTGTATCAAAAACACTATTTTGTTTACTTAATACTCTTTCTTTTAAGAACATAGTTAAAAAACTCAGTCCGGCAACACTTTAAATACAACAAAACAACACAGTTAAAGCAAAACACAACAAAAACAAACAATACTTACAGCTCTGGAATAATGTATTTGTTTAGAAATAACTTATAAAAACAAAAATGAAAGAAAAATTAAGAATGAAAAGAACTTGATAAATTTTCAGCACAAGAGACAATCTTGAAAAATTTTGTGAAAAATGGCGTCACATACACTCTTATACAAACACTTAAAAATCAAACATATTATTTTCAGAGGATAAAAAAGTATGGGTTTAGTTAAGTTATATTTGAGTTCAAATTAAAATTGGATTTAGGCAAGGCCCCTCTAATTATTTTAAAAATCTTTTAATTTGCACAAAATAAAATTTGCCAAAAGCTACGACCACCATTGTAAGAAAAACACTCACCCATATTTTCTAAGGCTTGGTGGCCCAAATTTGTATAGTTAAAAGCCATAATTTTATCACTTATCACGTTTATATATTTGTTTAAAACATTTTGATATTATTATAACTATTTTATAACTCTTAAATGAATTTGCACAAAAATTTGAAGAGTTTTTCTGAGCACTAAAAACCCAGAAGCAGAAACGCCCGTTTTCTTTCACTACTTTTCTACATATAATCAATCAGTGTTGCCGTCTTGTTTATTTCTAGTTTAAATTGGTTATTTTTTGTTCAATGTGTAGTAACATTTATCTGATTTGATTTTTTAAATTATAATTTATTTAATTACTGTAAACTAATGAAAACCTAATTAAAATTTTAAAGAATAGGAAAAAACTATGAATTTAGAGGTTTTTTTCCTATTTTAGTGACTTTTTTCAGAAGTTGGTTACAAAATTTTATCCGTCCTGGCGAAACTTCGTTCTTTCATTCAAAAAACACAAAGAAAAACGTTTATAAAAAATTCCCACAGTCTTTTTTCATGTCCGGTTTATATATATATAAATTAAGTGCCGTCCTCATTAGAGAAAAGTTTTGGCGTGGCTACTGGTGTGGTGGGTTCCTTTGTTTGATTTGATTGTGTCTGACTGTCGTGTGTGTGTGCGTGTCTAACGAACGAACGGGGTGTGTGTTTAGAAAGGAAGGAGAGCGAAAGTCGGACGGGACCGGCCTAAAAAATAAGATTGGTGTGTTTCAATACAGTGATTTTTTGGAAGTGTGGTGAGTTTCCGGGGTGGTGAGTTTTATCAGAGTGTGGTGAATTCGTCCGATGTTTGTTCTTTGAAATAGGTATTGTCCTACCATAGATCAATGTACTATCAGTGGTGAAGCAACCGGTGTGTGTCTAGAATAAGTATATTTCACCTCCATTAGTGGAGCCATTGGGTTGAAACAAACCCACCATATATAAAATTGTGGTGCGAAACAGGGATGGATGGCGTCACAAACACCGAATAAAAGAAGTACACTCAGCGAAAGTAGTGTTGCCCATTGTGTCAGTAAATTCTGTTTATTACGCATCTAAAAAAATTAAAAAATATTGTATATATTGCATAAATTTAAACATTTTTAAATGATTTGTCTTACTCTTTTAAACGTATTCAAAGACAGAGTTTGTGGATATAAATATTTGGTTATATTTTCTCCCTCTTAGGAGGTTTATTTTTTTGAAGTTGGTTGCAAAATTTTGTATTTCCTGGCAACATTGCATATAATGCAAAACTATGTGTTGACATAATTTTTTTATGTATTCAATTTTCTAAATGCATTTTGTTAATTCCAAAATGGTATATTTTCTAGAAAAAAAAATAATATAATTTAACTTTTTTAAGTGTTGAAAATAGTACGAAACTTTAATATCGGAATCATACTGATATTATTTTTCCCGATTTATATTTATATATATTTGAATTAAATTTGACTTGAGTCTTCCCCTTATTCTTTATAGCTATGCACAATAATATAATAACTCTGTGATATGTTTCACGTTGCCAACTCTTTGGTATTATTAACTTGTAAATTGAAACGTAAATATGATTCATTTGTTTTGACATTTCGAGAAAAAATCCAATCAGAATTATTTTCTCATCTTAGACAGTCACAACAATTATTTTATAAATTTGTGTGTTTATTTAATTACGTATAATATACATATACATTTAATTAAATAAAATTTTCTGCTTAAAATATGTCTGTTAATACAGCCCACGCCAATAATGGCGTATTAATACATGCTGGAGAATAGTAAGTAAATAAATAGTCTTCTAAATTCATGATGAAATTCAGCCAAACATGATGAGGGCTTAAAAGTGAAATTATTTGCAGAATTTTTTGCTTTGCAAATTTTATTATTAATACATATGTATATAATATGTGTTCGTATTAGTATAATAAATATCTTTTCCAATAAAATCTTTTGACTGAGGAAGTTTTTAACGATCTAAAATTGATATTCTTATATATTATTCTTGCAGCATTTTACTCCATAGCGATAATGTTTGTATCGATTTCTCGGGTCAAGATAACGGCGTTTTTCGTGGTACTAAACAAGGTCGCATCTATTTGACATCGCATCGAATGATTTTTAACAATAGAAAATCTGGAGATGAAATGCAATCATTTAGCGCTCCATTTATCGCAATGAGTGATGTGAGTTTCCTATTTATAATATTTTATATATGACGTGTGCATTTACTATTTCTTCTTAAATTAGTTTGGTGTTTACCTAAAATGTCTTCATAGTCTTTTAGAATTGGTTTAGTATGCAATTGTTATTAATTTATTCATATTGCAGCAACTTTATAACTGTACATGTACAATTAAAAATACATAAGCTGTCTCTAGGATTTCTTACTAAATTTATTTGCAATTTTATAAGAACCAAACCTTTTGCAGTCCTGTTTTTTTTTGTTAGAAATATTGTTAGCGTTTGTTAATAGTCTAGAAAATATATACAGTTATCTGATCTAAATTCGAGCTCATCCAAATATCATATACCATACGTTGTCAAATGTAACAATTTCGGTTAACAGATCGATTGTCTGTTATTTAACTGTTTTCTTTTTCATGAATGATAAACGATTTCGGTAAAGGTATAGTTTTATCGGCAATTACTTCAATTTAGATTAAAAGCAGTTAATAAAAATAAGTTGGTGACGACAAGCGTATTTATAACTATTTACTCAAGGAAATATTAGGCTTTAAATGTTTGCGTACATATAGGCATCTCTCACCGAGACACAAGAACATCCTTTGTATTATTTTCCATCGTTTGAGAATCTCAGGCAAACGATTTTTGGGCACTCAGAATTTATTGGTATAACCTGTCTTGCCAAAGTTGCTTTAAATAAAACCCATACCTACATACATCCTATATCAACCATGCTATAAAAATAAATGGCGAAATAGGTATAACCGGCATTGTAACGGGATGTTATAGAACTCAATTTAATTTAATTGAATCAGTTTTCTTTTACAATTATTGAAAAGTTTTAATTGTTTAAAAAAGTTATGATCTCAACATTAATTATGAATAATAAAATTAATTAATGCTTATCATGGATAACCTGAATTGAATTCATATAGAGTGAATTTAATCTTACAGTGATTTTCCTCGAGCTCACTTGCTTAAGAACCTGACTGCATTTTGGCAGCAGCTTAGAGATTTAATTAATTTAATTTAGCAATTTAAAATTAGGATTTTAAAGCAGTAATATTACATGTTAGAAAGAAAGTCCGCTTAATATAGACAGCCATGTTTACGACAAAATAAAAATTGAATTTTCAACATGTTTGGTGGACCCAAACATAATATTTCACATTTAAATTTTGACACACACTTTGGTTACAACCATAACAAGACTTCTAGTTGTGTTATTACTGTGTGGTATTACTAAATAATAATTTTCTACATGTTATTGTAGAAGAAATAGCAATTGTAATCAAATAATATTGTAATTGCTCATATCTATTTATATATTCTAATCATATAAGCAGTGAAGTTTAGAAATTTTTTAAATCTATCAAGTGTTTAACATTTTTTGAAAACTGTTAAGATATTTAATGACGTTAATGTTTAACGTTTTAAAGGTCGAACTAGAACAACCAGTGTTTGGTGCCAATTACATTAAGGGAAAAGTACGGGCTCAACCGAATGGTAATTTTATAGGAGAGGTTAAATTTAAACTGTACTTTAAATCAGGCGGAGCTATTGAGTATGGCATGGCATTACTACGTGCCGCTAAAACTGCTCAAAGCAATTACCACAACTCAACCGGTGGTTATGACGATCCACCACCATACACACCATCTGGTAATTGGCATGAGGCTCCGCCACCAGCCTATCAACCACCTCCAGGCTATTATGGTTGGCTGCCACAACATGAAGCCTTTAGTGGTCCAGCACCCAATACTGTATTTATGAGTGATAATCCACCACCTTATCCTGGCATTGGAGGACGTAAGTAGACAAATTCTTGAATGAGATAAATATTTAGGAACAGAAATCTCGGCTTTTGTTTTGACACAAACAATTCTTTACAATTTATTATAAATTTAAAAAGAATTGTAAATTTCGATCGCAAATGTTGGAAATTAAATTAAAATTATTGTTAATATAGCACCACCAGCTTATAATCCACAACCACATGGATTATATCCATCAGTACCACCACATCCGTATAATCCACAAGAACAACAACCATACAATCCACCACAATATAATGCGTATAATGATCCTGGTCAGCAATGGAATGGAGGATATAATATGCCGCAACAACCGATGCAGCAGCAACAACAACAGCAACCAAGTCAAAATCAACCACAAAACAATGTCTCTAACAATAGTGCACAGGAGGAAATGCCATCTTGGAATGGATTCTCTTTGCCACCACCAGAGGAGGAGGAACGTCAACAGCAACGTCAACAACAACATCAACAATCTTCAGCACCCCCAGCACATTCTGGGGGCTGGGGAGGTGGGTATCAACAACCGCCACCTTATGGGGCACCTTCACAACCTTATCCACCATATCCTATGTATCCCCAACAATCTGGATTTCCACCATATCCACCACAACCTCAACAATATGCTGGTGGATTTCCTCCCTATCCTCCAGCTGCTGGCGGTCCTCCACCACCAGCAGGAGCCATGGGTTTCACTGCACATCCAGCCAGTAAGTCTTAAAAATTTTTACAATATAATTTGCGTTTTTTGTATTTGTTTTATTTTATAACTTATCATTTGTTTTCATTATCATATTTATTTGCTTCATTATTGATTAATATGGCTGGGTAAGAAGAGATTATTGTTTAAGACTTAATACATACTTACATACATAACAATGCAATCATTTCTCAATTAAATTGTTTTGGCTGCAAACCACAAAATAAAAATTAAAAACCAAAATTTTTGAAACAAATTAATTTACTATCTTAAGTTGTAAATAATGTTTCACATTGAATTAATTTCTTAACAATTTTTTTTTTTGTAAAATTTCTAACATTGCATAAAGATTAGTATTTGTTTTCCCTACGTTTAAATATTTATTTGATTGTTAAAATGCGAAAACAATTGTATGTTTCTAATGTATTTATTTCTTCCATACGTTCTTATTCGCAGATTATTAAAGAGGAAAATGCATATTCTTCCTAAAAATTTTACAACGTCAATTTCAATTCTAATTAAAGGTATAACAGATAAGGTATAATAATTGGCAAACATTTAAAATGTAATAAAAAATCTTAACAAAAGCCGAGCTTTGCTATTGTTTTAGAAATATTTTTTGTGTATTTGTTTTTGTTATTGATTTATATTTTCATTTCAAATTTACAGGCAGCAAGGTTTATTATCAATATTATTATCCTTACCAAACTGGATTTATCTTTGTACCAGTTATTATACCTGTATAATTTGTTGTTTTCTTTTTTATTGTATTGTATTATCAAGAATCTCAAATTTCAATGTAGTGAAACCTGAAACTCCATATTTATGTTCTTCTGTAAAAAAAAAACATCATATTTTAAATATAAGATTCGTTTGTTTTTCAAATTAAATATTATACGAAAAGTTTTTTATGCGAATACATTTTATGATCTTAAATATTAGATTCTAAGGAAGCCGAGGCCTTAGCAAGTGCTTATAATACTACGGAAAATCAACGTCAAAATAGACCTGGTCCCAGTGATCTACCACCAGCTTATGAGGTATTTCACAAATTTTCTATTTCAAATGTGTTTGTTTTATTGAAATATTTCTCCTTTCAGGACTTGCCAAATTATGCAAATCGTAAAAATCAATAAAATATTTTGACTTTAATATCGTTGTAAACGCATACGAGTATTTAAAATTCGTCATTCCTCTGATAAACTTGTATTGCTTCTTTTTCTATCGCTTAAAAATGAAAAATATTTTGTTAACTTATAATTATGTATGTATTTGTATTCAAAGAAGTATTTTCAAAATTTCCTTATTATTGTTTAAAGCTTTGTTTCTTATTACTTTGTTAGTTATTTAATATTTTATCAACATATGCTTAGTCACAAAAAAAATTATGTCTTGTTGGTATTTGTTATAGAAATTATTTAGAAACTATACAATTTATTACACAATAAAATACACCGTAATTAAACAAGACAAATAAAAAAAATTATTATATGCCATTTTGATGACGTAATCTTTTTTGTCTTCAATAAAAAAATATCTGTAATACAATGAATAGTATATCTTGTAAAGTTAACCTAGTAAACTACAATCGTCCCATTCAAAAATTCTTCCAATAGAAACATGCATGCCTAAAGTCATGCTCAAATAGAAACGTCTTCTATCTTCAAATATCGCCTGTGGTTTTATCCTCCTCTAGACAGAACCTTCACTCCGCTTTATGAAAGAGACGTAAACTATTAAGATATCATATACTAGTATTCCAAGAGAAAACATCGTTCTAATGTTCACCTTCCGTTCAGGCTTCTTCTCAATATTCTACCTTGAGAAAATATCCTATTTTATTATTATTCTACCTTGATTCAACCTCGACCTTACTTTTGCCTAGTTTATTCTAGAATAAAGTCTGCTGCGGATTCGTCCTTCGCTAAGGACCTGGCAAAGCCTAACATTGCGCACCTAGCTGTTGTATTAGGTTCAAAGGCCCCCGCCACTTCATAACCCTGAGATGAACATAAGGTTCGCCCGAAACCTATTGTCCATGATCTCGCGTCTCCTTTCGAAAACAAATTTGGGATTCATGTAGTCTGTGATCGAACAAAAATATCGTAAAATCTGTAATGTTTCCTAGAAACATCCAAGAAATTTCAGAAAACCATTTGCTTTGAACATTCGACCTTCTCTATTTAAGCAGGCAGACAGTGTTCAAGTTCCTCTTACTTGAATTTCCTTTAGCTGTATGCAAACTAGAAGTCGCCGTAGTCTAGTAGGTAGTGTGTTGGCTTATTGGACGTAAGGCCACGATTCAAACCACAGGTCAGACATCAAGCGAAATATGAAAAATTTCTGGCAAAAACTCTGAGAGCAAATAAAATTGCCATGAAAAGTTTCTCAAAAATTTGTCGTTCGAAATCGACTTTAAACTGTAGTGCCCGCCACTCATGTATAAAATTAACACACACAACATGAGTGGTATGAGAAGCTAGGCCGTAATCCTGACTAAAAGGTTGTAATGGCCAATTATGTATGAATGTGTATGCAAACTGATGGGTGCAGTTTGGCATCTTATAGAGCCTTTGTTACTACCGTTATAGCATAGCCTTTCATATTCCTTTTGAAATCTGTTGCACCTGGGGAGAGCGAGTCTATAATCTCCGTACACCCTTGTGTATTGACAACAGCCGAACTATTACAACATGGATTGAACATACAATTAATAAATGAATTAACAGAGAAATATTTATGAAAAAACAAATTTTCTTGATTAACATTTGTAATGAAAATAATTAATTGGTTTTATTAATAAATAAATATAATGAACGAAGTAAACAAATTACAAATTTTATAAGAAATCAATAATACAGCGTTTTAACTATTTAAACTGGTATGAACGTTTATCGAGCGGTGATGAAATATTCATCTATTGCCAATTCATTGGATTATTAGCTCAAGCAGTAGCCATAAAAGTAATAACATAACTTACTTCCACGATATATGAAAATTCCTAACTTCATGAATTTTGATAGCAAATGTTCTGTTTTTATATGTCAATATTTTTATATTTTTCCCATTTTAAACAAATAATTAAACACCTTATAAAATATTTTGTTATGCTTGTATGAAATACGTAGAAAAAAAATACCGAAAACTCCATTAACATTACGGCAACAATTCATGACCTTTTTTCAAGAAGTGGAATTTGTGAATTAGATCGCTGTTGCATACTATTAGTGGTATCTAGAGTTAAATTCGAATCTTTACATTTCGAACACACTCCAAAAAAACGCATCATGCGTGATCGTAAATTATGTCGTTTACGATTTCTTTTATTGCCACTGCTTGAGGGAGGTGAATTTACATCGCCGTCCGAAAAACTTTCATTAGTGTTACGTGTCTGCAGAGTAGAATGGGGCTGGTAATGCTTATCATAGTAAACACATTCCTGTCGTTGATTTTTAGGTGTTGACTCACATACTTCAATGTGTATGGCCGAATCATTGCAGCTAGGTAAACTATTTTCAGTTGAATTGGCTTTAGAGTTGTTAACCGGCAAAGGTGTAGATTTTTTGCGATTCGATATAGAGTTTGAACGTTGACGTAGAAAGACTTGAAAAAAAAACATTTAAAAGCTTTTATAATGTTATTTTAATAAATTTTGCAAATCAAATTTTAAACTAAAGAAGAAAGTTAAATACTTCCAATGCTTTGTGCTTTTTACAGATCTTACCCATAGTATTGTTATTACTACTGATATTGAAATCACGACTATCCTGCTCAGCAAGATTGCTAAAATTCAATGAAATCGGTTGTATGGTGGCTACAGTTTTTGATACTTTCATGGGAGCTGGAGCTGGAGCAAAGTTGCCAATGGCAGCATGTTCCAATGAGTTGTTATAGGAATCAGGTGTTAAGGGTGTTGCAAACATTTCACCAGTCTTTTTATTTTGAGCCGACAGTGGTGATGTCGCTAAGATTTTATCCGTTTGTACTGCCTGTTCCTTGGTGTCACGGGTGTAGAGCAGTGATTGTAAAGATGTTCGCCCTGATACGCCAGTAGCAGTATTAATATTACCAAAGGAACTCGAGAAGCGTTGTGTCTGAGTTTGTTGTTTCAATTTATCTTTGCATATTGTAAATTCAATGCGCAATGTATCCAAATTCTGTTTCAAACGCCAATTTTCCGCATTTTTCTGCTCCAATTTGCTTCTCAAATAATCAACAAGATCTTTATTGTTAAGCAACTGTTCATAAGTTTCTTTATCCAAAAGGATGCAAGTATCTGGTTTTAAGGCTTTAGACGATAGCGATGATGAAGTAGTAGCAGTAGTTGTGGTATCATAATTTTCGGCATCATTCAGTCGATCTAAATCGTTTTCACTGTGATGCAAATTATTGCGTTTCTTGCAGTTTTCGTTAAATTCCTGGGCATTCCTATCGGTTCCATACAATGTTTCAGGCAGCGAATGATGCCTTTGAAAATTTTCCGAATCACGTTTTTTTTTGTCCTGTGCTTTTATGTTGGCAATATATTGACCCACTTTGCTTTCAACGTGTTTATAACGTCTTTTGGTATATTCAGAATGTATATCCTGATATGAAATAGACTTGTTTGGATTACGTCGGGTAAACTCCGATTTTTTGTCATCACATTCTAAAAAAAAATATATTTTTAATGAAAAGTCAATTAAAACTACGATACTTACGGTGTAAGTCGTTAGGTTCACTAGCATTTGTCTTTCCACTTGTCTCAGCTGGTGCGCTCGAATCATTTAAGGACGGTGTCGAATTATCGTGACCTAAATACGCTGTAATATCACATTCTTTAGCTGGAGAATGATTGCATACAGTTTCTTCCTTGTGAGACAATGCCTTACTAAGTCGTTTGTGATGAGGGAAAGCTAAGCTTTTACCCGAATTATGTGAAAATTCTAAGTCATCATCATAAGGGAAACTTTCATCTTGTATACTCATTATTATTATTAATTTATTTATGATATTTATTTATAATATTATATTTTTAAAACAAACACAACACATAAAAAATGACAAACATTTACATGTTCTAATAGACCTTCACAATGGAAACGTTGATTGTAAAATGATTTCGTAATTTCTTAAAAACAGTTTCAACAAAAAATTGCAGATTACAGTTAAAGAGAGTTTTAAAACAAAATTCTAAATTACAGTTATATTTCGAACATTAAATTAAGGTAGTTGCTGTCAATAAAATATTAACAAATTTTGCGATTTTCTTTAGTAACAAAAAGTATTTTTATTGTTGTTGTTTACATATAAATATTTAAAAATGTAATAAATTTACGTATTATATGTGTACGTATGCATATTTGCGAATCATCAAATAATGACTAGAATTTAAAATGATGAATGGGTTCTGCATCCGCTTCAATCACTGGTAGCTCTCGCTCATAGCCTGTTTGGGCACTTACTCAAAATAATCCAGTTTACAAATTAAAATAATGAAGATTAGATTGAATCATAATGAAGTTATGAACTTATATACTAAATATATACGTACATATATATGTATATGCTAATGAACTTAGCAATATTATTATGAATTTTATACTTTGTATTCCGAATTAGGAAAGGTAAGAGTAATGACTGCCACCATCGGTTTTGGAGAATATCGAGGCGTCGGGTAATATTACTGCGAAAATACTTGAGGCCCAAAATTATTTACCAATGTTCTTCACCCACTGTTGCTCCAATTCTGGTAAAGGGAAAGTTTTCATGAAACAGGCGGATGTTTATGACTAACTTTTCAATTCATATTGAATGCATATGTGCTGAACTGGAAAATAATGATGCTAGTCTCAAATAGCTTCGGTTATATGCACTACCTATGAGAGATATCAGTGCACAGTATTATAAGTTATAGTCTTTTATAAATAAAATTTTAAGAAATTTTATTTGTACGTTTAGAAAATTCGTAAAATTTTTTTGAAATACGGTTTCAACGAAAATTATATGAATTCTTTTGAAATTCTAAGCCCTTTTACGGTATAATACAATTTCAATTTCATTCCGTTTCACTTAATATTGTGCATTATAGACTTGCCAGCACTGCTAGAACATTTTAAATCCACAAAATGATTGAATATTATAAAAAACATCTTAATTTCATTATTAAAAATTTTAAGTAATAATATATTGTTCATTTCCTTACTTGTTTTTTGCTTTCAAGTTTTGTTTAAAATTTGCGATTTGTCGTTTGTTGTTTTGTTCGCATGTTCGTGTATTTTTACAGCTGTTTACCTGAACCTTTGCTTAACCTTTTCTTTCTATTATCTCAGGTGCTGCCAAGTTGATAAACTATTATTATATGGGATAAACAACAACGCTACAAAAACAACTGACTTTTATCAGTTTGTTTCCTTTAGATTTGACTATATTTGGCTCTTTCTGTCATACTGTATTTGGTAAAGAGCAAAAGCTAAAAAAGTTTTTCGTTGCTTCTTTCCAAAAACAACAATAACAAGGGTAACATCAAAATAAAAAAATATGATTTTTCTCTTATTTACTGTTTTCAGTTTCTTCTTCGCTTACACAAATTTTCCTTGTTAAATTCTTTGTGGTCTGATTACAAAACTTAAAAAGAAATACTTTAAAGTTAGAAAAAAATAAAAGAAATTAAATAAATATAAACAGAAAACACCAAATGCCTTCAACTTGAAATAAAGGCTAGAAAATAGTGCTTTACAGTGAAATAAAAGTGTAAATAATAATGTGAAGTGTTTAATTTTTCAGTGATTGTGATTGCTATTCAAACTCAAGTTAAAGTAAAAGAGAACCAAAAAAAAAGAAAGAAATAAATAAATTTAAATACTGTCTGCGTACTAAATAGGAGCACAGTAATAAAAACATAAACATTTTTGTTTCTCATTTAAGTATCTTGAGATAGTTTGTGTGTGATTCCTGAATTTTTTTGCATTAAACGGCCGCCAAACTGGAGCGTATTCCGGAATATCTACGCGACACTGTCGACTGGTTAATGGGGTAAGTTTTAAAATAACTTCATTTTATTTAATTGCCTTAACATCTTAAGGATAAATTTTAGTTAAATTCGTTTTTATTTCGAAGACGTAATTCTCCCTCCACCTTTTTTTTTTGGGTTACTTTGTCATTATTTTGCTTTTCTGCTGCGATATGAGGGTTTTGTTTTTCTCTTTTTTTACATCCACCATTTGGCTTGATGCCAATTGGCCTCGTTTTTATCAAAAATTTTCAGCAGCAGCAGTAGTAGTGCGTGATTTTGTTGTGTTTTTCTTATTTTCACTTCTTTTGGTCACCTCTTCTGCTGGTTCTTTTGCCGTTGTCTTCATAGTCAGCCAGCACCAGTATTGCCATCGCCATAAAAACTTCTGTAACAAACATAGAGGCACTAAACTTTACAAAATTGTCAAACTAGTATGCGAATTAATTTTATTTTTGTGAAAATTTTCGTCGCATCCCCAATGGTTCAAAATATACAATATTTTAAATTCAAAATCATTCAAACTCGGAAATCGTACAGATTTTAATTGGAACTATGAATCAGTAAAGGCAAAGGAACATCACCTTGAAGAGAAATAAACGGAATTTAGTTTGAAAAATTGCAAAAGGGCAACACTGCTGACTACCAGTGGCAGCAGTGATATTACCGTTAATTTTTATTATTTTTCTTCTCAGTGCTATACGTTGTTTATTTGTTGTTCGTTTATGTGTGGCACAATATATTTTTCTCTTTTTTTATTCGCCTTTGTTGAACAACAACATTTTCTCATAGTTTTAGTTGTATTTATTATTTACGTATACATTGATTTTATTTTTCTTCTGATGTCACAGGAAGGAGATTGAATGAAAATCGTATGTTTTTAACGTAAATTGTTTTTGTTTTATAACTTTTCGTTTTATTTTCCTCGTTTATTTTTTGGGTTGCTTTTTTAGTACAATTGCTTTTGTTATTGTTATTTTGTTTTTATTTTTCGTGCAGTGTGTTTTGTTGCTTTGATTTCTTTTTTGAGTTGGCCCACTGTTGTTATTGTTTTTGTTCCTCATTGATTTTCACACTTTTCGTGTTTTTCGTCTTTTCAAATACTCATGTCAAATGTCTATTTGTGAAACCTTAAAAAAATTTAATCAGGCCACATTTAATTGAAAACATGAAAGCATAAAACAAAGATTTTGCTTTTTAAGAAGCATATCCCTGATATTTGATCAATTTTGTGACATTTTTCTCTTGAGTATGTACAACTTCACTTATATAATACTTGTTATGAAAAAAGTCTATACATATTAGGTCTCTCCAAGCAATTAATCACAGAGTAATAATCGAGCCGATGCCATTATTTTGTATTTTTAAATTAACAGTTCTAATTTTTTAATTTCTAAAAATAAAATAAAATATCTTGTTTCGAATTTGGAAGTACTTAAACCTGTCTCAACGTGCCAGTTTATGTGTTTTAGTGCAAGAATAGAACACGATTTGACGATGTTTTCCTTAAAAAAGCTTGTGGTCTGTAACCTTGAATACGTCTGTAGCAGTACGAACGTATTCTGCTGGGGCACATAGAATCTGACATACGTCATATTTTAACTTTTCCAACTGACGCGATGGTTACAGTGAATGATATTCTATAGAGTGGGCCATTTAAAAGTTTAAATTTAAAAATACAATAAAACAAAAACGCGTTCGAAATTTTGCCAAATTTATTTTTTCATTGTGAAGTACAATTGTTCCGGTTAGAAATGGAATATTATTTCATTCATATGGCTGCCACGACTGGCCTCACAGTACCAGCATTCGATCGGAACAATTATCGTGCACTTTTTCAAGTGTATGGGGTCGTATCTCGGCAGTGGCATCTATAATGTTGGCCTTCAAATACTCAATTGTCTCTGGTTTGTCGATATAATACTTTTCTTTAACGGCGCCCCGCAGAAAATATTCCTACAGTGTCAAATCGCAGCTTCTTGGCGTCCTTTTGACATGCACATTTCGTCTAATTAAACGACCATTAAACGTTTGACGCAATAAATCGATTGTGGCATGAGATGTGTGGCAAGTTGCACCATCCTGTTGAAACCAAACATCGTTCACATCAATACCATGAAGAGTGGGCACAAAATAATCGGTTCTGATGGTGCGATAGGTATCTCCATTGACCGTAATGATTACGCCTGCCTCGTGGTCAAAGAAATATGGGCCAATGATGCCTCCGCTCCACAAGCCGCACCAAACAGTCACTCGTAATGGGTGCATCGGCTTCAGTAAGTCCACGTGTGGGTTTTCTAAGCCTCAAATACGCCTATTTTGTTTATTAACGTACCCGCCCAGATGAACATGAGCTTTTGTTTTTGACAAAATCGATATCATTGTGCGCCCAACAAATCCCAACGTTGCTCAAGCATAAATCGATTCATTCAGTGGAGCTAACATATTAAATTTTGTGACAGAATAGAATGACATAAGATTGCCAGATTCGAAATAACCGATGGTTCAAATTTAAACCGATAGATGGCGAACCCGATATATCTACATTGACTTACAGGATATATATGTACATAATATCAAATATTTTCTCACATCCTTTAAACACCTACTTGATACTTGATTGTGATTGATTGTGATTGATTGATTGATTGTGATACTACTATTGTACCCCCAACATTTTTAAATTGTTAATTATTTATATGGTTTATCCTAAGTATTCTTATAGCCGGTTTTATAATATAGTCCTCACGTTTTTCTCTTTCTATATTCATACTACAGCATGTACTATTAAAGATTCCGGCCTTCATTTACTTTTTATATGATTTTATACAATATTTTCTATCTTATTTAGTTTTCATTGTATTTATTATAATTAATTGAAATTCATTTAGACTTATAAATATTGTTTATTTATTTATTTGTTGTTGTTGTTGAATCATAACTTGAAATAAACCAACCGTAAAATAATGGCTTTAATTGTTTATCTTTAGAAATGCGAACATAAGGAAAATCCAGTGAGAATTTCCAATTTATAATCGAAAATTGTTGCTTTCAAATAATTTATTTTATTGTTTTGTTATTATTTCTAAAGAATTAAAAAATTACATTTAAGAAATGCAATTCAAAGTGAAATTATTACAACTACAATATATATGTATGTATGTACATAAATATTCGCCAAAATAAATAATGATTTAACGCAAATAGGAATTTTCACAAAATTTACGTATTTTCATCAGTAAAATGCATGAGTTTCTGGTGAATAAGAATCAATTGATTTCAAAAAGTATAATTTAACAGTCAGTTGATGGCTTGTGGGTTTTAAGAAATAAATTTTATATTTATTAGGAAACAATTATTCAGCCTTTGAAAGCCTCATTTTTGCAGTGAATTTGTGAATTTTTATTTACACCCATACCTCATTTTGCGGCGTGGTTACGTTCCAAAAAGACGCGACGCAAATTGAAACGACGTAAAGTGAATTATGATTTCCTATAGCAAAACAATGTAAAGATCGAAGATAGGTTCCAGGGTTACGAAAATACTAGTTTTTAAAAAGAAAATTGAACAAAGTAAACATTTTAAAAACAAAAAAAAAAAAAAACAAATTCAAAATGAGTTCAAAATTAGGATTAATAAAACTGTATTATTTTCAATTAGAAAGGGAATCCTCAAGTTTTGATAGCATGGCGTAATTAGAAATAAAAGTCGTGCCATGTTTTAGATAAAAATGAAAATTAAAAAAAGGAAATTAAAACTCGAACCCAAAATAATGCAACTTCGAAAATCTAACGATGCACAGTGAAACTTAGTACTAATTCAGTAGCGACGCAACTTTGTAAAAATGCAAAACTAAACGACGCAAAGCGAGGTATGGGTGTATTTTTAGTTATTCATTTTTTTATTGAGCAGTCTTTATAAAACTTTCTTAAAAGCTAAACAAATATTTTGCATTACAATTTGTTGTTAATAACATTCTAATTTTTCCTCTCACTCTGGTACAAATTATTTTTTAAATATAATAAATAATATGCCTTCCTGAATATTTTTGTTTATTTATTTATTAATTACAATGCAATTACAAATTATATTTTAATCATATACGCGCTGAGTAACTTTGACCTCGGTGATGCTCGGTGTAGGTCACAGACCAGAGTCTCTGGTGGGAATCGAACCAACGACCCTCACGCTAATAGTCTAGCACACTATACACTAGACTACCATGGTACCCTTCGTGGGAAGTTGTAAACACTTTAAAAACACTGCATGACAATGCTGTGTTTCCCTTTCAATGGTAAAGTGTTCCATATTTCTGTGGTGGTACGGTTGAGTTTCTCTTGCATATGTTATATGTTCGGTTATGTACTTCTGTGTAAAGTATATAATATTCAGTCTGAACTTTATTGATCCATTTTAACACCTGTAATAACCTCGGAGTTTTAGCCATCTTGTCTGATTAATAATACCATGTATTCAGTAGCATTTGAAAAACGTCAACTATAAAACCCATGCAGGTAAAAGAAAGGCGCAAATATAGTGAATCAATATTAAAAACCAATTGCTTTCATAAATGAGCCTTAGGATATATTTAAAAAATTGACAGTCCAAGATCTTGATCCTATAAAATCTATGGAATATTGTACAATAAATTAACTGAGATAATTGCAGAAATAGGGACAAACTTTTCCTTCAAGTGGAAATTGCTTGGAATGAAATTTTTAGAGAAATTTTATCGAACCTAATCGAGTCCATGCCACGAAAATGTAAAAAAGTTTTAAAAAAATTCCCTAATTCAACAATTTTGTTTATTCACGTACCCATTCATCCAGATATGGACCTCATCGCTGTAGATGATTATCCCGCGATATGTTGCCCGAACAGAACACCCATTTTTATATTATTTGTACGTATTGTTGAATGCTATATTCGTCCTTAGTGATATGACAAAACAGACTAAATAAATGACAATTACTTTGACACATGTAGTTTTAAGAAGATGTCCTTATATTATAATACCACTCAGAAAATGTTGTGTATTTTGCTATCTTTTAAAGCCTTTCGGTTTTTGCTTATAAGAAAGTTAGTTTCTTTTTCTTCTTTAGTTCCGTAAATATGTTAACGACTCAAGTAATTTACTATTGGGGATTTCTCTCCATGGGGTGCATAGTAAACACCACTAACACAAAACTGTCTGTGTTTTCGCGAAGATATAAGACTGATTTCCGCATTTTAATGTCAAGTGGCTCTCACTCTCTTCTAAATATTTATATGAATATTTATAACTGTGGTCCTCTCAACAATTTCACGGGTAAGATGAAACTAGTTCTTTATATGGTGATGCTATGGCATGCTCGGCCATAGCAGACCCCGCTCCTTCTAGACCAGCTTGCTAAGTTATGTTCATTAACACTCTTGGAGCGGCCCAAAGGGCGATTCGATTGGTTTGCCGTCACATGATCTGCAGGTGTATATTCCGACTAGCAATAGGCTTTCTCTAACCTATCTATGTAATTAGATCCCAGTGATGTTATACAATTTTCTAATATTCCTTGCGTATAATATAAAAAATTCTTTTCACCACCAAAGGTTACATGTCTGGTTCTTTGACCGATACAACTTTTATTATTGCATTCACGCTTAATAAGATGGCACGTTGTAATAGTGGCCCTAAATGCAACAACAACGGAGCTTGTTAGTGCGCTGTCTTTAACTCTGGAATATCATACTTATTTGTATATTACTAACGTCATACTTCGTTCTATGTTCTTTGAACATAGTCGTAGTTGATTCGACGAAGTATGACGTTATTAATATACAAATAAGCTTGATATTCCAGAGTTAAAGATACCGCGCTAACAAGCGCCGGTGTTGTTGCATTTAGGGCCATTATTACAACTTGCCATTAAAGTTGGGTTTAGTTAAAGATAACTTTAGCTAAAGGGAACTTTAAAGTCACCTTTAACTTCTTTTCGTTATTACAACCTAATGATAAAATAAAGTTAACTTTTTCAAAAATATGGCAATGCCGGAGCAATGTCGATAACACTGCTTAATTAAACAAGTTCTTTTTAAACGCAGTGGCAACGCGGGCTTCTTTTTTGTTGTATTTGCTCATTTTGTTTATATTTGAAGTTGCCATATTGAAAATAATATATAATACGGCAAGTTCAAATATAAACTTAACTTTAAAAGTTAAAGGTAGGATGATCATCCATTTAGCTTAACGCTCACTTCTAGCTTATTGTCCACTTATAATAATGAAAAACAATTTATCTGTCCGTTAAAATCCTGCCTTTAGTTAACGGCAAGTAATAAAAAAAGGCCTTTAGACTAATTAGGATTAGTCCTATCAGTACAATACAAATGCGTGGTGCCATAGCCATTAATAAACAATTAATGAAGTTTGTGAAATAAATAAAGTTTTACTTATGCTTTGCCGCTGCCGCCTTTAAAATAATTAAAGCGCGTGTTGCTTCGCTTAGGCACAAATTGCAAAATTGACTCTCAGCATTTGGTGCATCTTATGTGTTTAAAGCATAAATTTATAAGGAATTTTTATTGTTATTTTTTCTTATATTTTCAATGTCAAAAGAGTATGTTACGATACAAACCTAATATTTTAAACAAAAAAATTTCTTGATGTAAAATATTTTGAACATAGAAATTCTAAAATTAATTAAAAATTTTTAAATAAATCAATTTTGGAAACATTTGGAAACATTTATAAAATGTGGATTACTTTATTTCGCTCTATCGAAATTGAACACCACTGTATTTATTTCTGGAAATTTGCATACACATTTCGCCATACATCGCCTATCCGTTATGTCTTACACTTAGATTATCCGTATCCATGGGTATTAAGATAAACATTACGGAACATGATTTATCTGGAAGAAAACCAAAATCGATATCTTAGAAAATGATTTTTATTTTGTTATTTTTTCATTTTAATTTGTTGTCGTTTTATTTATTCTTGTTGACGTTCGTTCGGTCTTTTATAATCTTATAAGTGCCGATAATTAAATTGCTTGCAGTCATTGAACTTCTGTTGTTTTATAAGTTAATTTTTTTTTATTAAAACAGAAAAGAAAATAAAAAGAAATTCATATGCATGTAAGTACATATATTGCATTCTTCTTAACGATAATTTTAAAAGAATAAATATTTAACTTTATAAGTATAATTAAGAAGGAATTGATTTCTTTAAAAATAAACTGCCATTAATATGAACACTTAATATCAACAACACAAATGCACTTGACTTGAAAGTTATCAGTGCAAATGTTTATAAAAGAAAGACCTTAAATATAAATATATTTTCGTAACTGTGTTATTGGAATATCTGGACTTTAATTTTGAATAAAATTAAATTTGTATACTTATTAACAATATTATAGCCACTGGGAAACTATAACAATACTCTGTTAAATTTCAATTTATTTTTATCCCGGTTACAAATATTAAAAAAAACTAATGAAAAATATGAAATAAAATTCAGTTCTTACCGTAACAATTCCTTTAAGGATAAATCTCTCGTACTCTGTAATGACTTTTGACTGGAACACAATTATTAAGCTCTTAGTAGGAGCCACGAACTAGTTAGTAATTTTCTTTTTTCGATAAATATCGATCTGTAAAATCCGTTTTCATTCAAAAAATTGAACAAAAAAATTTGTTTAACGTTACATTAAAACGAGGTTGATCAAATAGTTTATTAACATCGACTTTAAGAGTTTCAATATACAGTGGCTCAAACTTATAATTGGACGCTGGGTATGAGATTATTCAAAATGCCGATTTTTCCCTTTCAAGGGAAATATTTCAAAAAAATTTTGATTTATAGATCATTAAAAAAGCTCCTTAATTTATCGTTTTTTATTTAAAAATATTTTTAAAACAAATAAGGAAAACAATATCAACGAATTTCAATATCAAACGCAACATTGGACAGTCATATAAAAGGCATTGTTTTAAAATTTGGAACCATTGAGGCATCGCCTGTTATGTTGTTCTATTCTCGCTTAATTCCTTGTTTCAACTGCTATAACTGTGCTGATACTATATTTATAAAGCTTACGGGCAAGTTTTTGCCAAATGTGCTCAATAATGTTGAAATCAGTGGCCTGTACCACTGTTGGGAGCAATTTTGAACAACTATGGATAAGCCACAGTTTGCAACGTGCTTTGGATCGTTGTCCTGGTAGAACCAACTGTGTCCACCATATTTAACTTATCGGGATTTTGCTATTCAGTTTTTTTAAATGCCCAAATATTAAAATGGATCCATTTTATTGTCTATATAAAGAATATACCATACTACTGCAATGGAAAATTTCCACTCGAAAAACACATCCCAGACACACATACTGAACCTCCTCTATACTTGAAAGTAGTCTAATACTATGTTCAGATATGCACTTTTATTGAGTCAATATTCGGTTTATTGAGTACAATATTTTACGTGTTTAGGCATAATAATATACGCAGTTCACCTGCTTCTTCAATATTCAATTGACAGCTGGTAAACAAAACAGCTGGTTGTTTCAATAACGCTGTTATTATTTTGTAGTTTTTTTGTCGTTGTTGATAGTTGAGTTGTAAAATATTAACAAAACGTGTTCGGATAATTGTAATATGCGCACCGAACATGCTTATGACAATGCTGCATTTTAAGTTTTACTCAATATTATAACAATTTGCGTATTTATTGCGCAATAATTAATTGAAACTTTATATGAAACATTGAACTCAATAATGGCGTTTATTACGATTTACGCAATAAAGGTGCATATCTGAACACCGTATAAGTATTGTCAGACAAAAATTCAGCATTTAATTTACATCAAACATACTGCTTGCCATCTGATCCCTGTAAGTTAAATTTACACTCATATCTAACGACTACGTGCATAGTTCCTACAGAACTGAAAGTAAAAATGTTTTGGTCGGCAATGGTTTCTTTAATCTTTAATTGTTATTTAATTATGTTCTAAATAACAAGACAAGGTTAAACATTTAACTTCTTAATCAATATTTGTGTTAATAATATTATCTTTAATTTAACAATTAAGAAATTGGATTTTAAGGCAACAATACTCCAACAATAGTTTACAAAAGTACGATTTTACCCAAACATGTTTATTCTTGTTGTGCACTTTTATAAAAAAAAAAATTAAAATTAAGCCCCTGGAAAATTGTTGATGTCCTCCTCCATCATGGCAACAAAAATGTTTTTCAATCATTTTATTTGTTATACGTATGTATAGAGAAAATCGTATTAAAAAACATCCAGAATAAAAGTAAATACACAAAAATGGCAGAAAAACTAATAATTACCAACTAAGTGCAAAATGTGTCACATGTCAGAGCTACATCTCATCAACGTCAAATAATAAAAAAAGAGAGAAAAATGAAAAAAGAAAACACAAGCTTTCTTTGGTTGTCCTCTTCTAACTGAAGAACATTATCACCTCGCCAACATCATTATTGCCATCATTGTCTTTGTCGTCATTGTCCTCAACACCATCATTTTTTTTAGCTCCTACCAACTACGCTTCGTATACTCTTCGCGTTAGTGTCTTTGCGTGTTGTGGACCTCTTTTGGGTAGCATTAAGCATCCGGGTCTGTAAATATGAATGTGGATTTTTTGATTGTATCTACTTTTTTCGTTTAACGGTAAACTGTAATACACTTACAGGCAAATTGGTTGTTGTGGGGGATGATGGACGATGGCCATTGGATATGTGTGTGTAAATGATGGCACTTGGAAAAGAAGGTTTTTGCCACAATTGTAAATTATTGATTTCTAACTGGCATCTCTCTTTCTCTCTTTTTGTATTTGAGCATACGAATGTAACTAAATATGCTAAAAAAGTGTGTGAGGAAAAAGAAAATAAAATAAAAGAAAACATAACAATCACGCAGTTACTCAGACAAACATTGCCACAGACTCATTCAACAAACGGACCGACCTTCTAGGATTATTTTCATCTTCTTTAAATATTCCATTCTGTTTCGTAGGTATTATACTGTGTCATAGTGCACTTATTAAAAATACATGACTACAGCTATCTTAATGACAAATTTTTTTGTAGAAATTTTGTGTATGAAAAAAAAAAATTATCGCACGTAGTACTCACAGTAAAGATCAAAAGTGTGCTTATTTTATGATAATCAGTATTACCTTTAATATAACTCTTTTTTACCCGTTTTTTTATTTATTTGTCATGATTTTTATTTTGTCCACAATTAAACTGCAATATCGACAGGCTGCAGTGCATAATTACATAAATTGTAGTCGATGTAGTCTATTAGGTAGTATGCTGGCTTATTAGATGTAAAGCCAGGTTCAAACCCAAGGTCAGACATCTTCAACAAAGCGAAATATGAAAAACTATTTCTTCATCGACTTCCTCTCAGCAGATTTCTAATAAAAACTCTGAGAGTAAATAAAATTGCCATTAAAAAATTTCTTCAAAAATCTGTCGTTCGGAGTCGACTTTAAACTGTAGATCATGCCACTCATGTATAGAATTAACCCATACAATATAAATGGTGTGAGAAACTTGGTCGTAATCCTTACTAAAGGGTTGTAATGACCCGTTGTGTATGTTACGTATGTATCAAAAACAATAAATACTGCGGAGGCAACCTGTTGAACACCTTGCTATCGCCCAACGGTTGACTATACTGTTTCTAACTTCAAATTAATAGTAAAGCGAGCCTAATGCCGCTGAGCAGATTGCTTGACTCTAACAATATTGGATGATGGTTATTGGATAGTAGTTTTCATAAAGGCGACACATTATAAACCAGGTAGCAGCAATGAATCGTTTTTTCGCTACTCATAAGCACTCATGAAATTTTGAATATACAAAGTGAGTTAACAATATTTAAATTTAACTTCTCTGATTCATTCGTACTCACTACAACCTTGATTTATAAATACAGGTTGCAATGAGTATGCGTACAACGTTGACATCAAACTCATACCATTCGAAATATGTTTGATTCATAAGCCTCATACTCATTTAGATTCATAACTTTAGAAAAATGCTTATAATTCATTCGAGTGACTCGAATCTTTCATCGAAATTTACATTCTTAGTTGTTGTTAAATTTAACACAAAAAGGAAGAAGGCACATAAGCCAAAAAGACAGAGGAGCAAGCAGAGCAAACACATAACCTTTTATTGAGAATTTTAGTCTTTGTATGTGAATCATACTTATTTTGTGATTCTTGTATATGTTGAGCCATGGAGAGTCGAAATCAACAACATACGTGTTGTTAAGTATGAATATGATGAGTACTTGAAACTTTGAATATGAGTGGAGGTTCACATAACATACATAATTGGTCATTACAACCCTTCCGTCAGGATTACGACCTAGTTTCTCACACCACTTATGTTGTGTGTGTTAATTTTATACATGAGTGGCGGGACCTACAGTTTAAAGTCGACCCCGAACGACAGATTTTTGAGAAACTTTTCATGGCAATTTTATTTACTCTCAGAGTTTTTGCCAGAAATCCGCTGAGGAAGTCACCGAGGAAATACTTTTTGTATTTTATTTTGATGTCTGGCCTGGGGCTCGAACCCTCGCTTTTCGTCTAATAAGCCAACACACTACCTACTAGACCACGGCGACTTCATGAGTGGAGGTTCCATGATATTAAAATAAGTATGAATGCGTCTAACTTTCAGAAATTATGAGTAGGATTCAATTCTACTCATCTTTTTGAATACTCATTGCTGACCTCTTGTTATACATCTAGCACTACATACTGGTCTACGTTGAAATGCATAAAAATCCTGGAAATATTCTATCAAAAGGAATAACAAAAATTGTATACCATAATATTATATGACTACTGTTGCCCATCACTGTATGTGTGTGGATACATAAATAATGTATAATAATCGTTTGAATATTAAAGAAAAGCAAACAGTCAGTTTTTTTTTCTATTTTTTTTTGACAGCAGACGAACGCTGTACATACATATAAGAAAATCTATATATTTTAAACGCATTATTTTATTACGAACACTCAGCAACAAACATTGATTGCTACTTCCACTTCTGCTGGCTTGGCTTGGCTAAATCAATGACAGTCTGAAATGAATGACTGTTTGTTTTGTCTTGCGAACGAAATGGAAATCATGTACATACATACATACATACTATGAACGAACGAACGCCATTCATTATTGGATGTGGCAGGAAGATTAAGAAAATAAATAAAAGACGAAAAGCCTTGAAGTCTTGTATTAAAATTGCGATTATTTTTTATAAAGTTTAATTATTTTTATTGTATATGGATGGTATTATTATTGTTGTTGTTGCTGTTGTTGTTCCAGTGCATATATGTAGATAATATTCTGAGGGGAAATTTAGTGAAATAAATCTAAGAATAAAACATTGATTAATTTTTAATATCATCTCATCGTTTTAAAATTTTATCTTCACTTCTTCATCTGCTTCTTGTACTTGAAATTGGTTTTTTCTTTTAAACATCATCCCCATTCTTTAGAATTGGGTCTTCAAATAAAATCGCTGATGCGAAAGAGGAGAATGGAAATTCGATGGAATAAATAAAAAGCGAAAAATATGAGAAAGTTACTTGAATAAAAACATTGAATAAAAGAGGGTACGGGAACCTTTGTTTTTAAATTGTTTAATCTGTTCAAAGAACATTTTAAAAAATTTTGTAATTTAAAAAATATCAGGTTGAAACAACACTAAACTGATATTGGATCATGAAGGTCATGTACATTTTTTTTGAGGTTATATGGGCTTGAAGTGGCCGTATTCTATTAGGTAATATATTGTTATACTAGACAAGAACTCCTGAGTTCAAACCTCAGCTCTTGCATTTGGATAAAGAAAGTTATATAAAAAAGTCGGGCAAAATTTGTGAGAGTAAATAATTGCCGTGAAAAAGTTCTCAAATCTATTTTACTGTAGGTCCCGTCACTCATGAATAAAATTAACGCATATCATGGGTGGTGCGATAGTCTAGGTTGTAATCCTCCTTTAGGAGTTGTAATAGCCAATTAAGTAAGTGGGTGGTATGATAGTATGTGAGAATATTTGAAAAATTTCATTTCAAACTCCGAATATTTTCTTTCTACTTTAATATACCTTTTTGTCATTCCAATGAGAATGAGTGAGTACTCACAGTCTTAAGGCCATTATTACAACTTGCTGTTAAAGTTGAATTTAGTTAAAGGTAACTTTAGCTAAAGTCAACTTTAAAGTCAGCTTTAGCTTCTTTTCGTTACTACAACCTAATGATAAAATAAAATTAACTTTATTAAAAATATAGCAGTGCCGGAATATTGTCGATAACATTGCTCATAACGGAAAGTTGTAACAATGGCCCTTAATGTAAGTATTTTATTACATAATGTCCAGGGTTGCTCTCCTTCAGATGAGCGTATGTCTTTTAAAGTTGAGTAGTTCTCGAGCCAGGATGTCTGGATGAACTGATAGTGTGTACAGAGCTCTTAAATTTTCTACATAACTGTGTGTACATGGGAAATAAACCAAATTTTTAACATGATTAACTTTGCTGTCTACACAACAAAATTTTTGAAATTATTTTCAATAATTTAAAATAAATTGGAAACAGAAAAAAAAAACAAGCAAAACCTTCTATAAATCGTCAAATCGACATTTATCTCTCTCGTCGTTTGTTTCTAAACATGCCTAAAAGTGGCAGAAAGCCATTTCAAAAATATAAAATGTGATATTAGGATCTGGCATACCCTAATATTAGGCATCCTAATTGCTTTAAAATCCATAAAAAGCAGTAAGCCTCCTTGATTTTAAGCTGTTAGCAGATGTTAGTAGTCACTAATGATTAAATTTAAAATTTATTTGCCCACCTTATCGTTGAAAATCGAATAGAAAACTAAAATCCCTTGTGATGTCGATGTAGTTATGGTGATACATACATACAGTGGCGAGCATAAGTGGTTATATAATATTTACAACGTATTTTAAATCCAGTAAGTAAGAAATTATAGGCTAAATAACTGTAAACCAATGAAGCAAAATACTATGAGCAAATAATTAAAGAAAAACCTCTTAAATCGTATTTGTTCACTTATGCAGTTTTGCTTTTCTGTATTTAAAATACTGTTACTTAAAATTGTGTGGACTTTTTTTACAAAGTTGTTTTAGTAATCAAGTTCTAGTGGTGAAGACAAACATTTTTTGTGAAACTTAGGGCCATTATTACAACTTGCCGTTAAAGTTGGGTTTAGTTAAAGGTAAATTTAGCTAAAGTGAACTTTAAAGTCACCTTTAATTTCTTTTCATTATTACAACTTGATGATAAAATAAAGTTAACTTTTTCAAAAATATGGCAATGCCGGACCAATGTTATCGACAAGTTAAACAAGTTCTTTTTAAGCGCAATTTCAACAATTTATCTGTCCGTTAAAATCCTGCCTTTAGTTAACGGCAAGTTGTAATAATGGCCCTTATTCTTGCAATTTGTGAAAAGAAAAATAAAATTAGGAAAAAATTAGCTGAAAGAGGTTATTCTTCAAGGAACATTGCTGGAAAAGTTAGCGTTTGTCATCGGTCAGTACTTTCAACCATAAAAGAGAAATGTAAAGCATTCCAATAGCGCTGGTGACGCACGGCTAGTAGAACGAATGTTACGAAAAAATTAACTCAGAACTCGGAAAGCAGCAGCAAATGCTATAAACAAGAATGTGAGTGAATGAGCGCGCATTGAGAAGAATAGGTTATGTTTCAGCAGTTAAACGGAAACGGTCAAAATATTATAAATGCTACTGTATTTAAGCTAGTTGTTATACGCCGTTATAAGGCCACGGTTCAAACCCCCCAGGTCAGACATCAAAACGAAATATGAGAAAATATTTCTTCGGTGACTTCCTCTCAGCAGATTTCTGGCAAAAACTCTGACAGTAAATAAAATTGCCATGAAAAGTGTCTCAAAAATCTGTCGTTCGGAGTCGGCTTTAAACTGTAGGTCCCGCCACTCATGTATAAAATTAACACACACAACATAAGTGGTGTAAGAAGGCCGTAATCTTCACTGAAGGGTTGTAATGGCCAATTATGTATGTATATATGTATGTATGTATGTTACACATATAAAGATATAATTTTATTTAAAATTTTTTTTTATTTGAGGACTGTCAAGGTTAATATTTAACATATGGATTGTTTTTTTATTTTAATAAATAAAATACAAATATTAAGTTAATAATAATTAATATTATTTAACCACCTTTGTTTACCATTGTACATACAGTGGACAGCAAAAGTACTCCAATAAATTTTGAAAAAAAGTCCCCACAGGCTTAATACTCATGCACAAAGTCCCGATATGACTTCAAAAGAGTATTTAGGAGATCTTTGAAAGAACTGTTACGTAATCGCTAAACTCAAACAAAAGTCAATCGAAAAACTTGCTCCACTTGTGCCTCCAGAAAACACTAAACAAAACTTGTACATTCAATTCCAAATGGGTTAAATGGAGTGGTTGACCATAAGGCATATTCTACTAAATACATGGGATAACATTTCCATATCTAAGGTCTTTGAATTTTAAATTTACTCAGGGTTTTCCTTGGGGGTACCTATGGAGTCATCTGAAACGTTTCCTTATTTTTCACTTGTTTTATGAAAAACATTAAAAAATTGTTTTATAATAAAACAGAAATAAATTAATAAAATAAATATAAAAGCCTTAATTTTTTATACAAACTTTTGGCTAAAATTCATGTAATTGCTTAAATATATTGCCGTACTAAGACTTCTGCTGTCCACTGTATGTCTGTGCTATGTGTCTATCTTTTAATAATTTAAACTGTTAAGTTTAATTTCTTTTTCTTTTTATTGTTTTTGTTGTAATTTTATTGCATATTATTAAATTTTATATCTGTTTTAAAATTTTTACATTCATCTGCAGCATGCTGTAGTAGTTATTGGTTTATTTGGATGTATGTGCGCAAATAATAGGAAACGGTAGTGCTTCATGCATTGAATGACGTAGACAAGATTGCTTCCAGTTTAAAAGAAAAGAGTGAAGCCTACATTTAATTAAATTACGGTTTTCCAATATTAGTTTTCTGTTCTTTTGAGCTATGCTATGTTAGTGGATTGTATTGGTTTTGAGGGTAGGCAAACAGACTCTATTATAAACCGTAGATGGTTGAGGTTACGGCAAAACGTCTTGATGATGATGATGATGATGAATGATGATGATAATGATGATGAATGATGATGATAATGATGATGATGACTATAGCGGAGCAGATTATAATGATATTGTTTTACTTTCAAATATAATAACGATACGAGATTTTTTCTTATCATTAAACGACGATATAAAGTGCAATTTTCTTTTACAATAAATAAAAGGAACGCAATTATCGTGGCGGACGAAAGATGTTCTATGACATGGGTTTAAAACTATTTCAAGATTCTTGAATATTCAGAAGATTTACGCATTGTCACAAGTAATTTTTCGTTATAATGTTTCGTTTCATTTGAAAACTGACAGCATTTTATCATTACAACTGTATATTGTCACCCTAGTTGGCCTTGTTGATACCATATTATTGTTTTTATATACATAGTTTACTCAACACTTAAAGTGTACTTTCTGTGTGTGTGTGCAATTTTTTTTATTTTGTTTTAAATTTGCTTTTATTAGCAACTGTATTGTAAATGTAACATTGATTTGTATGATTATGTAGAGGTTATTATTGTTTTCTTTTTCCAAACACGACTTTTACCACCACCGCACACGTACATCATATACGCGTTTACACATTTTCTCGATATAAACATCACTTCGCCACTTACCTCCATCCTTAACAGCATTATGTGCCCTTCTGTGTGTAACCGCTGCTTTTGCAAATATGTGTACAACCTCTTGCACTTTCAGTGGGTTGGCTGGCAATGGTGTCTTTTGTTTTTCTTTCTGCACACGGGGCGAATGTTGTGAGTGAATGCATACAAGTGTGTACCAGAGTTTACATTGAGAGAAATTTAATTAAAGGAAGGCAATTAATTATAAAGAACTGAAAGAGCAGCTACCACCTAACTAATGATCAATTGCATTTAATGAGATGACCAACATGTTGTGGTTATTTTCAAACGAATAAAAAAAAATATTGGAAATGAAGAGAAGAGGTAAAGATTTTAATAAGGAATTAATTTCTTGACATCCGTTGTAGTTTCTCCATTACGCCACGAAGTTGATTAAACTACAACGATTTTGATAATATTATTTACATTTGTTATAAGAATAGAGTTTAAAGCTTCAGACTGGTCTCTTTTCATTAAGATTACATCCATGATTTTCCTAATGTGACTCACAATAAACCTTCAATCACACCTATATGTAGGTCACTTGTTCTTTGTAAGAAAAAACTAAAAACTTTCTGTTTTTCTTAAAGATTTTACCTTGGATTATGAAAGTAAAAATTTTAATTTCAAATCTCATCACATATTATCGTCTTGTAAACGAAATTCGGCCTTAACAGAACAATTCCCATAAAAGGAGCACGTGACTTTCATTGAATTTCGATCACTGTACTTGAACCATCAATCCATGCTGTTGCCACCACTAATGACTCTGAATGTTGGGTTATTTTTTTGTTATTTTGTTTTTGTTTTTAACATGTTATTTTTTATTTAGTTTTTTTTTTCGTAAGTATAAGTGTAAATGTGTTGCACATCTACATATTTCTTGCAACAAATTTCGAGTCATTTACAGGGCTTCAGTTTCAATTTGACATTCCTTGGTAGTGCATGATGGGTTGTGTTGAAAACAGTAAAAAAATAATTTCGTTTTAAAACGAAATATTCTTAAAAAAAAAAAAATTGAAAATTCTAAATAAAAAAGTTAAAAGAAGTAAAAGAAGGCTTAAAGTTCCATTATGAATTGGGCCATATCAAATTTAACCGGAAGTAATCGCGTTAGTCGCGCCATTTTAGTACGTTACTCGCAAGTTCCTTTGGCTGATGCCGAATCGGCTCCGCAAACACCTTCGTCGTCTTCCACGGCAACAAATCAAACGTCGTCCTCGTCATCCTCATCGTTTGCAGCAACCTTTTTGCATTCTTCCTCACGTCATGTTCCTGGTCGTGCAGTGCCTCGCAATCCTACAACAAATCATAACAACAACAACAACAGCAACAACAACAATCATAATCATCATTCAACAACGGCAGCCACAACTCAAATTTCTTTGCCGTTAGATGTTGAAGAGACGGTAACCTGTTTTTGTAGGTAATTTCACAACAAAAACAAAATAAAACCAAAAAAAGAAAAGAAATTACAGGAAGTCTGAACATAAATGCAGCCCGTCTATGCGGATTTGTAATTAAAATTCAATGAAATTTTATTGACGCCAGACAGGAATGCTTAAAGGGTTTATTAACCCTTTGAGTGCTGATCTAATTTTCACATTGAATTTTTCAAAAAGAGTATCTTATTAGCTATGTGCGCACATAATCTTAAATATTTTCCATAAATGTGGATGGATTTTCGTAATTATTACTGTAAAGTGTAAGGGGCATACTACTCAAATGCAATAGATTTAGTGCTATTACTGTATTTATTTCATTTAAGAAAAGAAAACAAACATACACATTCATAATTGGTCATTACAAACCATCAGTCAGGATTACGACCTAGTTTCTAACACCACTTATGTTGTGTGCTTTATTTTACACATGAGTGGCGGGACCTACAGTTTAAAGTCGACTCCGAACAACAATTTTTTTCTCAGGAGCTTTTCATGGCAATTTTGATTTACTCCCACAGTTTTTGCCAGAAATCTGCTGAGAGGAAGTCGCCGAAGAAATTTTTTTTCATATTTTCCTTTTGATGTCTGACCTAGGGCTTGAACCGTGGCCTTACGTCTAATAAAGCCACACACTACCTACTAGACTTCAAGAAAACAAACAAGAATATAAAATAAAACTGTGCAATAATAGAGAATCGATTTATCGATGGTTTGCGCTCTAAAGGTTAAACTACTGAAAACATAGCTAAAAGATTCTTAAGATTAAAAACTAACATTTAAAATTCTAATTAAATGAGTTAAATATCTGAAGAATTTTTCAATTGTTAGTAATATTTCCAAATTCTTTTGTGAACGTGCAACAGTGCTAAGAATTTATATTGACATAAACATCCTTTCGTATTCACTTTTCTTATTTTTTATTATCAATAATTTCTGGTAACATTCTATACGTTAATGCACATTCTTTTTTTGTCCTGCAGAGTTTCGTTGTTCTAAAATATTAATTTTACTAACTTAGACTTTCAAAAGTTTCAGTCCATACTTAAGTAATACTTTATCTAGAATCTGCGAAATGAAAGATAGACTTGAGCTCTATGCGTCAGCGTTTTATGTTTTCGGCAATGTATTGTTCAATTTCAATTCAAAACAGTCCATGCCATTTTAAAATTTAATTTTAAACGACACCAGTCAACAGAAAATTCACTAAGGGCCATTATTACAATTTGCAGTTAAAGTTGGGTTTAGTTAAAGGTAACTTTAGTGAACTCTAAAGTCAGCTTTAATTTCTTTTCGTTATTACAACCTAATGATAAAATAAAGTAAACTTTGAATTGAATAAGTATTTTTTTTAAACGCAGTAGCAACGACAGGATTTTTTGTTGCATTTACTTATTTCGCTTGTATTTGAAGTTGCCATATTAAGAATAATATGTGACAAGTTCAAACATAAACTTAACTTTAAAAGTTAAAGGTAGGATGATCTTCCCTTTAGCTTAACGCTCACTTCTAGTTTATTGTCCACTTATAATAATGAAAGACAATTTATCTGCTCGTTAAAATCCTCCCTTTAGTTAAAGGCAAGTTGTAATAATGGCTCTAAATAGTATTTGGATGATCGTCCGTTGAAAAGGCATGAGCCAAGCCGAAATGGTAGAAATTTCAAAAGATGTTTCAATAGAGCATGCTGCGATATTTCAACACAATACGGGCGTGTTATTGCGCTTGATCTGTAAACATGAATGAGACATGCGTCCCACATCTGAGACAAAGTAACAACCAGTGCAGAAGAATGATTTGGGTACACAGTATCCAAAGATGCCAGACACAGATCTATCTTTTAATTTTTGTTAATTATCTACCGAATATTAGTCCCCTATGTTAACGTATTGCATCATTTAAGTCATGAAATTAAAGGAAAAAAGGACAAAGAAATGTTTGCACCGTCAAAATAATGCTACCAAGGCACACTTTCACTATTGAAATGGACAAAATCAATCAATTGAAGTTCGTTGCTTATTACATACAGTGTTATTACATACAGTGTTGGAAAAAATAATAGGGACAATTAAATTTTTCAATATATTCTTATATTTTTATTTACTTTTCCATAAATATTACAATATACTTTGCATTAAATTAAAGGTATTCAAATAGTTTAACTAATAAAATAAAAATCAATGACTAGTTCTGCCAAATTCTTAAAAAAAGTATAATTTATTTGAAAAAAAGGCCTGGAAAAAATAATAGGGACACTTTATGTTATGCTAAAAATATGTATATTTTGTTAAACATTACCATCATTTCCATATATTATTTCAATATTTGGTTGAAACACCTTTCATTTTTATTACCTCCTGACAGTGGCGATTCATAGATCCCACAAGATTCATACAGACGTCAGGGGGAATTGAATACCATGTCTCCTGAATTTTTTCACACAATTCCTGTTTATTTTTTGATTTATAGTTGCCGATTTTATTTTCTAGGACTCCCCAGTGTTCAATGGGGTTTAAGTCCAATGATTGGGACGGTCACTCCATTACAGGCACCTCATTCTGTTGAAACCACAATTTGACGCTTGTAGCGGTATGCTTCGGATCATTGTCTTGTATAACTTCCCATTTAAGTGACATTTCGTCCTCGGCTAATGGAAGCATTTTATTCTGTAGAATATCTATGTAGTCACATACATACTGTACACATTTTTCCCTGAATCCAAACAATAAGGCTAACGCCAGATGCTGAGTTTTTGTACAAAAATTAGTTTATATCTTATTTACCTTTTCTACAATCCATAGGTATATTATTTTAAGCAGGTATAAGCAGTTAAAGTATTCGAAAATTTATATTCTTGAATAGTAAATCGATTTTTTCAATATCTTAAGATTACTAGAAAAATACTCTCAAATTTTGAACCATTTTAATGGTGTGACATTATTTTTATTATTTTATCAAAAGGAATTTTTAGTTTTTTTCATCTTTTTCTTTAACTGTATGGACGGCCTTGGTATTATTATTTTTTAAAAATTCTATATTTTGTTGTAACAGAGGCATAGATAATTAATCACAACAATCATTAAATAAAATGTAATAGAATTAAATGAAATGCTAATAAATACAAAAGAATAGAAAATTTAATAGAGGACAACATACACTGGGAATTTGTGTAAAAGGTTCTTTGGTAGAGAGGGACTGCACTAACGAAGAAAAAAAAAACATAAAAACTCAGCAAGTCACCCATCTATCATTTTTGCGCAGTGTATAAATTTCATGAGCAACCATTTCCTTCTAAATTCAACAGCACCAGCAATTAAATGAAAAAAATATGCAAACTGAAGAAATCCTCTACATTTTTACATAGAAATACATGAGAATGTAAACAATGCATAAGTTCTGTAAACTAAAATACTCCTCTCTTATATTTCATGGGGTCTCTCTCTCTCTGTATTCGCTCTCATTTACTTTGTATTACTGTAACACTTATCTATTTTTTGTGTTGTATCAGCTGTTCTGTTACTGTGCTGCCGGCGTTGGATCCACTTACCCTAATACTGCAGTTGGGGAAAGCAAAATAAGAGAAAACAAAGCAAAATACATAAGCAAAACATGTGTGTTTGTTTTGCTTTTTTTCTGGTTGAATATGGTGCTGTAGAAAACAGCTGATTTTTGTTTTTGTAGTGAAGGTATTACAATATTTAGAAAACATCTGTTTGTTTTTCTCTTGTTTTCATTTTCTTCTCGATTTTTTTCGAACAAAATTTTTTTTGTAGACAATTTAACAGAGTGAGTATGTTAAAAGTGACAGAGAAAAAATGAAAGAAAGATAGAGAGAGTGAGACCAAAAGTGTGTTATTGTGATAGAGAGAATATTATCGATTATATGTGATATGAAACAGCAAGCAACAATGCTGATAAAATCAATTTACATAAGGAACATGAATTGTTTAACATAAAAATTTAATGAAATTTTTTAATTGATTTAATAAATTTTATGTTACAATAATGCAACGTAATAAAGATACAAGAGGCCGAGAATGTTTGCAAAAATTAATTAAAATTTATAAAAAAAAATTTAAATATCTTGACCAGTTTGGCAATGACAGTTCTGGTTTTTTTTCTTCTTTAATTGCTCAAAGTCGATTAATTTTAATTACTGCTGTTTGGACCAATGAATTAATCAGAGAACTTAACCCTTTCAGACCAAAATATTGGACGTTTAAATTCTTCTCTTCGAAGCCCACAGATTTTTATTTAAAACAATATTTGCTTAAATTTGTACATACAGTTACGGACAAAAAAATAGGGTCACTTAAAATTATTAAGAATAAAGTGGAAAAAAACAAAAAATTAAAATGTAATTGTATGTTTATTTATTTCATATTATTGCTATGTTTATATGTCTTTACTATTTACATTAAAAAGTCAAAATAATTTACTTATGAAAAAAAAAAAATTAAAATTTTGTAAATTTCATTGATTTTTAATGGACAAAAATATAGGGTCATTAACGAAAACGATTAAAAAAACTTAAACTAGATTTAAAATCTTGGTTCTAAAGCTAATATTTTGTACTGTAACCTTTATTTCTAAGAACATTTTCATTTTTTGGCATTGTTTCCACCAAATCTTGACAAGTCTTATTTGGAATAGAATACCAAGCGTACTTAATTTTCTCCCACAACTCTTCCTTATTTTTTGATTTTAAGTGGTCAAATTTTTTGTTTTACGATTTTCCATAAATTTTCTATCGGATTTAAGTCCGGTGATTGTGCTGGCCATTGAATTACGTTCACACCGTTATCCAGAAACCACTTTTTCACAAGATACGAAGTGTGTTTCAGATCATTGTCCTGCTGGAATATCCATTTGACTGGCATTTCCCATTCGGAATAAGGTCACATCACTTCGTTTTATATGTGACAGTATAAGTTTTTGTCCATGTTTTCTTTAATCCAGTATAGTGGTCCCACGCCATGCCAGGAGAAACATCCCCAAACCATAATACTACCTCCTCCATGCTTAAAAGTTTTTGTTGTATAACGGGAACAAAGTTCTTTATTTTTGGGACGTCTTACCCACGTTTTTCCATCACTACCAATTAAATTAATCTTACTTTCGTCCGACGATAACGCGTTTTTCCATTTTTTTACGAGTATGGAAAAATTTATATGTAATTATACTGACCTTATTTTTTTGTCCGTAACTGTACATAAATATAGCGTTTAAATCTCCAATTAAAGCGATCGCTTTTTGTTAAATTAACACATTGTTGACCGGTATTTTCATGCCCAAACGTTGTATTGGTAGCACACTTATTACTTGGTAGCACATGATTATAATTTTTTTTATATTAAATTAAACGCATGTCTATGAGAAACCTAAACTTTGCCCAATGTATTGGGCATCACTTGACAGCCAGGTGAGACGACTTACATATAACTTGACTTCAGATTCTGAATAAGCAGCCTCAAATTAACTCATAACTCATTTTGCCAGTTAAAGTAGTGAATGTATTGTAGGTTCCCTAGCACACAGATGCATTTTATAAAATCATACGGTTTTGATGGTTAATTTGGAGTGGTCGAGTGTTTGTATGGCTGAGGCATCTCTAATATAAAAATCTAGGTCTATTAAAGGAATCATTCTCTTTATATTACGTAGGGAGTGAATAGATCAGCTTTTAAACTTATTCACCAAGAAAAAATTTCGAAAATCATGAGCAAAAGGCTCAATGCGCCTATGAAATTATGTATTCCGTACTGTTTTTTGAAGTAAGTCCTGATCTTAAGTTATGGGCCATTTAAAAGTTTAAATTTCAAAATGTAATAAAACAAAAACGGTTTGAAATTTTGCCAAATTTATTTTTTTTGTTGTGAAATACAATTGTTCCGGTTAGAAATGGAATATTATTTCATTCATATGGCTGCCGCGGCTGGCCACACAGTACCTCATTCGATCGGACTAATTTTCGTGCACTTTTTCGAGTATCTCAGCAACGACTTCACGACTGGTGGCCTTCAAATACCCAATTGTCTCTTGTTTTTCCGGCATAACACTTTTCATTAACGGCGCCCCACCGAAAATAGTCTTATGGTGTCAAATCGCAGCTTCTTGACATCCCCATTTCGTCTAATTAAGCGGGCATCAAACGTTTGACGCAATAAATCGATTGTGGCATGAGATGTGTGGCAAGTTTCATCATACTGTTTCTCATGAATACCATCAAGAGCGGGTACAAAAACATCGGTTATGATGGTGCGATAGGATGGTTTCCATTGACCGTAATGGTTGCGCCGTCCTTATTTGCAAAAAAATAATTTGGCAATTGTGCTTTCGCTCCACAAGTTGCACCAAACAGTTACCCGTAATGGGTACATTGGCTTTTGTAAGACCACTTGTGGGTTTTCTAAGTCCCAAATACAGCAATTTTATTTATTAACGTACCCACCAAGATGAAAATGAGCTTTATCCGAAAAGATGAATTTTTTTTTGCAATTCTTTCAACTTCCGACCAATTATCTTTGTCTCGAAAATAAATTTCCAATAAATCGTAACGTTGCTCAAGATAAAATACTGAATTTTGTGACAGAATAGAATGACATAAGTATTGCCAGATCCAAATTAACCGATGGGTCTAATTTAAATCAATAGATGGCCCATACGATACTTAGAAATCGTGCCAGATTTCAAAATTCCAGAAGTAAACCATCAATCTCTAAGAACGCCGTTCTTAAATATATATATAAACCTATCTATACAGGGTTGTAATACGAGAAGTATGCTTGTGGATTTAAAATGTATTGCCTAATACTATGTTCAGGCATGAATTTTAATTGAGTCAATATTCGTTTAATTGTCAAAATTATTTTAAGTGTTCAGGCATACGCAAATCAGCTTATTCAATAATCATTTGACAGCTGGAAAACAACACATTTTTTTTTATTTTTTTATAACAATTCATAAATTTAACACTAAACCTTTTTATTATTTCCCCTGAGCACAGGTTCTGTATCTTGATTTGCATATTTTGTGATATAAAACCACTGTTTCGTTAATAACAATTCTTGTTTCAATGTTTTGTTATAGTCCTTATTCCCAAAATTTCGAAACATTAAAAATATTTTAAATTATTAGAAATTTTAAATAATATATAGTAGAAAGAGAATTGAATAGGAATAGAAATACAAGAAGTATCAGTAGGTTTAGGGTTAATATAAATAAACTTACCTTCCACCTCACTCGTCATTTTTATTTGACGTTGTTGATATTTGTATTTTCAAATATCAACAAAATTTGTTCGCATAAGTTGTAACGTTCTCACTGAATATACTTATGACAGTGCTGCATTTTAGGTTTTACTCAATATTATATCAATTTGCGTATTTATTGCGCAATAATTAATTGAAACTTTATATGAAATATGGAGCTCAATAATGGCGTTTATTGCGATTTATGCAATAAAGTTGCATATCTGAACACCATATAAGACCTTTAAATTATCTTAAACGATTGCATAAATATTTCTCCTTTCCAAATAAAAAATACATATGGGTATGTGTTGTCATTCAAAATGATGTACTTGTTCGAAATAATTAATTATTACCATTTGTATAGGTTTTCTGCATCCTTTTTTAAGATTTCTCAAAATATTCCTTCTTTTGATTTTATTTATGAATTTCAATGAACTAGATTAGCTGTGGTAAGAGATACACTTCGGTGAAATAGTTTCAAAAACAAAACAAATCTCATAAGGCACCCTAGAAGTTAATTTCTTTTTTCTTTAAATGAAAACTAAAAAAGGCAACCTTTTGTGTAATTCCTTTACAGCTGCCGTTTCTGACATCTGTGGTCTTATTTGCTATTCACAAACGAAGGGTAATGACGTGATTCGACCGAGAGCCGCAGTAATTCACGTACTAAAGGTCAATGTAAAACAAAAACAAAAAAAAACATTTTTTTTTTTTTTTGATAAAATAAAATTAAAAGCAAACGGAAGTATAAAGGCAAGAGCTAAAGCCAAATGAATAGGAATGAAAATGAGCGCCTTTAGGCAAAACGGATGCTGTTGCAACTGCACCAAGTAGAATATTTTCAATTATGACAAAAAAAAATTTAATAATAAACGAAGGCTATAATAAAAAAAGGCCAATTGGCGAAACAAAAATTCATTATAAATTTCAATTTTACTTCATAACAATTACAAATAAATTTTTAATATAGCTGCAGAGCAAAGCTATAATGAAAATAATAAAAACAATACTGATTTAATGTATTCATTGTATTGTTTTCAGCTCTAGTCATCAGCTGATTGCCGTAGTGGGTGACTTTCTCGTCAGAAGATAGAGTCTTTGTGCAAAGAGTTTGATTAATTTTCACTGAAAGTTTTCATTGTTCTAGAATGTATTTCTTTTCAATATTTATTTGCAATTGCTTATCCATTTCTAACTGTTTTAATACCAAATGGTTTTAATTGAGAAAAACTTTATAAAATAACAGTAACTAATTGCTTTCGGTTTTTGTTTCTGTAGCCAAGTGAATAACGAATGATTTGATGTCATATTTTTGGAATTTTAAGTGATTCTTTACAAACGATTATCGTAACGAAACGATTATCAACTGTTATACTGATCAGAGATCAGCAATGAGTATTCAAATGAATCATACTCATAATTTCTGATGCTTATACGCATTCATACTTTTTCTAATATCATACTCATGCTACTCATATTCAAAGTTTGAAGTACTCATCGACTCTCCATGACTCAGGTCTCCGTAGTATAGTAGTATTCAAAAAGATGGGTAGAATCGAATCATACTCATAATTTCTGATACTTTTACGCATTCATACTTATTCTGATATCATACTCATGCTACTCATATTCAAAGTTTGAAGTATTCATCGACTCTCCATGAGTAGTAGTATTCAAAAAGATGAGTAGAATCGAATTATACTCATAATTTCTGATATTTATACGCATTCATACTTATTTTAGTATCATTGAACCCTCTACTCATTTTTAAAGTTTGAAGTACTCATCGTATTCATACTTAACAACACGTATGATGTTGTTGATTTCGACTCTCCCTGACTCAGGTCGCCGTAGTATAGTAGGTAGTGTGTTGGCTTATTAGACGTAAAGCCAGGGTTCGAGCCCCAGGCCAGACATCAAAACAAAATACAAAAAGTATTTCTTCGGCGACTTCCTCTCAGCAGATTTCTGGCAAAAACTCTGAGAGTAAATAAAATTGCCATGAAAAGTTTCTCAAAAATTTGACGTTCGGTGTCGACTTTAAACTGTAGGTCCCGCCACTCATGTATAAAATAAACACACACAATATGAGTGGTGTGAGAAACAACGTCGTAATCCTGACTGAAGGTGTATGTATGTATCAACATTTACAAAAATCACAAAATAATTATGATTCGCGTACGAACAATAAAATAGGCTGACTTCTAAAATGTTAGTTGCTTTGTGTTTGAACAGAGTATAGTTTTTCATAAAGCCGCTGTACAAAATGTTTACAATGTATACGAGTACTATTTCAAAACGTCGTCAATGTCTATTTTTAACGCAGTCAAAAAGCAATCAAGCATCGGATTTGTTGTTGATGCATTGTTTGGTAACTTTGCATATCTACATAATTTATATACCGTAGTAGAACTGGATACAAACTTTGTATTGATACAATTTGAAAGTCAGCCATACTCACTAAATGGTTGCTGCTCTGATTTTTGCTTGAGTCTCTTTCCTTTTCTTGTAAATGCAACAACAAATAAGACTGTAAATTTTGATGAAAGATTCGAGTCAGACGAATCATTTCTAAGTATTATAAATATTTTTCTAAAGTTATGAATCTAAATGAGTATGAGGCTTATGAATCAAACATATTTCGAATGGTATGAGTTTGATGTCAACGTTGTACGCATACTCATTGTAACCTGTACTTATAAATCAACTTTATAGTGAGTACGAATGAATCAGTGGAGTTAAATTGCAATATTGTTGACTCACTTATATTCAAAACTTCATGAGTATTTATGAGTAGCGAAAAAACGATTCATTGCTGATCTCTGATATGTATATATATCCCTGTCATCAATTTATTTCTTTTAAATAAACGACAGATTTTGTTTTACAAGATTGCGATTGACCAAGTTTCTTGTGGGAATTGAACGCATTACAGTTTGTCGCACAACTGCCCAATGTTGCTATGACTACTTGTGCGGCGTGGCAATGTTAGACACACTTTGCTTAAAAAAAATAAAAGAAAATAACGCCACCACAGAGTATAGCTTATGGTTTCATTTGCTTGAATTTATTTATGTTTTTTAAGTGTTTTAATCCTTAATTGTTCTTTTGTAATGTAATAAATATTTCCTTTTATACCACACATACACGCGTGCCGCCTTAAACAAACATACTTTAGGTTGTACTAATTATTAGTAACTAATATGCCAATATTCCGTATTGCTTAACATTTACTCCCTTATTTGAAAGCGGCTGATACTGGTAAATTGTTTCACATCCTATTTAATGACATTTTTTTTTTGTTATTAATTTTGTTTTTCTTCTTAAAGGGTTGGTTATTGTTTAACATCCACTGCAGGTGTCCTGCAATTAAGGATACAATTCCGGTATATTTTTTTTGCTTTCCGTTTTTTTCTTTCTCTCTCTCTCTCTGTTTCTTTTCAGTGTTGCCTTTAATTTATTAAACCAGCAGGTTTCCTGTTTGATAACTTTTTATTCTTTGTTTCACATCACATCTATTGTTTTAATATTACCACCACCATATTGTTGGTTTTTTCTCTTTCTCTCTCTCTCTCTCTCTCTTTTGTTTAACATTTTTGCAAACAATTGCTGTTTTCGTTTTCGTTTTTTTTGTTAAACAATTTGCCTTTGAAATCTTTGCCAATGAAAAAGTTTCTGTTTTTTTTGTTTGTAACAAATATCATTGACGAAGTTTCTTCCTGTCCATTGTTAGGCCACATTCATCCGTTTAAACAAAACTATCGGTTATACCAGCTATTTAACAGCAACAATAGCAAAAAAAATATATTTAACGAATAATGGCATTATTGTTTACGTTATTGTTGTTGTAAAGTTTTGATCGATGGCATCACCACTCCCACATATTATTTATCACAGTGTTCGAAAGAATATTAAATGCAAACATTTTTATTTTTCGTAATTACGAGGGTTACTCTCAATAGTAGTTTAATTTAATAATAAGCTAAATTGTATCATCGGATTGAATTAATATTGAAATGAAAGTAAAATTTAATATATTGTATCGAATACAACACTTATAGGGTGTTCAGATATGCACCTTTATTGCGTAAATCGCAATAAATGCCATTATTGACCTCAATATTTCATATAAAGTTTTAATTAATTATTGCACAATAAATAAGAAAATTGTTATAATATTGAGTAAAACTTAAAATGCAGCATTGTCATAAGTGTGTTCAGTGCACATATTACAATTATCCGAACTCTTTCTGTTGATATTTAACAACTCAAATGTCAACAACGACAAAATAAAAACAATGTTGTTGAAACAACCAGCTGTTTTGTTCACCAGCTGTCAAATGAATATTGAATAAGCAGCTGAACTGCGTATATTATTATGTCTGAACATTTAAAATATTGTACTCAACAAACCGAATATTGACTCAATAAAAGTGCATATCGGAACACAGTATTACAGTGGTTTAAATGTATAATTGGACACTAGGTATGCGATTTTTCTAAATGCCGATTTTTCCACTTCAAGGCAAATATTTCATAAAAATTTTGATGCGGATTTATAAATAATTAAAAAAGCTTCTAAACAATGTAAAATACTTAGTATTTTTTATTTAAAAATATTTTTAAAACAAAAAAGGAAAACAATATTAACGAATTTCAAGGCAAACGTATCATTGGACAGTCAAACAAAAGGCACAGTTTTAGCACTTAGAACCAAAATCTTTTGCTTTTATTACTGCTTCCAAACGTAGAGACATTGCCTGCATGAGATTGACATAAAATACTGTGATTATGTTGTTCCATTCTCGCCTAATTCCTTGTTTCAAGTGTTCATACTATATTTATAGAGCTTACAAGCAAGTTTTTCTCAAACATGCTCAGTAAATTTGAGATCTGGGGCCTCGGTCGGTCTTTGCAGTAGTTTTGAACAACTATGGATAAGCCACAGCTTTGCAACGTGCTTCTGATCGTTGTCCTGGTAGAAACAACTGTGTCCAGCATATTTAACTTATTGACACTTTTCTTCACATTTTATTTCAAAATGCCCAAATATTGGAATGGATCCATTTTACTGTCTATATGATGAATATACCCTGCTCCTGCACTGGAAACACATCCCAGACACACATACTGAACCTCCCATATGCTTGAAAATAGCCTGAGTATTGTTAGACAAAAATTCAGTATTTAATCCGATCGAACTGCTTCCCTTCTGATCCCTGTAGATTAAATTTACATTCATATCTAAGAACTACGTGCTTAGTGTCTACTTACATACATAATTGCTCATTACAACTCTTCAGTCATTATTGCGACCTAGTTTCTCGCACCACTTATGTCGGGTGTGCTAATTTTATACATGAGTGCCGGGACCTTTGGTTTAAAGTAGACTTACACAACAGATTTTTGAGAAGCTTTTCATGGCAATTTTATTTGCCCTCAGAGTCTTCGCCAGAAATCTGCTTAGAGGAAGTCGCCGAAGAAATATTTTTTCTGAACCGTGGCCTCACGTCTAATAAGCCATCACACTACCTACTAGACTACGGCGACCTTATAGTGTCTACTTAGGTACATATATTGTTGTGCTCCAGCAAAGGATCGTTTATAGTAAAAAAAAACTAAAAATTAATTCTTAAAATTATGATTCATTTTCTAGTCTCTTCGTTAAACTTCATTTAATTTAAAACTGGCAGCACTGATAATCGTAGTCCTATAGTTCGCTTTCTTCTCTGTGTTTACATTTACCGCATTTCTATTTCAACCTTTTACCCTCTCCTTAATTGTTCCGTCGTAATGGTCATTTTCATCCTTTACCTTTAATTTATAATGTTTCTTTTTATTTCCTTTCGTTTAATTTTCTTCCTGTGGTCTTAAGAAATGTTCGTCATTTGTTTACATTACGATACCGTTAATGCCTTGTGAATGAGTATCCTTTGGAAATTCCTTAGAATCAATTATTTTAATGTGAAAGCATTTAATGTAAAACCTTTGTTGTTGTAGTTGTCGCTGTCACTTAATTGTTATTTAACCTTGTTTTTGGTATTTTTTTCTACTTTTTTTTACAGCAACACTTTGTTTCAGTCTCTATAATGTATGGAAAAAAGAAACTGTCAGTGCAAACATTGCTTTCTGAAATAATTTCACATTTTCTTTTTGGTCTTTTTCGTACTTTTTTAAGTACCTTTATATCCTTTTACGGATGTAATTGCTAATTGTGACTAAGCAAAATAAAATTAAATTTTCTAAATTTCTAAATGTCTGACTTCAATTTGCTATGTCTTCTGTCAAAATTCTACGGAGTGTTTGTCAAAAGCGTAGACAATTTTTTTAAGTCTTTTTCAATTCAAATGTTAAATGCAGTGAAATCATGCAATTAAATCAAAAACAAAAACAATTTTTTTCTAATTGCACTTCAAAGCTAATTATAAAATTATAATTATAAAATTATAAAAACTTTATCCTACGTTCAACGTAACTTGTGTAGTTTACCATCATGTGTTGTAAACATCAATGGTTTGTGTCGCACTTATCTGGGTCCCCGGACACTGTGACATTCCGGGAAACCGTAGAGCCGACAAGCTCGCCAGGGCTGATGCAGTACTCCCGGAATCCTCTTCAATCGACTTAGAAATGCCACTTACATCTTTCAAGCTGGCCATTGCGCGAAAATTCTTTCGAGACGCCAAACTATAATGGGTCAATGAGTCCTGCTCCACCGCTAGGCTTACTTTGCCCTCAATGGATAGAAGGCGCATCAACCAGTTACTTGGACTTGGTCGTAACATCTTCTCGATCACAGTGGCCATACTTACAGGTCATTGTGTTATGGGAAGGCACGCGGAAAGAATGCAGCTCCCATCTAACGACTTCTGCCGTGGTGCAGAAACAGGTTATTTGTTTCTCCAATCCTTGTTAGCTTAACGGAGCTATATATCCATTGATGTAAAGGATATAGCTTCGTTTATCAAGCTTTCGGGCAGATTTTCCAGCGTGGGGTAGCCGTGTTTTAAATGTGCAGCCCTTGCCCTGATCAACTTCTTCCTCCATGGTTTGGAGGAACTTGGTCAGTGAAGGGACTGCGTTCACCTGTGGCGTCACAACGGGCCATAATGCGTGCTCAAGTGAGCTTTTGGTATCAAAGCTACCACCCCAACCTAACCTAACCTAATGGTTTGCTGCTACGATGCAATTTGTTTAAGAAACCAGCCATGCTTTATTGTGTATTCGTGTATTTTTGTTTCTTTTCGGGTTTCACTCGAGGTTCCTCAAACAAAAAGCGTTTTTTTTCATTTGTTTTGCTTATGTTTTGCTGCCGCTGTATTTATTATAATTAATGCGAATGCAGCTCATGCTGCAATTGCAAAATTGCTGTGCTTGCTGCGTTGCGTTTATTGTGTTTATAGCATGAGTGTTAAACGCTGCGTTAACATCCTGGGCAGTGTGTAACTACGATTATCAAACGCACACAAACGGCAGTAAATACTATTTTTTTTTAATCTGATAAACAACTGATTTGTTTAAATAAATTGCCATCAGTTTCGTTAGTTGGTATAAGTTTTTTATGTGAACTTGATGAAAAGTTCACTTAGAAAGCTAGGGCTTGATAAATGTGATTGTGTGTATACGTAAAACTGATTAAAACAAGATTAGGAAATTGAAGAAAGGTTTAAGGATAATCGCTGAGTTTTGAAATAAATAAAAGTGGATTTTCTTTATTATTATTTGCAAATTATTTGCAAAAAATGACAGCTTTTAGGCACTTAAACTTCGGATATTATTTATTAAGTTAGATTAGATTTAGAGACATTTACTTGTCATTGGGACAATAACAATACCCAGAGGTCAAAATTACCCATTGTAAATATGTCCTAGAGGAGAGAGAGTGGATAATGAAGTAGATACGGAAATTAGAAAAGAAGAAGAGGTAGCAAAGAGAGGATATAGGAGATGGAGGAAAAAAGTTGGCCATAAACACACAAGAGAACGCCACTACAACCTTGATGTCCTAGTACTTTTCAGCGAGCTCAACCTATTTATGAATCTATGCAGAACCTTAACGTCGTCTCTCGATAAAGAGTCCAAACCTTCGAAGAAGTCCTTGTGCTGGCTCCTGGACAGTTGCAGAGGAGTTGTTCTATAGTTTCTAACTCCTCTTCGTCGCAATATACTCCGCAATTGTCCGGCTGGGATCTGTTCCAGATCATTGTCAGTGATTTAATCTCGCAATGCCCTGTTATGAAACAAATAACTAACCTCCGACTGGCCTTATCTAAGTCCAGCAGCATACCTGTTCTATCACTGTCTATAGCAGGTCATAGACACCTACACTTATAAATTTACTCCCAACGCCTCTGCTATTATTAATTAGAATATAATTATAAATTGTATTATAACTATTATGAGCTGAGTACCTAAAACTGTGCAACAGTCCATGGATATTAATGCATTGACATACTTTTTCGACATAAATTTCGATTAAGGTATGAAAATTTCATTTAAAATTTTTTATAATTTTAATTTTTTAAAATTGGGTTAAAATTCTTATAAAAGCTTAGAATAAATTCAATTCCATGCTTGTCAAATGCTATTTGTGCTGATAACTTATTTTTTCCACACACTGTATAGTGTTTTTATTATGTTTTGTACTGTTCTCAGTATGGTTTTTTCTTCTTCATCTTCTGTCTCTTGCGCTTAATTAACACTTTATTTACTATTTGGTTTTCGTATGTTGCATGTGCCAATGAATTTAAGCTTTTTCTGGGCTAAAACAAATTACCAGATGAATATACACACGCACACAAATTGTCAATAGTTTTGTTAGTTTTGTGTCCCTTTTTAGACTTGATTGTCAAACAGCAACCAAGGCATCAATTGCAGTAAAGAATTTCCTTTAAGGTTTTAAGATTTTTTAATTAAAAACAGAAAAACTGCTGTTTTGGAATTTTATAACTTGTTTAGGAAATGCTGCCAACTGTGGCTTTAATTGTAACCAAGCGAAAAATTTAACTTCAAATATGTTTTATGCATCGAACTTTTGTGAAGATTTATTAAGGTGCCATATTAGACACTCTCAATAAATTTAATTTTTGCAATTAAACGGTAATCTATAATTTAATATTAATTTTAGTAATCAACTAATGAAACAATTACTCAAAGAGTTCTTATTCACATCAATCCCATTCCCTTTCTGAAACATATTTGCTAATCTTCAGAATTGGTACTGAAACTAATCGACAGTCTCTCTCATCATTATTTAAAGAACGTTTTAATTCTAGTTTATATTCTACTGGTTGACCACTTCGTATCTACAACATAAATTTTTGGAAAATATTGTTACGAAAATGAAAAATCTAGATACTGGTGTTTTGCTTTTACATTGATTAACATTAAAATTATAAACAAAAGCTACCAAAACAAAACAATGCAGTAAACAAACCTGTTTACAAATTATCGTACTGCTTAATATAACAACAAACATCAGCATTAAAAATGGTAAACAAGTAAACAAAAATATAACAACAACACTACAATAATAAATGTAAACAACGATGTTTACATTTATAGAGATTTCAAGAAGGTGAAGTCATGAACATTCGCCTTCAAGAACATTCATCAGACTGTTTACTTTGCCACATAAAAGGCAAGGCAAAGCAGGCAACGTAGTTAGTGAAGTTCGATCAGTCTTGTGGGAAGATGCGGTGCGTTTGAAGAGAGTAATCGTTGTTTGAAGATCTCAGCTACAAACATCTGTCGAATAATCGTCCAGTAATTGTTATTGATTATGCAAAGGGTATAAACAGAGAAGAAAGAAAGAAATAAAAAGAAAAGCAAGTGTTGTTGTTTACATCAAGTTCTGAACAGAATTTTAATTAAACTAAACACAGATTTATTTTTATTTAATTTGCAATCTACAAGCTCATATTTTCAACGTTTTTAAAATGTAAATGCGTAACAATATAATTAAAACTCGATACAATAAATCATATTAACCTACTGTCCACCAGTGCCACCAGTTAGCTCTTGTATGCCGTCATACATTCATCACACAAACGATCAACTTCCATATCCATAGAATCTTCACAAATTTGCATGTTTAGTGGTAATTTAAAGGCAACAACTAATAATGTTGCGGCTATTCTAGCTGAAACCAATGCTAGGGGATACTTTGTTTTGCGATCTCTCCTTTGGCAACAGGAGTAAACATAGGAACATATGTTTTTCAAAAAATCTGTCGCTCGGAGTCGACTTTAAACTGTAGGTCCCGCAACTCATGTATAAAATTAACACACACAACAAAAGTGGTGTGAGAAAGTAGGTCCATAATCCTGACTGAAGGGTTGTAATGACCAATTATGCATGTAATTCTGGTTACATGCAGTGTCTTATGTTATGATTTAAGATCTTCCATTTTTCTAACCCAATCTTAATAGTACATGCTTTAATTTTACATACAATATGGAAACCTAAAAAGTAATCATACTGTAATCTAAATACAAAAAAAAAACACCAATATTTTTCAAATATTTTCAAGTTTAAGGCTTAACTTAAGGAAATTATTGTTTTGTATCTGTTCCTTTATTCTTATGAAATTCTCTTTTATTATTCAATTTCTTTGTATTTTTATTTGTAACTGTTACTCTCTGACAGCAGGTGCTCTTGTTTCCTCCATATGGTCAGTTACGTGAAATCAGTACGGGGATTTTTATGGTACACTGTACGAAATTTAATTTTTTTATTATTTATATTTTTTTTTATTATTATTCATATTAAAAAATTGTTCAAATGGGGCAAAAAAAAAAAAGGAAACAGCAATGCATATGGGCATTAGATGTAAATCTGTTAAATCAATTTGGAACTAGAAAATTACTTCAAATTATATCTGGGGGTCTAAAAAATTCGGTTGACGGTTGCAATACCGTTGGTATTACTCTGGTAATAATTGCATTAGGCAAGGATATAATTTGTTTTAAACTTTGCTGGAACAGTTTATTGAAATCATATTAGTTTGCGAAAAGTTATCAAGTTTTAAACGTGAGTGGAAATTCGAAAAAACTTAATCATCGAATTTACATTCACGATTCGCTGCTAAAACGGTATGAAATCTTACCATTTTTGAAGCGAATAATTACTGCCGATGCCGAAAAGTGGATCGAAAACGACAATAGTCGCGGATGGAAAAAGGTGAAGCTAACCTCAACACCAGGAGTGACACCAAGAATTGCTAATGCTTTTTATCTGGTGGAATTGGAAACGAATTGCTTATTATGCGCTTGTACAATTTAGTGAAACGATTGATTATCATCTCTACTGTGGACAAAATTTACGAGATTGAATCTAGCAATTCATTTAAAATGGCCAGAATTCATCAACAGATAAGGTTTTATGGTTTTCAAATTACAATTGTCGTGTGAAGACGCATTTGATGAAACTGTACTTCCAGTTAAGACTAATAAATATGTCTGAACTATGCTAGGGCATAGACCTTAAACCTGCCTTATTGGCCGAACCTCACAAAAAAGTAGTTTTCTTCTGCTTATATAAGTTGTCATCGGCTTATATAAGTTACAAATTTGATTGGAATTGTATAGAATTTCATATACCATTGGTCTACTGGTTGGTTAAAAGAGTGCTCAAGTTCTACATCATGTATTGCAATATTACTGAAGAAAGTCAGACCCTATATTTGACTCTCTATCGATTCTCAAACTGTTATCTTTGCGATGCCTGCCAAAATGTAATTGGAATTATATGCGACAACCTCTAAAAATAACGTCTGCTGTAGAAACTTGTTTAAACCCTAATCAAGTCTGGAAAAGCTTATAACAAATCGATTAAAAATGCGCATAAGAGGCACATATAAACAACTTATGCAATATTTGTGTAATTAAAATTTATTTTTTTATCTTGATAATTACATTGAACATATATTACTGCATTTCCCGGATATAAGCACTATCAAAAATGCCTGCAGAACAGTGCTTATAAGCGGGGAATTCTTATATCGAAATCTTGCACCTGCGGGCAAGTAGCCACGTGTCATTCAAGCTAAAAGAATTCGTATTGGATGGAATGCCGGCTGGTCGATGTGGCGAACAAAGTTCTAATTTGCTAGGCTCTCGCAGCAGACTTTATAGACATAGTCAAGAGTATTATTGTAGCATTAATTAGGCAGAGAACCAGGCCGTCGTCCAGGTCAGGTTATTAGAAACTTTTCAAATTACGAAAGGCGAACTTTTGTGGAGATGTAGGTTTTCACATCAGGAATCAATTGTCTGAGATTGCGTTGCCTCCCTAACTTTTTTTCTACTTTTTCCAATAAATAGCGTTAATGGTAAATATTGGTTTCCAATAGCTCCAGAAATCCGGAAACGTTTAATCGCACGAATAAGGGAGCTAGAGAACAATATCAATTTTGGAAAGAAAATTATCACAAAGCGAGTGCATAAAAACGATTTTTTTTAAGTAAATTTAAAATATGGGGTACAATTGTTAGCATATATACAGTAGTGGCCTTATAATTAGAATCGTCTTAGCAACATGTGGTTTTGTTAATTTGATTTACAGTTTTCACTGTGTACCTGGGATCAAAGGCTTTGTTTGGAGGACGTCTTACATACGTTTTTCTTTCAGATTGGGACAAATTAAACTTAGATTCGTCACTCCAGAGAAAACATCGTTTGTAATTATAAGGCCACCACTGTACATATATCGAAACAGTTTCAGTACATTTAGAAGCTAAAATTAAGATTGCCTAAGTTTCAGTGCTACTAAGCGGAAAATTATTATATTCGTGGTGCCTATATCTGGGGAATACTGTATTTATTCTCACTTTTAAAACATACGAAGGCTGTGGAACAGTCCTTTAAATCAGTTTTTTTAATTATGCTTTCAATTTCTTATGGTCTAATTATATTTCTTTTCGAAATTGGTTTCGCCTTTCTTTTTTCATTGAGATATAGACAACAACTAAGTAAATAATTGGGCAATTCACACAAGCCCTTGTATCGTTGTATGGCGTGTATTGTTGGACAAAAATAAAACAGTGAATGCTTGTCGTTGATAATTTTCATATAAAAATCCGATACACTTATACACATTTTTTTCATATGTTTTTAAAAGTTGTATTGGTTTCGTGCTATCAGTTTATGTAAATGCCATTAATCAAGAAGAAGAATAAAAGTACAAAATATTTGCTGTCCAATTTGAGTCAACAGTTAACATTTCAAAATTATATTTTTCACACAGATAATTATTTAATTTACTTTTTTCCGCAATATTTTTCATTTTGCTGCTTGAAAATCAGATTGTAAATACTGGTATTCTTCCTCTTCTCGCTTTTTGACGTTTGGAATACGAAATACACAAAACATTCCAAACAAAAAGTGTATGGAATACAACATACACGATACGAAGTCGTGTGAATTGCCCAAATGTAAAGTTTTGTTGAATGAAAAAATAAAAGGGAATTCCCCTTGTTACACTTTATTTTGTTGTTTATTAATACTTCAAAATCAAGCAATAATCGTTAATTTTCCTGTGTGTGCCTCATAGGCGACTTTGAACAGGACTACAAGCATTTATTCCTTTAAAATAATTAAAAATGGAATTAAAATTTCAATAAATTTTTTTTATATTTAGGGCCATTATTACAACTGGCCATTAAAGTTGGGTTTAGTTAAAGGTAACTTTAGCTAAAGTGAACTTTAAAGTCACCTTTAACTTATTTTCGTTATTACAACTTACAGATATGGCAGTGGCGGAACAATGTCGCTAAAATTGCTCAATTAAACCAGTTTTTTGTAAATGCAGTGGCAACGACAGGCTTCTTTTTTTGTTGTATTTGCTCACTTTGTTTATGTTTGAAGCTACCATATTAAAAATAATATATAATGTGGCAAGTTCAAACATAAACTTAACTTTAAAAGTAAACGCTCACTTCTACCTTATTGTCCACTTATAATAATGAAAACCAATTTGTCTGCCCGTTAAAATCCTTCCTTTTGTTAACGGCAAGTTGTAATAATGGCCCTTAAACAAAACAATTGAATGCAGGAATTTGAGAGCAGAATGGACTGCAAAATAAATTTGAAGAAGTTATAGCAATTTAAAAATAAATTTGTGACTGTATTAGGGTTAAATATATCAACAAACTATAAAACTTAAAGTTTTACTGCTAGAAGGATGGAATAAATTGTTTTTTTGTTAAAAAAACCAATTTTTGAAATAAAAATGGAGCTTCTTTTATTGCTTATTGAGGTAGTAGCGAAAAAATATTTTTTTTTTGCTCTGAATTTAATGTGAGTCACATTTTTTCTTTCCGTGTATTTGATTGTGTATGACTGTTACATGAGTATGAGTTTTCTATGTGTGCTGCATCACGTTAGGGTTTATTACTTGAATTCACTAATTGCTTTATTGCTTACCTTTTGTTTTTGTTCCGCTCTTTTTTTTTTGTTTCTTTTGCCATTTCAATCTCATCATGACGTACCGTTTATGGCCTATACTGCTGTTTCCAACCAACCAACCATTTATTTAGCCATCCATGCAACAATCCCAACGACCACCACTGTTGCCGTTGTTGTATTTCTATATCACTGTTGGCTGCTTTGTTTTAATGAAAGAGACCGTGACCAGTTTGATTGTATTTTTTTTTCTATTTTGATGTTGTTGTTTTATTTTTCTATTTTTCTTATCGTTTTTCTAAACATTTATCCATTCAGTTCAGTTTGTTGTACTTTTACAGTTTTATAGTATTTTCTTTCGTATTTATTTCGTTCTCTGTGCTCCTCTCTCCTTCTCACTCTCTGACTGCTGTTTATTCTTACAGGGTTTTATGACAGAGTTGCATGTCTGGCTACTTTTTGTCTATGATTTTATTTTTTTTTTGTATTCCTCTTTGCAGCACTCACACTGTGAGACTGAACTTTAACACAATCAGTTATTTTTTCTCCATATACATACGAGTATATTTTCCATACGCATACTATTTGAAATGTTTTAATCATTACTGTAAAACTATTACGAGGAGCTTACAAATACATTCACATACAGTCCGTCATACATCTGAATATATTTGTGATAATTGCCCGAGAAATACAATATAGATTAGAGAGAATATGTATGTATGTACATACATATATCATTTAGTGTTTCAGTGTACGCATCTCTTTGATCTTTAATTGCATAGAATCAAAATGAAATCTCAAATCACAAGTTAAAATGTTACACTTAAAACTTGTAAACTCTGTTAAGTATTGCGCTAATGATTATTGTATAAAGAAAAACTATCATAACATCAACGACTTCAAAAGTTTGTCATTTTTGGTTTGTGGAAAGTTTCGTTTGTTAATAAGTTTGTTACTGTAATTTATTAAAGCGAAAAAGGCAATGAAATGTAGTTTTTTTTTAATATTAATTTTGTAATTAATGCGACAAAATGCAAAAAATTAATTACACCCGAGTAACTACTCTAAGTGGCTCAGTTAGTTGAGTAGAACTCAAAAATACTTTTACTCGATTATTTTTCAATAAACACTTAAGATTCATCAAAAATTTTGAAAATTTTTAACTTAAAGTTCATTTGATAAGATGACCGTACATATAAAAAATATAACACGACTGTTATACTCTTTAAATCATAACTACGGTAATTTTTGTCCAATTTTATCAAACGAAGTGTCAATCTCTTCACAATGTAATGCACTTTCAGAATGTCACCACTTAATTGATATTTTTCAATTAAATTTTGCAATTAAGAATGGCCAAACTTGAAAAAATAAGAAAAAAATAATATTTTCCAAGTTTACCCAATCAAAACTCATAACATATAAGTTTGAACAAAATGTTTATGTATACCGTTTTAAAGGTTCATCTGTCCCATTTCTAAAAAAACTTACAATCAATAATTTTGTGCGAAAAAATCAAAAAAACTGTTTTTGTCAAATATAATCAGTTTGGATGGTTCGTGAAAAATAAAAAAAAGTATTTTTGAGTTGTACTCAACCTAGACTATGTAGTTATTCGGGTGTATTTTTACTATCGCACAGTGTATTTTTGAATGTTATAAGAAACCTGTCACTTACTGCGCCGGTACTTAAATGTATCGATTTTTTATATACAACCAGATATTACGGCATAATTGTTACTCTTTTTAAAATTTCTTTCAAAACTACAATTATTGTGCTCTATTTGCATAAAGTTATATATTTGAAGCATCCGAGGTACAGTAGGTAATGCGTTAGCTTAGTAGACGTAAGGCCACGGTTTAAACCTCAGGTCACACATCGAAATATGGTGACTTCCTCTCAGCAGATTTCTGGCAAAAACTGAAAAGTTTCTCAAAAAAGCTGTCGTTCGAATTTAAACTGTAGGTCCCGCCAAATACAACATAAGTGATGTGAGAAGATAGGTCGTAATCCTGATTATGTATTATGTATGCATATATTTGGGCTGAGCCCAAAGTATAAAGTCAGTAGTTGTTAAATCTTGCCGCCTAACAGCCATCCCTAAATAAAAGCAGCAAGCGTTTTTGGCTGTCAATATTTCTCAAGTCCATATAATTTGTATGGAGCATACCAAAATAAGAGAAGTTGCCGTAGTCTAGTAGGTAGAGTGTTGGCTTATTAGATGTAAGGCTACGGTTCAAACCTCAAGTCAGACATCAGAACGAAAATATGAAATATATTTCTTCGGCGACTTCCTCTCAGCAGAATTCTGGCAAAAGCTTTGAGAGTAGAAATAAAATTGCTATGAAAAGTTTCTCAAAAATCTGTCGTTCGGAATCGACTTTAAACTGTAGGTCCCTCCACTCATGTATAAAATTAACACACACAACATGAGTGGTGTCAGAAGCCAAGCTGTAATCCTGACTGAAGGGTTGTAATGGCCAATTATGTGTGTATGTATGTGTCTATGAAAAATAGTGGAGGTAATCAGTAATGGTCCAATGACACTGCGACCCTCAGTGACAGAAAATGAAAGGAAATGTTTACCGTTCAAATGGAAGTAAACTTTGCCTAAAAAAATTAACTTTTTCAGTCAAAATTTACTTATTGTCCTTTGCAATAACTGAACCTTGCCTTAAACTCGTCAATAAGTATAAGTACTATAAGATAGATTCAATTCTTCTGGTTTTGAAATGTTATCAGTTGAAATATAGTATTACGTTTTTATCTTTTAAAAACTTTTAAAATATAAGTTCGTTGATTGCAAACAAAATAAAAACAAATAAGTGGTTAGTTTCAATTAAACTCTTTATTGTTCGCACTATCTTTGTGTGCCACCATTTACAACTTGACGAATACAAAAATTATTGCTCGTTCGCTATTCTTCTTTGCTTACAACGCAGATCTTTTCAACGGCGATCTTCAAACCACGACTGTTCCTTTCACAAGCAACGCGTCTTCACACAAGACTGACTGGATTCTTACTACTGCTCGTTGCCAGCTTTGTCTTGCCTTTTTATATGCCCACCTAAGCAGTCTGATGAATGTTCTTGAAGTCGAATCTTCGTGTGTTCGCCTTTTCGAGAACTCTTTGGCGATTTCATTGTTGTTTGTGTATTTTGTACACATTGCTTGTTGTTACGTTCTCGCTTACTTATCTATCCCCTTTTCTTTCATACTGTTGTTGCTGGTTTGCTTGTAACATGTTCGTTGTATTTGTTTGTGTAACTTTTGTTTATCACTTTAATGTTAAACGATGATACATTTCCATTTTCGTGTTTCGTATGTTGCGACATTTCGTATGTTAGGAATAAATCAATTGTCACCGCATTTGCGACACCTTTCTTTATCTCACCCAGCGCTCTTAATTCTTAGAAAAACAAACCTATATCCCAATTGAAGTTTGCCTAGCGCTTAGTCGATCAACTCGTAGCAGAATACCGATCGATCAAGACCATCCACCTCAAATCAAGAAGCTAGGCTTGACAAAAGACTTCACATCTAGCGTAAGGGCAAAAAAGGGGATTGTATAATTTGTTCCAACAAGCAAGAATGAGGGCAGAGACGAGAAAACTTTGAAAAATACCATACTTTGAGAGATTTTAAGCTTTAAGTTTGTTATTTTAGCCTTAAATATAAGCCACAATATACTTTATTACAATATATGTAACAATAAATTGGTTTGTTTAATTTTTGACCACATTTTCTTAAACATTTATGCACGTACTTTTTACTAATTTAGCTCTGGAGTTACTGGTTCCTACTATTTGCTTATTAGGCTGGAGTGCAAAGGGTTAATTTAGGTTGAAAAATAAAAGCACAGTAAAAATAAAACGTTATTGAATTTTTTTCTTTTATGAAAAAACTCCTTACCGCTAAGTTGTGTCCTTAAAGTTTTAAAGCGACAACTCTCTATTATGCGAAGGAAATCCATTAAATCTAATTTGTAAGGTTGCCTGCACTGGAGTAAAAATAATTAAAAGAATACAATACACGCCAGTGTTGTCCTTTATATGGCAGCAGTTTTATTATTCGCACATTACAAAAACAGAGTTTTTATTCGCATTAAATGGCCATAAACTGTTGTGTTGTCTTGACGATAGTAGCAGAGTCATTGTATTAATAGCGACATTTTCATATCCTGAATTGGTCACCTCCACTGGCCTTCATTGTTTAAATTATTACACAGGATGTCTCCTCAGTCATTTGTCATTAACCTGAATAAAGACCGAATAAGAATAAAAATTCTTTGAAAAAGAAAAGGAAAGAAAAATAAAAGCCATTTACTACTACTACTACTATAGTATGTACTCGTAATTAATCTTCTTTTTAAGTTTATTACAAGGGAACAGAAACAATTTTTAATGAAGAAAAAATATTACAGAATAAGAACAGCCAGCCTCCTTTTCTTTTTTGTTCTTTGTGTGCTTTTGATTTTAAGGATTAATATTGTTGCCCCCCTGCTCCTTTCATTGGGCCCAAATGTGTCCAGCTTTAAAAATATAATCTGTCCTAAATTCGGTATTTTAGTATACATATACAAAAAATTATATATTTATATATGCATGTACATATGCATATGTATGTACATTTAAACATATGTATTTAGTATTTGTGTCATACTTTCTTAAAACGAAATGGAATATATTATAATCGAATTAATTTTATAAAGATACAGCACTGACACATCTGTCACAAGAACAAATCATTCATATGGAAAATAACAGGACAGCTTATTTATATTATAAACAGTGTTGCCGTTTTGATTTGATATTTAACTAAAAATTTAAATATAGTATTTTAAACTACGCTGTTGTATAACAAGTTTACATTTATTAAAAATATTTCCTTTGGCCACATGTGACCTGAATGATTAGTCTGGAGAGGCTCAAACAAACAAAAAAGTAGGAAGTTTTTTGCTTTCTAAAGTAAACTTTAAGTAAACAGGCACATTACTTTTTACATGGACACCCATCTTTTCTATACAGCTCTGGTCACAAGGTGAAGTCGCAACAGTTCTTCTTTGCAGATGTGTTATCGTTAACAAACTGAAGCGATGATATCGTCGCAGTTGTTAATGCTTTCATCAGTTGTTGACTTTCTAATAGGCTCTTAATATTATTTTTTGTCAATGATATCTAAACGATCTTGTTGCAAGAGTTCCAATCAGTTATGGACTGTTTTAGGAATAGGACTCTAAATTTTGGCTATTTTGACATAATTGTACGCACACGGTAACATGATAGCAAGGGCTTATGCTATTTCCCAAAATTTTTTAGTGTTTAAGGGCCATTATTACAACTTGCCGTTAAAGTTGGGTTTAGTTAAAGGTACCTTTAAAGTTCACTTTAGCTAAAGTTACATCTAAAGAAGTTAAGGGTAACTTTAAAGTTCACTTAAAGCTAAAGTTAAGAAGTAAAAATAACTTCTAAAGTTCACTTTAGCTAAAGTTCAAAGGTAACTTTAAAGTTAACTTTAGCTAAAGTCACCTTTAACTTTCTTTCGTTATTACAGCCTACAGATAAAATAAAGTTAACTTTTGCAATAATGTGGCAGTGCCGGATAACATTGCCCAATTAAACAAAATTTTTTAAACTCAGTGTTAACAACATGCTTCTTTCTTGTTGTATTTGCTTATTTTGTTTATATTTGAAGTTGCCATATTGAAAATAATATATAATATGGCAACATTAACTTAAACTTAACTTTAAAATTTACCGGTACGATGATCCTCCCCTTAGCTTAACGCTCACTTATACCTTATTATCCACTTATAATAATGGAAAACATTTTATCTGCCCTTTAAAATCCTCCCTTTAGTTAACGGCAAGTTGTAATAACAGCCCTAAGTCGTAAACAATTAGCGATGTAGTGCTGAACATTGAAAAATATTGAAAATGACAAACATAATCCCTAGAGAAACTGTCATGCTTACTTGTGATGTTACAAAATGACATAAATGTCTGAGTACTAAACTTCCTTAATAATTAGTGGAACTGATAATAAAAAAATTTTACCTCTCTCGGCAACACTGATTCTAGTATTCATATTGGGCGAGCTGCTTTCAAAAAAAAGTTGTAAACAAAAAAACAACCAATAAATAAGAGAGAATCATATGTGAATATACGTTTACATATGTACGGGTGTGTTATACACACAACCTTATTTGAAAAAAGAGAGAATGAGAGAAGGGTAGAGGGCTTTTATAATTATTTCTGTTTGTGTGTGTGTGTAATTCATTAAAATCCTGACGCGTGTTTTGCTCACAATACTACACTGTCTAATAACACTGAACATGTCAGCATATTATTCTCTGTTTGTTTACTTGTGTTGTAATAAAAAAGAAAGTTGACAGCGACTACCATACATATTAGAATTTACTTGGTGTTGTCATTCTCGTGCTACACTATGACAATTAATTGTAGAGACAGGTTCCGTACTAGTAAATGTTAGTAGATTACATAGCATGTGTACATATCATTTTTTTTTTTAGAAAAGTATTTGTTTTTTTATTAACGTAAACAAGTCTATACACAACAACATGCTCAATGTATTGCATTTTCAAGGTTACGATAGGTTGGAGAACGATAGGTAATAGGGTTTCACTCACAAACTCTTTAGCTGAGTCACATCGATATCGGATTTAATTGCTTACCATCGAAATTACTCCGAAAGACTTCATATGAATGATCCTCTCTCTCACATCCAACTTGCTAGCAATCGCCGAACAGGGTATGCGGTCACAATCCGATTTCTAACTGAACTGCGGCTAGGTTAGTGTAAAGATCCAGAAGCTCCTACTGATTTGAGCTTGATAATATAAAATTGAACGCTTTTACCGGCATAGTGTAAAAAGAAACACTTATGTGCTCTGGCTTTTTTTTTTTCTATTGCAAACACCATAATTTCAGTAATTGTATAGAAATTTTAAATAAATTTAAAACGATATTAAAAGAAGACATTTCAGGCCTTAAAACATTGTCCTACGATTACAGGGAGCACTAAAATTACAGTCAAAGTTAAGAGAAATATACTTATAGCACTTATATCTCAAATGCATATTGTTACGAAAACGAAAAATCTAGATACTGGTGTTTTGCTTTTACATCGCTTAACATTAAAATTATAAACGAATGCTACAAAAACAAAACAATGCAGTAAACAAACCTGTTTACAAATTATCGTACTGCTTAATATAACAACAAACACCGACATAAAAAATGGTAAACAAGTAAACAAAAATCCAAAAGCAACACTACAAGAATAACTGTAAACATCGTTGTTTACATTTATAGAGATTTTGAGAAGGCGAAGTCATGAACATTCCCCTTCAAAAACATTCATCAGACTGTTTACTTTGATATATAAAAGTTAAGGCAAATCAGGCGACTGAGTTAGTGATGTTCAGTCAGTCTTGTGTGAAGACGCGGTGCATTTGAAGAGAGTAATCATGGTTTGAAGGTCTCCGTTACAAAGATCTGTCGAATAATTGCCTAGTAATTGTTATTGTTTATGCAAAGCGTTTAAACAGAGGATTAACAAAGAAAAACAATTGTTGTTGTTTACATCAAGTTGCAAACAGTGGCACACAGAGTTGGGCGAATAATAAAGAATTTTAATTAAAACTGAACATACATTTATTTTTATTTTATTTGCAATCTACGAGGTAAAAACGAAACAATACTTTAAAATTTTTGTAATATACAAATTGAGTTATTGTAGTTTTTGTACTTTAATAATTGCAATCAATAATCCTCACAAAGTTGTCATCAATATTTAAATGAATGTAAGGAGCTGTTAGCACGCCTTCTTTTTAAACAAAAAAGTTTAAATTTCTTAACAGCGAAAATGCAATAAACAAAAGCTTTATTGGGTATTTTTTAAATTGTATTTTATTACAAAATGATAAATTTAAAAGAAAAGTTAAATATCGTTAAGGAAGCTTCAATAATTAAAAAGATTTTTCGTTTGATATTACTGTCATCTACCGACAATTTGTAGCCGGACTTTTACCAACACCTGCTATTTTGACTTCAATTCGACTCAAAAATATGAAATTTTTTGTGTATAATTCTATATATGTATATTTTTTTAAAATTTTTCAGATAATTTTTATCCAAGGATATTTCTTTGTTTTTAATCTTTTTTGATCACTATTCTTTAAGCGATTCAATATTTGACAAGTAAAAATTTGATTTATGCCGCAGGTCTTAGCCCAAACATCATTACTTACTACAAAACCAGCAACTTAAAACGATCACAACTCTTATATATGTACAGAAGGCACACAGTCTATTCTAATACGTGGCGATCACATTCAGGAGCACCCGGTATCTACATTAATGAGTGATTCCTTGCTCCACTCGTTTTGTCTATAATTTGTCATTAATTTTCCTTTGCCTCACTCCACATCTGACTTGCGGTCCATCTGCGCATAGGTAGTCCGAAAAAAGTCTATTTTAATGCGCTAAGAACCCAATGTTGTATACTAACTCATAAGCGCTACATTAATATTGTGCTATTATCATCTGTAACTAAAATTGGTGTAATTACTGTGGAGTAAGAAGCCGTTAAGGTTCCAGGCATGAAAATTCAATACGATGTTCACTGAAATGAAGTCGCCGTACTCCAGTAGGTAGTGTGTAGATGTAAAGCCAGAGTTCGAGCCCCAGGTCAGACATCAAAACTAAATACAAAAAGTATTTCTTCGGCGACTTCCTCTCAGCAGATTTCTGGCATAAACTCTGAGAGTAAATAAAATTGCCATGAAAAGGTTCTCAAAAATCTGTCGTTCGGAGTCGACTTTAAACTGTAGGTCCCACCACTCATGTATAAAATTAACACATACAGCATAAGTGGTGTGAGAAACTAGGTCGTAATCCTGACTGAAGGGTTGTAATGACCAATTATGCATGTTCGTTGGAATGAGTAATGCATTGACTTCCTAAGACAAAGTAAGATATACTTCTCTCTATCTGATCTTATACGGTGTTCAGATATGCATCTTTATTGCGTAAATCGCAATAAACGCCATTATTGCGTAAATCGCAATAAACGCCATTATTGAGCTCAATATTTCACATAAAGTTTCAATTAATTATTGCGCAATAAATACGCAAATTGTTATAATATTGAGTAAAACTTAAAATGCAGCACTGTCATAAGTATGTTCAGTGCGTATATTACAATTATCCGAACAATTTCTGTTGAAATTTGACAACAACAAAACAAAATAAATACAATGTTGTTGAAACTACCAGCTGTTTTGTTTACCAGCTGTCAAATGAATCTTGAATAGGCAGCTGAACTGCGTATATTATTATGTTTGAACACTTAAAATATTGTACTCAATAAACCGAATATTGACTCAATAATAGTGCATATCTGAACATAGTATTACATGTCTATGAACTCCAATTATATACGACCAACTTTCATTCTTCGTGGTCGATTAGCCAGTGGTCACACAGTGTATTGCAGTAAGATTTCTTTCTTTAGCTGCAATATCCACATTTTTAACTCCATTTCTGCAGGGCAATAACCATAACTATTTACGTAGTTCCACCACCATGAGGTCCATGATTAGGTAACAGTCCTTGCGTGTGGGCGTATTAAACAACAAAAATCTACAATGGAAGGATTTCAACCAGTGTTTTTTACTACTAACCAACTTTATTTTTTAAAAGCAATCACGGGTATACCTGAGTTTAAATTCAGTGGAGGTCAAAGCATTCATTAAAAAGTGTGAGCCTATCAACGTCTTGTCAGGCAAGCAGACTGCAACCGTGCAGTGCGTGATATTTTTCCAACAAGATATAATTTTTTTAATATTATTTACCTACCACTACTGACTCTAAAGAACAATACTTTTATCAGCTGATATTTGACTATTCCGCCAAGTGACAAAGAAGATAGCATTACTACCCTTAGGGGAAATGCATTGTGTTTGGAATATCGGAAAGTGGAAAACAAGAGGAAGTATAGTGAGATCAGTTGGTATTGAATACATGATACTAAACTCTTGTAATCGTATCTTACAAAATTACGAAAAAAAAATAACGTGAATATATGTAATATGACTAGAGTTCATTGCTTGTGCACCCATTATTTTCTCCCACTCTCTAACTCACACTCTCCGTCTCTCATTGTTATTTACTCTGCTTGTACATTACGGTTTTGTGTTGTGTTTTTGTTTTTTGTTTGTTTGTTATTGTTTTTGCTATTCTTTGCATATTTTATTAAATAAAATTCGTCCTTCACAACATATTTTTCTGTTTATCACAACGCAAATGAAAAACAACAACAAATTATAAGAACAGCAACTACGAAAAACTTATCATACGATAATAAAAAAAAAGCAACAACAACAGTCGTTACAACCACTAACAATTTGTGAATGTTGATGTGATGTGATGTGTGTGTGAGTGCAAAAGAAACCTTCAGTTTGGAACATCAACAACAATAACTATCGTCGTCGTAGCAATAAAAACAGCTACAACAACGCAAATTTGACATAAAAAACGAAATTAAGCCTGTTTGTTGGCCAGTGGCCTAGTCAGACATGAGTTGTGTGCGCCTGTATTTATGTGACCATGTGATAAAACAACAACAACAACAAAAATAGTATTAACACATATTTTTTTTATTATACGCTGCTGTTTTTTCTTAATTTAATTTGATTTCAACTAAAAAAAAATAAAAACAACAAACTATAAAATTTATATCAGATACGTACTCAATGATTTCGATTTAAAGAAATTTTTAAATATTTTATTTAAATATTTATGTCAACACAATTTTTTTTGCTACCCCTATGACAATTCCAATATTGGTTGGAATATTATAATCAATCCACCATTCACGAGAAGTGAGCAGAAAAAATTGTTAAAATCGTAATCAAGTGAAATTTATGAACCAACTAGTACGTACCAGTTCAAAATAATTTTCTGCAACGCAGTCCAAAGACGATGAAATGGGTACGTCAACAAAGTCGTAGTCAATGCAGTCTAGTAGGTAGTATGTTGGGTTATTAGACGTGAGCCCACGGTTCAAACCCCAGGCCAGATATTTGCAAAAAAAAAAGAAAAAATAAAAACACGAAACGTAAAAACATTTCTGCTGAGATTTCTGCTTCTGTTATTTCTGCTGCTGAGATTTCTGGCAAAAACTCTGAGAGTAAATGAAATTGGTATGAAGTTTCACAAAAATCCGTCGTTCGGAGTCGACTTTAAACTTTCAGGTCCCGTCACTCATGTATAAAATTAACACACACAAAATAAGTGATGTGAGAAACTAGGTCGTAATCCTGACTTAAGGGTTGTATTGACCAATTATGTTATGTATGCGCACGTCAACAAATAAAATCGTCGAATTGTTTGTGACTATTAGGCAGTAGCAGTTTAAGAGCGGCTAATGTATTCTAACTGGTGAACTTTGCGGGCCGGTGTCATGAAAATAGCAACGTAAGTCAATAGAGCGTTGTGCGATGTTTACGGACTTAATGAAACGTTGATAAAAACTTAAGGCATGCAGATAAACGCAGTATTTTTTCTCTATGAGTGGTCTTATTGTGATGCATACTGATCTATTACTTTTTTTTCTGAAGCCTACCATCATAGTGGTGTTTACTACTAAAAGTTCTTCAAACCATTGGTTATACATATGCTTACGGGCTTCTATGACTCCATTTTTGTGTGATTCTTTGTAGATGCAATCTACCACTTTTCAGAGAAGTTATAGTGAAACTGTGTGCAGAACTGAGTAAATTTGGACTAAAGACGGTTCCAGGGCAGACTTTTGTAAAGGTTTTTTAAATGGAGCAAGCCTTTAGAGGTTTTTGTTCGCTTTCCCTAATTAATAATATGGTAGTAACAGGACCTTCCACCAAATTATCCGGACTTTCCTAATATTTTATTCTTTGTGAATCCTGTAGTCCTCTGAGTCGTATTGTGCATTTGCAAGCTTCATGGAGGATATACACGCTGCTACCAGCATCAGATTTTTTTCTGATGTACTAAATATATTAAAATAATTTGTTTTATTCTATAATCTACGAAATTTGAGAAAAACCCCACTATTTATTTTGTATTTATTGCTGTTTTCTATAATTTAATTATAGAAGCAGTAAATAAGTTCTAAAATTAAATGTCGTTGTAATGTCAAATAAACTCTTGACATATCTACTGTTTCAAATTTCAAGCATTTTGTCACCAAAAAAAAAATCAATTTATAAACAATAAATAACTTTAAATTAACATGACTCATCGAAAATTTATTTGATTTTACAAAAACTGTTAAGTTACCAGAAATTTTTATATCGGGTGGGCCATCTATTGGCTTAAATTTTTACCAACGGTTATTTCGAATCTGGCAATACTTATGTCATTCTATTCTGTCACAAAATTCAGAATATTATCTCCACTGAAGGTGATGAATCGATTAAAGAAAAATGTTATGCCATCAAACCAGAGCCAATTGAGCATTTCAAGGCCAACATTCGTGCTACCATTGCCGGGATACAAATCCATATACTCGAAAAAGTGTACGGAAATTGGTCCTATCGAATGAGGAACTTTAAGACAAGCCGCAGCAGCCATATGAATAAAATAATATTCCATTTCTAACCTTAATAATTGTACTTAACAAACAAACAAAAAAAAAATTGTTTTATTGCATTTTTAAATTTAAACTTTTAAACTTTTAAATTATTAAAATTTATTAATTACTAAAACTCTCCAATGTATGTATACAATACACCATAGGAACCAGGTTTTTAGCTTAAATATACCGTGTCGAACAAAACTTAACCACACAAAATTCTTGTAAGTAAAACTTTTCTTAATAGCTTTGATAATTAAAATAATAAATGAACATAAAAATCTTGTTTAATTTGGCAAACGTTATTGACATTGCTGCGGCACTGCCATATTTTTGAAAATGTTATTTTTATTTTAAAGGTGACTTTAAAGTTCACTTTAGCTAAAGTTACCTTTTACCCAACTTTAAAGGCAAGTTGTAATGGCCCTACTAAAATAGATTTGATATCATAAATATTATGCGCGTTATAATTTATTATGCTAGTATAGAGGAATCCTTATTCTAATTTTGTTTGATACTGCAAAATATGTTGTCTATAAAGGATTATTTTTTAATTTTAAAATTAAACTGTATGGGCCACTATTACAACTTGCCGTTAATGTTGGGTTTAATAAAATGTAATTAGCTAAAGTGAACTTTAAAGTCACCTTTTACTTCTTTTCGTTATTACAACCTACAGATAAAATAAAGTTAACTTTTTCAAAAATATGGCAGTGCTGGAGCAATGTCGATAAAACTGCTCAATTATACAATTTTTTTTAACGCAGTGGCAACCGCGGTTTTTGTGTTGTATATGCTCATTTTGTTTAAATTTGAAGTTGCCATATTGAAAATAATATATATGTATGGCAAGTTCAAATATAAACTTAATATTAAAGTTAAAGGTAGGATGACTCACCCTTTAGCTTAACGCTCACTTCTACCTTATTGTCCACTTTTAATAAGGAAAAACAATTTATCTGCCCTTTAAAATCCTGCCTTTAGTTAACGGCAAGTTGTAATAATGGCCCTAAGAATAATATGTGTATATGACAACTTCAAACATAAACTCAACTTTAAAAAAAGTTAAAGGTAAGATGATCCTCTCTTTAGCTTAACGTTCACTTCTAAAATAAACTTATATCTGTCCGTTAAAACCTGCCTTTAGTTAACAGCAAATTGTAATAATGGCCTTAAGAGGGCTTTAATTGGTTGTAACTTAAAGTTAACATTTAACAGTTAAGACTCAAACCCAAACTACGAAATCAAAACAAAATAAAGAAAAAAAACAAAACACTTTGAACATTTTTAAAAGTCATCAGCTAACGATCAGCTGTGTGTTACTAAGGCTACCTTGTACGGTAAATGTACTGTTTCGAATACACACATTCTCGTATTCTTCCCACAACTCCCTCCCTCCTGCTTAAGCCAACAATAATGTCAACTCAATGTATTAAAATTTTATTCATAAAAAATAGGGAAAAAATAATCACACCATTAAACAGCAACAACTCACGTAATATTTGTAAACAACAACAACTCTAAAATGCTCAATTCACAACAAACTGAAACTAAATTAACTCATTTTTTAGGGTGACCAGGTGCTATTTCAATTACTATCGTTAATTACAAATCACCAACAGACGAAAAATATGAGCGATGGGAAACTATAATACTTTTAAATTTTATTTTATTATATTTTATTTACTGCCATTGTTAAATAATGTTTTTATTAATATCTTTCAATTTTTCTAAATTTCTTTTCAGGTAAGTTCCTTATTTCACTTCAACATGAATGGTTAGACAGGAAAATACCAATTGTGCTGGTGTAAGTGTATTCTCAGGGGATGATGCTGTGTGCCAGCCCCTTAAAAATTTTGAACAATTATTTAAACACGGTATATAAAGATAAAAAAATATATTAATATTCCACAACTTATTTTCTAAAGATATTCTGTAGGCTATACATTAATAATATACAAAATAATTTAATACATACATACATAATTGGTCATTACAACCCTTCAGTCAGGATTACGACCTAGTTTCTCAATACTTAATGCTATAAATCTCAATAATTTAATACTGTTACGTTTTTACCTGTTTAAAAACGTTTAAAATATGACTTCGTTGAATGCAAACAAAATAAAACTAAATTTGTGTTTTGTTTCAATTATATTCTTTATTGTTCGCACTACTTTTGTGTGCCACTGTTTACAACTTGATGAATCCAACAATAATTTGCTTAGTTCGTTATTCTTCTTTACACTTTTGTTCGCGTAAGCACCAACAATTGCTCGTTAGAACTTCACAACGGCAATCTTCAAACCACGTCTGTTTTTTTCACATGCAACGCGTCTTTACACAAGACTGTTATAATTCTTACTAGTCGTTGCCTGCTTTGTATTGCCTTTTTATATGCCCACGTAATCAGTCTGATGAAGGTTCTTGAAGTCGAACGTTCGGGGTTTTACCTTCTCGAGAACTCTATCGCGACTTCATTGTTGTTTGTGTATTTTGTTCACATTGCTTGTTGTTGCGTTCTCGCTTACTTGTCCAAAACCTTTTCTTTCATACTGATGTTGTTGGTTTACTTCTAACAAGTTCGTTGTATTCGTTAGTGTAGCTTTTGTTTATCGTTTTAATGTTAAACGATAGCACACTATTTCCATTTTCGTAACAAAATTGTGTACAATAAAAATATTACAAAAATTAAAAGGTTACAGCCCCAGGTCACACATCTCCAACTAAACGTAGATTTCTGTAAAAAACTCTGAGTAAATAAAATTGCCATGAAAAGTTTCTCAAGAAAAATCTGTCGTTTGGAGACGACTTTAAACTGCAGGTCCCGCCACTCATGTATAAAAATAACGCGCACAACATAAGTGGTGTGAGAAGTTCGGTTATAATTCGGACTAAAGGGTTGTAATGACCAATTATGTATGTATGTATGTATGTACTCTCCTACTTAAATCCGAATGTGTATTGCTTCTCAATTCACCTTGGAATCATGTCCTATTCTTCGCTGGAAAGCTACAACGACTGTTTCAAGTGGCTCTAGTTATCCAGTGTTTTTTATGATTCATTGATAACTAAATTGAGACTAAATGACGTAATATCTTGGTAAAGAATAAATAAGTCTGGTCACTACCGATTAATTTTGAGAGAAGAGATAAATTCTGTGTTTTATTTTAATTTTTGTATTTTCTGTTTATACCAACCAGTTTATTTATATGTTTTGTTTTGCTATTATTGAATACTCACACTTCTTTCTATACACACATTTCATATAAATTCATTTATAAACCGACATACATATTTATTTATACATTTAGAATGAATAACAAAATAAATGCATAGAAAACTATATACACTGTGTGTTGATATCATCAACAGTGCTACCCCTTTAACGCTTTTCGCATTTGATTAAACCACAGATTTAGCGATTTTGGGATTGATTTTGGTACCGTTTGTCCGTTGTGATGTATTATTTCGAGTGTTTTGTTTAAATCCACATTAAATCATTGCAAGGACCGCCTGAAACTCTTATTACTCTGGATCTGAGGTTTTGTGTGGACTTGTAAGAATAAATGAATGATTTTTTTCAATTAAGCTACGTGAGAGGGTGGTGCTTAGGGTGGTTTTAAAAAATCGATGTCGGATTTTTTTAGGGGGCAAAACTAAACACCGTATGAAGAGCTCGAGATGAACGTAGTATCTGAAGGACCATCTGCCCCCAAGAGAATCAAGCGTGGTGTCAAAGAGGTCCTAACCATGAAATTGTCATTGTTGCTGGACCGCTGTAAGGTTTCCGATAGGAACGCTACTCGTATCATTTTGGCTACAGTAGGAGCTCTCGGTTTTACCTGCTTGGGGTCGGCAGTGATACAGTATGTGGCTCTAAAATTAACGGTATACCGTAGCAAACATATTTAAATGAAATGAGATTCCAAAGTACAAGTATTTGACCATAATAACCAATAATAATACAAATAACGCATCTTCGCTCTATTTTTTCGGTTTCAGTACTAGTTGCGTATTTATTGTGTAGAATATAAAATATTATAAACAGTATGGCCTTTAATTTGATGTATGACACGGGCGAATAGCTTTAGCCGTTCCAGAGATATGGATCGCCGAAGTCGCAGAACTGCCAAAATATCGAAATTTTCAAAATTTTGAGGCCCCAGTGGCACGGGTTAACATCTTCCAATTGTGCTCAAACTTTGGCAATCCTAAAATCTGACAGAAAGAAACTTTTTAGGGTCGTGCCCCCAAAAAAATTCTGACATTTGTTTACCATATGAGATAAAACCACCCCAGTGGTGCTACATTTCACATACGTCTTGTAACTTTGAATTTAATACAAACAAATTTCATGAAATTCTGAAATTAATCCTTTAGGTTAATGCATGTCAGAGATAAGCAATGAGTATTCAAAACGATGAGTAAAATCGAGTCATACTCACAATTTCTGATACTTATACGCATTCATGGAACCTCTACTCATATTCAAAGTTTGAAATATTCATCATATTATACTTAACAACACGTATGATGTTGTTGATTTCGACTCTCTATAGCTCAACATTTACAAGAATCACAAAATAAGTATGAATCGTGTACGAACACCACAGTACTCACTAGAAGGAAGTGTGATTACTTTGCTTGCTGTCTTTGTCTTTTTCTTTTCGAGTCTTTTTCGAGTCACACGAATCATTTATAAGTATTTTTCTAAAGTTATGAATCTGAATGAGTATGAGGCTTATGAATCAAACATATTTCGAATAGTATGAGTTTGATGTCAACGTTGTACGCATACTCATTGCAACCTGTGCTTATAAATCAATGTTGTAGTGAGTATGAATGAATCAGAGTAGGGTATTTAAATTTCAATCTTGATGACTCACTTATATTCAACATTTCATGAGTTCTTATGAGTAGCGAAAAAATGATTCATTGCTGATCTCTGATGTATGTTATTTTAAAGATAAGAGTTTAATTAATCAATTTAGGGCCTAATATGCTGAAAATCGAGGCGACATTTACTAGTAAATAAATTTTCTGTAAAAATAGTTCGTGACATGTGGCAATGCTAATAATGCTTAGTAAGATTTATACAGTTTGTGGGCTGGTAAATCATTGGAGCGTATTTATACAAGAACGATTAAAGTTACTACATTATACGCAATGGAGTAAGTTACCGCGCGATAAACAAGATGGTAACACATGCCACTTGGGTAACAATATCATGAACGTATTGAGGGACTAGTTTGAAGGGCAAACATTTTCAAACGTTTTGCAGCCGTTCATTGATCGCTAAAATGTCGCTATTTTACTCGAGTACTCTATATTTGTGTGCATACGTGATATCTTTCGTGTGCCGGTACATGCCAGTCACAACGATTCAAGCCCTGACATTGTTGAGATGCCGGACCATGTACTACATAGCTGCGAGCAACATTTATATGAAATATTCTTTCAAAAGTAGATGAAAAGTAGATGACCCAAAAAATATTTCAATCACTTTTACTAGTTTCCATTTTTTAAGCAGCGAAAGCAGTTAAATAATCACCCGTTACATTTATAATCACTCCAAAATAAATGCTCATTTAAAATTTAAGCTTAAAACAGTAATTTGAAAGATATCATCAATTAAAGTAATTTAACATTGCAATGCAATTATAAATACCTCATCTATCTATTGAACAATTGAATGTGTTTCATTTTCTAATTGCTTTTAAAGTGCAAATAAATTCTGAAATCGTAAATTTGGATTTCGTACTCAATTTATATAAATTTAAATAAAATTAATTAATTTCCAAAAGAGGACCAAAAGATAGCCCATGTTCTGATCTATTATTGAAATTCGTTTTATTTTATTCACGTAGGCATGTGTACTATGACGAATTATTTGCGTGTTGTAAACCCTAGAAATCTCTATAAACCATACTATAAGCAGAGAGTTAACAAATCAGATTTTTCATAACGTACATATCTTTAAATGCACTCTTTTTCTCTCTCTGTGCCACTTGTATTTGCTCTCTTTTCTTTTATAAAAATTATAAATAAAAATTATTATATTATCGTGGTTTTTTTTCTCTATGCTGCACATGACATTTTTGATTTAATGTTTATTATTTTTTTCTTCTTTTTCAAAAAACTCGAAAATTAAAAAGAAATAAGAAAAGAAAAACACTGAAGATATGTATGTAAGTGGTCTGCTCGGATACCGGGCTCAATGTAGCTGTCAGTTTAGAAGGGAAATGCATGAAATGATTGGTTGTTACTAGAAAATATACAAGTACAAGTGGCATTTGTCTGTGTTTATTTTGTATGTTTTATTTGTTCGTTCGTTTGTTTTGTTTGTTTGTTTGCAAAGGTATATGACGATGGTCCATTTATAAATGCCAGTCACGTAAACCATAAAAATCCATAAAAATGTGGAGAAACTCAAGAAAAACCTTTTTTTTTCTCTGACTACTTGACGTAGAGTAACAAATTTTCAATTCAAGAATTATGTTAATAAGAAGACTCCGAAGATTATTGACTTGTTTGGAAAGAAGATATTTGCCTTAAAACCTAAACAACATTTAGATTCCTATCAATTGGTGAGTGGTATTCAACAAAATTAAACGGCCTGCTTTTACCTGTTATAGTACTTAAAATACTTTCTAATTTACCCTCGCATGTAATGCATTTTGCTTACAGAGCAAGAAGAGCGTTTTTGTTTTATTTTTATTTCTACATTTAAAGAGAGCCAGCATATGAGCAATGTTTACATTGTGACTGAACAACATCACAGGTTGTTGTTTATATTTTTATATGTATGGCTCACAAGTTATTATTGTTTTGTTTCTCTCACAGTGTTTCTTTCACTCTCTCTTGCAGAGTTTTAAACGAGCACAAGTTTCTGAACTCTCTTGGGAGAGCTGAGTAATGAAATATAATAAAAAAAAGAAACCTCATAATAAAATTTAACAGTCTCGTGAGTCAGACAGAAATTACCATAAATTTATATACGGACTGACGTTTTGTTTAATATTATTTTTTTGTATTATTCGTGTAGTTAAGTGTTTTGTTTTTGTATATAAGCAGACCACCAAGTACTCGGTAACAGATTCTGTATACTTGTAATAGCAGTGCTGCCAAAGCTGCCTAACTAAGGCCAACATCTACAGCAGCAACACAAGCAGCAACAGCAGTAAAAAGTAAACAAGTCAGTCATCACAGCCACATTCAACCAAACCATTTATTTCCATAATGGTTGTGTTGTTTGTTTGTCTTTACAAAAACAACGATATTGAAGAAAAACTGAAAAAATAACAGCACAACAGAACGATTGTGTCGAGAGTAACTTTTAGTATGAAATCTTCTTTTGGCATGATTAGATCATAGCGGTAATAGTAGTAGTAGTGATAGCGGCCGTCGATTCGTTACTCTCTTCCCTTCTAATACACAGATACTAAACGTGATGTGACGTATACGGGCACGTTATTAAACGTTTCTTTGTGAAAAAAATAAAAAAAAAATTTTTTTGGTTAACAAACGTGTGCTTTAATATGAAAATGAAATGAAATTTAAAACATTCTGAAATTGTATGTTTGGGAAAGAAATTTCCATAATATTGTATACAAATAATAATGAATTAATTAAAAAAATAGTGGTAATAAAAAAAATTAATTTAAAAAAAAAATTGTGAAAATTTTATTAAAAAAAAAATTAATTAATTTTTTAAACTAATAAAGTGTGATATTTAAGGAAAAAAATCGTTGTTGGTTTTCGCAAGCTAAAAGAGCAAGAAAATTAATATAAAAAAATATTGAAAAAGTTAAAAAAAAACACAAAATAACGTTAAGAAAATATTAATTAACTAAAAATAATAGCTTTTAACGCTTAAAAAAGAAGAAGAAGAAAACAAAATAAATCTGTTTCAAATATTTTGCGTGTTTTTTTTGCCTAGCCATGCAAAAACTTTCGAAGAAAATCTTAATTATCATCATTCCGTTTTGTGACTATCAAACATCATTATTTATTTTAGTTTTCATCTCTTTTTTTTGTCTTCTTCTTTCAATCAACAACATCAGCAACAATCTACAAAAAAAAATATCGCCACCATCAACGTCTGTCAGTCAATTTGAAAAAGTTTGCAGTGCTTTTCGTATTGTTTGTTGCCATTCAAAATCACACACGAAAAAAAAAGAACACTCAGCAACACAATATTTTTTGCTAGTTTCGTTTGTTGCTGCTGTTTATGGGTTAAAAATTTAGCTGCAGCTGTTGCAAACTGCTGCCTCATATTGTTAATGCAACGAAGCGCAACATATTGCCAATGCTATAATTTTTTTCTTATGCCTGCATACCTTGTAGTTTTTCATTTATAATTTGTTTTTTTTTTATATTCTATAACTATGTATACAAAAATTAAAAAAAAAAATTGTTTCATCTGAAGTACGTTAATATGGTCATAACATCGCACATTTTTGTATGCTTTTTCTGGTGCATTCTTAAGAAATTTAAATATTTTTTTATTTAATTTTCGTTTTCCAAATTATGGTGTACTCTTATCAAATTTCTTGTTGAAATTTTTTTTATGAAATTTTGCAAAAAAAAAAAAAACATTCCATGACAAAAAATAAAGAATTTTCATGGTTTCCTATACTCTCCAACTAAATGTAAACCTTGGGAGAAGATAATGCCAATAACCTTATTTTTTTTAAATACGCCAATTAAAAAATAGAAAAATTCGAAATATGTTTAGAACACAAAAACTATTCCCAACTGGCGGAGCAATGTTTTGAATGCCAGTAATAATTTTGGAAAATTATTTGTTTTTTTTTTGTGTTATTCTGTTATACGAATTTTGTTGAAGAAAAATGTAACTTATGATCGTTTTTCTCCAATCTTATCTATAAATAAATGCCCAGATAGGCTGGTTCTTAAATGCTTGAATTAAAATCGAAATTCACCCATTCTACAATCTTATAATGTGGATGTCAAATGAAAGTTTTCTAACGAATTTGAATATTGAGTATCGACATCAAAGCCATTGATTTTTACTACGTTTAGTGCTTAACGTATTTCCAATCTTCGGCATTTAAAATATTCACCCCTATCGCAAATAACTATTCCTATAAAAAAATTCTCAAATTTCCTCATTTCCTATTGTAAATCATTCCCAAAAAAATTTTTTGGGAGTGAATTCACAAACACAAAAAATATTGTATCGCCAATGTTTATTCCCAAGTATTATTTTGTAAAATTAATTCCCAACACTTGCCAATGGGAACAAGAAGGGAACATGTAAGTTATAAATTGTTTTGGTGTTGTTTTTTTAAAACTAAGTATATTGTTTAATTTAAGGAATGCAAATGTAATACTAGTACAAGTTGGAGTGTGATATTTTCAAAGAAGACTGGTTTTTAGGTTAAATTATTCCAGAGAAGACTGGATTTATTTTGTTTTGTTTTTATGTATGTACATATATGTAAAAGTGATGAAAGTGAACTTGCTACGCTAGTATGAATGCGTTCAGCTTCATTCAGACGTGTTCCTTGAATAACTTCATCAACTTACAATATATGCATAAATTATGTAACGCACTGCAAATATTAACCATTTGAGCACTTTTCTTTGGGGAGTAGTGTAACTCTCATGCTCCACGCAAACAACGCCATCTGTTTTTAAGAACTCCGTTGGTACTAGCATCCATGGCTCAGAGGCATACCCGCCGTCTCCTAAATTATATTTGTATTATATGTATATGTAATAATTATTACAAAAGTATACCTAGATCTTCGCTGCGACCTTTCCATGGATTGTTCTCCTCTTCCTGCACCAAAAAACGAAGATATACACAAATAATTTTTTAAGATTTGTATTTTTCTTTGAAAAATTGTTGATAGGTAATTCACAATAAAAACTTTTATTCCCAATATATTCGTAATACCGATTTTTTGGGATGGGAAAAAAAGTTTACTCCCAAATAATTTATTCCCATAATATTCACGATAAGGGTGATTGAATTTTAGCCTCTTCTCTTAGCAATCGCAATACTCGTCTAAGACGAAAAACTATCACAGAACTGCTTGCATCAAAAAAAGTCACTAAAAACCCATAGGCACACCGCCTATTATTCCTTTATTTGTTGAAAAAAAAAAAAGTTAAAAAATAATTGAAGAATCAAAAAATTTTCAAAATTAATAAAGAAAAGAAAAATAAAAAAACTGTATAGAATTCACATCAAATGCTGATGATTCAGCTGTAGATAACGTAAATATTTCTGCACCAACGAAGTCTAAAAAAGCGCCGTATAATTCTTTTGCAATTCCGCTATATATCACGTTTTTATACAAAATTCATCTTTGATATGTTAATTAGTTAATCCATTTAATTATGTTATTTTTATATACTTGGGCCTGATATTATCATAATCCTGATATTATCTCAATATATCAATATTTTCAAATCAAATTAAATTACCTGGTATCCTGGTTCTTAACTGAAAAAAAAAATTATTAAAAAATCAGAAAATTTTTGTAAAATTTTAATCTCAAATTTAATATGCCTATCGATTATAAAGGGTGTTTTTTTATAGAGGTATAGAACTTTAAGTTGCAATAAAACAACGATGGATTATTCGATTGACATGAATTTTATTTATCCGAAAGATAATCTTGTGGCATTACATTTTAAATATGATTTCTGGCATATGACCGCGACGGCTGGCGCGGATGTAGTCCAATCTGGACGTCCAATTTTCGATGACTTTTTCCAACATTTGTGGCCGTATATCGGCAATAATACGGCGAATGTTGTCTTCCAAATGGTCAAGCGTTTGTGGCTTTACCGCATAGACCAATGACTTTACATAGCCCCACAGAAAGTAGTCTAGCGGTGTTAAATCACAAGATCTTGGAGGCCAATTCACAGGTCCAAAACGTTAAATTAGGCGGTCACCAAACGTGTCTTTCAATAAATCTATTGTGGCACGAGCTGTGTGACATGTTGCGCCGTCTTGTTGAAACCACATCTCCTGGACATCATGGTTATTCAATTCAGGAATGAAAAAGTTTGTAATCATGGCTCTATACCGATCACCATTAATTGTAACGTTCTGGCCACCATCGTTTTTGAAAAAGTACGGACCAATGATTCCACCAGCCCATAAAGCGCACCAAACAGTCAGTTTTTCTGGATGTAACGGTGTTTCCACATACACTTGAGGATTACCTTCACTCCAAATGCAGCAGTTTTGTTTGTTGACGTAGCCATTCAACCAGAAGTGCGCTTCATCGCTAAACAAAATTCGCTTATGAAAATCGGGAACAACGGTAATCTCGTTTTGGGCCCATTCGACGAATCTACGCTTTACTTGATGATCGTTTGGCTTCAATTCTTGCACGAGTTGGATTTTGTAAGCACGCAAACCAAGATCCTTCCGCAAAATCTTCTATAAAGTGGATGGACACAGATCCAATTCCGGTGCTCGATGGCGGATGGACTCATTCGGGTCTTCCTCAATGCTACGCTCTACAGCAGCAATAGCTTCTTCTGTACGCACCGTACAGCGTCTCTGGGGATGCGATTTATCTGTAAGAGTAAACGTGGTGCGAAAACGTTCCATGGTTAATCGAATTAACTGCTCTGATGGACGATTTTTGTCGACGATAAAATGGACGTAGTGCGCGATACCTTTTACTCACAGAACCATTATTTTCGAAATAAAATTGCACTATTTGCAAGCGTTGTTCAGGCGTGAGTCTATTCATGATGAATTGCCAAACCAAACTGAGAATAAATCACTTGACAGCTGTTAAATCGGTCGCCATCTTGAAAAGTAATGCCAACTTAAAGTTCTATACCTCTATAAAAAACACCCTTTACTTGCTGCCATTTGGTAATATTTAATGGATTTATGTTTTTGGCAGATTCATCCGAAACAATAACGTAAAGACTAATTCTACCTCAAGGCATAGTTTCAGTGTAGACGTAAATAGAGGTTTTTACATAGGAATGACCAGTATTTCTATTTCTAAGGGTTATTACTACATACAACTTCCATTTAAAGTTGGGTTTAGTTAAAGGTAACTTTAGCTAAAGTGAACTTTAAAGTCACCTTTAACTTATTTTCGTTATTATAACCTACAGATAAAATAAAGTTAACATTTTCAAAAATATGGCAGTGCCGAAGTGATGTCGATAACACTGCTCAATTGAATAAGTTTTTTTTTAAACACAGGGACAATGACGGGCTTCGTTTTTTTGTTGTATTTGCTCATTTTGTTTAGATTTAAAGTTTCCATATTGAAAGAATGTATGTACATACAGTAATCCTTCGATTTACGTCTCCTCGATTAACGTTGTTTCGATTTACGTCGTCAAATGTTTTGTTCCTCTAACTTCAATTTGCGCCGTCATTCGATTTACGTCGCCTTTTTTTTTTGGAACCAACTGCGACGTAAATCGAGTGAAAATGTAACTTTTTTAAGTTCCTTGTTAAAAACATACTCCTTTGTAGTATGAGCAATATGAATTTCGATTTACGTCGTTTCGATTTACGTCGCAGTTGGTTCCAAAAAAAGGCGACGTAAATCGAATTTCATATTGCTCATACTACAAAGTAGTATGTAATGTATGTATGGCAAGTTCAAACTTAAACTTTACTTTAAAAGTTACCGGTAGGATGATCCTCCCCTTAGCTTAACGCTCACTTCGACCATATTGTCCACTTATAATATTGAAAAATAATTTATCTACCCGTTAAAATCCTCCCTTTCCTTTAGTTAAGTTGCAATAATGGCCCTTAGAGTTCAATTTCTGTACCCAGTAGCATTGATACACCTTAGCTAGGGCAGAAGAGCTTTTATGATTATTATTTGTCCAAATATGTCATTGCATGCGTCATTATCAAAAGTGAAATTTGTTTCATTGTCCTTAAAAAGGTGAATATAAGGGTCCTAACGATTTTTTTGACTATTTCTGTTATGCTACCACTGATTATTTGAAATAAATTCGATATTATTTGTTGTTTTTAACGTATTTTTCTCAAACTTAGTTTAAAATTTCATAATATCAGACCAAACTTGGTTGCAAAAGCAAAAATCAAGGACTTTCACAAATATTTCTTGCTAATAAATCCAAGTTGGCTTGAATTAAAATTAATTTAATTTAAATTTATTTATTTTTAGAAATATTTTTCAAGTTGAATTATGGTTTATGGATTTAATTAACACTTCTGATATAAAAAAAAAATACTTTTAAAGTTGTTTTTAAATGCAAATGATTAACAATAAAGTTATATTAACAACACCTTAAATTACGTTGTTTATGAAAACGAAAAAAAAACCGTGGGTTTGGACTGAAAATTTCCATTAAATAAGGTTTAGCGCTTTAATTCTGTTTCATATTGCAACTCATCGTTCTTGTTACGTTTTCATTGTTTGTTGGTGTTATTATTGTTTCGTTAATGATAAAAATTTGTGTCACTTGATGAAATTTACTCAATGCAAACAAGAATCAAATTAAACAATTAAACAAATAATCAATCAATAAATCAATAACGTACAATAATTACCAATACCATCTACTTTCTAATAAAACTCTCACCATCATTAATATCATTCGTAATACAGTAGAATTTACTTAAGAAAATGTGTACATATGTATGTATGCGAGTGATTGTTTACCCCCACTTTGAGAAAAAAAGAGTGAGTGTTTGTTTACTTTTGTTTCGATTCGTTTCGTTTCGTTTTGTTTCAAATGTGGCACACTTTTATTTAAATATTCAATATTTATTTTATTTACATTAAGTGTTGATGTGGAATATTTGTGTTTATATACTCTCCTTGTAATCATTATTGTTGTTGTTGTTTGGTTGAAACTTAACAACAACAACAACATCGGCTACAGCCTGTATAATACACTACCGAGTAAATGTTGTTCTTTTTGTATTTTCTGCTGACACGCTCAGTTGCTTTCTGCAGTTTCAAATACAATACATACATACTCGTACATATATTTCCATTGACTTCATTCCCATACAGAAAAAGTTTTACTGCAAAATGTATATGCAATACATACAAACACTCTTTAAATATGTATAATTTCCTCCCCAACTGTCAAGTAATTGCAGTGTTATCTTTCAATTGTTGCTGTACGTACATATAAGCAAAACATATGTTAGAGAGTTTTGTTTTGTTTTGTTCGTTCTCCCCATTATTGAAGAAAGAGAAAGAGAGTTCCCGTCTGCCCCAAACTCAGAGTGTATAACCGTAACAGCTGGAGTTGGTGTTAAAATTGAGACAAAAGAATGAACAGCTACAAATAGCGTAACGGTAGATAAACAGGACTGCCAACTTATCGCATAATGCTAATCTGTAAGAAAATATTGGAATTGGGTTAAAACCATATAATATAGCGTGTGCATATGTTTTTTCCATTTACAACAATCAAGAAAAACAAATAAAAGTTTAGTAAATATTTATTATTTAAATTGATTCAAAATATTTGTTATTACAATAATAACAATTCAAATTCATAAGAAATAAAGTACAAATATTTTAATTATAATACGTTTATTTAATTCTACAGAAAATAATGAATAAAATAAACACTTTGCACAAAGAACATACTTTGCCCTTCGATAACTAAGGTCATTAACCCAATAATTTTTATTTTACAAACCCATAAACATGCAATATTATTAAAATAACAAAACTTCAAATAAATAACAAATCGCGGCCTTTGGCAGCAGTAATAAAAGCAAGTGTTAAAAGTTATGTATTAATGCCTGGAGTTTACTACAATAATAGGATACAAAATCTACATATTCTGTTATGTTGTGGCTATTGATAAAATGAAATTACTGCTGATAAAAAGAAAATTTTGGATAACTATATCGTCGAGACTTTCCTTTTAACAACCTCTCCAGCTTCGAACCTCTTCCACATAGGCTTAGAAAAACTCTCTATTGTGCAATATTCTAATTGTTTTATAAAAACAAAGAGGCTTGATAAAATACATAAATTTTGTTTGTGAACTGTTCTCAGAAAACTTTAAATGTTTATAGAAACCATCTATGAAATATTTTATTTGCATTATGAAATACAAATTGGGAAATCGTGTTTTTTACACTTTAGCTTATCCATCAATATAGCTAATGTCAACCATTGCCGATCAATTTTGTATAAGTCTCATATCTTTTGTTTTTCTGCAAGTTTATTTTTATTGCAATTGTAGAAAACGTCCCTGTTTGCACATAAAATTCTATGTATAATTTTCGTGCAAGTACTTTCGAGGCACTGATAATAAATGTTGGCTGCCAACAGCGTTGCCATTTGCCAAGTTTTTTCATTAAAGTTTTTTTGGAAAATTCAAATTTCAATAACTTCAACAATAACACGAAATATTTACATTTTTAAATAAAATATTGTGTATTTTATTAGTCCCGGGCAAAAGTAGCAAAGAAACACCAATAGAGGGCACCGGTCTCCGGAGTTTCCTTTAAAAATGTTGATACTTTTGTAGAAAACAAGTTTTTTTTTGTAAAAAAAAAAGGTTTTTTTTTCCAGAAATAAAAAGTTTAAAAAAAAATTACTGGCAACGCTGGCTGCCGAAGTCTTTCAACGTAATGAAATATGCGATAATGTAAAACAAATACCCACAGTTCAAGTAATCGCACAGTTTTTTATGCAATATGGTTTGAAACTTCGTTGTACCCTCAGAAAGAATTAAGACTGGAAATATTAATGCATAATCTCTAAATGCTATATTGTCTTTATCACTACTATCTTTATCTTTCTGACTAATTTAAGTAAAAAAAAAATGTTATAAAAATAAAAAGAGTAATTAATGAAATTACTTTAATAGCCACTTTTGTTTTATTGTACAGCCAACAGACATTATAAATTTACATGCCCAAATCCTTTCACATGGTAACTCTAAACTTTACAGATATGCAGTTTGTTTCTGCTCAATTTCTTTTTTCTTTTGAAATACCACATGTTTTGTTATTGTAACTTTGTGTACGTGTATTAACGCTGCTTTATTTTATGCATCAGCTGTTACCTGTTTTTGTTTTTACATTAAATTTTGTTATTATTGTTGTTGTTTTGTTTACAGTGGCTTGTTGCATTGATATATCCAACGTACATTGAATAAAAATAAAACTTTAATAACGGTAAAAATTTCAAACAAAACTACTACTAAATTCTCTCTCCTTCTTCGGTATTTTCCACTCAACGATTCGCTCAATATACTAAATTTTAACTGAAATTGTACTTTTCCATGTGGACTGTTATTCTTGTGTTCATATTAAATTTTATTTTATTTTATTTTCTTTTCGTTTGAATTTCATTTTCGTGTGCAATTTTTTTGTTTTTTATTGCCTTTTATTCTTCAATTTCATGATTCTTTGCGTGCCTTTTTTTTTTCTTCTTTTCTTGTGCTTAACAGTGAGTTTTATTACTGGTTTTTAATATGACCGTTGTTTGCGGTGTTGTTGCTGCTATTCGGTATAGTATAAGTGACTGTTTGACCTTTAACGGAGGGATTTTTTTATGTTCGTTTTTATTCGTTAAATGGTTTTTCAATTTTCATCTTTGCTTAGCTTTTCTGCACGTACACGAGTAAATAATGTTGTTGTTGCTGTTATTTTATTTTAATGTAGTCTATAAAAGTGGTTTTATATGTACTCTCCAAAGATTTCTTTGTTTAAATGGGTATGCAGTGGGCTAAGAAGCAAGAGCAACAAAAAGAAATGTAAAAAAAGAGAGATAAATCAACAATAATTTCATAAATCTCACATTTATAGAATGTCAAACATATATATGTATGTATGTACATAATACATGTTGGCCATACTATTACAAAGAACATTTTTCATTGAGAAGCCAAATTTACAACATCACTATTCGAATTAATATCATCATCATCATCATTGTCATCGTGATCAGAATTGTCAAGTCATTTTCAATGAATGTGATGACGTTGAAATGTCGAAATTTGAAATAAAACGAAAAACATCACAACAACAAATAAAAGAAATAAGAAGCATTTTCATAGATGAAGGTTAAACAAGCGGAAATATTAAAAATATTTCTTTTTTTTTACTTTGTCGTATAAATTTTAAATTTTATGGCTTAAACTTAAATGTTTTATGGCTAATATTTCGCTATATAAATAGAAAACATATTAAATTCAACAAAATTGTTTAATTTGTATACGAATTATTTTGAAATCGTCAAATAATTTAAGAAATTATAGACAATTAGGCAGCAAGTCATAGCAGTCATTAATCAAATACACGTACAACGCTATAATTACTCACACAAATAAAGATTGTCATTAACTGAGTCATTCATTATATTCTTTATACCTTAAAATATAAGCACTATGGCAACTCCTCCATTTTTTTTCATACATTCATAATTTCTCTCCTATTCAAACTACGGATATGGACAAAATATAACGGTACTATCATTGAGCTTTTATTAACTTAAAATCCGCAAGTGTTATTAATTTTCAGTCATTTAAATTTGAAAGAAAAAAATATTTTCTAATTAAAATTTTTTATTCAAATTTTACGAAGTATTCTGTTAAGAAAGAGCACCAAAATAAGTATTTTGTAATATTCTTGTTATAACATGGCCAATAAAATGAGATCAAACTTTATGTTCATCACACATGCATACATACATACATACATAATATTTTTTCAGTGATTTCAAGTAATTCCATCAGTCATAAAAGAACTTTTATGTGAATTTCTATTTGTATTGCATCATATGCCCTACTAGATGGATAAATGTAAGCCATATGTATGTACATATTTACATACATACATATGCAGTTATTTCCATATATGAATGAATGCTAACACTTTTTTAAATGTCATTGTTGCAACGATAGCGTTGAAGATTTCATAAATGTTTCATGTGCTTTTGCTTATACGGTTTTCAGATATGCACCTTTATTGCGTAAATCGCAATAAACGCCATTATTGAGCTCAATATTTCATATAAAGTTTCAATTAATTATTGCGCAATAAATACGCAAATTGTTATAATATTGAGCGAAAATTAAAATGCAGTCATAAGTCAAGACAACAAAACGAAAAACAAAATAAAAACAATGTTGGGTGAAACAACCAGCTCTTTTGTTTACCAGCTGTCAAATGAATATTGAATAAGCAGCTGAATTGCGTATTTTATTATGTCTGAACACTTAAAATATTGTACTCAATAAACCGAATATTGACTCAATAAAAGTGCATATCTGCATATAGTATTAATCATAATTTTCGTATTTATAAACCAAAAATACATTTTTTAAAGCGTCTTTTTGTTGTTAGAAAAAGAAAAAAGAAAAGACACGTGATAATACCGAATACTCAAGTGAAATAGTGTTTGTATTAATTTCTGTTTCAGTTCATAACTTAAATCTCTAAAAAGAAGAATATCATCGTCTAACATTATACCACACATACAGTGGACAGCAAAAGACTTAGTACGGCAATATATTTTGACAAAATAATCCCCACAGGCTTAATACTTAATACCAAAGTCAGGATATGACTTCAAGTTAGTATTTAGGAGATCATTTGAAAGAACGTAATCGCTAAACCTTAAACAAAAGTCAACCGAAAAACTTGCTCATGGTACCATCAGAAAACACTAAACAAAACACTAAAATTGTACATTAAATTAGAAATGGGTTAAATAGAGTGCTTGACCTTAAGGCATATTATACTAAATACAAGGGATAACATTTTCATATATTAGTTCTTTGTAATTTAAATTTACTCAAGGTTCTCCTTGGGGGTACATATGGAGCCATAGGAAACTTTTCCTTATTTTTCTCTTGTTTTATGAAAAACATTAAAAAATTGTTTGTTTTATAATAAAATAGAAATAAATTAATAAAATAAATATAAAAACTATAAATTTTTATACAAACTTTTGGTTAAAATTCATGAAATTGCTAAAATGTATTGCCTGACTAAGACTTTTGCTGTCCACTGTATGCAGTGTGTATGGACATACATACCTTTCTTTGTGTTTTATGTTGCTGAACTATAAAAAGCCCTATGAAAACAAAGTAGCAAAACTCTTGGCAAAATGGAAGAGTCTCAATATCATCATCTACCATATTTTGCTCATTTATCTTCATTAGGCAAATGGCAGTGAAAATATTATGAAAACTCATACGCGTTTTGATTTGCATAAAACATAGATGAACACACACACACTTAAATATGTATATATCTGAGTTTAATGGCGTGATTTCTTAGTTGTTTTCTAAAGTTTAACTCATTTAAATATCGAACACATTTAATTTCTAAGTTGTTGTAATTTTATTTGCGACCGTTTCTTTCGGTTCTCTTATATTCTCTATTCACGCTCAAAATTTTATAACGTCTTTAGAGAGAAGTGCGGCATGCTCAAGTTCATGTTCAATTGTAATACACATACATGCTCTTGCATTATGTTTTTTTTTTTGGTTGTTATTTATCGAGTATTTTTGGTAAATTCATTATTTTATTTTGTTTTTGTTTTTGTTTTCATAAAAATAACAAAATAATGAATCTATAACGTTTTAATATTTAATCGCATATTTTTTGTTTGTCTTGCAAACAAAATAAAAGTGTACGATTTCAATAAAGGCCTTCGTTTTAACCTCTAAAACTGAGTGACTTAATGAAATTGATGACTCATATTATATTTTATGATCTTCGTTTATTTTATTAAACAATTAAGTTAAGATTTATGTGTTTTTGTTGTTGTCCTGGCATTATATTAAACTTTAATACTTCATCATCTGGCATTATTTGTATTACCTCTACTGTACCACCCTCTCCCAGCTCGAATAATACAACATTAAACTGCTCGACATCATCGTTAAACTCCGATTTAAAAGCAGAGGAAACAACAGCAACAACAATATCAACAATAAACAGTAGATTGTGTTTCTTTATGGGTGGCGTATTATCATTATTTTCTTCTGCACCACCAGTTGCGACATCTGCAAACTCCAACCAAAATTCTAACCAACACAGAAAGGATACGTACACAAATACCAACAGCACTACGAATACTAATACCAGCAATAATAATAATTCTTCAGCAGTAACAACAGCAAGTGATGTGTCATCATCCACTTCAAACAAACAAATGCGTCAACTACAACAGAAACAACAGCAACAAGAACGACATCAGAATACGAAACAAACCCAGCAACACCATCGTCGCCATCAATCGTTGACGAGTTATATGCTGTTCAACGGATTTCACATGTACGCATTTTATTATGTTGTATGATTCTCTCTCTTTTTCTTTCTCCTTCTTGTTTTAAATTCTTAAACTTGCTCTGGCTTTTAAGGCTGCCTGCTCTGTGTTCTTTTGTTTTATATTATTTTTATTTCTTTGTGCCTATTTGCGATTAATATTTTTGCAAGAGCTGTTTAGCTGCTGCTGCTGCTTCCGCTGCTTATTCTTCTTCTACGCATATTTGAAGTTTTTAATTAAATTGCTATCATAAAAACAATAAATAAAAGAAATGAAATCAATGATTTTACTTCCTTTAGCGACTAAAATTAATTTCGATTACTGGGTAGTATTAAAGTAAGCATTTTTCGATTAGAGCGAGATGTGTCTTTAAGATTACAAAATCGTATTTGTAATCAGAAACAATCACATTACAGCATTACCCTAATGTTTTCAGCAGTCTTATGACGCAGAAAAGCAAAATGTGATGAATATTTTAAATTTTCCCTATTTTTAAAACGATGATAACTTTTCACAGTATAATGTGATTTTAATAAATGCCAAATTTCAAATAAACTATAGCAGTGCTTGATGTAATTAGCACCAGATATTTAACTATTTGCAGACAATTTTGTAATCCAAATTTTTCGAAAAAATAAAGGAATATTTGAGTGATATTTCATTTTATTGACCAACTACCAAAGAATTCCATGGATAATTTTCGCTTAACGTGGTATTTATTCCTGCTTAAAAGTATACGACTTCCACATTCACCGAAAAAGTAGTAGAAATGTTGAAAAAGAATTTTCGAAATAATTTTTTATTAAATTGGTGAAGTGAAGGTTAAATAATTATGAAAACTCCAATCTATTTTAATGACTGTATTATTACTAATAAACAAAATCATAAAGAGGTCAATAAAACGATTTATTTAACAAAAAAAAGCAAATCATATCGTTTCTATTATTTCTTGTACCACTGTGCCTTGAGAAATCGTATTAAAATTATAAATATTTTTCTCTGTCAATTATATTACAACCAGAAACACTGCGTATTTACATCTACAATGTCAAAAGTCTTATAATTTATTTATAACGCTTACACACAGACCCAGCCAAGCTAAGCATGGCTAAGAAAATACAGTATTTTTCTGAAAAACAAAAAAAAAATTGTGTATAAAATGTGGTTGTTTTTGTTTTAAAAATAAAATTTAAAAATAAATTTTTAAGAAACGTTTTACAATAATGGGAACAATGCTTTTAACAATGAAATATTATTTGGAATTGTTCTGTTGTATTCAAGAAAAATTATTTATTATTTTAATATGTTTATGTTCTGATCATAAAAATTGGACTTTAATATAATGGTGTACGTTGTTGGCTTCCTACTTGGTTTTTCTGTTCAAAAAATAATTAAAAAAATATACAGATTGTTATAAACTATTCAGCAAAAGAGATTTTAATTTTTCTTAAAAGAAAAAGAAAAAAAAACAATTAAAGAAAACATTAACAATTCTAATATACAACAACTAATGCTTCTAATAAATTTCAATTCGTTGAAATCTTTTAAAAAATTAAGAAAAATAACTAAAAAAACACACATAAAACTGACAAATGTAGCAACACTGTTCAAATGCATACTTAAAGTAACTCATTTTTATAGTTTTCAAGTGTTTTAAATCATATTGTTGCATTGTTGTTTTGATTTATGTATGTGTGTGTGTGTGTGTCAGTGTGTGTTGTATATTAAATTGATTTAGTTTGTAATTTAAATTTGTTGTCGATTTCATCACAGTTTATTTTTTGCACTGTTTTATGTACTTATTGTTGTATACTCACTCAACTTGATGGACAAAAAAAAAAAAACAAACAACCAGTCAGTTAAATAGCATGACTTAACTATGTTTTGTTTTTGTTTCTGGTTTTTTTCAAAATCTTAAATTGTTCGTATTATTTTTGATACACTTCGTTAGTACTGCTGCTGTTGTTTGTTGTTTTATTTCTTTATTGAATATGTCTGTGTCGCAACTTAAAGAGAAAAAAAAAAAACCGAATAATTCAAATGTGTAACAGCGTGTGAAATTTTCTGTTTTTTTTGTAACAATTTTTTTTAAACGTTTTTTTGTTTTTTGTTGTTCATTTCTACCTTTATCCACAGACTAGTAGTTTGGTTTTAGTTGGTAATTCAGCAATGCAGAGAATTCGAAGAAGTAAAACCATTCCAACCAAAACAATGGCATGCAGTGTATGTTGCCACGGTAACCACTACCTATCAATGTGGCAAGTGTGGCAATTTATGGTATAACTGCATATATGTATATACACTGAAAGTTTTAATTCCGTTTTAAAATCACAATAACATTGTGTTTTAATCAATTTTCAATTGTACGAATTGAATTGAATTTGACCCTGTAAGAGAATTAAAATTTAATCATTTAAGGCATATGAGATTTGCTACAGTATTTTTTAAGAGTCATTAAAATAGATTTGAATGGTTTTTAATTGAAGGAAAAATAAAATCAATTCATTAAAGCAAGGTATAACGGTTGATTTCTTAACCTCAGTAAAAATTCAGTCAGTCTTGTGTGAAGACACGTTGTGTGTGAAGAGAATAATCGTGGTTTGAACATCCCCGCTATAAAGATCTGCCGAACAATTGTTAGTGTTTGCGTAAAACAGTGTAAAGAAGAATAACAAACAAAGTAAATTGTTTTGTTTTTACATCAAGTTGTGAATAGTGTCACGCAAAACACCGAAAATTTGCGAAAAGTTTAATGAAATGCCAAATGAATGCCAATTTTGGTATACTCTTTCCAACATTTCGGTCTGTATCTCACCAAAGTTAGCTGTAATATAGGCTTCTAGTGCTGAAAAAGTGGCTGCATTATTCTTGTTGCTATTTTTAGCATTCATAAGAAGTACCAGCATGCGCAGCAATGCACCAAAAACTGCATTTTCCAGCGTACATTGGCTGCTTTGGATCTGCCTTAATGTGCTCTTCAGGCCGAATATGGAAATTCTGTTCGTTGACGCACAATTTATGAAGTCGCCGTGGTCTAGTAGGTAGTGTGTTGGCTTATTGGACGTGAGACCTCGGTTCAAACCCTAGGTTGGGCATCTCCAACTAAACGAAATATGAAAAATATTTCTTCGGTGACTTCCTCTCAGCAGATTTCTGGCAAAAACTCTGGGAGTAAATAAACTTACCATGAAGAGTTTCTCGAAAACCTGTCGTTCGGAGTCGGCTTTAAACTGTAGGTCCCATCACTCATGTATAAAAAAAAATTAACGCACGCAACCTAAGTGGTGTGAGAAACTAGGCAGTAATCCTGACTAAAGGGTTGTAATGACCAATTATGATATGTATGCACATTCAAATTTCCTTGTTCAAGAATGGAATTTATAATTCTAGTGATTAAAATAAACACTTAAAGCAATGCACATTAATCATATTTGTAAATTGTTTTGCGCAAGTTTTACTTTAATTGTATATTAAAAGTATCACGAGTATATTCGTGCTGACAATCCCACCAGTCACGTGGTTGGCAGTGAATGTTTTAAAAACTATTAAGCTATTCTTTCCGCTAACAGATAAAAACTTTAAACTCACCTGAAGACATATCATGGTGTTCGTATTAAGTGAAAATTACATTATGTTAGCACTTTCTTGAATATTTCGCTGCTTTTACAGTCTTCTGAAGTAATGGCCTGCGTACAACCGCCCCTTAAATTTCGACAAACCAGTCTTATTGGCCATTTCTACATCATTAAACATGGGAAGTGCAAACTCAATCCTAGAATGATTGGCAAAAAAACCTCCGGTGAATAGCACTTTCAGTTCCGTTCAGTTTCCTAAAGTTTACAGTAAGAATAGCATCGAGTGGCGTTTTTTTTCAGAACTAAGTCCAAAGCATGTTTGTTCCCACTCTTGGAAGTCGCAAGCTCTACAACGTATTTATTTCTATGGTCGATGTAATGTATTTACAATTTGATGAAACCAAACTTAATACATTCTAACACCTTAAGAATTTGAATAGAATGGAAATGTTGTAATACTTTTGTCTATAGCTTTCAGTCCTCTTTTTGAACTCGGAACGTACATATTACGTATACAGTGGACAGCAAAAGTCTTAGTACGGCAGTATATTTTAGCAATTTCATGAATTTTAGCCAAAAGTTTATATAAAAAATTATTTTTTATATTTATTTTATTAATTTATTTCTGTTTTATTATAAAACAAAAAATTTTTTAATGTTTTTCATAAAACAAGGGAAAAATAAGGATAAGTTTCAGATGACTCCATAGGTAAATAGGTGTGAAATCATTATTATTGGACAAGTCAAGTAGAATATTTTTTTTTGAAAAACGTTGCAGCTAGTTTTGCCAATTTGACGAATTTTTAACGTTGATGTTATTGCCCGTTATGAAGATAATAACGTGTTTTGTTTAACAGAATTTTAAAAAATATATATTTTGTTGTTAATTTGTTTGTTTATGTTAAAAAAAATTTATATGGCATATAAAACGTTAATAATTTTTTAAACAAATGCATGTTATTGTACTCGTGGTAGTAAATATTTATTTAAAATATTTGCAAATTTTATAATAATAATGGCAATAAAATGAATACGGTATTATTAAATAATAATGGCATCGTTTTAGAAATTGTTGTTTTTTTTTAACTCATCTGTGGTAAGAAAGGCATTTCCAAATGCTCAATTCCCTACCACAAGGTTTTCTATTGTTACTATGTATTCGTATTGTTTTCTTTTTTTTTCTTTCTTCCATGTTTAATGACTCAAATCTTATGTTTTATTATTAAATTACAACAATTGTATGATTTCATTTGTTTTCCATACTCGTATGCCATAGTTTCTTTCTTCTCATACCGTGTAAAATATTTCCTTGTGTTTTATAGCTCTCCTCTGCTCTCTCTCTGTTTCTTTCTCTCTGACTCACTGTGTAAAACACTGGCTCGATGTGTTTTTGGTAAATTCTCTGTATTTACATTTTCTTTTTGCTTGTAATCTTGTGTTGCTTTGCCATAACAATGAGAGTTTGTTTCTCAATTACCACCCCCTACTTTAATGCACAACCTTGCAAGAAAAACTACTTTTTTTTTGTAAAGGAATAAATTACTACATAGTATTCGTAGTTACGTTTTTTTATGACTGCTATTAAAACGTAATAGTACGGGAAAAAACCATATTTTTTAACGATCATACATACATTTTAAATAAAATTTGCCTTTTTGTTGTTGTTTACAAACTCCGTAAATAAGCCTTTTGTTTTCAAATAATTACAGTACGCCATACAGTGTGTGTTTTATTAATGTGAACATTTTATTAAAGGCGGCTTTTCATTAGGAAACATGAAAATGAAAATAAATCTGAATTTTGTTTTAAAGATTATTATTATTCCGGTTTTATATTCAATTCTTGTGTAGGAGGCGTATTTCTAACATTGTCATCTTTAATTTAATTTTTTTTTAAATTATAATCATCTTTTCTGTTAATACTTATGTAGGTCACTGTAAACCACCGCGCTATTACAGTGTTTTATGGTATAAGGGGCTTAATATTGCAACACCAAAAACCAAAAAGAAATCTTTGGAAATCCAAAAAAACAACCTTAAATTACCATGTAGACCACACGTCACGTTAACGTTAGCGTTTTATTTCGTTTTCTTTTGAAATGAAATAGAAATTTAATGTAGTTTTTCCTTTTTTTTTCTTTTACAATGACGATAGTATTTATTATTATTATTATTATTATTGTTATTATTATTTGTAGCGTATTATTATTTGTATTTGCCTAACCAAATTATGCGGTTTTAGCATTTTCGTTCGTTTTAAATTTAAAATTATTTACTTTGGGGTTTTTGAAGAAAAACTTTTTTGACCTCAATTTCTTTTAAAGAATTTGCATACAAACCAAAGTATTTACTGTATAATTATAATTAGAGGGAAAAGTAAAGAGAAGAAGAAAACTGTACATAGTTATTTTATTTTTCTTCAACTGCAAAGGCTATGGTTTTAAAAGGAAAACGCACGCTAATATTTTAAAAGAAATCAGAAAATAAGTTATAAAATTGAAACACTGCTGTTATTCAGACATGTTTACATTTAACATATTTATAATTTAGAAAAATATTTCTCATTTGTGAAAAGACACATAATTTGCCATTACAACCCTTCAGTCAGGATTACGGCCTAGCTTCTCACACCACTTATGTTGTGTGTGTTAATTTTATACATGATCGACGGGGACCTACAGTTTGAATTCGACTCAGAATGACAGATTTTTGAGAAACTTTTCATGGCAATTTTATTTACTCTTAGAGTTTTTGCCAGAAATCTGCTGAGAGGAAGTCGCCGAAGAAATATTTGTTCTTATTTCGTTTTTGGTCCAGATATCTGACCTGGGGTTTGAACCGTGGCCTTACGTCTAATAAGCCAACACACTACCTACTAGACCACAGCGACTATACCTTTACACAAAAAAAAAAAAAATATTTTCCATAAAAAACCACGATTGAATTTTCAAAAGACCACATTAACTGGACTACCATACTCCATATAAGACTGTACTTTACTCGGGTGCATCCCAATTTAATCTAAACATTGATGATGTAATAAAATTAATATAAAGACCAGCGCCTTAATCCAGATACTGCAAGAGTACATTAAAACACTGAGAAGGTAATGTAAACGTTCTGCGTGTCGTATTGCTCCACTTCATAGAATAAATGCCGGAAAGAACCGTTGGCCACGGTTCTAACCACAGGTCAGACATCTTCAACAAAACGAAATATGAAAATATTTTTGGCGACTGCCTCCCAATAGATTTCTGGCAAAAACCATGAGAGAAAATAAAATTGCCATGAAAAGTTTCTCAAAAATCTGTCGTTTGGAGTCGACTTTAAACTGTAGATCCCGCCACTCATGTATAAAAATAACATACGCAAGATACATAAGTGGTGTGAGAAACTAGGTCGGAATCCTGACTAAAGGGTTGTAATGACCAATTATGTATGTATGTAAAGAGTATTCGTAAATGTAAATAACTAAAGGATTTATTTAAAGAAAGAAATAACAACATATACGAGAAAGCTATTTCCTTTATTTCAAATTTTTATCGCATAAAGATTTAAGGCACGAAATTCTTGTAAATAAAAGTTTGCCTATAAGCTTTAACAAATTTTTATAAATTATTCTTAATGAAATATATAATATAATAATATATATATTATATACAGTGGTGGCCTTATAATTAGAAACGATGTTTCTGCAACAGAGTTCTCTCGAGTGACGAATCTAAGTTTAATTTGTCCCAATCTGATGGAAAAACGTATGTAAGGCGTCCTCCCAACAAAGCCTTTTATCCCAGGTACACAGTGAAAACTGTAAAACAAATTAACAAACATACATACATGTTGCTAAGTCGTTTCTAATTATAAGGCCACAACTGTACGATGTAACTAAAGGAGATTCAAGTATTAAAAATATTTTTATGTTGAGTGTCCTAACACTTGTTTGTTCTTAGCGAATTCATTGAAAGTATATTTTATCTGCCGGAACAACATAATACTCTTCGATCTACAATTTTCTATTGTTTTCCTATGGGCTTGAAATCAGGCGACTAAGCAGAGCTCTTCAAAATTTCGATTTTATTTTCAACAAAATACTCAACCATTTATTAGTATGTTTGGATTTCGTTACCGTTTTAATATTTGATATTTCCCTCACGTCATGTCAAAATATAATATTTTGCAAAATTTCTTTGTTTATTAAATGGTTCTTTGTGGCATTTATTCTTCTATTATTCAGATGCACTTCCTGTATCTGGATTAAGGCGCTGGTCTTTATATCAGAGATGAGTACTTCAAACTTTGAATATGAGTAGAGGTTCCATGATATTAAAATAAGTATGAATGCGTATAAGTATCAGAAATTATGAGTATGATTCGATTCTACTCATCTTTTTGAATACTCATTGTGGACATATTGTATGGGATGGCCGCCAAGTGTAAATTCAATTGAGATCGTGACCTTTCTTGTATTTCAACCACGTTTATCAACAGTCTTACCTCTCCTCGTAAAGTAAAGTTCTCCACTCTATCGATGGCTCTTGCATTACTCGTCGTGTGTTGCTTTTGGTCTTCACAAATGCAATATAAGCGTGGAAACCCAGTGGCTAGTCCATGAATTTTAATTTACTTTTCTGTTTAATTAAGATAAACTTGAGGATTCTTTAAGTCGCCGACTTAATGAAATTAGGCTGAAGAATAATAAACCATTTTCTATGGCGTGTTTAACAAACCGTTTTCAATTTCTATAAATTTAAATGAAAAACCGTAAAACATTTGCTAAACAAAGACGGCGGCTATCGTTAACAAATTTCTCTCTAAAAACCAGGTTAAAGAAGAAAATTATGAGGGCGTAACATTATGATCATCATCATGATTTTATTTTGTTTTCTTAGAAAAGAAATTTTAAACCTTTTTTCTTATGTAACTTTCGTTAACTTTTTACAAACAAATAAGCCACCAGTGTTGTTAAGCAACCTCACAATATTATTTTTTATGTTTTTTTTTTTTTTTTGTAATATTTAAACTTTATAATTGCCATTTTTTTTTCAAGTCTCTCAAGTAAGTTTGCTTTACTTAATGATTAATTGAATATTATTTTCCCCAAAATGAAAGCAAAAAAAAAAAGGACAAGAAAAGAATTAAAAACACTCAAAACAAGCAAACAAACAAGTAAACAAACAAAAGATTATTATTTTTGTTTTATAACATTCTTCTTCTTCTTCTTATTTTATATTTTTTTTTTCCTTTCGAAATGATAATAAGAGAAAAGGAAAGAAAAGCAAACACAATTCCATTCAATTAATGTGAAAAGGGATTAAAAGTAATGCGAGCTTAGGGCAGTTATGAGTTGAAGGCAGTCAAAACTTTTTGATCACTTAAGACCATCATGGCAGTGCACTTTCATAATGAAACTGACTTTAAGTAGTTGAAAAATAATTTTGAAATTCAATATTTTCATACAAAATCTCCAATTATTATTAAAAAGTTTTCTTTTTTTTCATTTCTTTGGAATTAAAACAAAGTTTATGGAATTATTAACACTGCAATAAATTAGAAAAATATAAGAATAAAATGAATAACAATAATAAAAAAAGAGAAAAAGAAAGAATGCTTAGGGTTTTAGCAGCTTTATCAGCTTGAACTCAGCATGTCAATCATTATTTAGAACATTAAAATGTAACCCGTTACTTTTTAATAATTTTTTTTTTGTTTTTCTTTTTCCTCATAAGACTAATGGCGTTTCCTTTTCTAACAAAATTTGTAGCTGAAAAAAGGCTTTCGTACTAACAATGATTTTTTGTTTTTATTAACTTTCAAAAACAGTGTAACAAAAAGAGAAGCTAGGTCGTAATTGCGACTGAATTCACACCACTTATATATGTATGTTGTGTGTGTTAATTTTATACATGAGTGGTGGGACCTATAGTTTAAAGTCGATTCCGAACGACAGATTTTTAAGAAACTTTTCATGGTAATTTTATTTTCTCAGAGATTTTGCCAGAAATCTGCTGAGAAGAAGTCGTCGATGAAATATTTTTTTGTATTTCGTTTCGTTGGAGCTGTCTGACCTGGGGTTTGAACTGTGAGTTGGTCTGACAGCCAACACACTTGCTGCTAGACTACGGCGACTAAAGCAATGCAAGGCCTTCCTAAATAATGCAGGAAACCAACGAAGGTATACGGGAATTTATTGCTTGTAAAGGTCTTCTTTTCTAAAAGGCACATGGCAAGTGGCAACTGGGGTTCTTGCCATATGATAATAAGACCATACGTCACTAGAACTGCATTGGAATGCAATCCACAGAAAGCAGACAGCACGGGATGATCAATTTGGAAACTTAAATTTAATATTCGTAGTAATTAGATGGAGATTGTGTACATATATAAATTAATATAGAAAACAGAAAAACGCTATCTCAACTAATATAGATAATTTAATATTTGAAGTTCCTAGCGTATTCAACTATAATTCTATACCTAGTAAGTCTATGTTCGTTTCGTATTTTATTTTTTGATTTGTTCTCCTCTCTTGTCTTTTTACCATCTTCTATTTATTTCTGCTTACAATGAAATCTTAAAACAACAACTAAAAAGTATAAATTAGGCACGAATCAGCACTTATTATTTTGTTTGAAATAAGAAGTGTACGTACATACGTACACTGGAGAAAGGAAAAAAAATGCCGCAGTCGTCGCGGTACGTCTTCTTTCCATTGTATTGTGTACAAATCAACAATTGCTAGAGTACATACATACATATTTTAATATTTATAATCATTATCAAGTACGTACACTGACTGGATAAAAAAAACAAAAACCAAACGAAAGAAACTTTCTTTTTTAAAAATTCTTAAAACGTTCGTAGAATTGTAAAACAAAACAAAATCTAAAATTAATTGCAAGCACAAACGCTATCCAGTACATTTAATAAGATTGTGAAGAAAGAAATACAAACAAAAAAACCAGAATAAATGGACTTGCAATTGGTAATAAAAACAGAATACAAAAAAGGAAGAAAATTATAAAGTCAGCCAAACTTGGTAACAAGATACGTACTCTACCTACATAACTATATGGTTTGTAAATTTTATTTTATTGAGAAGCAGGAGCACATGTTATAGTCGCCGTAGGTAGTGGGATTTCAGACCCCAGGACAGACATCTCGAACAAACGGAATTTGAAAAAACATTTCTTCAGTGAGTTCCTCTCAGCAGTTTTCTTGTAAAAACTCTGATGGTAAATAAAAATTGTCATGAATAGTTTCTCAAAAATCTGTCGTTCGGAGTCCGAGTTTAAACTGTAGGTCCCTTCACTCATGTATAAAATTAACACACCCAACATAAGTGGTGTGAGAAGCTATCTTGTAATCTTGACTGAAGGTTTGCAACGGCCAATTAAGTAAATTCAGTAAGAATTACGTGAATTCAGACTAGAATTCGGCTAGACGGAATAATAGTCTAAATACGGGTATATTTAGCGCTGAAAAACGAAATGTTTTGATTCAGGCACCACAGAGATTTAAATTTACTGCTGGTTACTTTCAAACTGCTCTTCAAAAAGTGTAAATAAATCACGAAAAAGCACACAAGTGCTGGGAAGTTTTTTATTTACGCTTATTTGAGTCCGGAATTTAGTTGCCTCTTAGTTTACTTCACAAGTTTTTTCTTCTCTTGGTACTTGGCTAAAGAATTCGCTTTTTACCGAAACACTGAGCTCTATTTCTAAAACAGTGGTCGGCACAAAGAGAACATGACTAACCCTTTGCGACCGTATGTCTGCTTTCAGCCACCAAAGCTTTTTTTACCATTCCAGTCGTATGTCTGCTCTCAGCCACCAAAGCTTTATTACCGATTAATATCGACCAGCATGACATTCATATATAGAATTAATACGGCCGCAAATGGTTAAAATGTGACTGTACTTGTGAGAAGCATGTGTATAACCCAGAGGAAAATTGTTTGTAATATTTTCAAGTGGACATATTAACCTAACAATATGTATGAATATATAGTGGAAAATATAGAAAAAATATACAGCCATAAATTCCTAAAGATAGCGTATTTAACTTGATAAATATTTTTTTTATAAATCGGTAAGTTCTACCGTAATATTTGTTTCAGTGTATAATTGAAGTCTGGAAAAAAGAGCGACACGAACCTCCTTCTTCTTTAGAAAATGCCCAGCAACTAAATGGATTTTTACTCTCTTTTTTACAAACATTGCTGATGTTAGTGTCCTCTGTGTGTAAAAAACCGAAGATATTCGGCCCTCGGGGGCTATTGGTGCCGACCACTGTTTTGAATGTACAGTAATATGCAAATATCTAAGGTCATAGAATATTGCGTATACGTTCTATTTTGCAGAGTTGGTACTGTAGACTTGATGCATTCAGACGTATTTATAACATTTTTTCGTTCTTTTAACAAAGGCTGTGACGTAACCTTTTATATTTTGTCCAATTTAGTTCATGTAACATGAGTTAGCTGCCCATGTAACAAAAACTGTTATGAAATCCTTAACGCAATGCCCTTACCAATCACTTCTACCCGCTACCCCATCTACTCATTTTTCATCTGATTTATGGAGGGTATATTTGGTAAAATAGAATAACAAAAACAAGATTTTAAATTTAAGGGATTGGTTTCCTCTCTTTCCAATACTTTTTACAATTTCACTGATTGATTGTGTTGATTTATCAATGATTTTACAATGAAACTTTTTCACTGTACACTTTTCTAAGGGCCATTATTACAACAGATAAATTGTTTTTCATTATTATAAGTGAACAATAAGCTAGAAATAAGCGTTAAGCTAAAGGGAGTATTATCCTACCTATTTATTTATTTATTTATTGATTAACTTCAGTACAACAGGCATTTAATCTTTAACTTTAGCTTTTAAAGTTAAGTTTATGTTTGAACTTGCCATATTATATATTATTTTCAATATGTCAACTTCAAATATAAATAAAATGAGCAAATACAACAAAAAACAGAAGGCCGTCGTTGCCACTGGCTTTAAAAAAGAAAATTATTCAATTGAGCAATGTTATCGACATTGTTCCGGCACTGCCATATTTTTAAATTTAGGTTGTAATAATGAAAAGAAGTTAAAGCTGACTTTAAAGTTCACTTTAGCTAAAGTTACCTTTGACTAAACCCAACTTTAATGGCAAGTTGTAATAATGGCGCTAAATGAGTTCAGCTAAGTTAGCTTTACAGTCTCTGTTGACATTACATTTACTGTATAAAAAATCATACTTTCACACAGAATTTTAAAATGTAGTTCCAAGGAAACTAAAATCGAAATTTTGTAAGAAGACTGTGTCACTACTCACTCTTCAAGGTTTTTGTTTTACAAAGAACGATGAACGTGATCAATACGACAATTCATTCAATGGCAAAGTAGAATGAAATACAATAAAAACAATAAATTAAAGCAACCAACTAAACACGAATGTTTTGCATACGAATTTCATTTCATTATGTTCTCTCACTTGATGTGAAATGAATCGAAAACAGACGAAACAAAAAATGCTTACTCGTTTCTAACATTAACGTCATCATCCATTGAGGCAACACAACAGTCCATTTTTAAATGCAAAAGTACATGAAAAGTGTCATCATCATCATTAAAACCATCTGTACAATAGCCATTTAGTACAACCCTGGTTGTTAAATAACTGTACATACATATTTGTTTTTCTTATGATTTTTTGTTTTAGTTTTTGCGCTGTAGTAGACAGTGAAAAGTGTGAAATTAAAAAAGTACTAAAGTACAAATGTACAAATGTCATCAAGTGTCAGATGAGTGTAAATTAAATATGGAACTTAACTGATAATTTTAATAATAAAACACAACAACAACAACAACGAACTGCAAATCAACAGTAAACATCATGTGTCCAATAATTATTGTTTCAACCAATTGTTCTAACTCCCCGTGTTACTTTTTCTCTCTCTATCTCTCTTCCCTCTGCCACTTAAACAAAAGTTCTGTTATATCACTTACACAAGAACAATTATTTGTAGAATTCAAATGATGGCAACGAGTAAGGCGACAAACGATAGCAATGATTATGACAATGATATTCTGAAAATGATGGCAGGCAAGACTACCGTTTGTTTTTTCTTCTTCTTCTTTCCTAAAGTTCAAGGTGATAAATATACAGTTTTTTTTTTGTTTTCCTCTCTCGAATAAAGAGAATTAATTTCCCATTTCAACAGAAGTTTCTACGGCTGATGAAAATGTGAAACTGTGTGACAATAATTAAATTATTTTTTTTGGGTACAAAGGCAAACAAACACACCTCGTAATTCTTTTTGTGTGCATGTATGTATATGGAAAGAAGCCACTGCGGTCACTTTTTCTTTATTGTTTCTAGTGTTCTATTATAGTATTCGACCACAATACTTAATTTTAATTTCGTACGTATGTTGTATTGTTTTCTTTCTATATACATAGTATTACTCTTTTGAATTTGAATCAAGTCAAGTTAAAATCCCATAAAATTTTACGACTGATACCTACTCATTTATTATTGTGTGTTAAAAAATAAATACTTTTTAGAAAATTTATTTTACCGTTATTTCAATATAATATTGAAGCATAAAGAAAACAAAAACCTTCTAATTGGAAAATATAATCACACATAATTTTTTCATAATCTTTTTAAAATCGATTAAAAAACTGTATTTAAAATGTATGTAAATCAGTCCAATAACTAAAGAAATCACACAATTTTCTTCCATAATATTTGTTTTATTTATTGGTTTAATGTCGTAGACGATTATATTTTCAAAACGGTGGTGGTGTTATTTTGTATTTGTAGTTTGGTCTACTATTTGCAGTGATCAGGCAGCCTAAAAGAACGTTTAATATGAGCACCTTAAATAACTACACCACTGCATTAAGTCTTGCTGTCACAAACTCAGCCAGCAGTTTGAATAGGAGGTATGCTAGCTTATTGGTGGAACAGAGCGCCCTAGTGACTAGAATAGCTGTCTGCGTGCATACTCTTTCTAACAGTCGATAGTGGTATTGGTGTTTGCACACCGTCCACCATACATGTACACCATAGTTACCTATCAAAAATGCTATCCTTCTACGAGAGCTTGAGGTCGAGAATGAACCCCAGATATTTAACTCCCCAGTAAGGATCGCTAAGTTAAAAAAGTCGCCGTAGTCTAGTAGGTGGTGTGTTGGCGTATTAGACGTAAAGCCAGGGTTCAAGTCCCAGATCAGACATCAAAACGAGACTTTCTCTCAGCAGATTTCTGGCAAAATTTTTGAGGGTAAATAAAAAATTGCCATGAAAAGTTTCTCAAAAATCTGTCGTTCAGAGTCGACTTTAAACTGTACGTCCCGCCACTCATGTATAAAATTAACACACACAACATGAGTGGTGTGAGAAGCTAGGCCGTAATCCTTACTGAAGGTTTGTAATGGCCAATTATGTATGTATGTATGTATTTGTAAATAATAAATAGTATTCCACATGAATCGAAGACACATTTTTTCAGTAGCATACACTTCGAAATGTCATGGTCCTGGTGGCCACATTCTATTCTTTTTATGATTTTCATTTGCAATATAAATTCTAAACATGATTGTCTTATTCTTGTAGTCATGATTTTTTGAAGCCTTCCTTCCAAGTAATGAATTTTTAAAGTACTTGACTAATGAAATTTCTTTACAACATGGCTTAGCAGCTTTGATGTGTTGGTCAACATTATTTCGTAGATTTTCTATGGAATTTCGATCCACTTATTAAGCTGGTCGAGATTATTTTTTCTTTCCTAGCAAGGCTTTACTATGTGTGAAGTGTGTTGGCTGTCGTAACCGTTCATAAAAAGTTATCCAAGTGCCATGTTTTGCTCAGCACATGGAATAATTACATTTAAAAGATTTTTTTTGGCAAACGTATTAATCCAATATGGTATTAATTTTTTGTATGGAACCAACACCGTGCTGTAAAAACGGCTTTTAAACCTTTCTTTTTCTAAATTCTCATTAGCAAATGATGTTTGCAACATTTTTTTGAACAAAACAGCCACATAAAGTTTTCTAATTTAATCTTCTTCTAATTGTCCTTGAGAACATGTCATTCATTTTCTTTCTTTACTGTGTACAGTTTTTCTGGACCTACCACCCTGTGCGGCATTTTTTTACGTCCCATAAGTGGTGACAACTCGGTTAGAAGTGTCCGTGACTTCCAAATGGATTTCAAATGGTCAAACGTCAGATATTTTCCTGTTGCCTCGGTTTTCTAGATAACCTTTAGAAACACCAGTCTTTGTTAAATTGCTATCTAAATTGCAGAAGTTCTAAGTCCACATCAATACGCAGTGTTTTATCTTATTACTGTTTTTTTCAGTCCAGCCTATTACGATAGATTTGACCAACTGCTGCAGTTACATACATACACACATTATTACAACCTTTTAGTCAGGTTTTGCGACCTAGCTTCTTTAAAGTTGACTCTGAACGACAGAATTTTCATTGTCAGAAATCTGCTGGGAGGAAGTCGTTAATATATTTCAATATTTTTTCATATTTCGTTTTGTTGGACATGTCCGCCTCACGGCTAATAAGTGTGTTGTCCTACTAGTCTACTGCTGCAGTTAGATTAACATACCCCGGAAGCTGTTTGTCAAAACACGTGTATGGCCTGCATAATCAAGTTCAATACGATTTGCATGTAGACCCAATATTATTCATCTCTCCTTGCAATGCTGATGCTATAATAGACTGCGGGATTATGTCGAAAAGAAGTCGCGTAAGCCAACTGCAACAGAAACTTCCTTGTTTTAAAATATTTTCATGCAGTTTACCTGATCGTACAAGCCTTGAAAAAAGAAAATTAAAATTGTCGAGATGGCTTTGTATAACAAAGCCCTCCATTAAACATTATTGGTCCGGTATTTCGAATACTTTTTCAAATTCGACAATGCATAGGTACGATCTTTTGGTTATTGACATAGCCAATGCTGGAGCTAAGAGGTGTAAAGCCTATCGGTCCGTCCGTATTTGCTGTAACACTAACACCACAAAAACATAAATATCTTTTAAGTTTAATATTACTGTAATTGCGCAATTTTGTTTTTTTGTTAACCATTTGATCTATTTTTGTCAGTGTTGTAAAACGTATTTCGCTTTACAACATTGAATTGTAAGTAACAGAATCTAAAAAATCAGTTGCTATCGTTCATAATTGTAATCGTTTCAAAATGAATTTTCATATGTATTCGTTTCTTGTCTAGTTATTCGATTATGATAGAATGTTTTTATTAAACATTGAAGAAATTATCGATTTTATTAACCCACACATACATAATATGACATAATACTTTACGTATACAAACAACTACCATATGCTTGAATGTCAAAGTATCAATTCTAAGTATTTGTTATTGTATACTAAATACAAAAACACTTGAATTTCTCTCTTTTGTTTTGTCTCCATATTATTTATTTCTTTTCTCTGAGAGTCTTAATGGCTTCCATATGTTAATTTGTTTGTATACGCGCATGCATGCATAGGTGTCTGTGAATGTTTATTTCTGTTTTAGAACAAGAGTGTTAATTAAGTATGAATTAATAAAAGAAAAAACACATCAACAACAACAAAAAATATTCTTTGTTGATGTTCCTCTTCTTCTTCTTCCTTGTTAGGTTCTATTGATTTTATTCATAATTTCGTTTCAATTGAGAACTCCAGCCAAGCCAGCCTTGTAATGATTACGTTTACCAAAGAACCACCACTTTCTATGAGTCTGATTGACTGGCTTATTAGCTGGCCCATTAACACATTCTATACAGAATGCAAATGAAATGCTAATTAACTTTAGAGGGTATTATTAAAAATTATACGATATACGGTATTTATTGTTATTTACCCCCAGTATGTGAGTGATGTGATCATAAATATGTTATTTTCTTAAATTTTTTTATTTTTTTTTTTATTTTTTTTTTATTTTTTTATTAAAATAAGGCATTAACAATATTATAAATAATAATACGACAACAATACAACAATATTTGTTTGTTTTTGTGATAAATTAAAAAAAAAATTAAATAAGGAGGCTGAATCATTAAAAATATATTGATTTATACAATATTTTTATGGGCATTTTTCGAATCTTGTCGAATGGTGAGACAGTCGTATACATTAAATTAAGGAACAACATCAAACTTGTAGCTCTTAATTGGACCTATAATTTGAGCTAAGATTGATGTTTAAAAAAATGTTTCTTTGCAAAAAAAAAAAAAAAAAATGACATGAGACGAAGTTATTTTTCAACAATTCAAACCCCGATTTCCGCAAAACCTCAAACAATATTTGAGCGTGACTAATTTTAAGAAATTCTATAGTAATATCTCTTGAAAATTGAATCAATCATTGACAATAATGATTTATTACACTATGCGACAAAATAAAACAAAATTAAATACACCCAGCTAATGACATAGTGAAAGTTGTGAGTTTTGTTGAGTAAAATTCAAAAATATTTTTTTTTTTATATTTCTTGAACCCTCCAAATTTGTTTTATTTGATAAAAACTGTTTATTTGGACTTTACGCACAAATTTATTGATTACACAAACATTTCTGAACCGATGTCCAAAATTTAAACCTTATTAGAAAGGAGAAGGATGGGCCTTTAAAACGATATACATATACACACAGTTACTAAATTATACGTACGGTTAAAAGATTGCCGAAATTTTTTAACTAATCGGTTTTCGTTGAAAATCTTTATAGTTTCCTTGATGTTAAGACGGTCTTTAGCATTGGTTAAAAAATTTCTGAAATTGAACTGAATTGTGGCCCTGCGCAGGCCCACTAAGGTATGCATCCGATTTACAAATTTCACACATTTCTGAACCAAATCGAAGAAAGATATCAGACAATTACAAAGATTTTCAACGAAAACGGATTAGTTAAAAAAATTTCTGAAATCTGTTATCCGTATGTATACTTCTGTGGCTATGTGTATATATTATTTGACTTAATATGCTATGTGGTTCTAAGAGGTAAATTTGACAAATGCAAAATTTTTTCATATTTTTTTAAGTTTGTCCGTTCATAGCAGCAAACTTTAAATAAAAAAATATAAAATAAGTGATGCCGTTCTGAAAGTGCATTATCTTGTGAAGAGATTTACACTTCGTTTGATCAAATCTGACAAAAATTGCCGTAGTTGTTATTTAAATATTATAACAGTTGAATTATATTTTTCATATATATTTCTTCAAATGAACTTTCAGTTCAAAAATTTTTCAGAATTTTCGATAGATTCTGATTGTTTATCGCAAAATGTGTCAATTTCACGTTTGAACGAGCACCAGAAGTTGAACAATGTTTGCGCAAAGCGGAATAATAATATTTGCAAAAAACACAAATATTAGCCGTCTTCTGGTAGTCTTGCAAACGTGAAATTGACATATTTTGCAATAAACAATCAAGATCCATTAAAAGTTCTGAACATTTTTGAACTGAAAGTTCATCTCATAAGATGACATATATAAAAAATATAAGGCGATTGTTATACTATTTAAACTAAAACTGCGGTAATTTTTGTCCGATTTGATCAAACGTAGTGTCAATCTCTGCACAAGATAATGCACTTTCAGAATTTCATCACTTATTTTATATTTTTTAATTAAATTTTGCAATTAAGAATAGCTAAACTTGGAAAAATGAGAACAAAAAGCATATTTTCCCAGTTTGTCCGATCAAAACCCTTAACATGTAAGTTGGAATCATATGGTTTTGTATACTATTTTAAAGGATCATCCGAACCCTTTTCAAAAAACTTTGGATTTTTGAAATTGGGTTAATAAATATTTGGGCAATCAATAATTTTGTGTGAAAAGATCAAAAATACAGGGTTTGTCAAATAAAACAGAATCAGACATGTGACACGGTTCAAACTCCAAATATTTCTTCGGCAATTGCTTCTCAGCTGATTTCTGGCAAAAATTCTGAGAGCAAATAAAATTGCCATGAAAAAGTTTCTCAAAAATCTGTCGTTCGGGGTCGACTTTAAACTGTAAAAATTAACACACACACAGCATGAGTGGTGTGAGAAGCTAGACCGTAATCCTGACTGAAGAGTTGTAATGGCATACTAGTATGATTCGATTCTACTCATCTTTTTGAACACCCATTGCTAATCTCTGCTTTACTCTACTCACTACAATAATACTAATACGGCGTTTATTAGGCGAGTTTTATTTTCAATGGCGATAAGAAAACTGAACTAAAACTATGAAAAAAAAGTCCATAAATATTTAGTATGAATTTATTTTCATTTTGAAACACACAGCGACTAGCAAATGTAAATAGAAATGCTCTAAAATGGCACAAGAATTAAAAAAGAAAAAAAAGAAAAAAAAAGGAACAACGAAACGAATGAAATTGTAAAATGAAATCACGCAATTGCGTGATGGTGTGATTTTTATTATTTATTTTCTTGTTATTAATTTCAAAATGAATTCAGTTTTTTTTTGTTCCGTTTCTGTATGTTTCATCCACTCATTGCTATTATTGTTCTAGAAAAGTGTCGGTTGTGTGTCGGCTTGATTTTGTAAAAAAAAACAATGCAAAAAAAAGTAGCATACTTGTTGGAAGAAAATGCTGCAAAATTTCACTTAATTTGTTTAAAATTATTGTTATAAAATGTTATTACAAACGTCAAAAATTCTGTCAGATATTAATGTCATGCCATAAGTATAAAGTGAATGTTAAATGAAACAAAAAAATCATACGCCTAATTCAGTCAAATCGAATTGAAATTGCTTACACTTACTTGAGTTATCGAATTAATTTTAATGTTTGCAATTTATTTAAATATTTGTGTGAGTCGAGAGCAATATATGCATATCCGCATCATCATTTTAAATATGATTTTCTGCCTAAAAACGTATCCTTACTACTGCGTAATCTGCTGTGATATTGTATGCTGAACATAGTGGCTAGTTGGTTGGCCGGATTTTCCCTGAAAATCTCTTTATTTGCTTGGACTGCCAGGCTGCAATTAAGTATCTAACAAACAGTTCTTCAACGTCCGTTCTCGTCCATAAATACTGAGGATTTCTCACAAAAAATTTTGATTCATTCACAGCTAATTCCGTTATGGGTTGCCAGACTTCGGAAATGGCTAATTTATACAACAAATAAAAATGAGGCATATAACCATCTCAAATGAATTAAATAAAAAAATAAAAATAAAAAGTTTAGCGCTTGATTTACAAAAAAAAATTTGTACACTTGTGGACATACAATTAAGTTATTCATGCAATATCTTTTTCTCAGTGCAAAAATAACTGTACGTTATTTGTTCAATGATTGAAACTTTTACAGGTATGAAGTACCGTTAGAACTAAAACTAGAATAGTTTAATATCTTTAGAAACGATGGCAGACCCTATGTAAGACATCCTGTCAATACACAATTAGACCCAAAGTACATCAAAAAACTGTAAAGCCTGGAGGTTCGTCAGTAATGGTTTCGGGTTGTTTTACCTCATACGGCGTTGGTCCCCTGGTAAGAATCGATGGGAAAATGACTGGGGAAATGTATAAAGACATTCTACAGAACAATTTGACTAAAGATTATGAGGACGAATTACCACTAGCGTGGATATTTCAGCATGATAACGACCCGGAGCATACATCTCGGGTAGTTAAAGCTTGGTTTGCTGAGGAAAAAATAAGAGTTCTTGATTGGCCAGCTCAAAGTCCCGATCTGAACCCTATTGAAAATCTTTGGGGGATCGTAAAACGAGCAGTTCCATCAAAAAAACTAGCAGCAATAAAGCACTTTGGCAGCTTATCCAGGCAGAATGGAATAACCTTAGTCCTGAGCAGTGTCGCAATTTAATCAACTCAATACCGCAAAGATGTACTGAAATAATACTCCAAAAAGGGTACCCCACAAAATATTAAAGGTTCAAAATAGTTTGGGTGAAAAATAAAGCAATTAAATTAAATTTTCAATATTTTTTTTCAGATGACTTAATTATGTGTCCACCTAAATTTTAACATTTTTTATAATGATGAACTATTTAAGTTTTTGTTGTTAATTAATTATTAAGCATATGGAATTAACAAATATTAGTTGTTTTTGTTTCCATTTTTCTTAAATCTTTTTAATTTTTACAAAAATGAAAAATTTTGAATAAGTGACTTAATTGTGTGTCCACGAGTGTATGTGCTATAATGTTACTTATCGGTAATAAGGGAGTTGTCAGATAAATTGGTAATATATATAATATCTAAACAAAGATCTATCGCTGCCATAGAAAAACATACCAGTCAAAATGACTGCTACCGGTATAAGTACCAAAAACAAAAATTATTTTTTTTATTGTCGACACAAGATCAAAATAAGTTATCAAATAAATTGTATTTAGTTGTCGTTATAAAAATCATATAACAGTTTCGGAAAGAAATATTTACACAAAGTCAGTATTTAGGGCTAATAAGGCAAAATCAGTCATTTTGACTGGCGCAATAAATCTAATGCTAAGGGCCATTATTACAACTCGCCGTTAAAGTTGGGTTTAGTAAAGGTAACTTTAGCTAAAGTGAACTTTAAAGTCACCTTTAAAATTTTTTTTCGTTATTATATAATTTATATATATTTTCTAAGATAAAATAAAGTGAACTTTTTCAAATTAAACAAGTTTTTTTCAAAACGCAGTGTCAACTACGTGATTCCTTTTTATTCATATTGAAAATAATATTTGTATATGGCAAGTTCAAAGATAAACTTAACTTTAAAAGTTAAAGGTAGATCGTCTCCAGGCACCTTAACGCTCACTTCTACCTTATTGTGCACATATAACAATGAAAAAACAAATTATCTGCCCGTTAAAATCCTGCCTTTTGTTAAAAACAAATTGTAATAATGGCCCTAAATATAAAAAAATTAGTTGACAAATAATTCACATCATTCAAGTGCAATTATTTGAGATTCCCGATTTATAATGCCATAGTTTCGCAGCAATTTTTCCAAACTATTCCAAAAATTCTCGATTAGTTTAAGAGTTTAAGGCACAATGATAGTGGAGGTATATTAGGCTATATTAACCTCCCTTAACAGGAAGGGCAGTATGGCTGACTTTCAAAAACTTAGTTGCTTTGTGTTTGAACAAAGTATCGTGTTTCATAATGCCGCTGTACAAAATATATACAATGTATTCTATTTCAAAATGTCGTCAATGTGTATTTATAACGCAGTCAAAACGCAATCAGGCATCGGATTTATAGTTGATGCATTGTTTGGTTGCTTTGCATATCTACATAGTTTATATACAGTAGTAGAACTGCATACAAACTTTGTATTGCTACATTTTGGAAGGCAGCCTATATTTAGGTCCACTGTTTTATTTAATTTTTTTTCTCACTTTTAAACTACAAAATAAAAATACTACGCCTGTATTTAAATAATAATTTTTATCTAAAAACTAAACCGGAAAATGAAATTAAAATTTAAAAAATCAATTTGAATGAATATGAATATTTGTTTGCATTTGGCAAGTGAAATACAACAACGATTTTCTTCTAGCATCTGTTAAAGCAGAAGTGAAAATAATAATTAAAGAATGAACATCAAATATTCCAATGAAATTTTCACTCAGATGGATAAGCAGCGGTAATGGTGTCGGCGGTTATAATAAAAAAAACTATGAATTATAAAAAAAAAGAAAACTTAAGTTTTACAGTGACTACACACAAACATTATCGTTGTACAAGTTTTCGTGAAAACTTCGGGCATTTTATTGTCTATTTCTTGTATATTTTCTTGTCTCTCTCTCTCTATCTCTATGCTACAAAATAAAGAAAACGAACAATTGAAATTTTAATTTTTGGTTATTGTTTCTTTTTCTTAATTTTGTAGTAAAAAACAAACAAACAAACAAACACAGTGAAAATAATAGAGAGACATAAATAAACATAAACATAACAGAGACAATATGAAGTGATCACGAAAATAAAACAAATATTTATCCATGATTTTAACTTTAGGAAAATTTTAAGCCGTAATACTTGGAATATATCACATGCTTAACGTTTAAGAAGTATTTTACAAATGAACCACACATACATACATACATTTTATATTATAAAAGAGTGAAAAATAAAACAAAATAAATCAACATTAACCAAAGAGTTTCAAAGAATGAAAGAAAAAAAAAACGAACAGAATAGAACAAAATAAAAACGTAGAAAATTATGAAAATTATTGTTGACACTCTCGGTTACAATAACGGTAATGTTTACAGCATTACATACATTCATACATATACATACATTTTAGAAAGTGACAAAATCAACTAACAACTATACAACAACAACAAATGTGAAAAACAGAAAAAGAAGAACACGGACCAACAGAGAGAGAAAGAAAGAAGTTTTCCAATGAATATTTAATAATAATTTTTAGTGTTAGAAACGAATGCCAAGATAATGTTGAGAACACCTACGCATCATATTGTTGAAATTGGTACAAATGCAACGTCAAATGCTACAACTACAACAGCAACAGCAACAGCACCATTAATACAAAAACTACAAACAGGTACTAAGTACCACTATCATGATCAGTACGATATCAAAACAAATAACAATAATAAAAACAAAACAACATTTAAACAACTACAACAATCATTTATCTTTCATCATCATCAACAACAGCAACAGTTACAAGAAAAACAACAGCAAAATATCTCAACATCAACGAAAGAATATCAATTACAACAAAAACAGTTAGAAACCAAAAAAACTCTTTCCACTATCACCACAACAGTTGCTGCTACTAATTGCAACAACGGCAACACTAATAATAAGAACAAAAAACTAAAGAAATCGAAAAATACTTCGATATCATCATTTGCCTCAAGCGATTCCTCCTCCACTACCTCATCGTTATCATCATCAGGCTGTTCGGCTCTATCGGTGACTTCCAGTGACGATTCATCAAAGTCAACGTCGTCAGCCAAAACCGCTAAAACAACGTCATCATCTTCATCATCATCAACACTTACATTTAAAGAACATTTTTTACTTAGTCGCGCTCTGTTGTCTGCAACGCCATTTTCGTTTATGAGAACGAAAAAAACGAAAATCGCTAAAACAGCAACGGTGGCTCCAGCAGCAGTCAAGTCGTCTGATATACGAAAAACATCAAAACATCGTTTATTCGAATTTGAAGACAATAACAATAAACAAAATAAAGCAGGTAGTGGTGGAGGTAGTGGTGGTGTTGGTGTTAGTGAAGCTGTTATTGCAGCCACTAAAACACCAGACATTAAGTCAACAACAAATACAATACGTACGGGTTACTTTGCAAACATTTTAAATAGTAGTGGTAATAGTAAACATAACAACAACAACAGCAACAGCAACAATACCAAAAACATTTATAACAACAACAATAATAATAATTATTTGAAAACAACAACAACATCAAATCCTCCTGTCACATCTATAACAGCAAAAACAAAGACAACAACAACAACAGAAAGAGCAAATTCAGCAGAAACTAAAAGTAGCTGTTGTAACAATCATAATTCAACCAACAACATTGTGGCATCAGTAACAACAAAAACAACAACAACAACAACAGCGTGTGTTGTTGCTCCATCCTCATTACTAGTGGCTGTTGCTGTTGCCTCACCTCCCATTGTTGCATTAACAACCACTGCTACTACGAATACAAGTGTTTTAGCTACCGCAACAACAACAACAACTACAACTCTAATAACACCAATGTCTCCAACTTCACAAACTCCGCCGTCATCACGAACTTCACTCTTCGATTCCTGCCATCGAAAAATTCGTTTAATTGGCGGCGGACCGGTAGCATTTTTGGGCGGTTTAGTTGCGTAAGTTCTTTTTCATATTTTTTTCCCCCGTTTTTTAATTTTATTTCTTAATTTATTGGTTTTGTTTTCGTTTTCTTTTTGTGTTTAAATAATTTTTTTATTTTTATTTTTTGTTATTGTATTATTTTTTGTTTAATTTAAATCGTTAAAACATAATGTTGCCATACATTTATGGTATTTTGGAGGGGACATTTAAAGATGTCTCAGATGAATTTCATCGTTTTTTGAGTGAGTTTTTTGAACATTTACCATAGGTTGAGTCGTATATATTTATTTATTAATTACAATATTTTCTTTATTATATTCTAATTATATACGAGCGGAGTAACTTCATATGGTCAAGTCGGTGTAGTGTCACAGACCAGAGTCTCTGGTGGGAATTGAACCCACGACCCTCACGCTAACAGTCTAGCACACTACCCACTACCCAAGTTGAGTCGTAATAATTCTCTTTTGTTTTAAATATGTGCATGGAATTTTATCAGATGAAGTCGCCGTAGTCTATGAGGTAGTGTGTTGGCTTATTAGACGTAAAGTCAGGGTTCTAGCCCCAGGCCAGACATCAAAACAAAAATGCAAAAAGTATTTCTTCGGCGACTTCCTCTCAGCAGATTTCTGGCAAAAACTCTGAGGGTAAATAGAATTGCCATGAAAAAGTTTCTCAAAAATCTGTCGTTCGGAGTCGACTTCAAACTGTAGGTCCCACCACTCATGTATAAAATTAACACACACAACATAAGTGGTGTGAGAAACTAGGCCGTAATCCTAACTAGAGGGTTGTAATGACCAATTATATGTCATTTATTATGTATTTTATCAGATCCATAATGAATAGCAATCGCACAATGAAGATCGTATAATGAATAGCAATCGCACTCCAGTTTTGTTGTCCCAACAAGTACTTATAATGACGTGGAAAATTTCAAATCGCCTCACATGGTAAACTTTCGCCTCAATTGTGTTTCTAAATGTACTAATTTTTCCAATCACCGAATAGCTAATGGATCTATTAAATGTTCTTATTAGGGCCATTATTACAACTTCCCGTTAAACTTGGGTTTAGTTAAAGGTACCTTTAACTTCTTTTCGTTATTACAACCTACAGATAAAATAAGGTTAACTGTTTTCAAAAATATGACAGTGCCGGAGCAATGTCGCTAAAACTGCTCAATTAAACAAGTTTTTTTTTTTTAACGCAGTGGTATATGCTCATTTTGTATAAATTTGAAGTTGCCATATTGAAAATAATATATATGTATATGGCAAGTTCAAACATAAACTTAACTTTAAAAGTTACCGGCTGGATGATCCTCCCTTTCGCTTAATGCTCACTTCTATCTTATTGGGTACTCATAATAATGAAAAACAATTTATTTGGCCGTTAAAATCCTCCCTTTAGTTAAGGCCAAGTTGTAATAATGGCCCTTAATTTATTTATTAGCAATTTAAAAATATGGTTAGGGGATTTTTTTTAAACATATTTACCCTCCGAGAAATCAATTACTTCATTAAAGGGGTTTACAGGCTCGTCTAAAGGAATCATTTATTATTCATTCATTATTTCAGTGATAACAGTTCAAAATTACGTGTAGGTCGCACAGGAACATTGAATTTCAATCGACTAGAACAGGAACTCTGAATCGCCCCGTATTAACCCCAGAATAAAAACAGTGTTCATCATAGAACGACGACTTTAAGGAGTTGGCAGTTTAATCAAATCTAGTCTACTCCGATACTACGGTAATTCATTGGAGTTCCAACCAAGACTTCATAAATAGAAAATTAAAAATTGTTTGTTTGCACTGACTCAATGCTATTTATATGAACTGCATAACAAGGATCCCATATGATAGAATCATACTCCAGGATAAGGATCAAGAAATTCCTTAGACCAGCCTTTTATATATCCAAGTATGCCATTAGCTTTATTCACGATTATGGATATGTTATCCCGATGGTTAAGTCTGTAATCCAATAGTATGCCAAGGTTCAAAATAGTTTTAACTTTATCCAAAACAGCATTCTCAATACAATAGAAGTTATTAATCATTTTTAATGAATGGACTCATGTTAATATTAGGACAAATCAACAAACGGGTGAAACCTGTTCATAAGGTTCCAGGTTAAGCTTTTGACTTGAGTAGTTATAGTAGAGATTTTTTGGAATATAATTATGCGGGTTGTTATATTGTAGTGGCCGTAGTCTAGTAGGCAATGTGTCGGATTATTAGACGTAAGGCCACGGTTCATATCCCGGATTAGACATCAAAACGAAAATATGAAAAAAAATATTTCTTCGGTGACTGCCTCTTAGCAGATTTCTGGCAAAAACTCTGAGAGTAAATAAAATTGCCATGAAGAGTTTCTCAAAAATCTCTCTTTCGGAGTCGACTTTAAACTGTAGGTCACGGTAGGCCACTCATGTATAAAAATTAACTTACACAACATAAGTGGTGTGAGAAGCTAGGTCGTAATACTGACTGAAGGGTTGTAATGACCATGAAAAGTTTCTCAGAAATCTGTCGTACGGAGTCGACTTTAAACTGTAGGTCCCGCCACTTATGTATAAAAATTTACCAATTATGTATGTACTCGTATGAATAGATGGGATGACATTCTGATCATACTACAGATCAAATTCAGGAATAGCTTATTACCATTTTCCTGTCGCGTAGATTAATACGCTTGCGGATCGTAGTTTATACACTCTACTCTTCTGTGGTTTACTCTGCTCGCAGAACTCTTTATGGTCCACTATAATTTTTCCATCCTTCAAATTGTTTACAGGGCAATTTATAAAAATTTTAGGCAGACAAAAAAATTTCAAATTGTATTTTTATTGTAAGAAATGAAATGAAAAACAAAAAAAAAATTAAAAAAATAAACAAATATTTAGGAACAGAAAATGCCAAATGAAATAAGATTTCTTTTTTAAATTATTTTAACTCCATAAACATTTTGGATTTTAAAAATCAAAAATAGTTTGAAAGAATTTTTGTTTTTTTTTTTTTTAATTTAAACTTAAAATTTATCGCACCCATATTCAAAGTTATTTATTCCATCTTTGTCTACAGAAAAAAATTACTTCGTTTCTAAACTTTTTTTCCTATTCCCCATTCAACTAAAAAAAAAATGTTGTGTATGACATTTTGTCAAAAACATTTTAAGTTCATTATTTACTTTACATATGTACATGTGTGTCACAATAAACTGTTCTTTTCTTTTTTTTTTTTTTGATAATATTTTCGTTCTTGTTGCCTATATTTTATCACATTTTATTAATGTCACCCTAAATTTGCTGTTTAGGCATTGCCATACACAGACAACAGCATTTTCACCACCTACACTCTGATAAATCCGAATGGAAAAAATTAATAAAGTTGTTGCTGTTGACACATTTGTTTATCAATCTTCTTGATATTGTTGTTGTTGTTGCTTGTTGTTGTAATTTATGCAAAATAAACCGGATCAGAACAGTTTATTTTGAGCACAGACCAGACATTCGATGGCGTAGTAATTTATGATGAACTATTTCGCTTAACCTATTTATTATTTTGTGTGTAAATACGTACATATATATGTACATACTTATTTCTTTTATTTTCTTATCTCTTTTGCTATATTATTTTCTTTTTCATTTTTGATCTGAATGGCCGGCCAAGGAACAAGTTTTTCTTTTAAGGAACAAATTGTAGAAAATCAGAAATAAGAATCCAAAAAAGAAAAATACGAAACTCAATTGACATTAATGAAAGCCTACTGCAAGTGCAATATTTTAACAGTGATGTTGAAAATTTAAAACGAAAAATTTATTCTCTTTAACGAAGTTTTCTTTTCAACATTTTCTTAACTTGGCACATTAATAGCTCAGGAAACTGAGTTTGGTTGGATTTTAACCGGACAATTACAAGATTCTTACCCTAGCCGAAGAATAGTTTCTTATTACAGTTCTGTCAAGCTTGATAAATTTTTGACCAAAAATTGAAGAAATTCCGCAAGAATCCATTCAATCTGAGGATGATTAGACTTGTGAGAAAATTTACACCACAACTACCCGTCGTCTACCATTTCGTAATCCTCAAATTGAGTTAGGAAACTCTCGCCATAAAGCAATTGCTGAATATTTAAGAAATTAGAATAATTTATTGAAGAAACCCGAGCTAAAACTTACGATAACGCGATACGATAACGCGCTACAGGAATATATTGCCTTAGGTCACAGGAAACCCATAATTTATAATCCTAACCACTTCTTCAAATACATACATACATAATTGGTCATTACAATCCTTCAGTCAGGATTACGACCTAGTTTCTCACACAACCTATGCTGTGTGTGTTAATTTTATACACGAGTGGCGGGACCTACAGTTTAAAGTCGACTCCGAACGACAGATTTTTGAGAAACTTTTCATGGCAATTTTATGTACCCTCAGAGTTTTTGCCAGAAATCTGCTGAGAGGAAGTTGCCAAGAAATACTTTTTGTATTTATTTTGATGTCTGGCCTGGGGCTCGAACCCTGGCTTTTCGTCTAATAAGCCAACACACTACCTACTAGACCACGGCGACTACCTTCAAATACCCATGATTATTTACCCCATCATGCTGTTATCAAATCCGATCGTGTTGCGACAAAAGTCGGAGTTGTTTTTAATGCATTGAGCAGAACTTCGAACGACAATAGCTTGAATGATACCCAACACATTGGTCCTACCCTGCAACAAGATTTGATTGTTTCAATCTTGAGATGGCGCTTTTATAGGATTGTTTTTAATGCCGACAACTTTAATTCCAAGCAAACTTTAAGAAATGTATTCCACAATAAGACAATCTTAATTAGTCGGGTTGCGCCTAACGTTAAAACATAATAAAACTGATTCGACTAGAGTAAATTAGATAGATTAATAGAGGACTGAGTTACCTCAGTCCAGCCTATTTTTAACCATGTTATACAGGAGCCATATGTATATGCACGTAGGCTTATCGGAAAGTCACTGTTTTCGTCCCTTGTGATCACAAGAATTCGAGCACTATCTCTTATCTCCACTCATATGCAACGTACTTAATAACTTTGCCTTCCCCTTCTCCCAGAGATTTTCTAGTCAATTAAATGTTTCGAAATCTCTTTAGAAATAAAGTACCTTCATTCTATTTTATCTGGAATTCCTGACCAGAATTTGGAATTTTGGTTTCAGACCTCAAGTTATTTATCAGGTTATCATTCCAATGTTGCATATGCTCAGTTTCAGTGGATTGATTTGCTGCAACTGCTGCTCAATTAACAAAAATGCAGTGTTGGAAAAAAAGGAAATTATTTAATTTAACCTATTTGTTATTGCCTTTCCAAATAAATCGTTTATTTATTTAAACATTTAAAAACACTGTGTTATCAACTTTATCAAACTATCCTTTTACTACAACGTTCAAACTTCATTGTGTAAAATACGTACTTAATTGGCCTTCCGTCAGGATTACGACCTAACTGCTAACACCACTTATGTTGTGTGTGTTATTTTTATGCGGACCATAACAGAGAAAATGTTTTGTTGTCTCTTCTTCTTCCACGTAGTTAAAGTTTCTACAGAAGACATTGTGAAGTGTTCACAGTTTCCACGCGTTTCAACCCCTTTATAAATTCTATTCTAAGAAGGAATCTAGTCAGGTTTAATGCAAATTTTGCTCTGTATGAATCTACTTCAGGCCAGATCCATCTAGCCTTTCTGCAAGAGATTTTTCCCATATTCTTTTTACAAGTGAAAGACCATTTGTTTGCTCCTATGTAGAGGAATGACATCTAAATTGAAAATATGCTAAGAAATATGCTAAGCAGGCGCCTAACTTTTGTTGTTACCTTCAATTACTCAGTTCCACGAACCTCTATGAGGGTAAACGGCGGAACCTACAGTTTAAAGTCGATTCCGAGTAACAAATTTTTTTTGAGAAACTTTTCATGGCAACTTTATTTACTCTCATCAATCTTTGCCAGAAATCTGCTGAGAGGAAGTCGCCGATGAAATATTTTTTCATATTTCGATATGTTCGTGATGTCTGCCTTGGGATTTGAACCATGGCTTTACGTCTAATAAGCTAACACACTACTTACTAGACTACGACGACTCTCATGTGTAGAATAGAACAGCATTTATTCGTCGTATTTGCTCACTATTTATTCGGTTTGGCAACTTCTAGAAACTTGTTGTTGATTTGTTGTGTTATTTGTATATGGTTTGGGTATTGTAATTTCATCTGTGTTTCCTCTTCTCATGTTTATCCTGTCTTTGTAACATAAAATGGATAATAAAGCAGTTTGTTGGTATAAATTCTTCTGTTATAATTAATTATAATTGATCCTCCTAATGCAAAATAAAGATTTTTTATAATGCAAGTGCATTGCACAATTTGGCACAATTACGTATTTAATGTAAATTATATACGGAAGGGAATGGTAGATAGTGTAGATGGAGAGTAAACATAGACAAATCAGCTGTTATAAGTGAATTGTATAACTCTCTATCTACTCTTTCTACCATACTAACTGCTTGATTTTAGCCCATGCAACCAAATTTCAATTCAAACCTATTTTTTCTTGTGTTACTCATGATTTTTTTAAAATCGATATTTTTTTTTACTACATATGGTGGGGTGGGATACTACAACACAAAATTGAATTCAAACTTTTTAATAAACAACTGAAATTAATTGTTTTGTTGTGTGCAGAATATTAAGTGCAACACAAATAGAAGCAGAACAGAAGAAACTGAGTTTGAAAAACAAACTTTTAAAGTAAATCTCAGAACTGATTAAAACTTTTGTTGCCAGTGCCAGTTAAGTACATACATGAACACATTGAAATACCATAGATAAACACACATACACATACCACTATACACATAACTTAATATTAAGTGAACATCATTTAGGGTGTTCACATAAAAAATAAGGTTCGTACCAGAGATTAGCAATGAATCGTTTTTTCGCTACTTATAAGCACTCATAAAATTTTGAATATAAGTGAGTCAACAGTATTGAAATTTAACTATGTACTCTGATTCATTCATACTCACTGCAACGTTGATTTATAAGTATAGGTTGCAATGAGTATCCGATACAACGTTGACATCAAACTCATACCATTCGAAATATGTTTGATTCATAAGCCTCATACTTATTCAGATTCATAACTTTAGAAAAATGCTTATAATACTGTTACGTTTTTTACCTTTTTAAAAACGTTCAGAATATGAGTTCGTTGATTGCAAACAAAGTAAAAACAAATTTGTGTTCAGTTTCAATTAAACTCTTTATTGTTCACACTACTCTTGTGTGCCACCGTATACAACTTGTCGTATGTAACGATAATCTGCTTGTTTAGTTCGTTGTTCTCCTCTGCTTACAAACTCTTTGTAAGCAATACCACTTGCACGTTAGATCTATATAGCGGAGATCTTCACAATAGCGATCTTCAAGCCACGACTGTTTACTTCGCACGCAACGTGTCTTCACACAAAACTGACTGAATTATTACTGACTTGTTGTCTGCTTTGTCTTGCCTTTTTATTTGTCCACAAAATCAGTCTGATGAACATTCTTGAAGCAGAATGTTCTTGTTTTCGCCTTCTCGAGAATTCTATCGACTTCTATCTCCTTTTCTCATGCTGATGTCGTTGTTGGTTTACTTATAACAAGTTTGATGTATGTGTTAGCGTAGCTTTTGTTTATCGTTTTTGGTGTTAAACGATACTGCACAATACTTATAAATGATTCGAGTGATTCGACACATAACTAAAAAAGACAGAGCAGCAAGCAGAGCAAACACACAACCTTTTAGTGAGAAATTTAGTCTTCGTACTTATTTTGTGTTTCTTGTGTATGTTGAGTTATGGCGAGTCGAAATCAACATCATACGTGTTGTTAGGCATGAATACCATGAGTACTTCTAGCTTTGAATATGAGTAAAGGTTCCATGATATTAAAATAAGTATGAATGCATATAAGTATCAGAAATTATGAGTATGATTCGATTCTATTTATCTATTTAAATACTCATTGCTAGTCTCTGATTCGCACTGCATTTATTTCAATTGCAATTGTAGTTTGAATTTGAAAATAACACGAAGCATGTCTTATTATTATTGTATTTGTTTTTGTTTGTTTTTTTTTTTTTTTTTTGTATTTTATGAACACCTCTAATATGTTCAAATGTTAGATGTAAGATGTTGGCTTCAGGCTTGAAATACAATTCAAAGTTTTATATTTCTGTGGGAATTTAATTGAATTTTAAACTTTTTTTTTTCTTTCTAAAGACGATGAACTATTTATGAAGAGAGAAAAAAAAATTAAAAACCACATTTAATACCAGTAAATAACAATAATTTCCTTATTATATCGTATAAAATAAAATGATTTGAATTGCTGATTGATTGTTTTGTTGGTTGGCTTTGTTTGCCTTATTTTTACTTTTAAAACGCATGTGGAAATAGTTTAAGAAAACCACAAATCCTACAAGAGTATTTGCTTTGTTTTCGAAATTAATTTCACAACAATAAGATAAGATTTGTAACACATACATACGCCACAGAAAAAGTCACAGAATTAATCGAAACATTCATTCCAGTCATCCATACAGCATCAGCCATCAATCATTTTATTCAAACAAACTCCAATAACAACTTGTTTCTAATTGTGCTAAACTCCCAAGACCAAGAAAAAAAAATTACCCAACTTTTTTGCTCCTCAGTTTTAAAGTGTTAAAATTGTAGTTGAAGCTTCTTTAGTTGTATTGAGTGTTGTTGTATTGAGTGAATTTCCTGTTTTTAGTCATGGCACTTTATTATTAAAGAGCTGCCACTTGATAAACATTCAGTCGTCATTAGTGTTTGTATGTGTGTGTGTATTTCAATGCGCCTGCGCCTGTTTGTTTATGTTTGCGATTAAAATAAACACAGCTGTTGTTGTCTCCAATATATGTATTGTTCCTGTTTATTATTAGTAGGATGACGTTAGTATACTGGGTTGACGTTGTTGTTTGCCTGGTTTTGCTTGTTGTTATTGGTTTTTTTTTTGTCATTTTCTTGCTTACTTTCAAATTGTTATGCTGTTTATGAGATGATGTTGTAGTTTTTTTTGTTGTTTTTTTTTTGCAGCCAAGAGAACGGCCAGTTACACTCATTTTAACTCGACTTGCCAACCATGTTATTTAACTAACTGTGTCACATTGACCTGCTCCAACAAACTAGATAATAATAACAACAACAACAACATTTACAACGACAACGACTATGAACGTATAAAAAGTCTACTTTCGTATTTATTTGCTTTAATACTTTATTTGGTCAATTCATTTGCAACGTCCGTCGTTCAACTGCGGTGAAAAAGTACTTAAATGCAATTGTTGAAAAAATTGAAGTTTATTTTTTGCAAAGAATTATAATTAACATATGAATTTTTGAGAATAGAATAGAATAATTATAATTAAAAAAAAAATTCTTCCAGTCGTATAATGTAATTGCATAGTTTTGTTTGTCTGGCAAAAACTCTGAGAGTAAATAAAATTGCCATGAAAAGTTTCTCAGGAATCTGTTGTTCGGAGTCAACTGTAAACTGTGGGTTTCGCCCCTCATGTATAAAATTAACGCACACAACGTAAGTGGTGTCAGAAACTAGGTTGTAATCCTGACTAAAGGGTTGTAATGACTAACTGCGTACATATGTATGTATGTATAGTTTTCTTTGTTTAGTTGATATTTTTCAAATTAATCTGCAATTGAGTTGCATCGGTTTTTATTGATCTAAAAACTATAAGTGGATGAAGGACAGGCATGGCTCAATAGTAGGGAAATAAGGAAGTAAGCTGTTAGTGCATTAGTGAAATACTAAAATCCGTTATTTAAGAATTTCGATGAAACTTTTATTTCATTGTAATGTTATAAAGTCATATGTAAGTGGCAACCAAAGATCAGCAATGAGTATTCAAAAAGATGAGTAGAATCGAATTATACTCATAATTTCTGATACTTTTAATATCATACTTATACTACTCATATTCAATGCTTGAAGTACTCATCATATTCATACTTAACAATACGTATGATGTTGTTGATTTCGACTCTCCATAACTCAACATTTACAAAAATCACAAAATAAGTACGAGACGCTCACGAATACTACAATACTCACTGGAAGGTTGTGTGTTTGCTTTGCTTGCTGTTTCTGTCTTTTTCTTTGTTCTTTTTTTGATTTTCTTCATTTTGATGAATGATTCGAATCACTCGAAGCATTTATGAGTATTATAAGTATTTTTCTAAATTTGTGAATCTGAATGAGTAGGCCTATGAATCAAACATATTTCGAATGGTATGAGTTTGATGTCAACGTTGTACTCATACTCATTGCAACCTGTACTTATAAATCAATGTATAAATCATACTCAAAATTTCATGAGTACTTATGAGTAGCGAAAAAGCGATTCATTGTTAACCTCTGGTGGCTACAAATACTGCTAGTGGAACTATCAAAAATGGAAAAGATGATAATTAGTTCTGGCAATGAGATGTTTTGTGCTGTCAATACAATAACATGCAAAAAATAAAAGTTTTTAAAATACGATGTCATTACAAAACTTCAGTCACGATTAAGACAACAGATTTTTGAGAAACTTTGCATGAAAATTTTATTTAATCTCAGAGTTTTTGTCAGAAATTTGCTGAGAGGAAGTCGCCGTGAAAATATTTTTTTCATATTTTGTTTTGTTAGATGTTTTACTTGGGTTTTGAATCGTGGCCTCACGTCTAATAAGCAAACACACTACCTATCTAGACTGTGCAGCCCTTGCGCTGAACAACTTCTCCCCTCCTTGGATCGGAGGAACTTGGTCAGTACAGAGGCTGCGTTCACCTGTGGCATCACAACGGGTCGCTATGCGTGCTCAAGTGAGCTTTTTGGTAAATTAAAGCTACCACACTAACCTAACCTAACCTAACCTACATAGACTACGGTGACTACAGTCCTTAAAAAATTAAAGCGTATGCTGCTCGGTTAAGGCAACAGTTTCAAAATTTGCTAGCAGTATTTGTAGCCTCCAATGTGTTTATAGCATAATGCTTGAACATCTGCAATATGTACGAAATACAATGTCATTTAAGTAGCAGTCACTGGAGTTTTTGCATAAGACGATTCTCAGTGTCATAAAATTAGCAATAAAACCAGAATTTGTCGTGTTATGTGGCCCGTGGCACAGTCTTGTTGAAAACACGAATTGTCCAGATTATAATCTTCAGTTGTAGGCTTAAAAGTCGAAAAAATGCAGCCGAATGACCATAATGAGCACCAAATAGTTGCTTTTTTCGAATGCAAGCTTTGCCCGGCCTGCGGTTTTGAAATCACTGATTTAATAACCCGATATAAACCCCAAGTGGCAATACAAACAGTATTGCCATTATTAAAGAGTTGTATTCTGGTCTAATATTTTCGAAATTTTTTTTCCTATTTAGGCATCGAGGTACACAAGAAAAATTGTTTTTTGTTTTTGAATACTGCAATAAGACTTCATCCCTGGGCCGATTACTTTTTGAGGGATTGAATATTTTTTCAAATTACAATTATTTACATCGATTAAAACTAATATTGAATGGCAAAACAAATCAATTGAAATAAACCATTGAAAGCCACGATTAAATATTTATTCGTGCAGCAGCAGTGTTATTTTGATTTGTACCATGATTTCCCACGATCCAACTGTTCAACACATCACAACAAACGATTGTAATTGATATTGCTGTTTACAAAACCATTTTCTTGATAGAAAGATAGAGCGACAGAGAGAGAGAGAGAGCGAAAGAGAGTTCGAAAGCAAACAAAACGTAGTTGTAACATTTTACCATTCAACCATTGACACCAACAATCTATAACAACATGGTCGTGTTTATTTCCAACACAAATAATTATTGCGTCTGTTGTTGTTGTCGTCTACAGGATTTCTTGATCTTGAGATAAGAAATGGTTGGGAATAAAGGGAAATTTCAAGTGTCTTATCATTATTTGTTGTGTACACAATTTATCTTTCACACACACACACACAGAGATTTATTTATTTGCTTTAATACCGGAAGCGTTTTTTTTTTCTTTATTAACACAGAAATATGACGCGTCGTGGTAATACAGCCGTCTATTCACTTCAGATTTTAACTTCTGTAAGCCAATTCAAACTCAGTCAACTTCCTACATTGGCAATAACATACAGGGCGTTAAATCAAGCTATATTGTACAACAAACAACAATTATTAACAACAACAACAATAAAGAATTTTTGTGTTCAAGTACTAGAACAAGCCGTTATAGAGCATGGCTGAGGCTCTGTGAAGTCAGTTCTAATCAGAGCATTTTGAACAAAAAAAAAAGGAAGTATTTTTTTCTGTTTTTGTTATGATAATGACTTGAAAATGAGTTTTTAAAATAAAAACGAACTACATTTAGAATTAAAAAAAATGTTAAACAAAAAGGCAACCGATGTATAATATTTACGACCTTGTTTAATTAGCCAAATAATTATTTTTTTTATGGTATGTATTTCGATTTTTATCGCTGAGATTTTAGCATATGTTATGGGCAAGTCACTGAACTATTTAAAAATTTATACAATACAATTATGGTAAATGACCATATTATACCAGTAAAAAGAAGCGAACAAAAGCAACAAACTGGCATTTAATAAATAATTTTACAAATAAAAATAATAAAACACCACCACCAGCTAACGAACCGCAATCACACCAGTTCATTCCACTCGTTCACAGTCTTTCTGCGCTTTATTTGTGTAAATACTTTGGGGTTCACTGTGGTCTGTTTTGTGTGGTGCTGAAAGTCAAGGTCAGTTTGTCAAGCGAAAACAATTACATATTTATATATGTATTTATGTATGTATGTATGTTTTCAGATGTACATATGTATATGCATATACAGTGGAGACCAAAAGTCTTAGTACGGCAATATATTTTGACAAAAAAGTCCCCACAGGCTTAATACTCTTGCACAAAGTCCCAATATGACTTTAAGAGAATATTTAGAAGATCATTTGGAAGAACGGTTACGTAATCGCTGAACCTCAAACAAAAGTCAACCGAAAAACATGCTCATGGTGCCACCAGAAAATATCAAAATAAATTTGTACATTCAATTCCAAATGGGTTAAATCAAAGAAAATAAAGTATAAAGAATGTGCATTTTAACATATTTTGGAATATTTTTCAAAAATATTTCATGACGCGGGGGGAAGATAGAAGGGAAAGTTACAGAAACCAAGAGCGTAACAATGCGTTGTTCTCATCATGCGTTGTTCTCATCGTACGTTTTTGTTGTTTGACCACTTTTTTATTTATTTTTCTGGTGTTAAAAACAGACGTCGGCACCAATGACCCTCAGGGTAAGAACATCTTCGGCTTTTTACACACATAGGACACGAACATCAAGAATGTACGTTAAAAAGAGCGTAAAAATCTTGTCAGTTTTTAAAGAAGAAGGTTCATGTCGCTTTTTTCATACTTCAATGATACACCCAAAGAAATATCGTAGTAGTATTCACTAATATCAATGAGAAATGATTGCGATTTTTGGAAGAATACTTGCCAAGTTAAATACGGTGTCTTAGTGTCTTAGTGCCGTACAATTTTTCTATATTTTCCGATCACATATACATATCATTGGATTAATAAGTAGACTTGACATTATTACTAACAATTTTCCTCTAGGTTAACACATGCCTATGGTTATGGATTAGTGAGTGAGAGAGAGAAAATAAGTTGAGAGAATTTATTTATTTACAGCCATATAAAAGTGTTAGTAATATACTCTATTTTTATTTTCATTTCATCAACATACATATGTAAAGCTGTCTATTTTTGGCTTAATAATTTTGGATAAATAAAAATAAAACAAAAAATCGATTTTATTATTAAAAGAACATAAAGCTATCCATCTTTGGCTTAAAAATTAGGCCATGTTTTTTAGATAAATAAAAATAAAAAGAATAAGAAACCATTTTTTATTAAAAGAAAAAAAAAACGAGCATTCCAAAGCATTTAAAAAATTATACTATGGGACAAAATAAAAAATAAAATACGCCCAGCTAATGACATAGAACATTTTTAACACAAAATATTCTTCGAGTGTTATTCTGAAATAAAATGATAAAGCATCCGCATCGCATGTATTCTTGTCGCAGTCTGATCGACAGCTAAATCAAAAAACACAAGAATACATACACATGTACATACGTACGATGAGAGCAACACATTGTTACGCTCTTTGTTTGTGTTCATTTTCCATCTGTCTTCCTCTCCCCTCACACAGAAATGTTTTAAAAAAAAAATTGGTGAGAGCGGGTCGTGATGTTACGACCCGCCATAAGAAATTTTACTTCTACATGATGCGCATTCTTTATATCCATATTCTTTGGTTAAATGCAGTGCTTGACCTTAAGGGATATTCTACTAAATACAGATACAACATTTTCATATATTAGGCCTTTGAATTTTAAATTTACTCAGAGTTCTTCTTGGGGGTACCTATGAAATCATCTGAAACTTTTCCTTATTTTTCTCTTGTTTTATGAAACACATTAAAGAATTGTTTGAAAATATAAATAAATATAAAAACTATAAATTTTTACACAAACTTTTGGCTAAAATTCATGAAATTGCTAAAATATATTGCCGTACTAAGGCTTTTGCTGTCCACTGTATGTGTAGTATATACAGTTAGAGACAGAATTGTTCACGAAATTATATAAAAGTGTACATATAATAACAATTCTTAAATCAATTTGACAACAGTCTTAGGGCCATTATTACAACTTGTCGTTAAAGTTGGGTTTAGTTAAAGGTGCCTTTAAGGTTCACTTTAGCTAAAGTTACCTTTAACTTCTTTCCGTTATTACAACCTAATGATAAAATAAAGTTAACTTTTTCAAAAATATGGCAGTGCCGGAACAATGTCGATAACACTACTCAATTAAACAAGTTTTTTTTTTAAAGCAGTGACAACGACAGGTTTTTTTTTGTTGTATGAGCAAATTTTGTTTATATTTGAAGTTGCCATATTGAAAATAATATGTGTATATGGCAAGTTCAAACTTAAACTTAACTTTAAAAGTTACAGTTAGGATGATCCTCCATTTAGCTTAAGGCTCACATTTACCATATTGTCCACTTATAATAAAGAAAAACAATTTATCTGACCGTTTAAACCCTACCTTTAGTTAACGACAAGTTGTAATAATGGCCCTAAAACTATTATATGACATGTTGCTTTTTTAACTAGCATATTGCAAGCTTTTTTCAAAGGCACCATTAATTTTTTTTATTCAAATACTTGACATTTACTCTAAAACCACGTATGTGAACAATAAATAACTTGCAAAACGCGAACATTCTTATCGCGAAATTGTTTAGAAATATAAAGTTTCAGTAGGCCTTATATGCAAAATAAAAATTCAAAGCGATTTTAAAATAGTAAACAATAGAGATGATCGGCCAAAATAACTAGAAGACTAATACTATGTTCAGATATGCACTTTTATTGAGTCAATATTCGGTTAATTGAGTGCAATATTTTAAGTGTTCAGGCATAATAATATACATACGCAGTTTAGCTGCTTATTCAATATTATTTGACAAATGGTAAACAAAACAGCTGGTTGTTTCAACAACATTGTTTTTATTTTGGACGCCATTTTTTATTTGTCGTTATTGACATTTGAGTTGTCAAATATCAACAAAAATTGTTCGGTTAATTGTAATATGCTCACTAAACACACTTATGACAGTGCTGCATTTTAAGTTTTACTCAATATTATAACAATTTGCGTATTTATTGCGCAATAATTAATTGAAACTTTATATGAAATATTGTGCTCAATAATGGCGTTTATAGCGATTTACAATAGGCAATAGACATAAGTGGATGTAAGTGTAGGGGTAAAAGAGAGAAATATTTCCCAGATGCTGAAGTTTGGGGATGGCTAGGGGTGCTTCGTCGAAGAGAAGGCAAAAAGGGCGCAAATGATTATATAATCATTTCCGGTTTAGAACATGGGCAGAATAACATCTTTAATCAAGACAACGATCCTAAACACACAGCATAAGTATCCAAATGTTGATTTATAGAATAGAACACCTTTGGTCCATATTAAAGCGAAGAATTTATGTTTTGAAAGACCGCCCCTAACACGAAATTTGGTGAAAAATTGAAATTTGCTGTGAAAGCGTTGTAAAATATTGATCCGAATATGCTGACGAATTTTGTAAAAAGTATGTCAAAAAGAATAAAGAAGGCCGTTAAGAAAGCAGGGGATGTACACAACAATCTCTAGGATCCAAAAACAGTAATTTATCCAACTGTTATCACAATTGTACACATTTAAGGTTTTCAGTTACTGTGTCTGTTTATCTTTTAAATACAAATTTTTTATATTTCAGTTTTTAGCTAAAATTTGTTTAATTTTGTACGAACAAATTAAAATAAATTTGAAAAAAAAAAGAAAATTGTCAATATTAATAATATCGTGAACAATTTTGTCTCTTACTGTACATATAATGTATGTACATATATAAAATCAAATGAATTTTTACCTTTTTACTTGCACTAGTGCTCCCCACCGGTATTTACCTTACCTATTTGTGTAATATAAATTTCAATAAAATTTTATTGTTTTTGTTTTTATTCTGTTTTATTTTCCCCTTTTTAAAATCGTTTTTCTTTTATTCTTTCGGTCGTATGTTGTATATAATTTTTATTTTTTTTTATTTTTATTTTTTATTTTTTATTTTCAATGTTTTATTAAAGGCATTATAAAAATAAACACAAATATAAACAAATGCCTTGAATAAACAATTGCTTTGCAAGAAACCAGTACAACATCTGACTCAAATAGCCAACCAGTCAGCAGTCACTCGGTCGTCATTCAGTCATTCAGCGAACTTAACGAATGTGCAAGCAAGTATAAAGCCTTAACCACCGTAGTAGTTCTGTTTGTGCTTTAATGCAAATCATTGACCGTTTAAAATACCCTTAAAAAAACAACGGGAAAAATGCCGTTGTTAATCAATTTGCAGAGTTTTTTTATTTTTTAATTTAGACGCTATAAAAACCGAACTAGTTCACGAATTTTGTAAAATTAAAATAATTTGTGAGAATTTACGAAAAAAAAAAAAATATTTTTTAAATAAAATAAACGAACATTCAAGCAATAGTTTCCCTTACTCTACCTTAGCAAAATTTCTTGTTAATGGGAAAATATAATACCATATACATACAGTGGACAACAAAAGTCTGAGTACGGCAATATATTTTAGCAATTTCGGTTCAGTTCACCTTCCTGAGGTTTAGAGTAAGAATAGCATCGAGCGGCGTTTTTTTTTTTCTAAACTACGTCCAAAGAATGTTTGCTCCCACTCGCAAGCTCAACGTATTTATTTCTATGGTCGATGTAATGTCTTTACAATTTGATGAAAGGAAACAACACATTCGAACACCTTAAGAGTTTGAATAAAATGCAAATGTTATAAAACTTTTGTCTATAGCTTTCATCGGAACATACAGATTACGTATACAGTGGACAACAAAAGTCTGAGTACGGCAATATATTTTAAAAATTTCATGAATTTTAGCCAAAAGTTTGTATAAAAATTTATAGTTTTTATATTTATTTTTTTAATTTATTTCTGTTTTATTATAAAACAAACAATTTTTTAATGTTTTTCATAAAACAAGAGAAAAATAAGGAAAAGTTTCAGATGACTTCATAGGTAAGGCCAAGGAGAACCCTGAGTAAATTTAAAATTCAAAGGCCTAATATATGAAAATGTTATCTCTTGTATTTTGTAGAATATCCATTAAGGTTCAGCACTCCATTTAACCCTTTCGGAATTGAATGTACAAGTTTTGTTTAGTATTTTCTGGTGGTACCATGAGCAAGTTTTTCGGTTGACTTTTGTTTGAGGTTTAGCGATTACATAACCGTTCTTTCAAATGATCTCCTAAATACTCCATGTCGGGACTTTATGCAAGAGTATTAAGCCTGTCGGAGACTTTTTTCGTCAAAATATATTGCCGTACTAAGACTTTTGCTGTCCACTGTATGTCTCCGATCAAAGGCTTTTCGTAATAATTCTCCCCAAAATTCGATTATTGGCAGCTTTAGTTTATCTGTGCAACAAGAATCATAACATAAATAATTCAGGAACTAAAAAATAGATCAATAAGCATTTTAAACATTAAAAGCATTACAACATAAGACATTTCATAACCTGTTTCAAATTCAAATTAACCACACATTTTAAAAAGAAAATTTATTATTTTTATTAACACACATACTATGTATATACATATGTACTAGAGATTTTAGTATTGGATAAATAATACTGCTGAAAAGCTCTCCCTCTCTCTATCGTGCATGATTACACATGGCAATTCTTTTAATACATATGTACCTACATACATACATACATACATAATTGGCCATTACAACCCTTCAGTTAGGATTACGACCTAGCTTCTCATACTACTTATGTTGTGTGTATTAATTTTATACATTAGTGGCGGCTGCTGCAGTTTAAAGCCGACTCCAAACGACAAATTTTCGAGAAACTTTTCATGGTAATTTTATTTTACCCTCAGAGTTTTTACCAGAAATCTGTTGAGAGGAAGTCACCGAAGAAATATTTTTCATATTTCGTTTTGTTGAAGATGTCTGACCTGGGGTTTGAACCGTGGCCTAACGTCTAATAAGCCACTACACTAACTACTAGACTATGGCGACTACTGATTTAGCAATGTCTTACCATAATTGCTAATCAATCCTTGTGATATCTCCCCTTAAGATAGTATATTGGTTTTATCCACACCTGTTAAAAATTCCGTGATGCTTGATATTCCATGATATTTTCTAATACAACAAAGTGTGAGCATTTGTTCGCAATCTATTTTAAAGATGGTCAACTCTGCATCACGCCCAGCTATCCTAAGAATTTTATAGAAATTCTAGAATATTTGTGTAGTTAGCGTACAGCGTTTAATCCAACACCCGGTATTTAAGAAGTGAAATAACTTTGGTTATACTGGCAAGCAGCTTGACTGAGTTTACGAATTTCAAATTGGTCTTCAATTATATGTATAGAACATTGTGTTCGAAGAGATATTAAAATTACTTCGGGAACACACGAAGTAATGTACTTGACAATAAGGACTTCGCTTATTAACAGAAGGATAGGAAAGCGAAATCCACAAGGTTAGGTTTGTTCTCCCCTCCTTTGAAATTTTATGAAGAATGAGCTGTTAGTGATGTTGGAAAAAGTCTATGCGGATGAAGTGGTTCTTACATATTCGGTCAGATTTACGGATCCAATTAAGGGATGGAATGCAATTAACTGTAAGGAAATTTAGCGAGGAGGAATTGTTCAGGATTGGAAGCCGTTGCCTTTTATTTCCATTGAGTGTAAATGAGGCGGATCTCGAACTCAGAGATGGGGGCGTACTTCTTAAGGTTTATTCTCGGGTAGTAAACTACACTGAACTGAAACGAATATACTTCATAGACTGAGAATGGTCACCATTGCCGTCAGTATTTATGAAAAATTTTTTTGAGAAGGCTAATGCGGTCAAATATCAAGAATAAGATCCAGTGAGTAACTAGATCTATATAGACCTATCTTACTAATACCAAGTAAGGTTTAAACCCTTTGAAAGTACAGTCAATTTGAATCTCTTACGGCTAATAAAAGAACTATTTCAATAGATTGAATTGTATTCGGCAAAAATCAGATCTGTTTGCATACGAGATTCTCGGGACTCCATTCGGAGTTTGGATTAGTCACTATTTGAACAAGCCTGTAGGTATGGAATACACTTGGAAAACAATTGAATGAATGTTGTTTTCTGCGTTCTAATCTTCCGTAAGAGTTTACCGATAAGAGTTCAGAGTAGGATACAAAATTATCTTTTAGTTTTAATTATCTGCCGATGAGGAACCTAATGTCCATGATTATAATGAATTAATAATTTTAGATTTTATTATACCATATTGAATTTTATTATATTGAATAAACCTTTATTTATCAATAATTTAAACTTTTCAATCTTTATTTCTTTTTCTTTTTAGGTAAGTACCATGGATTTTTGGTGTTTTGAAAAAACAACAATAAAAACTTAAAGTTGTAAGTCTGATATTAATTTCTAAAACGATTAGCGGTTACAATCATATAACAATAATGTTATAATCATAATTTTTCCTACTTATGTATATACATTGACATAAAAAATTATAACGACACCAATATGACGGATAGAGATTTGATGAGAAACTTAAAGGAGAAAATTGCTGGTACTAGTCACCGTACTTATTGTCATTTTATATATTCACAAAAACAAATTTCATTACGGTCTTATTCAATTATTGCTTTTCGCTTTAAAAGTTTTATTAAATTAAACTTAAAACACAAATTCTTACAGGAAACTCCCTGTTATTTTCAAAATAGTTGTCAAAAAAAATTATCTAATAACAGATTTGCACTGAGTTCTAATGGTGTGCAAGAGTGGTTAATGTTTTGTTAATGCCCCATTGTTGTTTAAAACTCTTAGAGCCATTATTACAACTTGCCGTTAAAGTTGGGTTTAGTTAAAGGTATTTTTAGCTAAAGTGAACTTTAAAGTTACCTTTAACTTATTTTTGTTATTACAACCTACAGATAAAATAAAGTTAAAATTTTCCAAAATATAGCAGTACCGGAGCAATGTTGATAACACTGCTCAATTAAACAAGTTTTTTTCTAAACGCAGTGACAACGCAGGCTTTGTTTTTTTGTTGTATATGCTAATTTTTATTTGAAGTTGCCATATTGAAAATAATATATATGTAAGGCAGGTTCAAATATAAACTTAACTTTAAAAGTTACCGGTAGGATGATCCTCCATTTAGCTTAACGCTCACTTCTACCATATTGTCCACTTACAATAATGAAAAACAGTTTATCTGCCCTTTAAAATCCTCCCTTTAGTTAACGGCAAGTTATAATAATAGCCCTAAAAATGGTATTACACTAACGGACTTCGCCCGCCAACGCAAGCTGATGGTAAACCATGAATCTCGTGTAATAGGATAAAATTCGTGTTTGCCAACCTGACCTGATGAATATCAAAAAATTTTTGATATTTGGCTGGAATATCGCTCTTAAAATTTGTATTGAACTATGTGATGGTTTTTCTCTCATCAGGTCGTGTGTGCAAGCGAAGTTCCGCTTTAGACATTGTCTACACCTATGATGGTTAAGATAATGGCACACTGAGTCTGGCATATCATACCACTCTTAAGTAAATTGTGAAGTATGTTAGCCGTAATATTATTGTTTGAAGGTATTTTCCTTCCATGGTTATTTTAAACAAGACATGTGGAAAGCAACGATTTATGTATGTGCCAGCAGAATAATGGCTCCAAATATACTGCAACGTGCCTTAAGGGATGGTTTGAAGACTATAAAAACAATGTATTAGACTGGTTCACACTGTTTTCAGATCCAAATCCAAACGGGAAGTTGTGGAATATATCAAAAACACCAGTCAGAGAAAATTATGATAGACTTTGGAAATTAATTCCGGTTGGGTTCAGAGATCAGCGATGAGTATTCAAAAAGATGAGTAGAATCAAATCATACTCATAATTTCTGATACTTATACGTATTCATACTTATTTTAATATCATGGAACCTCTACTCATATTCAAAGTTTGAAGTACTCATTATATTCATACTTAACAACACGTATGATGTTGATTTCGACTCTCCATAACTCAACATTTACACGAAGCACATAATAAGTATGAATCGCGTACGAACACTAAAATACTCACTAGAAGGTTGTGTGTTTGTTCTGCTTGCTGCTCTGTCTCTTTTGCTTATGCGTCTTTTTCTTTTTTTTGAAAATAACTAAGACTATAAATTTTGATGAATGATTCCAATTAAATTTATTAATCTAAATGAGTAGGCTTATGAATCAAACATATTTCGAATGGTATGAGTTTGATGTCAACGTTGTACGCATACTCATTACAACCTGTACTTATAAATAAACGTTGTACTGAGTACGAATGAATCAGAGTAGAGTAGTTAAATTTCAATATTGTTGACTCATATGTATATACAAAATTTCATGAGTGTTTATGAGTAGCGAAAAAACGATTCATTGCTGATCTCTGGTTGGGTTGTATGACTTACCGGATTCATTATGGCAAAATCTTGTGGACCAGTTACTTAGACAGCGTCTAATAGTTTTAAACACCAAGGGGATATCAACAAAATATTAATCGCTCTAGAACCACGTTGGAACTGCAATTAAGAAGAATAGCTAAACTGGAAGAAATGAGAAAAAAATCATATTTTCCAAGTTTACCCGATCAAAACTCATAACATTTGAGTTTGAAACATATGTTTATGTATACCATTTTAAAGGCCCACCTGTCCCCTTGTCAAAAAACTATGGATACTTAGACAGTGTCTAATAGTTTTAAACAACAATGGGATATCAACAAAATATTAACAACTCTAGAACCACGGTGGAACTGGAATTAGTTGAAATCTGGTTTTATATTATGATGATTTTTTCTTCGCAAGTATTTTGAAAATAGCATGGATTGTCTTATTTTTTCCACATTACGAAATCATATTTTAGTTTATTTTCTTTAAAATCTCGAAGTGCCACATTGGTGTCCTTGTTATTTTCGACATCAGTGTATATTCGGCAGAGGCAATTCGTCACAACTAAGTAGCGTACAATATTCTCGGCTATAAAAGTGGCGTTTACTGTATAAATTTGCAATGCAACTTCAGGCATTTACAAATTAGTGGGAAATTAATGACAAAATTCTCATGTTTAACATATTTTTTGGAGTTTTTACTTCGAAAAAAAAAAAAAAAGTTGAGTGTTTTGTTGTTTTTTCAAAGAAACCCCATGACTTTTCAAGCCTTTTGAAAAGTTGATGTTTTGCAATCTCTTGTAATTCTTTAAAACCTGATAACTCAACATATATTCCGTGTTATTGAAGCCAAGAAAACTGATGAGTAGCCACAACGAATTTATTAAGAATTAAAAAAAGTGAGGAGCGCCAACTAATGAAAATGAATCATATTTTCCCAAAAACTTGGGAAAAGACTCGGCAAAGATGGATTTTTTTTGACAATATTTTAGTTGCCATTAAGAAAAAAAACTTTTTTTTTTTTGTTAAATTTCCAACTTAGTATGCAAAATTGAATGCAAAAAAAAACGTTATAAAAATAAACGAAAATTTGTTTACAAATGCTTAAAGAATTGAATAAAAAAAATATGGATTTTTTGTTCAAATAAAAGAAAGAAAAAAAGAAAATAATAAATAGCACGTACTACATGGGAAAAAGTGGCTATGAGTCATGGCTGAAGTAAACAAGTCAGTCATACGATTGCAAAGGCAATGAAATACAAAAAGAAGAAAAAGAACACTCATCAAAAAATTTTTATATTAAAAATTACTTCATAAAATGCTATGTATAATTCAGTCAATGAAGGTTTCTTTTGTCTTCTTGCACGAATATAAGTCACATATTCATGACCGTGTATATTAGAAAAATTTGGTGGAAGGACACTGCACTGAACTCTTAAGCAAATCTTAGGCACAAAATTATAATCAATATTTAATTTTTCAGCCGCCGTAGTCTAGTAAGTAGTGTGTTGGCTTATTAGACGTGAGGCCACGGTTCAAACCCAGGTCGGAATTCTGCAACAAAATGAAATACGAAAAAAAATTTTTCTTCGGCTATTTCCTCTCAGCAGGTTTCTGGCAAAATCTTTGAATGTAAATAAAATTGCCATGAAAAATGTTCTCAAAAATATGTCGTTCGGAATCGCCCTTAAAAATTGTAGGTCCCTCTACTCATGTATAAACCTAACACACGCAACCTAAGTGGAGTGCGAAGCTAGGTCGTAATCTTGGCGGAAGGGTTGTAATGACTAATTATACAGCCCTGCAAATTTGGACTTTTTTGTACAAATAAGATGGCTCCAGGTGTTTCCGAAGGCATTTTGCACGCTGAACACGAATCTGGGTTCAAAAACTTTAGATTACGTCAGGTTTTCGCCATTTTTGAAAAATTGTTGAGCTAAACACTGACGTGCTAGAACCATCGCTATTGTAAGAAATTTACAATTGACCTTTGCTCTTTAAAATGAGCCCAAAGCCAAATTGTTTGCATGCTCCCTTAAAGCAGGAGGTGGGTTTATGTCAAGGGGTGCAAGAGAAAAAGAAACACATTACGGAGGTCCTTAAATATTAATCAGATTTACTTGAAAATTGTTACTCAGGGGTTTTTGGGGTCGCTGATTACAGATCTTCATTCAGATTTAAAATATTCAAAATGGCGGATCCAATATGGCGGTCGAGGCTTATAAAAATTAACCAGATTGGGTCCGTCATTTTGAATTTTTTAAATCTGAATGAAGATCTGTAACCATCAATTAATTATTCTCATTGCAACCTGTACTTATAAATCAACGTTGTAGTGAGTATGAATGAACCATAGAAGTTAAATTACAATATTGTTGACTCACTTTGTATATGCAAAATTTTATGAGAGCTTATGAGTAGCGAAAAAACGATTCATTGCTGATGACATATACAGCTGCGTGCAACTAACTAAGGACACGAAGCTTACATGTGAGCTTGAAGCAAAAAATACAAATAGTTGTATGATATTGTCAAAATTTGTCCAAGTTTAGTTAATTAAACTGTTAGTCGTAGAAAATAACTACTTATTGTGTCAAATAAATTATTATTTATAAAGCTGTGAGCCATTTTTTTAAAGAATATTGATTTCATTCGTGCATATAATTAAGGACACACCGTAAACTTTATGAAAAACATGTATTTATTAGAAAAAAAATCAATATTTTGTTGCAAAACCATTGTGGTCGAAAACAGCTTGACATTTCCGAGGCATCGAGGTAACAAGACTTTGGAATGGCCTCCCAAGCTTTCTTTGTTTCGGCGAAGAGATCATCAAAATTGCTTATTTTTACTGAGCTTACTTTGGTTCTTACTATCAATCTCTTCACACATTCACTTTCAGAACGTCATCACTTATTTCATATTTTTTAATTAAAGTTTGCTGCTGTTAAAGGTTAAACTTGAAAAAATATGAAAAAAATTCTCATTAAACAAGTTTACTTCATCAAACCCTATAGCATATTAAGTCAAATAATATATATACATGTATACCGTCTTAAAGGCCCATCGCTCTCCTATCTAATGAGGTTTAAATTTTAGACATCGGTTTTGAAATGTTTGTGTAATCAATAAATTTGTGCGTAAAGTATAAAAAAAGCAATTTTTGTCAAATAAAACAAGTTTGAAGGGTTGAAGGAATATAAAAAAATAATTATGAGTTCTACTAAACAAAACTCACAACTTGCAATATGTCTTTAGCTGGGTGTATTCCATTTTTTTTTTAATTTGTAGCATAGTGTAATTAATAATAATTAATAATATGACGAGCTAAGAAACTGTAAATTTTTTAGTTGATTTCAATTCCAATTTAGCTTCTATTACACCACGAACTTTGGTAGCATTATCGAAAACATATGAGAATTCCACAAAAATTGGTGCCTCAACATAAAACGAAGGCATCTGGTCCATGTCCCATTTAAAATTCCGAATATAATATAGATTATGTGCATGGAAAGGACATTTACGTGGAAAATTACTATAGTGCTGCAATGCCGAACGCACCCAATATAGCAGAGTCACTTGACTCTTTGCGGCCAAAATATCACAACCATTTAAAGAGGTTAGATTTAGTAAAACAAATTGTGGTTGCATCAAGTGGCGGGGACGTTGTAAAACGATTAAAATATTAAAATTATATTGATTGATTTGACGTTTGAAAGACATTTCCATTTGTAGGTAACGGCGTTTAGAATTTTTCGTTAGACTACACGAAAGCTTTTCCATATTTTGCATACGATCTGACGATTTCAATTTCTTGTCAGCCACCAAATTGTCATTGAGGAAACAAGTGAAACTTTCAAAAATTAACTCAAAGTCACGCTGAATAAGAAAAGAAAAAAAAAAGAAAATATAGAAGAAAGGGAGAGAAAGAGAGAGAGTAGAAATTGAATAGAGTACAGATGAGTTTAGAGAGTAGTTAAGAAAATGTATGTCAAATTGTTATTTACCTTCACTATCAAAGAGTCTTCGGGTGATGGTGTTGCCATTTGACTTGGCTGCTGTTCCAACTGATGACTTAAAGGTGAAATGTATATGATTAGACATAATAACAGTAATTTATTGCAACAAAACTGGTTTGTTTTTGTTACAATTTTCTTGTCTAAGGTGTTGAACATTGTTGTCATCTATTTCCTCTTTTTTATTACAATGAACTTTTTCTCTTTTTAAAGAAGTCTTTAAACTTATGCTTTCAATGTAAAGAATTATATTAAATTTGGCTAAAACCACACTTTGAACTTTTTATGGAAAAAATGAACAAAAAATTATGTATTTAAGCTCATATCTCATAAACCAAAATGGTAAAGTTTTTGAGCCGAGACTAATGGTTTAATAATGAGTACGCATGTAAATTATAATTGATAAGCTGTCTGCAGATAAAATTAATTTTTAAAAATTTTTCAATTTCATAATTTTGTTTTTATGGCCTAAATGTGTATGTATACTCTCTGTATAGCAAGTCTGACCCACAAAATGATGCTCGCAAATCCGTATCAGACTTATGAGTTCAGTAAAGAGTAAATTTATAGATTTCATTGAATGAATATCATAAACTTCTTACCAATGGAATTCAACAATTATTTCTATTGTATACAAATTAAATTGTGAATGTATTTTATTTAAAGAAACAAACAAAAGATATACAACTTAATTAATTTGCATACATTCTTAAGACAACAAATGTTAATGAATGGTAATCAATCTCTGGTTGGTATTTGACAGCCAGCTCATCAATTTTGCATAGATTATAGATTAGAAACACCAAGGTTGATGCCGCCGGTCATTTATTTTGCAAAATCTTCAAAATCATTAAATACGATAGATTTTCTTAGCACATTATAAAACGTTAATTATTTCAAAAAAGAAAAATAATAATTACTTGGGAATTAATCAAAAATGATGACATGTTACGAATAATTGATAAAATGAAATATATCCAGCTAATAGCATAGTGTAGGTTGTGAATTTTGTTAAGTACAATGAAAAAAATATTTTTTTATATTTTTTGAAACCTCCAAACTTGTTTTATTTGACAAAAACTGTTTTTTTAGACGTTACGCACAACTTTAGTGATTACACAAATATATCTGAAGAGATGTCCAAAATTTAAACCTTATTAGAAAGGAGAGATATGGGCCTTTAAAACGATATACTTATATATATTATTTGACTTAATATGCTATGAAGTTTGATGAGGTAAACTTGACAAATGCAAATTTTTTTTATATTTTTTCAAGTTTGTCCATTCATAGTAGCAAACTTTAATTAAAAAATATGAAATAAGTTTTGACATTCTGAAAGTGCATTATCTCGTCAAGAGATTGGCATTTCGTTTGATCAAATCGGACAAAAATTACCATAGTTATTATTAAAAGAATATAACAATAGAGTTATATTTTTCATATACATACAATATATTTCTTTAAATGAACTTTCAGTTCAAAATTTTTCAGAATTTTTGATGGATCTCTATTGTTCATCGCAAAATGTGTCAATTTTACTTTTAAGCGACCACCAGAAGTTGAACAATGTTTGCGCAAAGCGAAATATTAATATTTGCAAAAAACACAAAAACACGTCTGATAGTCGTGTAAACGTGAAATTGACAAATTTTGCGATAAACAATCAAGATTCATCAAAACTTTTGAAAATTTTTGAACTGAAAGTTCATTTGATAAGGTGGCAGGTATACAAAAAATATAGCACGACTGTTAGATTCCTTAAATAATAACTACGGTAACTTTTGTCCGATTTGATCAAAAGAAGTGTCAATCTCTTCACAACATAATGCACTTGCAGAATGTCATCACTTATTTTATATTTTTTAATTAAATTTTGCAATTAAGAATGGCCAAACTTGAAAAAAATGAGAAAAAAAATCATATTTTCCAAGTTTACCCAATCAAAACTCATAACATGTAAGTTTGAACAATGTGTTTACCTATACCATTTTAAAGGCTCATTTCTCCCCTTTTCAAAAAACTTTGGATTTTGAAATTAGCTTAAAAAATATTTGGGTAATCAATAGTTTTGTGTAAAAAGAACAAAAATACGGTTTTTGTCAAATAAAACAAGTTTGCAGGGTTCGAGAAATATACAAAAAAAATATTTTTGAGTTCTACTCAATAATTTTGACTGTCGCACCGTGTAATTATTTTAAACAAACTGCACGCAAATACATCTGCTTGCATCGTTTACGGTTTACAGTAGTGAATATCATGAATGATGAAATAAATGTTTTTCATATTTAATTATTAATTTTATCGCCTTTAAATCTTTATAATTTATTTACACATTGAAAATTTAAAAAAAAAAGAAAATAAAATTGCATTTAATACAGTACGTCTAAGCACATTCGCAATACGTCAGTGAGGTGGACAGACAGACAGATTTTTTTGTTTAATTAATTTCTTATAATAATAAATAGCGTTAATACTACCTTATGGCTTAGTTGTTGCAATTCATAAGTTATTAATTGTTTATTTTTCTTTCAATCTATTTTTGTTTTGTTGTATTTTTCGTTTATTATTGAACTTGGAAGTTGTTCAAAACAGTAACAAGAACAACAATAAAATTGAAAAAAAAGTTCATTGTGAATTCCTCTACACTCTCGCATACAAATAGAATCGTATATAGTGTGGATTCGGAAAACGAGAGTACGGAAATGAGTATCCAATATTGGCAATGTTGCTAAATTTTTAACGAAGCATTTAGCTTTTTTAAAATTAATACAAAACTCAACATTTATTTGTTAATCATTTACTTTATTTTATACATACATACATACATACATACATATTGGCCATTATACCCCCTAGACAGTCAGGATTACGACCCAGCTGATGTTGAGTGTGTTAATTTTATCATGCAGTTTAAAATCGATTCCGAACGACAGATTTTTGAGAAACTTTTCATGGCAATATTTTTACTATCAGAGTTTTTGCCAGAAATCTGCTGATAGGCTGTCGCCGAAGAAATATTTTTTTTCATATTTCGATTTGGTCAAGATCTGAGCTGGGGTTTGAAGCGCGGCATTGTGTCTAATAAGCCAACACACTACCTACAAGACTACTTTATCTTATATTTGGTCAATTCACACAAGGCGTTGTATTGTCGTATTCATTGTATTGTTGGACGACTATACAACAGTGTATGCTTGTTGATAATTTTCAAGTAAAAATCCGATACACTTATTTACATTTTTTTCGTATGTTTTTAAAAGTTGTATTAGTTTCGTGCTATCAAATTGTGTAAATGAAAAAAATTATGAAGAAGAATATGACATACACAATACAGCATAGCATTGAGCGTTCACAAACAACCAAGTGTATTCAATACAACATACACAATACAAAGTCGTGTGAATTGGCCAATTGTTTGTATAAATTGATATCTTTGGTTATTTTCTATTTTTTTTTGTTTTTTTCAAAACAGAAAAGTGGTTTTAAAAAATAAAAATAGAAAAAACTGAGAATATCTAAAGAATCTTAGGCTCGTAACGTAAAAGATAAATAAGAAAAAGCAATTTTTTCGTTTATTTTCAAAGTCCTAGAATACGTTTTCAAATTGTTGAATGATATTCATACATACATCACATACATAATTGGTCATTACAACCCTTTAGTCAGGATTACGACCTAGTTTCTCACACCACTTATGTTGTGTGTATCTGTTAATTTTTATATATGTATGGCGGCACCTACAGTTTAAAGTCGACTCCAAACGACAGCTTTTTGAGAAATTTTTCATGGCAATTTTATTTACTCTCAGAGTTTTTGTGAGAAATCTGCTGAGAGGAAGTCGCAGAAGAAATATTTTTTCTTATTTCGTTCAAGTGGAGATGCCTGGCCTGGGGTTTTAACCGAGGCCTCACGTCTAATAAGCCAACACACTACCTACTAGACCACGGCGACTTCATATTCAATTTGTTTTAATTCCTTTAAATATTAATTAATAGTTAACTATTTGTGTTGTAATACCATAAACAAAAATAAAACGATGTCATGCGTTGTCTCGATTATTACTATCGATAATTCCGATTCACGTGCATTGTATTAAAAATAATTACCTTTTCATTTTGATCTTTGATCTTAAAATAAAAAAAAATCGCACAAATAAACACAATCCAAAATGTGATTCAAAACAGCTGCTGCATTATTTAAACGGATGTTTAAAATAATAAAAAAAGCAAAAAAAAACCACATATTTAACGAAAAAATAAATAAAAATACAGTCGATCATATAGCAGGCACTTAATGTGTTCTCACCTACACACAGATGCACACACACTCACCCGAATACACAAATTCGCTCAATATATTGATTTTAATTAATTACGTCAATACAGTGGGGATCACGAACCTGCTACTAAATCTCTTAAACAGATGCACTCATCGGGTTAAATTGTTCGCACTGCACAAATATATTTTTAAATTTTAAGGGGGAATAAAAACAAATTGCAATATGTACATACATACGTACGTAAATTTATTTTATTACACACACCTGACAAGAACAATTAGTGTTTTATTGAAGAAAAAAATAAAAATAAATAAATGCAGGAAATATTGCTGTCTTTATCACAATGGTTGAAACAGTTTGAATCATAAATATAGAATATGTTATATACATACATACAAACAAATTAATTTATTTTATTTAAAAAATTTATTTTAATTAAAAAAAGTGATTTTTTTTTTGTTACCTTCAATATATGGTCATATAATTTAGAATTTTTGTACAATTCTTGTATAATAATTATAAATTTATATTTTATATTTGTTATTGTTTTTGTTTTTGTCTTTGGTTTAAATGTTGAATAAATCAATGCGTCATTTGTTTAATGCACTGCAAATTTCTCACAAAAACAATTTGCTGTTGCCATTCGAACTGTGAATAAATAATTGTTGTTGTTATAGGTACACCGTCATATAAAACTTAAATGTATTTGTTTTTAAAATACCATGAAATAGAAAACAAAAGACAATGAAATCATAGGAAAAGTTCTCTTAAAACAACAGCAAACGTCAACAATGATAAACAGCAACAACAACAACGGTAATAAATATTGAAAAATAGCGAGAGTGTATAATAATTTACACACGTTAAATTGTTGCTCTTTTTAAATAAAACAACACATTCACTCACTCACTCACAAATACTTATGTGTTGTGCACTCTTATACAATGAACACATGAGCAACAAACCAAAATGAAAAAAGTTCTTGAGGAAACAATCATCATCATTATTACCGCCATCATAAAATAATCATCGTCGAAGGCAAAGGCAAAGTCAACCCAACCAAACTAAACCAACCCAAACCAACCCAACACAATCGAACGGCAACAATAATAAAAAAAAAAGAAAAACAACATTATTAAGCGACACTAAATAGTACTCAACACTACTATTCACAATACCAAACAATACAACACTGTTCAACTCAACCTTATGCGCCACACAATGAATGTGATTTTTAGTTGAACGGCACGCGAAGTACCCAAAAGACGATATTTTTTTTTTTAAAGAAATTCTCAAGACACAACAAAAAGAAACTAAAATTTAAATAAAAAAACAATGAAAATATAAAGAAAAAATGCGCGAGTGACAATAAAGAAAAAAAGCAATAGAAGAGCATGTCAAAATTCTCTTTTAATAAATTAAACCAAAAATCTAAAATCATTTAATAATTGCAATAAAAATAAATAAAGAAAAATAATCGTAAAATAATTAAATTTATAAAAATCTGATAATAACGCATACTGTGTTTGCGTGCGTGTGCGTTCGTTTATATATTGCTGTCGTTCTGAAAATCTGTCAAAGTGTGTGCAAAAATTTCTTTCATTTGTTGCTGCAATCATTCTAATTTTAATATGTAAAGTTTTAACAAAAATAATGTATTTCTTTTTAGTTTGTTTGTTGCTTAACCAAAAGACAATTAATAATAATTATTAATTACAATTCAACTACAATACCTTGAAACAAAAAATAATAAAAAATATTATACAATATTTTTCAGTTTTCTGTCTTTAGTTTTCAATTTAAACTTTTTTTTTTTTTCTTTTTGTTTTTGTTTTCTTTCTATAAATGAGTGCTTTTTATTCCAAATGCAACCTTTAGCCTTTCTCTTTAAAGTTAGTTATACAATGTACTACTATTAGTATTCCACACTATCATTTCATTTACCATATACTCACTCCACTACTACCCACCCACCTCTGGCAAACCCAATTTTATTGGAAATTTCATACGAAGAAAATATATTCTTTAGCAAAATTTATTGCAACACATTGACTTTGATCATTTAAAAGATCATATTTATTGAATTATTAGTTTTTGTTATTCTTTTGAATTTCTATATTGTACTGTATGTATGGTATATGGTACAGTGACCGGCATAAAAAAAATCAACACCTACGTCATATGAAACATTGTATAAGGAAATGAATTGAAATTAATTTTCAGAAATCAAAATTGGAAAAAATAATCAATACATTCACAAGTATCGAAACCACATATTTTAGTAGCAATAAAGACTGATTTCTAGTAAACAAGATTACATGTATTACTCGTTCAATTATTCTCTGAAACTTAGTACAAGAAAGAGTTAAATAAATACAAATAAATACACTCGAATATGGCATGTTACAGACGTTTCTATTTTTGCTCGCAACTGTACGTTGCTTTAAATACAGTGTCTATTAGAATTATTCGTACAGATAAATAATATATAAAAATTTAGTTGGCCTAATCCAACAAATCATCAATTTTAATGATAATTTAACTGTTCATGTAGAATTTTTATTCAAACGAACAGTGCTAATAATATACATACATAGATGCATTGGTGGTCATTACAACCCTGCACTGAGAATTACGACAAAGTTTCTCACACCATATATGTTGGGTGTACGCATATACTTTGTGGGGAGGCCTACAGTTTAAAGTCGACTTCGAAAGACAGATTTTTGAAGAAACTTTTCATGGCAATTTTATTTTACTATCAGGGTTTTTGCCAGAAATTTGCTGAGTGCAAGCCGCCGAGAAATATTTTTCATAATTCGTTTTGTTTGATATGTCAAAACTGAGATTTGAACTGTGGCCTCATGTCTAATAAGCCAACAAACTAGACTCTGGTTATAAAAACAACTTCCTGTGAGGCCATCCTATATGCTAATACATATACACACATAACATTTGTTATTTTTATACATGAGTATACACTAATACCCCGGTTTGCGTCGCTAATAGCGCCTGAAGAAACGCGACGCAAACCGAAACGACGCAAAACGAAGCACGATTTTCCATACATTTGTATTGATTTTCATTTAATGGTTCCGAGATTCATAATTTTAGCTGAAAAAATAGATTTTTCAATAAAAAATATTTAATTTCTTTTACATTAGACTTAAACGGGAAATCCCCTTTTTTGCTTTAGCTTTGTACAAACATTTTCATATTAACGACGCAAATCGAAGCACTAACGACGCAACTTCGAAACATGCGACGCAAACTGAAACAAAAACGTCGCAACTTCGAAATCACAGAAATTTTAAAAAGACGCAACTTCGAAGCAGACGCAGAACAAGGCGACGCAAACCGGGGTATTAGTGTATAATTTCAAATCGATTCCGAATGGAATGACAGATTTTTGAGAAACTTTTCATGGCAATTTTATTTTACACTCAGAGTTTTTGCCAGTAATCCGCTGAGAGAAAGTCGCCGAAGAAATTTTTCGTTTTGTTGGAGATGTAACACTCTACCTACTATATTACGGCGACTAGAGCATTTCTTCTTTCTGGTAACATTCTATACTTAAATGCACATTCCTTTTCGTCCTGTAGATCGTCGTTGTGCTAAAGACACGCGAATGGCTTTTAAAAGTTTCACTCAATGGTCTATAGTACTTCATCTAGAATCTGTTGAATGAAATATGGACCTAAGCTCCATGCATGTGATTTTTTTATTTGAAATTAAAATGGATCCTCGTCGATTCATTGTTCAAATTCAATTCAATACATTCGAATCCATATTAAAGTCAAGCATTTAAAAAACATAAGTATTAAATCAAAATGTAATTCAACCGATCGAAATTTTATATGAAAATAATGAAAATAACTCAATAATATCTATTTGAGTAATTGAGTCTTATTAATATAAATATGAATTTTAGATCCTTTAAAATCACTTGTTGTCATACAGGAGCAAGCGGTTAATATCTTTCTTTATGGGTTATTCTTAAACTAAAATGAAATTTATTCTGTAACGACTTGAAATCTTAATTTTGTACGTTTATTTTTCGCTGCCACAGTAAATTGTTCTTGACACGAAAAGCTTTTTCCTTTTTTTTCTTCTTGTCTTCGTTATATTCAATACATTCAATTTGATTTGTGTTTTCTTGCATATTTTTTTTTCTCTTCTTCTTCTTTTTTATTTAAATTGTCTTCCACTTTTGTACAATACGTGTATTTAAATACGTTTTTTTTCTTTCTTTTTCAATTTCTTTTAGAAAACCAACACCACCACCATTATTACTCTTATAAAAATTTTTAGTTTTTAAAATTATTATCGTTGTTGTTGCAGTTGTTGTTGTTATTATTCATAAATATGTTTGTAGTATATACGTCAGTGCATAAATTTATTATTTTCTTCCGTATTTTAATACAAAAAATTGTCAATATTTTTAACAATTTTCAGTGTTGACAATATGACGCACATTTTTTTCGCTCTCTTTTAACAGTGGATCTCAAATTGAAACACAAAATAAGAGAAATAACCAGAAACAATAAATAAAAAAACTAGTAGATGCCAATTAAAAGAATGGATAATTTTTCGTTTAATTTTTAACTCGTGAAAAATAATTTAACATATATTGCTTTTAACAGAGATCAGCAATGAATATTCAAAAAGATGACTAAAATCGAATCATACTCATAATTTCTGATTCGCATTCATACTTATTTTAATATCATGTAACCTCTACTCATATTCAAAGTTTGAAGTACTCATCATATTCATACTTAACAACACGTATGATGTTATTAGTTTCAACTCTCCATATCTCAACATATACAAGAATCACAAAACAAGTATGATTCGCATACGAACACTAAAATACTCACTAAATGGTTGTGTGTTTGCTAAACAAAAACTAAGGCTGTAAATTTTGACGAATTATTCGAGTCATTCGAATCATTTCTAAGTATTATAAGTATTTTTCTAAAGTTATGAATCTGAATGAGTATGAGGCTTATGAATCAAACATATTTCGAATGTTATGAGTTTGATGTCAACGTTGTATCGCATACTCATTGCAACCTGAACATATAAATCAACGTTGTAGTGAGTACGAATGAATCAGAGTAGTTAGATTTCAATATTGTTGTCTCACTTATATTCAAAATTTCATAAGTGCTTTTGAGTAGCGAAGAAACGATTCATTGCTGATCTCTGATTGCGATCTTTATCATTAGGAATAGTGCTATTCCGGGTGTATCTTCACTGAAGTTCTACAAATTTCTAGGCTAGTAAGTCTATGCGAATATTGTTCTTTCAACCAGGTGGAGAATCAAGGGTTTGGCGCTATACGATAGCTTTGATGGATTGTCTCTAAAAAATGAAGGCTTTGCATTTTTCCACAATAAGGACAGAGTTATAGATAGAAATAGTTTAATACCTATATGGTTATCAGGATTCTCAGGTTTTCATGGCAGTTAAATGACCAATGAATCTAATCGGGTTGTTAAAGTTCTGTGAAAATACAAATAAGGTTTCGGAATATAAATTTCATTTGGTCCAAGAAGAATGGACGTAAAGATAGCTAATTAGCACGAGCATATGATGTGCTAATAGTCTAGTAGGTTGTGTGTTGGTTTATTAGACGTGATGCCTCGGTTCAAACCCCTGCAACAAAACGAAAATATGAAAAATAATTCTTCGGCGACTTCGTCTCAACAGATTTCTGGCAAAAACTCTGATAGTAAAATAAAATTGCCATGAAAAGTTTCTCAAAAATCTGTCGTTCGGAGAAGAGACTAGGGTCCTGCCACTCATGTACACTCAGCCACAAAAGTATACATACGGATAACAAATTTCAGAAATTTTTTAACTAATCCGTTTTCGTTGAAAATCTTTGTACGTCTAAGAAGGGGAAATTGGACAATAGTATTTTGAACGACTATCTGGGTTGGAGAGAATGTAGGCAAAAATGCTTGGAATATTATTTTTTTTCCGAATATGGAATTAGTCTTATTAAAATAAATCATATATACATACATAGCTGGTCATTACGATTTTATTTCAATTTCATTACAGTAATCCCTCGATTTACGTCGCAGTTGGTTCTAAAAAAGGCGACGTGAATCGAAACGACGTAAATCGAATTTCATATTGCTCATACGACAAAATAGTATGTTTTTTTAACAAGGAACTTAAAAAGTTCCGGTAATCCCTTGATTTACGTCGCAGTTGGTTCCAAAAAAATTCGAATGACGACGCAAATTGAAGTTAGAGGGAACAAAAAATTTGACGACGTATATCGAAACAACGTTAATCGAGGCGACGTAAATCGAAGGATAACTGTACAAATCTATCACCAAAATCTATGCTGCATAAGAAAAGTGGTTGGGTAGATCAACGGACTGAATTGCCAATCAGCCAGCTGTCAACTCGACCTGAAAGATGCGCTGTTGGAATACTTCTCCAAGTATTATAAAAATCTTAACTTTACTTGATCTTTTTTAATCAAAATCAAATAATTAGATGCTACGTACATATGTATACAGGTAGTCCCCGACATACGACCATTCGACTTACGACTATTCGCAATCACAATAATTTATTCCAATTTTTTAATAGAAAATACTTAAAGAAACAAATATGTAGTTGCGGGGAATGCCTAAAATGTATGAGAAAAATTAAAAAAAAAAAACAAAGTAAAAAAGTTCGATTTACATACAGTAGGACCTTGATTATACGGGATGGAAAAAGACATTTTTTTGCATCGACTTAATTTTATTTTGGATCGACTTAAATTTTTCTGCATCGTTTAACCGTGATTACCTCTATTATCCGTGACTATAAGCAACAATTTTTTTCTATTATTTTGGACAAACAAGCGAAAAAGGGGAATTCCCTCTTTAGTATACTGTTCACTGTTTTCTGACAAAATTATATTTTTTATATTTTTAAAACATGTATGTATATAAAATCCTAGAATTATTTAGTTTTTATATAAATATGTACATATTCATTTATTAACTAATAAATACCGGGAAAGTCGATTATCCGGAATGCTTCTGGTCCCGACCATCACGGATAATCAAGGTCCTACTGTACCTATTTCAGTACAAATTATATATTACATTAGCTATGTCGGAATTTTTTTAAGTGAATAATTTTATATCATCAAAATCAGTAGTACAGTATGTAATGTTTTTCTTAAATTCTTTTTTATATGAAATTCTACTTACGGCCGATGACCAGGAACCTATCTCGGTATTTTTATTTTTAATTTGAATTTGTATTTCCATGGAAAAATATTAAAAATTCACCCCTACTACTTACCATACTTGCTGCATAAAATTGCTTTCAATATGCATTAATGTCTACTTCTTTTATATTTGCTGGAAATAAATTTCAATTGAATTATTAACGAGTAAAGATTTTCTAAAATAGACGACTGGTGTAGGGTATAAAATAATTTACGAGCAAAATTTTAACCCAAAAATGTAAATAATTAAATAACTTTGAATTAAAAACAGTTTTTATTTTTTATTTTATATTTTTTATATTTTTTTCCCTGAAAATACATCACAATTATCATAATGTATAGTATTGTATACTTTTTCAACCGGTTAGTAAATTGATTTTAATTGTTGTTTTTTATCTGTTTTTAACAGTTGTTTACAACAATTGCCATAAAAATTATAACGTTGTCCTACCTCTAAAATGAAATTGTATCATTTAAATCGTTACACAGTAATGGACAAAACTAAAGCACACATTTCTTGTAAATAAAAATTTTACTTAAACAGTTCTATGGAAAATAAAATTTGGCGATTGTCTTGCTTAATTAAAAATTTCCAAAAATCCTTATCGTGTTAATACCGCAACTTAATGGGTATTTCCTTCTCTGCATATGAAAACATACTTACTTACTTACTTAATTGGCCATAACAACCCGTTTAACGGATTTCGGCCTGTCGCAACACATCCTTCCAGGCGCCTCTGCTTCTTGTGCGCCTACGCCAGTTGGTCACACCAATCGATGACAGGGCATCCTCGATTTGGTCCTTCCAACGGATACAAGGTCGTCCTCTTCACCGACTTCCGCAGATTCCCGCATCAAATACCCGTCTCGCCGGAGCATGCTCCTCCATTCGAACGACATGGCCGAGCCAGCGCAGCCGCTGGATATTAATACGCTGTACAACGTCAATGTCGTTGAGAAGCTCATACAGCTCACTGTTGGATCGCATACGGAAATCATCGCCAACTCGCACTGGACCGAAGATCTTACGTAGGACTTTTCTCTCGAACATTCTCAAGGCCGCTGCATCAGTTCTTAATAGGGTCCATGCCTCTGCGCCATAAAGAAGCACGGGTAGGATGAGTGTCTTGTAGTGTCCAATCCCCTGGACGTTAAATTTGGGTTGTGCGTAGGGCTTGGAACCCACCACGTAAAAATTCCCTCCAATGAAAACTAATACATATGAAAACATGGCGTTTTGAAAAATGTCTCTGCACCTAAAACGGTCCATTGTATCATTAATTCATTTATTTTATACAGTGGACCATTACCACACACATAAAAACATCTCCAAACCAATACATTACCTCCTCCATATTTTACTCTTGTACTCTTTGCACCATACAGACTATATGCCAACGATAGTCCAAAGGGTACTCGTCCGAACCGTGGTAGTGGGATAGCTGGAATAATTTTGAGAGTTGAGATTTTGAATTTTGAAAAAATCGATTTTTGGCCAAAAATATATGAAAATTCACTAGAAGATCAGTGACCAGACCAGACTATATGCAAATGGTAGTCCAGAAGGTCCTCTTTCGAATCGTATTAGTGGGGTTTTTGTTCTTCTGTTTGCTTTTAAATGATCTTCTGCAGTTCATATTTGAGTGTTTCTGGTTCTAATATTTAAAGATTATTGAAACGTCACAACAAGGTTATAAGCGCCCAGAATGGGTTCTTGTTTTATTAAACAAATTATAGTGTGGTCTTCGCGATTGATTGTTTTACAAGGCAGGCCGTCAATCTCTAACGTTCAGTAGACAAGGGGCCCGAAATTTTGAATTGGCTTATAATACATATTATTTGAGTTTGGTTCCCCTGGATATGTACTTCAACCATTCAGTTAAGATTACGACCTAGCTTCTCACACCACTCATGTTGTGTGTACTAGTTTTGTACATTGTCGGTGGGCCTACAGTTTAAATTCGACTCCGAAAAACAGATTTTTTGAGAAACATTTCATGGCAAATTTATTTACTCTTAGAGTTTTTGCCAAAAATCTGCTGAGACGAAATCGCCGAAGATATATTTTTCATATGTCGATTTGATCGTGATGCCTGACCTGGGGTTTGAACCATGGCCTCGTGTCTAAAAGCTAACACACTACCCACTAGGCTCTGGTTATAAAAACATATAATATTATATAATATATAATTCTATATACCCATTCCACTCTTGGCATCGATGTTCTTTGTACAGTCAAAGAAAAAAGTCTACATACACCGGTGTACATATGTTGACGTTTATCCCGGTAATTGGAGGAACTTGGTCAGTACAGAGGCTGCGTTCACCTGCGGCATCACAACGGGCCGCTATGCGTGCTCAAGTGGGCTTTTTGGTAAATTAAAGCTACCACGCTAACCTATCCCGGTAATTTTTATTTTTTTTCCAATAATTTCTATGTTATATTTCTTTTATATTCGTTTATCGTAAATGCCTTAAATAACTCTATAACATCTTTTTCAATTTCATCATCATAGAATCATCGGCAAATTAGTCTCCATATACCTGTGTATGTAGACTTTTTTCTTTCACTGTATACACACACACTTTTTTCTTTGACTGTATATGTCCCACACTTTGCTGGCGGCGTAAATAATTGTTATTGTTTAGTGTACTTTCATAAGTACAGAATATTTTTTTTTTTTGTAATTATTATTGTATATAAAATAAGTTGTTTTTCTCCATGCATACATAGACACACACACACACAATATATATGAAACAATATAATGATTTTGTTTTTAATTAACAAATAAAAATAAAAACAGAACAATTAAAATCGTAGAACAAATAAAACTGCACACTGCAATATTAAGAGAGGCGAGAGACAACAAAACACTGAACAAAATTTGATTAAAGCTGCCAGCCAGGCTATATTTAAAGTTCGTGATTACGTAGACGCCGTGGTCTAGTAGGTAGGGTGTTGGCTTATTAGATGTGAGGCCCCGTTTCAAATCCCTGATCAGACATCAAAACGAAAATATAAAAAAAATATTTCTACGGCGACTTCCACTCATCAGATTTCTGGCAATAAGTCTGAGGGCCATTATTACAACTTGCCGTTAAACTTGGGTTTAGTCAAAAATACATTTAGCTAAAAGGAACTGTAAAGTTACTTTCGTTATTACAACTTACAGATAAAATGTGTTAAAGTTAAAATCAAAAATATGGCAGTGGCGGAGCAATGTCAATAACATTGCTCAAATTAAACAAGTTTTATTTAAACGCAGTGGCAACGACAGGCTTCTTTTTTGTGTTGTATTCGCTCAATTTGTTTATATTTGAAGTTGCCGTATTGAAAACAATATATATGTATGTATGGCACTTTCAAACATAAACTTAACTTTAAAAGTTACCAGTAGGATGATCTTTCCTTTAGCTTAACACTCACTTCTACCATATCGTCCACTTAAAATAATGAAAAACAATTTACCTGCCCTTTAAAATCCTCCCTTTAGTTAACGGCAAGTTGTAATAATGGCCCTGAGAGTAAATAAAATTGCAATGAAAAGTTTCTTAAAAATCTGTCGTTCGGAATCGGCTTTAAATTGTAGGTCACGCCACTCATGTATAAATATTAACGCTCTCAACATCAGTGGTGTGAGAAGCTAGGTCGTAATCCCGACTAAACGGTTGTAATGACCAGTTACGTATATATCGATGGCTTAATATAAAAAAAGGCCTAAATCGATTTTTTGTTACTTTACAGGAGAAGGAAAAAACTTTATAAAATCCGTAAAATTTTGGATACAACAAAAATTTTAATACAATTTTTAATAAAAAAAAAAACAGCAACACATTTTATTTCTCATTTAAAAAATTCTTTATTTTTATTTTAATGATGTTATCTAAGATAGGCCTTTTTTCATTGATATTTGAGAAAAGAAAAATTAAGTTAGGCCTTTTTTGAATTGAGTTGAAAATGAAATATATTGTTATAATAATTCACGTTTAAATAATAAAAGGAAGTAATTAATGAAATTAAGAGGATTGAGATCAGTAAAAAATTAGTTCAACACAAGTTATCATAAAAAAGGTGGTCACATTTCTTTCGTGATTAGTATTTTCTCCTTAAAAAGTGAATCATGGGGTATGTCTTTAATCGCCGACTTTAATCTATGCGGGAGAAAATCGTAATCGTCAGTTATGTCTGTTTTGAAATATATTGATCCTGATGGGTCAAGAAGATACTAGACATCCATCTGTTTCATCCCAAACATAATTGTCTGATTCGTGTGTTAAAATAGTGTATATTGTAAAATTATGTAGTTGTAGCTTCATTTTATAATGTGCATCACTCGTCTTTAGTTGAGGGACTAATTTTACCGCTTGCACATCCATACATACTATAACTGCACATAGTTCGGACTCACCATTTTTTAAGTCATTATATTTTTCTTCTCGCATTTGTTTTTATTTCTTCTCTACGTTTTTTTATAATCTAACGTCTGCTAAATTACTAGCTTTATGTGATACGCGCGCGATATGTGCTTTCTTTCTAGGTTTAAATATGGAGTAGTTCGATTCCTTTAATAGTTCTGCAAAAATTGGAGAGGACAATTTTTATGTTCACATTTTCTTTTTTGAATCAAACTCTGCGACATACAGCTGGTAAATTTCCTGATAAGTGGAAAAATTCGATTCAAAATATAATTTTTTGGTGTTCTTTCGACAATAATGGGACTCCATTTTTGGCAACTCATCTAAATTTTTTTTTTATAAATTTACGCCTTGCTTCGTTGCGCTTTCCAGCGGCAGATGAACGCTTGGCAGATTTTTAGTAGACTCGGGACTTTCTTGCATACCATATCAACTAGCCCCGATTATCCAATTCCGAATCATCTTTGATTTTATGCCTAGCAGTGAATAAAATATAAAAACGTTTTTGCTCCCAAGTCATCTTCCAAAACTGCCGCCGAGATTTTTAATCAAATTTTTCCGCTAAAGCGAATTTGTTACTTGGGAAATATAAACGCACAACTTCAGCTGTGCTTACAGGTTTACATACTTGTATTATTGTGTCATGGAGACAACCAATCGAAACGAAATAAAAAACGAGTTAGGGCTTTTTCTTTCAAAAATTCATTGACATGACTTAGGCCTTTTTTGAAATCGTTATAAAGCTGTTATTTGCAATTGTATTCATCTGAAATTTTGAGGCAAGCTGCATGTGACATTTATCTTCCAGAATAAATAAAAAAAGCTATTTTGAAAAATATTGAGTTAGGCCTTTTTTTATATTAGCCATCGATATATATACATATATATACAACTAATAACTGATACGATTAATATATTTTTTTTTTCGTCAACTTAAATTGTTGACAATACATTAGAGTAGCATTTGAAATCAAGCTTTTAAACGGAACATTTTTTTAATTAATCCAATTAACACTTCTTTTTCTATTAATTGCATATAAAAAAAAATAATTATTCATGTTTTAAATTATTTTTTTAGTTTTTATTTATTTACTATCGACATAGCTTACGATTATTTTAATACGTTTTTATAATAGTTTTTATAACACAACGACGAGTATAACAGTTTAATTTCTTTTTAAGCATAATTGTTTATTATATTCAGTTTTTATTTTCCATTAATAACTACAGATACAATTATGACAACAACAACAATAACATTTTTTTTATTGCATCATTGAATCTGAAATGTGCTTCTTAACAATTATTATTTCCATATGATTTGAATATAATTTAACATTTAAAAATACATTCAATTTGTTGAATTTATGTTTACATTTAATTTAATGGATTATTATGTATGTACCATTATTTATTTATATTGCATTTGAAAATGTTGTTTGTTTTATTGGCGATATTAAGTAAGAACAACCTGCACATGTTCGCATTGAGATCTCATGCGTTTAACGGGTATTTTGTTTATCAAAAAATTTTTTTTTTATTTTTTTTGTTGTGAAATGCAATTGTTCCGATTAGAAATGGAATATTATTTCATTCATATGGCTGCCGCGGCTGGCCTTACAATATCTCATGCAATGGGACCAATTTCGTGCACTTCTTCGAGTGTATGGAGTCAGGAATGCTGACCTTCAAATGCTACAATTGCCTCTGGTTTGTCGGCATAACACTTTTTTTTACGCGGCAAGGCTTAATGCTTATTAAATGTTTTAAGCTCATCGATCACACTTTTTGGCAGAACATTACACTGAGCACCAGTATCAAGTTTAATATCGTAATTTTTCTCTCCGATAGTTAAAGTTTCTGTAAATTTCTCTTTTTCTTGTCTATTATTTTTCGTAACACAACCAATGAATAGCTCCACGTCGCTGTGAGCAGCGCTGTCGGCGTCACTGTCGCTACCTTTAAATTCTTTTTGTTCACAAAAATCAATATTTCTGTTTTTATCAAACTTATATTTTGCCTTTGTCTTGCACATGCTTTCATAATGATTTTTTCTTTTGCATTTCTTGCACTTATGGCGAAAAGCTGGACAATTGCGAACTGTGTGATTTTTACCGCAATTGTGACAATCAAAGCTTTTGGATTTATTAAATTTTTGTACGATATTTACATTTTTATCGCTTTCGCTATGTATTTCTGCAGTTTGTTTTTGTGCTAATTCGATTTGAAGGGCTTTTTCTAAGGTTATGTCTTCTGACAGCAGCTTTGTACGGATGGTGTCACTTTTAATGCCAAGAATGAGTTGATCCCGTAAAATACTATCAGTTATTGCTTCGAAATTGCAATTTTTTACCTGTAGTCTTAATCTGGTGATATACTCATCAACGGTTTCTCCATCATTTTGCATAATTTTATGAAACTTATATCGTTCAAAGGTTGTGTTCAGCTTTGGTGTAAAATATTTCTCGAACTTTGCTTTCACGACGGCTAGCGTTTCGTTAGTTGTCGCCGGCAACGAATTGTAAATTTGTATTGCCGAGTAGCCAATGGATGACATAAATGTTGCAAATTGTATATTTTCGGGTTTTTTATCTAATCCTGTTGCAACCTCAAAATATTCATACTGCTGCTTCCACAGTTTCCATTCTTTGGCCATATCTTTGTCGTGTTCTATCACTAATGACTTCGGCGGTCTTAAAAAATTGCAGGCGTCTGCCATTTTAAAATATAGGTCAAACAATGAGTTCTTAAATTATTCTTATTGCTGTATTTGTTATTTTTTCCACTACGGGTTTCGGCACCATGTAAACAAAATAAATAATTTGTTTAATGTAATTTTATTATTTTAATGTAATTTTATTAATAGTAGAATTCAGTTTACAACAATATGAACAGTCGAATATACTAGAAAGAACTGGGCCTGTATAAATGACAATCAAAGTTTGTTATATGTAACAGAGTAGTAACTAACAGTACAAATAGAAATAGTAGTAAAAGTGATATTGATAAAAATAGCAGTAACTGCAGATTTAAGCCCATCTTCTCAACCGTAATGGTTAAGCCGTCCTCATTTTCAAAGAATATGGGCCAATGGTGCCCTCCGCTCCACAAGCGCGTGCATTTCCATCTGTAAGGCCACGTGTGCGTTTTCTCAGCCCAAAATACGGCAATTTTGCTTATTAACGTACCCATCAAGATAAAAATGAACGAATTTTTTTTCAGTTAGTCCCAAAATAAATAAGAGCAAGTCCAAGGCCAAGTCCAGAAAGTCCAGAGGTAAATAGAAATTTATAAACGCTTATAACTCCGAATCCATCGGACCTATTAAAATGAAAGTGGTCCCAGCTCGTACTTTCAGATAGTGCCAAAATAAACAATAGCAAGTCCAAGGACAAGTCGAGAAAGTTTAACTTTGAAAGTAGAAACGAGGTCTTCATCACTCACACACACACAGAAACAGTTTTTCTATTCAAAATTCTTGTCGACATATTTGTGAATTTAGTATCACAAAAAAGCCTGAGTTCTACTCGAACCCATGGTATACAGTTTTTCTTCAAACTCCTTCAAACAACGGAGTTATAGCCATAAAACCAAAATCATTTGTCAGAGAACCACCTCCTACATAGTTCTGTTCGCCTGGTATTTGAGAAAAAAAATGTCGCTGGTAACCGTACCGTTCGGTCGTTTACATACGTAAATAAACATGTACTCTTCAGTTAAAAAATCAGTTCTTTACCATTGCAACCAAAATCTAAAGATGGCTTGGCATTAGGGGCGTGAATTTAGTATCACAAAAAAGCCAGAGGCCATGGTACAGAGTTTTTCTGCATACTCCTTCAAACAACGGAGTTTTTTTTTATATTTCATTTGAAAATATGCCAATATTTGTTTGCTACTAAATAATTTGAATAAATTTTAATTTATTACCGCAAAAAAAACGCTGAAAATTATGATCTAAAAGTATTGAATTGACAACACATATGTATATACATTTACAACAAATTGTATCTACGTACTCTTAGTACTCTTTCTTCTTATTTTATTTTTTTTATTGTTGTTGTTATTGTTGTCTTTAAACTTTTCTGCTTTAATGATATTGTCTTAAGAGCGGCAAAGTAAAAAGCTTTGTTTTTATCGTATTTTTTCATAATAGAAAACAATTTTTGTTTTCATTTTTGTTTGTCTTTTATTTTAAATGACTTTGCAAGTTTACCTTAAATAAATATGTACATACATACAAACATATGAGTGTGTGTGTATATGTTCAAATGATCATTAACGGTTAATTTTTATTTGACTATATTCAGCCCATACACTCCCACAAATTGTTCCGTTGTTGTTTTTTTTTGTTTATTTACATATGCATACATACATACGAGTATATACACATAGAATAATTATATTGCATATATATACATACATACATAGCACGTGTACAGTAAAGTACAAAAGTCTCGGTAGCCACCAACTTCAAAAGTGGGTTTCATGAATTTCTTCTTCAGTTTATCGTATGAGACATGACCATAATATGGTCGATATTGCTTTGTCCTTCGTTTGCTCTCCATTACATTATACGCTTAAGTGATAAAAATATTTGAAAAGGCTTCAGAAAATTGGGTGTACCGGCATCAAATTTTTAATGATAAAGTAAAAATCATTTTTTTTTGTTTTCAAAGTATTGGCCATTGCTGGCTGCACATTTTTTGGCTTCTTTTATGGAATTTGTAGATTTCACGCTAATAAAACTGTTCTTGTTTTGAAACGAGAATATTATTCTTAATATGGCAACTTTAAACATAAACAAAATGAGTAAACATAACAAAAAACGAAGCCCGTCATTGCCACTGCGTTAAACTTTTTAATTGACCTGTGTTATCAACATTGCTCCGGTACTGCCATATTTTTGAAAAAGTTAACTTTATTTTATCTGTAGGTTGTAATAACGACTTCTTTTCGTTGACTTTAAAGTTCACTTTAGCTAAAGTTACCTTTAACTAAACCTAACTTTAACGGCAAGTTGTAATAATGGCCCTTAAAATGTTTATTATTATAACCACGTAAATATTTTACATATAAAGTATTGTAAGGGGGCGTACCAAATGTTTTGCTATTCACTGTACACATATGTATGTCCATATATGTATGTATGTATGTATGTCCATATGCGTACGTGAATAAGTTCCAATAATGTTCCTTATTATTGAATATTTTTCATCAATTCACTGTCATTGTTTACCTAGCGAATGTTTTGTTTTTGCTAATCTAAAATCATAGTGAAGAAAAAGAAAGAACAAAAACAAAATATAAGAATACTATGAAGTATTGAAATAATGACAATAATAAACAGGAAAAAAATATTGAAAATATTATCAGTTTATAATGGAAAACATATGGTGCCTGCCAAGCGGTTATTCACTACAACAATATTGTAAAAAAAAAATTAAAATATGAAAGTGATTATGTTTCTGAAATCCATTTAGCAGATAGGGGAACAATTAGTTTCATACACGGCAAATGCTTGGAAAACAGACACAATGTATGCTTCAATCGTTAAATGTTAAGTGACAAATAAGTCCTACTAAACCGCAAGCAAATTTCCCAATTAATATGACGAACAATGTAGCAAAAATTATTAATAAATTGTGAATTATTGAGTCATCATTGCAAGATTTATCGAATCGTATGTGTATGTATGTATAAAATAAATATTTCATTAGCAAATTCCCATAGACGCATTCATTTTTAATTTATAAAAGGCTGTCATATTTTCGCTGATACATTATGTGTGTAAATACTTTTATTTTTTTTTTTCTAATCAAAAACATGCTCTGACCCTAAATAGTTTACCTTTGCTGCTTATAGTATATATTAAAACTATCTACAGTATTGGTCAATACATGTATAACCATATAGAAATCTATGAACTTTTCAGACTAATACTATGTTAAAATATACACTTTTATTAAGTCAATATTCGGTTAATTGAGTACAATATTTTAAGTGTTCAGGCATATACGCAGTTCAGCTGCTTACACAATATTCGTTTGACAGCTGGTAAAGAAAACAGCTGATTGTTTCAACAACATTGTTTTTATTTTGTTTTGTTTTTTTTTTATTTGTCGTTTTTAACATTTGGGCTGTCCAATATCAACAGAAAGTGTTCGAATAATTGTAATATGCGCACTGAACATGCTTATGACAGTGCTGCATTTTAAGTTTTACTCAATATTATAACAGTTTTCGTATTAATTGCGCAATTATTAATTGAAACTTTATATGAAATATTGAACTCAATAAAGGCGTTTATTGCGATTTATGCAATAAAAGTGCATATCTGAACATAGTATAAAGCATGGTTTTCAATTTTTGAGGAGTCATATTCAAATTCACTAAATTTTTTGTTTTTTCTTGAGGATACAAAAGGCTCTTTTGTATTCCTATATCCGCGTATTCTACTTTTAATGGTTGAAATTCTAACATTAAAGGGAATTTCAGGCTTTCCTTTTTTGGAATTACTTTATGATGTTTGTCATATAGACAAACATGGCAATATTCGGACCATGCTTAAGCGGGTAAGACAGTATACGAAGATAGAAGAATTCAATTTATTTTCGTCAAATCATAACATACATAATTGGCCATGACATCCCTTCAGTCAGGATTACGACCTAGCTTCTCACACCACTCATGTTGTGTGTGTTAATTTTATTCATGAGTGGCGGGACCTACAGTTTAAAGTCGATTCCAAACGACAGATTTTTGAGAAACTTTTCATGACAATTTTCTAATTACTCTCAGAGTTTTTGCCAGAAATCTGCTGAGAGGAAGTCGCCGAAGAAATATATTTTTTATACTTCGTTTTGATGTCTGAACTGGGGTTCGTATCGTGGGCTTACGTCTAATAAGCCATCACACTACCTGCTAGACTACGGCAATTTACTGCTGGCTACACCAGCTTTGAAAATCGGCAACCAGAAATGTAGGCCAACCAAAAGTTTTATAAATTCCATGGTGCTTTTTCCAATTTGAAAAGCACTCTTGTTGGGGCGCATATATCCCCTCTAAGGCCTCCTCAACAGAACCGAACAGATCAGATTGCACATATTTGTTTTGCTCACTACTGTAAGCCTCTCTGTTATCGCTTAACGTGAAATGAAATAAAAAGTTGAATTGAAAATATTGTACACAGAAAAACAAAACACCTTGAATAATTAGGTTTTTCTTGATTGCACGCTTCAGATTCCCCTTTAGCCCTTTAATGTTGCCGTTGTTTTTTTTTTTTTGTGTTGAAAGCAAATGAAGTAAATGAATATTTGCTTTAAAAAATATGGCCTGATTTTGTTTTTTGTTTTTTTTTTTCATTGGTAATTTACTTTATTTTATTGTTATCATCTAGGCAATTTATTTTCGAATAATTCATTTATTGTTCAATTTGTTTTTTGTTTTTAATATAATTTATTTACGTCTACGTGTGTATGTATGTATGTATATATGTACCATATGTTCATATGTTTTTGTTCTTCCTAAAATTAATTTTGCTTTTTAATTAATTAATTTCTTTAAGGGCCATTATTACAACTTCCTGTTAAAGTTGGGTTTAGTTAAGAGTAACTTTAGCTAAAGTGAACTTTAAAGTCACCTTTAACTTCTTTTCGTGATTATAATCTACAGATAAAATAAATTTAACTTTTTCAAAAATATGGCAAGTGGCGGGGCGGAGTAATATTGACAACAATGCTCAATTAAAAAAGTTTTTCTTTAAACGCAGTAGCAACGTTTGAAGTTGCCATATTGAAAATAATATATAGTATGTATGGCAAGTTCAAACATAAGCTTAACTTTAAAATTTAAAGGTAGGAAGATCCTTCCTTTGGCTTAAAGCTCACTTCTACCTTATTGTCCACTTTATCTGCCCGTTAAAATCCTTGATTAATTAACGGCAAGTTATAATAATGGCCCTAAATTGTATTAATTTGTATGTCTTTGCTAAGTTCATTCAATTAATATTTTGGTTAGGCATTGATTTATTAAATAACACATAGCGTTGCCAACTTAATTCAAAGATAAATACAAAAATCAAAATTGAAATATGTTGCCACAGCAAAAGTTTAAAGCATTATTAAGGAATTTTTTAATGTTAATAAATAAGCAAACAACATTCTACGATTATTTATGTATTCATTCATCAATTATATTTATCTACAAATAATTGAACGATAAGAAATACAAAGACTATGATGACAATGTCAGTGATTATACGATATTAGTTGGTTAAGTTGAAATTTATTGTCAAATAATTTTGCAAACAATTTTTTTATTATGTTTCTATGATATGGTACAGCAGTGTTGAAAAATTCAGTACTTTAGCACTTTTTTCAGTACTTTTCCATTTCAAAAATACCACAGTACCCCGCCACGCTTATATTTTATGGTTTGCGCTTTTGAAGTATTAATGGGTTAGCAACATGTACAACATAATGCTAAAGGTAGAATTAGTCATTAGCCCTGGTTAAACCTCTGGTGGTTGCTCAAACGTGAAATTAACAAATATTCCAACAAACAATCAAGATCTATCAAAATCATTTGAAAAAAAAAATATATATATGAAAAATGTAACACGAATGTTATACTATTTAAATAATAACTACGGTAATTTTTGTCCGATTTGATCAAACGAAGCGTCAAACTTTTCACAACATAATGTACTTTCAGAATGTCATCACTTATTTCATATTTTTTAATTAAAGTTTGCTACTATGAATGCACAAACTTGAAAAAATGTGAAAAAATTTGTCAAGTTTACCTCATCAAACCTCATAGAATATTAAGTCAAATAATATATATATGTATATCATTTTAAAGGCCCATCCCTCTGCTTTCTAATAAGGTTTAAATTTTGGACATTGGTTCAGAAATGTTTGTGTAATCAATAAATTTGTGCGTAAAGTCTAAAAAAACAGTTTTTGTCAAATAAAACAAGTTTGTGGGGTTCAAGAAATATAAAAAAAAATATTTTTTGAGTTTTACTCAATAAAATTCATAATCTACATTATTAGCTGGGTGTATTTAATTTTTTTTTTTATTTTGTTGCATAGTGCTATTGTCGACAATTTTTTCCATATTTTAACAAAATTTTTAAAATTTAAATTTTTTTTAATTTTTATATTTACTTATAAAATTTAAGTTGTTATTATTTGATTTTGCTTTATTACTCGTATATTTTTTTATGAAACATTCAAGTTTTATGATGGCATAAGCAATTCTTTGGCAGAGGAGAATATTGATTTAAATATCGCCATTATTACGCAATAATTTGCAGAAAATCTATTTTACAACTGATTCTTTCCTTTTCCTCTCATAATTAACTCATTTCAATATTAATCAATCACTTGAAATATATTCATTTGTAGTCCCCAAAACAAAGACCATACCCTGTTTTCTTTTTCTTTCGTTTGCAAACGTCAACAACTTCAATGAAAACATTCAACTAAAAACCAATAGTTTGTGTAATAAGAGAACACATACACAATACATTTTCTTATCTGGCCTTGTAAAAAAGTGTTTTTTTTTCGTTTTTTTGTTCTATTGTTGCTGTTGTTTTTCTTTTTTTCATATTTATTTACTCTAAAATCCCTTTGATTAGACACAATGTAAGACACCACTGGGAGCAGCAGTTGTGCTTTAGTTCTGTAAGTGTGTAAGTGTGTAAATGTTTATTTATTTTGCTTTGATCGACATGATCGATGTTTTAAGTAAGAATGCGTAATAAAAAGTAACACAAAAAAAAAAAAAAAAAAAATATAAAAACGCTTAATTGTAATAAGTGGCTCATATAGCGGAGCATACATAATGTATGTGTGTATGTATGTACATATGTCTAAAACTAAATCTTGTGTTCACTTAATGTAATAATCATTGTGGTTGGCAATTATGACTCAACAAACAATTTCTTTGTTTTGTTTGAGAAAAAAAATGTACCTTAAGAAACAGAAAAACGCTAATTTTTCTAATTTTAAAACTCGAATTTTAGAATTTTTTTTCGGAATTTTTTTCCAAGACTATTTTGGTTGAAAATTAGATGGCTCCTGGTTGTTCTTGTTTAAATAAAAAGCTCCTCTTTTGTAAGAAAATTTTCAAATGTTTGATTAAATAGTTTTGCATTCATTGTAATTTTATATGTTATATAACAGAACTACTATGTATACGAAAATATTGCAACGTACGTGACATGCTATGGCCGAAGTATTATTCCTTTGTTGTCATAGAATATTCGAAGTACCAGTACAAAGGTAAGAGTCTAAAAACTTTTGTAAAATTTGAGTAAATCGTAAATACAGTTTATTAATATTCACAATGAAATTAAAAACTAAAACTAACAAAAGTACTAAAGTGGTAAAGTACCATTTTGTGGAAAAGTACAACTAAAATATTCGTCTTTTAACCGTTATTATTGTTATCCATCGAGCCACTAACATTTTTTTTTCAATCATTCCACGTTTGAATAGACCTGCCTCTGTGACTGTCTTTTTTGGAGTTGTCACCATTTGCGGTTTATTGTGTAGCTTATGTAGACTGTCTTCACCTTTCAATTTATTTCCTGCATTTATGTTGTTATTTACAAGTGACTTGGTGTACTCGTTTAAGTGTGCTGGATTACAATCCCCTGTAGTCCACATTCAAATACCGGAAAGAGTGAACAAATTTGTATCATGACTTTGAAGTTTTAAAACCTAAAAATTTTTAAAATTTCTTCAAATACGAAGGCCTATTTCTTAAACAGCAAGCCCCCCTGACCTATACTCTCCACGAAGTTGATAGAATATTGATAACCAACATCACAGGAAGACCTAAGCGGCGCCCCTTTTTTGAGAAAGTTTAACACCCTGCCAAATTTCCTTACTACTACATCAAATACAATATGCTCGCAGCAGTCGTGCAAACTAGGACCTCCTACAGTGAGCCAATCACCACTTGCTTAGCTAGTGCTATCGTAGGCAACGAGTGAACATCGAAAAAAATATGACGAATGTCATATTCGTCAGGAAATGTCAATTAAGTCTCCAAAATATGATTTACCAAGCGATGCAATATAAAATAACATATATTTTATGGTATTACCCGTATAAAACAGAATTACAGCATTTCCCGGATGAAAGCACTTTTAAAAATGCGAGGAATTCTTATATCGAAATACCTAACCGGAGAGCAAATAGCCGCGTGTCATTCAAACTGATAGATTTCTATTTGCCTCATAGCTGTTAACTCCTTCGTTTTCGATGGAATGCTGGCTGGTCGGAGAGGGTTTTGATTATCTTCTACAGCTCGGTGTGGTGAACAAAGTTGTAATTTGTTGGGCCTGCTTGTCACTTCGGAATCACTGCGTAGAAGTGCTAAAGGCGATGGATCCGCAGCAGACTTTTTAGACATAGTCAAGAGTACTATTGTAGCCTTAACTAGGCAGAGAATCAGGCTGTTGGTTTGCCCGAGACCAGCTCAATTTAGTAGAAGAAGAGCTTTATACTATATTGGGTTGTTTGGAAAGTAATTTCGCTTTTTTTCTATGGGAATGAAGGATAATTTTCGTATAATATCAATCAAGTGGTCATAAACTGTTTAATTTCATAAATCTAACTTCAATCCGACCTCACGTGTTGTTATTCGCCGGTACGCATCAACTAATGCCATTTTTGCGTCTTTAGCTTCAGCTTCAACCGGCCTTCCCTAATGTGAAGCATCTTCGACTTTAAAATTACCGGATCGAAATATAGAGAACCAATTCTGGCACTGGCGTACTCTCAACACACTTTCTCTATACACATCGACAATTTCTTTCTGGCTTAAACAGCATTTTTACCCTTTCTGTAGTAAAACAGTAAGATTTGTCGAAAATGCTGCTTATCGCACTCCATATTTAAATGGACATCAACCAAAAACTACTGCGTAGAATTAATTGGAATTTTTCACACACCAGCCTTGCTATATGAGCTCTCAAAACATATATAAATAATACAGCTTAAGTGTGAAGTTGGGTGCAAAAAAATACAATTAAATCCTGTGTCGGGGAAAAAAACGAAATTACTTTCCGAACAACCCAATGTTACGAAAGGCGTACTTTGGTGGATTGTAGGTTTTCTATCAGGAATCAATTATCTGAGATTGTGTTGCTTCAGTTAGTTAGCTCTTCTGGATAGGACAGAAGGAAAGAATGAAACCATAAGAAACATTCTATGGAATTGCATTGCGTTGTTCAACTTCTTATTACTTTTTCCAATAAATCTGTCATATAGCATTAATATTTGAATACTGGCTTACAATGACTCAAGAAATCCAGAAACATTTCATCACTCGGAAGAGGGAGCTTGAGAGTAGGATGAATTTTAGAAAGAAAGCGGGTACATTTAAACAAATTTTTTTAAAGTAAATTTATAGTATGAAGAACAATTTTTTGTGTTTATAAGCAGCGGGATGCAAAACGAGATTGCTTAAGTTTCAGTATTACTAGGCGGGGAATTATTATATCCAAGGTGTTTATATCCGGGGAATACTGTATATTTGCGAGCATGCTACACTTTATTAATAAATACTTTGTGCTTGAAGTGTAAGCATGTCTTCCAAAATGTATCAATACAAAGTTTGTATGCAGTTCTACTACTGCATATAAACTATGTAGATATGCAAAGTAACCAAACAATGCATCAACTTTAAGTCCGAGGCCTGATTGCTTTTTGACTGCGTTAAAAATACACATTGACGACATTTTGAAATAGAATACATTGTATATATTTTGTACAGCGGCATTATGAAACACGATATTTTGTTCAAACACAAAGCAACTAACACTTTGGAAGGCAGCCTATATGTTCGTTGTTTCCTTATAGTTTTAAAATATTTTATATTTTGATTAGCAGCAAACCTTGTTAAGAAAACGAAAATTAATTATTATCAGAATGTGTTCTGGATTTTAAAGAACGTATCAGAAAAAAATAATAAAAATTGGATGTGTCCATGCTTATTTTTTTTTTTTTAATTAAATTCTTAAAGTATATGACCTCGTTCGAGGCCATAGATCATGTTGTTATGCTATTAAATGAATTGAATATAATTTATTTTAATATTATTATTCAATGATAAATTAAAAGATAAATACAATTAAAAGCACATGTTTTATGTACGTATGTATATATGTATGGTATATGGATGATGTGTGGGTTAAACTATATAAATATGATGATAAATAATATCCCTTTAAATTATATTTTCTATAAAAATTTATTATATTTATAATATATACATACATACAATAAAATATTAAATAAAACAATGGTCAGTTTTCGTTTACCCCAGGCTAAGCCATGTAATGCCAAAACTTGTAAAGGTTGCTTGCGAATATAATAACACAATCCATGCATAGGTATGCACATATAGTACATGCACATATACATACGTATAACGTGTAATAGAATGTGTTCATTGTAAGCGTCCAAATAAAATAAACACACTGCTAAACTTTTACATGTACATACGACTAACTGACTGACTATCGCAATCAGTATTGGTACATATAGTGAGTGGTAAAGGGTTTCCTTGAACTGAAATTATTATTTTTTTTTTAAACGAATGTCAAAACTTCGCGATAATAACAACAACAACAACCATTAAAATAATAAAAACAGAAAAAAAAACTTAATATTTTTGTAAAAATATTCAAACATAATAAAAAAAAATACGCGTCTTATTTTTGGGTACTGTGAGAAAACAAGGAACTGAGGAACTGCTGAAGAATAAATTCTTTCCATTGTTGGTAATTTAAAAATTAATTGCGTATTTGGGAACAAACCACTTTTTAAAAAAAAATTTTTTCTATTTAAAAAATAGGAGTGATCAGATTAAAAATCCCACAACGCTTTGACGCTCAAATACTAAATATTGCGTTTTTTTTTAAACTCTTAGGGCCATTATTATAACTTGCCGTTAAAGTTGGGTTTAGTTAAAGTTAACTTTAGCTAAAGTGAACTTTAAAGTCACCTTTAACTTCTTTTCTTTACTATAACTTACAGATAAAATAAAGTTAACTTTTTCAAAAATATGGCAGTGCCGGTGCAATGTTGATAACACTGCTCATATTAAACAAGTGCTTAAAAAACGTAGTGGCAACGACGTGCCTTCTTATTTGTTATGTTTATTCATTTTGTTTATAAAATTTGTGTGTTGAGGTTTTAGCTTTTTTATTTTTTGTTTGGAATATTGGAATCGCGTAATTTTTACAGACGAAAGTAAATTTAATTTGTATGGTAATGATGGAAGATGCATGGAATATTCCATGGAAAGTATGGAGTCGCCGTGGTGTAGTAGGTAGTGTGTTGGCTTACTATTCGTAAAGCCCGGGTTCGTATCCCAGGTCAGACATCAAAAATGAAATATGAAAAAAAAAAAATATTTCTTCGGCGACTTCCTCTCAGCAGATTTCTGGCAAAAACTCTGAGAGTAAAAATAAACTGCCATGAAAAAGTTTCTCAAAATTCTGTCGTTCGGAGTCGACGTTAAACTGTAGGTCCCGCCACTCACGTATAAATTTAACGCACACAACATGAGTGGTGTGAGAAGCTAGGCCGTAATCCTGACTGAAGGGTTGTAATGGCCAATTATGTATGTATGTAAGTATGGAGGAAGCCCAACCAAAAATTAAATGACGCGAATCTTTGTCCCACATTTAAACATGGGGGTGGCTCAGTCTTAGTATGGGGGTGTATGAGTGCTGGCGGTGTTGGAAATTTACAGATTATAGATGGCATTATGGACCACAAAAATTATATCGACATTTTACAAACGCATTTAGTCCCCAGCGTACAAAAAATGGGTCTTCCACCAAATTATATTTTTACCCAGGACAACGATGCCAAACATACCGCCAAAAATACTAAGCTGTGGCTGTCGTACAACGCTCCAACATGGATGGAAACACCTTCTCAATCTCCAGATGTTAACCCAATTGAAAATCTCTGGGAACTCTTGGACAGAAAAATTAGGGAAAGGCAAATTGGGAACAAAAATGATTTAATACAGGCTTTGCAAGAAGAATGGGCAAATATATCATCGGAGGTGACCCAAAATTTGGTCAATTCTATTCCAAGAAGATTAGAAGCCATAATTAAAAATAAGGGAGGTCAAACAAAATATTGAAAATATTGTTTGAAGTGATTTTCTTAAATTAATCATAAGTGAGCACTCAATTTTTGGAGGTGAAAAATAAGTTTAAATTTTTTGTTTGTTTTTTTTTTAAGTTGTTAAGTATTGGATATTAAACTATAATAAATGGTGAATATAAAAATAAATTTTGTTTTTAAAATACTTATTTTTTTTTTAATAAAAATATGTGTTAACAAAATCAAAATAGCTTTGAGCACTCAGTTTTTGGAGTCACTGTATATGTACATAATATGGAAACTTCAAAGATAATGTGAACTTTAAAAGTTAAAGGTAGGATGATCTTCCCTTCAGTTTAACGCCCACTTTTATCTATTGTGTACTCATAATAATAAAAAAAAAACAATTTATCTGATATATTTGAAGATAGATTGAAGGTTAAAATCCTACCTTAAAGTAGAAATCGTAAATGGAATTTTTAAATTAAGATTTAGTTACAAAGACATACGAGAAGAAAGGCCACTCATAAGTGGTGTGAGAACCCAGAATGTATCCACGACTAAAGAGTTGTAATGGCCAATTATGTATGTATGTATTAATCTATTGAGACGTGAGTTTTGATCTCACATTTTAGAACTGCATTTGCCGGCAAGATCATGAGGTATGACCCTACTAAACTATTTTCGGTGGATATACGTAAAGTGGTACAATGGGTAAATTTGACCTCCGGGTACTGTACTTGTCAATTAAGACGTCCTCTAACCTACGTAGTGTCTCTTGCACAGGGACCGGTCAGAGATTTTTATAATTCTGCCATTGGTGACAGATTGCGATCGAAACGCGAAAAAGTTTATTTTAATTGGAACACTATCTATACTTGCACTTATCTTTAAAACAATAAATTAAGATATACATATTTATACAAGTAGTAGCATCATTACAACAACTCATTTTACTTGGAATTTGTGTCAAAAACAACATATATTTGTTCCTTTTTTTAAGTTCACGTTTTGTCAAATCTAATTCCCCATGCCTATTTCGCCTGCTAAAAGTGACAAGTCTTAAGTAAAAGCAATAACAAAGGCATATGAAAAGTAAACATAAACAATTTTTTTCGCTCTTTTTTGAGATAATACAACCATATACCTTGCAATAAATGAAATGCGTTCATTTTTAGCCCCAAAATTTTCTGTATTTGGTTGTTTTTATTTCTCAAAACCCAAACGGGTTAAAAGTCATCCGTCATATACGAAATAAATATTAAAAAATATGACATAACCTATGTGTGTATGTATATGTATACATCTAAAGCAGGAAATAAAAACAAAAAGCGTTTTTTTCATTGAAACATGATTGATTTCTTTTGAATTTCTGCCTTTTTCCATATACGTTAGTTACTACATATGCACTAGAATAGCAAATAATATATAAAGTTGTTGTTGCTCTGTGTTGAGTGTTGAAATAAATAAAAACATGCTTCTTCGAATTGCGCCACTATTTGAGGATATTTCGCGAGTTCGCGGTTTTAAGACCGTTCACTCATATGTATTTAAGTCACACCAACAACTTTTAGGTAAGCCTGGATGGAAGTTTGCGAATGGAAAAAAAAAATAATACAAATCAACATATTTTTGAAATTGTTTTAAAAATTCCAACAACAACAACAACAACAATAAATATATAGAACAAGAGAAATAGCTACAATAACAAAAACCTTGTCAAATTAATCAGTAGCACAGTGTAGTATGGTGTATTGAGTGTTTGACTATTAAAAGCAAATCGTTTTTTTTTTTCTTTTTGTTTTTGTTTTTGTTTCATTATTAATATTGTTGTTGTAGTATTATTATTAAAAATAAGAAAGAAAAAAATAATTCATTCGTTTACGTTCAAATGCTGATAACAGAGAGACCGAAAACCCACCATCAGATTACGAATTTTGTAGTTTTTTTTTACTTATTTTATACATTAAAAAATATATTCTCAAGCAAAAACGCGTAAAGAGCAGAGCACTCATTTGTAGGAAAACCTTTGACGATATTAAAATAGTCGTGTAAAATTTATAAATTTAAACAAATAAGAAACGAAACAAAAATAAAGAAGAAAAAAAGTTTAATTTTTTATTTTATTCTCCTTATAGTTCTCTACCAGAACTAAAGTATTTAAATAATGTGATGTGTTTAAGAAATCAACCTTCAAGCCACCTTAAAAATCCTACACATGGGCTGTGCAAAATTTAATAATAATTTTTAAAAATTTCTAATTTATTAAAAAAAAAATAAAATAAAATAAATTAAGAAAAAGAAAAACAAAACAACAACAAAACATTCATACCAAGAAAGTATTATTATTTAACAAACACAAACAACAATAACCAACCAAAGAAGAAAAGAAAGCGAAAGAAAAGCGCAAAGTTTTACACTCAAACAACCACAACTGTAAACCCTCATTATGAAAAAGCGCAACCTACTATATGAAGTACAAAGAAAATTTTAAAAAATAACAGAATTATTATAACAACAATAAGAGCAAAAAAAACAACAAATAAAAATCCAAAAAATATATTTAAAAAGAAAAACTATTTTGAACTTTGTGACAAAAAAGAAGAATAAAAAGAAAAACGAACACAAAAAAGTGACAATTACGTCAAAACCCTTACCCATCTTTCTCACCACGATAAAATTAACCCCACATTTACACCTTTACCACCACCATACCTATTTCACATATGCATATGTATGTACATAGGCACACAGAGAGTGTAGTAAGCATTAACACTATCAGAACCACAACCACCACTACCACCACCACCTCTATCTACCACACCAAATGAAAGATATTGAAACATCAGCGTCATCGTCGACACCGAATAGTTCAACATCTTTTGTTTTTAAATGCATCATAAAAACTGTTCGCTTTATGTGGCAAGTTACAGCGTTACCAACAAAAATTGGTGAAACTATTGGTACCTTATATCGCTATGCACAGACCTCGGTCGATAGCATTTTATGTGTAGCCGGGTAAGAGATCCGAAGTATACATACTAGACAATAGACAAATACCAAATAGATACGTTAGGTTTTTATTTTTATTTCTTTATTTATTTTTTGTTTTTATTCTTAAAGTCGTGTAATATTAATTCGTTTTCGTTTCGTCTCTCTTTGTCTCTTACAGAAAAGCTCGTCGTAAAGAACGAGATGGTGATCAAAATTCAACAGATACCAAATTGTATTTGGAAGAAAGTGTTTTAGAACGTAAATTACCTGAAGCTGATCTCAAAGCTCTAGTTGATCTACCAGCTGGCTTAGATTATAACGAATGGCTGGCATCACACAGTAAGTATTTGTTTTTAACCTTCTACACTTGATTGTAATCATGTTATCATTATATACATGTATTTAACATATACATACATATGTGTATTTAAAAAATAACGGGTACCACCTTAAAGCAACTACAATTTTAAATTTTTAGTTTCCGCTGCAATAGTGTATTAATTGACTGGGGTTTTTGGTCACTTCATTTAAAAATTTATTCGAATGTGGGATCTATAAAGTCTCAGTGGATATCTGAGCACTTAAAATCACAAGAACGTTATGCCCAATTTGAAAAACGCATATCATACATACATACAGTGGTGGCCTTATAATTAGAAACGACTTAGCAACATGTATGTTTGTTAATTTGCTTTACAGTTTTCACTGTGTACCTGGGATCCAAGGCGTTGGTTGGAGGACGTCTTACATACGTTTTTGTCCCAATCCCAAACTTAGATTCGTCACTCCACAGAACCCTGTTCCAGAAACATTGTTTCTAATTATAAGGCCACCACTGTACATAATTGGTCATTACAACCCTTCAGTCAGGATTACGGCCTAGCTTCTCACACCACTCATGTTGTATGTGTTAATTTTGTACATGAGTGGCGGCACCTACAGTTTAAAGTCGACTCCGAATGACAGATTTTTGAGAAACTTATTCATGGCAATTTTATTTACTCTCAGAGTTTTTGCCAGATATCTGCTGAGAGGAAGTCGCCGAAGAATTTTTTTTCATATTTCGTTTTGATGTCTGACCAGGGGTTTGAACCGTGGCCTTACGTCTAATAAGCCAACACACTACCTACTAGACTGCGGCGACTTCGAAACGCATATATGCTTCGAAAAGCATATCATGTATGCTTCGAAACGCATGTCATGTATGCTTGAAAGTCGCCGTAGTTTAGTAGGTAGTGTGTTGGCTTATTAGATGTGAGGCCACGCTAAAAAGTATTTCTTCGGCGACTTCCTCTCAGCGGATTCTGGCAAAAACTTTGAGAGTATATAAAATTGCCATGAAAAAGTTTTTCAAAAATCTGTCTTTCGAAATCGACTGTAGATCCCGCAACTTATGGATGAAATTAACACAAACAGCATAAGTGATGTGAGAAGCTAGATTGTAATCCTGACTGAAGGCTTTTAATGACCAATTATTTATGAACTTATGTATGCTTAAAGATAAACGGATTAGAATGACTTTTCTTGAAAACATATGGTATTCTTATCAATCGGCGAGTGCAGTCCAATATTTGTATCGTTTAACCAAGCCAATACGGTCCTTTTTGTTGACCTCTACTGATAAGCTGTATTTAAGCAAACTAATTTTCCATATTCAATCTAAAGTGTGTTGAGGGAACTCCCACAAAGTGGAAACAATACTCCCGTTTACGAAACTAGCAACAAGAGTTTTCATTCGAGTATACAAACAGCAATTCTACCAACAAAGTCGAAAATCAACGATTAAAATCTTTCCAATACAACGGGCGAAAATCATTGATTTCTTTGAACCACATTTTCTAGGAATATTTGTCATTTTCTTAAAATCTATTAAAAAAAACTGAAGTAAAACACTCTTCTTACTAGTTAGGATAGTTCTTATCCGTTAGATTAAGGTATTACGTACTTTAAACAAGCATTTCAAATTGCCTTATGAGTCATTGGTAAAGTGGATTTATTTTGTATTTCCCCGAATAGTTTACTTCTATTACTAGAAGAAAAAAGCCGATCTTAGATAAGAAATTGAAAGCTATGCCGAAAACCTTACCAACCTTCTATCTGTTTTGCAATCTTATCAATATTTTTTGGTTTTTTTTCGAAACTTATTTTTTTTTATCAATAATTAATTAAGATGACTTTTATTATTTCTAAACCTTTTTTTTCACAAAAGTGATTGCCATACTTATTGTATGGCATAATTATTTTGAAATGCCTATGAAATTATTGTAGATTTTCCAACAAATTACACTTTATTTCATTCATTATTGTGAAGGGAAGTTTAATATTGTAAAAGTAAATTTGTTTGTTATCTATCGGGTGAACCATCTATCGGTTTAAATTTGATACCTATTTGATTCAGTACATTGTCTCCACTGAACATAATGAAACGATTTACGCTTGAGCAACGTTGGGATTTTTTGGAAATTTATTTTCAAAACAAAGACAATTGGAAGTGGAAATTGCGTGAAAATGTACAAAATTTGGTCGCAGAGAAAGACCAATAGTGCCCGATATACATACGCTAGTTTATTGCTAAAGTTCGTGAAATTTGTTTCATTGTTGATGCGCCAAGACGTGAGCGTGGTCGTACAGGGCGTACACTCGAAAATATCGAAGCTGTGGCTGAGAGCGTGCGTGAGAATCCATCAACATCAACCTCGTCATCGTTCTCAAGAATTGAACATTTCACGCAGTCAATTCCAATTTTGCGTAAAGGTCTCGGCATGACGTCTTACAAAGCTCAATTGGTTCATAAGTTGAAGTCGCATGACCATCCGCTTCGTTTTCACTTCGCTAGATGGGCCAACGAGAAACTGATGTTGAATGAAGCTCATTTTTTACTTGGTTGGTACGTTAATAAGCAAAATTACCGTATTTGGGCTCAGAAAACCCATGGTCTTACAGAAGCCAATCCACCCATTACGAGTGACTGTTTGTTGCGGCTTGTGAAGCGGAGGCATCATTGTCCCATATTTCTTTAAAAATGAGGACGGCGCAACCATTACGCACAAAGGAGACACCTATCGCCATGTTATTGATGTGAACGATGTTTGGTTTCAACAGGATGGTGCAACTTGCCATATATCACACGTCACAATCGATTTATTGCATCAAACGTTTGATGGCCATTTAATTAGCCGAAATGGTGATGTTAATTGGCCGCTAAGAAGCAGTGATTTGACACCGTTGGGCGGTTTTCTGTGGGGGCGCCGTTAAAGAAAAGTGTTATGCCGAAAACCAGAGACAATTGAGCATTTGCAGGCCAACCAATTCGTGATACCATTGCCGATATACGATTCCATACACTTGAAAAAGTGCACGAAAATTGGTCCGATCGAATGAGGTACTGTGAGGCCAGACGCGGCAGCCATATGAATGAAATAATATTCCATTTTTAACCAGAACAGTTGTACTTCACGACAAAAAATTAAATTTAAACCTTTAATTCACCCACCCTATAGAAAAAATTTTTATACATTTTTTTCTACAACAAATACTAAAGACGTCCTAAAAATAATATTCAAATGGCATTATTTTTAATATATAAATAAATAATACTCTTGTTTTCTTGCCCTAATTTGTTTCAAATTATTTAATAAAAAAATGTTTAATAAAAAAAATTAAATTAAATTAAAAAAAAAATTGACAACAATTGACAAGCAGTTTCTAATCTTGGGTTGATAATTGATGTTCTTAAAATTTTTTTTTTAATTTTGTTTTGGAAATTAATCACCAGTAAATATGTGTTTATGATTGAATAAACAACTTTCATTTGAATAAGAATAGTGAAGGAAGCAAACGAATTCGCAATATTACATCACAATAATAGATCCCCCAATAGCTGTTAAATCTTTTTGTTCCCAAAAAACAATACTCCATCCGCATTATTTGTAAAGCGACGAGAGAGAAAGAGAGAAAAAACATTATGAATGTTAGAAAGAACCGGTGGGGAATTAATTTTCGTTTTTTAATGTTTTCTTAGCTCATTTATTAATTTACGCGACTAATTTGAATACGAATTGTGTTGGTTTATTTGTTTTTTTTTAAATTTATTATTTGCAATACAACGTATATTTTCACTTTCTTTCTTATAAGAAAAAAAATTAGAAATAGAAATAGAAAGACAAAAACAAAAACAAAAAAAAAAACGATGACAAAACCAATGATAAGATACCGTCAGCAGTTTGAATTTTTAATTGAATTTTGAATTGAATTTGAATGTGAATTTATGCAAATTCTTTTCTTATTTTGGTTTTAAGTTTTTTTTTTCTTTTCTTTTCTATTTTTCTTTATATTTATTAGTCATTTCGCTATACTTTTGTGGCTATTGATGTGATTTATTTTTATAAGTACCCACACGCACACACACTCATACATACATATGTATATACATAATAAAATAAATTATTAACTTTCTTTTTCTTCCGCATTTCTCTATACGTTTTAGCACTGGCTCTATTTGAACATGTTAATCTGGTTTATGGAACCATTAGTGAATTTTGTACCACTTCGGGTTGTCCCGATATGACAGGACCGGGCAGCAGGTAAATATTATTTATAATTATTCACAATATATGTATGTGAGTGAAGGGTATTAACAATTTATTTGGTTTGTTGTTTATTTCAGAACGTACTTATGGTTTGATGAGAAAGGCAAAAAGACCCGCGTAGCGGCTCCTCAATATATCGATTATGTGATGACATTTACTCAGAAAACTGTTAGCGATGAATCGATATTTCCTACCAAATATGCCAACGAATTCCCCAGTTCGTTTGAATCAATTGCCCGCAAAATACTACGCTTGCAATTTCATGTGATAGCACATCTGTATGCGGCGCATTTCCGAGAAATCGCCCTATTAGGTTTGCATACGCACCTTAATTTAACATTTGCCCATTTGACCGCCTTGCATAGGCGTTTTAATTTAATTGATGAGAAGGAGACCGATGTCTTGCGTGACCTTGAAGTGGCTTTAAGATTAACCGATGACACAACCGGTGGTAATGGTGGTTCAGGTAGCGGCACTGGCGCCGTCTCTGGTAGTGGCAGTTCACAAAATGATGCAACAGAAACGAATTCATCATCGTCAGGCGGTGGTGGTGTTGGTGGGGGCGGTAGTGGTGTAGATTCCAATAAGGGTGGTGGAAGTTTAGCAGAGGATGTCAATTCAGTGCAACAAAATAATCTTATGGATTGTAATACTACGACGGGCCAGCCTCCCATTTGCACACAGCCTGAGGCTAATATAAAATCACAACAGTTTGGTGGTGGTGGTGGACTTATAGGTGGAATTTTAGGCGATTTAAGCAGTGGTGAATTTGGTGATACTATGCATTATTGTACTTCGGCAGTTCCTGCTTCTTCTAATACTAATAATACCTCCTCCAATAACCATACTTCTTTTACTCCCAACAACACCTGCTCTACGAATAGCACCTGCACGACAGCTGATCAACAACAACAACAGCAGCAGCAACAACAGTCAACAACAACAGTAGGGGCCGTTACGGCGGCTAATGGTAATAATGGCGCGGGCGCTTTAAATTTTCATCTCAATACTAATAATAATCATTTAGCACATCATCCACACACGCACCATTCACATCACCATCATCATCATAATCATGTGCATCATCATAATCATCCATATGCCCAAAATACAGGCCTAATACAGTGCAATGCTAGTAACGCTCCTACAGCAACAAATGCTACCACTTCAACAACCACAGCATAGCTGACTTAGATTAAATACATTCAATTATTATTATTATTACTATTATTATTATTATTATTATTATCTTAATATTATTATTATTATTATTATTACTATTATACTTTGTTGTTATTTTTATTTTTTGTTTTTCTTCACCAAAAAAAAAAATACTTCCCCCTTTTCGACAACAACAACAACAACAATATCATCAACCAAAAACAACAAATCAACAATAACAACAATGTTAACGTATGTTAACAAACAACAACAACAACAACAACCCTCAATCAAAAATCACTTGAAACAACAGCAACAACAGCAACAACATCAAGTGTAACAAGACACAAATTGAAAAGAAAACCCTAAACTTATCTGAAAAAGAAAAAAAAGAAAAGAAAATGTCTCTCTCTCTCCCTTCTATATATATTTATATTAAAAAAAATGAAAAGAAAAGAAAATTATATTATGTACGTATGTATATTTAATTTTAATTAAATTAAAATGAAAATTGAATTGAAAAAAAAAAATTAATAGAAGCGAAACAACAACAACAAATTATTAAAAAAAAAATAGTTATAAATCAAGTTAAGAAATAAAGAAAGAAAATAAAAACAACAAAATAAATGTTAATTATATGCAAAATTTAAATGAAAATAAAACCTAAAACGAAAACAATTTAAAAAATAAATTAATTTTTTTATTTGATTTTATTTCATTACAATTTTTATTTTATTTATGAAAATCTAAAACCCCAACTAACACAAAGAAAAATTACATTTTATGGGAAAGAAACAAACAAACAAAAAATGTAGAAATTAAATTTTGTTGTTACTTTTTATTATTCTAGTAAATATATCTGCTAAACATGAATTATTTTATAATTTGAATTTAAATAAATCAAATCAAACCAAGTGAAAGCACATGACTTAAAAAAAGTTTTAATAAACTTTCTAGCTTTGAAATTTAATTCCATTAAAAAATGTCTCAATAATGCATTTTTTGTTGCTGTAAGAGTACCAAATTTTTTATGGTACTCTCTGTAGAGTCACATTTAAATGTATTTCATTCAGAATTAATTGCAATTTGCTTGTATTTGATGATTTTTTTAAAGTCTTTCCACGTTTATAGAAATTTTCAATTCATTTACATTCGAAGTCTAACATTTTTCAACACAAAATATTCTATTAAATTTCAAATTTTTAATAAAAAAAAGATTTTTCAAGTGACAAGTGATTTTCTAAAAAGTCGTAATAACTAGTAAGCACGTGAATTTTCAAAGTTAAATCATATTTCAACTGAAATAAATTAAAATTTAAATGTTCAATTGCAATTATTTTTGTATTTTGGGTGCCCTGATAGTCTAGTGGATGGTGAGCTAGACTATTAACGTGAGGGTCGTGGGTTCGATTCCCACCAGAGACTCTGGTCTGTGACACTACACCGAGCATATTGTCAAAGCTACTCAGCTCCTATATATAATTAGAATATAATTTGTAATTGTATTTGAATTAATAAATAAATAAATACATTTTATTGTATTATCCGCCAAATAACTTTTTTTTGAAAATGTTTTAAAAAAAACTACTGAATATTTTCTCAAATTTCTTTTTTTATTTGAAAGTACAATCGTTCCGGTTAATAATGGAAAATAATTTCATTCAAATGGCTGCCTCGGCTGGCCATGCAGTAGCCTACACGATCGGTCCAATTTTTAAGCACATTATCGATTGTGTGCAGCTGTATTTCACCAATGGCTTCACGAATATTGTCCTTTAAAGCGTCAATTGTCTCTGGCTCGGCGGCGTAACACTTACCTTTGACTTTCAAATCGCGGCTCCGAGTTGGCCAAACGACATCAGCTCTGCGGCTGATAATGCGATCTTCTAGTCTAGTTCTCGATCATCGAGTCTAGTTTCGGCTGTGTGGCACGTAGCGCCGTCCTGTTGAAACCAAATGTTGCCAATATCCTCCTCTTCAATTTTTGTGGACAAAAATTCATTCAACATGGCCCGATAACGATCGTCATTGACTGTAACGGCCACTCCTTGCTCATTTTCGAAGAAAAATGGCCCAATTATGCCTCTGCACCAAAATCCGCACCAAACAGTGACTCGTTTTGTTTTCGTCGGCTTTTCAATGTATGCGTGCGGGTTTTCTGTTCCCCAAATGCGACAATTTTGCTTGTTTACATATCCGCCAATATCAAAATGATCTTCATCTGAAAAGATAATTTTTTTTTTTTTTGCCAAAATCGGCATCTTCAAAAAAAAGTTATTTGGCGGACCCTTTACATACGTAGCTCATACGTTTTGTGTTTTCCATTTATTTATTTAATTTTCATTCGTTGCATGAATGTGTAGCATCGTTAGGTAAAGAATTTTATTATTTTATGACTTCATTTTATTCATTCATGGCTGAATATTTTAGATATTTGGAGTAAAGTTTTAAAAATTCAGTATTTCTTGTAAAAGATATCAATTATTTTGGTTAGTTTAAGACCTTGGAAATTTTCTGGTTTAGAATAATTGAACAGCTTTTCATAAAAGCATTGCTTGGCAAGATTGTCTTCGAATAGTAATTAAAGTATGTGGAACTGCAAACAAAAAAAAAACTTTCTCAAATAATAGAATATGCATTATTAAATTAATTTAAATATGACAGAAATAAAAGTAAATCGTCTTATGATTTTCGAACATAGCTTAGAAAACAATATCATTGTATTTAATATTTAGAAATTTCTTTATCTTTATTTCTTATATTTCTCTTTTGTGATATAATTTTTAAACTCTTTATTTTGACTGATGAACTGATATTTGTTGAAATTTCTACTTTTTTGTGCTCAATGTTATGATTTGTAGGAATTTGTTAGAAACATTCTTCAAAGTCAAGTTGGTAGCTATTTCTGATCTTGGTTTTTTCAATGTTATTCTTTGCGTTTAAGTAAGGCCAACACATGAAGAAGAAGGAGAAATTAAAATAATATTGTATGTAAACGCTTATAATGCTTTATATTTATTGAAAAAGTATTTACACTACATGTTAAACACATTAAACACACTCTCTAAATACATATATTAAATTAAGTTTCAAAATGATATGATTAATGAGAATGAAATATTGACAAAAAAGAAATCAATCAACCTACAACCAAACATACAAATCTAATAAACTTCGGCTTTCAAAAACAAAACAATACTATTTAAACTGTCATCCAAACAAATATAAAATTCTATATTTAAGGAAAACTCAAATAATATTACAACAAAAAAGAAAGAAAAAAAGAAAAATGTACCAGTAAAAGAAGTTCTATTGACTTATTTAAGAGGAAAGTGAAATACCATAAATGTTATGCGTTTGTTTACAAATACCAATCCCAAATTCCTTAAATATATTACTAATAAACTTTTAATTATAAAACGGCCTAAACTCCTTTGTAAAATATAATTAAAAATCATTAATAAGAACATTTAAATTTATAATGAATAATAAAAAAATATTTAAAAAAATGTAGTCTGATTAAATAATTAAAATACGTTTATAATAAACAAACAAACAAACAAAGAAATCATTAAATTACAATTAAATTAATATCTTTTCAATGGCACTAAAAGTTATAACAAATAAAATGTATAACAATAAAATACACTCTGTTTTTAGAAAATAAAAGAAATGAAATTAATTCGTATTTTTTTTTTATCTTCATTAAGAAACACTCACAATATACTTGGGAGTAATATTTTCAATAATTACACAATGCGACAAAATACAAAAATTTAAATACACCCGAATAACTACCATGTCTAAGTTGTTCAGTTAGTTGAGTAGAACTCAAAAATTCTTTTTTTATTTTTCTCGAACCCTCCAAACTTATTTTATTTGACAAAAACTGTTTTTTTTTGGATTTCAGCACAAATTTATTGATTACACAAACACTTCTAAACCCATGTTCAAAATTTAAACCTTATTAGAAAGGAGAGCGATAAGCCTTTAAAACGATATCCATATATATATTATTTGACTTAATATGCTATGGGGTTTGAAGAGGTAAACTTGAAGAATGTGAATTTTTTCACATTTTTTTAAGTTTGTCTGTTCATAGTAGCAAACTTTAATTAAAAAATATGAAATAAGTGATGACATTCTAAAAGTGCATTATCTTGTGAAGAGATTGACATTTTGTTTGATCAAATTGGACAAAAATTACCGTAGTTATTATTTAAAGAGTCGAGTTATATTTTTCACATATGTTATCGTATCAAATGAACTTTTAGTTCAAAAATTTACAGAATTTTTGACGGATCTTGATTTTTTATCGCAAAATGTGTCAATTTCTCGTTTGAGCAACCAACAGAAGTTAACTAATGTTTGCGCAAAGACAAATAATAATATTTTCAAAAAACACAAATATTAGCCGGTAAACAATCAAGATCCATCAGAATTTTTGAAAATTTTTGAACTGAAAATTCATTTGATAAGATGACACATATACAAAAAATATGAGACGACTGTTATACTATTTAAATTATAACTACGGCAATTTTTGTCCGATTTGATCAAACAAAATGTCAATCTCTTCACAAGATAATGCACTTTAAGAATGTCATAGAAGTCGCCGTAGTCTAGTAGGTAGTGTGTTGACTTATTAGACGCAAAAGCCTGGGTTCGAGTCCCAGGCCAGACATCAAAACAAAATATAAAAAGTATTTCTTTGACGACGAAAAACTCTGAAAGTAAATGAAAATTGCCATGAAAAGTTTCTCAAAAATCGGTCGTTCGAAGTCGACTTTAAACTGTAGGTCCCACCACTCATGTATAAAATTAACACACACAACATAAGTGGTGTGAGAAACTAGGACGTTGTACAATGGGTCAATTCGACCTCCGGGTACTGTACTTGTCTTAATTGACAAGTACACGTCCTCTAACCTAACCTAACCTAACCTAAGAATGTCATCACTTATTTCATATGTTTTAATTAAATTTTGCAATTAAGAATAGCTACACTTGAAAAAATAAGAAAAAAATTATATTTTTCAAGATTACCCCATCAAAACTCAAAACATATAAGTTTGAACGGTATACCGTTTTAAAGCCCAATCTCTCTCCTTTCTAAAATACTTTGGAATTTTAAAATAGTTTCAAACATATTTGGGTAATCAATAATTTTGTGTGAAAAGATAAAAAAAACCGTTTTTGTCAAATAAAACAAGTTTGAAGGGTTCGAGAAAAATAAAAAAAAGTATTTTTGAGTTCCACTCAACCTAGTGAATAACTCACACTATGTGGTTACTCAGGTGTATTTTCATTGTCGCACCGTGTTATTTGTATTGTGAATTTTTATTTCGTTAAAACTTGGTATTCGAATTATTTAAAGCGTAGTCTTTCGTTAACTGGTTTTCTTATCATATATTTAATGCACTTGGCAAAGAACGAACAATGAAATTTAAAACATATTAATATTATTACGATTTTTATTTAACACGTTGACTGCCAACTACGAGACAACTCGTAGATTACGTTCCCTTCTAGGGAGCCAATTACGAGTTATCTCGTACTCACTAAACCTGCCATTTTTGTGTAGCTACGAATAAAATCGTATTATTTCAGTGCTAGTAGCGATAAATGGCTTCTGGGAAAAGAACAAAAAGTCAATGCTGGCCAGCGTGGCCAAATTTCTGAAAATTGCCGCGGCAGTCAACGTGTTAAAGAGTTTATGGAAAATGTATTACACTGAACGAAATTTCGCACATGTTTCGCAAAATGTAAAAAATAAATTGAAATTAAATTCGAATGAAAAATTTTAATCTTATTGAAATTGTTACGAAAGAGGAAAAGTTAAATTATCACTAATCTTTTGTTGTCCCAGTGATAGTTACACAATAAAAAAAAATTAACAAAAAAAAATTGTCTAATTCGAATATGTCATCATTATTATTATTATTTAAAGGGAAAATTTAAAATTATTGCCACACCAGAGTGGTACTTAAAAACGAAATGTTCTAGTCAATTTGTATAGATTTGACTTGTCTAATAGTGTATTATAAATTCAATGTCGTCTTGCTAGGAAATTATAAAATCAAATAAATTTTTAAAATCCAAAATAATTAAAGGGCGAGATACATAAATTTACTGAAGATATAGAAGGAAAATGTTTCAATATTTTATTTAATAATAATACGTAATTGTCTGCATATTGTATAATTTTTTCCAGTTTCAATGATTTGAACTTAGTAACTTGAAAGTTATTTACCTCGGCGTGTTGATGAGCAATTTAACAATAAACAGCACGGTTAATGAACAAACTTTTTTTTTTTGAAATAGTAATAGAATGAAGTTTAGATATTTTAAACAAAATCTGTTTGTATGATTTTATTTCGTCAAAACAATGTAGTTTATAAAAATTAATTTTCAAAAATTAAAACTATAACTTTAGAGAATTTCTTTAGAAACGTTGAATGCCTTATTTATTGTTTTTATTTCAGTTGTATTTAAATTACTTTTTAATGTATGTAGCTCCTTAACTTTATATTCAATCAACTAATTACATTGGCCCTATAAGCTAACAAAAACAAAAATAATTAAATACACTATTTAAAATACTATAAGAACATTTAACTCTTGGCAAAAGTAAAAATTAAAGAAAAAAGCGACACAAAAAAAATTATTAAAAGAAAATATATAAAAAAAATGAAAAACAAACTATTTTTCTATTAAAAATTGTTATAAAATTGAATGAAAAATAATACAATAAAAATAAAACCAACTAAAAACAAAAAAAAAACAAATTAAAAATAAAAACAAACAAAAATAAATAAAAAATTATAAGATTAGTTAAGTTTTAAATGACTATAAAAGCAAAAAAAGAAATGTTTCAAATTAGAATAACAACAAAAGAGTACATATTAAAACTAAAATTAAAAAATAAAAGTAAAAAATAAATTCCTTTGTTTCATATAAATTTGATATTCTCCTCTATATATCTCTCTCTCTCTCTGTCACTCTTTAACACCTAACACCAATGAATACTAAATAAAAAAAACACACGCACACACGTACGTCCCTTCACCAATCAAACACACTATCAGCGTCACTGTTAACATCACAAAAATTTAAAAAAAGAGAAAAAATTCCTCTCAGCCTAGAAGTATGCAATCACAAATGTTACTTAATTTATAAAATAATACAACACCCAGCAAACAATACATTATAAGATTAACTTATTAGTGAAGTAAGGAAACAAACAAAAAGAAAATTAATTATAAGACACATACATAAGTAAATTGTATTCGAAATGCAATTCTTTAAAACACAAGAGTATTTATTATTTCAACACATAGATTTGAAATTGTGAAAATTAAAATTGAAAAAAAAAAAAAACAAAAACTAATTGATTGTTTTGAATTGCCTTTTAGCATTTGACGTTTTAAAGTTTTAAGCGTTACGAGCGTTACGCGCCACAAATTGAATGTTTAATGAATTTTTTATTTATACTTTGCCACAGAAACGAAATAAAACACGAACACACACATACACACACACACAGTAAAACGAAAATATTTTTTAACAATTCAATAATGCTAATCATTGTATGGTATTTTTTATTAGAAAAGAAAAAAAATCGTTAAATTTTCAAAAAAAGCAAAATGTTGCAAAATGAATGAAGCGAATGAATGGTTAATAATATGTATAATGCTTTAGTACATGTATTTATGTATAGTGCAGACAACTACAATAAACAAAAAAAAATCATACATACATACATATGTTATTAATGGTATTACATACACTCAGATACAATACGACACATTAATGAATGAATATACACTTACACTACTACTACTACTACTACATAATATGTATATATAATATATACATAGCAAACAATGGACATATAAAAATATAAAAATTAATAAAAACAAAATAAAAAAACAACATAAAAATGATAAATTGAAATTAAAAAAAAAAACATTGCTGAGTTTTAATAACAAATAATAAATAAAAACGAAAATGTGTTATTAAAAAAATAAAAATCTTTCGAGTTTTTCTTAAATTATGATGACAGAAATAATGGACATTTTTAATTATTGAAATACGTATATACACATAGCCACAAAAGTATACATACGGTTAACAAATTTCAGAAATTTTTTAACTGATCCGTTTTCGTTGAAAATCTTTGTAATTTCTGACAACTTTCCTCGACTTTAAGACGGTCTTTCGCTTTGGTTCAGAAATTTGTAAATCGGATGCATACCTTTGTGGGCCTGTGCAGAGCCACAATTCAGTTCAATTTCAGAAATTTTTTAACCAATGCAAAAGACCGTCTTAACATCAAGGAAACTATAAAGATTTTCAACGAAAACGGATTAGTTAAAAAATTTCGGCAATTTTTTAACCGTACGTACATATAATTTAGTAACTGTGTGTATGTACATACCAGAGATCAGCAATGAATCGTTTTTTCGCTGCTCATAAGCACTCATGAAATTTTGAATATACACTGCGGTTCATCAGGATAGAACCAACATATTTTAAATTCAAAAAACTGTATAACTTGCAAATACAGATAGAATAAAAAAATTTTGTTTTGCAGAAAGATAGCTAATACTGTAAATGATAATTTGAACACAAAAAATAGTATAAAAATGAATTATAACGGTACTTTTTCACTTTCTTTGTAGTCAAGTATTAAATTTTTCATTTATTTTTTGGTTCAACAGGATAGAACCACGTGCATTTTTAACTTAAATCAGTAGGCGGTTGTAATAAAGCTTTATAAAAACCAAATAAAATTAAAATCACAGTTTGTGACTGCAGTTAGCTAAACCAATATGTGAAGAAAGAGTCCTTTAAATTCGTCGGAAATGGTAAAAATTGATGTTTACCATTCTGAAAATTATTCTTATCGCGAAATCGGTAGAAAAATCGGACAAAGTCATAATGTGGTAATGAATTACATAAAACATCGTGAACCATGTAATAAAAATTACAAAGGAGGTACTTAGACAGCTCTCACACCACAGGACAAGCGAAAAATTCTTCGAATTGCTTCAAATTCAGCCCATTCAACCTCTAAAATTAAGCATTTAGCAGGAGTTAAAGCAAGTACATCAACAGTTCGTCGCGCTATTTTAAGCAGTGAACATTTACAACTCCGAAAACTCAAGAAAAAAACCTCCATTATATGCAATACGTCAACAACAGTTTGCCAAAGATCATATGGCATGGGAAGTTCAAAGACAATTAAGCGATAACGATTGGCGAAAAGTAATTTTTTTCTGATAAAAAATTTAATATGGATGGCTATAACTTTTATTTTCACGATATGCGTAAGGACGAAAAATTTCTGAGCCGCCATCACAGCATAACGCCCCCTATGTAATTGAACATCCCATGCCATATGATCTTTGGCAAACTGAGGGCGCTGTTTTTGACGTATTGCATTTAATGTAAGTGAGTCAACAATATTGAAATCTAATTGCTCTGATTCATTCGTACTCACTACAACATTGCTTTATAAGTGCAGGTTGCAATGATTATGCGGTACAACGTTGGCATCAAACTCATACCATTCGAAATATGTTTGATTCATAAGCCAACTCATTCAGATTCATAACTTTAGAAAGTGACTCGAATCATTCATCAAAATTTAGTCTTAGTTGTTGTTGCATTTACATGACATACATAATTGGTCATTACAACCCTTCAGTCAGGATTACGACTTAGTTTCTCACACCACTTATGTTGTGTGTGTTGATTTTATACATGAGTGATGGGAACTACAGTTTAAAGTCGACTCCGAACGACAGATTTTTGAGAAACTTTTTCATGACAATTTTATTTACTCAGAGTTTTTGCCAGAAATCTGCTGAGAGGAAGTCGCCGAAGAAATACTTTTTGTATTTTGTTTTGATGTCTGGCCTGGGACTCGAACCCTGGCTTTACGTCTAATAAGAAAACACACTACCTACTAGACTACGGCGACTTCATTTACATTTGCAAAAAAAAAAAAGAAGACATAGCAGCAAGCAGAGCAAACACATTTAGTGAGTATTTTAGTGTTCGTACGCGAATCACACTTATTTTGTGATTCTTGTAAATGTTGAGTTATGGAAAGTAGAGTATGATGATTACTTCAAACTTTGAATATGAGTAGAGATTCCATGATATAAAAATAAGTAGGAATGCGTATAAGTATCAGAAATTATGAGTATGATTCGCTTCTACTCATTTTTTTGAATACTCATTGCTAATCTCTGATGCATACCTATATCTATCGCTGCTACCAAACGACAAAAAAACTTTTTTCCAAATTGACTTCAAAAACTGTGCCCTATAAGCCAACAAAATTATTACCAATGACGGCAATTTGGACCGGTCCATCTCTGCACCAGTAAGCCACGCACTCTATTTGTGTCAACTAAACCAAACCAATAAACTTTTCCATATGAAAATGAAAGTACTCACACATCGAGTGAACCCTTCTCTTTGTTTGTGTAAACGTCACACATTGGAGTGACTTAGTGGACTGTGGTTATTGGCAAAAAAATTATTTATTTAAGTGGCAAACGACATTGTTGCCTGTTGTCAATATTGCATTTACGGCAAACTAAGTTGCACTAAATAAATAATAAATAAAAAAAATTGATTTAATTAATTCAGATCGAAATCTTTATACTGTAAGCAGACCAATGTACCAAACATGACGGTAAAGCATGGTGGCGATAAAGTTATTATTTCGATGTCATTTTTCTACTACGGTATTAGGCCATTATATGGATAACGATTTATATTGAATTCTACGAAATTTCATGCTACATTATGTCAAAGAAAATATAAGATTTCTATGGGTGTTACAGAAGTATAATGACCCGTATGCATTGCAAAGTATACTAAAAAACGGCTGGAGTATAAAAATACCAACGTATTATTCTAGCCCGCTCTCTTTCCAACTTCAAATTTGATCGCGACTTTGTAGAATATAGTGATAACAACAATTATAAAAAAGTGTATCAAAAACTCCGATATACTCAATTCAGGCTTGTCGACCCTAGGCCTAGACGATATCTAGATATTTTAAACAACAACAGAGTTTCGAGAAAATATTTAGCATTCTAGAACCATATTATAACTGAAATTATTTTAAGTCTCTTTAACCCCAATTCTACGTTTCGATTACGTCACTGCGTTCAGCTACGCGCTGACCGAAAATTGTTAAAAATATTTTCGATGTATTTTTTAATAGAAGCCGTAAAGGCAAATAGCGGCGTTATAATGTTATATTCAAGAAATTCTGATAAAAAAATCTTAAATGAGTAATTTTTCCCGTCACGGTAGGTTTAGTGTTAAATATATGAATTGTTATAAAAAAAAAAAATAAAATTTATTTTTGTTGTTTTCTAGCTGTCAAATAATTATTGAATAAGCTGATTTGCGTATGCCTGAACACTTAAAATAATTTTGTCAATTAAACGAATATTGACTCAATTAAAATTCATCTCTGAACATAGTATAAGATCGAAGCGAAAGACAAAGAGGAAAAGAAGAATGTTCAACACAATTTTTTTTGGAACGTATGAAAAACGGAACAGAAAAATTTGCTATTTTTTTTTTTAAATTAAGAAAAAGATTTAATTAAGAGTAAATAACACCGGGTTTTATTAATTAAAATAATAAAAAATAAATACAGTCGAACTTCTATTACTTGAAATTTCTATAAGTTGAAACACATCTCGATCATTTGTAAATTTACTTCCCAAAGTTGAAGTTTCTATAAGTTGGAGTTTTTTTTCTGGATAATGGTGATTCAATTTGTAGAAGTTCGACTGTACGTATTTTGACAATTTAATTTAAATAAACACTTACGGAAAGCTCGAGTAGATACAGGAGTGTCTGAACATAAGTAAATGGTACTCGCTGACAAATTATTGCAGTGTTAGGAATCTGTTGCGCCAGAGGTGATGTTCTTAATTTTTAATCGTTATTCAACATATTGAAATAAAGGATATTATTTTATTTTCTGTTTATATTTTTTTATATAAGACATGGGATCAATAGCAGCCACTTTACTATTGGGAGAGAAGGTCAAAGTGCAAGAGCTGTTGTAACTTTATGGTTTTTCCAGAAGGAAAAAAAAATTGTACATACATACGTACATAATTGGTCATTACAACCCTTCAGTCAGGATTACAAATTAGCTTCTCACACCACTTTTGTTGTGTGTATTAATTTTATCCATGAGTGGCGGGACCTACAGATTAAAGTCGAGACTCCGAATGACAGATTTTTGAGAAGCTTTTCATGGCAATTTTATTTTTTATCCTCAGAGCTTTTGGCATAAATCCGCTGAGAGGAAGTCACCGAGAAATATTTTTTTTTATATTTCGTTTTGTTGGAGATGTCTGAGCTGGGATTTGAACCCAGGCCTCACGTCTAATAATCCAAAATACTACCTTCTAGACTATTAACAACTACTTTAATCAATTTCGAATAACGTGATAGAATGAATTGTAATCGATACACTAACGTATTTGTATTTGGACAAATGGACATTTTCCAACACGATTGCTACATCCGTAATAAACCCGAATGTTTTTTCTCAAAGCAAACTTGTATTTTAAATTTCATTTAATAAATATTCAAAATAATTTAACAAAAACTGTAAAGAAATATATTTTTGTGTTATATAAACTTAGAATAAGTGCAACTTACCAGCAATTTTCTTATTTTACAACCTTTCTTATCAAATCTCAAAGTGTCACATTGGTGTCCTTATTATTTTGCACGCCTGTGTATATTTTTTTATTTTGAATAACGATGAGTATTATGCGGATTGTAGCGATAACACATATACCATAATATAGTTGGACATCGTACTGTCATTATTGACTACCATACTCGTATTCCATATAATATCGGGCATATGTTGTAAACAGTAAGAAAGTCGGTTGAAATTTTTATATGAAATCCGGTCACTTGACGAATATATCATGCCTCGCACATTAAAGTTTTCCGAAAACTCTATGCTGTATTGGTTCTTGCACGGATTAAAATCGACATTGTTTGGATTAGAACAACATTAGGAAATTGTCTGCGACTATGTCAGAATTATTATTATTTTGATTTTATGCCAATTTTCAAAGGAAATGTAGAAGAGCACTAAGTTTTTTTTTTTTGAAATTTAGAAATTTTTTATTTTTATTCTTTCATCACGGATTGTAAGTAATGCCACTAACGTAACTGACTATAAAATTTAATTTAAGTAATTGTTTGATAGACTTAAAAAATAATACTCACGCACTTTTAGCACTAATGGGAAATAATACATATAATTTTATGTAGATATATATATTTTGTTTTTATTGAAATTTATTAATACATTTTCGTATTCTTTATGTATATCATTCGATATTTTGTATTTTTTGTTTATTTTTTATTATTACTTCCAAAATAATTTTTGTTTGTGGTTTTTATTACCATAAATATTTTGAATAAAATAATTTGTTTTTGTTGTTTGTTTCAATGATTATAATAATAATAATAACAGACACATACACACGACGCACATTTAATACAAATTTGAAAATTTTATTTTATATTTTTATTTATTTTTTAAGTGAATAAATTGTTAACTGCTAAAAAAAATTTGTTAATATTATTATTTATTATATTCTTTGCTTACAATTTCTTGAATTCATTTCATTTTGATGATACATTTCATTTCTTTCTTGTAATTAAATGGCTTATCGTTCGAACAACAATGCAAGCGCTACTTAAATTCAATAAAATAATTAAATTAAACTAAAAAAAATACACAAATTTAACTTTATCGCGTAACAACGAAATTAAATAAATAAAATGTTTGCAGAAATTATTATTATTATTTACAATAAAGCTTTAAGTAACAACTATTTTTTCTTTCTTTTTCTTGTAAAAAAGTGATTGATTGATTAAATATTTGTAATTTGTATTTGATTTGTTTATTTTCATTCGTTTTGATGATAATTTATTTTAAATAGACATCTTTATATATATTAAAAATTGGAAAAACGACTAACTTACTAACTAATATTGTTTGTTATTGAATATTGTTTTAAAAATACTATTTGTTATTATTGATATAAATGTTAATAATTAGAAAACTAAAGTCGCCACAATAAAACGTTATAACAAAATAGTCAAACAATGCGTGTACATGCTCTTATTTGTATTATAGCTCAGATTGATTGAGCCACTAAATATATATTTTAATTCATAATTATAATTTCACAGCTGCATACAATTGAAAATGTGGTTATTTTTGCAATATTAGGGGATAAATTAAGTTTTTTTTAAATGATTACCTCCCCCTCCTAATAGTTATTTCAGTAATTAGGAATTTCTAAACTATTAAAGAGTTCGATGACCTAGTTGAAGAAACCATATTTGAAATTTAGTTTCATTGATTTGTACTTTAAAATAGTTTGAGAAACAATGACTAAAATAAAGATTAATTAAATAAACAGTAATTAAATTATCTATATATAGAGATACACATTTTTTTAATTCCTTGATGTAAGAAATAACAGCAGACGCTGTTTGAAAATTGGAACGCCATATCTCTACCTAACGACAAAAAGCGGATTACAAAATTATAGAATATTGAAGAATATCTACTTTTTAAAATTCACATTGAACTTAAAAGTTCTTTGAGAATAATACAAACTCATTCAGATCCCAAAGAAATCCTTCCTTGTTGTCGTTAGCATTTCTTAATTTTAATAGAAATCTAATTTACTATTATGCCTACGAAGAATGATAGAACCATTGATTCCGACAAGCGATGATGAACTTAGCCTCTAGATTCTTATGTCTGCTACAAATAAAATAAAACTGCTGGAAATTTATAACCAGTAGCAACATTTTTAGAGTAATATCATAACATATAATAATTGGGCAATTCACACAAGCCATTGTATCGTTATATGGCGTGTATTGTTAGACGAAAATACAACAGTGTATGCTTGTTGTTGATAATTTCCATATAAAAATCCGATACATTTATACACATTTTTTTCATATGTTTTTAAAAGTTATATTGGTTTCGTGCTATCAGTTTATGTAAATGCCAGTACTCAAGAAGAATAAAAATACAAAATATTTTCTATGCAACTTGAGGCAACAATTTACATTTCAAAATTATATTTTCCACTTTGCTGCTTGAAAAACAAATTATGAATATTGATCTTCTTCTTCTTATCTCTTTTTGACATTTGGAATATGAAATACACATTACAACATAACATTGAGTGTTCACATCTTAAAAGTGTATTCTATACAACACACACTATACAAAATCGTGCGAATTGTCCAAATAATTTAGCGTAATGTCGTAAACGTTAGTTCTGTAATTTGAGTATGCTTAATACGCAAACAAATGAGCCTCAAAACCAACACTAAGGAAATGTTTTGAAATAAAATATTAAAACATATTTTTCGCAAATATAACTTAAAACATCAATGGAATAAATTTTGTTTTTTAAACAATGAATAAAAATCTACTTATAGTTCAAAAATTGCAAACTCAGTGTTCGATTTTTTCACCCAATTAGCATACTTTCTATACAGTTTGCCGAGTATACTCGTCATTGATAACAAATAGTGTCATTGTGTATAATAACTGACTTATGTTAGCCTAGAATTGAAGAATATGACTTCGACAACATTTGGCTGCAACAGGATATTACCATGAGCCTCCAATTACTACTGATATTTGTTTTTTTTTGTATGAAGAAGTTTAAAAGCTTTTTAAACAAAACAATTATGGAGTTAAGGTACTTTACAAATTTTTAGAAGAGCACAGTTCACCGTAACTGTCCAGCAGCTGATTAATATTTTTTCTTCTTCAACTTTAATAAAAATATTTACGTAAACCACTTGATCTCTTATAGACAGTTTTTGAAACAGTATAAACAATATAAACAGCGAATCGTTTACTGTGGCCATAGCTGGTTTTGTTCGTCAGCTTCAAATGTATGAAAAATAATTTTCAATTAAATTTTTGGCTTCGTTTATTGTGAAAATCAGAGTACAGCGGTACTTATACTATGGCTCTTAAGGAAATAATTTGTTTAAAATTATTTGCATTGTTTCAAAAAGGACTCCTCATTTTAGTTGGTAATAAACAGGAGCACAAAATGTGTTATACTAAGTATATATTTATATACTATTGTTAATAAGAAAGTCACTTAATAATTTTTGCAACATTTAAATACATCATAAATATAGTTTTTCTTAAATTTGTATACATTTTTCTATACAACTGTGTCATTGACTACGAGATATGAAATATACGCTTTATTGACTTTTGCTGAAGCTAATCGATTTTAATTTAAATTAATTAATAAAAATATTTGCTTTTAATCACATGGTGGGATAGACATACATAATATTTGTTGTTGTTGTTGTTGCTTTTTTAAAATTATTTTAAACTACTTAGAAAAACAGTTTTTAATTTTATATAATATTTTTGTTTGTTTGTTTGCGTTGTTCTCAAAACCATATTTTTATTTAATTTTTTTAATTTAATTTATTTTTTTGCTTTTGCGTATAAATTTGATTAATTATCATTTCACACACTTTCCCTTGTTTCAATTTACAAAAAAACTAAGTTATATGTATATACATAGTACAATTTTTGAGTTAAATAGGTTTCTTTTTAAATATTATTTTAAAAAAGGAATATTAAATATTTATTGGTTTGAAGCCAAACTGTTATAAATTGTTGTGTGCTTTGCTTTTTATTTTTTTTATATAAAATTAACTGTATTTGTTTGTTGTATTTGTTCTGTTATTGTATTTAAGCATTTTATTCTTTCGTAAGAAACTTAATTACATTACATTTTAAAATTTCTACTCGATCTATTTGTTTGGTTATAAATTTACTTTGTGGAGCCACTGGACTTGTATGATATATTTTTTTTTTTATCAATATGTCTATTAAATACGTATATATTTTCTTTTTTTTTTTATTAATATCAGTAGTATTGCAAGGAATAAATTAAAAAAAATCTTCAACGCATTTTATAATTCGGAAAAAATATTCAAATCTTGTGTAAGTTAATAAATAAAACCGATTTAGAAGTGTATAGCAAATCATTTTATGAAAGCACTTTATTTTATTGTATGTTTTATTTAAATTAAATTTATTGTATCTAATTTTTATATTAAAAAATGTGTGATTGAAACAGTTTATAATTAATATTTCATCACAATTTATTAAGTTTATTTTAATAATTGTACAACTTTTTGACTTTAATTATTTCAACTTATAAAACATTTCCGAGTTTCAAAGATTGTTTACAAAAAATTTCATTTTTTTTTAGCTAATCGATTGTGCAATTCAATTGTTCATTTATTTTCACTCGGTAGCAAACTCGTGACTTTTTAATTTCTTGTTTGTAAATAAAAGGAATCAATTCGACAAATATTATGGAAATAAAATTAAAAAATATAATAAAACTCATCTTTGCTTAACGATTAAAATTTTTACCTGTATTTCGAACTAAAAAATTAGTTTTTCTACGACGGCAGACCTTTCTGCTTATATGCAAGGACAGATTCTTAGTTTTTTATTTTTTAATTTCATATATTATTTGTATTTATTATTAAATAGATCACATATACGGTTCTATTTATTAATTTCTTATTCTTATTATCATATTTAAAATTCATATTAATTAAATTAAATTTAAAAAAAGAAAAATAGTCGAATTAACCAATAAAGACCAAACATAGACACATATATTTAAAAAAGTGCAATGACCTTCACCTTCTATAACAGTTATACATAGTATATAGACACCTCCGTTCTATAACATGCTAAGTCGAAAAAGTGTGTTTTGACTTATGAGCTCTCAAAGTTTTCAAACGATATACGACTATATGTGTGTTCTAAGTAGATTTTTCCCTATAACTTCGGAACGGATCGGTGCATGTTAACCAAATTTTGACAGTATTTAAGTTAGAGAACGTAGAATTTAAATGCAAGAACATTAAAAACGTTCTAAGTACACTTAGAACGTTATAGAATGGAGGCGTCGATATATTGGGTTGTTCGGAAAGTAATTTCGTTTTTTCCCGACACAGGATTTAATTGTATTTTTTTTGCACCCAACTTCACACTTAAGCCATATAATTTTTATATGCTTTGAGAGCTTATATAACAAGGCTTGTGTGTTAAAAATTTCAATTAATTCTACGCAGTTATTTGAAATATGGAGAGCGATAAGCAGCATTTTCGACATATCTTACTGTTTTTTACTACAGAAAGGGTAAAAATGCTATTCAAGCCAGAAAGAAATTGGCCGATGTACATATATGGAGGTGTGTTGAGAGTACGTCAGTGCCAGAACTGGTTCGCTAAATTTCGATCCGGTAATTTTAATGTCGAAGATGCACCACGTTCGGGAAGACCGGTTGATGCTGCTAAAGACGTATAAAAGGCATTAGTTGATGCGAACCGGCGAATAACAACATGTGAAATCGGATTGAGGTGAAATTTATCAAATTCAACAGTTTATGACCACTTACTGATATTATACGAAAACTAGCTTGCATTTCCACAAAAAAAAAAAAAAATCTTTCCAAACAACCCATACAAAAATATAAAAATTAATTTATAAAATAAAATCGCGTCCTCCTTTTTACAACAATATTTTGCTTTTACGCAAAAAATATTGTAATTGAATTTAAAATCAAAATAAAAATTATATTTGTTTGTACCTAACTAATGCAATAAATAGACAATTAATAGTTTAAAAAAATTTAAATTTTATGATTAATACTTTGGATTCTTTAAGCAAATCTTTAATTATAAAAAAAATAAAACATAATATCTACAATAGTATTAAAATATAAATTTCTTTCTTAATTCTCATTATATCTTAAGCTAACTTTATAACACAGATGACTTTATTTATCTCATTTTATTTTCAAAAAAACATTTTGTTATTGGTTTTATTATTAATTTGCATCTTGTATTTGTTTGTGTTTATATTTAAGAATTTGCTTTGCAGTGTTCTTAAATTTGCAAAATGTTTTTTTTTTTAATTTTTCTTAATTTTATGCCTAAAGTTAAAATGCTAAACAAAAGATAATAAATAAAAATTAAATTCAATGAAAATCATTTTTTCTTAATGTAAAATGAGAAAAATTTAAATTTTACATTTTTAAAACAATATTAAGCATGTAATGTAGAAATCAATTAAATTTGGAAAATATAAATTTTAAAAAAAAGTTCTCTTCTTTTTTAAAAACTTTTCTTTCAAATATGCTCTCAATTAAGCGCGCATTTTTTTAAAATTGATTTTGATTTAAAACAATTGCATCACATAGAAAGGAAAGGAACAAAAATTAATCCTGTGGAAAAAATTTAGCTAAATTGATGAAAAGGTTGGAAGAAGCTGCAAGTTATTAATAATCGCAGAACAACGATCTGACCATACTTCCACAATTGTTGACAAAGAAAAGAAATTCGTTCTACAATCAGTTACAAAATTAGGAAAAGTTGGGGAAGCTATGACGGGATGAGAAGAATATTTTTTGAAGTCATTCATATCCTTTAAATCTTATAGATTAAGGTAAGCTTTACATTCCAGATAGATAAGTTAGGTTAGCAGACTTTTGTGGACCACAATAAAACGTGGTGAAGAAAACGTAAGGATTTGAGGATGCCTAACAATGAATAAGAAATAATATAGCGACAAAAATTTTGAAAATTGGTTATTGGAGTTAATTTTATCTCACATTAAATCAAGCTAAGACACCGAGAAAAATACAATTCCCAGGAAGGTTACTGTAAGATTCAATCAAAATAGACGGTTTCAGGTAAAACTAAAGCAAGCTAAATTTTAAAAGGCGACAAAATATTAAACTTTGTGTTGATTTAGACCTTTTAAGACATACAGTGGTGGCCTTATAATTAGAAACGATGTTTCTGGAACAGAGTTCTCTGGAGTGACGAATCTAAATTTAATTTGTCCCAATCTGATGGAAAAACGTATGTAAGACGTCCTGCAACCAAAGCCTTTGATCCCAGGTACACAGTAAAAACTGTAAAACAAATTAACAAACATACATGTTGCTAAGTCGTTTCTAATTATAAGGCTACCACTGTATCTAATGTCAATAAAGCTTATTTCGTAAAAGTGAAACAATTTTAGCACATAATGGTGTATTCAACAAAGTGCTAATGGTGTAAATGATTCTTATCAGTTACGTTACTTTATAGTTTTTAATTTTTGTGTAATTATTAAATATTGAAATACGTTTCTTTTTTGTCGCCAAACTATTTATCATTCAAATTTATTTACCTATAGTACATATGTATGTATGTGAATGGTACATACATATAAATTAAAAAATTAAAAAAAAAAAAAAAACCAATTGATTGGTCGTACCCCAGCATTTTTTGAAAATTTTAATCAAATTCGAGTCTTTTTTGACTCTTCTGCACGATTGAAAAGTAAGAATATGCGCTCATTTTCTGATCATAAAAGACTCATTTGACGGGAGAAAAGTGTTACTACGGGCGACTCTTCTCAAAAAATCATTTATGAGTCATTTTCTATATTAATTTCGAGTCATTTTCGATGCGTTTTCGAATAGTTTTGTGATCATTTTTGAATCGCTTTCTGATCATTTATTAGTCGTATTTAACTTCGTTTATGCTTCTTTTTCGAGTCGTCTTTCAGTCATTGTTTAATCGCAAGCGAGTCTTTTATGAGTAATTTATCAGTATGTTTAGGAGTCCTTTTATTGTCATTTATCAGTCATGTTTGTATTAATCAGGACTCCTTTTTGCGTCATTTATGATTATAATTTGAGTCATTTATTAGTTGTATTTCAAAATGTGTTTTTAGCCGACCCCAACGACTAATCAAGGTGGCAAAAAATTAAAATGCATCTTTAAAGGCATACAACGAAAAGATTGTTAAAATCCGACTTTAGCCTAGCCCCCAGGCTAATAAAAGCTTGGGGCTTCATACATACGGACATACATAATTGGCCATTACAACCCCTCAGTCAGGATTACGACCTAGCTTCTCACACCACTCATGCAATGTTCGTTAATTTTATACGTGAGTGGCAGGACCTACAGTTTAACGTCGGCTCCGAACGACAGATTTTTGAGAAACTAAACTGAAAGGAAGTTGGCGACTACCAAAGAAAGAATTTATATTTATATTTAAAAACAAATTGTACTTCATTTCATAGCCATCTTTTTACATTAATGAAAATTTATATAGAGGGTGAAAAAAAGCATTGTTTAATCATCCATCTGTTCAAAATATGATCATAAATACATACTTATAATCACTTTTCAAACACCTGCATGATGTGTTTTTGATTAATCGTTTTTCAATCTACAGTATAAGTAGAATATAATAATAAATAATGTAAATAATAGTCACATTTTAAACATCTGGATGATTAATTTTCTATTGCTATACAATTTTTTATTGTATTTTAAATCGAACTTATTTTACTCATTGGCGCGAATCATTTATGAGTCCTTTTTTAATCGTGTAACTGACTAATAAGTTTTTGATCACCAAAAGTACTCTAAAAAGACTCAGCAGGGTGATTTTTCAAAAAAACAATCTTCCAAATGCTAGCTGGGACATATAAGTATGTATTTGAAAAATATAAATTTAAAATGTATATAAAATACAAGAAATAATTTTTGGCAAACTACAACCTAACTACAGTCCTCAAAAAGAGTAACAATAACACGGCGCGACAGTTAAAATACACCCAGCTAATGACATAGTGGTAGGTTGTGAGTTTTGTTCAGTAGAACTTATAAATATTTTTTTTTATATTTCTCGAACCCTCCAAACTTGTTTTATTTGACAAAAACGGTATTTTTGATCTTTTCACACAAAATTATTGATTACCCAAATATGTTTGAACCTATTTTCAAAATCCAAAGTTTTTTGAAAAGTGGAGAGATGACCCTTTAAAATGGTATACATAAACATATGGTTCAAACTTATATGTAATGAATTTTAATCGGGTAAACTTGGAAAATATTAATTTTTTTCTTATTTTTTCAAGTGTAGCTATTCTTAATTGCAAAATTTAATTAAAAAATATAAAATTAGTGGTGACACTCTGAAAGTGCATTATAGTAAGAAGAGATTGACACTTCGTTTGATCAAATCGTACAAAAATTACCGTAGTTATTATTTAAATAGTAAAACAGTCGTGTTATATTTTTTTATGTCATCTTATCATAGAAACTTTCAGTTCAATAAATTTCAAAAGTTTTGATGAATCTTGATTGTTTATCGCAAAAAGCGACAATTTCACGTTTGCACGACTGCCAGAAGTCGGCTAGTATTTGTGTTTTTTGCAAATATTATTATTTCTCTTTGCGCAAACATTGCCCAACTTCTGGTGGTCGCTCAAACAGGAAATTGACACATTTTCCGATAAACAATCAAGATTCATCAAAAAGTCTGAACTGAAAATTCATTTGAAAGAAAAATATAGATGAAAAAAATAACTCGACTGTTAGACTCTTTAAATAATAACTACGGTATCTTTTGTCCGATTTGATCAAACAAAGTGTCAAACTGTTCACAAGATAATGCACTTTCAGAATATCATCACTTATTTCATATTTTTTAATTAAATTTGGCCACTATGAATGGACAAACTTGAAAAAAATTCGAATTTATCAAGTTTACCTCATCAAACCTCAAAGCATATATGTAAGTCAAGTAATATATGTATATATGTATACCGTTTTAATATATATACATTTGTATACTCCTTTCTAATAAGGTTTAAATTTTGGACATCGGATCGGAAATGTTTGTGTAATCAATAAATTTGTACGTAAAATCAAAAAAAAAAAACTATTTTTGTCAAATAAAACGAGTTTGGTCGGTTCAAGAAATTTAAAAAAATATATTTTTGAGTTCTACTAAACAAAACTCACAACATGTCATTAGCTGGGTGTATTTCATTTGTCTTATTTTGTCACATAATGTAATTTATATTGTGTGTATACAAATACAGAAACTATTTCAATTGAAAACTATACATTTAGATAAAAAGGATCAACCTCAAATGTATTCCTTTTTTCCGTAAATCAATAAATGTTTAAAATGCAAGGATGTGTAATCACTCGTACATGCTTAAAAATAAATGAATTAAAAAAAAAAGAAAGCATAATTGATAAATTGGTTTAGTTTTAACATATTTAGACTTATTTGTTTATATTATATAACTCCTAAATATTATAAATTAATTTCATTATAATTATTATTTTTTTTTTATATTTTAATATCACATCGACTTTGTTTTTGTTGTTTTTTTTTTCTCTATAATAAATTTGTTTATATTGTTATAATTTTGTTTGTTTATTATTTAATTTGAATATATGATCTCAGCTACAAATGAAATTTTTTTTTAACACATGATAAGAGTTTCGTTTGTTTTTTTATTATTCTTCTTAATAACTACTACCTACTAAATTAATATTTTAGAGTTTTAAGAAAAAAAAATCGTTCTTTTGTTTTGTTTTGCTTTCATTTAATCATTTAAAAATGTTTCCAAGACCAATTTATAAGAAAAAAATTATTTGTTTAATACTGACATAATGAAAGTTTTTTTTATTTTTTTTTTAAATAAGGATTAAGAGATAAAAACAAAACCTAAGAAGTGAATAATCATGGTTTTTTTTTGATACTTATTATTTCTGTAGTCTTAAAAAGTTGCTTTATTTGTTCGTTCGTCCGTTCATTATTCGGTTATTTTTAGGTGGTGATGTATGATATTTTTATTCGTTTCTTGTAATTAATGGGGGAAACTTGTTGACAATTTTTAGAGCAGAGGAGTTAGTTAAATTTGTTAATGCGTACATAGTGTTACTAATGCAAATGATATATATGTATTTATCTATTACCGCACTGTAATCTATTTATTATTGTTATTGATTAGGGAGTTTAGTTTATCAAACAATGAAAATATTATTTTATTTTATTTTTACATGATTTTTTAAAAGATTTGTTTTTGTTTTTCTTTTTGCCAAAAAAGTCAGTCAATTTGTTATATTATTTTTTTATATGTATGTATGTTTATATCTATTTATTTTATTATTTCCTATAATTTAAGTATTTGGTGTAATATTTTGTTTGAAGTTGCCTGCAACCGTGTAGCAGCTTTAGTGTATTCTAAAAATGTGTAATTAAAAATGTAAAGTTCAATACACAGTAGTGTTTGTTTGTTCATTTTGTATTAAATGTTCCTTCTTTAGATAAATTAAATATTTTTGTGAAACATTTTTTTGTTTTGTTTTGTTTTTTTAATTATTTGTTTCGTATATAATAAAATAAAGAAATGTTAAATTTCTTGTATTAATATTTGTATTTAAAAGTTTTCATTATTTTTGAAGTATGTATGTATGAGTAGTAGTACAGTAGTCTGTGAATAATTGATTGTTAGTGAAAATATGGTCCAAAGTTTTCCCAGTATTGTAAGATTTTCTTTTTGTTTGTCATTTGTATTTGTATACAAAAAATGTTTTGAAAATATCACTAAAAACAACAGAGTGAGAGAAAAAAAGTTGAAATAGTGATAAAAAAAAAGATGAATAAATAAAATGAGAGTTCTTCATTGCTGTTTATCATTATTATAGATAGTTGTTCTTATTCTTTAACTTGTGTTCGTTCATCTCAATCGGAGGGATTAACTATTTGTTTTTGTTATTGTTATTTTTAATATCTTTACTTATGAAATAATTATATTAAACACAATTGACAACACACCTCTTCTTCCTTTTCTACTTATAAATTTCCATTACATTCATAAACATTTTTCGTCATCAAAGTCTTTTCATTCGTTTTGTTTTATTTATTTATTTAATTTTTTATTATTTTTTTGGTTTATTTATTTATACTTAACGATGATATCTGATTCCAGATTTCTTCTTTTCATTTGTACATTGTAGGTGGATTTTTCTCTTTTTGTTATGGTCGTTTCCGTATGTTGATGCCTTTCTATTTAACAATAATATTCGAAAAAAAAAAAAAATTTTCCTACTCACAGGCATAAAGTTTATGTTTATTTAAGGTAAAATGTGGACTTATGAGAATTGTACTGCTGCGGGTAAGATTTCTGTAAAGCAAGAGGCAACAAGAATGTGTGTAAATAAATACGGTTTTATTAAGAAACTAAATTAATAATTGCCAACTTACTTGAGAAATTGTGGCAATAACGAAGTCCAACCACTTTTGTCCTGTTTTAAAGTTAAAAATAATTCAAATGTTGATACTGTACTCGGATCAACTTTAAAGGAAGCAATGCGCCTATAATAAAACAATATATTTTTATTATTTACCGGTCAATTGGCCTTAGGTCTATTTTCTGAATAAAATTATAGAAAAAGAATGAAGAAATTAAAAATATCAAATAATTTTTCAAATTGACAACTGTTTGGTAGAGTAACACAACAAATTTTAGAACTCAAAAGAAGTATATTATAAAAGAGGTTTGTTTTCACTTTTCAATCGCACAAATTTTTGACTTCTTACGCTGGTACGTATTTACAATGGGTCATTTCGTGCTTAGTACACGTCCTTAAACCTAACCTAACCCACGTTGATACAATATTTAAACTAAAATTTAAAATAAAATTGAAATTCTTGATAGAAGCACTCATTTCACAATTAAACATTACGTTTCATCATTCACATGTTAATTAAAGTCGACTCCGAACGACAAATTTCTGAGAAACTCTCAGAGTTTTTGCCACATTTCTAGAACCGTGACATTACGTTTAATAAGCCAACACACTACCTATTAGATTACGGCAAGATTTTCTGCTTACAGAAACAAAAATTGAAATAACTGCGCTCGTGATGTAGAATACATACTGTAATCTAAAGAAATCTAACGGAATCAAAAGGAGAAATACCCTTTGCACTCGGCTGTCCCCTCTGAGGGGACAACGTAAGTCTAGCATATCACTCGGTTGTCCCCTCTGAGGGGACATGATAGTTTGTTAGCGATTACGGGCAATGAAATTATTCCACCGTAATTTTTTAAGAAACACGTGATATCCTGTAGTTTTCTGTTAAAATGGCACAAAAAATTGATCGAAATGTGATAAAATTATCAAGATGCATGATAAATAAATCGTCCGATCTACACGCCGAAAAGGAATGTGCGAAGTGCGTTCACGACGGACTGTACACTCCTCTGATCCATTGAGCAAATTGTAGATATAATGGATTAGGCGTCCAAAGCTAAAAGGGTGTAGCTCAATGAAATGGGAAAAACTTGATACGATAATAAAGAAATCCGATAACCGAGAGAAGTAATATACAAGATCTCAATTCGTACTGAAGCGTCGAATAGAAATTTTTTTTGATATTTTTTTGTAAATATGTGTTCTTCAATGTCCATAAAATCATATAAAACAAATTTCATTACAATTCCTTACTTGGTTCTAAAATTATACTGTATAATATCACGTCTTCAGGATATAGGTTTTCGTTAAAAAGTGGCGTCGAGTTGCTGGTAAGTAACGTCTGAAACGGTGCCAAGTGCAAAGGGTTAATAAATTTTAACAATCGATTTCGATTATCGTGGTAGAATGAATAGTAAAGATACACTAACATATTTCGATTTTGGCCTACAAGCCCGAATGTATTTTTTTTTTATCTAATCTGGAGCTTAAATCGTGGCCTCACGTCTAATATGTACTATACTACCCTATATATAACCTAAAAACTGCAGATATAATTTATATTTTCTTACAAACACGTGAATATTTTTTCTTAAATTAATCCTTTATGTCCCCAACCTTTTCAATGATAAATGACAGAATATTCTTAATAGAGAGCTCGACCTAATAAAACATTTTCACAAAACAAAACTAATAAATTTTTTCTTTCAATTTGATAACTGACAGATAAGATCAGTCTATAATTAATTATATGTAAGTAAATCAATTTAAATTTAGATTTAATTTGTTTAATTAAATGAAAGTAAAATCAGTGGTAATCAAAACTCACCTGACACTACCAGTTTCATCTTCGAAATCGATAAAAATAGCACAACCTCGAACTCCACATGGTTCTCTTTCGGATGTTTTAATCATATCAGCCGCTATACGAGGTGTTAAATCCCAAGGCAACGAGACTTCAGTACATGATAAATGGCGACTTTTGGCAGCACGTAACTCAGCCTGCAAACGCTGTGAAAGGTCATTAACAGCAGCTGCATCAATATCGTCATCATGTGCAATGCCAAAATGCTCTGTCGCTTCGGTGGGAGTGGACAAATTTGAAGAAGCTGGCGAAGGGGTCAATGTGGCCATGGGTGTACCGGTGAGAGGCGAATGATATGCCGTGTTATTTAAGATTGATGTTGTCGCAATGGCAGCAGCTGTAGCGTTGGTGGTCACATTAGTGGCATTGGGAGCACAATATAAAAGATTGTTATTGTACGCATAATGGGCACTTGCAGATGCCTCAATGCTACCATTGGGCGTTGCAGAAGCTGCTGTAGCTGTTTCCATATCAAAACTGTGTCTGTATTGTTGATGCTCTTGATGGTTGGAGTTAGTGGTATGAGTATTGGTGAAATGAACTGCTGTATTGTGCTGTGATTTAAGACCATCAACAACGTCGAAATGTTCAATTGGACTTTGAAGAGAATTATAAGCTGCCGTAGTTGATGACGATATTGAAGAAGCTCCGTGCAGATTTGTAGACGGTGGTGATCTCGATGAGGGAGGTGTAAGGGAACTTGTCCAGTCTATAGAAGAGAAAAAAAATAATAAAAATAAAACATTTATTGTGAAATTAACATATGTACATATGTGTGTGTGTGTAAAAAAATTCTACATTAGGATGAATAAAAAGAAATATTTTACTGAGCATTTTTTATTGTTCAACACTGTTATTGTGCACAACCATCATGCACATGTCCGTGAAAATAGAAAACAGCTGTTTTCTCAGTGAAGCGCAGGTCAAGAATTAACTGTTGTTACTTGGTCTCTTGCAGAAATCATATGTTTATTTAACAGCTCTCCATCAAACTGTTTCCTCTCTCTCTCTCTCTCTCATATACACTCTTCTCTCAACAAAACAAGTCACTCAATTTGAGTAATATTGTTATTTGAAAAATACTTTAGAAAAACGAGTACATTCTATAAGAGATTGCGAGAATGCGAGAGACTTTTGTGTCGAGTTTATTTTACAATATATGTTGTTGGTCAATGGAAGAGGGGAATGAAGAAGAAACCGTGTGTTTATCACCTGGTAACTCAGCTGTAAAATCAGCCGTTCTCATGCACATACGTGCTTGACTGCAAAGAGAAATAAAAACGAAAGAAAAAGAAAAACAGAAAAAATACTGCAAAGATTGTGTTTTTGCATGTTGATTTTGCAAGCCGGCTGGTTTGCAATTTTATTGGTGTAACGTTATACATACACACATACATATATGTGTATTTGGATGTACCCATATAGATATCTATATTAGTATATATGTATGTATGTATAAACACTTTTGCTGCGTCAGGCCAGTGACGTAGTCATATTTAAATACAAACGAGTCGACGAACAAGAAAATTAGTACAATTTGTTCATTGGGTTAATGAAAAAACTCTACAGACATAACAGGTACAACTATCTCTGATTTTTAACAGATTGGGTAGAAAATTGCAAAAAATATTTGCGTCATTGTTAAAAAAAATTGGACAAAGGTGCCCTGGTACTCTAGTGGGTAGTGTGCTAGACTATTAGCGTGAGGGCCGTGGGTTCGATTCCCACCAGAGACTCTGGTCTGTGACACTACACCGAGCATATGGTTAAAGTTACTCCGCTCGTATATAATTAGAATATAATTCGTAATTGTATTGTAATTAATAAATAAATAGAACAATCAAAATTCACAATAAACATTATTGTGAATTCTTTTACATAAAAATCTAAATAAGAAAAATGAATAATTTGTTAGGTTATTAGGTTAGGTCAGAGTGGTAGCTTTGACACCAAAAGCTTACTTGAGAACGCATAGTGGCCCGTTGTGATGCCACAGGTGAACGCAGTCCCTGTACTGACCAAGTTCCTCCAAACCAGGAAGAAGCTGGTCAGCGCAAGGGCTGCACGAATAATTTGTTAATATTTAGTAAAACCAATTCTAGGCTTCAATCAATGCCGACTTGTGACGGAAATCACGTACTCCGTGATACTGTAATATCAGGCCACTCCAGTCTCGAACTGAATCGGCTTGGGGTCACTGCCTTGCTGGAAAATCCATTGTTTTCCCAGCCTACAGCTGCCAACATACAGTGGTGGCCACGAATTTAAGACACGAACATTTTATTTCTACATTTGTGATAATTTTTACATCTTATCAAAAATATTTTAGGTCCATGATATTTTTCTTAAGATTTTAGTAATATTAGGAAGAAAAAGTAATAATATTTTGCTACCTATATTGGGTTGAGAATTTTTATTTACATATTATATAGATCAAGACAAAATGCTAGTCGGGATTTGATATTTTTTGACACAAGTGGGTTTACGTTGTACAATACACCCACGCAAGTTTTTCTCATTTAGACATCTTCTTATTGCACTAGACGAAATATCAATACCAAAATCCAATGCAATTTTATTCTGTATTTTACTAGAGCTCGTGAAAGGATTATTAGCAGCTACTTTAGGGTGTAGTTTTTCGGGCTCTAGGTTGCTGTTTGACATTTTTGGTGGTACCATGTTGCTTGATGTGTTCCAGCGCGTTGTAAATCTTGCATTTAGAACATTTAAGCAGCTTGGATATCTCCATTATTATTTTTCCATCAAATTTTAGTTGTTGGATCAGTTTTCGCTCGGCATCGGTATTCCAAGTACCTCTGACCATTTATAATTAAATATTTCTATGTATTCCAACATAAAATAAAATAAAACATTCGTTGCTCAACGTTTAGCTTCAAAAAACACCAAAAAATCACTTAAAAAGCAGATATTTCTGAAATGTCTTAAATTCGTGGCCAATTTCAAGTAAACGTTTTTACAATAATATGATCAAAAAGCAACAAAATGTAAAAAGAAACAAAATAAAATAATGGTACTTTTTCTTAGTATTACAGGGTACATAGAAGTATAAAGAATATCAATTTTGATACTACATGATTGTAAATATTATCACAACTAAGTCAGTCATATGTCGTGTCTTAAATTCGTGGCCACCACTGTATGTATGGCTTCCGATGTTTTTACTAAACCTTGCTTTGACCATACTTTTCAAAAATATTATACCTACTTTCTTTCATTGATAAATATAAGACTTTTCCAGGAGTACGCTCCATTTTACAAATATGATTCAGCCAATTCAGCGAGAAGCTAACGATTATTGACCGAAATAAGTGGCTATTTACGTGCATTTCTGCTTCAAAACCATTGCCAATATGCAAGACAAAAATTTTTGTAAAAAAAAAAAAAACAAATAGTGAGAGAGAGAGCCATATTAGGCACTGTCTCTTTGACCTGAAATAAACTGAATATCCAGCAATCTGTCTGAGAGATTTGTAGAACTGTTATTTAATCTTTTTCGGCAATTATGCAGCAGTTAAACTAGTATTTAATTTCACAACCTGGCTATCGACCGCACTGACAGCTATTATATTCAAAATGTTCTTCCTCTTGCGAAATTGATTTGCTTTTCCATGCTTTAATTTACACTGAGTGCCAAAAGTGAGTAAACACCACTGAAATAATTCATTTTCTTAGGATAGCGAGAAAAGTAAATGAGAATAGTCAAATAAATTTCCAAAAATAAAAACGTTTATTTATTACTTATAAAATGTTAAAACAAAAACAATAATTCATGATAAAGGAACTTTTTTAAAAGTACTACTTTAAAAGTGTTGACTCACTTATGGCGCTCAATGTATTTTAATTTCGGAGATTGTTCACGCAAAATGTAATATTTTAAAACTAAACTACGTACCTATCTATAACTAAAGCTGAATACTTATGAAAATTTAAAATTAAGAGAGAGAAAAATTGGAGGCGGCTCGGTCCCCTTCCTTTTGCTGAAATTATGCTAGAAAATTCAAATAAGTTTCAATAGGATTTCAATGCACTTGGATTTTTCTCTACCCATTACATATTTGGAAAGACTGCAATATTTCTTTGATTGACTGCGAATTTTGAATATTTTTAAAATTATGTATACTGGAAACTTCAGTACATATTGTCGATTTTGTTAAATGCATTGATCTTAAAATTCAGTTAATTCCTCGTGTGTAGTGTGATGACTTATTATACATGAGGCTTCAGTTCAAACCCCAGGTCAGACATCTCCACCAAACAAAAAATTTCTTTAGCGGCTATCTCTCAGCACATTTCTGCCAAAAACTGTGAGAGTAAATACAATAGCCATGAAAAGTTTCTAAAAAAAATCTATCGTTCGGAATCGACTTTAAACTGTAGGTCCCCCACTCATGTATAAAATTAACATACACAACATGAGTGGTGTGATAAGCTAGGTCGTAATCCTGACAGAAGGGTTGTAATGACCAATTACGTATGTTATGTACATATGTATGTAGTTTATTCCTCATTCAAAATAGAGACACCGAACGAAGAAACTTGCTAGAAAAATACAGAACATTCGCTTTGGCCAACATTAAATAACCACAATAATCTTGTAAAACATTAATCAATTAGAAATTGTTGCTAAATATTATTTTATTTAAATGTAATTTTTTAATTTTACTTACATACTAAGACCAAATAACTATGGCATGAAAAAATTTAAATTTTTAGTTTTGAAAGTATAAAATTTTTCTACATTCTATTCTATTCTATTACATTCGACACAATGTTATGGTCATAGTGAATATACTTGTAATCAAGCAGCAATTGTAAACCCTCGTAACAGTAATTACAGTAGTAAAAGCGAAAGAATAAAGAAGCAAGTATGTATACAAACGAACGACTGACTGGGGTAAGTGAACGCTTGTCACAAAGAACCGGTAAATATCCTTCACTTATCTGAATTTTTAATATTTTTCTTTTTTTGTATTTGCTTTTTTTAGCTTCTTATATGAGTGAATAATTTGCAAGTTCCGTACATACAAATGTATGTATGTACATACACCCTACATCTCGACGATATCATCATTACAACAAGTTGTGTCCCACTACATATTGTGTGTTTTTCAATTTTTTTTATGAAATGTGTATTCAATTGTAAAATTAAATTAACTGCAATTTGCCGAAACAAAACAAAAGCCACACATTTAATGTTTAAAAGTTTCGAGAAAATATACAAAAAAAATTAAAAAAAAAACTAGGGCCACATACTCTTCCGTTTTCCGTTACAAAGTTTATGTTTATCAAACTTTTTACTGCTCTAGTCAATTTTTATTTCAAATAAATATTTCTGCATGAATTTGTACGTATGGATATGTGTGGTGGTTAAATAGTTAGAAAATACAATATTATACAAACATACATACATATGTATGTATTCTTCATATGCATGTTAGTGTATGTAGTGACAGGATGAAACAGGAAGTTGCATAATCCTTGTTACGAGCACACAGCAGTATTAGGCTTACAATTTTGTTTTTTTTTACTCATCGTCATTACTTTCTGCTATTATTGTTGCCAAGCCAAACTTTTCTATGTACATACATACATATGTACTATGTATGGTAAAAAAGACAGAAAGAGAAGACACCCAAAGTACTGGGCCACACAGAAACAGTAAAAGCAAAAATAATTGAAAAACGGAGGGTGAGAAGAGAACAAATGACCGAATATAATCGAGTTGCAGTGGTGCTAACTTTGTATAGAAATTGAAATTACATTAAGGACCTTAATTCTGCAGTAATAACCTAAAAATAGTTGATACTATATTTTTGTATACGTATATTGGCCCCACTGGATACAATGTTGCTAGACGACTTATTGTTTCGCTATAAAGAAGAATTCATTGATGAATTTAAAAGATAGTGAAAGTTATACGAAAACATAATTATGTATTGTTTAATAGGTAGTGTTGTGTTAACTTATGTGATGAAAGCCCATGGCTTAAATCCCAGCTCAGGCAATGCGATCAAAACGATGTATGAAAAAATATTTCTTTGGTGATCTCCTCCTAAGCAGACTTCTGGCAATAACTCTGAGAGTAAATACAATTGCTATGAAATGTTCGTCAAAAATCCCTCGCTCGGAGTCGACTGTAGGTCGCACCACAAACACAATATAAGTGGTGTGAGAAACTAGGTCGTAATCCTGACTGAAGGGTTGTAATGACCAATTATGTATGTTATGTATTTATTTATTAATTACAATACAATTACAAATTATATTTTAATTATATACAAGCGGAGTAACTTGACCATATGCTCGGTGTAGTGTCACAGACCAGAGTATCTGGTGGGAATCTAATAGCCTAGCATACTAAGACTACCGAGGCACTCATTTATGTACATATTTCTAGTTAAACCATGCATTTTGATAAATAACATAAATTTTGTTTGGAACTGATTATCATTACAGTTTTTGTTGGACTGGGCAAGTAGGCTTGTCAAATACTTGGTCAAAAACAAGTATGATATGACACCTATTGAATTTTGAATAGAGTATTCGTTTATAGATATTTGTCTGCATCGAACTGGCTGAATAAAAAAATTCCTCCATTTTGTCCCATAAATATTTATAGATTTCAAGCTGTTACAACTTGTGAAAGCGCCTACATTTGTCCTTCGAAAACTGGTGGTAATAAACAAAATTTCTTTTACATTTTATTACCCGGTTTTGCATAATTTTCCGAAAGAAATAACCATAAAATGGACGTTTTTTTTTATTTATTTCTAACACCTCTATTACTTGCTTAATTTATTTCATTTTCTTTTTGGTGTGTTTCAATAACCTTACAAATAAAACGTATCGTGACACTCAGAGTTCTGTTACTTTATCTTACAAGGAAGGGGTAAGTAATTATTTTTGTGCACCAAATACCATAAAATTAAAGCAAAATAATAGAAAATATTTGGTATAAATTTGCATAAATATGGAATGAATTGGAAAAGATGTAATTGAAATGACTTAAGGACATTAGTAAAATATTAAAAATATTCTGAAATATATTTTACACCGTTTTGACTGCGGACAATAAAACAATTTGTCCAACCAACATCATCCAGTAGTGCTGATATTTATTTCTTTACTTTCTTTTGTTTTATAAATAATAAGTTAATTGAAAATTTAATCGAGTGTGCAAATTCCTACATACATACATATCTAAAAATCGTATTTAAAAAGAAATGGTAAGATGAACTGTTAATTTGTTAATACAACAGTCTGAGCTTTTAAATACATACAGTGGACAGCAAGTCTTAGTACAGCAATATATTTTGAGACAAAAAGTCCACACAGGCATAATACTCTTGCACAAAGTCCCGATATACTTTCCAGAGAGTATTTAGATCATTTGAAACAACGGTTAGGTAATCGCCAAACCTCAAACAAAAGTCAACCGAAAAACTTTCTCATGGTGCCACCAGAAAACACTAAACAAAACTTGTATATTCAATTCCAAATGGGTTAAATATAGGGCTTGACTTTAAGGGATATTCTACTAAATACAAGGGATAACATTTTCATATATTAGGCCTTTGAATTTTAAATTTACTCAGGGTTCTCCTTGGGGGTACCTATGGAGTCATCTTTAACTTTTCCTTATTTTTCTCTTGTTTTATGAAAAACATTAAAAAATTTTTTGTTTTATAATAAAACAGAAATAAATTAATAAAAATAAATATAAAAACCTTAATTTTTTATACAAACTTTTGGCTAAAATTTATGAAATTGCTAAAAATATATTGCCGTACTTAGACTTTTGCTGTCCACTGTATGAACATATGTATTTTTAAACAGCTTGCAATACTCTTCTAATGCTATGGAAACAAAAAATTCTTTCCTAAATCGAATCCGTATTCATGTAAATATTTAAAATGTCTGTTTTAGGTTCATCAAATATAAAATAAATAATAAAACTGAACAAATTTTGTAAAAATATTCTTTATAATTATCTTTACGATCTCATCTTATAACGCTGTACCCCTATTTATGTTCACTATTTTAAGCAATTTTTCAAATTTGATTCAAAAAATATAAATTAATTATTCATTTAAATTATTATCTGAAAATTATTCTGAACATAAATCGACCCAAAAGAATATCTTCTAGTAACAGAGTTATTGAATGTTAAAATAAAGTTCAATAGTTACACGTTACTTTTCCATATCTTAAGCTCTGACTCTCGTCTTAAAATATTTTTCTATCGTACATTCATAAATTAGAAATTATGCCTGACCTTTTTGAATCAAGTGGAATTATTTTAAACACTTGTAAAAATCTTTGAATTCACTTTTCAATTTCGATGACATGTAAATGTATGACCTTTTTTGACAGCGTTTTATGTATACATACACGCATACACATGTATGTTTGGATATGGAAATAGGGAGATGAGCGTATATATGTACATATGTATGCCTATTAAGTTTTCTTTTCTTGTTCCATGCATATAGTATGAAAAGAATTTATAATTAAGGATAAACATTTAATTTGTTTTATAGCATTTTAATCAGAATTTATGCTTAAATAATGTGCTCAGACTACAAGGCACTCATTAAGGCTTTAACTTTAGTCACGAACTTTGTGATTAAAAAAAAAAAGTTTAATAATATAAAAATAAATACGATTACATATGCAGAGAGAAGATAACTTCTTTTTTTGAAGGAAAGGAGGAGGACTACAAAGAAAGTTTTAATATTCATACTCAATACTTTAATTTGTCTTTATAATGTCATGAAAATCAGTTGTGCTACAGGCTCTTTAAGGTCTAAAGAGTCCTCTTAAAGAAGGTTTAATTATTTTAAATACTAAAAACAAACATTAGGGGTACATATGTATACATATATATCTAAAACTACAAGCTTTATATGCATATGTATATAAAACTGCATTGATTAACGTTTAATTGGAGCAATTTTCAATTTAAATTTTATGTATTTGGCCATTGCAATCCTTCAGTCAGATTTACGGCCTAGCTTCTCGCACCACTTATGTTGTGTGTGTTAATTTTATACATGAGTGGAGGGACCTAGAGTTTAAAATCGACTTCGAAGGACAAATTTTTTAAAAAACTTTTCATGGCAATTTTATTTACTCTCAGAGATTTGCAAGAAATCTGCTGAGAGGAAGTCGCCGAATAAATATTTTTTCATATTTCGTTTTGATGTCAGACCTGCGGTTCGAACCGTGGCCACAACTACAGGACTACGGCGACTCATAAGTAATATTAAGCCAACATGAAAAGCTTCTCAAAAATCTGTCATTCGGAATCGACTTTAAACAGCAAATCTCGGCACCACTCATGTATAAAATTAACACCCACAGCATAAAGTGGTTTAAAAATCTACATAGGTGGTAATCCTCTGACTGAAGGTTTGTAATGAATGACCAATTATGTAGGTATGTATTTAGAATTAGGTATTTGCCTTCATAAATTTAGAATTTATGCCTATTTATTTATAAAATATTCGCACGACAAATAGTTTTCATTATCCCAGTGGATTGCACTTTACAAAGAACACAAAATAAGTAAATGTTTTCACATCTCCTTAAACGTATAAATTAAGCATTCAATCACAATTTATGCAGCCGTATAATGAAACTTTTTAAAACAATGCCATTATTTTGGCTGCCACTATAGTACAAATTATGAAAAGTCTTACCTTTTTTAACTTTTGTTGAACCGATAACACCAAATTGCTTTTGAATGTGATGATTTTGTACCGACAAAACTTCCATTTTCATTAGGAATGATGTGAAGATGTGATCCAAGCCGATCAGAACGTTACTGCTGCGCGAAGCAGGAGCTGATGTTGATAAATTCGCTTGGGATGTAGCAGTGGCTTGTGAGTTCGGCGACGATAGCGACAAACTGTCTGGCGTTACAGGTGTAGATTGTGCTGTTGTTTGCAATGCAACTGATTGCAAAGCATGTGAAGGCAATGATGATAAAGCTGTGGAATGATGGTTATCATAAGAAGAACGGCAATCAAAAGGAGAGCAAGTATCGCCGCGGTCTTCGTCAGTGTTATGAAAGCAACATTGATCAATGGTTGTTGCTTCTACAGCAGCTTCAAGTGAGGGACTTGGGGGTAACGTTGTGACGGCTTTTAAAGCAAGCTTTCAATAGTAAATGTTTTCCTTTACAAGCGAACAAACGCTTGTTGTACACGTCACGTCGTCGTTTTATTTCTGTTATTAAATTTTATCACAATTTGTTTTGAAAATATAAAACTTCAGTTTGAAAATTATCGACACTTAATTTTCCGAGTGTATTTTATTTCTGTGTTTCTGTTCTTTTTGATTTTTTTTTATGAATACGACCAGATGACGAAGGCGAGATGAGTTTTTTCTCGCATAGAATTTTTTTTGTATATTTGCAGTTTTTGTTGTTTAGATTTAACAGACAAATATTTTACCGTTACCGTGTTTCTGCATTGCGTGTTTTTTTATTGAACGTTGGTAAGCGTACGTGTGTATATGACTTCTGCAATTCTCTGCTATGTTGGTTTTGTAACTTATAATGAAAAAATTGCTTGACAATTTTCTCCTGAATAGTTGTTCCTCAGCTGCTGCAGTCAGTCGCAATTTGAGGCGTACATTTATAGAAAATTAATCAGAAAATTTATTTCCAAAACTACCAAAGAGTCAGTAGTTTTGTCTATACGTAGTACGTTTTAAAACTTTATAACCGCAGGCACTCACACATACATATAATTTGCCTTTTTGTTGTGTGCTCCCATTAGCGTTTCTTTTTTGTTGTGTTTTTGATTTTGTTTTGCAAAGCGAAAAATAACCCAACACTTTAAAATCTGTTAATTATTGCTTTTTTTTGCTTTTAGGAAAATGAGAAAAACGACAAAACTTTGTAATTTAATTCGTTTTAGGTTGTTAAATATTGTTGCTAAGGGCAGATTCTTTTTTCTTTTTAATTTGTTGTAAAATTAAAACAATAAAATCTTGCTGGGACGTCAGTAACACAGAAAGAGAGTTTGTTTATACATACAATCTTCTTCTTTTTTTCTTAACCGCACTTTAGCTATCGCTGTCCTAACGGCGTCTCAAATTGCATAAAGATTTTATTTTTCTCCTGCTGAATATTATTTTCTTCTTTTTTTAAACGACACAAATAATTCAAGCAAATTGTTCTTTAGGCAAAACACTTAAAAAAAAAGAACAACAACACATCAATCAGTACACCGTTCTACATGAAAATTAAGTGTAGAAAAACATTTACAATTTAACAAAATTTGCAATAATTTTCTTTAAAGCTTCGACGCGTTCTGCCCAAACGAATCTTTACTCTGACAAGGTTTTTCACATTCTGTATTCGAAGCAGATTTGCTTGCATTCGCCTCCCTTAACTAATAACTCACGTTCGCCAGCGCTACAAAGCTACTATTCCGGCCGGTTGCCATGCAGGGTTTTTATAGTTTTTCTTTTAAATACTCACTCTGTTTGAGTAAGAATTAATCTTTATGCTCAAAAACTGAGTTCTGGCTCAATAAGCGCGCATGTGCTAAAAACAGTTCATTCTCCTGCAATTATCATAGGTAGTGTAACACTTGAGCTTTTTTTATATTGAAGTTAGCGTTTTTAATACTGATGTAAACATAAACATTTCATTATTTTTAGTATTATTTGTAAAATTCATTTGCTGTTTCTGTAAGTCATACGATTACATTTTTTGCATGTTTGCAAGGAAAACACACTCTTAACTTTATTTTATTTATTTATTATTTATTGTTTTTTATTATTGTTATTTGGATACATATATTAAAAATTAAATACTTTATTAAATTTCATATTCTGATCTGACGCATTTTGTTGTAGGTGGAGAATCGAATGGTCGCTGTAGTACAACGTAACGAGTAGCGTTGAAAGCTGTAAAAAGTTAAGAAGGGCTATTCAAATTGATGCAAGTGTCACTGTAGTAAAGCTAAAGCGCCATTTGCCGTGCGGCAAGGCATTGTCAGCGTGAAAAATAAGAGAAGCATAGAATTTGACGCTCCTGCAGATATGTATTTTTTATACAATTTAATACATATTTTGTTAGAAATTTCCTGTATTATTTTAAGTAGTCTGGTCTGTAATGTGCTAAATTATTAGCGTGAGGGTCGTGTACTCGTTTCTTACCAGAGGATTTGATGGGATATAATACACCGATTATAAAATCTAACTTCGCCAAGTCGTAATAATCACATATAATTTGCAATTGTATTGCAGTTAATGAAGGAATAAATGATCCAAATTCTTATTTATTAACTAAATAAGAGGCCTTAACAACGTGCCAGGTTGAGACAACAGACTTTAACGTGTTTTGCATTTTTCTTCACACAACAAAAAAAAAAAAAAAAAACGGAAAAAAAGAAAAAAACAGCTGATAGTTGTCAACGTACACAATGGAAGTCAAAAGTTAGCCAAATTTAGCAGTTACATTAATGCAGAGGCATTGGACAAAGCAAGCTTTCGAATTCATTGTCAATTGGAAAAAAATTTAAACTATGGCGACTTATGTGACTCGGCTTTTAATCTATTAAATTTAAAAAACTTTCCTATTCAAATCGATTCTTTAAATATTTAGTCACGGTTATAATCTATGCTCAAATGTAGTTTCGAATTTTGTTTTGTTTTAAGTTTAAATGTTTTTTTTTATTTATTTCTACGAAATAAACTAGAAAAGAAGAACAGTGAAAAATAGAAAATTAATATGAAAAATATGATAATTTTCCTAACAGACCGTCATGGGTATATTTCTCGCCATCCCTACTGCAAATATCTTCCAATTTTCCACACATAAAAAGGGACTTTAAAATAAGCGTTTTTTTTTCGATGAATTTGTTTTCCTACATTTTAAATTTCTCAGTATATGTGAACAAGTTCGTTTTAGTACAAAATTTCAAATCTGGTTAGGCTGGTAGTAAAATTGTTCTCTGCAGTTTAGCGTAGCAATCATATGTTTCTCAATTATGTTTGAATTTTTTTGCAGAACTGCTACCAGCTGTTTGTTTTGAGTATTGTAATAACAGAAAGCACTCAATTTATAAGAGAGTATAATGAAAGTGAGAGAGCGATAGAGAGTTGTTTTCCCATATACAGCTGACAGTTAAGTCTGTAACATGTAAGGGTTGCCAATACTGCTTTATTTTATAATTTATATACTTTTTTGAAATTGTTTTGATGTTGATGAGACAACATTCCCCCATGAGTTGAATATTTAAGGCAAAAAGTAAAATATGACGAAAAGGAAAATGAATTTTTTCTTGGATTAGAAATTTACTACACATATTGTATAACATTTTAATTTCTTCTAACTGCAATTTTTAATGCTTTGTACCTTTTTTGTGCCGATTTTAGATTCACAAATCCATCCATAATTGGTCATTACAGCTTGTCAGTCAGCATTACGACCTAGCTTCTCACATCGCTTATGCTGTGAGCGGTAATTTTATACATGAGTAGCGGGACCTATATGAGTTGACTCCAGACGAAAGATTTATTATAACTTGCCGTTAAACTTGGGTTTAGTTAAAGATACCTTTAGATAAAGTGAACTTTAAAGTCAAATTTTACTTATTTTCGTTATTACAACTTACAGATAAAATAAAGTTAACTTTTTCAAAAATATGGCAGTTGCGAAGCAATGTCGATAACATGGCCCAAATTAAACAAGTTTTATTTAAACGCAGTGGCAACGAGTGGCTACTTTTTTTGTTTTATTTGCTCACTTTGTTTATATTTGAAGTTTCCGTATTGAAAATAATATATATGTATGGCAAGTTCAAACATAAACTTAACTTTAAGAGTTAAAGGTAGGATGATCTTCCCTTTAGCTTAACGCTCACTCCTGCCTTATCGTCCACTTATAAAAATTAAAAACAATTTATCTGCCCGTTGAAATCCTGCCTTTAGTTAAAGGTAGGTTGTAATAAGGGCCCTCAGAGTTTTTGCCAGAAATCTGCTGCGAGGAAGACGCCGTAGAAATATTTTTTCCATATTTCGTTTTGTTATAGATTTCTGATCTGTGGTTTGAACCAAGGCCTCACGTCTAATAAGCCAATATCCTACCTGATAGACTACTTCGACTTCAGACACAAGTCTGTCCTTTAAAGTAATGTAAAAGATAAGGCCCAACAAGGAGGAATTAAAGTAAAATTTGATTACAAAGTGGAACGAGTTGGAATAAATAGATCAGTAATTTATGGCTGTACAAAAAATTGTTACCTAAAAACGCAGTAAATCATTTCAGCTCAGTCAATATTCTTGGCGGAATATTAAATTAAAATTCGGCTGTAGTAATATGGTAGAAATCGACGTCAGTACAATTGCAAAGTCAGTAAATTCTGGAGTAGTCAAGCATAATTGGTCATTACAACCCTTTTGTCAGGATTACGACCTATTGTGTTAGTTAATATTATAAATGAGTGGCGGGTCCTACAGTTTAAAGTTGACTCCGAACGACAGCCTTTTTTTGAGAAACTTTTCATGGCAATTTTATTTGCTCTCAGAGTTTTTGCCAGAAATCTGCTGAGAGGAAGACCCCGAAGATATATTTTTTCCATATTTCGTTTTGTTGTAGATGTCTGACATGGGGTTTGGACCAAGGCCTCATTAAATTAAAATTCGGCTCTATATAAAGGGTGTTTTTTATAGAGGTATAGAACTTTAAGTTGCAATAAAACAACGATGGATTATTCGATTGACATGAATTTTATTTATCCGAAAGATAATCTTGTGGCATTACATTTTAAATATGATTTCTGGCATATGACCGCCACGGCTAGCGCGGATGTAGTCCAATCTGGACGTCCAATTTTCGATGACTTTTTCCAACATTGGTGGCCGTATATCGGTAATAATACGGCGAATGTTGTCTTCCAAATGGTCAATCGTTTGTGGCTTTACCGCATAGACCAATGACTTTACATAGCCCCACAGAAAGTAGTCTAGCGGTGTTAAATCACAAGATCTTGGAGGCCAATTCACAGGTCCAAAACGTGAAATTAGGCGGTCACCAAACGTGTCTTTCAATAAATCTATTGTGGCACGAGCTGTGTGACATGTTGCGCCGTCTTATTGAAACCACATCTCCTGGACATCATGGTTATTCAATTCAGGAACGAAAAAGTTAGTAATCATGGCTCTATACCGATCACCATTGACTGTAACGTTCTGGCCACCATCGTTTTTGAAAAAGTACGGACCAATGATTCCACCAGCCCGTAAAGCGCACCAAACAGTCAGTTTTTCTGGATGTAACGGTGTTTCCATATACACTTGAGGATTACCTTCACTCCAAATGCGGCAGTTTTGTTTGTTGACGTAGCCATTCAACCAGAAGTGCGCTTCATCACTAAACAAAATTCGCTTATGAAAATCGGGAACAACGGTAATCTCGTTTTGAGCCCATTCGACGAATCTACGCCTTACTTGATGATCGTTTGGCTTCAAATCTTGCACGAGTTGGATTTTGAGTCTATTCATGATGAATTGCCAAACCAAACTGAGAATAAATCACTTGACAGCTGTTAAATCGGTCGCCATCTTGAAAAGTAATGCCAACTTAAAGTTCTATACCTCTATAAAAAACACCCTTTATACATGATAGAAACCGACGTCAGTAAAATTGCAAAGTTAATAAATTTTGGAGTAGTCTAGCTTAATGAATCGAATTGTTCCATTAACAGCTTTCACTAGATTTAATGGGAATTGATTCAAAGGTATAGAATAGTGTGCCGCTCTAAAAATGTATATCCAGCATTTTGTAAATATTTATACTTTTGAAAGGAAAGTTAAATGTATCACATGCCTTATATTCTATAATTTTTTGGAAAGTAATATGATGACACATTTGCTATTAAAAAGCAATTCATATTTGATGTGTAATAATTGAGTAAGATTTGAAAGGTTATGTCAACAATTTCCAAATTGAGGTAAAGGAGCTTAATACAATACATACGAGTATATGTACCTCTGGTGCCAATTGATAATAGTTTTCTCCAAACTTTCAAGTTTAAGTTCCAATAATCCTGAAACCGATAGTCCGGAATAATAACTTGTTGTATGGTAAACCTTACGATTTTTTCACAAATCTTAGATGTGCTCTTTCACTACTAGATGTGTCTGAAAATATACAATTTGGATTAGATAGAAGAAATCTAAATTTCTTGATCCTTCTTGATTATACAAAAGCTGGTGTTGTGCTAATTTTTTTTTTACCGGAACGCGTTCCGGACTCCGGTTAACGGTTGGGAAAAATAAGCCGGTTCGTTCCGGTTTTTGTTCCGGTTCGAGTTCGGTTCAAACCCTTGTTTATAAAAATACATATAAAAATTCACCAAAAATTAGAAAAAAAATCAGCAATTCTTTTTAATTTTTTTTTTCAAAACGTCAGCCAATTCTCGTTATCAGAAATCATCTTTAGTTCCGGAACGCGTTCCTGTCCAAAAAGGAAGTACCGGAACGACGTTCCGGAGCGTTCCGGCTCGATAACACCACTGATTACAGTTCAAATTTCAATACGTTGTCTAGTTTTCATGATGGTGTACTTCAAAAGTCAATGCTGGCGCCATTTCTTTTTTCGATTTATGACAGAAAAAGTTTCGCATTATGAAGTGAAGATGTACGCGGACGATGTGAAGATGTGTTCAAAATATTTTTAGATTTAATAAATGAATTAGACGAAGTGAATCAATTGAACAAAAATTTATTATTTGGACACGGGTTAAAATTTAAACCAGCCCAGTTGAAATTGAATTTTTTTTTTCTTTAAAATTTTCAAACCCAGCAATTTGACTTCTGTTTCAATTAAGCGCTGAGCGTAATTTATTTAATCAACAAACGAGTTCAATTGCTAAAAGTGTTGCAAATTATAAATAAAAAACTGTTGGACATACACATATGTCCGTCTACTTGGGTATCTCTCTCTCTTTGTTGCTACTGATGTATTCATATTTTATTTTATTTTATACTCAATCGTATTATTTATTTGACTGAATAGAAAATTGAACGATTTCGTCCGACTTGTATGTATGCCTACAGTAGGATTTGATATATATGTAAACATTACATACATAACATAATATACATAATTGGCCATTACAACCCTTCAGTCAGGATCTAGCTTCTCACACCACTTATGTTTGATGTGTTATTTTCATACATAAGTGGCGCGGCCTACAGTTTAAAGTCGACTCCGAACGAAAGATTTTTTGAGAAACTTTTCATGACGATTTTATTTATTCTTAGAGTTTTTGCCAGCAATCTGCTGAGAGGAATTCGCCGAAGAAATATTTTCATATTTTCGTTTTGATGTCTGAACCAGGGTTTGAACCTTGACCTTTCGTCTAATGAGCCAACACACTACCTAATAGACTACGGCGACGTCTATGTAAACGTTAACAGTTTTAAAATACAAACAAATATTAAAAAATAGTTGGAAACTTTTAGTATGAGTGAGTCAACAATATTCAAATTTAACTACATACTCTGATTAATTCATACTCACTACAACGTTGATTTATAAGTACAGGTTGCAATGAGTATGCGATAAAACGTTGACATCAAACTCATACCATTCGAAATATGTTTGATTCATAAGCATCATACTCATTCAGATTCATAACTTTAGAAAAATACTCATAATACTTATAAATGATTCGAGTGACTCGAATCACTCATCAAACTTTTCAGTCTTTCAGTCTTAGTTATTGTTGCATTTACAAAAAAAGGAAAAAGACACATAAGCAAAAACGACAGAGCAGCAAGTAGAGCAAACACGCAACCACTTAGTGAGTATTTCAGTGTTCGTACGCGAATCTTCTTTATTTTGTGATTCTTGCAAATGTTGATTCTTGAAGAGTCGAAATCAACAACATCATACGTATTCTTGAGTATGAACATGATGAGTACTTCAAACATTGAATATGAGTAGAGGTTCCATGATATTAAAATAAGTATGAATGCGTATAAGTTTCAGAAATTATGAGTATGCTTCATTCTACTCATCTTTTTGAATACGCATTGCTGATCTCTGGTACATATCATGTTTATCTTCCTTTAAACGAGACGTTGCTTGATCTCTACATAATCGGGTTCAGATCAATGGTTAGGATGTTACTTGAATGATTTATTTGGAGGAGATTAAAGCCTCTTCACATTTTTCTCTAAATTTTTCCGACTTCTACTGGATTGGAAACTGGATTGCTCTGATTCATAGTTCTAGTGTAACTTAAATATATTTTAAACAGTTTCAAAATAACGTTAACGCATGGTACGATCAGTAATTAATTATTGTTGTAGGGTACACAATAAAAAGAGTAAAAAAAAATCCACTAAATTAATAGCCGACTATAAATAGACAGTTTAATTAGATATTTATTACAATATGACAACAAGTTGGTCCTTAAACATCATTCATAGTCCATTACGAATAATGATTTTTATCACAAGAAACAAAGTACTGAAATTTATATAGGGTGGGCCACTTAAAAGTTTAAATTTAATAATTCAATAAAACAAAAACTGTTTGATATTTTGTCAAATTTAATTTCTTTTGTTGTGAAGTGCAATTACGGCTGGCCTTACAGTACCTCATTCGATCGGACCAAATTTTGTGCACTTTTTCGAGCGTGTGTCTCGTGTATCTCTGCAATGGCATTGCGAATGTTGGCCTTCAAATGTTCAATTGTCTCTGGTTTGTCGGCATAACACTTTTATTTAATGGCAACAGAAAATAGTCCAACGGTGTCAAATCGCAGCTTCATGGTGACCAATTGACATCACCATTGCGGCTAATACAACGGGCATCAACGTTTGCAACAATAAATCGATTGTGGCATAAGATATTTGGCAAGTTGCATAAAAAAAACCAAAGTTGAAACCAAACACCTTTCACATCAATACCATGAAGAGCGGGTACAAAAATACCGGTTATCATTGTGCGATAGGTGTCTCCATTGAACGTAATGGTTGCGCCGTTCTCAATTTCAAAGAAATATGGGGCAATGACGCCTCCACTTCTCAAGCCACACCAAGCAGTCACTCGTAATGGTTGAATTGGCTTCTGTAAGGCCACGTGTGGGTTTTTTGAGCACCAAATACTGCAATTTTGTTTATTATCGCACCCCCAAAGGTGAAAATAAGCTTCATCCGATAAGATGATTTTTTTTGACGAAATCAACATCAGTTTCTAGTTTGCCCATCTCTTGAACGAATTGAACTTTATAGGGCATCATACTGAATTTTTTTCTCAAAATTCGACATTAAAGGGTGCGTGAAATGTTCAATTTTTGATGACGAATTGATGTTGATGGATTCTTACAAACACTCTCAGCCACAGCTTTAATATTTTCGGGTGTACGCACTGCACGAGCACGCTCACGTCTTGGCGCATCAACAATGAAAGCAGTTTCACGAACTTTAGCAATAAACTTGCGAGTACCGGGCACTGTTGGTCCTTCTCTGCGACGAATTTTGTACGACATTTTCGTGCAATTTCCGACCAATTTTCTTGGTTTCGGAAATACATTTTCAAACGTTGCTCAAGCGTAAATCGATGCATTACGTTCAGTGGATATAATATATTGAATTTTGTAACAGAAAAGAATGACATTAGTATTGCCAGATTCGAAAAAACCTATGGTTTAAATTTAAACCTATAGATAGGCCACCCGATATATAGTACTATGGAAAGATATACTATCGTGTAAAATTAGGAAATATTTTCGATAGAGGAGTTTTCATAAAATTCGTACTTTAAAGGGAGAATTTTGAAAACTGAAATTTTATATTTTGTGAAAAATAAAAGTCGACAAATTTGGGAATAAAGGGTTGGTACAGAACTTTTTAAATATGTGTGTGAAATTATATAAAAAAATAGAAAACTACTGTATAATTAAACAAAACTTTTCACTTGGCACTTATTCATTCCCTTATGGAATCCTTTACGAACTTTTTAGGGCCGTTATTACAACTTGCCGTTAAAGTTGAGTTTAATTAAAGGTAACTTTAGCTAAAGTGAACTTTAAAGTCACCTTTAACTTATTTTCGTTATTACAACCTACAGATAAATAAAGTTAACTTTTTCAAAAATATGGCAGTTATGTCGATAACGCTGCTCAATTAAACAAACGCTGTGGCAACGACGGGCTTCTTTTTTTGTTTTATTTGTTAATTTTGTTTATATTTGAAGTTGCCATATTGAAAATAATATATATGTATGGCAAATTCAAAGATAAACTTAACTTTAAAAGTTAAAGGTAGGATGATCCTCCCTTTAGCTTAACGCTCACTTCTAGCTTATTGTCCACTTATAATAATGAAAAATAATTTATCTGCCCTTTAAAATCCTCCCTTTAATTAACAGCAAGTTGTTATAATTGTCCTTAGGAACTTAACGCTCAAGTCTGTATTTTAACACGCCTACACTCGAAGCAAGTTCCGCAAGGTGGCATTTTTTTCCATTCCTTTAGAAGCTGGCGGTTAATACGGTACTGATTCAGGTCAATTTGTTATAGAGTTCTGGTCATGGAAAAATAACGCTTAATTGTTAAGCTGATGAACTTGCCAAAGCAGACACATTTCTATGGAATAGCAATCCATTTTCGACAATTGGTACTGGTTGAGGCCTTAATTGGATAGTAAACGTACAATCCATTGCATCGTTATTTGTTGATTGGCTGAAGAGGAAGAGAGTACAGTAAATGCCTTCTCTCGCTTGGCTCCATACATGCTTGCGATCAGGTTTTCAGTTTGATTCGCAGACAGTCATTCTTTAATATAAAGGTCTGATGCTGACTATCGGGACTCATTATGACTTCTGATTGTTAGTTTTGAGGCATTGCTCAAGTGAGCTTTGATTTTTACAAACCTGCCACTTTCTCCTATTCTTTCTCTATGATATTTTTGACAAAGTCCCTAAAGAGTGATATTTTCGACTTATTTAATGGAATTCTATGAAATTCCAAAATTTTGAAGGCAAATAACAAAGACTGTCTTCAAAGTACCGGCTTACAATATGGTAAAGCTAGTAAAGTAGGAAACAGTAAAATTAGTTCGATTTACTGCTTTTCGAATCTTAACCAAAAGAATCCCGATTCAATAATCTTTTAAAAATATTAAATACACGAAAATTAGTGCAGTTCTTTTTTTTTTTTTTTTTTTTTTTTTTTATTTTATTTATTTATTTATTTACTTCATGTTTTTTACAACTTGTATTAGGTTTACAATTTAAAATTATAACAATAAATATCGAAATAATAACAAAATTAAAATAAAATACAAAAATAAACTAAAATTATTAATTCATTACTATTTATTAATTACTAGTTCCGCGAAGCAATATAGCTTGTCTGCAGAAGTATTAAATAAATAGGTTTTGCCACTAAAAGTGATATTTATAAATAGAATAAAAAAATAAAAAGTAAATAATAAAATACTAACTAAATGGAAAAAAAAAGTGAAAATTATACAAAATAAAATGAAATAACATAAGTTAATCTTGCGAGCTTACGAAAAAGTTTTTCAAAAGTTTTTTTCTTTTTTGTTTGTACTGAATATTTAAAAGTTCTATTGGTAACATATTGAAAATTTTTGGCAGAGTTACTTCTAATGTGTTTTTGCCGTAATTATTATGGAAGCTACCAGTTTTAAATCTACCTCTCGCTCTTCGCCTCGTGTTGTGCTGATGATCAATCTTTTTGAGAAACCTTGAATCATTATAGAACTCTGTTGCTAATGTTGTATGAAAAATAGATTTAATATTTAATATACGCTGCTCCTTTGCTAGGCTACTATTTTGAACTGTATTGTTGACTATTCTGTTGTTGTTATTGAGGTATCTGGATCCATTGGCGATATTATTATTGTTGTTGTAGTTGTGGGTACTAATATTGTTGCTATTGGTACTGTTATGACTGTCATTGTTGTAGATTCTGTTGCTGTTGTTTGTGTAGATGTTGTGCAAGAAGTTGTTGGTATAGATAATGTTGATCCTATGGTTGTTACTGTGTATGTTGTAGGTATTGATACTGTTATTTGTATGGTTATTAAAATTGTTGTTGCTGTTGTTGATGATGCTGCTGTTGTTGTTAATGAAGCTGTTGTTGCTAACTATGTTGTTGCTGACCTTGCTATTATTATTGATGATGTTGCTCGCAGTGTAATTATTATTGTTTATGTTTAAGCGTTGATTTTTTTTAGAATTTTTAATAGTCGATCCTGAGTTTTTTGTAGTAATCTACAGTGGGTAGCACTTCCCCATGCTGCAATCCCATGCCTAATGTGCGACTCTGCAATTGCGAAATACGCCTGCCTTAATACATCATAGATGGCACAATTGCTTAGATGATATAGCATGTAGGCGGCTTTCCTCATCTTCTTTTGGAGATAATCGACATGCATATTCCATTTAAATTTATTATCAACGTAGACTCCCAGATATTTGTAAGATGTCACAAGTTCTATTAGCGTGACGCATGTATCATTGTTGCTGCTGCTATTATGCAGACAATTTGTGTCATGAAACTTAATTACAACGTTAGAGTCAGTAAAATTTGGTGGTTTTATATGCATAACTTTTGTTTTTTGGGCGTTTATGATAAGACCGTTATCGTGACACCATTTGGATGCAATATTTAATTGGCTCTGCATTACCTCTGTAGCATCTTGGATAGACTCACTCGATACCACAATTGCTGTATCATCAGCGTATGCAAAAGTTTGGCTATTATGCAAAGCGTTGAGCATGTCATTAGCATACAGTATATAGAGAATTGGCCCGAGTTTGGATCCTTGTGGCACTCCACAATCTATTCGTACTTCTTCGCTTAGTTCATTATTTATTTTTACTCGATATGACCTACATTCAAGATAGTTTTTAAACCACAGTAAAGTATTACCTCTAATACCGTTTCTTTCTAGAATTTGAAGGAGTTTGGTATGTGACAGAGTGTCAAAGGCTTTACTGAAATCAATGAACAATACAAGGCAATGTTTTTTATTACTTAAGCAGTTATTTATATAATTAGCAAAATTTCCTAATAGAATGTTAATATTTTTTCCCTTTTGGAAGCCAAATTGAAATATTGAATTTTTTTATGAAATTATTTAGTCTTCTAACCACTACTTCCTCCAGAATCTTCTCTAACACAGGTAAAATTGAAAATGGCCTATAGTTATTATAGTCTGATTTCGTTCCACTTTTATATATTGGCCTTATTATAGATGTTTTCAACATTTTTGGCACCATAGCATTATTCAGGCTTGAATTTACTAGTTTAGTTATTGTAGGAGTTAAGATTACAGCATTATTCTTGATGTCTTTTGTTCGTATTCCATCGAGTCCAGCACTTTTTTTAATGTTTAAATTGTTCAGTATATTAAATATTTCCTGTTCATTAGTGTTTTCCATAAAAATTGAATTTTGTGTTGTAATTTCCACATTGTGTAAGGTTTTAATGTTACATTTGTGAATTATTTTATTTACATTTTCCTTGAGGTTTGTCGCAAAGTTCTTTAAAATACTTGTAATGTTATCATTTTTAAAATTTTGTAAGATGTTGTCATCTATACTTTTTGATTTTTTTCCAATTATTTCATTAATAATTTGCATGTAACGCGTATGTTATTTCTATTTTCTATGAATTTATTCCTATAATAGTTATTTTTCACGTAGATAATTTCTCTATTTAAAGAGTTTCTATATTTTTTGTAATTATTTTCATAAAGTTTATTATTTTTATTATTTCGCCATTTTTTATAAAGTTTATCACGTATATCACATTTTTTTATAATATTTTCGTTTATCCACTGACTTTGTGTTCTTGGTTTGCTTATCTTGTTTTTTGTCTTTGACGATTTTTCGTAAATTTCTGCAAATTTAGTAATAATTTCCATACAAATGTCATTAGTGTTTGTCTTTTGTTGAATAAGAACATTCCAATTTGTTTCACTTATTAGTTTATTAACTTTATTATTATTTAACTCTACCCGTTTATAGACATTTTCCGATCTCTGACTTCTTTTTACATCATCGATACAGTAGAAAAGAGAATAATGATCTGATATTGTTGTTGTTACAACTCCAGCATACGTGTTCGAACCTGTTTGTTTATTTTTTACGAACAAATGGTCAATACATGTACTTGATTTTCTGATTATATCTTCACGTGTAACTTCTTGTATCATATGTACATTGTAATCCGTTTGACATAATCATATTCAAATAGTTTGTTGTTGTAATGTTGTCTCTTAAAATATCAATGTTTATGTCTCCAACCACTATTACTTCTTGTTTTTTGTTTATTTTGTTTATTGTTATATCAAGTTCTTCAATGAAAGCATTGACGTTAAGAGAAGGCGGTCGGTAAATTGAGATAAGTGAAAGTATTTTATTGTTGATATTTAAATCTAATCGTATATGTTCGAATGATTGGCTCGGTGAAGCAATTTGAGTATAAGTGTGAGTGTTTCTGATATAAACTGCAACACCACCTCCACCTATGTTGTTACCAGCGTTGTCTTTTCTATTTAAAAAAATAGAATTAAACCCACTCATGCTGTATATATCAGTTTCGTCATCGGAAATGTTCGTTTCAACTAGGACTATTATTTGTTCACGCCTAAGGATGGCAGGTCATGTTTAAAACGTTACGCAGACCGAGAGTTTAGGTCGAATTATTAGATTTCTCTTTCTATGTAGTTATCTTGAAGAAACCGAAAACCAAAATTTCGATACCGTAGGCTAAGGCAAATGCCGGTACACATTAGAGATCAGAAATGAGTATTCAAAAGATGAGTAGAATCGAATCATACTCATAATTTCTGTTACTTATACGCATTCATAGTAATTTTAATACCATGGAACCTCTACTCATGTTTAAAGTTTGAAGTACTCATCATATTCATACTTAACAACGAATCATTTATAAGTATTAGAAGTATTTTTCTAAAGTTAAGAATCTAAATGAGTTGGCTTATGAATGGAACTTATTTTGAATGGTATAAGTTTGATGTCAACATTGTACACATACTCATTGCAACCTGTACTTATAAATCAATGTTGTAGTGAGTACGAAGTTAAATTTCAATATTATTGACTCACTTGTATTTAAAATTTCATGAGTGCTTATGAGTAGCGAAAAAACGATGCATTGCTGATCTCTGGTACACATCCAATCAAGTATTTTTAAATTGTGCTTCAATTTCATGGTTCTTCCTTCTCAATGCTCAATTATTACACAGGCAAATTAAAATATATCGAAAGTTAAAGATTGAATAGAGCTATGCTAATATGTACGTATGAAGTCGTCGTAGTCCAGTACATAGAGTGTTGGTTTATTAGACGGAGGCCTGGGTTCAAACCTTAGGTCAGGATATTCTCAAACAAAACGAAATATGAAAAACTATTTCATTGGAGACTTCCTCTCAGCAGATTTCTGGCAAAAACTCTGAGAGTAAATAAAATTACCATGAAAAGCTTTTCAAAAATGTATCGTTCGGAGTCGACTTTAAAGTGGAGGTTCCGCCATTCATTTATAAAATTAACATACACAACGTAAGTGGTGTGAGAAGCTAGGTCATAATCCTGACTTAAGGGTTGTAATGACCAAATATGTATGTACGTACATCACTCGCCATACAAATATTCAACTCTGTTGGAAAACGGAAAATACTTCTTACCGGAGATAAAGGTCTCATAACGAGTTCTTCTTTAGTTGAGGGATAAAAGAGGACATTAGGAGTATTATCCTCTTTACCTTAGGCTGTACTAGTTACCTTAAAAAATAACTACACGAGTGTTGATCGTCCAAACTCCAGGTCAGACATCAAAACGAAAATATGAAAAACTATTTCTTCAGAGACTTCCTCTCAGAAGATTTCAGGCAAAAACTCTGAGAGCAAATACAAAATTACCATGAAAAGTTTCTCTAAAATATGTCGTTCGGAGTCTACTTTAAACTGTAGGTCCCGCCACATATGTATGAAAATAATGCACACAACATAAGTGGTGTTAGAAGCTTGGTCGTAATGCTGACTGAAGGGTGGTAATGACGAAATATGTATGTGCATATGTAAGGGGTATGAATTGTCGGAAAATGTTTAATGACTAAAGTTTTCAACTTTAAATTTACCCGAATAATATAATATAATTTCAGGGTGCCCTGGTAGTCTAGTAGGTAGTGTGCTAGACTGTTAGCATGAGCGTCGTGGGTTAGGTTAAGGGAGACTCTGGTCTGTGACACTACACCGAGGATATGGTCAAAATTACTTAGCTCGTATATACTTAGAAAGAATATAATTTGTAATTGTATTGTAATTAATAAATAAATAAATAAATAATTTAATTTCAATTTTATGGTATTTGAAACCGTGAAGATCGAGGGGAGTCTTTCGAAACCCTTTGAATTATATTTTGATTGATAAGCTTGAATAAATTTTAGCGGCTAAGCTCTTTGTCAGCTGAAGTATTGGAAAACTCAAGATTTTAAAACTTTGCTTGCATACATGCATAATAATACGTCAGTGATTATTATAGAGCTTCTGAAAATTTTAAAATGCAATCTCTTCTTAAAGTTCTTATTTGAATTGTGTGGCATGTATGGTTGATGAGCATGCTTGTGATTTCGCTGTTCTACCATAGTTATCCTGAATTGTAAAGTAAATAAAAAAATTACGAACATAAAATTGATGTAGAATTTTATGTGTTTTTCATAAGGCCGTGTTAAAAAGCTAATATCCGAGTGTTAATTATCACAACTTTGAAAAGTACCAGTTGAAGATGTTAATATTTTTAAAACCTTTAATATTTTTCTACTGTATTGTACATTATATGGTCAATAAAGACATTTAAATCGTATGCCATTAATAATCTGTATGTTGGATACTACGTTTTCAAGATTTACTGAAAAAATATTCACAAAATATTTCAATTTAAACAAACATTTGCCATCCAAAGTGATTTCAAGAATTTCACACAATTTTTTATTAATTTTAATAAAGACACCATAAACCTTAGCGAAATCCCATGCATGATTGTGTTTGGCATCGAACTGTTCCACTCTAAACAATTACAGTTTTCCCTAAAGGTGTTAATTAACTAAATATACATATATATTTAAGCAGGTATAATCGATAAGAGTCAACACAATAAATATGGTATTTGAAATCCATTATATGGTGGCGTTAATTTTAAAGTAAAGTTTATTTGAAAGTAGCTATTCAAGCAAAATATGGTAATAAATTTATTTCATATACTCGTATACATACATACATAACACTGTGCGACAGTCAAAATACACCCAGCTAATGACATAATGTAAGTTGTGAGTTTTATTGACTAGAACTCAAAAATATTTTTTTTTATATTTCTCGAACCCTTCAAACTTGTTTTATTTAACAAAAACGGAATTTTTAATCTTTTTACACAAAATTATTGATTACCCGAATATTTTTTAACCTATTTTCAAAATCCAAAGTTTTTTGAAAAGGGGACAAATGAGCCTTTAAAATGGTATGCATAAACATTTTGTTCAAACTTACATGTTATCAGTTTTGATCGGGTAAGCTTGGAAAATATGATTTTTTTCTTATTTTTTCAAGTTTGGCTATTCTTAATTGCATACAGACATACATAATTGATCATTACCACACTCAGTCAGGATTCCGACCTAGTTTCTCACACCACTTATGTTGTGTGCGTTAATTTTACAGTTTAAAGTCGACTCCGAACGGCAGATTTTTGAGAAACTTTTCCATGGCAATTTTATTTACTCTCAGAGTTTTTGCAGAAATCTGCTGAGAGAGGAAAGAAATGCTTTTTGTATTTTATTTTGATGTCTAGTCTGGGGGCTCGAACCCTGGCTTTTCGTCTAATAAGCCAACACACTACCTACTAGACCACGGCGACTTCAATTCTTAATTGCAACATTTAATAAAAAAATATAAAAAAGTGATGACATTTTGAAAATTATTTAAATAGTATAATAGTCGTGTTATATTTTTTATATATGTATGTCATCTTATTAAATGGAAATTCCAAAATTTTCAAAAGTTTTGATGAATCTTGATTGTTTATCGTAAAATGTGTCAATTTCACGATTGCAATGGTTACCAGAATTCGGCAAGTATTTGTGTTTTTTTGCAAATATTATTGTTTCTCCTTGCGCAAACCTTGGCGAACTTCTAGTGGTCGCTCAAACGTGAAATTAACACATTTTCCAATAAACAATCAAGATCGATCAAAAATTCTGAAAATGAAAATTTTTTTAACTAAAAGTTCAAAAAGTTCTTTAAATAATAACTACGATAATTTTTGTCCGATTTGATCAAACGAAGTGTCAATCTTTTCACAAAACAATGCATTTTTAAAATGTCATCACTTATTTTATATTTTATAATAAAAGTTTGATATTATGAACGGACAAAAATATGAAAAAATTCGCATTTCTAAAGTTTGCCGCATCAAAACTCATAGCATATTAAGTTAAATAATGTATATGGGGAATTTCGTGTCGTTACTCAATTTTTAAAATCGATGTCTTCCGATTTTGCACCAAGGTTAGTACTATTGGATAGTAGGCCAGACACAAATTTTCAGCTCTATCAGTCAAGGACTGCCGGAGTTAGAGGGGGTCAAAGTTGGAAATTTTGGTCATACAGGGTTTTTTTTAAATGTGTGTAACTTTTCACGTATTGGTCCTAGCAAAAATTTTCCAAAGGATATTAGATAGCTATTTCTTCAATCTTTTCCAAAATATTTTTTTTAATTTTTTAAAAAAATTTTTTTAATATTTTTTTTAAATTAATTTTTTTAAATTTTTTTTTTCAAAATGGGCTTTTTTTTTTTGCTCAAAAGAAAGCTTATACAATTTCCTTTAAGGCCTTTATAATAGCTTAATGGGATGCGAGTGGGATATCTATCAAAAAAATTATTTTTGAATTCAAGAATAAGATTTTTCAATATTATTTCAATATTTTATGATCAAATTGAGTTACTAGAGCTTCAGTTTCGCACGCTAAAGTTTTTCCCATCTTCTCGTTTGGAAGTGTATGAATCCCATGCTCAGCAACCAAGTTTTTAGCAATTCTTGCTTTTCGTTGGGACGTTCCAAACTCGGTCATTATTTTTGAACAACTCCATGACGATGGGGCAAGAGTAAGAAGTTGAATTCTTTCAGATCTACTCTGTAACGTTTTGTACTTCTTTTTTATATGTTCAAAAACTTCTACTGCATCCTTGTGATGTTGATTTTGGCACTCATTATTAGGTCTTATAGGTTCTACTGTGTGTGTTGGTGTGTTGGCTTATTAGACGTAAAGCCACGGTTCAAGCCCCATGACAGACATCAAAACGAAAATATAAAAAAATTATTTCTTTTCAATTATGTATGTATGGATGTATTGTAAAACGAAATTTTTGTTAATTTTTGTTATTTCCTGAAAATCTATAAACATTTTTAAAAAACAAAATATTTTCCATTAAACGCTTCAGATCCAGTGGCTGGTGGTATCATTTTTTAACCTGCTTCCATTACTTAGTAAAATATTAAATTTATTGTGGTCATTTTAATTTAAGTTATAAAGACCAACAAATAACATTTCATGAACAATTGTCTGCAATTTAATCAAAAATTCCACATTCAGCAAAATCGAATGTACCATCATGCTATGTGTAGCATACACTGAGAAAATATTTTATTTATAATATTATCATAGGAAGTAATTAATATATTGTTACGTTTTTACCTTTTAAAAACGTTTCAAATATGAGCTCGTAGATTGCAAATAAAAATAAAAATAAATTTAAGTTCAGTTTTAAATAATTTTTTTTTTTATTATTCGCACAATTTTGTGTGCCACTGTTCACAACTTTATGTATACAACAACAATTGCTTTGTTTTGTTATTCATCTGTTTTTACCCTTTGCATAAATAATAATAATTATTCGACAGAACTTTGTAACGTAGATCTTCAAACCACGATTCCTCTCTTCAAACACACCGCATCTTCACAAACGACTGACTGAACTTTTACTGACTTCGTTGCCTGCTTTACCTTGCCTTTTATAAGGCAAAGTAAACAGTTTGTTGAATGTTCTTGAAGACGAACGTTCATGACTTCGCCTTCTCGCAATCTCTATAAACGTAAACATCGTTGCAGTTTCACGAACTTGCGTATACCGGGCGCTGTTGGTCCTTCTCTGCTGCCAAATTTTGTACAACATTTTCTTGCTATTCCCGACCAATTGTCTTTGTTTTGGAATAAAATTTCGAATAAATCCTAATGTTGCTCAAGCGTAAATCGATTCATTACATGCAATAGAGATAATATACTGAGTTTTGTGACAGAACTCGATACAATGCTCAAGTGTTTTTTAGGTGAACTTCAATTTAGTTAGTTTTTAAGTAGATTACTTGAACTGAGAGCACGTTATTCAATTAGATTAAAAATTTAAAGTTTTTAATCCACAATTTTTAATTTTTTCTTTTTATTTTAGCTTAAAACGCTGACGTAGTAAATTTTCAATAGCACTTTCGAATACCACTTTTTTCAAGTGTATATAATTTTACCATGTATATATTGTATGTATTTTAGTCGGTTGTATGTTTGTATGGACATTCTGTTTTCATTCATAATGCTGGCCAAGTCTTAGGAAGAATCATGAATGAAGATTTTTTCAAAAGAAATTTTGGTTCAAGAGGTGTATGAGTAAGAAAATAAATATTTCTGATGTTATAGATGTACGTACACCATTATAGATGCATAGGTTGCCTATGGTACTCGCCTGCATTGATAGATTATGTATGCTTTTCCTGGCATTAAATATATTTTATATTATTTGTTCATTCACTACTGATGAATGAATCTTTCGTTCTACAAACTTTTTTAAGGAAATTTAAAAATATAAAATTTGCTTGCTTCTGTACCCAAAAGTGGGGGGGGGGGCATATATGCAGTGGAACGCTTCAATTTTATCGATTACACGATATATTGGTTTATTGTTGCGTTTGTGTTGTGAATATCCGTTGCATTTGTTGATTGTATATGTAGATGGATAATAAATAAAATTGCCACGTAAAGTTTCTCCAAAAATCTGTAGTTCAGAGTCGACTTTAAAATGTAGGTCCCGCCACCCATGTATAAAAATTAATGCACACAACATCAGTGGTGTTAGAAACTAGGTCGTAATCCTGACTAAAAGGCTATAATGACCAATTATGTAAGTACCTACATGGTTCTAGAAAGTTGATGTGTAAAGTTTAAAGTCAACCGAATATCACTTGAATCCTTAGCGAAACTCAATTTAATCTTAAATTTTGTTGAGAAATCGTATTAAATGGCAAGGTACTTACCACATACTCTGCAAGTGAATTGAATATCCTTAGCGAAATGCATAAGTTGTATAACATATGAAGTGTATTGGATTGATATGTCGCCGTAGCCTAGTAGGTAGTGTGTTGCCTTATTAAACCTCAGTTCAGACATCTCCAACAAAAGGAAATTTGAAAAAATATTTCATAGGCAACTTCCTCTCAGCAGATTTCTAACAAAAACTCTGAGGGTAAATAAAATTGCCATGAAAAGTTTATCAAAAATCTGTCGTTCGGAGTCGATTTGAAACTGCAGGTCCCGCCACTCATGTAAAAAAATTAACACTCACGGCATAAGTGGGGTGAGAAACTAGGTCCATAATCCAGATTGAAGGGTTGTAATGACCATTTATGTATGTGTATGAATCAGAGATCAGCAATCAGTATTAAAAAGGATGATTAGAATCAAAACATAATCATAATTTCTGATACTTATAACCCATTCAGACTTCTTTCAATATCATGGAACCTCTACTCATATTCAAAGTTTGAAGTACTCATCATACTTAACAACACGTATGATGTTGTTGATTTCGACTAATAAGTATGAATCGCGTACGAACACTAAAATACTCACTAGAAGGTTGTATGTTCGCTCTGCTGGCTGCTCTGTCTTTTTTGCTTATGTGTCTGTTTTCTTTTTTTGTAAACGCCACAACAACTAAGACTGTAAATTTTGATGAATGATTCAAGTCCTCGAATCATTTATAGGCATTACTAGCTGCACCCTGAACGTGTTGCTGCGCCGCCAACTAAAATAAATTTGAAGGAAAGACATTACACAAATGTCCAATTAATTTTGAATCATTTTATTGATTTTGTTTCCCGTTGTCCTGATGATTCAGATGAACGGGCCTGAGTAGTACGCATTCGATTAGTTTCTAATCTCACTTCTCGTTGTTCAAGTGGTTCAAGCGAACGGGTCTCAGCGGCATATACTCGAAGATTTTCCAGTCTCAATGCTCGTCTGATTCTGATGCTCGTAATGCTCTTTTCTTCCGTGCTTGAGGTGTAGGTCGACCAATTGCTTGTCATTCATTTTGAATAATTTTCAGTGACCCCATCCATCGGAAATTAATCGCACCAATCTCCGTCTACTCCTGCGCAACAACTTGGTTAAAGAATGCACAGTTTACGATTTCATTCATTTTGAGTATTTTTCAGTTGCGCAACAACTTTGCTAAAGATCATAACATGATCAAATGCACAGTTTACGATTTAACTGATTATAAGTAATTTTTAGTGGCGCCACCTATTGGAAATTAGTCATACCAACTTAGAAACCTTCGTCGGCTCATGCGCAACAACTTTGCTAAATATCATAACACGATCAAATGCATAGTTTACGATTCTATAAGGTACATTCATTTTTATATGGGTATGTGGGCGTGGCACCTCGCATACTTGCAATTTTAAAATAAAATATAGACTATAGTTCCTTCCAGACATACAGGAAGGTACTGTTAAAATTTCAAGAAAATCGGTCCAGCCGTTTATAGACTTCAAACAAACCCACAAACAAATAAACTCACATTCATTTTTATATAAAAGATAAGTATTTCTCTAAAGTTATGAATCTGAATGAATATGAATCAAACATATTTCGAATGGTATGAGTTTGATGCCAATGTTGTACTCATACCCATTGCAACTTGTACTTATAAATCAACGTTGTAGTGCGTATGGATGGATCAGAGTAGTTAAATTTCAATATTGTTGACTCAATTATATTCAAAATTTTATGAGTGCTTATGAGTAGCGAAAAAACAATTCATTGCTGATCTCTGCTATGTATGTATTGGATCGAGCTTGATAAAATTGTGTTACCATATATTGATGTTAAGCTAGCTAACGATTTAATTTTAAATTTCAAATAAACGAAACGACCTTATATCTCCAGATACGGCATTCGGTTGCTGAAAATATGATCAAAAGAAAACTGAGGGAGAGAAAGAGAGAACTGCTCATCACACAAATTTGTTTTAAAGGATAATTGCTTTGGCATTCGATATTAGCAACATGTGCTTTGGAGCCTTGATTGCTATTTGTAGGGGCTTTATTTTATTATAGTGGATGTGCTCTAAAGTCTTAAATGTATGTAATCGAAGACACAATATATCCTTTGTAGTCCTTATAACTAATCCCATACAAATAACCAAAGCAAAGAATGTTGTGGCAAGTTTGGAAGTTTTTTTTTTTGAACTCAAGTATATAGGAAACCCTACTGTCTCTTAATATTTTCAAAAAGGGAAATCCAACAAAACAATATTAGTAATACAATATAGACTTATGAATGTTTTACAAAAAAAAAAAACATACAAAAAAGAAAATGGGAATTACAAAAAATAGAAAAAAATTGGAAAAAAAAAGAACAGAAATATATGACTACAACTACAACTATGACTATAGTATTACAAAAAGGCGTTGGTTGGTAAATACACTTTACAAAGATATATACATACTTACATAAGTACATACATATGTACATATATGTAAGTATGAGTACGCCTGTGTTCTATACACAGTGAAACGATAGTGAATAGGTTTTGAATTGAATCAATTCAATAACAATAAGCATAAGACTAAAAGCAATTTTCAGACCAAAAAAGAGGAAAAAAACAAGTTTTTTTTTTGGAAAAACTAAAGGAAAGGAAACTTAAAAAACAACAGACTTAAAAACTGCAAAAAATTTAAAGGAAAAAATAACTGAAACCGAAACAGATTTCTTTTCTGTTTTTTTTTACTATTTTTCTATTACTTTAATGGTGTATGAAAGTAATTGCATGAGTTTGCCTTCCATGGAGCAACAGAAGCAGGAATTATAACAAAAACAACACAAATTAAAAGCGTATGTAATAAGAAGAAATGCTTACAATAGCATGTCCATATTGCCAGGCAGCACAATGGGCACGAAATGGACATTTTTTTCGAATTAAAATTATTTTTTTCCCCTGACCCAACCATTAATGAGGCCAGATTGGGGGATCAGGACCAACTATTAAATCGCGCTCCCAGAAAGCGAACCTAACCTAGCGAGAGCATCCACCGTCTCATTACCTATGACCCGGAACCCAGCATAGACGGATTCGGTTCAGCCCAAAAGTTCTCAACGACTCCTTGCACTCATGAACGAGCCGTGATTTGCACTAGACCGATACAATGGCCCTTAGGACAGCCTGACTGTCAACGAATATCATATAAGATTACGAATCTGAAGCAGGCCTACTAGTTATGGCTCCAATAGTCTTCAAGATTGCGAAAATCTCCGAATGAAACACGCTACAGTCATCCTTTAATCTGAAGTGAAATTCAAGACCGAGTTCCCTACAGAAAAGCCCAGCGTCCACAACCAGAACGAGAGAGACAATATCTCATTATTCAATTGCATTATTTAAAGAGTGTTACATCGCTTGCGTTTTATTGGATTATTCGTGGAGGAAACTCTATCGAATTTAGCAGGAGACTAATTGCGTGACTCCTGCTAGAAATAAAGTCGTATCTAATACTATGTTCAGATATGCACTTTTATTGAGTCAATATTCGGTTTATTGAGTACAATATTTTAAGTGTTCAGACATAATAATATACGCAGTTCAGCTGCTTATTCAATATTCATTTGACAGCTGGTAAACAAAACAGCTGGTTGTTTCAACAACATTGATTTTATTTTGTTTTTTGTTTTTTTCTTTTTGCTTGTCGCTGTTGACATTTGAGTTGTCAATGGAGACACCTATAGCATCATGATAACCATTTTTTTTATCCGCTCTTCATGGTATTGATGTGAATGATATTTTATTTCAACAGGGTGGTGCAACTTGTCACAGATCTCATGCTAGAACCGATTTATAGCGTCAAACGTTTGATGGCCGTTTAATTAGCTGAAATGATGATGTCAATTGGCCGTCAGTTTAAGTCGACTCCGAACGACAGATTTTTGAGAAACTTTTTCATGGTAATTTTCTATTTATTCTCAGAGTTTATGCCAGAAATCTGATGAAAGGAAGTCGCCGAAGAAATACATATATTTCATATTTTCGTTTTGATGTTTGACCTGGGGTTTGAACCGTGGCTTTACGTCTAATAAGCCAACACACTACCTACTAGACTACGGCGACTTCAGAGTTTTGATTGGGTGTCTAAATTTTGTCGAGGACGAATTTTGTCATCGAAGAATCGATTTTTGTTTCTAAATCCTGTGCCAATGTGCAACTCTGTAAAAGAAATTTTAACAAAAAAGAAAACAAAAACAAATTAAGTTAACGCAAAAAGCGAATGAACGAATGAACAAATTCAACTCTTTTTCTAAAACTAAATCCAATGATACCCGTTCTGCTCATTAAATCGATTTGTTAGAATCATGTCAAGATAAAAAGAACAGAAATTTGTGAACAAAACTGTGCAGTATTCGTATGTAACTGATGCCTAATTTTAAATTCTCTACATAAAGTTCTCCATAAGGAGTTCTCTCATTCGTTACTGCCGTTACTTATGAGCCAAGAGCATACAATATGTGTGCCCTTACTTGTTCAGACTTTTTTTTGTGCCTTTCCAGTATCACATGAGTGACCAGGGGTTTATTGTTGTGTGCTGCAGTAAATGCTGATATTGTTGTTTTTGCTAAAGCATATAGTTGTTGTATTTGAAAATCTAACAAAACAATGTTCGTTACTGCTGAGTCTTGATATTTTTTTCCTCTGTTAACTTTTGATTTTGATTCTACTCCTGCTGATATTTTTACTGTTTTTTTTGTTTTTTTTTTCTTTTTGAGCTGTTGTTTGTCGTTTATGTATGTCTACAGGTTCAAAGTGGATTCATATTTCTTTTACTGGCTTCCTTTTAGAATTTTTTCACTCGACAGCAAAAAACAAGAGAATCAATAAAGATCTAGAAAAAGTAAAACGAGGGTGTATTGAATTATTAGAAATTTTTTTTTACTTGTTTGAGCTATACATGGCCATGGTGAATGGCTTTATTGTTTAAACAATTTGTTAAAGAAGAAGAGGGAAGGCATATAAAAAAAGATACACAAAAATATTGTTTTCTTTATTAGAACATGGAAAAAATCAATGAAACATGTACATACGCACAATATGAAAATTAAAATATCTATGGAATCCTAAAATAAAATCAAAAAAAAAATCATCGTCATTACTGTCATCATACATCATTATTATCATCATCATCAGCATCATAAGGATTGCCAAAAAAATGACAATTTTTCATTAAAAAATCTTTTGTTTACTTACAGAAGCTAAAAGCTTACAGCCTGTCTGTCTCTATGTCTTCCATTTTGGTCTCGAGATGTGAAACATCTTCTTCCAAAAATTTATTAATCAATCAAAAAGTTAATTTTGTTTTTTTTTGCTTTGTTTTTGTAATTTTTATTTCCCCTTTGCAATTTAGACGTTCTCCGTTATCGTTTTTTTTTTTTTTTTTGGTAATCGCTGCTCTTGTTTGCTGTTTTTATATCATATTTTATATACAGTGGACAGCAAAAGTCTTAGTACGGCAATATATTTTGACCCAAAAAAAGTCCCCACAGGCTTAATAATCTTGCACAAAATCCCGATATGACTTCAAGAGAGTATTTAGGAAATCATTTGAAAGAAGGGTTACGTAATCGCTAAACCTCAAACAAAAGTCAACCGAAAAACTTACTCATGGTGCCATCAGAAAACATTAAACAAAACTTGTATATTCACTTCCAAATGGGTTAAATATAGGGCTTGACCTTAAGGGATATTCTACTAAATTCAAGGTATAACATTTTCATATATTAGGCCTTTGAATTTTAAATTTACTCAGGATTCTCCATTGGGGTACCTATGGAGTCATCTGAAACTTTTCCTTATTTTTTCTGTTGTTTTACAAAAACATTAAAAATTTTTTTGTTTTATAATAAAACAGAAATAAATTAATAAAAATAAATATAAAAACCTTAATTTTTTATACAAACTTTTGGCTAAAATGTATGAAATTGCTAAAATATATTGCCGTACTAAGACTTTTGCTGTCCACTGTAAATATGTATTGTTTCCATAGAAAATAAATTACTTTTAATGAATTACAAACATGACAACAACAACAACAACAACAACAACAACAACAACAACAATAACAACAACAACAACACAAACCAAAGCCTGTAAAGAAATTGTCTGTCTAACCTTTATAAGCATGGCATAGCATCATCGTCAATAGCTTGCTGTACGCAACCAAAAAAGGTTACAACGTAACGCGAGGATTAAAGCAGAGTCACAGGGAGTAGAAAATAATTTCGGTGACTGATATCAAGGCAATTCCAATTCCTTATTTTGATGTTTTTATTATTGTTTGTCGTTAAACATTTTAAATCATGTAAATTATTTCCTTTTACGTTTTTAAAAAGATGTTCGAAATCTTTAGTGTCATTGAAAAAATTTGTGATTGCGATGCTTTCAATTTGAATAATTATTTATTGTTTTAAATTTTCTTTTGTTTTAATTTTCTGGATTAAAAAAAGGGAAATACATTTGATTAATCAATTCGATTTAATTTTGTTTTCAGGGTAAAATAAATTCGCATTAAATTTTTTATAAAAACTTTGCTAAATTATTATTTTTTTATTCATTAAAATATCAATATTAATAACACGGTGCGACAGTCAAAATTCTCCCAGCTAATGACATAGCGTAGGTTGTGAGTTTTGTTGAGTAGAACTCAAAAATATTTTGTTTATATTTCTCGTACCCTTCAAACTTATTTTATTTGACAAAAATGGTTTTTTTTATCTTTTCATACAAAATTATTTATTACACAAATATGGTTGAATCTTTTTTCAAAATCCAAGGTTTTTTGAAAAGTGGAGAGATGAGCCTTTACATGTTATGTGTTTTGATAGGGTAAACTTGGAAAATACGATTTTTTTCTTATTTTTTTCAAGTTTGGCCATTCTTAATTGCAAAATTTAATTAAAAAATATAAAATAACTGATGACATTCTCAAAGTGCATTATCTTGTGAAGAGATTGACACTTCGTTTGATCAAATTGGACAAAAATTACCGCAGTTATTATTTAAAGAGTCTAACAGTCGAGTTATATTTCGCACTCATGAAATTTTGAATATAAGTGAGTCAACAATATTGAAAGTTAACTACTCTACTCTGATTCCTTCATACTGAGTACAACGTTGGTTTAAAAGTACAGGTTCAAATGAGTATGCATACAACGTTGACATCAAACTCATACAATTCGAAATATGTTTGATTCATAAGCCTACTCATTCTGAATCATAACTTTAGAAAAATACTTATAAATGATTTGAGTGACTCGAATCATTCATTAAAATTTACAGTCTTAGTTGTTGTTGCATTTACAAAAAAAAAAAAAATAAAACAGACAAATAAGCAAAAAAACAGTGCAGCAAGCAGAGCAAACACACAACTTTCTAGTGAGTATTTTAGTTTTCGTACGCGAATCATATTTATTTTGTGCTTCGTGTATATGTTGAGTTATGGAGAGTCGAAATCAAAAACATCATACGTGTGAATATGATGAGTACTTCAAACTTTGAATATGAGTAGAGGTTCCATGATATTGAAATAAGTATGAATGCGTATAAGTATCAGAAATTATAATTATGCTTCGATTCTACTCATATTTTTGAATACTCATTGCTGATCTCTGTTTTAAACAACAATGGGGTATTAACAAAACATTAAGCACTCTTGCACACCATTAGAACTGGGTGCACATCTATTATTAGATTTTTTTTTTGATAACTATTTTGATTTGACAGGGATTTTCCTGCGTGAATTTGTGTTTCAAGTTTAATTTGAAGTCACCGTAGTCTAGTAGGTAGTGTGTTGGCTTATTAGACGTAAGACCATGGATCAAACCCCAGGTCAGACATCAAATCTAAATATGAAAAAATATTTCTTCGGCAACTTCCTCTCAGAAGATTTCTGGCTAAAACTCTGAGTGTAAATAAAATTGCCATGAAAAGTTTCTCAAAAAATCTGTCTTTCGAAGTCGACTTTAAAATTAACACACTCAACATGAGTGGTGTGTGAAGTGAGGCCGTAATCCTGACTGAAGGGTTATAATGGCCAATTATGTATGTATGTATGTTAATAAAACTTTTAAAACAAAAACAATAATTGAATAAACGAGCAATGAAATTTGTTATTGTGGTATATAAAATAAGAATAAGTACAGTTACTTATCAGCAATTTTCTCCTTTTAATAAGATTCCCTATCCGTCACATTGGTGTCGTTATAATTTTTTATATCAGTGTATATACATAAGTAGGAAAAATTATGATTATAGCATTATTGTTATGTGATTGTAACTGTTAATTGTATAGTTTTAGAAGTTTTAAAAATCAATATCAGACTTACTACTTTCAGTTTTTATTGTTGTGTTTTCAAAAAGCCAAAAAATCCATGGTACTTACCTAAAAAGAAAAAGAAATAAAGATTGAAGAGTTTAAATTATTGATAAATAAAGGTGTATTCAATATAATAAAATTCAATAGGTTATAATAAAATTTAATTTAATTAATTTATTATAATCATGGACCTTAGATTTCTCATCGGCAGATACTTAAAATTAAAAGAATTTTGAGTATCCTACTCTGAGCTCTTAACAGTAAACTCTTACGGAAGATTACAACGCAGAAAACCACATTTGTTCAATTGTTTTCCAAGTGTATTCCATACCTAAAGGCTTGTTCAAATAGCGACCACTCCAAACTCCGAATGGAGTCCAGAGAATCTCGTATACAAATAGATCTGATTTTTGACGAATACAATTCAATCTATTGAAACAGTTCTTTTATCAGCCATACCAGATTAAAATTAGCTCTACTTTCAAAGGTTTTAAACCTTACTAGGTATCCGTAAGATAGGTCTGTAAAGATCTAGTTGCTCATTGGATCGTATCCTAGATATTTGATCAAATTAGTCTGTTCAAAAAAATTTGTTATAAATACTGACAGCAATGGTGATCTTTCTCAATCTGTGACGTATATTCGGTTCAGTTTAGGGTAGTTTACTATCCTAGAATAAACCTTAAGAAGTGCTCCTCCATCTCTGAGTTCGGAGTCCGCCCTTATGTAAACTTAATGTAAATAAAAGGCAGCGGCTTCCAATACTGAACAATTCCCACTCGGTACATTTTCTCATAGCAAATTGCATTCTATCCCTTAATTGGATCCGTAAATCTGACCGAATATGTAAGAACCACTTCATCCGCATAGACTTTTTCCAACATCACTAGCAGCTCATTCTTCATAAAATTTCAAAGGAGGGGAGAACAAACCTAACCTTGTGGATTTTGCTTTCCTATCCTTCTGCTAATAAGCGTCCTTATTGTCAGGTACATTGTTCCTTCACAAAGTAATTTTAATATCTATTCCAAAACAACGTTCAATACATATAATGGACCAATTATTTCACTTCTTAAATAACTGGTGTTGGATTAAACGCTGTACGCTAACTGCATAAATATTCTAGAATTTCTATAAAATTCTTAGCATAGCTGGGTATCATGCAGAGTTGACCATGTTTAATAGAGATTGCGAACAAATGCTCATACTTTGTTGTATTAGAAATTATCATGGAATATCAAGTATCATGGAACTTTTATCAGATAATCGCAGCTAGAGGTGTGGATAAAACCAATATACTATATTAAGTGAAAATAGCAATTATTATATCAGACGTGCGGCCACGGTTCAAACCCCAGGTCAGACATCGCCAACATAACGAAATATGAAAAAACCTTTCTTCGGCAACTGCTTCTCAACAGTTTTTTGGCAAAAACTCTGAGAGTAAATAAAATTGCCATGTGAAGTTTCTCGAAAATTTGTCGTTCGGAGTCGACTTTAAACTGTAGGTCCCACCACCCATGTATAAAATTAACACACACAACATAAGTGGTATGAGAAGCTAGGTTGTAATCATAACCAAAGCGTTGTAATGATCAATTATGTATGTATCAGAAATCAGCAATGAATCGTATTTTCGCTACTCATGAGCACTGATGAAATTTTGAATATAAGTGAGTCAACAATATTGAAATTTAATTCCGCTGATTCATTCGTCCACACTACAACGTTGATTTATAAGCAGAGGTTAGAATGAGTATGAGTATAACGTTGCCATCAAACTCATACCATTCGAAATATGTTCGATTCATAAGCCTACTCATTTAGATTCAAAACTTTAGAAAAATACTTGTAATACTTAGAAATTATTCGAGTGACTCGAATTTAATGCTAAAATAATAAGAACGCTAACACTTGCTTTAATAAAAAAGTGAAAATCGTTGAAACTTATTTGCAAAAAGCATCATAAATATAGCATTGTGTACAGATCAAGCTTTAACGACTGTAAGGGGGAAATTAAACGCGTAAAAAGAATCACCTGGCTGAGTTTCCGCAGGAGTATCGAGGGAATTGCCAGTGCTGCTCGTTACCGCAGAATGCTGTTTAAGGACCCTAAGTTCTTAGGTTTCAGTCAAAATAACGACATCTTATTGGACACTTAATTTCCGAACAGTGTGGATCCTGATAGCACACCATTAGGGGTAGCTATTCCTATTTGTAATGCTGTCATGATGCCGAACGAAAATCATCACCAGAGATAAGGTCAAATGGGCCCTGATAAATTTGAGCCTTTTGAATCGCCTGGCTCATATGGTATCTATCCAGCTCTGCTTAAGCATGTTGGTGCTAAATATCTGGTGCACGTGTAAAGAGAAAATTTTCGGTTGTGTAATATATCTGACTTGCAGAAAGACAGGCTTGTGGTGTTTATATTGAGCCGGTAAACTTAGCCCTAAGGATTATAGATGGATATCGCTCTCATTCTTTTTAAAGACTGATCCGATCGAAGATAGGTGGATGTTCTATAATTAAGCAGTACTCCCCAAGGGGAGCACTTTACCCTGTCTTATAGCTCCTGGCTTAAAGCATCTAGAAACTAGGGGTTTAAGGTTGTAGCATATGCCGATAATGTGGTTATGTTGGCAAGTCATAAATTCTCTCACCGCTCCGTGAACAAATGGACTTCATACAGGCCGCAAGCTGCAGCTTATGTGTATAAGACCCAATAAAATTGAACTTGTACTTTTTTTCTCGCAGGCAACAAACCTTCAGGTTTCCGAGATTAGATGGTAGAGAGCTTCCGTTATATTCTAAATTCAAGGAAAGTGAACTGAAAAAGATACCTCGAAGAAAGAATGAAGATGGGACTGAATGCCCTGTACCTGTGACTTAGAAAAGTGTTTTTAACGGAGTATCTTGGATAATGTATAGCGGATTGCCTCCTTGAGTACCACTGGAGTGAGAAAGAGTTGCGCTGCTAGAAAAAGTGATCGACGACAGGACACTCTTGTGCTTTAAAATTCGTCTTTCACACATCTGGATTAAATCATATATAGTGGCTGAGATTATGTTCCTCTCTAGAATGAGGAATCTCATAACAGATAGGTTGGTGTGGAAGGGCACCGAAAGATACGTTCTCAATGAAAACGAAGACTCCGTCAGCTCAAGTGACTTTTTGAGGAATCATTGGGCGCTCTTGGATCTTATGTCGATAGATATCGTCCTAAATTAGGCAATTTTGTTTATCCACCTTCTTATTCAACCAGAAATGGGCCTCATTATTGGAGATGATTTTTCGATGAAATTAAGAGCCAGTTGCATTAAGCGAACACATGACGTTTTCTACGAACTTTAACCGTTAGTTCCTACGTCAAATGAATTATGTCTGTTGCTGAGGAAGGTTAGGTTAGGTAAAGTGGCGGACACTCTTAACCCTAGGCGGTTACTCTTCATTTTTTTATAGTAAGGTTACTCTTCGTTGAATCGACGAACAATTTAACCCTGAATGGTTACTGTTCGTCGAATTGACGGAGCTCATTTACTCTTTATCATATAATTCTTTTATGCGTGACCAAATTTCGCTCTTTTTATCAACAACTTTAGTTGATAACGTACGTTGGCCACCCATTTTTTAACCCTGGTTGGTCATTTTTGTATAGTAAGGTTACTCTTTGTTGAATCGACGACCAAAAAACAATTTTTTCGTCTACTGACTGCAGGTTTTCGTTATCAACTAACGTTGTTGAAAAAGAGAGTGAAATTTGATCAAAAATAAAAAAATTATATAATAAAGAGTATATGAGCTTCGTCGATTCGACGAACAGTAACTGTCCAGGGTTAAAGGAAGAGCCCAGCCTTTAGGCCTATTTCGATAACAAATCAATATTCAACCCGACGATCAAACATTTCTTGGAGAAAACGAAACCGAGTCTAAAATAAATCTTGATCGCCGTAGTCTAGTAGGTAGTGTGTTAGCTTATTGGATGTAAGGCCACGGTTCAAATACCAGGTCAGACATGGGAACGAAAATTTGAAAAACATTTTTTCGGTGACTGCCTCTCAGCAGATTGCCATGAAGAGTTTCTCAAAAAATCTGACGTTTGGAGTCGACTTTAAACTTTAGGTTCCATCACTCATGTATAAAATTAACACACACAACATCAGTGGTGTGAGAAGCTAGGTCGTAATCCCGGCTGAAGGATTGTAGTGACCAATTATGTGTGTATTACAGCAAACTTTATATGTATTAGAAAGCTCGGTGAAGGGTCCAAACAATGAGAAGTCGGAAACCTCCATCTTTCAGTCAATTTGTGAATTCCACTGCAATAAAACTGTTTGTCATTTGAAGATATGAATGAAAAATACTACATTCCTTCCACAACGATCAAATTAGTTGAACTTTTCTGCAGCATATAGTTAAAGCACAGATGATACGTGCTTTAATACGGTCCACTCTGAACTACCTTAAATGAATATTTTTAAAGAGCTGATTGACAAACTAAAGGAACACGACATTTTTTTATTTATTTTTGTAGACAGCTTTATAGTTTCACTGATTAGAATGACTTATTGTTAGAGAAACTTTGTTCATAAATTTTGATTCATGTTATGAAGGAGATACCATAGAGGAATGTGGATGTGGATGTGAATGTGTCTCATTTTGGTTAACATAATTTGTATTTTTTTCTTAACAATAAGTTGTATTTTTTTTAATATTATTTGGCTTTAAGTGCTGCAGGAATACCGGACTGACAGCAATAACAACAACTAAATTTATGCAGATGAATTCATACACACATACACACACACACATTCATTAATTTAAATTTATATCGTTATTCCTGTCTTCATAACACCTCCCCTGGTACTTTTGTGCATGTATGTAAATGTTTAAATGAGAAAAAGGCAAATAACATACATATTCCCTTCCAGCTGCTTTCTACATAGGATGGTATGGTATGGCTCGAACTCCAACTCGAACATAAAATCCTACTGTTCCACCTTGTAATGCTGTTATGCTGTAATGCCTCTACTAACACTACCACCATGAGGCTAAGCTAAACCCAAGCTGAGTAATACAATATAAAACAGTCCAATTCAATCCAATAGTGAGTGTTACAACAAGCTGTCGTCAATAATGCATTATTTATGATGCCAAAAACCCCGAACAGCAAAACAATTGAAGTAGAAAGGAACTAAAAAAAACAGGAGGAAAAAAAAAACAAAATTTCCAAATAAAAGAGAAGAAGAAGAAGAAAAAAATTACGAAAGAAACTTTTGCAATTTATATGCCCCTGTATTCTTGTTTTAAATTTTTTTCGGTTTTTTTTTGGACTCATGATGATGATGATGATGTTTTTTTTTTCGCTGGAAGTTCTTTCTGTTCTCTTGAATGACTCCATTCTCCAGGTCCAATTCGAGCATTACAAATGGTGGCAGTAGCAAATACTTGTATACGATATTTTCCATTTTCGTTTATATTAAAAAGAAATTGTTGGTGAGTAATAAATTCATGTTGCACGTGTACAATAATAATAGATTTGCTGCTGTTGCTGCTGCTGTGGCCGCTGCTGTACTGTATTTTAGTGGCAAGTCAACGCAATTAAATTAAAGTCAACAAATGGTTTTTCGGTTAAAATAAGTTTTGACTACAACTAGCACTTGACGTGATAAAATAGTTTTTCTTTTCTCCTCTGCTCTTCTCTTTATTTTATTTTCTTTTCTTTTGGTTTGTTTTTATCTTCGATTGAGTTCTGAGTTTTGAAAAGTTTTTCTTTAAAACACCTTATCTCATAGAGTATAAGAAAGAAAAAGAAAAGAAAAAAATCGTATAATTTTTGCACTTATTTTTATTGAAAATGTGATTCAACATTTCAGCACGATTGCCTGCGATATAATGACAAAAAACATTAATTTTTTCGAATAACCAACCAAGTTTGATTGGTATTCGGAATTCGTTTCTAAAATATCACTTTTCTGGCAGGTTCACGCTCAGGCCATTAGGCCTTAACCAACAGATCAACCAAGCCTTTATAACATGCATGAAACCAGCTAATACTGCAATATACAATGGAAATGGTGTAATATCGTTTAACATTAAAGTGAGCAAAAGCTACACAAACAAATACAACGAATTTGTTACAAGAAAACCAACAACATCGGTATGAAAGAAAAGGGGATAGACAAGTAAGCAATAACGCAACAACACGTAACGTGAACAAAATACACAAACAGCAATGAAGTCGCGATAGAGCTCTCGAGAAGGCGAACACACGAACATTCAATTTCAAGAACATTCATCAGACTGATTTAATTTTAATTGTATACGTGAGTGGCGGGACCTACAGTTTAATGTCGTCTCCGAACGACAGATTTTTGAGAAACTTTTTCATGGCAGTTTTATTTACTCTCAGAGTTTTTGCCAGAAATCTGCTGAGAGGAAAAGCCAGAAGACATATTTTTTTCATATTTCGTTTTGATGCCCGACCTGGGATACGAACCCGGGCTTTACGTCTAATAAACCAACACGCTACCTATTAGACTACGGCGACTTCATCAGATTGATTACGTGGGCATATAAAAAGTCAAAGCAAAGCAGGCAACGAGTAGTAAGCATTCAGTCAGTCTTGTGTGAAGACGCGTTGCATGTGAAGAGAACAGTCGTGGTTTGAAGAACTCCGTTGAAAAGATCTGTGTTGTAAGCAAATTTAATTACAAACAAAGCAATTATTGTTGTATCCTTCGAGTTGTATACAGTGGCATACAAAAGTAGTGAGAACAATAAAGAATTTAATTGAAACTAAACATCAATTTGTTTTTATTTTGTTTGCAATCCATGGACACATATTTTAAACGTTTTAACAAGGTAAAAACATAACAATATATTTGAGGTTTGGAATTTGGAATTTGGTATTTCAATAAAATAATGTATGAAATTCTCCTTCTAATGTGATTTTATAATAGCCCCATGACCTTCGACAAGTAGTCCTTTATTTTGCCGTTCAAAGTTCAGAAATTTTATTATCTTCTTATGGCCTTACCTAAGCTGTAAACGCTTAAAGGTTATACATCCGATATTTTTTTAATCTTTTCGCTTACATACTGCCTTCAATATGGATTTCCTTCGGTTTTAATGGCTGTTCTGACATTAAACTGACCACTGCAGTGTTTTCCAAGCAGAGATCATGGCAATTGAACGCGACGCAATGTTTGTTAGGTGTAGGGACTTTCCGTGAAAATTTCTTGATTTACTGCGTTCCATGGTCGTCTTTTCCCAAGAATCTCATGGTTTCTCAAAAAAAAAAAAATTCGGTTCATTCCAAGATATGGGTTCTAAGTCATAGGAACTGCACTGCTAATTAGCTGGCCACAACCGCTGAGGAGCTCCCAATATAGACATGTTACAAGGAATAGTTATTCTGATTCCTTCACTTAACTTAGATATTTTCCAGGGGAGATCAATCTCGTTGGCAGCAAGAGGGCACATGCAATATTGCTAGACTCTGCTTGATAAGTGGGGATAAAAAGCGGTCCATCTCACTTCTATTCTTCAATCGCATGACCACAATATGGATTCTCACGGGCCATTGTCCTATTGGTAGAAATGTCTACAGACTTCAAAAGACCCACTCTTGTCATAAAAACACGGAGGTTTTTTATCTCTCATTTTCTGACATACTTGACAGAAGTTCTTGATATAAAACTTGCTGCTATAGGAAACGAAATCGATTCGCTTTTCTCAAAGGAATGTTTGACACCCGGTAGAATTGATTGTGGTGTCATAACGGGCCTCATTGAGGCGCCGTAGGTCAGACATCTTCAATTAAACGAAATATGAACAAATTTTTTCTTCGGCGTCTTCCTCCCAGCAGATTTCTGGCAAAAACTCGGAGAGCAAATAAAATTGCCATGAAAAGTTTCTCATGTTTGAGTAACATTGGGATTGAAGTCGCCGTAGTCTAGAAGGTGGTGTGTTGGCTTATTAGACGTAAAGCAGATTTCAGACAAAAACTCTGAGAGTAAATAAAAATTGCCATGAAAAAGTTTCTCAAAAATCTGTCGTTCGGAGTCGACTTTAAACTGTAGCTCCCGCCACTCATGTATAAAGCTAACACAGAAAATAAGTGGTGTGATCAGCTGAAGGGTTGTAATGACGAATTATGCATGTATGTATTACAGGGAAGCTTAATCCCGTTGGCAGTAAGAGTGTTCAATGTTCCTAAACTCTGGTGGACTCATATGTATAGAAGAGGTCCGACTCACATAGTACAATAGCGATTCTCATGGGCCATTATCATTTTGGTAGCCAAGTAGAAAGTCTTGGCATTCCGGCAAATGACTTCTGCAGGAGCTGTTGGACTGTTTTTCATTACGTGTGTCAGTGACCCACTTTTGTAATAAAAAACGGAGGATTTTGATCTTCCATTTTTTGGCATACTTGATAGAGCTCTTTAATATAAAAATTGCTGCTATTGCAAGATTTATTTTGGACTCGGATTGAATATTTCTAGGGAATGTTTGACCCCAGGTAGGGAATTGGTTGTGATTTCACAATGGACCTAAATGCTGGACTAAGTGGACCTTTTATCTTAAAGGGTTTCTTACCCATCAGCTAAAAAATTATTTACAGATACACCCGTTTAACTGTAGATTTTAATTCTTGAGTGAAGTTTATTGATTTATTTCTATAAAATTGTTCATATCTAAGCACATGTCAAAAGAACGAGAGCAAAAAAGAAATTATTGCAAGACCCTATACAAATATTTGAATGCGTTAAGTTGTCAATTATGAAGTCGTCGTAATCTAGTAGGTAGTGTGCTGGCTTATTAGTCATAAGGTCACGGTTCAAACCTGAGGTCAGACATCAAAACGAAAGTATGAAAATAGTTCTACGGCGACTTCCTCTCAGCAGATTTCTGGCAAAAGAAATCTGTCGTCCGGAGTCGACTTTAAATTGTAGATCCCGCCACTCATGTATAAAATTAATGCACACAACATAAGAAACTAGGACGTTGTACAATGGGTGATTTCGACCTCCGGGTACTGTACTTGCCTTAACTGACAAGTACACGTGCTCTAACCTAACCTAACCTAAGTGATGTGAGAAGCTAGGTCGTAATGCTGATTAAAGGGTTGTAATGACCAATTATGTTATGTATGTAAGTTGTCAATCTCTTGTTAATATTATCCTTCCATTTATAACGGTTCTATCGTTGACATCATAGATTAACTATGTAACAATTTTACACCATGTATGAACATATTTATGTTGTATATGCGAATTTTAAAAAAATATATGAAAGTATGTATGTAAATATGATGTATTCCGATTGATGTAATACATTTGACAAAAACAACACCCACTAAACAAACTACCAAATATCCCCATTCGTATTACTCATATCGCAATCACTATTTACTGCCATATTTTCGATTGATTTAATGTTTTTTGTTGTTGTAGTGTTTGTGAAAAAGTACAGAATTTCATAAATGTTGTGTTGGAAATAAAATACAATTATTTACAACATGTAAACATACTTATTCCATAAAGAATACTACAAGCGACCACACAACATTAATATCAACAACATAAACTAACAGCATAACAACAACTAACATCATAACTAACAGCATAACATGAGTGGTGTTTTGTATGTTTGTGTTTTTTTTTTTTTTTAATAAAATAACCATCGAAAAACAATTTTTAATGCTCTCGTTTGAGTGTATTTTGAAAATGATACTCGTGTATGTAAATGTAAAGTGAGTGTAATTCAAGTTGAAAAAGACTACCACTTTGTAAGTGACAGTAAATATTGTATAAGTGGGTGTGTGTGTGTATGTATGAATGTAAATGTATGCAGAAACATTCTATATTTGTATACACACATATTGGCTCAAACATGTACATGAATAAGTAGTTTGTGTACGCAATAGTAGTGTTCGATGGTTGTCATTTATTTATGGTTACAAGAGAGAGAGAGAGAAATTGAGAAAATGATGCTGATGATAATGATATTATAACTTCTTACCAATACAAACACAAAACATAAACATAAATATTGCGAAAAAATAAAAATAATAACACCACTACAGACATAAATATTAATATTCTTGAATGTAAATGGATTAGGGTGGCTTCGCTTAGAACAATTCAAAGTTTTTATTGAAAACATTTTTAAGGGCCGATACATATTGTGATGCAAATTTTGATGGAAGATGCTAATAAAAGCGTAAAATAAGATAAAAAAGTGGATAATATTCTGTACGAAAACAAAGATGGTATTCTACTCTTTACATTGTCTACGTGAGATTGTGCATTCAGCACTACTCTTCGAGAAGTTCAATTGCTGATGACAATGTTTATATCGAATAAAATATTCTATGCATCGAATTTAAAAACTTAAAACAAATACCATACGCGAAATCCAATTGAACCTTAAGTGTAATAAAGTGTAATAAATTGTTTAGTCATTCTCGAAGACAGCTTAGGGGATTTTGGATAAGATACAGAGATGGGCTTGCGTTAAGTCGCCGTAGTCTAGTAGATAGTGTGTTGGCTTATTAGACGTAAGGCCACGGTTCACACCCCAAGCCAGACATTAAAACGAAGATATAAAAAAAAAATTTCTTCTGTGACTTCCTCGGAGATTTCTGGCAAAAAGTCTGAGAGCAATAAAATTGCCATGAAAAGTTTCTCAAATAATCTGTCGTTCGGAGTCGACTTTAAACATAAGTTGTGTGACAAACTAGGTCCAAAATCTCGACTGAAGGGTTGTAATGACCAAGTAAATATGTATGTGTGATGGGGTTGCGTTTGTATATCCTTGCTAAAGGTTATATTGAATTTAAGTCTGCTACATGAGGTAGACTGTGGTTGAGTTTGTGGAACACATGTCTAACGCGAAATTCATCAGATAGCATTGTGACCAAACACATCAATTGACTGGCAGTTTCCTTAATAATACGGTGTTCAGGTATGCACCCTTTATTGCGTAAATCGCAATAAATGCCATTATTAAGCTCAATATTTCATATAAAGTTTCAATTAATAATTGCGCAATAAATACGCAAATTGTTATAATATTGATTAAAACTTAAAATGCAGCACTGTCATAAGTACGTTCAGTGCGCATATTACAATTATTCAAACACTTTCTGTTGATATTTGACAACTCAAATTTAAAAACGACAAACAAAAAACAACAAAACAAAATAAAAACAATGTTGTTGAAACAACCAGCTGTTTTGTTTACCAGCTTTCAAATGAATATTGAATAAGCAGCTGAGCTGCGTATATTATTATGTCTTAACACTTAAAATATTGTACTCAATAAAACGAATATTGACTCAATAAAAGTGCATATGTGATATCTGTTAGACAGTACCTAGGAAATGAGGGATTGAGTAATAAGAGCGAAAGGAATAATTTGGTTGCTACATACTCTTCAAAGAGAGAGAAAGAATTCTGTGTAATACCAGTGGGTCTGGGTTAGAGATGAGCGATATTTTCAAAACTGTGATTTAATCACGGTTACCAGTGAATAACTACAGTGATTGAAATTGCCAAATAACAGTTACTACTAATGTCGTTCTTTCAAAATTGTTACATCCTCAAATTTATTTCATTTTATTTTGAGCGAGGCAGAATTACTATTAGATGATGCTGATTATTATTTACTTTTGCCTTTTATACATGAACTTTCTGTGAAACTTAATTGTCAAACTTCATATAAATAAAAAATTACATTAAAAATAATAACATTGATGATACCACTTTGATTTTGTTTAGTAGTCTTTTCGTAGTATGTATCTAGTCGTCTCTTTCTTACGACTTAATAAAATACGTTATTGTCATTATTGTTTTCTTTTGGAATACTGTGATCACAATCACTGTTTTAAAGAACAGTGATTAACAAATCACGTTCACTGAGAACAACGTTCTTCACAAATCACTGGATCGCTCATCTCTAGTCTGGATACTATCCAATTGGGAAAATCGTGTATGTTTTCTACTTTTAAAAATAGAACGAATAGTTAAGGTTAAGGTTTGTAATAAAAACAGTGTTTTCTTAAGATATAAAAACACACTACCAGATCATTTTTAATGCTAAATTTATGAGGTGTTCAAGCTTACTTTAAACGTCATCGAAACTTGATGATCAAAGCTTTTCATAACTTCATGTAAGGTAGTGAAAAGGAATGAAAAATAAATGAAATGAAATAAAAAGTGTTCCACGTCATCAATCGACGCATCATCATAAATGCAATTTGGTCGTGCCATCTTCCCCATTTTAAACAGATATTTACAAAAATAACCGTGTCCGGATAACGGCTGTGGTAAAACGGATGTGTCATCAAATTTCCTCTCAATCTAGCGGTTAATATGTGGGAGAAGTTTTGCCGTCCATCTACCACTTGTTTCAGTCGATTTCTTTTCCCAGTGTTGTATGGTTTGCTTTCTGGCATCGTCGAAATTTACTGTCTCTCCATGCACGTTTTTAGTTTCCCACGCCCTCTTCCACTCGCTTGCCAATAAACCTACAGGTATTACGCCACTGAATATCAGTACTGCTGACTTAGATACAGTTCTATACGCCGATGCTACCCTAAGTGCAGCGATTCGTAGTATCGATGATAAAACTTTCGTTCTACAGTCGGCTTTTAACGCTTCTGCCTAGGTTTCACTGCCGTAAAGCAGAATAGAGTCTGTAATTGCCATAATCAATCTGCGTCTGCTCTGTACAGGACCACCAATGTTGGCCATAAGCTTACTAAGTAAGGAGGTGACTTTAGCGGCATTGGTTGCAGCGTGTTGGATCTGAGTCCAGAACGTTAGTTTGGAATGCCAAGATAATTGACTACTTTCTGCGTCGTCAAAGTAGTGTCGTAATGTCAATATCCAGCGGTATACGCTTCCTCGTAAAAAGTATCAACTCAATTTTTTATGTTGCGAGCCGCGACTTCGTTCTTATTATCATTTGGTTGACCTTTCTTCGACCCTTAATTATGGCCGCAACGTCATCGGCATATCCAACAAGATGTTTACCGTCTGGCATCTCAATGCGAAATACTTATATCATCATAGGTTATGTTCCATAGGTCAAGGCCAAGAATTGCACCAGATGTAATTTGTTTTCTCTTATGTCCTTCGTTTGTATCGTAAACAAGCTCACGATCTCGCAAATAGTGCATCATCTTCAGCAGATAACCAGGAACAGCGTACTTTGTTGTCAGAGCATTAAGTACGTAAACCTTCGGAGGCTGTTGAACGTATTCCGGACATCTAAGGTCGTCAGCAGAACTATATGTCGCGAAAAATGGTTTCCGCTTTGAACAGTCTTCATTGTATGAATGTTGATTAGTCAAGAATAAGCACATGATCCATAGCAAGCTTGATTGTTTTACTTAAATATTTTAAAATATTTAACATTTCGAATGATGGAACGTCGAGTTAAATACTGCTTCACACTTTGGTCGAATCAATGCCATGAGAGCTACTTACTTTGGCCATTACAATCCTTTAGTCATGATTACAATCTAGCTTATCACACACCATTCCTGTTACATACATAATTGGTCATTAAAACCCTTCAGTCAGGATTACGACCTAGTTTCTCACACCACTTATGTTGTGTGTGTTAATTTTATACATGAGTGGTGGGACCTACATTTTAAAGTCGACTCCGAACGACAGTTTTTTTTGAGAAACTTTTCATGGTAATTTTCTATTTACTCTCATAGTTTTTGCCAGAAAGCAGCTGACTGAAAGTCGCCGAAAAAATACTTTTTGTATTTTGTTTTGTTCTGGCCTGGGACTCGAACCATGGCTTTTCGACTAATAAGCCAACACACTACCTACTAGACAACGGCGACATCGTTCCTATTGCGTATGATAAATTTTAGTGGCGAGACCTACTTTCTAAGCTCAACGACAGATTTGAGAAGCTTTTCATTGCAATTTTATTTTATTCTCAGAAAGCTGAGAGGAAGATGCCGAAGCAATACTTTTTCATATTTCGTTTTGTTTGAGATCAGGGCTTTGGTCTAATAAGCCAACACACTATCTACTAGACTACGGGGGTTTCAAATTTTATTCTGAGAATATTTATTCTGATTCTCGGCTAGAGATGTTGTAGTACTAAATTTTATGGCCTGAATAGGCACATTGAAAAGTGAAATCACTTCTATCTGTGGCAGTTACAGTAATAAAACCATCACTGATGCAGGTGCTTATCAGCAGATTTCTAATTAATTTAGATCGTTTACGTAGTGCTGTAACGTAATTTTTTTTATCCGAAAAATTCTTAACAATTTGGTTTCCACAAAACTGATTCACGGCGAACAGTGTTTTTCGATGCCAAAACTCTCTTTGCAAGGCTTCGATCGTATTGAAATTTTCTTCAGATTAAACTGAATCGCGATACCACCCTATTACAAATATTGACTGCTCAAATGAACTTTGGTACTTCAAAGTACATAAAAAAGTATGTATTTTATGACAAAATTATTGACATTAATTTCATGTTTTCCAAACTGTCATTTACAGTTTGTAAACGAAATAAACTTAAATGTTAGCGTACGATTCGATTTCAAATTTTGACAACAACAAGAATACTTAACAAAAACAAATAAAAAAATATGAGAAAAATTAAAAAAAGAACAGAACAGAGTGTATGTAAATGCTGAGTAAAATTTTTGATAATGCTAGCGGAGTAGAGAAACTTTACGGAGGTTATGACTTTGCAATGATGTTGGACTAACAATAAAAAGTTTGAATATTTAGAACAAGTGTCAAATGAAAATGTTGAACGTTCGTTCAAACGTACACAAGCGTATGTCTTCAATAAAAACTATGTCTTCAAAAGTAATATTTTCGTTTTTCGTATGTACGCATGAATATACCAATAACCATTCATTCGTATTGAATGTACCGTATATACATTGAGCGCCATAAGTGAGTCAACACCCACTAAAATTTTAAATTTTCTATTATGTTCTTAAGTATAAAAAAAAGTTCCCTTATCATGAATTGTTTTTTTTTTGTTTTAACATTTTAAACGTTTTTATTTTTGGAAATTTATTCGACTATTTACTTTTATTTACTATATTTACTTTTTTGCTATCCTAAGAAAATGAATTATTTCAGTGGTGTTTACACACTTTTGACGCTCACTGTATGTATAAGTTAAGTTTATGTTAGAACTTCCCGTACATATGTATTATTTTCAATATGGCAACTTCAAATATAAGAAAAGGGGAAAAACAAAAAACAAAAAAAAGGAGTTCGTCGTTGCCACTTTGTTTAAATAAAACTTGTTTAATACGAGCAGTGTTATCGACAATGCTCCGGCACTGCCATATTATTGAAAAAGTTAACTTTATTTTATCTGTAAGTTGTAATAATGAAAATAAGTTAAAGGCGAATTTAAAGTGAACTTTAAACTTTAGCTAAAAGTACCTTTAACTAAACTCAAGTTTAACCGCAGGTTGTAATAATGGCCCTTAGTGGAATTTTATTCTCTGTCAATATTATTAAGTTTTTACCTTTTAAAAACGTTTAAATATCAGCTCGTAGATTGCAAATAAAATAAACATAAATTTGTGTTTAGTTGTAGATAAATTCTATATTTTTCGCACACTTCTGTGTGTCACTGTTCACAACTTGATGTAAACGACAACAATTGCTTTTCTTTGTTATTCCTCCGTTTACACCCTTTGCATAAACAATAACAATTTCTAGACAATTATTCGACAGATCTTTGTAACGGAGATCTTCAAACCTTGATTACTCTCTTCAAACGCACCGAGTCTTCACTGAAGAGTGACTGAACTTTTACTAACTCAGTCGCTGCTTTGCCTTGCCTTTTATATGACAAAGTAAACAGTCTGATGAATGTTATTGACAGCGGACATTCATGATTTCGCCTTCTCGAAATCTCTATAATTGTAAACATCGTTGTTGACATTTATTATTTTGTTTACTTGTTTATCATTCTTTTATGCTGGTGTTTGTTGTTATATTTTTGTATACTTGTTTACCATTTTAGCTGGTTATTTAAGCAGTACGATAATTTGTAAACAGGTTTGTTTACTGCATTGCTTTGTTTTTGTAGCTTTTGTTTATAATTTTAATGTTAAACGATGTAAAAGCAGAACACCAGTATCTAGATTTTTCATTTTCGTAACAATATTAATTACACTATAGAAAATACAACAATACAAAATACACAACCGGGGTTGTCATAGAAACCAACCTTGTCGGAATTGGTTTTAAAAACGACGAGAAAAAATGCTATGGTGTCATGAAAACCGATATTATCGTTTTTTTGGTCGAATTGGAATTAATATCGGTTTTAGGTGTCACAGAAACCAAGATTATCGGTTTTCTTATTGGAAATAAACCAACCAGCTGAGAGTTGTCAGTTTTAATAAAAAAAACTTAAAAAATACTGAATTTTATTTGTTTTAGTTGTTGATATTATTAATAAAAAAATACATCGTCATCCTACATCCAAAATGGTTTATGCACAGGACAAATATACTGCAGATAGAACATTTTTGATAAAGGCCAACGATATCCAGATTTTTACTAAAGTTTTTTCATTTTTCTATAAATTACTTGCTATTTCATGCCTGATTCCCTGAGCTTCACTTTGTTGAGACGTTGGCAGTGGTAATGGAACATTTTCCGCTTCTAAAGGGTGTTTTTTATAGAGGTATAGAACTTTAAGTTGGCATTACTTTTCAAGATGGCGACCGATTTAACAGCTGTCAAGTGATTTATTCTCAGTTTGGTTTGGCAATTCATCATGAATAGACTCACATCTGAACAACGCTTGCAAATAGTGCAATTTTATTTCGAAAATAATGGTTCTGTGCGGAAAACGTATCGCGCACTACGTCCATTTTATCGTCGACAAAATCGTCCATCAGAGCAGTTAATTCGATTAACCATGGAACGTTTTCGCACCACGTTTACTCTTATTGATAACTCGCATCCCCAGAGACGCTGTACGGTGCGTACAGAAGAAGCTATTGCTGCTGTAGAGCGTAGCATTGAGGAAGACCCGAATGAGTCTATCCGCCATCGAGCACAGGAATTGGATCTGTGTCCATCCACTTTTTGGAAGATTTTTCGGAAGTATCTTGGTTTGCGTGCTTACAAAATCCAACTAAAAAAAAAAAAAAAAGTAAGGCGTAGATTCGTCGAATGGGCCCAAAACGAGATTACCGTTGATCCCGATTTTCATAAGCGAATTTTGTTTAGCGATGAAGCGCACTTCTGGTTGAATGGCTACGTCAACAAACAAAACTGCCGCATTTGGAGTGAAGGTAATCCTCAAGTGTATGTGGAAACACCGTTACATCCAGAAAAACTGACTGGGCTGGTGGAATCATTGGTCCGTACTTTTTCAAAAACGATGGTGACCAGAACGTTACAGTCAATGGTGATCGGTATAGAGCCAGATTGGACTACATCCGCGCCAGCCGTGGCGGTCATATGCCAGAAATCATATTTAAAATGTAATGCCACAAGATTATCTTTCGGATAAATAAAATTCATGTCAATCGAATAATCCATCGTTGTTTTATTGCAACTTAAAGTTCTATACCTCTATAAAAAACACCCTTTATATCAATGGATGGCAGGAGGATATCATTTTCGTTGTACTCGATCAAAGTATAAATGCTCCTTAATACTAGGTTTTATAATTTTTATGTGAGTCCCATCGATGCAACAAATTTTCATTTCCATTCATTTTCAGCTGGACCCACTGTCGGGTCACATCATCAGTCAAAATTTCTTATACTGTAATTCTACCAAGGCTTATACATAAATCGTTCCCCACTGATCTTTGTTATGATCCTTCTGCTAAAAAGCGAAACGTAGTAGCGAATTGTAAAATCGAAAAAATTTTAGATTGCGACAAATGTTCTTTAATAGCATTAAGTACCATACGAAAAGCTTCTTTGTTTAAGCGATAATTAGAAACAAATCTGTAAAATATAGTCAAATATATGAATACAAGAAACTTCCTCCTGGTTAAAAAACTTCTTATATTGCCTCCGGCAGCTCCAGTGGATTGCTACAGTCTCTCAGGATTCTTCTCCTCACTTCATTCTGATCGCTTTTCTTCTAATAATAGAAATATCACTATTGCCGTTGACTATGTATTTATTTCTTAACATAAATAATTTCAATTTTTAATAAAATTTTTTTTTTATCAATTTTTATCAAAACAGCTGATTCGAGCATTGGTTTTAATTTACGTTCAAAATTAACGAAACCAACTTGGTTTCATGACACCAAATGAAACCAACATTGGTTGTCAAAAACGACAATCACGAAAACCGACATGGTTTCTATGACAACCCCGAATAAATTAATTCTGCAGCATTCGTGAATTTAAAAATAAATTTTTAAATGCAGTCTCATTATAAGCACAACCTATTGTATAGGGTGGTTGATTTAAAAGTTTAAATTTCAAAATGCAATCAAACAGAAACGGTTTGAAATTTTGCAAAATTTATTTCTTTGTGGTGAAGTACAGTTAGGTTAGAAATGGAATATTATTTCATTCATATGGTTGGAGCTGCTGGCCTCACAGTATCTCATTCGATCGGACCAATTTTCGTGCACTTTATTGACTGCATTGAGTCGTATATCGACAATAGCATCACGAATGTTGGCCTCCAAATGCTCAATTTTCTCTGTTTTGTCAGCATAATAGTTTTGTTGCAGAAAATAGTTCAACGGTATAAAATCGTAGCTTCTTGGTGGCCAATTGACATCACCATTTTGGCTAATTAAACGGCCATCAAACGTTTGACGCAATAAATCGATTGTGGCATGAGATGTGTGGCAAGTTGCACCATCCTGTTGAAACCAAACATCTTTTACATCAATACCATGAAGAGCAAGAAAAAAAAACATTTTCAAAGAAATATGGACCAAAGATGCCTCCGCTCTACAAGCCTCACCAAACAGTCACTCACAATGGGTGCATTTCAACGAGGAGTCCTGCTCTACCGCTAGACTCACATGGCCCCGGATGGATAGAAGGCGTACCAACCAGGTTCTTGGACTTAGTCGCAGCATCATCTCAATCACAGTGGCCATGCTTACAGGTCACTGTGTTATGGATAGACACGCGGAGAGAATGCGGTTCCAATTTAATGTCTTCTGCCTTGGGTGCAGATCCGCTGAGGAGGACGCGACTGTTATCCACTTTCTTTGTCAATGCTCATCGCTTGCGAGGTGTAGATATAGGTTATTTGGCTCTCCGACCCTTGTCAGCTTGTCGGAGCTATCGTCCATTGATGTCAAGGATATAGCCTCGTTTATCAAACTTTCTGGCTGGTTTTCCAGCGCGGGTAGTCGTGCTTTGGATGTGCAGATCTTGCGCTGACCGACCTCCCCCTCCTGGTTTCGGGAGAACTTGGTCAGTACAGGAACTGCGTTCACCTGTGGCGTCAAAACGGGCCGCTTTGCGTGCTTAAGTGAGCTTTTGGTATGAAGCTACCATACTAACCTTACCTAACCTAATGGGTGCATTGGCTTCTGTAAGACCACGTGTAGGTTTTCTATGCCCCAAATTCGACAATTTTTCTTACCCACCAAGATGAAAAATATCTTCAACCGAAAAGATGATTTTTTTTTTCCAAAATCGACGTCATATTGCCGTTTCTCGTTGGCCCAATAAGTCCCAACCTACCTTGCTCAAGCGCAAATTGATTCATTACGTTCAGTTGAGATAATATGCGGAATTTTGTGACAGAATAGATTGATATAAGTATTGCCAGATTCGAAATAACCGTTGCATGAAATTTTAACCGATAGATGTCACCCCCGATATAATAATTTTATGCTCGAACGCTGACTTTTTTGATAAGCAATGATTATTTTTGTTTTAACGCAACCATAGACAGACGGCTTTAATAAAACAGTCAGTCAGCTTTCATAAACCATGAGCCTATCATGCGTACATTATTTACAATCCACCTGGGGCACAATGGCTCCCAAGAAAATTTTAAAATTTAATAAATTTTTATTTAATTTATGAGTACTTTTATAATATTTTTCTTTTTTAGACTCTTTGTTTTATAATTTTCGAATATTAAATTCTTATTTATCGTAGAGCATAACGAATTTATTCACTTCAATATGGTGCGGTAAGTGGTGGTGGTAGGTGGTTATACGCTTAAATTCTGATTCTGATTGATGTGTTAATGCTTGGTGCTTATGTATTTGTAGAAATCTTCATATGTCGTCAGCATTGACATTCGAAAAAAAAAGAATTTTTGAATGAATTTGCAACAGAACAGAACATTAACGGACCTTAAATCCATGTATGTACGTATTGCCTGTGATTGATGGCTGATAGTCATCAGGCATATATTCTTTTTTAAATGCTTTTTTATGCTTTTTTATCTTTTTCCCTGTTCGAGGCATATGAGGCAAAAACAAAAAATATTTGAAAAAGTAATTTGTCAAAGGGAATAAACGAAAGTTGCAAATTCATAATCGAAATGCTCTTGTCACTGTAATAATTTTATTATAAACGAATTAAGAATGCTTATTACTACACCATTAGCATTTATATTAAAAAAATTCAATAAAAGTTTTTAAGGAGGCAAATAATGGTGTTTTAGCAGGCAAACACCCAACCGAATTTTGTAGTTTTTAATATTCGAGCTTTTTTTGTGGAAACACCTTGGAAGGTTTACTCTTTCTTTATTCATTAACAACCAGCTTTGAAATCCTAAAACTAAATACCGTAAAATACATGTAACCAGAGCCAGACATAGAAACTTTTTCCTCGAAACTAATGTGTGAAGACATCCTTGCTCGATGGGGTGCATGCATAGCTGCCAGATTTGACGTTTTATCGTCATTTTGACGATTTTGAGCTCCCAAAATATCATATTGACGATTTGACAATTTAGGGCATAAATTGACGATTTTTAGAAATTAAAAATTTACATCATATTCCTAACTTTAGTACTTTAGTACTTTTTCTCTATTTTACATACATACATACATGATTGGTCATTACAACCCTTCAGTCAGGATTACGACCTAGTTTCTCACACCACTTATGTTGTGTGTGTTCATTTTATACATGAGTGGCGGGACCTACAATTTAAAGTCGACTCCGAACTACAGTTTTTTTTTTGAGAAACTTTTCATGGCAATTTTCTATTTACTCTCAGAGTTTTTGCCAGAAATCTACTGAGAGGAAGTCGCCGAAGAAATACTTTTAGTATTTTTTTTTTTATGTCTGGCCTGGGGCTCGAACCCTGGCTTTTCGTCTAATAAGCCAACACACTACCTACTAGACCACGGCGACTACGGCGACTCTATTTTATTCCTTTTTAATCCCTTAAAACCCAATATTACAACTCCTAAATAACCTCGTAGTTGGGAATAATTTATCACTTGTCGTTGCAGACAATTTTAAAAATTGGAACATAGATTCTAATATTACCATCGGAAGAACAAAGGCAAGCGCCTTTATTTTTTAGTACGACCAACACTCAGGAGATGGATGGCATTGTGTTCGGAACTATGAAAATACGTTATGGGAAGAAGGAAAGAGAGAACAGCGTTTATGGACACTAGGCTTGTATATTTTTATACCATAAGTAACAATAAAGACCTCTGCAGGAATTTAGTTCCACCTACGAATAGTTCGACTAAAAAACGTACTTTTTCTGTAATGCAGCGTGCGATCCGCTGGCCAATCGACCACATACGGATGTTCTGGCCGAGAAAGACGAGCGTTACGTAGGAATATATGATTTTAGGGAACAAGTCCCCTTATTTCGTTCGAGCAAAATCCTTTTGTAGTAGTGATAGAACAGTGAAACACAAACCACATTGCAACGATGCACCAATGATTCAATGGAGTTGGTCGGGAAACCTCAAAATAGACGTTGAGGCACCGACCTCATAAATAATATAAATAAAATCTTAAGAAGGAACTGAAAGAACTGAAAAATGTGTCAGTTGTAGCCAACATTACATTTTTTTTATTAACACGTTCATCGCCACGATAATATCAGAAATATTTTCACATGGGCCACGGTAACTTTATTAGATAATTTAGTTAAAAATGTATCAAGGAAACTTAATGTAGCACAGAAAATTTTTTTTGCCAAAATTCCCGGAAAAACACTATTTTTTATGTCAGACATATATGACTGACATGGCCCTATATTTAAAGTTTTTTTTCGAATAGCCGTCGTCTTATATGTCTGACGCATCCAAACAAGATACAACAAGTATTAACCTGTTGTTTTTAACACAGCGTCGTTTGCATCGGACACGTGGGATTTACCGATTCGCGTACGTCAGACACATATGACTGACATGGCTCATGTAGAACTACTTAGCGTCAGACACATATGACTGACATGGCGATGAACGTGTTAATATTTACACCACCCATAGATTAAGATGATGCAATATTATTGCTGCCCTTATGTGTCAACAAACAACACTGGGATAGATTGTTTAAACTTTAAACATTTTTTTCCCGAAAATGAATAACGAATAACATTTCTCCATTTTTGAAAAAAAAAAATTAATAAATGAAGATGAAGGACGCTAGCTTTAATTACTAACAAAATTTTTTTAAATGTTTTGTTTTTTTGAACTTAGGTACATGTTACATGATACAAAATATGTACATTGACTTTATATGTTTTACTACAATAGAAATAATTTAGGTTTTTAAAAATTTTTAATTTATTTATTTATTTCTTCTGACGATTTTTTGACGATTTCTATAAACGTCTTTGATGATTTTGACGATTTTTTCTCAAATATTTGACGATTTGGTGACTCGTTTATCTGGCAGCTGTTGGTACATGTTTGTTGGAAGGTGTACAAAAGCCAATGCCACTATCGGCTAATAGACAGAGTACGCAGGCAGTATGCTGTCCTAATCACCAGTGCGTCTCGCCCAATCTGGACTGAAGATATGCTGCTATCCTGAGAAGGCATAGAAAATAGGGGACGATTATATGGTTCCTTACAGCTTTCTAAACAGAATGTTCGATTTTAGAATTCAAACAAAAGATTTCTGGTCTGAAGATCCGGCATTTTGCCGTTTGACGGATCCCATTGTATTTTGCAGGCCCCTAGGGAAATTAATTTAACGCAATTAATGTAATCTTCCTTTCCCGATGAATGAAAAACGTCTGTGCTCTGTTACTCTCATGATAGAACACACAACAACTTTTCTGTTGAACAGTTCTGGCCTTATCTGGTCTCGAGATTGTTGACAGTAGAGACCATAGTATGTGATCCAGTTTACATCGCCTGTAATTACTCGGTTCAGAAACGGTTGCATTTCATTTTTGTGTATCCAGTTTACTTTAAATGGTTAATAAGTGCTTGATAATCAATTCCAACATACATACTTACATAAATGGACATTAAAACGCTTCACTCAAGATTACGACCTAGCTTCTCGCAGTCTTTACATTATGTTATGTTAATTTTATACATGAGTAGCGGGACTTATAGTTTAAAGTCGACTCCGAATGGCACAGTTTTGGGAAACTTTTTCATGGCAATTTGATTTACTTTCAGAGTTTTTTCCAGAAATCTGCTGTGAGGAAGTCGCCGAAGAAGTATTTTTTTTCATATTTTGTTTCGTTGGAGATGTTGGACCTAATTTCTAATAAGCAAACACACTAACTACTAGACGACTGCGACTTCACTTATATTTACATCAGAAACTATCCATTGGGATGGTTTTTTGAGTTTACTTTTTTTCTGCTAAATTTTTACCATACCATTCCATGGTGTTTGCACAAGGGTGCATAATTCTTCAAGGCTTGAGAACTTCTTCAAGACTTTTCTAGCGGTCGTCTTAGAGTCATTTTTGTTTGTAAGTTTATCGGTAACTTAAGCTGGATTCACCCATTGTTTCGGAACAAAATGCTTGTTCCGGAACAAATTCAGTTTTTTGAGTGTTTGTTCCGAAACGATTCACCCACTTCGAACAATCGTTCTGTAAAAACGAGGCTACCATATGAAATATTTTTGTAAACGATGTGTGTTAGTTTTACAATTAGGCAGCACAGTAGTAGATGATTGCAGTTCGTTTGTTTTCTTGGCTTGAGTGTGATCATATTTTTTATTGTGTTACAAAGAAATTGTAAATGAAAACAAATCTGAAATTGTTGAAGTGAAAAAAATGCCACAAAAGTATACATACGGATAACAAATTTCAGAAATTTTTTAACTAATCCGTTTTCGTTGAAAATCTTTGCAATTTTCTGACAACTTTCCTCGAACGGTCTTGGTTAAAAAATTTCTGAAATTTGTTAACTTTTTTGGGCCTGATGTACACTTTTGTGGGTCTGCACAGGCCCATAAAAGTTAACAAATTTCAGAAATTTTTTAATCAATCCGTTTTTTTTGAAAATATTTATAATTCTCTGACATCTTTCTTCTTTCTTAAGACGGTCTTTTGCATTGGTTCAGAAATTTGTAAATCGGATGCATACCTTTGTGGGCCTGTGCAGGGCCACAATTCAGTTCAATTTCAGAAATTTTTTAACCAATGCAAAAGACCGTCTTAACATCAATGAAACTATAAAGATTTTCAACGGATTAGTTAAAAAATTTTAAATTTTTTAACCGTATGTATACTTTAGTAACTGTGTGTACATAAATAGACACATACAAATGTACATATAATATGATGCGGCAGCTCAGTTCAATTTTATTTACAAAATTAAAGTAGCTGGCGGCACAGTTCGATTGTTTCTGAACAAAAATTAAAATTATACCAATTCGAGCTGAAAATGTTCCGAAGCAAGCTTACTCTCTTTCGCTCTCTCTCTCAAAAAGAAAAACGTCAAACTACATATAGAAAAAATTGTTTCGGAACAAAAAATGGGTGAATCCAGCTTTAGAGTTATTATCATGTTTGAAAACAATATCCGCAGCCGGAATTTTCTCCAATCAAGTTTTCCGGTAGTTTAGATAGTTTTATTTGGAATGCACATAACATCTGCATATTTGCTGAATATCAGAAATAGATTATTATTAATCTTGATATGACCTTCAAGATATTTTGATTTCTTATTAAAATTACCAAAAAAAAAAAAAATTTATTCAAAAATATTGACAAATCCCGATTGTGCTAATTCGCTAGTTGGTTGACGTCAATATCCTTAGCATTCTATTCTATTTCTTGTTAAATCCATGCGCTTTACTGCTACTTTTATTATTCCTTTCATGACAGAATTTTTTTAAGCTTTGAATAACTCCTTGATGAAGTAAGATGTTTTTTCGATGCTCTGGACGTTTGTCAATAAAGAAATAAATTTTTCGGTTAGCATTCTGAAAATGTTTATTTAAGTTTGAAACACGTCTCCCAGGCCTTCAAATTTACTTTATACTTTACGGGTAACAACTTAACAAGACTAAAGCATCGGTTTTGGGTGCCTTGGTAGTCTAGTGGGTAGTGTGCTAGGCTATTAGCGTGAGGGTCGTGGGTTCGATTCCCACCAGAGACTCTGGTCTCTGACTCTACACCGAGCATATGGACAAAGTTACTCAGCTCGTATATAATTAAAATATAATTTGTAATTGTATTGTAATTAATAAATAAAGCATCGGTTTGTATTGTCATTTATATATCGTATCGGCAATAACGTAACATGACGTTACGTAACGTAACGTAACGTAAATTCATTGTAGAAACACCTTTCATCAATTAAACGTGTTCTATACTATTGCTTTCACTTATTAAGCCATAAAATAACATCACGAAAACGCTTTGAAAACTCTATTGTGTTTTCTTTTAATATTGTTCCAGGACCTAAGTCTTCTAGTTATTGTAAGCTAATCGTGGCTTTTCCTATATTTTTAATACTGAGTGAGATGACATCTAAAGTTTACTCATGTCTTTACAAAATAAATAAAACAATATCCACAAAATAACACCAAATAAGTTTGTGTTACGGAAAGATATTGGTACGTAATTTATGCTCTTAGCGCTACCGCCAATCTAAGGTAACTAGTTTGAGATGTACAAAATTTGAATTTGAAAATTTCCAGTTAATAAGGGCATTGATCGAAGTCGCCGTAGTCTAGTAAAGAGTCCGCCAAATAACTTTTTTTTTTGAAAATGCTTTCAAAAAAACTACTGAATATTTTCTCAAATTTCTTTTTTTATTTGAAAGTATAATCCTTCCGGTTAATAATGGAAAATAATTTCATTCAAATGGCTGCCTGGACTGGCCATGCAGTAGCCTACACGATCGGTCCAATTTTTAAGCACATTATCGATTGTGTGCAGCTGTATTTCACCAATGGGTTCACGAATATTGTCCTTTAAAGCGTCAATTGTCTCTGGCTTGTCGGCGTAACACTTATCTTTGACGGCACCCCACAAATAATAGTCCAACGGTGTCAAATCGCAGCTCCGAGGTGGCCAAACTACATCAGCACTGCGGCTCATAATGCGATCTTCAAAAACAGGGCGCAAAACATCGAGTGTAGCTTCGGCTGTGTGGCACGTAGCGCCGTCCTGTTGAAACCAAATCTTGCCAATATCCTCCTCTTCAATTTTTGTGAACAAAAATTCGTTCAACATGGCCCGATAACGATCGCCATTGACTGTAACGGCCACTCCCTCCTCATTTTCGAAGAAAAATGACCCAATTATGCTGGACCAAAATCCGCACCAAGCAGTGGGTGTGTCGGCTTTTCAATGTATGCGTGCGAGTTTTCTGTGCCCAAAATGCGACAATTTTGCTTGCGAAAATCGGCATCATCTTGGCTTCAACTCCTAAACCAATTGGACTTTGTATGGCGTCATACCAAGGTCTTTATGCAAAATTCGTCTTAATGCTGTCTCCGAAATGTTCAATTGTTGAGAATGACGGTGAATTGATGTTGATGGCGCTTCACACACACTTTCTGCCACTGCAGCAATATTCTCGGGTGTAAGCACTGTTTTTGGCTTTTCATGCGTTGGTTTATCGATGAGGATGCCAGTTTCTTTCACTTTTTTCGCAAGATAACGAACATACGGAGCTGACGGTGCTTCTCTTCTTCCAAAATCCGTACGCAATTTTCGCACAGATTCTGCAACATTACCATGATTTTCAAAGTAAACTCGCAACATTTCCCAGCGTTGTTCAAGCATATACACAACCATATTCGTTCAGCGGAAGGATAAAACTAATTATCTGTCAAATCAGGCATGAGCTAAGTGTTACCATTCACGAAATAAGCACTAGTTGAAAAAAAAAACGTTAGATGGCGGACCCGATAGTTAGACTATATTACCAACTGCCATGTCCTACTTGTGAACCTTGCGATGAGTATGAGCCTGTGTCTCAAAATAGAAAAAAAATTGTATTCGACTAACATGTTGAACTAGCTGCGTAATTCCATTTGGACATTTTTAACAGCTGTTCGAAGTCAGTTGCCTTGTACGAATGCGATGGTATCCGTCTGTCAAGCAGAGCTCAACTGAGATCGAGATTTAAAGACAAAAGTGGAGATAAGTCAAACATGTTCTGTACAAACCAGACAAAAACTGCAATTAGATGGCATTCTCAGGGCAGCTGTAGGAGGCAGAGTACTGTAAAGCCATATCCGTTGCCAACAGAGTGAAAAAGATACAGCGAAGATAAAAAATTGTTGTTGAGCCAGAGAATATTTTATATTCATAAATCCCGGTTTATTTTTGAGCTGGTTGAGAAGTGCTAGGGCTTCAGTAGTGTGGTAGCGCTTTCTTTTGTGTTTCGTTAGGCTGCGTAATTCCTCTGCTTCCTCATTCTCCCTTTTCTACTTCCTCTCCTTTTTCCCTATCTCCCCTATTATTCTCTCCCCTTTAGGATGTTGTACAATAAGTAAATTGAACCTCCGGGTACTGTCTCAATTGGCAAGTATAGGTGCTCTAACCTAAACCTAAATCCCAGGTCGCTATTCAGTGAAATCGATTAACGGGTAAGTTTTTGAATACTTATCTTAAATTCATTAACGTTTATAACCAGATGTGGTGTCTTAAATTAAACCGCTGTTGGGGGGGGGGCTTGTTGGAGAACTCACAAGAGAAAATAGCTCATCTAAAAAAAAGTAGAGCATGACCATGAAAATAAAGCATAAACAGCACCTTTTGGCTTGAGTGAACTTACCATATAATAATGTGATTGCATTTTAGAAACTTAAGACTTACGACTAATATACTACCTCCCCCTCCGGCCTTATCTTTGCCATAAACAGGAGGATAACATTTTTTTTCAATTTTTTTTGTAACATTTTTATTTAATGATGACTGTTTTTTTGTGTTTTTTTTTTTTTTTTTTCTAAACAATATATTCACTTAAAAAACTTAAATCTGGGTGTGCGTGTGCGCTGGAGGGTTTGGGTGTCAAACTGTTACCAAATAATGACACTGCTTTGTTGTTGTTGTTGCTGTCGTTGGTTTTTTTTTATAATGTTTAGTGTGGCGTTAAGCCCCTCATTAAACACACCGTCATCTAACCGCCATTTGTTCATTCAACGCAACATCAACAAGATATTGACAGTCAGTCAGTCAGTCATTCATTCATGCATTCATTCCATTCATTCGTTCATTAATTTGTTCATTTATTCATTCATTGACACTTTGATGTTGTTGTGTATCGCATAAGAAGCACAGCAAAGTCGAAGGAAATTTTTTAACGACAAACGACGAAATTTTCGTCAATCATTGTGTTTTTTTTTCTTTCTGTACGGCTTTAAATCATACCAATCCTGTGGGTGGGTGCGTGAGCATACGAGTGTGTGTCTGAATTTCGTTACTTATTTATAACGTTTCACATTATTTCCTACTTATCAAATTTTGTCATTTGCTTTACTTTTTTTTCTTGTCTTTCTTAAATTATTTTTTTTTGAGACATAAAAGAAAAGCGCTTTAGTTTATATGGTAGATTGTTGTTGTACTTTAAATTGCCTTCACTCACCATATACTTCCGCCTTGTTTACCATAGTTTGTCATATTTTACGACTTTTCCATTGCGGTACGTACTTCTATTTCTATTTTCGTTTTGTCATTATATTTTTATTTCTCATTTTATTTTTTCATTATGTCGATATAAAAAAAAATATGATTTTTTTACTGACATTTTGTATCTTGATTAGAACTGGAACTTGTGATAGGAGATGAATGTAAAGCAAACAGCTGTGAAAACAAAATGTTTGATAAGGAAAAGCGAAATATTGTGCAAGGAACACAAAAAAAAAATAAACGATTTTATAATTTAACACCAAAAATATATCGCGATATGGTATGGTGCGGACATTGTTCTATGAAATTTAGTTTTAATGTCAACCGTAAAGCAGGCCAATTTACTTTAACTTACTTTAAATTTTTATCACATTTAGGGCCATTATTACAACTTGCTGTTAAACTTGGGTTTAGTTAAAGGTAACTTTAGCTAATGTGAACTTTAAAGTTGTAATAACGAAAATAAGTTAAAGGTGACTTTAAAGTTCACTTTAGCTAAAGTCACTTTTAACTTATTTTCGTTATTACAACTTGCAGATAAAATAAAGTTAACTTTTTCAAAAGTATGGCAGTGGCGGAGCAATGTCGATACATACGTACATACATAACATACAAAATTGGTCATTACAATTCTTCAGTCAGGATTACGACCTAGTTTCAGACACCACTTATGTTGTGTGCATTAATTTTATATATGGGTGACGGGACGATAGATTTTTGAAAAGCTTTTCATGGCAATTTTATTTGCTCTGAGAGTTTTTGCCACAAATCTGCTGAGAAGAAGTCGTCGAAAAAATATTTTTGTATTTTGTTTTGATGTCTGGCCTGGGATGTGAATCTTGGCTTTTCGTCTAATAAGCCAACACACTACCTGCTAGACTACGGCGACGCAATGTCAATAATACTGCTCAAGTAAACAAGTTTTATATAAACACAGTGGCAACGGCGGGCTTCTTTTTTTGTTGTAGTTGCTTACTTTGTTTATATTTGAAGTTGCCATAATGAAAATAATATATGCCATATAAAGAAGCAATTAATTGACGCCAAAAAGGGCTTATCGCCACTAAAAATCATTCATCAAACTGATCTTATTACTTAGTTATTACGAGACTTATCTTTCTTGTTCTAAATAATACTCCGCCAATTAAAAAAAAAAAAAAAAAACCACGACTACATAGCACGACATCTTGAGTTTGCCCAAACTCACATTTCATGGACTAATGAATGGAAAAGTTTACATACATATCTACATAGTTGGTCATTACAACCCTTCAGTCAGGACTACGACCTAGCTTTTCACACCACTTAAGCCGTGTGTGTTAATTTATATACACTAAGGGCCATTATTACAACTTCCCATTAAAGGGGTTTAGTTAAAGGTAACTTTAGCTAAAATGAACTTTAAAGTCACCTTTAACTTCTTTTCGTTATTACAAGCTAATAATAAAATAAAGTTCAATTTTTCAATAATATGGCAGTGCCAGAGCATTGTCGATAACAGTGCTCAATTAGAAAAGTTTCTTAACGCAGTGGCAACGGCGGGCTTCGTTTTTTGTTGTATATGCTCACTTTGTTTATATTTGAAGTTACCATATTGAAAATAATGTATAAGTATGACTAGTTCAAAGATAAACTTAACTTTAAAAGTTACAGGTATGATGATCTTCCCTTTAGCTTAACGCTCACTTCTACCTTATTGTCTACTTATAATAACGGAAAACAATTTATCTGCCCGTTAAAATCATCCCTTTAGTTAATGGCAAGTTGTAATAACGGCCCTTAGAAAATTTACAGATTATCTTGAAAGCTGTATACCAAATTTTCTTGTTTTTTTTTTTAATTTAAATATAAAACGCACGTGTAACGTTTAGCTGAAATGGTAGGATGTGTTGTTGAAAGAAAGGCCCAACCACTGTATTGGGGGCCACAAAAAGTTTTCTCCTTATTTGGTGGTTTCATTAATAACAAAACAGGAAGTGAAGCTGTATTCTGATACATTTATTAACAACATGTGCTGCTTTGAAGTGGAGGAAACGGAAGTTTGAAAATTTTAAGCTTATTTGTATAACAATTTAAAGGAATTTTTAAAATTTTATTCTGTTATGGGAAATTGACTCTTTTTTCTAATTTAAAAATTTAAGCTGAAAACGGAAAAGTCCATTATAAGGATATGAATTTTTGTCAATAGGATCGTAATATAAATAGTTTTATATCCGAAAAAATTGGTTTCAACTGAAAAGAAAACTTCATACAATTCGCCTAAATTAAGAATAAAATATGAGTTATTGAAGTGCAATAAAAGTAATAACTGTTGTGCTATAAACTTCGTAAAAATCATTCGAAACATTTGAAAAGCACGAAGCCACACAAACTTTATAACTTTCGCTGTTGTAACTTTAAAAATGATTCCCTTTAAAGATCTTAAAGCTACAACTGAGATATCACATCACTGAAGAGGATTTTGTCATTGGAGCTCTTAAACTTAAGATGAAACTGAAGATCAATTTAATTCGCCATTAACAAGCAGATTAACGGAGTTCCTTGCAGGCTCCTCTGCTTCTTGCGTGCCTTTGTCAGTTGGACACACCAAGCGATGACTGGGCTTTCTCGATTTGATCCTTTCCACACAAACAAGTTCGTCCTCTTCACCGCCTTCCGCAAATCCCCTAATCAATTATACGTTTCCTGGGGCATCCTCCTCCATTCGAACGACATGGTTTTCCCTTTCTCTCAAGGCTTGGTTCGCTCTATGATGTCAATGTCGTCAGCCTACGCAAGCAACTGGACGCTTGTTTGGAAGTAGTGTCCGTGCGATGAATTATGACCTACAAAAATATTAAAGTACGTCACTTGATAATCGGTTCTCTTTTTTGTCGCAGAAAAGCTCGTTGGACCAGCAACATTCTCCATTTCCTAGCATCACTATTTTAAATTCTTCAGGGTTTTAATACATTGTTGAGCTGGAGAACTCAGTGCAAGGTTTGAAATTGGTCTTCAGTCGTCACATCAACGACGCAACCATTACGGTCAATGGAGACACCCATGGCATCATGATAACAGATCATTTTGTACCCGCTCTTCATGGTATTGATGTGAACGATTTTTGATTTCAACAGGATGGTGTAACATGCCACAGACCTCATGCCACAATCGACTTATTGCGTCAAACGTTTCATGGCCGTTGAATTAGACGAAATAGTGATGTCAATTGGTTGCCAAGAAGCAGCGCTTTGACACCGTCGGACTATTTTCAGTGCGGCGACGTAAAAAGAAAAGTGTTATGACAATAAAACAGAGACAATTGAGAATTTGAAGACCAACATTCGTAATGCCATTGCCGAGACACGATTCCATACATTCGAAAAAGTGCACCAAATTGGTCTGATCGAATGAGGTACTGTGAGGTCAGCCGCGGCAGCCATATGAATGAAATAATATTCCATTTCTAACGGCAACAATTGTACTTCAGAACATAAAAATAAATTGGGAAAAAATTTAAACCGTTTTTGTTTTATTGCATTTTTAAATTTAAACTTTTAAATCAATCAACCAATATGAAGCTGATGATGATGCGGCAAATAAGGCTGAACTTATTCGATCTTCCGAAAACTGACTTCACCTTTAAGGGACATTATTACAACTTGCCGTTAACTAAAGGGAGGATTTTAACGGGCAGATAAATTGTTTTTCATTATTATAAGTGGACAATAAGGTAGAAGTGAGCGTTAAGCTAAAGTGAGGATCATCCTACCTTTAACTTTAATATTAAGTTTATATTTGAACTTGCCATACATATACAAATATTTTTTTGAATACGGCATCTTTAAATATAAACAAAATGAGCAAATGAAACAAAAAACAGAAGGCCGTCGTTGCCACTGCGTTTAAAAAAACTTATTCAATTGAGCAGTGTTATCGATATTATTCCGGCACTGCCATATTTTTAATAAAGTTATCTTTATTTTATTATTAGGTTGTAATAACGAAAATAAGTTAAAGCTGACTTTAAAGTTCACTTTAGCTAAAGCTATCTTTAACTAAACCCCACTTTAACGGAAAGTTGTAATAATAGCCCTAAATCATATAACATGACTAATCTTGTCTTCTCTGACATATCTATGTTGATTGACATGTTTTCGTTTCAAATTCAAATGTTTTTTAACAAAAATTTATCAAAAATTATAGAAAAAACTAAAAACTAACTGTACATGTGCAATGAAAACGAAAAAGTTTTCTAAAATATCATTTGTAGTGTACAACATTATGTCATATTTAAATAGTACATACATACATATGTACATACCTACATACAATATAATTATATTTTAGTTTATTAAGATCGTTCAGAGTATTATTTTTGAATGACTATTGCGTCCGTACGTACATGCATATGCAAGAGGCAACTCAGGCTAAGGTTTTCCGTTCTTTACACAATGTTAACTATAAGTATTGTTGTTGTTGGTTGGTGTTATTACAATTATTTTTTATTATTATTATTTACGGTTATAAATTGATTCATATTCCATTCTTGCTACATCCATATCCTTTCTTGCTCTCATTCATTTCCTTTTCAACATACTCACACACATGCACTCATACATACATATACATGCGTGCTTGATGAAATGAAAAACAGAAAAAAAAATAAATTCTGAACGTAGTATTGATAATATTAGCCGCTCTGATACCATCCATCCTGTGTCCATTGAATTCGTAGTGCTGCTACTGCTGCCACTGCGGTTGTTGTTGAAATTACTTCCGTTCATTTAAATTTGAATTCAGATATTATTTCCGGTCTATTGAATACCGAATACTGAATACCGAACACGGATTCAATACAACGTTTGATATGATGTGTGTGAATGAATAAATGAATGACTGGACGAATGAGTGGTGTGGAGTGGATGAATGAATGAATGAATGCCAGGATGAATGTTATGATTTTTCCATTAGCATTGTATTGTATGAAATACAATATATGTACGATTGAAAATAATAAATGAAATGAAATAAGAATCTTATTTTTACAAACAAGTTTCATACATATTTTTTAAATAATACACTCGAATATAATTCAGTTCGTTATTGAGTTCAGTTTACACTTTAGTCTGGATTACGACCTAGTTTCTCATACCACTTATGTTTTGCGCGTTAATTTTTATACATGAGTGGCGGGACCTACAGTTTTAAGTCGACTCCGGACGATTGATTTTTAGAGAAACTTTACATGGAAATTTTATTTACTCTCAGAGTCTTTCGCATAAATCTACTGAGAGAAAGTCGCCGAAGAAATATTTTTTCATATTTCGTTTAGCTGAAGGTGCCTGATCTTGGGTTTGAACCGAGGCCTCACGTCTAATAAGCCAACACACTACTAGACCGCAGCGACATCTTTTAAGCTAGTTTTTCTAACAGGTGTTTATCGTCAATTGTTGTAATTTTTAATAGACGACACTATTATTTCAATGCAGTTAAGTGCTCTGGCTAGGCTAGTAGGTTGTGTGCTAGACTATTAGCGTGAGAGTCTTTGATTTGATTTCCACCTGGAATTCCGGTCTGTTCATTTTCAGCACATGAAGAGCAATGTAAACGCTTACCGAAATTGCATTACGGTTTGGTAATCGCACTCATTGCTTTTCGTATTCTAAAAACGAACGTTCGAACTTTGCTAGTAGATAACGCACATCTTGTTGAAGCTACATCTGCCAAATTAGTTGTTATTTACGAGTATTAAGTCTGTTTTGTCATATCAACAACTCATTGAAATAATAAAATCGTTTTATCAAATCTGGGTGATCTGCTTGAGAAAGGTTGCGCATTTTACGTTTGTCATAATCATCCAATCGAGATGACTATTCGTAATGCGGTGCATGAATCGACTAAACTCGTACGCCCATGGTACACAAGATCTGCGGAAAACATAGCCGCTGTCTGTGAGAGTATGTAGGCGAATAAAAGGCAAACTACTTCACGTTGCTCATATGAACTCCGCCTTTTTTAGACTTTAAATTGACGAATTTTGTGTCGTGGCTTTTGCCTGCACCCGTACAAAATTAAGTTAACCCAGGAACTGAAATCATAAACAACGGCGTGTATTCACTTAGTGGGATCTGGAGCAGTTAGCAACTGACCATATTACGATCGTTGAAAAATCATGTTCAGAGAAGAGATACATGATCGTCCAGTGCATGCCGAAGATTTAGCCATGTTGGCTAAAAATCATCTTCAGAGCAGAGATCCAAGATCGTCCAGTGCATGCCGAAGAAATCATTGTGGATTTTGGGCTGACGCCGCACTATGTGGCATTTACCCTGAAAAGCTGGCCAAAAAGGCAAAAATGAATTTAAAGAAATTTAAGAAACTGAGTATGCAATTCGATAGACAACAAAATTCTGCATTATATAGGGAATTTTCACGACTTTAAGTTGAGATTTGCAGACTTGAGACGATGTCAAAGTCAGGAAAGTGAAGAAAATTAAATGCGTTGTTGGGTTTTTTTTTGAAATTTTAATAGGTTTAGATGATATTTTTTTGTGGCTAAGCGAATAGAGGTTTTATATTGATTTTTTTTATTTGAAAGGTATGAGCAACTGCTACTTTCAGTTTTTTTTTTATATATATATATCTCATATATTAATGTTAACATTATTCGTTCAAAATTTAAAAATAAAAAAATTTCAAATTTTTTACCCTCCCTAAAAAAAAGATAAGGATTTTAAAGGTGAAAGTAATTTTTAGTAGTTTAATGTTATATACCACAAGAAAATATGAACTCTCTATATTCCGGAACAAAAAAAAAAAAAAAAGTTTGCGCAAATTTGCGCAATTATTTTTGGCGATTTTTTTTTTAATTTTACTTTTTTTTTGAAAAATTAAAATTTTTAGACGCAGTGTAATAAAGCCATAGGCAATAAAGCCATATGGCGTACGAATTATGCGAGCAAATTCAGTAGAAGCGATACCAATGATGATGATGTCCTGAATAGGTTACTTTTATGCAGTGACCCTTTTATAAGCTGCAGTACACAAAAATCGCGAAGGAATAGAAAAGCATTTTCATAAGATACTATGAAGTTACTCCTTCCTGACATTGATGATGAAAGTGATAACGATTTTAACGATTGTAGTTAGTTTCACTTTTTAAGTATTTTTAAGTTAAGTATTAAATAATGTAAAATAAATATTATGAATAAATATTAATTATCATAGAAGTTTAAAAACTTAATTATATATGTATGTATATCGACTATTATAACAATATGAGATGTATGTTAGATTTTCTTAATGAGTCGTATGTGGTACCTAGGGGCACTTATGATCCGATCATAATAAAATGTGATCATAAATGATTCACATTCATATTAAACACGTTCATGTCGAATTTATTTTATTTTATTTATTTATTTTTAAGCCAATTATAATTGCTAAACATATTTTCTTAAGGGGCCCTATTTTGGACCAAGGGGTAATTATGGACCGACCATAACAAAATTTGGTAATATGATTTAGATTTACAAAAGACACTTTCATACCGAATTTCATCACGATGCCGATGTTTTTAAGCCATTTATAAGCGCAAACGTGAATTTCTAAAGGGGACTTTATATGGGGACTAGGGTCAAATGTGATCCGATTTTCACCAAACTTTACACCACGATTTCTTTTTACACAGAACTGATTCATGCTAAATTTTATCATGATTGTTGCATAATTACCATAATTATGTGTAAATAAGTGCAATTTCGAGGGGAATTTGTATGGGGGCTAGACGAAATCACGGACCGATTTGAACCAAAATCAGTTGGGTTTATCCTTGGACCTAATTATCACTAACACTATCAAAAAATTCCAGCCATTAACTCATAAAACACTTCTATTAATTTTGGCCAGGTTTTCAGGCAAAATGCCACATAGTGCGCCGTCTTTGGTCAGTATTTATTATTACTGCCATGTCAGTACTATTAACGGTGATCATTAAAGGTCAATGGATACTAACTTCTTTTGGCCTCAATTGCATAATCTGGGCACCGACATGTGGTTTCAGTAGGAAGGCGCTAAGAACCGCATTTGATGACTTGTAGCGATTTGAAGTGCATGTGATGGAAACTTGTTAAAGCAAAATTACAAAGTCTTTTCCATCGGTGTAGCTAGCTGGCTCTTAAATAATTTATCATTGTATTTGTTTTATTTACTAAATAACACACTTCCATACATAGACATTAACTCACAAACTCATATGTAAACTCCTATAATGCATATATTGCCAGGATATTTATTAAATACTTGAATGTGATTAAATGAAAAACATAAAAACATAACAAAACAATGCCAAACAATAACTAACGAATAACGAATAATCATTTTGATTTTCTGAGTGATTTTAATATGAATAAATGTTTGATTGATTGATGTATTGAATGAATAGTTAAATCGTTCAATATTAATGTGAGGCTATTGAAATAAAAAACATCAACACTTACTTTGCAAGACTTAAAAAAAAACTACAAAAACTTATTGAAGTGTATAAAAGGTCTTCGTGGCATTTAATAAATTGTTATTGTTTTTGATATCCCAAAAGAAAGAAAGAATTTTGTCAAAATGAATGCTTTTGATAATAAAATTCATTGAACTAAAAAAAGGTAAGAATGACAATAAAAATTTTACAACATAGAGGAAGGGAGCGCTTCCAGCATGTTAAGTCAAATATTCGAATTACAAAACATTGCAACAATTTTTATACTCTTCGAGAAATTTAATTTAATTTCTTAAGGGTTCGACTTTAGTTTGCCTTTCTTGTTTATTTTTATCATTTTTATTAGGTAATCAAAATATCATTGACTTTTTTCTTGTAGTTTTAATTTCTTGTAGTTGAAAATGTATGTTAAAAATATTTATTTAGTTTTGATGTTCCAGTTGTTGAGCATTTCTTTGTGAATATAAAATCTTATTTTAAATGTGAAAATAAAAACTATTTTTTTTTCTAAGTGTTACGTTTTTACCTTTTAAAATATGAGCACTCAGATTGCAAATAAAATAAAAATAAATTTATCTTCAGTTTTAAATAAGATTCCTTATTATTCGTACAATTCTGTGTGTCATTGTTCACAACTTGATGTAAACAACAACAATTGCTTTTCTTTGTTATACCTCTGTTTATACCCTTTGCATAACAATGACAATTACTAGACAATTGTTCGACAGATCTTTATAACGGAAATCTTCAAACCACGATTACTTTCTTCAAACGCACTGCGTCTTCGTATAAGACTGACTGGATTTCACTGACTCCGTCGCCTGCTTTGCCTTGCTCTTTATATGGCAAAGTAAACAGTCTGATGAATATTCTTAAAGGCGAACGTTCATGACTTCGCCTTCTCGAAATCTCTAATAAATCTAAACATCGTTGTTTACGTTTATTATCGTAGTGTTGTTGGTATATTTTTGTTTACTTGTTTAACATTTTTTTTATGCTCGTGTTTGTTCTTATATTAAGCAGTACGATAATTTGTAAACAGGTTTGTTCGCTGCATTTTTCATTTTCTTTACAATATTTATTCCATTTTTCGATCAATTTCTTGATCCCACGCCAATAAAACTGTTCGTCTTTTGAAGCAATTCAATTTTCGACTTCCTCTTAGAAATCGAAGTGCCTAAGATCATTCAATACGTGTCCCATTGATGAAAACAAATAGTGGTCGGACGGAGCTAAATCTGGTGAATACTGTGGGTGAGGTACAAATTTCCATTACCTTGTCGTGTCTGGTGCCACGTTGTGGTCGTTTTTTGATCAATGCATGGCTCAAATATGATTATTTGCTGCCGGTAGCGATCTGTATTAACTGTTTCACCACATTTCTGCAGCTCTTGGTACACCACACCTTTCTGGTCCCATTAGATTTATTTAAAGTATTAGCCATTGCTAGGTCCACAGTTTGTCTGTAATTTGGGGATTCTATGCCAATATATAGTAAAACTGTTTGTCTTTTCAACAGTTGCACCAGGTGGTAGAGTATTATCTTCTACTCGAATCGATCTGGTTTCATCGCCATTAACAATTCGATGTAACACTGGTTTTCCATCGAGCCTTTAAAACAAAATTTCACAAATGCTGGTTTCACGGTTTTTTATCTGCATGTCATTCAATTAATGTGGCACCCTTTGGATCTCTCTCATAGCTTTTAAACGGTCAGAAATTGTTTAACATTTCTGCCATTTGTTTCTGACTCAAAGTGTAATCTTCATCCAATATTGCTTGTCTTTCACGCTCTTCTTTTCTCATATCCAAATCTTAATCTTTGAACCGTCGTCGTTTTTCACCATTTTTAACACGGTGAAAAATATGATGTTTATATGCTTGACAGATATCATCGCAACCACAAGCAAAAACGAAAAGGGTTGTTCACAAAAAATACTGAAGACAACTGGACGCTAACAGTTCATATCGATACACATGGTAGTTGGCAAATGCTTGAATATAATATGTCGTCTAGATTTCTAGGATATACTTCCATTGAAGTCTTTCATCCATTTTTTCTTCCATTCTACTAATTTATCTAAAGGTAATTGCAGTTTTGTTGATGATTTTATTTTGCTTTTACCAACTGAGATAGCACACACTCATAATCGGAAGGAAGAAATTAAATAATCACGTTCATTATGACACTGACACTAGTAACAGCTATACTCTGAAGTATTTGCAGATTTTGCTAATTACACTATGCGACAAAATGAAAAAAATTAAATACACCCAGCTAATGAGTGTAAGTTGTGAGTTTTGTCGAGTAGAACTTAAAAATATTTTTTTATATTTCTTGAACCCTCCTAATTTGTTTTATTTGACAAAAACTATTTTTTTTTTGTTTTCACACATAAATTTATTGATAAACATTTCTGAACCGATGTCCAAAATTAAACTTTCCTAGGAAGTAGAGGGATGGGCCTTTACAACGATATACACATATAAATTATTTGACTTAATATTTTATGCGGTTTGATGAGGTAAACTTGACAAATGCAAACTTTTTTTTTCATGTTTTTCCATGTTTGTCCGTTCATAGTAGCAAACTTTAATTAAAAAATATGAAATAAGTGATAACATTCATACCATAGTTATTATTTAAAGAGTCTAACAGTCGAGTTATATTTTTCATATATATATTTTTTCAAATGAACTTTTAGTTTAAACATTTTTCGCGTTTGATCGACCACCAAAAGTTGAACAATGTTTGCACAAAGAGAAATAATTTTTGCAAAAAAACACAAATATTAGCCGACTTCTGGTAGTCGTGCAAAAGTGAAATTGACACATTTTTCCATAAACAATCAAGATCCATCAAAAATTCTGAAATTTTTTGAATTGAAAGTGCATTTGATAAGATGACATACATATATAAAAAATGTAACACGACGCTATATACATAATAACTATGGTAATTTTTGTCTGATTTGGTCAAACGAAGTGTCAATCCTTTTACAAGATAATGCACTTTCAGAATCACTTATTTCATATTTTTTAATTAAAGTTTACTACTATGAACGGACAAACTTGAAAAATATGAAAAAAATTCGCATTTGTAAAGTTTACCTCATCAAACTTCATAACATATTAAGTCAAATAATATATATATGTATAACGTTTTAAAGGCTCATCCCTCTCCTTTCTAATAAGGTTTAAATTTTGGATATCGCTTCAGAAATGTTTGTGTAATCAATAAATTTGTGCCTAAAGTCTAAAAAAACAGTTTTTGTCAAATAAAAAAAAAAAAATAAAAAAAGTTTGGAGGGTTCATAAAGTATAAAAAAATATTTGAGTTCTACTCAACAAAACTCACAACATACGCTCTATCATTAGTTGGGTGTATTTTTAATCTCGCACCGTGTTATTAAACCAGATAACCAGGACGTTTTTCTACATTTTAAATTTGATAATTTTTCAATCGTTTCAGTTATTGAAAATATTTGGAATCTAGAATATAAGAATGAAATTTCGTAGATTACGAAATAAAATGTCAACTGATTTCATATTAAAGTCAATGAATTTGCCATTTGGGGCCATTTATTTAGCCGAAAGTGAAGAAGTGAAGAAGAAGGAAGAAAAATTAAAACTTTTCAAATCGAAATAATGTTATTTTCTTAAACTAAAATAAATCTTAAATTGGATTGTTTTTACTTTTTTTTTTGTAGCCCCTTATATAAAATTTTAAAAATATATCAACAAGCGTTGGTTATGATACCAAATGCAGTCGGTTTTTTTTTGATAAACTACATTAAAGCGGGTAGTAATATGGTAAACAATTAAAACTATGCAGCAGCATATGTTTCCTTCAATTCGTTTCTCTTTTTCCACCACACATATGCCAATGTATAGTAAAATATTCCCATTTTATGGCATAAAGACTTATTTCCGCTTATCTTTACACGCTCTTCTGTGTTTCGAATCTATAATTACAATGAAAACGATAGCCGTTGCACATTATTAGTTACTCTTGTGATTTTATATTTTCATTTCATCATTAGTATTGTTGTTGTTGTTGTTGTTAATGTAGTGAACAATAAATAAAAAAAATTTACTGAATCTCCGCAATCTTCAAAAACAAATGGAACTTTACGTTGTATACTATACAATGTATAGTACGGGAGAATACGAAATAATTGTCGAATCGAAACTTATATTATTTTTACATTTTCATTAAATGTGAAATGACCCTTTTTTATTAAGGTATCGGTAAAAATGAAGTCGCCATAGACTAGCAGGTAGTGTGTTGACTTATTAGACGTCAGGCCACGGTTCAAACCCCAGGTCAGACATCAAAACGAAAATATGAAAAAAAATATTTCTTTGGTGACATCCTCTCCTGCAGATTTCTGACAAAAACTCTCAGAGTAAATAAAATTGCCATGAAAAGTTTCTCAAACAAATTTGTCGTCCGGAGTCGACTTTACATTGTAGGTTCCGCCACTCATGAATAAAATTAACACACACAATATAAGTGGTGTGAGAAACTAGGTCCATAATCCTGACTGAAGGATTGTAATGACCTATTATATATGTATAGCGGTTAATATATGGTGGGCCATTTAAAAGTTTAAATTGAAAAATGCAATAAAACAAAAACGGTTTGAAATTTTGTCAATTTAATTTTTTTTGTTGCGAAGTACAATTGTCCCGTTAGAAATGGAATATTATTTCATTCATATGGCTGCTGTGGTTGGCCACACAGTACCTTATACAAAGGGACCAATTTTCGTGCACTCTTTCGAGCGTGTGGGGTCGTATCTCGGCAATGGCATCAGGAATGTTGGCCTTCAAATGCTCAATTGTTTCTGATTTGTCGGCATAACACTTTTCTTTAACGGCGCCCCACCAGAAAATAGTCCATCGCAGCTTCTTGGCGGCCAATTGACATCACCATTTCGTCTAACTAAACGGCCATCAAACGTTTGACGCAATAAATCGATTGTGGCATGAGATGTGTGGCAAGTTGAACCATCCTGTTGAAATCAAATATCATTCACATCAATACCATAGCGAGTACAAAAATCTCTGTTATCATGATGCGATAGGTGCCTCCATTGAACGTAATGGTTGCGCCGTCCTCATTTTCAAAGAAATATGGGCCAATGATGCCTTCGTTCAATAAACCGCACCAAGCACTCACTCGTAATGGCTGCATTGACTTCTGTAAGACCACGTGTGGGTTTTCTGAGCCCCAAATACGGCAATTTTGCTTATTAACGTATCCACCATGATGAAAATGAGCTTCACTCAGAAAGATTATTTTTTTTTTTTTTTGGCAAAATCGATATCATCGAGCAGTTTCTCGTTGGTCCAATAAATCCCAATGTTGCTCAAGCGTAAATCGATTCATTACGTTCAGTGGAGATAATATACTGAATTTTGTAACTGAATTGGATGACATAAGTATTGCCAGATTCGATATAACCGATGGTTCAAATTTAAACCGATAGATGGTCCATGAACAGAATAACAAATAATTTTAGATGAACATATCACCTGAATATCACCTTTTCCTATATCACATTTAGATATTGATTGTCGTTGTCTGACCACTCCATTGTGAAAATTGAAATAATTTAGAATTCCCGGACCAGAATAATATGTGTTATGGTGGTCAAACAACTTGTTTATTTAATGGGTCATTACAACACTTTATTCAGGATTACAACCAAGCTTCCCACACTATTCGTATTGTGTTTGTTAATATTACTCAAGAGTGGTGGGACCTACAGTTTAATGTCGACTCCGAACTACAGATTTGAAAAACTTTTCATGTCATTTTTATTTTACTCCCAGAGATTTTGATAGAAGACTTCTAAGAGGAAGCCATCGAAAATAATATTTTTTCATATCTTGTTTTGTTTTAGATGTCTGAGGTAGGGTTAGAACCACAGGCTCTCGTCTAATAAATCAGCGCACTATCTACTGGACTACAGTGACTTTATAGAACTACACAAATGAGGTACACATATGGGTTTTTAGATCTTTTAAAATCCTTTGTCTATATTATTACGTTATTAAGTCTATATTTACGTTTAGAGTGGTCCAGCTAAGCCCATTAATTATAAAGCCGGACTCGAAAATTTTGTTTTATGAGTAAATAAATAATAATAAAAAAAATTAGTAAGTTGAACATAATAAAAAGATATTGAATATGTTTTATATTCTTTAAAGAAATGAATCTGTCGATTATTCGGTTAATTTCGAAAACCTGCTTAATTGTATGCGTTATTATTTTTCTTTTTTTTTTAATGGGAGAGAGACTGAATGGTTGAAAAATTGTATATGGAATGGAATTGAAACTGTTTTTATTATTTATCAAAAATGATTTTAATTGCCACATTTCGCTTTTACCATAAATGATCTGAATCAGTTCATAATCGCCATATTGGCCATTAAATGCCATCATTTTCACAAAACATAGCAGATACGATTTAAATTGAATTAGGGGAGCTCTTTTTAATTATTTTTCCCCTCCTTACTCACATTAAATAGTGAAAAATAACGCAATGAAATGGATTTATAATGAATTGAACAAAAAAAAAAAAAAAAAAAAGGAAATAAGAATAGAAAACAATGCCCTACCAAAACATATCAGTTTTCTTGATAATCAATACTAATGCAGCCGCTGTACGTTCACATCTGTATGTTCATACAATACCAGATGCTGTGGTCCACATGCAACATAAAACATTTCGTTGAAAGATTGAAATATTTCGACCACCACTGATGGCAATCTTTGAACTACTCAAGCATATCATATTAAACGCTCTCAAATATAGTAAAATTATTGGAAAATGTATCATTTCTACTGCAAATGTTTAAACATTGGCGAATGGAAAATTGTGGATTACTAGTCAACCTCGATTGAAGTGCTAGAACTCTTTTTATGTGATTGCCTTGCATAAATGTGTATACAGTCAACCCTCCTGTAACGCGGTGAGTGCGTACCGCGTTATATGGAAACCGCGCTATAAGAAACTCGGATTCAACCGTACAAACCAGGTTAATTCTTAGCGCGTTCTATGGAAACCGCGGTATAAGAAACTCGAAATTAGTACAAATCACATTATTCGTACCGTGTTATATTGAGACCAAGACAAGATAAATTATAAATTATTTTTATTGAATTAAGAGTTCATATAAGAATTGATAGAAAAATGAAACGAAAACTAAACTTAAAGATTGTTTTCCTACAAAATTTAGAAAGACTTTTGTAAAATTATGTAATTCTTCAACATTCATCCTCGCTGTCAGATATGAGTTGCAGAATTTTTTTAGAAAGTCTTGGTCGCCAACAAAACGTGTGTACTGTGAATGAGCTCTGAGATGACTGAAACCGATGTCGTAGACGGATGTGAGATAAGCTGGCATGTTTATATAAACATATTGTTTATATATCTCGGCTGAGCTTTGCGTTGAAAATAAAACTGATATTAGACCCTCTTATAATATCTAATTGCTACAGTCATTCATAGGCTGTGCGGAAGGAACTTATGGGATGTTGTTGCACGGAAACCGCGCTGTAAGAGTACCGCGTTATAGGAGGGCTGTCGAAATTTCAGCTCCGCGTTATATGGAAACCGTGTTCTGAGAGTACCGCGTTATAGGAGGGTTGACTGTATTTGTATATATGTATGTATATCAGAAATTAGCAATGAATCGTTTTTTCGCTACTCATAACCACTCATGAAATTTTGAATATAAGTGAGTTAACAATATTGCAATTTAACTACTCTACTCTGATTCATTCATACTCACAACAACATTGATTTATAAGTACAGGTTGCAATGAGTATGCGTACATCGTTGGCATCAAACTCATACCATTCGGAATATGTATGATTCATAAGCCTTCTACTCATTTAGATTCATAACTTTAGAAAGATACTTATAATACTTATAAATCAAAATTCACCGTTTTTTACAACAAAACAAAAAAGACACATAAGCAAAAAAGATAGAGCAGCAAGCAGAGCAAACATACAACCTTCTAGTGAGTAGTTTAGTGTTTGTACGCTTCTCGTACTTATTTTGTGATTCTTGTAAATGTTGAGTCATGCAGATTCGAAATTAACAACATCATACGTGTTGTTAAGTATGAATATGATGAGTACTTCAAACTTGGAATATGAGTAGAGGTTCCATGATATTAAAATAAGTATGAATGCGTATAAATATCAGAAATTATGAGTATGATTCGATTCTACTCATCTTTTTGAATACTCATTGCTGATCTCAGATATATGTGTACGTATGCCAAGAGAGTGGCCCTTAAGGATCGCTATTGTGCGATGGATTGCCATGCTATTTAAGCACCAAAGTGAGTCTGTTCTCTTCGTATCCATACACACATACATTATATGTATATTGGTTATTACAACCCTTCAGACAAGATTACGACCTAGCTTCCCATACCACTTATGTTGTGCGTGTTAATGGTACACATGAGTGACGGGACCAACAGTTTTAAAGTCAATTCAAAACGACAGATTTTTTTGAGGAACTTTTTCATTTGCTCTCTGAAATTTTGCTAGAAGTCTACTGAGAGAAAGTCGCCAAAGAAATATTTTATCATATTTCGCTTTGTTAGAGCAACTCTGACATGGGGTTTGAACCGTGGGCTCAGGTCTAATAAGACACTTACTACACTACATACGTGCCCTGCAATATTGCACGTACCCCCTTGCTGCCAAAGAGACTGAGCTTCCCTATAACAAGTGTGAGTAATATTCAAGTTAACTGAGGCAGTAGGAATACCTATGCCTGAGAACCTCTATGCTTGGAAAACGCTGCAACGGTCAGGCGGCCTAAAAGAGCGTTTAATTTCAGAACCTTAAATAAATACACCACAGCCAGAATATGACTGCATTAAGTCCTACTGCCACCAACTCAGCCCTCAGTCTGGATAAGAGGGTGTAGCAAGTATGGAATGGAACAGAGCGCCCTAGTGACCAGAGCAGGTTTCTGCTTGCATACTCTTTCTAACGGTCGATCGGTAAGTAAGTAAAGGCCACGGTTTAAACTCCAGGACAGACACCTACAACAAAACCGAAATATAAGCAAATATCTCTTCTTCTCAGCAGAGTTCTGGCAAAAGCTTTGAATTGAATTTTCATTATCAACATGGAATTGTTAGTCATTAAAGCGAGTTTTGACTGTATTTTGCCAGAGTATGTATGCAGGGTATCCGCAGAGCTTATTAAAATATAATTTAATTAAATTTTGTTGATGTTATTTTATCTTATGCGCTATTAACATGAACTTTTATTTACCAAACTTCAGTTTGAACTGTTTCAGTTTTACTGAATTTGCCCGCTTTTAATGAAAATGTTAAAATATTTTAACAAGAAAAAAGAAAAAAAAAAGAAGTAAAGTTTACAAATTAAATCTGTTCGAGTCAGTATTTACATAAATATTGCAGATACAATCTGCAAGAGGAAGCAAACAATGTTACAAATATAATTTAAAATAAAACTAAAGAATAAAACTTTATTCGACTGGTTGGTGTGCTATGGCTATAAACCTTCCAAATTTCAAAAATGATATTTGCTTCTCTGTGTATAGGCGTTTAAAGTATTAAACTGTTTAATTTAGTTGGAAAAAAATAAACTTTTTCTACTTAGTTTCCAGCGAAGACGAGTATACTCGTCATTTACAAAGTTAAATGTTTCTGCCTGTGAAAGTTGGCATTTGTAAGACGAAAACTCAAACACAATGTTTTTAGAAAATATATAATTTGGAATGGTACCTCCCCAGAAATATTTCAACTTAATCCAGACCATTGTTGCCAAGCCAACTAATATTCTAAAACGTCAGTTTTTTGAAAGATCGTTGAATAATAATACGAATGAAATTTTTTTCTTCAAAACGAGTATACTCGACATAATGTGAAACATTTTCGTTTCGTTCTGACGAGTATACTCGACATGAACAGCTAAAGTTTAATAAACACTTTTTAAAGTGAGTAAATATTACCCATTGTTCGCAAATCATATTACCATCACATACTTCTTTAAGTAACTATCACAGATTGTTGTAAAGAAAGTTTTCTATATTTAAGCGCACTTAAATTTATGTGATACTATTTTTCCTCTTAACTTATTGTACATAGTTTAATCCTATTGGCTCAAAATTGAGTATGTCGAACAAGTCTTGAACCTTAAGTATATCAATTAAACAAGCATGGGCTTGGAAATATCATTGAGACGAATATTCAGACAACCTTGTGATTAGCCTACTAATACATTTCGCTTGATGATGAAATTTACAACGATTGACGCTCTAAATATACTATCGTGTACTGCTGGGCTTGTTAAATTGTGGTAAACAGAACATTGGTACAACATTACAGTAAAACTCAACGAACTACACTAATACGACGCGTAAATGGTTTGCGTGAATAAAACAAAAAGCACTGACTGAACGAACTTCTGGTTTACAACACAAGCTGCAACTGAGGATGCCAGATTCGTGTAGATTTTTGTAGCTAACACCTGGAAGATGCATCGACGTTAAGGAGTATCAAACTCTCTACATCTTTTGCACTGCTGTTATCCAATATGCCCAGTTTGTGATGAAATCGTTATCTAGCCAGGAAGGATTCAGGTAGTTTTCAGTTTCACGTGATGATGAATAGTAGAGAAGGACAGTTGAATATAAAAAAATTTGCATTGTCATAATTAAAATATATTGCCACTCGCGGCTGGCACTTTTATCTCTCAGACGGTATACGATTGATTGGTTATCCGCAGCTTCAAACGCTGTGATAACCTAGCGCTCTTAGATTCACGGGCCAATCTTAGTTGGAAAACCGAGCTCATAGGTTCGAAATAAACATCTCTTATTCGATCAGTATTTAATGACACTTTTCTCTATTCAATACCGTAAGTTAGCTAATACGTTATTTCTGCAAAGTTTTCGCCTTTGCTGTGTGTATCTATAACGTTCCCTAGAGTTCTCTGAGGAAGTGAGTTCAATAATATTGTTACGTCTTTACCTTTTAAAAACATTTAAAATACGAGCTCGTAGATTGCAAATTAAAAGTGAAAATAAGTTTGTGTTTAGTTTTAATTAAAAATCTTTATTATTCGCACAATTCTGTGTGACACTGTTTACAACTTGATGTAAATAACAACAATTGCTTTATTTGTTATTCCTCTGTTTATACTCTTTACTTAAACAATAACAATTACTAGACCAGATCTTTGTAACGGAGATCTTCAAACCACAATTACTCTCACACACCGCGTCTTCACCCAAGACTGACTGAACTTCACTACCTCAATCACCTGCTTTGCCTGCCTTTTATATGGCAAAGTAAACAGTCTGATGAATGTTCTTGAAGGCGAATGTGCATGACTTCGCCTTCTCGAAAATATCTATAAATGTAAACACCGTTATTTACGTTTATTATTGTAGTGTTGTTTGTGAATTTTTGTTTACTTGTTTACCATTTTTTGTGTGCTGGTGGTTGTTGTTATATTAAGCTGTACGATAATTTGTAAACAGGTTTGTTTACTGCATTATCTTGTTTTTGTAACTTTTGTTTAAAATGTTAATGTTAAGCAATGTAAAAGCAAAACACCAGTATCTTGATTTTACATCTTCGTAACAATATTTAACTGCCTTTTACTGTTACTCTATGTGCATACATTCATTCTATATACAACATAGGGTATAGCCGTAAGTTTGTTTTAGTTAAAGTAATCCCCAACGTATGGTCGTAGTAAAAGTAATCCCTGAAGTCGCCGCACTCTAGTATGTTAACTTATTAGACGTGGGGCCACGATTCAAACTTCAGGTTAGACCACCTCCAACGAAACGGTATATGAAAATATATTTCTTCGGCGACTTACTCTCAGCAGATTTCTGGCAAAACTCTGAGTGAGTAAATAAAATTGCCATGAAAAGTTTCTGTAAAATCTGTCTTTGGGAGTCGACTTTAAAGTATTGGTTCCCCCATTTATGGATAAAATTAACAAACACTAAAAGTGGTGTTAGAAACTAGGTCGTAATACTGACTAAAGGATAGGATAGTCAATAAGCAACATTTCCTAACCAACCTTATATGGTCAATTCGGTGCTCGGTGATCCTCTGGTGGAACAAAGTCTATCAATAGTAAGCACGTTATATACTTCTTCATTTATTCAGTCTTTAGTGAAAATTAATTTAATTTGCACATCATTTAAGGATCTTATAAAATCAAAGACAACAACCATATTTTGTATAAAACTTTAACTTGTCGCTGCCTTTATAAGGTATAAGTGTAGTAGTAAGTAACCCTGTATGGTACATACGTTACAAACATTATGATTAACTTAAAACATCTTCTCTTCTGCTGTGGTAGTCGATGCAAAAAATTGTGTAATTAAAAGTTTAATTAAAACATATTAACTCTCTATTAAATTAATAATACGAACATGGTTGAGGATTACAAAAGCATACATACGAGTATATGTATTCCTGAGTATGTGTGTGTGTATGTATTTGCCAGCATGTAGTAGTAGTATGTGTATTTGTATGCCACAGAGAAACAAAAGAACAAGAAAAAAGAAAAAAACGAAACAAATTATGTAAATTCAAATAAATGTGTATGTATATATGTAGGTAAGTATTGTACAAGTAAGAGTACTTTCTGTAAAAAGTAAATACTTTGTGTGTTTAAATATTGTATATGTATGTGTTTACATATGCATGTATGTATGTTTGTGTGTCTGTGAATGTTTTAATATACATTCCCACAAAATACCGACGTAATTAACAGGGAAGAATTTTTAATGAAGCAACAAAACTTTATACACGACTACATAATAAATATAACATATTACACACATATACACATACCATACACACATATGTATGTATATGTAAATATGTGCATATACATATGTATACCATGTATATATTTACAGTATATTTACCCTGATGTATACATACAGAAAATATGTTAAAGTTAATGCCATAACCACAGACCAATTAGAAATACAGCATGTGAGTCAAGAGTTTTAATATGTTGCGAGAATGAGGCACGGTTTGGGGGTGATGGCGGCCTTTAACAGCCTTTAACTGACTCTTATCATATACAATGTGAGAGATACGAAGTAAATAATATTTACATCAATTAAGCATTTTATTTTTTAGTTATTTGCTAATAAGTCGGTACTATTTATTTACATTGTAGTGAGTGTTGCCGAAACTGATTTGCAGCAGCAAAAATATTCAATTGAAGGTATGATACATACAGTAATGAGTGATCACTGTTTTGTATTTCCATCAGTTTTGTCTCTGTATTGATCACTGGCTGTCCATAACGAGCGATTATATCTCTGAGTTCCATGATATTGCTAAAGCTTCTACGAAGACTATGCGACATAGAATTTGTTTCGATCTGTCATGTTATGTTTGCCTTGGCTCTTTTGTACTTCCTTACATATATATGTAAAGGGTGTTTTTTATAGAGGTATAGAACTTTAAGTTGCAATAAAACAACGATGGATTATTCGATTGACATGAATTTTATTTATCCGAAAGATAATCTTGTGGCATTACATTTTAAATATGATTTCTGGCATATGACCGCCACGGTTGGCGCGGATGTAGTCCAATCTGGACGTCCAATTTTCGACGACTTTTTCCAACATTTGTGGCCGTATATCGGTAATAATACGGCAAATGTTGTCTTCCAAATGGTCAAGAGTTTGTGGCTTTACCGCATAGACCAATGACTTTACATAGCCCCACAGAAAGTAGTCTAGCGGTGTTAAATCACAAGATCTTGGAGGCCAATTCACAGGTCCAAAACGTGAAATTAGGCGGTCACCAAACGTGTCTTTCAATAAATCTATTGTGGCACGAGCTGTGTGACATGTTGCGCCGTCTTGTTGAAACCACACCTCCTGGATATCATGGTTATTCAATTCAGGAATGAAAAAGTTAGTAATCATGGCTCTATACCGATCACCATTGACTGTAACGTTCTGGCCACCATCGTTTTTTGAAAAAGTACGGACCAATGATTCCACCAGCCCATAAAGCGCACCAAACAGTCAGTTTTTCTGGATGTAACGTAAGGATTACCTTCACTCCAAATGCTGCAGTTTTGTTTGTTGACGTAGCCATTCAACCAGAAGTGCGCTTCATCGCTAAACAAAATTCGCTTATGAAAATCGGGAACAACGGTAATCTCGTTTTGCGCCCATTCGACGAATCTACGCCTTACTTGATGATCGTTTGGCTTCAAATCTTGCACGAGTTGGATTTTGTAAGCACGCAAACCAAGATCCTTCCGCAAAATCTTCCATAAAGTGGATGGACACAGATCCAATTCCTGTGCTCGATGGCGGATGGACTCATTCGGGTCTTCCTCAATGCTACGCTCTACTGCAGCAATAGCTTCTTCTGTACGCACCGTACAGCGTCTCTGGGGATGCGAGTTATCAATAAGAGAAAACGTGGTGCGAAAACGTTCCATGGTTAATCGAATTAACTGCTCTGATGGACGATTTTGTCGACGATAAAATGGACGTAGTGCGCGATACGTTTTCCGCACAGAACCATTATTTTCGAAATAAAATTGCACTATTTGCAAGCGTTGTTCAGGCGTGAGTCTATTCATGATGAATTGCCAAACCAAACTGAGAATAAATCACGACAGCTGTTGAATAGATCGCCATCTTGAAAAGTAATGCCAACTTAAAGTTCTATACCTCTATAAAAAACACCGTTTACATAGCTGGTCATTACAACTCTTCAGTCAGGAATTACGACCTAGTTTCTCACACCATTTATGTTGTGTGTGTTAATTTTATACATGAGTGGCGAGACCTACAGTTTAAAGACGATTCCGAACAACAGATTTTTTTAAGAAACTTTTCATGGCAATTTTTTATTTACTCTCAGCTTTTTGCCAGAAATCTGCTGAGACGAAGTCGCCTATGAAATACTTTTATTTTATTTCGTTTTGATGTTTGACCTGGGTTTTGAACCCTGGCTTTACGTCTTTTTTTTTGCTTTCCTCAAACCCATTTGGTATGAGAAGATTTTGTGCCTCTATTAATCATACTTTTTTAAGCATCAGTTGTCAATATACGATAGGTTCTGCTCTCATCAGTGGCGTGGTAGACCCCCTTTTCCTATACTGGACTGCTCCCTACCGCGAATTTTCACTTGAATTGAAAACATCTTTCAATGGAATCCTCTTTCACTTGGAAAATACCAAGGAGTTTTCCAATGGGTTCGGAATATTTCATTAGATAACCGAAAATTCCCACTCCTGTTCCAAGATCCGTTCTGAGCCCGTCTGTATATCACATTCTCTGCGTATGCTTCCGTAGATTTAGCGTAGAGGATCTCAGCCATCCACTGGAGTTACGAATTGCTCTAAATCCATTGCATCTCATAACCTATTAATGACTTCGTGTGCAGAGGTATCAAGAGCCCTTTGTATTTCTTGACGCACATTGTTATCTCCTTCGCATTCAAGGACTTAATTTTATATATGAGTGGTGGGACCTACAATTTAAAGCTGACTCCGAACAACAGATTTTTAAGAAGAGAAGAGGTTTTGTCAGAAATTTGCTGAGGGGACGTCGCCGACGTAAAATTTTTTCATATTTCGTTTTGTTCGGTATGTCTGATCTGGAGTTTGAACCGTGGCCTTACGTCTAAGTAGCCAACACACTACCTAGTAGACTACGGCTACTATTTCCTTAAGGATTGTGAATAAGACACGGAAACAGGAATGGTTCACGAAACGAATGTCCCGCCAAATTTTTTTCTGTTCATATTTATTTAGATTCAAATTGTTCTTTGCCTATACAAACCTCTGAGTTTGAATACAACAAACCTAGTCACTTAAGTATAGAAAAACCTGGCAAGAACGAAGACTTTGAATGTATATAATTTGCTCTAATATGTAATTGATTCACTTGCCCAGTACATTTTTGTTCTACAGCTTTCTGTGACAATGTTACACAGAAATTGGCTTTTTGAATACGATGTTCATGAGTCTGACAAATATGCAGCAATTCATTCGATCTGGCAATAATTTAAATCTTCCCAATCTTAGTTACTTTTATTCTGCGGCCAACTTTATAAGGCTCTAGAGAAGGATCACCCAATTGGGTTTGGATATCATAAAGTCTGTCGGAGTGTTCATCCGTATAATCAAACGACTCTATTTGAGTACCTGGCATTATGGTATTCCTTACAGTTGCATGTATTTTTTTCCATTGGCACGTCGGAGACCGCAATACTTTACTGTAAGAAACAACAATGGCGATAGCAAAACATACTGTGTCATACCTGAAATGATGTCAACATATTTTTACAGACTATCGTCTCCCTGTTCTCTATGTTACTCAGCTTAGCTCATGTATATTTCCTGTGACTAAAATCGAAAGCTTGCTTTTGGATCACAAGAAAGATATTAAAAAGAGATTTCATCTTAACCGCTTGTTTAATTATTATTGTAAGGATCATTATTACAACTTGCTGTTAACTAAAGAGAGGATTTTAACGGGCAGATAAATTGTTTTTCATTATTATAAGTGGACAATAAGGTAGAAGTGAGCGTTAAGCTAAAGGGAGGATCATCCTACTCGTAACTTTTAAAGTTAAGTTTATGTTTGAACTTGCCATACATATATATGTATCATTTTCAATATGGCAATTTCAAATATAAACAAAATGAGCAAATACAACAAAAAAACGAAAGAAGTTAAAGGTGACTTTAAAGTTCACTTTAGCTAAAGTTACCTTTAAATAAACCCAACTTTTTCGGGAAGTAATAATAATGACCTTAAGAGTATTAATCTGATTTTAACGCAACCACTCCTAAAATCTGCCAATTTCTGGCGTAACGGTGCATCGGCTTTATTGATTAGCTGCACCGAATGATTTTATAAAAAACCTTCAGTCCTACGCACCATGCCTTTTACTGGCAGTTACACAACTATATTAGGTGAGGCATCAACTATTTAATCACATAATTTATAGCCGTTTCACAAGCAAAATTCTATTAAAACCAGACTGATATTTTGAAAATAAATTTTTGTCTTCCATATGTTATAAATACTGGGTCGTATCTCGGCAATGGCATCACGAGTTGATCTTCAAATGCTAAATTGTCTCTAGTTTGTTGGCATAACAATTTTCTTTAACGGAACCCCACAGAAAATAGTCCAACCGTGTCAAATCGCAGTTTCTCAGCGGTCAAGTGACATCACAATTTCGGCTAATTAAACGGTCGTCAAATGTTTGGCACAATAAATCGATTGTGGTATGATATGTGTGATAAGTTGCACCATCATGTTGAAACCAAATATCGTTTATATCAATACCATGAAAAGCGGGTACAAAATCAATCGGTTATCATGGTGCGATAGATGTCTCCTTATTGATGACTCAATTGAAGTGAAAACGGAGCGGCTGGTCACGCAGCTTCTACTCTTGAACCAATTGAACTTTGTAAGACGTCATACTGAGATCTTTTCGCAAAATTCGACGAAATGTTCAATTCTTGGGAATGATGACGAGTTGATGTTGCCACTCTGAGCCACAGCTTCAATATTTTCAGGTGTACGCACTGTACGCTCACGTCTTGGCGCATCAACAATGAAACTATTTTCACATACTTTAGCAATAAACTTGCATATACCGAGCACTGTCAGTCCTTCTGGGTGCGTATTTTAAAAGAATTTTGCACATGAATACGTTAAAGTGTATAGAAACGATGTTGTATCCTTATTCTTGCATGTATTGCTGCAATGAGTATGTAGGTCGGTTGGTTGATAGGTCGGTCGGTTGGTGAGTATTTCTAAAGCAAACTATTAACATGAAAAGGTCCTTCTCTGCGACCAAATTTTGTACGACATTTTCGTGAAATTTCCGACCAATTGTCTTTGTTTTGGAAATAAGTTTCCAATAAATCCCAACGTTGATCAAGCGTAAATCGATTTATTACGTTCACTGGAGTATTGCCAGATTCGAAATAAGCGATGGTCGAAATTTAAACCGATAGATGGCTTAACCGATATTTTCCAGCCAAGACTACTCGCCATAAACAGATTAAAATGCTTCTGCCTGTAAAAGTAGGCAATTGCGACTAAAATCAAACGTTGCGTATTGGATTTTTAGAGAATATATATGTTTTGTAACCGTATTTTGCCAGAATTTGTTAACTGATGAGAGCTCTAAAATGTACATTTATTAAACCTTTCATGCCCGAATTTTTTGGGCCAGAGCTAAAATTTTTTTAAGGACTTGTGTTTGTTAGTCATGACCTAAATATGAAGTGATATTAAATTCAGAGTCCTGCGTATTCTGGTTTTACACGTTTTTAACCAAGCTTGTTTGCAAAAAAAAAAAATAATCTTTTAAAATAATTAAAAATTACGGAATTTATGAACAAAAATGTACAATGTTGCCTATAGGCAACATCGGGCATGAAAGGGTTAAAATACCTTAATTTAACATTTCGAGGGTGAAAAAAATTCCATTAGATTTGTTGAATGATAATACGAATGTGATTTTTTTTCTTAAAGACTAGTATACTGGACATTATGCGACAAAACTTTCGTTTCGCTTTGACGAGTATACTCGACATAAATAGAAATAAAGGGAAAGGAATTATTATTTCCTTTTACCCCTTTCACTTCCTATTATTTTTCTTTTCTTTTCATATGCAATGAAACTAATCTGTGATGTATTGAAGAAGTATCTCAAATACGAACCGAATTGAAGTAAATAAAAAAATATTTTCTCTTTCAATTTTAAATACGTCAAGTAACGCCACGCAGTAGTCTAAATACACTTAAATAACACGGTGCGACAGTTAAAATACACTCAGCCAATGACAGCCATTAAAAAATGTTTTTTTTATATTTCACGATTTTTGTTTTGTTTGACAAAAACGGTAATTTTGATCTTTTCACACAAAATTATTGATTAACGATTGATTGATTATTTTTAACGTATTTTTAAAATCCAAAGTTTTTTGAAAAGTGGACAGATGAGCCTTTAAAATGGTATACATAAACATATGGGTCAAACTTACATGTTATGAGATTTGATGGGGTAAACTTGGAAAATATGATTTATTTTCTCATTTTTTCAAGTTTAGCTATTCTTAATTGCAAACTTTAATTAAAAAATATAAAATAAGTGATGACGTTCTGAAAGTGCATTATATTGTGAAGAGATTGACACTTTGTTTGATCAAATTGAAGGAAAATTACCGTAGTTATTATTTATTTATTTATTTATTTTATTTATTTATTTATTTATTGATTAACTTCAGTACAACAAGCATTTAATCTTATTTAATAGTACTGTTTATATATTGTTATAATTAAAGCAATAGTTATATACATATATATGTATGTAAATTTCACAAAAAAAGCAAAATTATATTAATTAAATTTAAATTAGCCATAAATTGGATTGAATTAAATGGTAAATCTTAAAGACAAGAAAAGTGTGTTCAAATTGCAGTTTTAAATTGCATTACATTGCTTTTCAATTCAATTTCTGGCGGAAGTTGGTTCCATGCACGAATTGCATTAACATAAAAGTGCCTGTTTCTGGAATCTTACGGCGTTTATCCTATAGCCCCTGTTAGTTTTGGAAAATTTTAGTCTAGTAAATAGATAATTCGGTTCCCCTGAATAAACAATCTTGTGTAGAAAAATTAGCATACGATATTTTAAGAGGTTTTCCAGTGTCATGTCATAGATTTTGTAGGCAAAAAACGATATACTACTATATCTAGTGCGTCCAAAAATATATATTGCAATGTTATTATACGTCACGTTAAGTTTATTCCTGCTGATCGAGTCTAAGCCCGCAAAAATCTCACATCCATATCAGAGGTCATGTCATCTTATCAAATGAACTTTTAGTTCAAAAATTTTCAGAATTTTTGATGGATCTTGATTGTTTATCGCAAAATGTGTCAATTTCATGTTTGCATGACTACCAGAAATCCGTTAATATTTGTGTTTTAGCAAATATTATTGTTTCTCCTTGAGCAATCATTATCGTTCAAACGTGAAATTGACACATTTTGCGATAAACAATCAAGATCCATCAAAAAGTCTGAAAATTTTTGAACTAAAAGTTCATTTTTAAAAATATATTGGTTAGAGGACGTGTACTTGTCAATTAAGACAAGTACAGTACCCGGAGGTCGAATTGATCCATATATATTAAAAATATAACTCGACTGTTAGACTCTTTAAATAATAACTACGGCAACTTTTGTCCTATTTGATCAAACGAAGTGTCAATCTCTTCATAAGATAATGCACTTTCAGAATATCGTCACTTATTTTATAGTTTTTAATTAAAGTTTGCTACTATGAACGGGCAAACCGGAAAAAATATAAAAAAGTTTACCTCATCAAACCCCATAACTTGTTAAGTCAAATAATATGTATAAGTATATCGTTTTAAAGGCCCATCCCTCTCCTTTCTAATAAGGTTTAAATTTTGGCAATCGGTTTAGAAATGTTTGTGTAATCAATAAATTTGTGCTTAAAGTCCAAAATAAGAGTTTTTGTCAAATAAAACAAGTTAAGTTCTACTCAACAAAACTCACAACCTACATTATGTCATTAGCTGTGTGTATTTAATTTTTTTATTTTGTCGCATAGTGTAATTAAGGATACGAATTACAAACTAAATTCATGTATTGGAAAAATAATAGATTTTATTTTACTACACCTTCCAGGAGTTATTCTAGCATAAAAGAGTCTTATCACAATAACTTTTTTTGTTTTACTTTAAAAGTAAAACTTTTTATTTCAGTCATAAAAGCAATTTTACGATTAATTTTATGCAGCAAATTTAATATCGGATGTTCTAAACAAAACTCCAAATTGTATTATCCTGAGGAGAACGAGCGAGAGCGAGGGAGAGAATCCTTCTAATTAATGAAAATGAAATAAAACAGAACAGAACAGAACAGAAGAAAATGAAAATCATTTAACTTTGTAAAGGTTCTTAAATAAAACAGAAATAAAAACTACTTTAAGTATTTCTCTACTACGAGTAGAAGTGTATTGTAACCATGCAAAAGGGCTACAGCCTACAGACTACAGGGGGGGGGGGCGGTTTAGAGAAAACTTTTACAACAAAACCAAACCAAATATAAAGAAGAAAATTAAAACCACAAGACATTAATTACATAAAAAACTACAACAACAGTAACAAAACTAACTTTATCACTTTCTTTTGCTTTAACAATTACACATTTAAAGGGTGAACCAAAACGAGGGCGATATTTTTGTTTTATCAATTTATTCAAAATGGACATAGAATCAACTGAAGAAAACATCACTGAAGAAGGTATTCAAGCACAAACAAATGCTCCCTACCTTATAGGCTTCATAAGAGAACTCTATGGTATGTACCAGAGATCAACAATGAATCGCTTTTGCGCTACTCATAAGCACTCATGAAATTTTGAATACAAGTGAGTCAACAATATTGAAATTTAACTCATCTGATTCATTCATACTCACAACAACGTTGATTTATAAGTACAGGTTGCAATGAGTATGAGTACAACGTTGACATCAAACTCATACCATTGAAATATGTCATTCAGATTCTTAACTTTAGAAAAATACATATAATACTTAGAAATGGGTCGAGTGACCCGAATCATTCATCAAAATTTACAGTCTTAGGCATTTACAACAAAAGTAAAAAGAAATATATGAGAACCTTTTAGAGAGTATTTTAGTGTTTGTAAGCGATTCATACTTATTTTGTGCTTCGTGTATATGTTGAGTTATGGAGAGTCGAAATCAACAACATCATACGTGTTATTACGTATGAATCTGATGAGTACTTCAAACTTTGAATATGAGTAGAGGTTCCATAATATTAATGTAGGTATGAATGCGTATAAGTATTAGAAATTATGAGTTTGATTCGATTTTCTTTTTCAATACTCATTACTGATCTCTGGAAGAAAGTATTCAAGCATAAATAAATGTTCACTAACTTATGGCTTTATAAGAGTACTCTATGGCATGTACCCCAGTACAAAGTTTTTCGAGTGAGAAAAGGAAGTTTTCATCATTCAACAGAAGAGCAAAATCTACAAATTTAGTATGAGTTTGTTTGACAAGAAAATTTACACAGAATTACTTCATTTAACTCAAATAAGAAGTGGCCGTAGTCTAGTCGGTAGTGTGTTGGCCTTTTAGACGTGAGGCCTCTGTTCAAACTCCAGGTCAGACATCTCCAACAAAACGAAATATTTCTTCGGCGACTGCCCCTCAGCAGATTTCTAATAACAACTCTGAGAGTAAAATAATTTTGCCTTGAAAAGTTTCTCAAAAATCTGTCGTTTGGAATCGGCGTTAAACTGTAGATACCGCCATTCATTTATAAAATTAACACACACAACAAAGGTGGTGTGAGAAGCGGAAATCAGCAAAGAATATTCAGAAAAATTAGTAGAATCGAATCATACTCATTATTTCTGATACTTATACGCAGTCATACTTATTTAAATATCATGCAATCTCTATTCATTTTCAAAGTTTGAAGTACTCATCATACTTAACAATCATGTATCTTATGAATCAAACATATTTCGAATGGTATGAGTTTGATGTCAACGTTGTACGTATAGTCATTGCAACCTGTAGTTATAAATCAACGTTGTAGTGAGTACGAATGAATCAGAGTACATAGTTAAATTTCAATATTGTTGACTCACTTATTTTCAAAATTTCATGAGTGCTTATGAGTAGCGAAAAAACGATTCATTGCTGATCTCTGGTGAGAAACTAGATCGTAATCCTGACTAAAGGGTTGTAAAGACCAATTATGTATGTATGTATTGTAAATGAAATGAAGCAATTAAAGGAGAAAATATGTATTCATTTAAAATGAAAGAAATAATAAATACCTACTAATACTACAATTAGTCCTCATTTGGAAAAGTTAATTTTGGTTGACCCTGTACGTATGTACGTACAAAAAGTCAAATATATTTACAAGAGACATGTTCAAGTTAAATGGGTGCGTATTTCAAAAGAATTTTGCACATGTACTCGTATACGTTTAAATGTATAGAAACGATGTTGTATCCTTAATCTTGCATGTATTGCTGCGATGAGTAGGTTGGTTGGTTGATAGGTCGGTCGGTTGGTGAGTATTTCGAAACCAAACTATTAACATGAAAAGTTCATTCATTTTCAGAACATTTTTTGATTTTTCGTGTTTCTTCTTCTCCTTTTTTTGCTTCGTCAGGCATGATGTTGTGGCAGAAACAGTAACGACAACAACAACAAGGGCCATATACATACATACATAGATATCCGTACATATGTATGTACGTTAATACTTTGGATACGTTATCTAACTTTATTCATAGCGATACGCATACAAACTGAATGAAGGTTTAAAGTTCGAATACGAAAGAAATTTTTCTCTATTTTTTTTTAATTTCTGATTATTGAACAACCCAAAAAGGGAAAATCCCACACTCATACAGATGCGAGTATAAAAACATAAGCAACGTACATATATCTGTAGAAAATTTTTAAATCTTTTTAAATGGCTTTAAGAGTCTTGTATTTTATTGAAATCATTGTAAATATATGTATGTATGTGTGTATGTATGTGTGTACATTTTTATTTATATATGTATGTATGTGTGTGGGTGTACATATATATGTATGTAAACTTAAAATATATGAAGAATGAGACGGAAAGTGAGTGAGTGAGAGAGAGTAGTTGTATAATACAAGCTTTGTTAAACAAAATAATCAAAGTATGGATGGATATTGCTTTTTATATCCGTTTCCTTAGAATATCCAATAGCATTCATGTGGAGATAGACCATCTTCATAACCATCATGATCTTCGATAACCATCATGATAATGATGTTAAGGCAGTGGTATCTTGTGCCATTCACTCAATTCTCCAAAGAGAAGAAAATTTATATTGAAACTAAACTAAAGTAAATGAGAGAATTAGAATTGCTTGAATTAGAAGTCGCCGTAGTCTAGTAGTTAGTGTGTTGGCTTATTCGACATAAAGCCAGGGTTCGAGCCCCAGGCCAGACATCAAGACAAAATACAAAAAGTATTTCTTCGGCGACTTCCTTTCAGCAGATTTCTGGCAAAAGCTCTGAGAGTAAATAAAATTGCCATGAAAAAGTTTCTCAAAAATCTGTCGTTCGGAGTCGACTTTAAACTGTAGGTCCCACCACTCATGTATAAAATTAACACACACAACATAAGTGGTGTGAGAAACTAGGACGTTGTACAATGGGTCAATTCGACCTCCGGGTTCTGTACTTGCATAATTGAGAATTACACATCCTCTAACCTAACCTAACCTAAGAGAGAGAGAGAGAGAGAGAGAGAGAGAGAGAGAGAGAGAGAGAGAGAGAGAGAGAGAGAGAGAGAGAGAGAGAGTTACTGGTGGGAACTAAAAAGGTTTTACGGTCATTATTACAACTTGCCGTTAAAGTTGGGTTTAGTTAAAGGTAACTTTAGCTAAAGTGAACTTTAAAGTCACCTTTAACTTTTTTTCGTTATTACAACCCACAGATAATATAAAGTTAACTTTTTCAAAAAATGGGGCAGTGCAGAGGCAATGTCGGTAATACTGCTCAAATTAAACAGGTTTTATTTAAACTCAGTGGCAACAACGAGCTTCTTTTTTGTTGTATTTGCTCACTTTGTTTATATTTGAAGTTGCCATATTGAAAATGATATATATGTATGGCAAGTTCAAACATAAAGTGAACTTTAAAAGTTAAAGGTAGAATGATCCTTACTTTACCTTAACGCTCACTTCTACCATATTGTCCACTTATAATAATGAAAAACAATTTACCTGCCCTTTAAAATCCTCCCCTTACTTAACAGCAAGTTGTAATAATGGCTCTTAGTTCTTAAGCTCCCGTTTTTTTTTATCAAAAGTCAAATGCTATATGACAATCTACATTAAAGAAAATATCATCGAAATTCTACTGTATTCGAATTATCTATCTAAGATTTTAATCGTTAAAATTTCTAAGTAAGCTCTGTAGAACTGTTGGAGTCTATTTTATGTGAATTTGTGTCAAACAATGACTTAATTTTACTCAAATGGCTTAATTTTACCCTGTATACAGTTAACAGTATTGTATGGCAAGAATTGTAATGAAAACTATGGTTGATCAAATTCAACTTAGAAGCTCTTTAGACTCAGAATTTACTGCATTGGAGATCTATATTTATACGGCTGTAGCTAAGATTAATTTCCAGTCAAAGAGCGGTGATCTCAAGCTATCGTTATAAATAAAAATGGTACCAGATAGAGGACAGAGATGTGGTGGTGGTCCGAGTAATTCTGATTTAAATTTCGAAGAAAGCAAAAAACTTTTCTTTATTGCATTCATATTTCATTGATTTCATTTTATATCGGATGGGCCATCTATCGGTTTAAATTAAACCATCGAATTATTTCGAATATGGCAATACTTCTGTCATTCTATTCTGTCACAAAATTCAGTATATTATCTCCATTGAACGTAATGAATAGATTTGTGCTTGAGCAACATTGGAATTTATAGGGCCGACGAGAAACTGCATGATGATGTCGATTTCATCTAGGCGGATACGTTAAATTGCTGTATTTAGGACTAAGAAAACTTACACTTGTTCTTAAAGAAGTCAATACACCCTTTACGAGTGACTGTTCGGTGCGTTATGGTCAATGGAGACACCTATTGCACCATGGTAACCGAGATTTTTGTACCAGCTCTTAACGGTATTGATGTGAATGATGTTTGGTTTCAACAGAATGGTGCAACTTGCCACATACCTCATGCCATAATCGATTTATTGCGTCAAACGTTTGATGGCCGTTTAATTAGTCGAAATGATGATGTCAATTGGCCGCCAAGGAGCTGCGATTTGACACCATTGGACTATTTTCAGTATTCAGTATTTTTCAGGGCGCCATTAAAGAAAAGTGTTATGTCGACAAACCAGAGACAATTGAGCATTTGAAGGTCCACATTCGTGATGCCTTTACCGAGATAAGACCCCATATACTCGAAAAAGTGCACGAAAATAGGGCCGATTGAATGAGGTACTGTAAGGCCAGTCGCGTCAGCCATATGAATGAAGTAATATTTAATTTCTAACCGAAATAATTGTACTTTACAGCCAAAAATAAATTTGGCAAAATGTCAAACCATTTTTGTTTTGTTTTGTGAGAAACTAGGTCCATAATCCAGACTGAAGGGTTTTAATGACCAATTATGTATTTATGTTTTGTTTTATTGCATTTCTAAATTTAAACTTTTAAATGACCCACCCTATACAAATAAAATTTACATTCTTCCATCATCTCCTAATAATTCATCTAGGAACTCCCCCGACCAATGCGCTCCCCTTGTAATAGAGAATAAATAATAAAAGACTACCACAAGAAGGTCTGACGAGCTACCACATGAGAGAAAAAAGTGTACGACTCAATCGAGGAAAAGTTTTTTATCTCCACATCTAATACAAGTCGACAATATAGCAATCCGCACAATCTACTAAGGTTGCCATAGTTTCAAGGCCACTTAAAATTAAATTTTATTGTAATCGAGTGAATAAGAATTGTACTCACCATATTAAAAGTTTCAATAAAAAGATCCAAATGAGGTGGTAAATGATTTATGGTCTCTAATTAAATCAGATGACTTTGTTCCTCAGTTTTTGCATCAGTCAGCAAAATGATGATGGTGTTTCTATGGAAACAGAAACAAAATCCATTAATGATCTGAAATTTTGGATTCTACTTATAAGAGTTTTGTAAAATTATTAAATTGCACTAAACAGAGCAAAGAGGGGAAGAGGGCTAAATTCATGAAATCAGTTCAAAAATATGTTGGTAATCAATAAATTTGTGTAAAAAGTTAAAAAAATAAAGCAATACTGTACTGTACTGAAAACTTGAAGGAAGCAATTAACTCACGCCAAAAAGGGCTTATCGCCACTAAAAATCATTCACGATGCTTAGAAATTAAAAAAACTGATCTTATTACGCAGTTATTAGGAGACTCATCGTTCTTTTTCTAAATAATACTCCGCCGATTAAATTAAAAACGATTACATAGCGAGAGACGTCTGACTTTACCCAAACCCACATTTCATGGACTAATGAATGGAAAAGTTTACACACATATCTACATAGTTGGCCATTACAACCCTTCAGTCAGGATTACGGCCTAGCTTCTCACACCACTTATGTTGTGTGTGTTAATTTATATACACTAAGGGCCATTATTACAACTTCCCATTAAAGTTGGGTTTAGTTAAAGGTAACTTTAGCTAAAGTTAACTTTAAAGTTATCTTTAACTTCTTTTCGTTATTACAACTTACAGATAAAATAAAGTTAACTTTTTCAAAAATATGGCAGTGCCGGAGCAATGTCGATAACACTGCTTAATTAAACAAGTTTTTTTAAACGCAGTGGAAACGACGGGTTTTTTTTTGTTGTATTTGCTCATTTTGTTTATATTTGAAGTTGCCATATTGCAAATAATATATATGTATGGCAAGTTCAAACATAAACTTAACTTTAAAAGTTAATGGATGATCCTCCATTTAGCTTAACGCTCACTTCTACCTTATTGTCCACTTATAATGACGAAAAACAATTTATCTGCCCGTTAAAATCCTGCGTGTAGTTAATGGCAAGTTGTAATAATGGCCCTAAGTGGTGGAGCTAACAGTCTAAAGTCTACTCCGAATGACATATTTTTGAGAAACTTCTCATTCCAATTTTCTATTTACTCTCAGAGTTTTTGCCAGAAATTTTGCTGATGAAAAGAGGAAATATTTTTTCGCATTTCATTTTGTTGGAGATGTCTGAGATGAGGTTTCACATCTAATAAGCCAGCATACTACCAACTAGAATACGGCGACTTCGAATAGAAAAAGTTTCCCCCGAAAAATCTCACATATTCAAATTTAAAGATACGAAACGCTTAAAACGGACCCTATGGAATAAAATAAAGTTCAATAATGTTGATACCGTTTTTAGAGATGAAACTTAATCGTGGTAGCAACAAACAAGAGTCGTAACAGATTTAATTCAATTACAAGGGGAAGTCGCCGCAGTGTAGTAGGTAGTGTGTTGGCTTATTAGACGTGAGGCCACGGTTCAAACATCTCCAGCAAAACGACAATTTATTATTCGCAAAATTTCTTGCAAAAACTTCGAGAGTAAATAGAAAATTGACATGAAAAGTTTCTCAAAAAAATTTGTCATTCGAAAACAACTTTAAACTGTAGGTCCCGCCACTCATGTATGAAATAAACGCACACCACATAAGTGGTGTGAGAAGCTAGGTCGTAATCCTGACTAAACGGTGGTAAAACCCATTAACTACGTACCAGAGATCACCAATGAGTATTCAAAAAGAAGAGTAGAATCGAATCATACTCATAATTTCTGATAGTTATAGGCATTCATACTTATTTTAACTCATTCGCTGCCAAGCCTAAATTATATGAAGTCATTCCCAATGCCATTTTGAGTGTTATTGTTTACAATATTGTCTAAATGGAAGCCAAGATGCAGTCATTCAATCTCATCAATCTACGTCAATCATACCCCAAGAACAAAGTTCCCTTCATTATCTTGCTTCTATTTCTTCCAAACAACAAAAGAAAAACCCAACTCGCAAATGTAGAGTTTGTGCAACGAAAAGCATTCGAAAGGAGATTCGATATTACTGTCCGAGCTATCCTGATAAACCTCCATTATGTATTGGACTTTGTTACATGAAAATAAGGTATCATAAGTGATTTAATTCCTATAAAATTTTGTTATAACTACACGATGAAATTGATTTTTGTGTGAAATATTGCTCTCTATAAGAAATGAAGTATTATTTTTGTAAAAAATTTTATTTGTATTATTTTTCAAGTTTTTTACATATTTATATTATGTTTGTGGCAAAAAAAAATTTGCTAATTCAAAAGCCTGCATGTTATAATATATTTAAAGTAGGACGAGTATACTCGTTTTGGCACTGCGAGATATCCTGTCAAAGACGAGTGTACTCGTCCTAGGCAGCGAATGGCTTAATATCATGGAACCTCTACTCATATTCAAAGTTTGAAGTACTCATCATATTCATACTTAACAACACATATGATGTTGTTGATTTCGACTCTCTATAACTCAACATATATACGAATCACAAAATAAGTACGAGACGCGTGCGAACACTAAAATACTACCTAAAAGGATGTGTGTTTGGTCTGCTTGCTGCTCTGTCGTTTTTGCTTATGAGTCCTTTTTCTTTTTTTGTAAATACAACAATAACTAAGACTGTAAATTTTGATAAATGATACGAGTATTTAGAAATTACAAGTATTTTTCTAAAGTTATGAATCTGAATGAGTATGAGGCTTATGAATCAAACATATTTCGAACGGTATGAGTTTGATGTCAACTTTGTACGCATACTCACTGCAACCAGTACTTATAAATCAACGTTGTAGTGAGTATGAATGAATCAGAGTACGCAGTTAAATTTCAATATTGTTGACTCACTTATATTCAAAATTTCATGAGGGCTTATGAGTAGCGAAAAAACGATTAATGGCTGATTTTTGGTATGTCCGTACGTACAAGGGGATGTATGGTATGGCAACAATCTCTTACAAAATAAAAACTAATCGAACCACTGTGTATGCTTAACGAATAAATTTATTTCTTTGTTCTGATACTGACATGGATTTACGTTTGCATGTGTGTGTTTATGTATGAAATCCATACCAATCAATGAATGTGTTACACATTTTTTCATTTTCTCTCATTTTGTCGAAAATATTCGTTTTCCTTTTTTTCTCTTCTATCATTTTCTATGACATTCTATAATATTTATATTGTCATACATATTAAAAACAGGATAAAGAAAAAATAAATACATACATATACATACTTATGTGTGTGTGGTAGTATAAAAAATAAAGATAAAAAAATATTTTGTTGAAATTCTAAAGAAAATCAAATACTTTGATCTGTTTGCTACCCAACCAGACGAAGAATAAGAAAAGAAAAACTAGTATTTTGAAGATGAACCGAAAATAATAGTTGAATGGCAAAAAATATTTTGTAAAGCAAAAAAAAAAAAAAAACAAAACCCGATGAATATAAAAATCAAAGTGAATGTGTTGAAGATTTTTGACATACAAGTCTCTTTAATTTATTTTGTAGGGGATATCGTTTTATTTTTATTTATTTTCTATTATTATGGAATTTTTTTCTTTTTGTTTTTTGTTGCTTTTGCAATTTTGTATGTATTTATGAATAGACAGACAGACAGACAGACAGACACACAATATTTTATTTAGTTTTCACACTCTAGTTTCAGTGCAGTTTTCTTTTTCTTATGCTTGTTGATGTGAATTTTTATTCGTTTTTGGATTTTGTTTCGTGTTCTTAAGAATCGGTTTTATCAACACCCACTCACTCACTCATACATTCCGGGCCCAGGCACTCGTTTATTCATTGATGCAATACAGCCTCATTTCGATAGTATAGAAGAGTTTGTGTGTGTGTGTGTTGATTTTGGTAATGTAATCGAGTGGTTTACTGTATCATCATACTGTATAACAAGAGGATTTAGCGGGTGACTATAAATCTGTTATTGTTGCTAATGTGGTTATGTCACATTGTACTACCACTACTACTACAACATAGTACCTCCACCATGTTATGATGGTGATGACGATGATATTGATAATGAGAGTATTAGCTGGCTGGCATTATTGATGCTGATGTTTTGAAAGACAAATGTTTTGATTTTCGCTTTTTTATTATTTTTTTTATTATTATTGTTATTATGATTAAAACTATAACAATTTATAATGCTTGACTGGTGATTGTGGCTCTTCATGTTAAAATCCTAATTTTTTCCTTAGACTTACTTCCTCTTCTCTCCATCCTGATTGTCACTAAGTGAAGCAAACAAAAAAAAATTAAGAACTACGATTAACAATGTTACATACCTACACAGTTTAAAGTTTTGCGAAAACAAAGATGGTGTGATAAGCAGCAGTATATACTGACTACCTTTCTGCATACCGAAGGCGCATTTCATAATGTGGAAATGGTCAGTACAGCCGCGCAATGTCAGGATACTTTGGTGAACTGGATATCAAAACAATTTCGTGGAAGATTGATCTACCCGATGCAAGAGAATTCGCACATATAACTCACTGAATCTATACAGCAGTGGTTTAGCCCATATGGTGGGAATCCCTCAGTAGCAAAACTAATTGGAATTTAATAAGATGGTTGCAAGGATTTGCCTGCATAATTATTAGTAGTGTCTTGCACTTTACTGTTACGCTTGGCACTGGAGATAATTTTATGCCTCTTTCCACTTGTTCTTTATTGGCAGGACTTGGCGTCTAAGGTTAGCAGGCGTCTCTGGGCGACTGAACAGTGGCATGGATTAAATATTGTTCACGCAAGGCTCCTGAAATAATTCGGAACTAACGGAGGTAGTGATTACATGATACTGCGATGCGATTTTCCAATGAAATTCAGGACAATCATTCCGAAGAAAAGGATTCTGATAAAATGGTGCAACACACGTCGTAAAAGACTATGTAAAAATCTTCAGCGACGTATCAAAATTAAATGGAACGGTGGGTGGCGAAATGTTTTTTCGAATCGGTTGGAACAGCTCAGTCCATCAGGTTTCCCAATAACTGAACCGTCTTGCAGGCGGAAGTGGCGGCAATACAGACTGCGACGAGAATTATTAGTGCATGAAATATTCCTAGACAAAATATTGTCATACGACTATTAAGGTACTGAATTCCAAAGTAATGATCTCGAAGACGCTGGATATCTGTTGCTGATATCTCAACGAGGTAGTGGAACGATATGATGTTGATATCATATGAGTACCAATACTCAGTGATGTTCCAGGTAATTGTAGAACGTATGAATTGCCCGGGTGTGTTACATCGAACTTGGCGATGAATTCGCTACTTTGGGAATTGCTTTAAATTAATAATGCAGTCATGTATTCCGCTAACTCATGTTGGGCACAGAAAATTTTACCAAAACTGGATGTAGATAGAGCACCCAAAAAGTTTGCTTAAACTCCAAAGGAGTACGCTCATTACTCATGGGCGCATTCATCTTGGACACCTTGCTAAAGATTTCTGCAAAAGCTGTAGAGATTAGAAAGAGGAGGAGTTTTATATTTCATCTATTGGATACATGCCCACCAGTATGTCGGAGAAGGAAAAATATTTTGGTGTCTACTACGCAGGTGATCTGAATGAACTATCACGCATTGACAGTCGCAGTCTGAGTCGCTTTAACAGAAGCTCCGAGCGATTTCGAGAGTAGGGGATAACGAAAATCTTTTGTATCATAAGATCTATAGATTTAAGTGCGTCTGTTCAACTTCTTTCGGTGCATAGCCGCATCTACCTGTGGTTGCGTTTCATTCAAACTCAGATGTAAGGCAAGAAATCGCTCTACTGTCTCAAGAGCAATTAGAAATAATTAAACAATGGGTCTACCAAGACTCGAAAATAAGTGTTCCAAAATTGCCGCAACATATGGAAGATTGCCGTCACATCAATAGTAATAAATAATGTTTTGCATAAGAGGAATACTAATGAGACTAAGGGCCGTTATTACAATTTGCCGTTAACTAAAGGGAGAATTTTAACGGACAGATAAATTGTTTTTGATTTTTATAAGTGGACAATAAGTGAGAAGTGAGCGTTAAGCTAAAGGGAAGATCATCCTGTAACCTGTAACTTTTAAAGTCAACTTTATGTTTGAAGTTGCCATAGTGAAAATAGTATATAATATGGCAAGTTCACTGCGTCGTTGCCACTGCGTTTAAAGAAAATCTTGTTTAATATGAGCAATGTTATCGAAATTGCTCTGGCACTGCCGTATTTTTCAAAAGAACTTTATTTTATCATTAGAGTGTAATAACGAAGATTGACTTTAAAATTCACTTTAGCTTAAGTTACCTTTAACTAAACCCAACTTTAACGGAAAGTTGTAATAATGGCCCTAAGTATAATAAGTAGTAAAAATAAATGAAAATAATGGCCGAACCAAGTTATGGTAAAACTCAAACGCAGAACTTCGTCGACAAAAATGTGGTCTGGTTGTCCTTTTATATAGTATATGTAGATCACTGTTAGGCGCCAATATTTTGGTTTAATTGAATTACCTTTTTATATGGCTATGATTGAAAATATCATTTAAATGAAACTTTGATAAAATTTACCGAAAACTTTGTCTTCACAGGGGGTATATATTGTAAACGAGCCAGATTTTTTTTCGTGAAGGCGATGACTTTGTCAAACATTTTCATAAACACATCAATTCAGTAGACAAAAAACATCATATTTTTCACTGTGTTAAAAAAGGAATCAGTAAAATCAGTTTTGTATGGAATTGTTAATGCCAATGAAAAATGGATTTATTTTCAGAATCCTTAATGGAAAAAATCATGGTTTAAACTGGGAAAAACATCAGTTTCGGCTGCAAAACAAAATCAATGCGGCAGGAAGACAATGCTGTGTGTCTGGTGGCAGCAGAAAAGTGTGGTATTCCATGAGCTCCTATAACCTGGTGAAACCATTAATACAGCTTGCTGCCAACAACCAGTGATCAATTTGTATTACCCATTGATCGAGAAAGCCTTAGACTGAAAGCGTACCCCATCCGCCATATTCAAAAGACTTGGCTGCATCCGACCAAATTTTTTTTTTCATCTATAGGGCACGTGTTGGCTGAGCAGCACTTAAATTCGAAATTTGGGTGTAGTTTTGCCGTAGAGTCCACAAATTGCCTAAACGATGGAAAAATTATGAGTGTGGCCAGATTTTAATTGACAGTGTAATAAATTTATATGTCGCCGTAGTCTAGTAGGTAGTGGTCAGACATTAAAACAAAAATATGAAAAAAATATTTCTTCGGCGACTTCCTCTCAGCAGATTTCTGGCAAAAACGCTGAGGGCAAATAAAATTGCCATGAAAAGTTTCTCAGAAATCTGTCGGTCGGAGTCGACTTTAAACTGTAGGTCCCGCCACTCATGTATAAAATTAACTCACACCACTTATGTTGTGTTAGAAGTTAGATCGTAATCTTGGCTGAAGGGTTGTAATGACCAATTATGTATGTATGTATGTACAGTGTTGGAAAAAATAATAGAAATGATTACTAGTTCATCATTAAAATGTTGTATACTTTTTCGTTATAAACTTTTATAGTTGGAAATTACTGTCATATTCTTGTTAATGTAACGGGATTTTATAATTTGCTTTCTTTATTGCTTTCTTCTCCTTTAATTTATTAGTTTTCAGGAAAAAGTACGAAAATACGTAATTTAGTTGGAAAAATTAATAGAAACGTTTTTCTAAAACCGTGTTTAAATTTAAAATAAATAAACTTTTTACATGAAATATTTAGAAGTGGTAAAAATTGAGTTAAAATACCTTTTTTTTACCATTTGTAAAATTTTCGGGTTGAGTGTGTGTTTTAAATCTTTCAAAAAATAGGTCGAGGTGTTCATACCACTGATGCTGAAAGAAATGTTATCCGTAAGTTAAAATCTGATGGCTTATCACTTGGAAAAATAGCCCACATAATGAAGTGTTCTAAACATAAAGTATTTAAGTGATTCACTGTGCAGAAAATATCAAAACTAGAGGAAGAAAGAGGAAAACGTCCTCGCGTTTGATCAAATTTTAGTACGTCATTCCAAAAAAAAATTTTTTTGAGTCATCTAATGGGCTTTAAAATATACTAAATGCTCCAGTAACAAGCAGTACTATAAGAAATAGGCTCGAAGTTCAAGGTCAGTACCTCTTTTAAGTAAAACAAAAATATACAAAAAAGGTTACAATTTGCCAGATAACACCAAAGTCGGAAAAATTGGAACAAAGTGCTCCATCAGACGGAAAATGTTTTGTACGTCGCCCTGCCAATAAACAGTTTGATCCAAAATGCACAAAAAAGGCACTCAAACAGGGTTGCGAGTCCCTAATGATATGGGGATGTTTTCAACGTTTTTTGATGCGTTTCTATTATTTTTTCCAACACTATATATATGAAATAAATTTTTTACCATATTTTGCTTGAATAGCTTTTTTCAAATAAATTTTACTTTAAAATTAACGATATCTAATGATTTTACAATAACATATTTATTGAATTGACTCTTATCGATTATGCTCACTTTAAATAAGTCAATTTAGTTAATTAACACCTTTACGGAAAACTGTAATTGTTTAGAGTGGAACAGTTCGATGCCAAACGCAATCATGCATGAGATTTCGCTAAGGTTTATGATGTCTTCATTTCAAATCCAACGACAACAATAACAATAAAATTAATAAAAAATTGTGTGAAAATCTTGAAATAATTTTGGCAAATGGCAAATGGTTGTTTACATTTAAATTATGCATATTTTTTCAGTAAATTTTGAAAACCTGGATCCAGCATACAGAATAGTAATGGATACGGTACGACTGGTGTACTACATTGAATCGGTTGAAGCTGCAAGCGCTCCCAAACGAAAATTTTCCTTATGGTAAATAACGAGCGAATAGAGGCATGTTCACTGAATTTTTGTTTTCAAAAATTAATCAACTAAAGATCAAAGGCATTTAGTTACGACAGGATGGCGCAATTTGTCACACAAAATGAAAATTTATTTTAACATTGCGTAATCATTTTGTTACGTTTTTACCTTTTAAAAACGTTTAAAATATCAGCTCGTAGATTGCAAATAAAATAAAAACAAATTTGTGTTTAGTTTTAATTAAAATTCTTTATTGTGAGCACAATTCTGTGTGCCACTGTTCACAAGTTGATGTAAACAACAACAATTGCTTTTCTTTGTTATTCCTCTGTTCATACCCTTTGCATAAACAATAACAATTACTAGACAATTATTCCACAGAACTTTGTAACGGAGATCTTCAAACCACGATTACTCTCTTCAAACGCACCGCGTCTTCACACAAAAATTACTGAATTTTTACTAACTCCGTTGCCCGCTTTGCCTTTTTATGGATGGGTAAACAGTCTGATGAATGTTCTTGAAGGCGTACGTTCATGACTTCGTCTTCTCGAAATCTCTATATATGTACCATAAACAGACGTCGGCACAAAGAGAAAAATGTGTGCTTATTTGTGAGAGGCATGTGTTAAACCAGAGGAAAATTGTTAGTGATATTTTCAATTCTACTTATTAACCCAATGATATGTATATGTGAGCGGAAAATATAGAAAAATTGTACTGCACTAAATCCCTAAAGACACCGTATTTAACTTGGCAAGTATTCTTCTAAAAATCGAAATCATTTCGCATTGACATTAGGGAATCCTACTGTAATATTTCTTTGGGTGTATAATTGAAGTCTGAAAAAAAGCGACATGAACCTTCTTCTCTAGAAACTGATAAGCTACTGAATGCACTTTTACGCGCTTTTTAACGAACATTGCTAATGTTCGCATCGTATGTGTGTAAAAAGCCGAAGATGTTCTTCGGGACATTTGTGCCGCCGTTTGACGATAAACAACGATGTTTACGTTTATTATTGTAGGTTTGTTGGTATACTTTTGTTTACTTGTTTACCATTTTTATGCTGATGTTTGTTGTTATTATTAAGCAGTACGATAATTTGTAAACGCGTGGAGGATTGCTTAAAGTGTTCATCTATAAAAACGATTAGTTTTGCCTTAAACCACGTATAAAACGAATATCATTTTCATCATATCATTTTCATATTTATCTAATTACGAGGCTTCATACTCTTTTAAAACTCTTAATATTTCGGTAAGCTTTAAAAATTTTTCATGATACTTTTTGTATCCAATGTTACGACATTGATTTTCTTAAAGTACTAATCCTTACACATATCAAAAGTTTGAAGTTTTTCATCAATAAATACATGTTAAAGAGTTTTGACTTCCAACTAATCAATATTTCTGTTTTGTTAACTCTTCAATTATCGTCCATTCAGTTGCCATAAACTGACTGCCACTTTTAAAAGTCAATTTTTCGCTTCCTTCACTGTGCGAGCACTTATGTACGTACCATATAGAAAAGTATGTCTTTAATGCTTCCTAAAAGAAAATGAATATTTTATGTAAAACGATACGAAACAAAATCCCTGAACTTTAACTTTAGCTTTCAAGCATTTTAAACTTGTTTTCTTTCCTTGTCATTCTTTGTCAATCAGAAGGTCTTTGTTTGCTTGCAGACAAAGTTTCCTTTTCCAGTATTTATTGATATGATGAAGACTTAATTGCATGAATTTTATACATTTTCAAAAAATTGTTCATAAATAATAAATAAAACGAAATTACAAACTGCCAAAACGGATTTCGTAAAACATTTGTGAATTTTTAATCAACTGAAGAGGTTCTTGCTTGTATAGCATGCCATTCAAACTACTATTGTTCTACTCGTTTCGTTTTCTCTCTCTCCCTCTCCCTGTTTCTCTGTTTCTCTCTTTTTCTTTTCTTGTTGGTATTATTGTCCTCAATGTTAATGTACGTACTTTATGTTTTTGTATGTACTTCCACTTCCACTGCCACTTCCCTTACTACTTGCACGAGCATTTGTATTCGAAGGAAAACAGAATTTGTACTGTAAGCACAGAGTGGTATAAAGTGCAGACAATACGTCGCATGGACTACAAGTGCTTGGTCAAAGACTTCTATGTTAGAAATTTAATTCTCCAAATAGTAAATTCTTTTTTTTATACCGATTTTCCTTCTCTTTGAGAAAGATATTTTCAATAAATTATGATCGTATCACTTTGCAACAGGACCTTCAGGCAGCAGTGACCTTTATGCTGCCCATACACGTTGTGTCTGGTTGTATAGCTTCATAATTGTGTACAACCAATTCTTATGCCGAATGGCTAGATGGTTGAAGATAAAAAAATTTTAGATTTTCATTCAATAGATAAAAAATAATATGCCACAATCTAGAGATCAGCAATGAATCGTTTTTTCGCTACTTATAAGCAGTCATGAAATTTTGAATATATGTAAGTGAGTCAACAATATTGAAATTTAACTTCTCTGATTCATTCGTACTCACTACATCGTTAATTTATAAGTACAGGTTGCAAAGAGTATGCGATACAACGTTGACATCAAACTCATACCATTCGAAATATGTTTGATTCATAAGCCTACACATTAAGATTCATAACTTTAGAAAAATACTTATAAATGATTCGAGTGACTCGACACACAACCTTCTAGTAAGTATTTTAGTGTTTGTATGCGATTCTTGTAAAGGGTCCGCCAAATAACTTTTTTTTTTTGAAAATGCTTTAAAGAAAACTACTGAATATTTTCTCAAATTTCTTTTTATATTTGAAAGTACAATCATTCCGGTCAATAATGGAAAATAATTTCATTCATTGAATGAATGAAATGGCTGTCTCGGCTGGCCATGCAGTAGCCAACACCAGAAGATGCCGATTTTGGCAAAAAAAAATCATCTTTTCAGATGAAGCTCATATTGATCTTGGCTGGTACGTAAACAAGTAAAATTGTCGCATTTGGGGCACAGAAAACCCGCACACATACATTGAAAAGCCGACGCACCCAAAACGAGTCACTGTTTGGTGCGGAGTTTGGTCCAGAGGCGTAATTGGGCCATTTTTCTTCGAAAATGAGCAAGGAGTGGCCGTTATAGTAAATGGCGATCGTTATCAGGCCATGTTGAACGAATTTTTGTTCACAAAAATTGAAGAGGAGGATATTGGCAACATTTGGTTTCAACAGGACGGCGCTACGTGCCACACAGCCGAAGCTACACACGATGTTTTGCGGCCTGTTTTTGAAGATCGCATTATCAGCCGCAGAGCTGATATCGTTTGGCCACCTCGGAGCTGCGATTTGACACCGTTGGACTATTATTTGTGGGGTGCCGTCAAAGATAAGTGTTACGCCGACAAGCCAGAGGCAATTGATGCTTTAAAGGACAATATTCGTGAAGCCATTGGTGAAGTACAGCTGCACACAATCGATAATGTGCTTAAAAATTAGACCGATCGCGTACGCTACTGCATGGCCAGCCGAGGCAGCCATTTCAATGAAATTGTTTTCCATTATTAACCGGAATGATTGTACTTTCAAATAAAAAAAGAAATTTGAGAAAATATTCAGTAGTTTTTTTTAAAGCATTTTCAAAAAAAAAAGTTATTTGGCGGACCGTTTATATGTTCAGTTATGGATAGTCGAAACTAATCGCAACGTGTAGGTTCCACATTAAATTTCGCATCAATTTTTGTTATGCATAAGTAAAATACATACACGTGTAAATATGCCTTTGAATACACGTGTAAATATTAAATGGATGACTGTTGGTAGTTTTGAATACATTAAATATGATCCCAACAAACAATTGTATTCAATTGAAATATTTTTATTGGTAGACGTTGGCTCAGACATCGTGAAAAAAGAAAAAAAAGAAAAAAATATTTTTTGACTGTTTCTTAAAGATAAGTCCTTCAGATTCGATTTTAAACGATAGGTCCTGCCTGTCATGTTTAATATTAACACACACAACATAAGTGATGTGAGAAGTTAGGTTGTACTCTTAACTGAAGACTGCATCGTCAACTCGCACTGTACCGAAGATCTCTTGAACACGTTCAACACTGTTGCGTCAGTGCTTAATAGAGTACATGCTTCTGCACCATTGAGAAGAACGTAAAGGAAGAGCGACTTAGAGGGTATTAGTACGAGAAAGGTCTCTGCTACTCGATTTACTGTTGAGACCATAGTAGCACCTGTTGGCAAGTGTGATCTATGCTTAACTCCAGAATGACATCAATTTTCGTGGTAACGGCAGAGCCAAGAAAAACAATTTCACTGATTGTATCGAAAGTATAGTCATCGGCCGTTTCAATACAGCGAATGTCCCTACTTGTCGACATATACTTCGTTTTGCTCTCATTTACTGTCAGACCCATCTTAATAGAATCCCATTCAATAGAAGTCACCGTAGTCTAGACGTAAGGCCACAGTTCAAACTCCCGGTAAGAGGTCAAAACGAAAATATGAAAAAAATATTTCTTCGGCGACTTCCTCTCAGCAGATTTCTGGCAAAAACTCTGAGAGTAAATAAACCTGCCATGAGAAAGTTTCTCAAAAATGTGTCGTTCGGAGTCGACTTTAAGCTGTAGGTCCCCCCACTCATGTATAAAATTAACACACACAACATACGTGATGTGAGAAACTAGGTCCATAATCCTGACTGAAGGATTGTAATGGCCAATTCTGTATGTATGTATGTATGCCAATAGAATTAAAGGCAGCAGTAACATCACACTTGGTACGCTCTATGATGTGAATGTCGTCGGCGTATGTATGTTTTTTGGAAAACAGTATCATAGCGATGCTCTCCCTCATTCCGCAGAGAACTCTCTTTGACGAAGTTGAAGTGGAGTATTTACTTGGATTGGGAGATTCACTTTCAGGTTATCAAGAGGATTGTAAAGTTCTTTAAAAGATCAAACTCATCCTTTTATTTTTGTTAATCATGAACAGGGAGGGATGGGATGCATGCAGACAAGGTAAAGTTTCTGACTGTGGCCAACGTGGCGACCACTAGGACGATCCTTGTCTTGCTGTATTCAAGTTGACACGCAGCCTCCTCGTGGCCCCTCCTGGATGGCATTCTAGCACCCGCTAGATGTTAACTAATGCGTGCAGCGAAGTCCAATCCCCTGGACGTTAAATTTGGGTTGTGCGTAGGGCATGGACCCACCACGTAAAAAACAATATCCAATTAAAACCAAAGCACGGAAAACCATAAAGATCCCCTCAAAAGTTGACGACCACGGCAAACGTTTCAAGGACAACGGTTTAAGAATAGGCACATGGCACGTCCGAACCTTTTACAGGGCAGGCGCTTCCGCCCAGCTGGCGGATGCCGTCATGAAATGTAGGACGGACATCACTGCCATTCAGGAAATACGATGGATAGGGCAAGGATGCAAAAGGCTGGCATCTTGCGATGTGTATTACAGCTGCCAGGTTGATAAGCACGAATTCGGATGCGGATTTGTGGTTAATAAGAGACTTCGCCACCTTGTTCACGTCTGTGAACGAAAGGATAGCCACAATCCGCATCAGGGCAAAATTCTTTTACATCAACCTTATTTGTGCTCATGCCCCGACGGAAGAAAATGACGATGTGACTAAAGATGCCTTCTATGCGAAACTCGAGGAAGTATACGATAAGTGCCCGGCCCATGACGCCAAAATCGTCCTCGGAGATTTTAATGCGAAGGTCAGGCGAGAAGGTATCTTTGGCCCCACTGTCGGACAGTTCAGCCTCCACACGAACACTACCCCCAATGGCATGAGGCTGATCGATTTCGCCGCGGCACGTAACATGGTAGTATGTAGCACCAAGTTTCAACATCTCGATATTCACAAGGCCACTTGGATGTCCCCCGATCGATCAACGGCCAACCAGATTGATCATATTGTGATTGACGGAAGGCACATATGTATCCAGTGAACTAGATGTGCGCACGTTCAGAGGTCCAAACATCGACTCGGACCACTACCTTGTCGCAGCCAAGTTTCGATTGCGCATTAGCGCCTCGAGGTCTGCGCGCTCTAGTGCATTGCGAAAGCTGGACGTCAAGAACATGCGATCACAAAGGACAGGTGAGGCGTACTCCGCTCAACTCTCTGATAAGCTCCGTCGTTCTCCCTCTAATCTCAGCGACATTGGTGGACTGTGGGCCAACATCTCCCACTCCTTGCGCACTACTGCGGAGACAGTCCTTGGTTTCGAGCGCCCACCCCAAAGAAATCAATGGTACGATGAGGAGTGTCGCGAGGCAACTGCAGCGAAAAACGCCGCATACAGAAAAACTGTGCAGTCTGCCGCTACGTGAGCCATTGTCGAGAACTATATAGAGAGGAGAAGGGATGAGAGACGCCTTTTCAGACGCAAGAAGAGGGAGCAGGAAAGGCGTGAGCGTGAGGAAATCGAGTTGTACAGATGCAGGAATGACGCTCTATTTCTAATTCTATCAAAAGGTTAAGCGTCTAACCGAGGGTTATAAGCCCGGAGCGTATTCCTGCAAAGATGAGAACGGAAACTTGGTAACAGATCCGCAAGGGGTGCTGAGGTTATGGAGGAAGCACTTCTCTACTCTGCTACAAGGCGATGACGACATCAATTCCGCCTTTAGAGATGATGTTCCGAACCCGATCAATGATGACGGCGTGGAGATTCCGCCGTCTAGCCATGATGAGGACAAAGTCGCAATAATGCGTCTTAAAAACAATAAAGCGGCGGGTCCTGATGGCCTCCCTGCTGAATTGTTTAAGGCCGGATGTAATAAGTTGGTAGGGCGCATATGGCTAGAGGAAAGTATGCCAAACGATTGGAACCTCAGTGTCCTCTGTCCTGTCCTGAAAAAGGGAGACCCTACGATATGCGCCAACTACAGAGGTATAAGCCTTCTCCCTATCGCATATAAGGTTCTTGCAAACATATTGTGAGAACGACTGAAGCCACTCGTCAAAACACTGATTGGACCTTATCAGTGCGGCTTTAGACCTGGCAAGTACACCATCGACCAGATCTTCACACTACGCCAAATCCTGGAAAAGACCCACGAACAACAAGTCGACACACACCCATAAGCGATCGTGTTTTTGCCGCAATGTCTGAGCTATACATATAATCCAAGAAAAAAAAAATCATCCCTTATTACAATATATTTGGAAAGTCTAGAGGCTACACTGGAGTCGAATTATTCATTGTGGACCTATTCGATTTAAAACATCTTCACGAAAGTTGATAAAATGATCGATTCTGATCTCAAGATTACTGCAAGAGATTCAACTAAAACGTCCGGATGTTATGTGTATGAAAGAAGCTGAGTGAGCTTGGTTGGGAAGTATATATCATACTTTATAGTTTGGAATTATCATTTGTTTCGATATCTGCAGATCTCACTGAGTGGTGTAAATTTAAATTTCATAGATGCCTAATTAGATCACATTTTCGCACAGTAAATGTGATATTTTCGATGAGAATTTATTACAATTTGCATTCGTCGCATATTAACGTTAATACCCATATTCAACCATCCATCCATCCATCCATCCATCCATTCACTTTTGCAAATACTTTTAACGATACAAGTGCAGGAGGTATTCATGTGTGAAGTGCCTTCATGATATTAAAAACTTTACGGCATTGGTTGCAGAGTGCTTGTGTAAGCTGGCGGATCAGTTATTCCTTTGGAGGGTTGAACAGACGACTGAATCGTTTGTTGCTTCGTTCGTAAAAACAAAAGCAACAAATTTTTTAAGTGTAAAGTATACACACACTTGGAAAAATTAAAAAAACACAAAAAAAATAAAGTAACAGAAAAAAACAACAAAAACAACAACAAAAAGTACTTTTATGCAAAATCAAGTGTAAAGCGGTTTTTTTTCTTCCGTACGTTTTTCATAAATTTGAAACACACTCATTCACATCATACTCACACTCCTAGTCACATATTCAGTAAACACTCTCAGCTACAGTTTCAAAGAAAACTTAACGCGGTGACGAGGAGAGGAAGAGAATGTATGCATTTAAATGAGAATTTGTTCGGGAAAAAAGCGGAACTTTTTCATAGCGTAAATGCCGTCGTGCATTTATTCACAATTTTTATGAAAATGCATAAAAATAATATCGCATCACCACCACTATCACAATCACAGTCAACAGCAACAAAAATTGAAAACGAGCTGTATATGGTATGGAATGAGTGGAATGGAATGGAGCTACTACAAGTATGTGTTGATGATGATTATGATGGTGATTGTTGTTCTTGTTGTTGTTGTTGTTGATTTTATAATTGCTGTGGTTGTTGTTTGTTTGGTTAGTTTGTTAGAAAATGTTTTACATGCAAATACAACACAAGTAAAATGATATTTTTAAAGGACTTAGTAAATACACAGGTTGAACACATGTACATACATACATAGATACATGCATACGTGCAATACAATATGTGATACAGTAGTGTTTAAAAAAATAGTTTTAATTGCCAAAGACTTCTTGATTTACCATATTTATGTTGATTATCACGAAAACAAAACTGAATTTTTATTTGTAATTTGTCTGAATAGAGGTCAATATTAGACCCTACTTACCAGTAATTTCAAAATGAAATATTTACAAGCGGATTATAACAATAGTTTGAGTTCAATCATTAAAATGTTAACTTATTTAAGAACCACAGAATACATGTACATGATATGATCACAGAAGCATAGAAGTGCTGATAATTAATGTAATACACTTTATTCCTACTAAAAAATAGGTTCATCACTATTTTCCACGAAGAATATTTCATATTTTCAAATATTTTCTCCACAATATTTGTATCTATACTTTGGTCTTTACTTTTGTGTTACTGATTTTGTCAATTTCGGAAAAGTACTGCAGTTTGTACTGTGTTAAGTACAGTATTGTCTCAGGAAGTATCAGATACAATCACTTGCGAATAAAATAAGAAGTCGCGGTGACTTTAAAGGCTTCAAGTGCAACCATTGCTGTATCAAATATATCGCCAAAATAGCATGAAAAAATATATCACCAAAATAGCATGATCTTAGTCATCATAGAAGTTGATGTAGTTCCATAAAATTGGAACAATATCATGTCCAGGTGCGAATTCGATATCAACGTATATTGTGTGATGATATAGGCATATTTACCGAAAGTATAACAGCCTTTATACCCATGGAGAATGTGTACACCGCATTTAAGATTGTGCAAAAATGTCGTGTGTTTCTGGCGGAGCTATAGCGAAACATTCGACGGTTATCCTCATTTGGGTTGCTGGACACGTGGTAATAGAATGAAACATCAAGCCTGACGCACTTGCTAAAGCTGGCACTACAGAACATTCAAATGAATTCCTACATGAGGTTAGCGTTCTTTTGCAGGGAGGCAAGAAAATGATTCTCAAACTTGGAAAAGGTAAGGTGTTGTAATGAAATCACTTATAGAGACACCAGATATATCTGGCCCGACATTGATATATGTAGAACAGATTTTGCATTAAACCTATTAACTGACTTCACATTAGTGTGTACAATAATAAAATTAATACAATAAATAATAAATATTTAAATCCATTAAGTGTTTAATTTTGTTTCCAAAATTTTTTCCGCCTGTTTAATTATTTTCCAGCGGAGACGAGTATACTCGACGTGAACAGAGTAAAACGCTTTCGCCTTGAATAGGAATCAAACGTTGAGTGTAGCTTTTGTATAAATTATATATTTTTATGTGATTTTTTTCTTCAAGACAATGTTTAGCTCTAACGAGTATACTCGACATAAACTGTAAAAACATTGCTGAGGCTAATTTATTCACTGGACTTAAAGTTTGATAGACAAATAGTAAATTCATGCGGTCCAAAATATCTTATACTTGAAAGAAAAGAAACAAATATCGAAAATATCGCTTATCTTCATAAAAAAAGTTTATTGATGACTTATGCGATGGTGATGCTGAAGAATGCAAAAAGAGTTATGATAAATGGTTATCTCCAAAAGATTTAGTTCAGGCAAACAAATTTATTAAGCTTTTTCAACTTGATCATTAAATCAAAGACGAAGTCACTGAAAATAAGGCAATCAATTGTCATCCTCCATCTACCAGAAAAATTTAACATTGGATGTAAGGAAGTGCTAGTTCGTCAATATGCTCCATTGACAATGCGATGCTCAAAGTATGTTTTGTTTGGTCGCGCTCGACTGCTAAAAGCATAGGAGTACAGTATGGGGCTCACTCTTACCCAATATCTGCTTTTTGAACTATGCTGATGACGAATGCGAGCTGTACCATCAATTGATACTGATGTACAAGAAGTTAGTAGATATCTCGCTTGCGTCCTTTGGTCATAATACGAATAGTACCAAAATATATGAATTGCTTATCCGCGTGAAAATACTCTCTGAGACTCTTTGTTTATTAGACAATTTCAAGTGAATCGTGTGGACGGTTTTCAGTATCTTGGCAGCATAAACGCTGCAAAGGGTGGCACAGTAAGGGGAGGTAAAGCCCGAATATGACTGCGTAAAATCATTGGATTAACTATGATATATATATCGTTATAATGTACACTTTTTTCTTTAAATACATACACCTATTGACTCCTAATTAGAAACGCTTTAAAATTTCATAAAATGTTGAAATATTTTTCATATTGTTTATTCATTTCAAACTATTTGTTATTTAATTTTATAAAGTCATAAAAAAGAAACAAAACAACTTAACAAATCTCTTATTACTAAACACTTAAAAAAAAAGAACACAATTTTTTCAAATATTGACTACGACACCTAATTAGAAACGATAAAAACCATTAGAAAAAAAATTGTGATATTATGTTTATATTTTTACTTATTGTCAATATTTTGTTGCAAACCCTTTTTGCTTTAACACAGCTTCTCATCGCCTCCGCATTGATGTTATAAGGTTACGACATCGCTCCACTGGTATTGCCTCCCGTGCCTTCTTAACTTCCACGAAAAGCGTCGCCATGCTTGTAACATTTTTGAGGCTCGCAGCTTTTTTCACATCGCTCCATAGGTGTTCGATGGGGTTTAGGTCCGGACTTGATGTCGGCCATTCCAAAACATTGATGGAATTATCTTCACGGAACTTCTTTGTTACCTTGGCTGTGTGCTTTGGATCGTTGTCCTGTTGAAATTTTCAGATAACAGGCAAATTCTCATCAGCCCACGGCAACATCACATTATTAAGTATGTCAACGTACTTTTCCTTATCTAAAATTCCATAAATTTTGTGGATTGGACCAACACCATTCCAGAAAAAACATGACTACACCATAATCGACCCTCCACCATGATTTACTACAGGCATGGGCCTTCTAACAAATCTTCGACCATCTGGACCAAGGCGATGTATCTTAGTTTCGTCGCTCCAAAGCATATATTTCCATTGATTGACTGTGCAATTCAAATGGGATGTAGCAAATTCAACGCGACGTTTTCTCTGAATTTTGTTCAGAAGTGGTCTCTTGCGTGATACTCTGCCATTCAGCCCGACTTCAACCAAACGACGTGAAATGGTCCTCTTGGATATGGAGATATTAAATCTGTTGCGTATTTCACGCTGGATATCCGCAGACGACTTTTTTGGATCGGCTTTGGAGAACCGCCTAATCATGCGGTCGGTATATTCTGATGTTTTCCTGGGTTTTTTCTGTTGTGGAACGTTCGATATGGTGTCATGTTTTTAAATACGTTTCAGAGCGTTAAAAACCATTTTTATTAAACACTGAAGCTGCTATGATATTTGTCTATACGACTTTCCAGCTTTACGCAGTTCGAAAATAGAGCTCCTTATTTCTTTATACTAAGAACGTGTTTACGAGTGTGCAAAAAAATAACGGTAATTGAAATGCTTAATAAAGAAAGTAAAAGCATTTAAAGATAAACAGAGTAACAAACAAAATACAAGTATTTGGAAGGCAACATAACGGTAATTTTCCCAAAAATTATTTATATTACTGACTTTGCGCTAAAGTAAAAAAAAGCGTTTCTAATTAGGTGTCAATAGGTGTATATGCATTCCGCTTTTATGAATTACCAGCTTATAAACGCGAAAAATTTAAAAAAAAAATTTTAAAAATTAATTTAGCTCAGATTTTAACCTTGTGATAACTTCCTTTCCAAAATTGATTCTGTTCTCTAGCTTGCTCGTTCATGCGTTTAAACGTTTCTGGGTTTCTTGAGCCATGCGACAAATTTATTGAAAAATGTAGTAAACATTTTGAATAGAGCAATGCAATTCCGTATACGCAGAGGCAGATGCACTCTGTCTCATTCAGAAGGCATAACCAACTGAGGCACGCAATTTTAGATATTTGAAAGCTTACAATCCTTGCAATTTTCGTAATTTGTAACACTCTTGTTTTACTAATCTGACTGGGTCAAACTACGGGCGATTCAATGGTCTCATGCTCTGTCTAGTTAATGCTACAGTAGGACTCTTAATTATATCGACAAAATCTGCTACGAATTCATCTCCTTCAGCAATTTCTTCGCAGTGATCCCGAAGTGACATGGGGGCCAGCAAATTACAATTTTCTTCACCACACCGAGCTGTTAAAGATGATCAAAGCCCTTTCCGGTAAGCCATTCCATCGAATACGAAGCCGAACGAATACGAAGACAAGGGGCTATTTGCTCTCAGGTGTGCGATTTCGTTATAAGAATTTCCCACTTATAAGCACTGTCCTGCAATCATTTTTCCGGGGAATGATGTATTTATTAAGGAGCCTAAAATTCTTCTTAGATATACTGCAGCAGAAATAATAATTAAAATAAAATTAATTGAACATTCTTCGTGATATAATTTACTAAATTCAAGCAGACCAAATACTTTTTTAAGTAAGATGCAAATGACATTACAACCCTTTAGACAGGATTACGACCTAGTTTCTCATACCACTTATGTTGTGTGCGTTAATTTTATATATGACTGGCGGGACCTACGTAAAGTCGACTCCGAACGACAGATTTTTGACAAAGTTTTCATGGTAATTTTATTTACTCTCAGAGTTTTTGCCAGAAATCTGTTGAGAGGAAGGCGCCGAAGAAATATTTTTTCATATTTCGTTCAGTCGGAGATGCCTGACCTCTAATAAGCCAACACACTACCTAGTAGACCACGGCGACTTCAAGATGCAAATGAAAAAAGCTTTATTGCCACAGTGATTGTGTATCACGGGAAATTACTTTTTGAATTCACTTCGGTTGCAACAATCTAAATTTCGTAGTTCATAGAAATGTTTCGAAACTTATGTACTCGTACATAATTGGTCATTACAATCCTTCAATCAGTATTACGACCTAGCTTCTCGCACCACTTATGTCTTGTTTGTTAATTTTATACATGAGCGGCGGGACCTACGTAAAGGCGATCCCGAACGACAGATTTTTTGAGAAACTTTTTCATGGTAATTTTATTTATTCTCAGAGTTTTTACCAGAAATCTGCTGAGAGCAAGTCGCCGAAGATATAATTTGTCAATACTTCGTTTCATTGGAAATGTTTTGAAAACTAAGCTTAACGAAGCTGCTAGTATTTTGAGCACATCTATCCATATTCATTTCTTTATAGACGTTTTTCAAATACATTTCCATACATGCAATACTACATATACCATGCATACTCATAAGTGCATTTGAAAAGCGTGGGCTTGGTAGCGATTATGTGTATGAGAGATGGTGTGTATGTAGAAAATGCATACGAAGCATAACTTGGCATGAGTCTTAAACAACTGTTTACAAAAGCAAAATGTCGGTAGTAAAAAGGGGTATAAAAAAAAGAGAGAAAAACATTAGAACATAAATACAAAAGAATAAAATTAAACGCACACACAGTAAAGTATTGTCGGTTGCACCGCTTACACACACACACAGTCACATGATGCATTTCGAAAAAGTATTTACAAAGGAAAGAATGAAGAAAATTTTGTAAAAATATAATCACAATAAGAACCTTTTCTTCTTTGTTTTTGTTTTTTTTTTCTTTTTTGTTTTGCTTTTTTGTTGCATTTTGATAAAGTACCTTCTTACACTTTACTTTACTTAGTAATTCATATTTTCGTTATTGTTGTTGTTGTTGTTGTTATAAATACTTTCTTTATTGTTGGTGTTTGCTTTACGTTTCGCCCTCCATGAGCGAAAAGTCTTTTCTTTTCTACACTTTCTTATGAATCAAAGAATATTTTTGTTAAAGCTCAACAACAAACGTTTGCTTGTGTAAAGGCAACAACACAATACTTGTAAGCAAAATGTATTCGTTTTTGTTGTTGTTGTTTTTTTTTGTTTTTTGTAAGAGCACAAGGAAACAAATGGAATGCACGAAAAGATTTGAAAATTCAAAAACATTTTCAATTTATTCTTTCAAGCATAGAGTAACGTTTCACTTTCTACTTTCTGCTCTGCTTATTGTTCCATTTTCTTTGTCTGTCTCTTCTATTACTATTGCGACAACGTTTTTGCTTTTCTATGGCAAATTATTAGGTTGGACCAGGCGAAAGGATAATACCCGTACTGGGAAATGGATAAAAGAAACGAAGAGAAGAGATAAACGTAGAACATGTCGTTGCATTTTTTTCAAAAGGAAGAGGATTAAAGCAAGTAAAGCACTTGTATGGTGTGTACATATTTCTGTTTGTATGTGTGCAAGTATTTATGCGAACAAGCAAGAGCATGTGGCTTTGGGTGGGTGGTTGTGTATGGTAAGTGATTATACTTATATGATATCGATCCATGCATTACTTTGTATTCTTAATTTCAACAGCATGTATGCGACATCATAATACATAAAAAAATACATACAAGTACTGCCTCTCTCTTTCTCTCTCACATGCACACCTTAAAAAGTCAGGGAAAACGAATATTGTATTCATTTTTAATCATATTGGAGTTACACGAAAACCACTCTTATTCAATCCGTACCGGCAATCAAAAGCTGTTGAATGTCTGTTAATTTATCATGGTTTTTTAATTCGAATGGCCTACTGACTGTGGTTTATAGCTCCAGAACAATAAACATCGGAATTAACGTCACTATACACGGAAGTCTCCGTAGTCAAGTAGGTGGCGTGTTGGCTTATTAGACGTCAAGCCTCGGGTCAAACCCCAAGTCAGACATCAAAATGAAAATAAAAAAAAAAATATTTCTTCGGCGACTTTCTCTCCGCAGATTTCTGGCAAAAACTCTGAGAGTCAATAAAATTGCCATGAAAAGTTTCTCATAAAAATCTGTCGTTCGGAGTCGACTTTAAACTGTAGCTCCTGCCAATCATGTATAAAATTAACACACACAACATACATAAGTGGTTCGAAAAGCAAGGTCGTAATCCTTATTGCAGGGTTGTAATGACCAATTTTGAATGTATGTAGGTTATGCCGGCAAACCAGAGACAAAGGAGTATTTGAAGGCCAACATTCGTGAAGCCATTGCCGAGATACGACCATACATAGCAGCTTCTTGGCCGCCAATTTAGACTAATTAAACGACCATCCAACGTTTGACGCAATAAATCCATTGTGGCATGAGATGTGTGGCAAGTTGCACCATCCTGTTGAAACCAAACATCGTTCACATCAATACCAAAAAAATCGGTTATCATGTTGTCTCCATTTCCTCCTTTGCAAAGAAATATGCGCCAATAATGCCTTCGCACCAAACAGTCACTCGTAATGGGCAATTTTGCTCATTACCGTACCCACCAAGATGAAAATGAGCTTCATTCAGAAAGATTATTTTTTTTTTGTGGCAAAATCGACATCATCTTGAAGTTTCTCCTTGGCCTTATAAATCCCAACGTTACTCAAACGTAAATCAATTCATTACGTTCAGTGGAGATAATATACTAAATTTTGTGACAGAATAGAATGACAGAACTATTGCCAGATTCAAAATAACCGATGGTTCGAATTTAAACCGATAGATCGTCCAAAAACAGAAGAACAACTACTTTTATGTGTACATAAAATAATCCCGAGCGGCCGGCACGATTTGAAAATATCACCTTTTCTTTTATCACATTTAGATAGTGATTGTCCATTGTGAAAATTGAAATAATTTAGCATTCCCGGACCAGAATAATATGTGTTTCCCAGATACATACATACATAATTGGTTATTACAACCCTTCAGTGAGGTTTGCGACCTAGTTTCTCACACCACTTATGCTGAATGTGTTAATTTCATACATGAGTGGCGTGATCTACAGTTTAAAGTCGACTCTGAACGATAGATTTTTGAGAAGCTTTTCTTTGCAACTTTTATTTACTCTTAGAATTATTGCCAGAAATCTTCTGAGAGTAAGTCACCGAAGAAATTATTTTTTATATTTCGTTTTGTTGGATATGTCTGACGAGGAATATCTGACCCAGAAGATATATATTTCACGGCACATAACGTGCTAATGTTTAATTCTTCTATTATGAGTGTGTTGAATGTGATAACAATATGTGTGTCCCCACAAAGCAGCAGTTTGATCATACAGAATTTAATTCTTATGATCATACTGACAACTGCAACTCCATTGTGAATGCATTTGTTTAGAGGCCTGTTTTCGTATGTATAGAATGTATGGCAGAAAGAAAATTTGTGTACATTGTTGTACTTCTTTGTACCTTGTTGTACACATGTTTACTTATGCTCATACTTCTACTTTACTCTAGATCCACCTCTTTTCTAGGTGAGGATAAGTGAGTGAGTGAATGAGTATGTTTTTCTAGCACTTGTTTCACCATAAAAATTTAAAATATTTCATTACTTTAAGAAATTTTGTATACTATACGGTAAGTATGTATGCAGGTATGTATGTATTTACAAGTGCCTGTGTGTAATAAGTATGTACATAAGTAGAGAATTATAAAATACGGCAACTGCACGTGTGTGTTAGATGTGTGTGTTGTTTATAAGTACTTGTATGTGTGAACAGCTGATGTTCGTTCATCGTTAAGTGTGTGTACTTTTTTCCTTCCTCTTCTCATATGTCTGATGTATTTTTTTCTTCTTTTCTTTTTGGTTCTTTTTTACTTTAACTTCCGGGATTAGAAGTGAAATTCTAAAATGAAAAACAGCAGATTTAAGATGACTTCCAAGGGTTGTGTGTGTGTGGCAAAAGTTCTTTAACTAAATAATTTTCATTTCTTAATGGCAACATCGTGGTATTTATTACTTAACTTTTCTGTTTCTAACACAATACGTGTGCTAATAGACGAGCTTTACATTTACTTGGGGTTTTTCTTCTTCATTTTTTTTGTTTTGTTCTGGTTTTTGGTTTCTGTTGAAGCGATAAAGTTTGGTAAACTTCGAGCAGCTGAAAATAGGAGGGGGGTAAACTGAAATTTGATGTCGAAATTAAAAATTTAAATCTTCTAAGCAGGGTTAACATAAAAATGCAATTTTAAAGTCAAAATGCAAAGAAAATTCAAGAAAATTCGTTATGAAATGAAAACTTACTCAACAACTGAAGACGTACAATGTACGTTTCACCCACGAAATGTACCTGGTTATTGTTCATATTTGCTACATAAGGTGTTGGTGGAGAATTAAAATGTTTGCATTGTACCATTGTTGGTTTCGATTTTTCATTCATTTTGCGTTATTCAATCTTTAAAAAAACATATTTTTAAGCTAAATAATTATACGACTAGACTTGATTGTCACAAGATTAATTTCTTTGGCGTAAAACAAAGTATGACAGCCGATGTATTCTTGTTGGCAAAACGTTGCCATACATTTCTCAAAAAATCTGTCGTTCGGAGTCGACTTTAAAATGTAGGTCCCGCCACTCATGTATAAAATTAACATACACAACATAAGTGGTGCGAATAGCTAGGTCGTAATCGTGACTGAAGGGTTGTAATCATCAATTATGTATTGTTACGATAATGGAAATGGTGTTACATCGCTTAACATTAAAATGATAAACAAAAGCTTCAAAAACAAAAACAATGAACTTGTCTACAAGATAAACAAGTAAACAAAAATATACCAACAAACAAAGTAAACAAAATACACAAACAGTAATGAAACGACGATCTCGAGAAGGCGAAGCTACGAACATTCAGCTTCAAGACAAAGCAGGCAACGGGCTTATTAAAAATTCAGTCAGTTTTGTGTGAAGACGCGTTTTGTGTGAAGAGAATAATCGTGGTTTGAAGATCTCCATTATAAAGATTTGTCGAACAATTGTTATTGTTTATTCAAAAGAGTGTAAAGAAAAATAACAAACAAAGCAATTGTTGTTGTTTACATCAAGTTGTGTACAGTGGCACATAGAATTGTGGGAACAATAAAAATTTTAATTAAAACTAAACAGAAATTTATTTTTATTTTATTTGCAATCTCCGAACTCATATTTTAAACGTTTTTAAATAGGTAAAAACGTAACAGCATGTTATATGTATGGTACCTAAAGATAAAAATAAGATGCTGATCTTAAATATACTCGATAGATAGATTATGGGAATCAATTGATTAACAATTGACCCTTCTTTCAGTTGTCACAAACGTCAGTAGACAACCTAATATAACAATCAAGTAGTAGAACTATCGATGTGGTGGACTAAGTTTAAATAATATAATGGAATAAATTTAATATTTATGTCCAATTCGTTTAACGTCAAAAACAAAAACAATAACAAAAAATTATAAAAATTTACTTAAAAAAATAAAAAAAATCTTGTCAATACAAATCAGCCTAACGAGCAAATAATTCGTGTAGATATTGCTTGTTTTCGTATTTAATTTTATTCTACTCGAAAGAAACCTGTTACTTGCTTAACTCGGATATCAGATTTCGGTCCACCCTAAACCATCCACGCCTCTGCTTCTTGCGCGACAGGTCTTTCTCGATTTAGTTTTTCCAACACAGATAAGATCTTTCTTTACGCTAATATCCACTAATCAAATATCCGGCTCGCGGTACTTCTTCGAACCGAACGAAAGGCTGGTCAAGCGTAGTCGTTCGATGTTAATGCTTTACACAACGTTGGAAGAAAAAATTATTGCTGAGTCTCTCTGGACCGAAGATAATACGTAGGAGTTTTCTCTCGAATAATCTCAAGGCTTTTGCGTCAGTGCTTAATAGCGTCCATGCTTCTGCACTATTCAGAAGAACGTAAAGGATGGGCGACGTATACAGTAATACTACGAGAAAGGTCTCTGCTACTCAATTGCCTAACGAGACCATAGTAATACCTGTTGGCGAAAGTAATCCTACATTTCATCTCCAGACAGACATCATTTTTGCTGGTAACGGCCGAGCCAAGATGAAGAAATTTCCTAACATTTTCGAAAGCATAGTTATCTAATGCGCCGCAAGCTCGTACTTGTCGCCAACATACATTACGTTTTGCTCTCATTTACTGCCAGATCCATCTTGATAGAATCCCGTTCAATAGAGCTAAAGGCAGCAGTAACATCTCCTGTTTAACCTGTTTAATGAAGAAAATATTGGTGCTGTTACGCTAAGTCTTAAAGGCCATTCGAAGTCTTTCTGAGCTTGTTTGCCTTACCTCTTCGCTTACGTGAAAGATTTTAGTTAAGGATCATGACTTACGCACAAGAATTGAAGCCAAATGATCATCGTTTAAGTCGCATTTTTGCTGACTGACTGACTGACTCATTTGAAACTGGACAACGATTTGCTTTTTCATACAAGAATTGTGTTTTGCAATGATGCTGGTTAAATGGCTGACATATTGCTACCATTTTTGTATTACCTTTACTATCTTACTTAATTGGGCACTACAACCGTTTAGGCTGGATTACAATCTAGCTTCTCACACCATTTATGTTGTGTATGTTAATTGTTATCCATTGGTGGCGCGACCTCCTGTTTAATGTTGACACCGAGCAATAGATTTGGGAAACTTTTAATGACAATTTTATAACACTCTCAGAGTTTTTTCAGAGTACTGTTGAGAGAAAGTCGCCGAAGAATATTCTTTCATATTTCGTTTTGTTCGAGATGTCTAAGCCAGGGATTGAACCACGGCCACTCGTCTTCAAAGGCAACAAATTATAAAAATCTGAGAAAACGTTTCTTTCTCAAAATCCTAGACTAGAATAGCAATTCGTATAGTATTTAATTTGATAAATTTTTTAATTGAGCAAAAAATTCCAACTTTTATTAGGGCTTACATTTATGTTATCTTTGCAAGCAATTTCATGTCAAGGGTTATAGTTGGTGAATTGCTAAACATAAGTACGTGAACATGAAAAAGTCGTTAAATGTTTAATTAATATATGTATGGGGGTATGAAGGATTTCAATCTTAAAAAAAATAACACAAACGAAAACTTGTTAATTATCACAAGATAGTGTGAGAAATAAAATTAAATTGTACGTTGTCATCTTACAATCCCAATCGAGCACACGCGAAATCCTCTGTTTCATATCTACATTGTTAACTAGAGCTGACTAAGGGAATGACGTACTTTTGACTGTCGCAACTCGTAACATTGCTTAAATATTCTCAAGACGCAAATAAACCAATTAGCATTCACCAAAATCCAATTTCACAGCGAGTACTTTTCTCTCTACCTGAGACATTTCTAGAAATTACCTTTTCGTTCTCAATTATTGTTGTCGTTGTATTAAAAATTTCATTTTAGATACACATTCATTCTCAAATACATTTCCATTCTTTGTCATGATTATTGTTATTATTGTCTCTGCGTACATTTTGTTTGTGTTCAACTTTAACTATCCGGGTGCAGCACTGCGACTCTGCGACTTTACGCTCCGCTCCATTCACTTCAATGATTTTATGCAAATTTTTTGAAATAAAAGTTCTCTTAGCGAAGGACGTACGAGGCAAAATTGGGAAGAACTACAAATGAAACGAATTGAAAATGTCAATTCATGTCATTAACTATAGAATGTTACACTTGAGAAATTTGAGGTGCCCTTGAATTTAAGTACCAGAAATGCACGCAAACACTCTCATATATACGTACATATGTACATGCATACCATACATACAAACAGATGTAAACAAATACGATTTGAAAATCCAGAAGTGTAAAGGTATTAAATTTAAACTTTTACACCAATTGTGTGTTCATCAAACAGATCCTGTGTTTGAACAAAAAAATTGTTGCACTCAATTCGCTCAAAGTCCTACCAATTTCTCGATTATCGATTATGTAGCAATCAAATGACTAGTTACGCCAGCCTACAACCATACAATACTACTGTCATTTCTGCAAAATCGTGTTGCGTTGATGACATTTGGATCAAATGCTTGTGCATTTGATCACTGGATGTAACAATAATATTGTTACGAAAATGGAAATGGTGTTACATCGTTTAATATTAAAATGATAAACAAAAGCTACAAAAACAAAAGCAATGAACTTGTTTACATGATAAACAAGTAAACAAAAATATACCAACAACATCAGTAAAAAAAAGTATAAAAACAAGTAAACAGCAATGCAATAACACACAATGTAAACAAAATACACAAACAACAATGAAACAACGATGTTCACGAACAGTCCACTTCAAGATCATTCATCAGACTGTTTACTTTGATATATAAAAGGCAAGGCAAAGCAGACGACTGTTAGTGAAGTTCAGTCAGTCTTGTGTGAAGACGCGGTGCGTTTGGAGAAAGTAATCGTGGTTTGAAGATCTCCGTTACAAAGATCCAGTAATTGTTATTGTTTATGTAAACAGAGGAATAACAAAGAAAAGCAATTGTTGTTGTTGTTTACATCAAGTTGTGAACAGTGGCACATACAATTGTGCGAACAATAAAGAATTTTAATTAAAACTAAACACAAATTTATTTTTATTTAATTTGCAATCCATGAACTCATATTTTAAAGGTAAAAACGTAACATATTTTAAACGTAAAACGTAAAAGGGTAAAAACGTAACAATATAAATGGCAGTGATGGTTTCACCTGCAGTAGCTAATCGATATATGTAGCTGCCCCAAGAAGATTTTAAACGATACTTTGCGATCTTTGGATGCGAACAGGACAGCATAAAGTATTGTGCTTATTGTATTGGTTGGTCTTGGACACTTGTCAAATGAATTTACCAGGAGCTGTAGAGATGTGGAGTTGCAGAAAACGGTAATTCACGGTTATTCTATCCACATTCTTTGAAAGTTAGCTATGTTAGTGGGCACGTAGCGGACAACTTATATTTTAGAATTATTTATTCAGTATGAGTTGGAAATCAGGATGTGCATCATTGACAATAAGACACTCTACTTCATTCAAAAGGATTTAAAAAAACCAAAAAAGTGCTCAGTTGGTATTACTGCTCTACCCTACATACTATACATTGCTGAATGATCAATAACCAGAGAAAGATATCAATAAAATTAAGAAAGATTCAATAAGTTTAGGATAGACTGAACGAAATTAAACTACAACGATTTATTCGGAAAGTTTTTCTATTAACTTTGTGAATATTTTCTCACTTTCAAGACTCAGTTGTAAAACGGCGATCAATAAATATGACAGTAAGTGAAATTTGATTCCATCAATGTGTAAAGCAGTTATAAGTCTTAGTGAGTGTAGATTTCTACGCACCAATATCACCCAGGGGTCCGACGATAAGAGTTTTCTAGAATCACCAATAAACTAAATCAGGATGCCGTCCAGAGCTAAAGATGACATCTGAAACGGAAGTTCTCGTCTGGTTTAGTAATCCAAAATTTGCTTAAAAATATAACAGTTTATTTGCACTTGTCGTAATGATGCGTCTGCCATTCTCGAAGACATTGTAAGCGTAACTTGGACTTCCATAGCGTAACTATGCATATGACAATGGTACTTCTTAACCACTAAAAAACCGATGGGATAATTCACATGGATATAAATTGACATCTTCTTGGATATCACAGCAATTGTTTCTTTAAAAACTGTCCTATATGCGCAGGAGACTCGTAACCTAGAGCAGTTTATAGACGTATTTGCAGAATACAGTTGATTTTTGCACAACCCCATATTGATCTTGCTACGGGGTCCTGAGCACTTACCAGAGCTGGTCTTTTTTACCCGCATAACCACTAATCGCCTTCCATAAATCAATAAAGTTGTCACGCAAAGTCGTGTATAATCCTCAATATAACGGCTCACATTGAATTCCACAATGTTGATACAAGTAGAGAGCCCTGCTAGTCACCGCTTGTGACCCTTTATTTCCTTGTTTTGTTCTGAAATATACGGTGACTGAATTAACTCTTTATTATGCGTAGTAAGTGAATAGGCACGCCAAAACCTTCCAGTGTTTGATTGACTCTATGACTTCCTACCTGTATGGCAAGCTAAAATGATAAGTTGTGTGTTATCTTATTAGACGTGAGTTCACGATTCAAAGCACAGATCAGACATTTCAAACAAAACGAAAAATGAAAAGAATATTTCTTCAGTGACTTCCTCTCTGCAGATGTCTGGCAAATTATTCTATTATGTAAAGATCAGTATCTTTAGGTCTTGTTCCAAATCCGTCGATTATAAAATTTGAAATTAATTTCCTTGCAGGCGTAGTTGTGCAGATATGTATGTATATCGACTATAACTATACACAATTTGTCAGAAAGTGAATATTAATTATTTTTATTTAAATTTGAGTGCAATTAATTTTAATTTGGCAAATTAGACACACTTTAACTGACACCCGCAAAAAGAAAGATGAAAAATATACATGAAAGTTACAACATATTCAGAGTTCAGCAATGAATCGTTTTTTCGCTACTCATAGGCACTCATGAAATTTTGAATATAAGTGAGTCAAAAATATTGAAATTTAACTTCTCTGATTTATTCATACTCACTACAACGTTGATTTATATGTACAGGTTGCAATGAGTATGAGTACAACGTCGACATCAAACTCATACCATCCGAAATATGTTTGATTCATAAGACTACTCATATAGAATCATACATACATACATAACATAATTGGTCATTACAACCCTTCAGTCAGGATTACGACCTAGTTTCTCACACCACTTATGTTGTGTGTGTTAATTTTATATATGAGTGGCGGGACCTACGACCTAGTTTCTCACACCACTTATGTTGTGTGTGTTAATTTTATACATGAGTGGCGGGACCTACAGTCTAAAGTCGACTGCAAACGACAGTTTTTTTTTTGAGAAACTTTTCAAGACAATTTTATTTACTCCCAGAATTTTTGCCAGAAATCTGCTGAGAAGAAGTCGCCAAAGAAATACTTTCTGTATTTTGTTTTGATGTCTGGCCTAGAGTATGAACCCTGGCTTCTGATTCTAGTTTCATAACTTTAAAAAAATATTTATAATCAGACGTCGGCACCAATAGCGCCCGGGGGCCGAACATTTTCAGCTTTTTCCACACATATGACACGAACATCAACAATGTTGGTTAAAAAAGCATAAAATTGCATTCAGTTGCTTGTCAGTTTCTAAAGCAGATGGTTCATCTCACTTTTTCAGTTTTCAATGATACACCCAAAAAAATATTACAGTATGATTCACTATTTTCCAATGAGATTCACTAATAACAATGAGAAATGATCTCCATTTTTGGCAGAATATTTTTCAAGTATAATACGCAGTATTTAGGGACATGGCGCTGAACATTTTTTCTATATTTTGTACTACATAAACATATTATTAGGTTACACTTGAAAATATTAGGCTACACTTGAAAATATTACTAAGAATTTTCCTCTGGGTTATAAACATGCCTCTCAGAAATACACTCAAATTTTTACCATGTTTTCTTTGTGCCGACGTCTGTTTATAAGTCTTATAAAGAGAACATGATCAAAATTTGAGTGTATTTGTGAGAGACATGTGTTAACCCAGAGGAAAATTGTTAGTAATATTTTCAAGTCTACTTATTAACCCAATAATATGTATATGTGAGCGGAAAATATAGAATAATTGTAATGCGCTAAATTCCTAAAGACAACGTATTTAACTTGGCAAGTATTCTTCAAAAATCGAAATCATTTCTCATTGTTATTAGTCAATCTCATTAAATATTATTGAATCCTACTGTAATATTTCTTTGGGTGTATAATTTAAGTCTGAAAAAAGCGACATGAACTTTCTTCTTTAGAAGCTGACAAGCAACTGAATGCATTTTTACGCTCTTTTTAACAAACATTGTTGGTGTTCGTGGCTGAAAATGTTCTTCCCCTGGGGGACACTGGTGCCGACGTCTGCTTATAAACAGTGTTGCAAAATTTAAATTTTGAAATGGTACTAAAGTATAACAGAAAGAGTACTTTTCGTATCAAATGGTAGTTTTGTAAAAAAAATATTTATTTATATTTAATACACGTACGAAACGGAACAGAAAACTAACGGCACATACAAAACAAAAAACAACTGATTCGGAAAGTAATAGAATGCAAAGTCTCCGTTTAGTCAAACGTCGTCGGAACATCACGGAACGTACGTTCGTTTTTAGTATATGAAGAGGGTTCTCAATGCTTTTCACCTTCTGAATACGAAAATATGTTCGTTTCTAGATCAGCATTACATCGAACATGAAAATAGTACTGAAAGCGCGGCAGGTGTAATGTGGTATTTTTTAAATGGAAAAGTACTGAAGTACTGAATTTTTCAACACTCAACCTCTCCCCATACTAAATGTTACAATAACTATGTGTACAACGTTTGCGTCAAACTCATACCATTCGAAATACTCATATGTTTGATTCACAAACCTACTCATTTAGATGCCTAAGTTCGAGTGACTCGAACCACTCAACTAAACTTATAAGAAAAATATAAATAAGACGCATAAGCAAAAAAGAAGAGAGCAGCAAGCAGAGCAAGCACACAACCTTCTAGTCACTAGAATCTTGTGAGAATTTTAGTGTTCGTAAGCGAATCATACTTATTTTGTGTCACCTGTATATATACATTGGGTTAAGGAGAGTGAAATCAACGACAACATCATACGTGTTGTTAAGAGCGCATAAGTGTGATGAGCACTTCAAACTTTGAATAAGAATAAGGAACAGAGTACTTGGTATGTGAGAATTAAGAAAGAAGAGAAAAAGTATAATACATATGTATTTCTCCTCAGATAGTGGATAAATATAAAATTCTATTTTGTTGCTGGTCAATAAATATTAAATTTGCTTGGGCATAAAATGAAGAGATAAAAAAATTTTTATAAATTAAATTAAGGACACAAAAAGAAAAACACAAAACAAATTTTCATATTAAAAAATATTTAAAATATAAAAACAACAAGCTTAAAAAATTGTAATAAATATTTAAATAAAAATTTGTTCAATCAAAATCTTTTACTCAGGCCTTTTGATTGAACTCATGCAAAATTTTCTTCTTAAAATCTTTAACTGCAGTGTTACTGTTTAAGCAGTAGTATTAGCGTTTTTCTTATCAGAAAAAATATAACACACTCTATCTTTCTCTTTCTTGCAAACCACGATGGTACACACCATTAGTTTTGCAAGCATAGCAACAAATTAATTTTATTGTGTTTGGTTTACAAATACTTTTGAAACTCACCTGTTAAAAACTGCTCTCCCATTCCACTCTCACCATTGTCTTCACTGTTACGATGCAATTTCTTTCCAATACACACACATTTGAAAATAAAGCCTATACATCATGCGTGTGCATGAAACTACGCACAAAAAAAACACTTTTTCACACTTAAGGCCATGTACTAACAACACAACACAATTTTTATTTTTTTTTCGGTATAAACCGGTTACTCTGCTTTTGTACTCCAGCAAGGGAGTTTTCAAATTTTATTACATATTAAAACAGTTTTTTTTGTTGCTTTGATTTTTACATATGTACAAGGCCTTACACTAACAACACTTCACTTATTTTTTTTGCTAACTTTTTTCTTAACGTACACCCTTAATGGTGTACTCCATTTTGAGAAGATGATTTTTATTAAAACTACAAACGAAAAAAAAATTTAATTGAAAACTTCTTATTTCGGTAACAAACAAATACACACGTTTGTTTTTTACACAATATACTATTTTACAAACACAACTTTTAATTTTTTTTCTTTTAAACAAACTTTGTTTTATGTAATCTTAAATTTTAAACCGGACAAAAATATTTACTGACGCCTTCTCTAAATAACACAAAACAAAAACTGAATCAAATAACATATCAATCAATAACATGACGATTACAAGACTATAACAACAACAATCAGAACAAACATCATCTTTAAATGAAATTGAGTGCATTGCTCTCCTTTACTTTTAATAAGAACAAACAAACAATGTCTTCTACATTTTTTTGTTACAGTACATAAAATGTAATCAATTTACATACCACCAAAAACTTAACATTAATAACCTCCAATAAACTCTATAATAATTAAAAAACAATAACAAGAAGAACAAACCAATCTGTTGTGGTTGCCTGTTACCTTTGCTCTCCTTATTTAAAAAAGAATATAAAAGGAGAGCAGAACATTTTATAAAAACTTCACGAAATGTTAACCAAATAACACCATGCCGTATAATTTATAAAGGCATTGTTATTGTAAATGTGAAGTGAAGAGTAAACAAATCAATGTTATTTTTGTTTGTCGCCAAACAATGTTAAGAAAATTTCTTTCATTCTGCATTGCACTCTTTCCCCTGTTCTTTTGTTACAAATGCATGCATAACAACCGAAAGAAAACAAAAATAAACAACAACAAATACAATTATGTTATTTTTCTGTTTTTCTTATTATGTCTTTATCACTAAGAAACAAACTCAAACAAACAAACACTGCCAAACTATATAGTTTTACAAGGTAACCATTCGAATATTATTCATTCATTCATTAAGCATTTTAATACAAATGTGAGTTGAAAAACTGTCATGCATCCGCTTTCATGCTCCTTCAATGCAATGTTATTCATTCACAGTCCTAATTTTCTTCACCCGCAGTATTCAAGTTTAAGGCGACTTCATGCACACACAATTCGTTCGCATTGTTATTCATGCATTCTTAGAAAATACGAAATGTTGTCTTCTAGCACACTAGCCACATTTAAGACAATGTAAGTACATATAGCGTGTAAAAAAAAGTTCATGCATTCGGCTTCATGCGAGTATACTTCTTCGATTGTTGTGAGACGAAAGAGTGTTAGTTGTTTGCTCTATTAAAGGGTTTTAAAAACAACAACTCTTTTGTATAACCACACACGCTTTGTTTTTGTATGGACATATTTTAAAAAACAAACAACATGAATATATTGATGGATTCTATGATATTTTACAAGAACAATTGTATTGTCTTGGCTTTGCTACAATTTTTGTTTACATTTTTCGACTCTTCTACCACCTTGCTCGCTCATAATTTGAATGGCACTCGGTTTCCTACGAAATTATTTTTTCGGGCGTATGAATGCTTTTGTTAATAATTAACAGAGAGGAAAGGGTGCTGTTAGCAGTAGAATGTAAAATGCAATAAATCTACTTAACATTGTTTGACCAGAAAAAAAAGAAATAACATTGATGTATATGTGTATGTATAATATAAATTATGTTGAACTTTGCTGTAGTTTGGTTAACATTTCGTTAAGTTTTTATAAAATGCTCCGCTCGCGTCTTTTATTCCTTTTTAAAATAAGGCGAGCAAATGCAACAGGCAACTAACCAATTGTGTATGTTCTTGTTGTTGTTATTATTTTTTAATTATCATAGTGTTTATTGATGTTATTAATGTTACGAGAGTTTTGTCTTAATTTGATCACATTCTATGAATTTTTATTCACTGTAAAACAAAAACAAGTGCTTTTCTCCCACATTGTTTTATTAAATCAATTTCATTTAAAGATGCACGTAATTTTTGTTGTTATTGTCTTGTAATAAGTGCTGTGTACCATCGCGGCTTACAAGAAAAAGAAAAATAGAGAGAGTGAGAGAGAGAAAACCAACTTGATAAGAAAAACACTAACACTACTATTTAAAGAGTATTACTGCAGTAATGTTATGGTGATTTCAAGGTTATTTGCTTGCAAACCATCCAGTTAAAGGTTTTAGAAGGAAATTTTTGCATGAGTTTAATAAAAAGGGCTGAGTAAAAGGTTTTGAGTGATTAAATTTGTGCTCAAATGTTTTTTTTTAATTTTTTTAATGTTGTTTTCTTTATATATAAAGTGTTTTTTGAAATATTTTTCAAAATTAATATTCTTTTGTACTTTTCTTATTAATTTGTTTATAATTTTTTCTATTTTTATCTTTTTTCTTTTTATGCCTGTGTAAATTTCGTATTTGTTGAATAGGAATAAAATATAAATTTATATTTATTAGTAATCAATGTTGCAAAATAGAAATTTTTAAATGTTACTGAACTATAACTGAAATAGTACTTTTTTGCATCAAATGGTACTTTTATTAAAAATATTTATTTATACTTAATACACGTACGGAATGGAATAGAAAAACTAACGTCTTATACATGTTTCTCTAATACAAAACCAAAACAGTTGATTTGAAACGTAAAAGCCCCGTTTAGACAAATGTCGACGGAATATACGTTCATTTTAGCATGTGTAGAGCATATTAAATACTTACCGAAATTATATTACGATTCGGCAAGCGTTCTCATTGTTTTCCATATTCTAAAAACGAACATAATTTGCATGGACGTTGGGCTAACCGGTGCTGAAGAATAATTCTTCCTTTAGCATTATGTTAAACATGTTTGATAACCCATTAATACTTGAAAAGCGCAAGCCAAATGGCACGAATCATTCATCAAAATTTACATTCTTAGTTGCTGCATTTACAAAAAAAAAAGGAAAAAAGACACATAAGCAAAAAGGCAGAGCAGCAGGCAGAGCAAACACACAACCTTCTAGTGAGAATTTTAGAATTCGTACGCGATTCATACTTATTTTGCGATTCTTGTAAATGTTGAGTCATGGAGAGTCGAAATCAACAACATCATACGTGTTGTTAAGTATGATTGCGATGAGTGTTCCAAACTTTGAATATGAGTAGAGGTTCCATGATATTAAAATATTGTTATGTTTTTACCTTTTTAAAAACTTTTAAATATGAGTTCGTTAATTGCAAACAAAGTAAAAACAAATATGTGTTTAATTTCAGTAAAACTCTTTATTCTTTAAACTACTTTTGTGTGCTTAACAACTTAACGATACAACAATAATAATCTGTTTTATTCACTTTACTAGTTCACACAAGTATTCACCGGATCTTTACAACCACGACTTATTTTGTTCACACGCAACTTCACACAAGGCTGACTGAATTCTGACTGACTGCTGCCTGCTTTGTCCAGCCCTTTTATAGTCCGACACAACCAGTCTAACGAACATTCTTGAAGTGGAGGGTTCGTGATCTCGCCTTCTCGAGAGCTCTATTGCTAATACATTGTTGTTTGCTTATTTTGTCTATCCCTTTTTATCACATACATGTTGTTCTTGGTACCAGGTGCAACCATGTTCGTCGTACATATGTGTGTGCAGCTTTAGATAATCAACACGTTCATTGTATTCTTAGTGTTAGTGTGTATTTGTACCGTGTGGCTGTTGTTTATTGTTTTTAATGTCATTTCGATTTGCGTAACAATATGTATGAATGCGTATAAATATCAGAAATTATGAGTATGATTCGATTCTACTAATCTTTTTGAATAATGATTGCTGATCTCTGATCATATTATGGGAGATTAACATCAGATTTTTTTATTGAATTGTGATTGATAATATTCAAGGGTAATTAGTATATATCGCCACAAGACAAGATATGGGCAATGTAGGGACACAATATGAGGTGAGAAAATTATAAAGCAAGTCCACATAACGTACGCCCATATGTACAAATTTCGTAAAAAAATATTATGAATTCGGTTGTACGAAAACAATACGATTGTGAAAGGAGAATGAGAACGAATGCATTGCGAAAACAATGCGACTTTAAGAAGAGATCTACATAAGTATGTGTATAATATCCCTGCCGTCAAATGAGTAGCTAACTACAAAAAAAACTAACTTTAAGTTTGCTTGTACAGACTAACTTAAAGCTAACTACTATGCAATGCAAAATTTACATTAACCAAAGTGTATACAAACACTCCAATTCTTAACGCCTTTGGATATAGATAACTAACGTCTTAGACATTTGATTAGTAAACAAAACCACGTGTCATCTTTTCGCTTTATATTTTTGGTTAAAAATATATTGTTTGCGTAAAATAATTAAAAAAAATACACTAAATTAAAAAATACATAAATTCGAAAGGTTTGAAGTGTTTTTATTTAAAGTGAAGTGAAACAATATTAAAGGGCCGCTTGCCAAAAAAGCTTACGGAAATTATGTCACCAAATTTGTGCATGGACATAAACTTGGATGGTGTTCATGGCAAGAAGCGTTTAAAAGACTTTGCTGCTTTTTATGACGCCTTAACAGGTAAGTGCTAATTTGAAAATATAAGTTTTAACCAAGTCTTAAAACATGTAAAAATTTATATACATATTTTTTAAACAGATGCCTGTCGATCACTCGGCTCTCAAGATGTGGAAACTGAGCTACGTAACGACTTAAAAATAATAAAAAAAAACGTTGTATTCATGCTAAGTGCATTAAAAATAAGAACGCAAATCAAAAAAATTAATATATTTGAAAATGTTATATTTAGAAACTCTTTTTATCTTTTTTTACCAACAAATGTGCAAAATATTACATGTGATGTATTGAAATGAATTTATTTTATTTATTAATTTAGTTTTTTATTTATTTATATTATTAATTTATTTATTTTCTTTTTACATGAATAAACTTTTGTTTTCTATTAAAATATAAATTTTAAAAACTGTTTCATTTCGAATAATTAATAAAAGTAAAGAACTGACATTTCATTCACTGAAATTTAGCTAACTTATAGTCAGTTTAAAAAAAACTAGCTTAAAGTTTATATCTAGCTACAAATATGTTTACTTTAAGTTAACTGCTAAGTAATTAACTTTAAATTAATTTAAAAGTAATGCAGAGTCGGACAATTGACTACTTCCTAGGACATCGCAATGTTAAAATAGTTAGTCATTTCCATATAAAAGTAATCCAAGTGTCAACCACCACTGCTTGAGAAATAGTTGGTTTTAAGTTAATTTAAAGTCAACTGAGTGTACGACAGGGATTGTGTACGAGTATTATGTATGTATGTATGTATGTATTTGGAAATAATGGATAATGAGTAGTGGTTTGAAAAATTCTTTTTCTTTTAAACTCGTATGATGACAATTGACTTGTCAAAATGTTACACTTACGAATTTCGATGCGGTTCACAAAGCCTGCCATTGTTATGTGGTGAATAGCTTTTGTTTAAATTTTTTTCTCTTTTTTTTTGTTTTTTTTGTTATTGAGCTAAACGTTTTTCCATACGGCACAATAAGAAATGGAAATAAAAAATTTCACGAAATGTGGAAAAAGTGGTTGAAATTCGCATATAAACAAAATAATGAAATGAACATACGAGAAACCCATGTCACTTTAGCTGGAGTGCATGGCTAAATTATTTTCAACAAGAAATATTGGCATGAGAACAAAACGTAGCTGCCTGCCTGCTGCCAATATTTTGACAAATTTGGGAAACCACATTTTTGGAAAGTTTTTTTTTTTAGTTTTTATTTACATTACTATTGAGAACGTGATGAAAATGTCTTCAGGAAAAAGGAATGCCAGGAAATTTTACGCTTTGATGCATATGGAACAGTAGAAATACATACATGTATTGTATGTTTGTATACATTTGTGTACATATGGTCGATTATTCAAAAACTGAACAAATGTTGTTAAAATTTTTGCATAGAAGAAAGCGTGCAAACTTAATATGTAATGAGAGCGTATGACATTTAGAGAAAATATGGTTGAAAATTTTAAACAGTCGATTTTTTAAAAGCTATACCACTAGATTAGAGCAGATATGTATACCAGAGATCGGCAATGAATCGTTTTTTCGCTACTCATAAATACTCATCAAAGTTTGAGCATGAGTGAGTCAACAGTATTGAAATTTAATTACATACTCTGTCTCATTCGTACTCACTACAACATAGATTTATAAGTACAGGTTGCAATGAGTATGCGATACAACGTTGACATCGAACTCATACCATTTGAAATATGTTTGATTCATAAGCCTCTACCCATTTAGATTCATAACTTTAGAAAAATACTTATAATACTTATAAATGATTCGAGTGACTCAGGCAACCCACAGAAAATAGTCCAGCGGTGTCAAATCGCAGCTTCTTGGTCGCCAATTTCGGCTGATTAAACGGTCATAAAACGTTCGAAGCAATAAATCAACTGTGACATGAGATGTGTGGCAAGTTTCACCATTCTGTGGAAACCAAACATCGTTTACTTCAATACAATGAAAAGCGAGTGAAATCGGTTATTATGATGTGATAGGTGTCTCCATTGACGGTAATGGTTGCGCCGATGGGCCAATGTTGCCTCCGCTCCACAAGCCGCACTAAACAGTAACCCGTAATGGGCGTATTGGGTATTGTAAGAAAATGTGTTAGTCTTCTGAGCCCCAAATTCTGCAATTTTGCTTATTAACGTACCCACCATGGTGAAAATGAACTTGATCCGGAAAGATGATTTTTTTTTTTTGCAAAATCAACATCAGTTTCTCGTTTGCCCATCTCTTGAACGAGTTGAAGTGCATAAGGCGTCATACCGAGATTTTTTTTTTTGCAAAATTCGTCGTAAATTGGTGCGTGAAATGTTCAATTCTTGATGACAAGTTGATGTTGATGGATTCTTACGCACACTCTCAGCCACAGCTTACATATTTTCGGGTGTATGCACTGCACGTGCACGCTCACGTCTTGGCGCCTCAACAATGAAACCAGTTTCACGAAATTTAGCAATAAACTTGCGTATACCGGGCACTGTTGGGGGTTTCTCTTCTGCCAAATTTGGACGATATTTTCGTGCAATTTCCAATCATTTGTCTTGGTTTCGGAAATAAATGTCCAATAAATCCAAACATTGCTCAACCCTAAATCGATTCATCACGTTCAGTGGCGATAATATCCTGAATTTTGAGACAAAAAATAATGACATAAGTATTGCCAGATTGGAAATAACAGATGGTTCAAATTAAAACCGATTGTTGGCCCACCCAATATAATATGATAAAAATTTAAAGCGAACATTTAAAAAGTTGATTACTTTTAGATGAAAGTATAACTATTACAATAGAAATAAAGCAAAATACCTTTCATTTAAGTCGCCATGGTGTAGTAGGTAGTCTGTTGGCTTATTAGACAAGAGGCCTCGGTTCAAACCTCAGGTCAGACATCTCTAACTGAAAGAAATATGAAAAAATATTTCTTCAGCGACTTCCTCTCTGCAGATTTCTGGCAAAAACTCGCAGAGCAAATAAAATTGCAATGAAAAAGTTTCTCAAAAAATTCAGTCGTTCTGAGACGACTTTAAAGTTTAAACTGTAGGTTCCGCCACTCATGTATAAAAATTAACGCACACAACGTTAATTCTCTCTCGTCGTAATCCTGACTAAAGGGGTGTAATGACCAATTATTTATGCAAGTACAACAACAAAAAAGGCCGTGATTGCCACTGCGCTTAAAGATAAACTTTTTTCATTGAGCTGTGTTATCAACATTTCTCTGGTACTGCCATATTTTTGAAAAAGTTAACTTTATTTTCTCTGTAGGTTGTAATAATGAAAAGAAGTTTAAGGTGACTTTAAAGTTCGCTTTAGCTAAAGGTACCTTTAACTAAACCCTTAATACTGCTCCTTTATGCTATGCATCATTCAAAGAATATGATTAAAATTGAGCCACTAAGTGCTGAAATTATTTCTACTTTTTATGCGTTGACAACGGAAGTGAATAAAATGACGGCTATAAAGTAAAGTTAGAAGTGCCGCTTTTTCTAAAACTGTCTCACATGACTAATTCTGATTTTATTTTTTTATATTTTTGTTTCTCATTGGTATTCGAAATTCTTTAATTATTTCAATTAATTGAAGCGCATGAAATCGTTATTTTTTTTAGAAGCAAAGAAAAAAGGAAACGAAATCACACTGAAAAAAGTATTTATTGATGCTGAAAATTTGTAATTATCCTACTTTTGTTCTGTATTTCGTTTTTCTTGTATTTGTTGTTTTACATTCGAATTAATGTTTGTATGTGCGACAGTGGTTTTGGGATGTTTGGCTAAAATTTACTTCAGAAAATTTCTCATTAAAGGTATGATGTTAAATTTGTTGTTTTTTTGGGTTTTTGTGGTAAATTAAAACTGTGGTATCGAAACCAAAAGTTTCAAATTTCACAAACGAAAAAAACAAAGAAAAAATATTTCATTTCAGGGATGATGATCTGTTTTTTCTTTTTGATTTCGTTTAAAATGTTTGTTTTTCGATGTTATCATTATGTATTCGAGATAATAATGTTTCATGTTGCTGTTGGGAGGGTTTTTTTTGTTGCAAAGTAATTCATTCATTTTGTGGCAACAATAACATCGATTTAGAAGCCAACAATTGTTACCACAAATTATTTTTAATTTGACGAATGTTTTACTGCGTTTCGGAAATAATTTATTTATTTATTTATTAATAAAATCCAAATCCTCTACGACAAAATGATAATCTTATATTTAAAGTACAGGAACGTAATATGTACATAATAAGTAACTAAATTTAGTAAGTGAATAACTGACTTAATAATAACAAGTAATGTATACGTAGATAGATGCAATAAGGGGAATAAAAACACAATAGAAAAGGAAACAAAAAACAAATACATATAAAGAAAAAAACAATTAACGAAAATATTGAAACAGAAATATCCTGAAACTATTGCTGATGTTGTGGAAGAATGTTCCAGAGTCGAATAGCATGTAAATAAAACTGCCATTCGGAAAATAAGTAGCGATGCCGAGGAACTATAATATTCTTACTACGGGGTGACTGGACAAAACGTAGCCTGTCTAATAAATAACTCGGTATCCGCCTGTTCCCAATTCGATGCAAAAGTAAAAGTACACGAATATTGAGAAGATTATCAAAGGTCACACCGTAAAGACTCTTAGCTGCCACAGAGATATGATCATATCTTCTCAAATTATAGACATATCTAGCAATATTATTGAACAGAATGTTCAGCTTACGTTTGCTGCCAGGATCGCAATTACCAAACAGCTCGCAACCATACAGTAAGCAGGGAATCACATAAGTTTTCGCAATTAAAATCCTAGTTTTCAAAGGTATATAAAGTTGCGTGGACCTAAGTGCGCGTAACTTAATATACGTCTGCCCTACCAGTGAATTGATGTGATCATCTCACGTCAAATAGGAGTTAAAAACTATTCCTAAATTCCTCGTCGCATGAACTATCTAAATTTTCTCACCATTCATCACAACATCCCTAGAAATTGTGGGTACAACACTTCCTCTATGCAATAAAATACATTTAGATTTCCCGGGGTTCAAACAGAGACCATTAGCAGTTGCCCATAAGAAGATCCGTGCAAGTTCCCCATTCAAACAATCAACGGCGCGTGAAATATCGTCCACCGGGCTACTTAAGCAAAGTTGCACGTCATCTGCATAGAAGTGGATTTTGCAATTCAAAAGATATCTAGGTAAATCATTGACATACAGGGAGAAAAAAAAGTGGTCCAAGGATAGAGCCCTGAGGTATACCTTTGTTCAAAGGTAGAGCATCAGACCATTTACCATTCAAAAAAACAGATTGTGCGCGTTGGGAAAGATACGAATGTATAAGTGTGGCAGATGCATTAGAAAATCTGAAGAATAATTTAAGTTTCCGAATAAGCATACTGTGATCGACAGTATCGAAAGCTTTCGAATGATCCAGGAGAACTCAAAAGTTCACATCGCCATTCTCCAAGGCCTGTCTGACATTCTCACTAACATCCACTAGAGCAGCAATACAACTATGACCTGATCGAAAGCCAGATTGCATTCTAGAAAGGAGATTGTTCAGATCGATGTAACTCATCATTTGCATATAAAGTATCTTCTCAAGAATCTTCGAGAGAAAGCATAAGATGGCAATTGGTCGATAATCCCCATTAGACTTGGGCAACGGAACTATTTTTGAATGCTTCCACTTTATTAGATACGTGCCGGACATAATAATAGTATTAAACAGATGAGTAAAAAAAGGAAGTATCATGGGTAAAATTATTCTTATAAATTTAGGGTGCATGTTATCGCTCCCAATTGAATTAGATTTCACCATGAAATTTTTCCAAATAATTAATGCGCATCTGTGGCATTTGTGGATCAGAGATCAGCAATGAGTATTCAAAATGATGAATAGAATCGAATTATACTCATACGCAGTCATACATACATACATAATTGGCCACTACAACCCTTCAGTCAGGATTATGGACGTAGTTTCTCACACCATTTATGTTGTTTGCGTTAATTTTATACATAAGTGGCGGGACTTACAGTTTAAAGTCGACTCCGAACGACAATTTTAATTACTCTCAGAGTTTTTACCAGAAATCTGCTGAGAGGAAATCGGCGAAGAAATATTTTTTCATATTTTCGTTTGATGTCTGACCTAAGGTTTGAACCGTGTCCTTACCAACACACTACCTACTAGACTACGGTGACTTCATACGCAGTCATACTTATTTTAATATCATGGAACCTCTACCCATATTCAAAGTTTGAAGTACTCATCGCACTCATACTCAACAAGACGTATGATGTTGTTGATTTCAACTCTCCATGACTCAACATTTACAATCATTCGAATTATTTATAAATATTATAAGTATTTTTCTAAAGTTATGAACCTAAAGGAGTAGAGGCTTATGAATCAGACATATTTCGAATGGTATGAGTTTGATATCAACGTACTTATGTACTTATAAATCAACGTTGTAATGAGTATGAATGAATCAGAGTAGTTAAATTCCAATATTGTTGAGTCACTTGTATTCAAAATTTTATGAGTGCTTATGAGTAGCGAAAAAACGATTCATTGCTGATCTCTGTTGTGGATATAAATAACCGTAATTTTGACTTTGATTTCATTCTTTTTTCAAGTTTAAAGTTTTACTTTTTAACCTTGTATAGCCCACGTATATGAAATTTCATTCGTCTTATCGCATTTACATACATTCAAAGGATGTATGTGTACATTAGAGATCAGCAATGAGTATTCAAAAAGATGAGTAGAATTGAATCATACTCATAATTCCTGATACTTATACGCATTCGTACTTATTTTAATATCATGGAACCTCTACTCATATTCAAAGTTTGAAGTACTCATCATACTCATGCTCAACAACGCGTATGATATTATAGATTTCGAATCTCCATGACTCAGCATTTACAAGAATCACAAAATATGTATGATTCGCGTACGAACACTAAAATACTCACTAAATGGTTGTGTGTTTGCTTTGCTTGCTGCTTTGTCTTTTTTGCTTATGAGTCTTTTTTTTGTAAATGCAACAACAACTGACCCGAATCATTTATAAGTATTATAAGTATTTTTCTAAAGTTATGAATCTGAATGTATGAAAGTAGAGGCTTATGAATCAAACATATTTCGAATGGTATGAGTTTGATGCCAACGTTGTACTCATACTCATTGCAACCTTTTATTATAAATCATTGTTGTAGTGAGTACGAATGAATCAGAGTACTTACCACAAAATATACAGAATGGAAACAAGAGTTTGACAGTTAAACTTCCATGGAGAAAGGGACAGCAAATATTACCAAAAAGTATTTCTGTCTCTCTCTGATTGTAACTCTGTTTTGTTTATTTATGATTTTTTTTAGTTTTCGGGGTGGGTTCTTTATATTGGCGAGAGTTAATAAAAGATGTAATTTTTGTCTAAAACTATTAATAAATAATAAAAACAACTAATAACAATAACAATTTTTAACTCTTTCTTTCAAGAAATTAAAAAATATTGTCAACTTTCAGCAAGAAAATGTTTTTATGAGCAGTACGTCTTATTTTGATCTTGTAATATTTAGCTTCTTAATTATCTCTTGCACAAGAAACTATATTCATTGTGACCGAAAATCACACACATTTCGATTAATAATTAAATATTTAAGAATATTTAAACTTTTCATTGAAGAATTTAAAAAATATTCCAAATTATCCCTTTTTTAACGCAAAATAAATGTTTATTTACATTTAGTTTTTCTACTTTAACCGCCAGTTTTCAGTCTGTATATCTGCTGCTTCTAACACATTTGATTCGCAAAACATTAATATTGTTACGCAAATCGAAACGACTTAATATCGTTTAACAACAAAAACGATAAACAAAAGCCACACGATACAAATACACACTAATACTAAGAATACAATGTACGTGTTGATTATCTAAAGCTGTACACACACATATGTACAACGAACCTGGTTGCAACAACAACACGAAATGAAAATAAACCAGCTACGACAAATATGTGATAGACAACATAAGCAAAGTACACAAGCAATAATGTACTAACAACAGAGAAGGCGAGAACACGAACCTTCCACTTCAAGAATGTTCGTTTGACTGGTTGTGTCGGACTATAAAAAGGACTGGACAAAGCAGGCAGCAGTCAGAGTTAAATCAGTCAGCCTTGTGTGAAGTTGCGGGTGAACAAAATAAGTCGTGGTTGTAAAGATCCCGTGAATACTTATGTGAACTAGTAAAGTGAATAAAACAGATTATTATTGTTGTATCGTTAAGTTGTATACGGTGGCACACAAAAGTAGTGTAAAGAATAAAGAGAGTTTAAAAGAAAAACTAAGGACATATTTGTTTTTACTTTGTTTGCAATTAACGAACTCATATTTAAACGTTTTTAAAAAGGTAAAAACGTAACAATATATTTTTTTTCTCCCTCTACGAGCTAGGTTAAGGTGCTGCTTTGAGCGTTTTTAAACGTCAAAGGTTTCAATTCTGTATATTTTGTGGTACTTACATTTCAATATTGTTGACTCACTTATATTCAATATTTCATGAGCGTTTATGAGAAACGAAAAAACGATTCATTGCTGATCTCTGTTGTGGATATAGATAACCTAAATTTTCATTTTAATTTCTTTTTTTTCAATTTTAAAGTTTTTCTTTTTAATTGTATAACGTTGCATAGCCAACGTATGTGAAATTTTATTCGTCTTATCGCATTGACATTTAAAGTGTGTTTAGTACGTATGTGCACATTTGAATTTTCCAAAGCTACACTCAAAACGCCAACCCATGGTAAATAACACAAAACTAAAATGACTACAGCTTCAATACAAAAAATCGACTGAGCAACATCTCTCATGATTTTGCCTACAAAATGTAAATAATTTAATGAAAATATGGTAACATCGGTATTATGACTGTATTTAATGATTAGTTTTTATTTTTTTCTATTCGAAATATATTTACGGCCGTAATAAACAGAACACGACATATAAAGGGTAGGTCATTTAAACTATTAAATATCCTGGTCGATTTTTATCATATTATATTGGGTGGGCCATCAATCGTTTTAAATTTGATCCATCGGTTATCGGTTCGAATCTAGCAATACTCATGTCATTTTATTCTGTCACCAAATTTAGTATATTATCTCCACTGAACATAATGAATCGATTTATGCTTGAGCAACGTACAAATTTATTGGGCCAACGAGAAAGTGCTCAATGATGTCGGTTTTGTCAAAACAAATTCATCGTTTCAGATTCAGCTAATTTTCACCTTGGTGGGTAAGTTAATAAGCAAAGTTGCCGACTTTGGGGCTAAGAAAAATCACACCTGCTCTTAGAGAAGAAAATACACCCATTGCGACTTACTGTTGAGTTCGCCTTGTGGAGCGGAGGCATCATTAGTCGATATTTCTTTAAAAATGAGGACGGCGCAACCATTACGTTCAATGGAGACACCTATCGCATCATGATAAGCGATTTTTTCTACCCGCTCTTCATGGTATTTATGTGAACGATGTTTGGTTTCAACAGGATGGTGTAACTTGCCAGATACTTCATGCCACAATCGATTTATTGCATCAAACGTTTGATGGCCGTCTAATTAACCGAAAGTGGCCGCCAAGAAGCTGCAATTTGTCACCGCTGGACTATTTTCTGTGGGGCGCCGTTAAAAAAAAGTGTTATGTCGACAAACCAGAGATAATCGAGCATTTGAATGCCAAGACTCCATATTGCCAAGACCCAAATTTGGTCCGATGGATTGAGGTACTGTGAGGCCAACCGCTGCAGCAGCCATATGAATGAAATAATATTTCATTTCTAACTGGAACAATTTTACTTCACAACAAAAAAATAAATTTTTAAATTTAAACTTTTATATCTTCCACCCTTTATTGGGCTACGTAGATTTTTGTCATCCACTGTACATAAATAAATTATTCTATTAGATTATATTGAATTATTTTATATTATAGTGTGTATATAATATTACTGCTAACAATTTTTGAGTGTAACACATTCATCCTGATGCTTTAGCAGCTTTTTGTATATTATTTGGCTCGTTTATTTTAAGACGACCTTTAATGCAAAATGTCCTTCAGCTTAGAAGCAGAGAATAAATATGAGGTGCTGGATAATTCAAGGTGACACACAAACCCAAGCGCAACAACATCAACAGCAGAAAGAGTACATACAGTAGTTCAAAACAATCACAACGAGACGCATATCATAAATACACATGATATTTATGTATGAATTCCATATCCATTGATATACACAAACAAAATACACACATCCCCAAGGTTATACAGTACGTGTACAGTTCTGATAGCACACAAAGTAACACACATACGCACACAAAAAAATAAATTGTGCAGAAATGGCTGGATTTTGAAATTACGAATCGCCTTTAGCGTATAACATTAACATGACAATTAAACCTGTTTGTTATTTCATTTCATTTCGTTTCATTTAATTTTATATTCCATTTTGTTCTGTTCTGTTCTATTCTGTACTCAGTTCTGTGTAGCTGTTACCAATACCATTAAGAAAGAAATGAGATTTGGCAAATCCTTTAAATGAAGCATCAATGTGGTGTGGGTACCACTACCAGTGGGACTGGTGGTGGTCATGTTAAATATATTATGCTTACCAGTAACTACCAAATATTCATACATAGTTACGTACGTATACGTCTACCATATCAGTTTTAGAAAGTGCGTGCATTTGACGTTTAATTAAAATAATTTTGAAAATTCTCAAATTCAATTCAATTTTAGTTTAGAGCTGCTTTCGGATGAGAGTAGTTTAATCCTTCTAAAATTCGTCTTAATGTTAACCCCTTGTTCGATGGGCACCGTTTTTTAAAGTTTTAAATTTTCCTCTTCCTAGTTTTTGGTAGTTATCACGACAGTTTTCTTTAGAATCTTTTCGAAATTATTAGAAATTACAAAAAAAGGTTTTTGGTTTGTACATTAAATTTATTACACAATGCAACAAAATTCAACAAATTAAATACACCCGATTAACGACCTAGTCTAAGTTGTTCAGTTAGTTGAGTAGAACTCAAAAATACTTTGTTTTATGTTTCTCGAACCCTCCAAACTTGTTATATTTGACAAAAATGGTTTTTTTGATCTTTTCACACAAAATTGTTGATTACCCAAATATGTTTGAAACTATTTTTATAAATCCAACATTTTTTAAAAAGTAGAGAGATTAGCGTTTGAAACGGCATACGGAAACACTTTGTTCAAACTTATATGTTATGAGTTTTGATGGGGTAAACTTGGGAAATATTTTTTTCTTATTTTCAAGTTTGACCATTCTTAATTGGAAAATTTAATTTAAAAATATGAAATAAGTGGTGATATTCTGAAAGTGCATTATCTTGTGTTTGCTAAAATTGCACAAAAATTACCGTAGTTTTTATTTAAAAAGTATAACAGCTTAGTCATATTTTTTTATATATGCTGTCTCATCAAATGAGCTTTAAGTTACAAATTTTTAAAATTTTTGATGAATCTTAAGAGTTTATTGAAAAATTTGTGCTTTTTCCGTTGGACCGAAAGTTGGCTAATGTTTGCGCAAAAAACGGAAATATTAGACTACTTTTGGTAGTCGTTCATACGTGCAAGGAGCAAATTCTCAGGTAAACAATCAAGATCAAACAAAGTGCCGATCTCTGCACAAGATAATACACTTTCAGAATATCACAACTTATTTTAGATTTTTTAACTAAATTTTGCAATTAAGAAAGTCCAAACTTGAAAAAATAAGAAAAAAATAATATTTTCCAAATTTACCCCATCAAAACTCATAACATATAAGTTTGAACAAAATGTTTATGTATACCGTTTTAAAGGCTAATCTCTCCCCTTTCTAAGAAACGTTGGGTTTTTTAAATTGGTTCAAACAAGGTCAAAAAAAAACCGTTTTTGTCAAATAAAACAATTTTGAAGGGTTCGAGAAAAACCAAAAAAAATATTTTTAAGTTCTACTCAAACTAGGGAATAACTTAGACTAAGTACTTACTCGGGTGTATTTTCACTGTCGCACCGTGTTATTATTTGAAATGGTGACAAGAATGCATATTTAATTCAGCTGAAGAGCGTTACGGCTTTAGTATTGAAAATACAGGCACAATCCAAGTCCGCTTAAGTATTGTGTGCTGTGACACCGTTTAGGCTTTTAAGATATGAACGATATTAGGAGAGTTTTTAATTATGTATATACGTAATATATGTTGTCGACAAATAGAAGCTTGCGGCGCATTAGATAACTAACTATGCTTTCGATATTGTTAGGAAAATTCTTCATCTTTGCTCGGCCGTGACCAGCAAAAACGATGTCAGTCTGGAGGTCAAGCGTAGGATTACTCTTGCCAACATGTGCTACTATAGTCTCGTTAGGCAATTGAGTAGCAGCGACCTTTCTCGTACTAATACTCTTCAAGTCGCTCATCATACCCGTGTTTCTTTATGGTGCAGAGGCATGGACCCTATTAGGTACTGATACATCAGCCTTGTATTCAACAGTATTCGAGAGAAAAATCTTACGTAAGGTCTTCGGTTCAGCGCGAGTTGGCGATGATTTTCGCATCCGATCGAACAGTGGGCTGTATGAGCTCCACAACGAAATAGACATTGTGCAGCGTATTAATATCCAGCGGCTGTGCTGGCTCGACCATATCGTTCGAATGGAGGAGGATGTACCGGCGAGACGGGTATTTGATGGGGGGGTCTGCGGAAGTCGTCGAACAGGACGATCTTGTATGCGTTGGTAGCACTAATTCGAGGAAGCCCTGTCATTGGGTGGTGTGACCAACTGGTGTAGGCGCGCAAGAAGCAGAGGCGCCTGTAAGGATGTGTTACGGCAGGCCGAAATCCGTTAATCGGGTTGTTAATGGTAAATTAAGTAAGTAAGTAAGTAATGGTAATGTTTTCTATATGATCACTTTGCCAGGCGTATCGGTATGAAGTGGGGATTTTTATGAAAATAAGCCACTAATTTTTAATAGGAAAGTAATAAACATTTTATTTAAAGTATTGGCCACTGGCTATTAGTAAATTCCATGCCAATAGAACTGTTCATCTTTTAAAGCAAACCAATTAGTCACCCAATCTTCGACTTCCTCATAGGAAACGAAGTGCTGCTCAGCCAATGCATGTCCTATCGATAAGAACAAACAGTCAGAACCAGTTAAGTCTGGTGAGTACGGCGGGTTGGGTAGATGCTTCCAGCCTAATGCATTGATAGTTTCCCGAGATCAATTCCGGTTTTGCTTTAAGTTCAATTGCATTATCATGTTGCAAAATTAAGTTGTCATGATAAATACCTCGAAATAAACCATTGTTCAAATTTAAACCGATAGAATGAATGTCAATGTTAGTGGATATAATTATTTCATACTATGTTCAGATATACACTTTTATTGAGTCAATATTCGGTTTATTGAGTACAATATTTTAAGTGTTCAGGGGTATAATAATATGCGCAGTTCAGCTGCTTATTCAATATTCATTTGACAGCTGGTTGTTTCAAAAACATTGTTTTTATTTATTTTTTGTTTGTCGTTGTTGACATTTGAATTGTCAAATATCAACAGAAAGTGTGCGGATAATTGTAATATGTCCACTAAACCTACTTATGACAGTGCTGCATTTTAAATTTTACTCAATATTATAACAATTTGCGTATTTATTGCACAATAATTAATTGAAACTTTATATGAAATATTCAGCTTAATAATGGCGTTTATTGCGAATTACGCAATAAAGGTGCATATCTGAACACCGAATTACTGTGAACTGGGTAGGAGGAACCTTCAGTTAACTTTTCAAAGAGTGTACATGTTTTACGTGCATGTATTATAATTTTTGCTTATCAACAATATATTCCAAGTGGTGTTATGTTTCCTTAAAACAGGAGAATCCACTAAAGAGAACAAGAAAACTGATGTAATAACCTTTGACAATGGAGTGCAATTTACTTAACATAACGTTACGATTATCTTTTATTTCGAATACAACATGTTCGTCGTCTACGGTAAATTTAAGACTGACTGGCTATTATGATAAATTGAATGGGTTATTGGATGTTCAATCATAAAATGAAATGTTGCCAGTTGCCAGTTTCGTCGCGCTGCCTTATTTCTGCTACCACATGAAGCATTTGAAATCTAATTATAGTTTATTTTCGCAACAAACACAAAGAATAAGGAGAAGAGAAACCAGAGATCAATGCAATTAGAGGAGTTCCCTTTAGAAAGTACCAGAGATTTCCAAAACATTTTCCAACAAATTTATTGTATTTAAGGTTGGGTGAGTGAGTGTTTCGAATTGAAACTTTAAAAACACCATATCGACACAACCACCGCCATCGCCACCAAGATCAATACCATCGTCAAGTGTGGTAGTGAATCGTAAAATATATTCATTCGTTTCACCGCAAAGCAAAATCGCCGCAACATAAACTATTTTAACATGTTGGTTGGCAAAAAAAAAACGAAAAAAAAATCTTAAAAAATAAGCAAAAAACAACAGCCGAAATACGAAAGCTAGTTCAGCTGAAGAGAATTGAAAGAAAAAATATGCATTGACTTTCCCATTAACGACCATAAAATTGAACACACATCGCTTATCAAGCCCTAAACAGTTTCCTATAAATACAAACGATATACGTTATGTGTATAGACAGGCACAGCCAATGCCAAAGCCACTGCCATTGCCATTGCCACTGCCACTGCCTTTGCTTTAATAGCTCCATTTTACAACAGCAATTCATCGTCAATATATATTCGAATATTTCAGTGAAAGCAAAAGAACATTTCCAAAAACATAAACCATGCTTTTGGTAAAATAAAGCAAAAAATAGAAGAGGAAAAACCATAAATTAAGTTATGAAAGCGCGATAACCTTATTGATCCTTCTTTTGCTCATGGAAGGGAAATCCAAATGGCTACAACCCAGCATCATACTCTTACATATTGAGATTATTTTTGAGAGCGGTTGTTGCTGCTGTGTTGCTAATCGTGTTTTTGTTTTTTACTATTCTCTGCTCGTTTTTGGTTATAGAAGTTGCTAGAAGTTGCTATTTCATCTACTCCACTCCACTCCACTCTACTCTACTCAATTCCGTTTACACTCACTCTTACTGTTTTACATTTATACTATGGGACTGAATCATATATTTTGTGTAATCGTGTACTGTAGCGTAACCATACAATAGGCAGTCGAGTCAGTCATTCAGTCAGTCAGTGAATAAATCGTTTTTCTGTAGCAGTTTTTCTATTATTTTCTACTTTTTTTCACATTTTTCGCTTGGCGGGCGAAAGAAAAATCAGTTTTTACTCTTTCATTCGTACTCTAGACAATGTAAGGCATACAGAAATTTCAAATCTATATAAAGGCTATAGAGGATGTTATCCCATAAGTCATACTTACCGATTGTATACTTATTTTACTTAATTGGCCATTACCACCCCGATTAACAGATTTCGGCCTGCCGTAATACATCCTTCCAGTCGCCTCTGCTTCTTGGGCGCCTATGCCAGTTGGTCACACCAATTGAAGACAGGGCTTCCTCGATTTGGTCCTTCCAACGCAGACAAAGTCGTCCTCTTCGCCGTTTTCCGCAGACCCCCGCATCAAATACCCGTCTCGTCGAAGCATCCTCCTCCATTCGAACGACATGGCCGAGCCAACGCAGCCGCTGGATCTTAATACGCTTCACAACGTCTATGTCGTTGAGGAGCTAATACATCTCACTGTTGAATCGGATGCGGAAATCAACGCCAACTCGCACTGAACCGAAGATCTTACGTAGGACTTTTCTCTCGAATACTCTTAAGACGGCTGCATAAATGCTTAATAGGGCCCACTCCTCTGCACCATAAAGAAGCACGGGGAGGATGAGCGTTTTGTAGAGTGCTAGTTTTGTCGTACGAGAGACGTCTTTGCTGCTCAATTGCCAAGCGAGAATAATCCTGCGCTTGATCTCCTGGCTGACATCGGTTTTACTGGTAACGGCGGAGCCAAGATAAATAAATTCTTTGACTGTCTCGAAAGTATAGTTATCGGCCGTGATCTGAGATCCAATACGCCGCACGTCTACTTGTCGTTAACATATACTTTGTTTTGCCCTCATCTACTGCCAGATAAGGAATCGCCTTGTCTGTAACCTCGCACGGTATCAAAAGGTTCGGAGAGGTCGATTCCTTTCTTAACGGAGCTGCAGAAATTGCTCAACGTCATTATGCATAGCCTTATCAGCTTCGCAGGTATACCGAGCTCAGACATTGCGGCAAAAACACGATCCTTTATGGGGCTATCGAAGGCTGCCTTATAGTCGACAAAGAGATGGTGTGTGTCGAATTGTTTTTCGTGGGTCTTTTCCAGGATTTGACGTAGTGTGAAGATCTGGTCGATGGTGGACTTGCCAGGTCTGAAACTGCACTCATAAGGTCCAATCAGTGTTTTGACGAGTGGCTTCAGTCGTTCACACAATACGCCCGTAAGAACCTTATATGCGATAGGGAGAAGTCTTATACCCCTGTAGTTGGCACATATAGTAAGGTCTCCCTTTTTCAGCACAGGACAGAGGACACTAAGGTTCCAATCGTTTGGCATACTTTCCTCTAGCCATATTTTGTAAATAAGCTGGTGTATGTGCCCTACCAACTCATTAATTCCGGTCTTAAGCAATTCAGCGGGGAGGCCATCAGGACCTGCCGCTTTATTGTTTTTAAGCCGCATAATCGCGACTATGATCTCTTCATGGCTAGACGGCGGAATCTCCACGCCGTCATCGTCGATCAGGTTCGGAACATCATCTCTAAAGGCGGTATTGTTGTCGTCATCGCCTTGTAGCAGAGTAGAGAAGTGTTTCCTCCACAACCTCAGCAACCCCTGCGACTCTGTTACCAAGTTTCCGTTCTCAACTTTGCAGAAAGATGCTCTGGGCTTAAAACCTTCGTTTAGACGCTTAACCTTTTGCTAGAATTTTCGAGCATCATTCTTACACCTCGACTTCCTCGCGTTCACTCCTTTCCTGCTTCCTCTTCTTGCGTCTGAAAAGATGTCTCTCATCCCTTCTCCTCTCTCTATATTTCTCAACAATTTCTCGCGTAACGGCTGACTGCAGCGTTTTCTTGTATGCGGCGTTTTTCGTTGCAGTCGAGGCAGCTGCACTCCTCATTGTACCATTGATTTCGTTGGGGTGGGCGCGGACTGTTTTCGCGATAGTGCGCAAAGAGTGGGAAATGTTTGCACACAGTCCACCAATGTCGCCGAGTTAGCTACAATACTTTAATTGACAATCCATTTAGCATATAAGCAATTTGTTGAAATTTGTCATCAAAATAATGGTTGCGTTCATCAAAGTTATCGAACATTTCAATCATTTTATGGGGTAAAATGATTCTTCGACTATCTCGAAGAATAAGGGATCGTTTTTGGATCACGTCTACTCTACTGATAATATGCAGTCTGTTATACTCTTTAAATAAAAACTACGGTAATTTTTGTTCGATTTTATCAAACGAAGTGTGAATCTCTTCACAAGATAATGCACTTTCAGAATGTGATCACTTATTTCATATTTTTTAATTAAAGTTTGCTACTATGAATGGACAAACTTAAAAAAATATGAAAAAATTCGCATTTGTCAAGTTTACCTCATCAAACCTCATAAAATATGAAGTAAAATAATATACATATGTATATCGTTGTAAAGGCCCATTCCTTACCTTTCTAAAAAGTATAAATTTGACACATTAGCTCAGAAATGTGTGTGTAATCAATAAATTTGTGCGTAAAGTCCAAAAAAAACAGTTTTTGTCAAATAAAACAAGTTTGGAGGGTTCAAGAAATATAAAACAAATATTTTTCAATTCTACTTGACAAAACTCATAATCTACACTATTTTATTAACTGGGTGTATTGTATTTTTTTATTTTGTTGCATAGTGTTATGTATGTATAGTGGGATATGTATCCAATACTTTAAATGGCTATACGATTGAGTTCTGCGATGGATGGCCAAAATTTGTTTGGGCATATATTTTGAAATTTTTTTATTTTTTTTCCCCTAAATTGTATATCAGATCTTGGGATGTTAATCTTGAAGACAGCGAATGAATCAGTTTTGCAAAATTTGGTCCAAAGGAATCGGAGTTATTTACAAGACGATTGAAGCCTCTTAATTGTATAAGTTCGAAAACCAGGATTCCAATATTTTCCCCTTCACTATGTTACTCGGATTTGTGGTCAAACACGTTGTTCCAGTCGGTAATGTATTACGAATGTATAATGAATTCAATCTTATATTCCGGTAGCGGGTTGTACTAAAAAATTCTTATATTTTGAGCGGACAAATCCATGATTAAATTTTTTTTGACTGCAAATTATTATGAGACCCGCAGAATCTGCTTGCTATTCGGCTTTTCACATATTTTCAGTATAAAATAACGATTCGAGGCATATGGTATTACCGAAAATGCTTATGAATTGTCTAATAAACGTAAACAATTTTAAATCATTGGAATTTTATTATAAAAATTCATGCTTTAAAAATCCTTTTACTTTCACCCTCGCAGATAAGCGTAGGACGTAAATTTATATGCAAGTACACTATTTATTACATGCCCTACGTAAATGTAAACTTCAAATACACAAATCACATGAAAATCGGATTGTTTTTTTTTACCCCAAAAGGGTGATTTTAACTTTGTTAAAATGGAAAAAGGGAAAACACAAAAAAAGGAACAAGAAATCGAACCTGAAAGCAATACGTAAAGAGCCATCAGGGAATGCATACATACATACACTTACAAAAATAATACACACAGAAACCTACTAACATAACGTATACCAAACAAAAAAAAAAAATATTCATCCATGTATTGCCAAAATTAACACGATAACAAATGTGCCCGAATAGACCCATTGTGGAAACAGTTGAATACAGTGAGTATCAGAATATCGCATACGATCATATTTTATCAATTTGATAGAAAAAAAATATATTTTTGCTAAGAGTTTATCGATCGCAAAGGAAGATATAAGTATCTTATCCATCATCTGTCATCAGTTGTAGTCGCCGTAGTCTAGTAGGTAGTGTGTTGGCTTATTAGACGCATGTCCACGGTTCAAACTCCAGGTCAGACATCAAAACGAAAATATGAAAACATATTTCTTCGGTGACTTCCACTCATCAGATTTCTGGCAAAAATTCTGAGAGTAAACAAAATTGCCATGAAAATTTTTTTTAAAAATCTGTCGTTCGGAGTCGACTTTAAACTGTAGGTCCCGCCACTCATGTATAAAATTAACACACACACCATGAGTGGTTTGAGAAGCTAGGCTGTCATCCTGATTGAAGGGTTGTAATAGCCAATTATGTATGTAAGTATGTCATCAGTTTACCGCTTCCTTTATAATTGCTCTTCAAGAGGCGCCATAGAGCTGCGTGAGGTTCCTTAAGTTGCAGGTCTTAATAAAATAATCTGCTCTGTTGTCTGTCCCGCGTTTCTAGATAGGAAGAAGCTTGCTTTATGTGTCTTGGGTACATCATACCTTAAGCACACCGTGAGCTCTACTCCCTTTCAGTGAAACAATTTACTCGTGGCTGTATTTGCGCCCTTGTAGTCAATTATGCCTTTTCCAATTCAATCTTCTCCTTATCACTTTTTAAAGCTCTGCATAACTTTTGCTCGCAGTTCTTTCCGCATCTCTCAATGGGGTGTTTGTTAGGTTAGGTTAGGTTAGAGGACGTATACTTTTCAATTAAGAGTAGTAAAGTACCCGGTGTCGAATTGACCCATTGTACAACGTCCTAGTTTCTCACACCACTTATGTTGTGTGTGTTAATTTTATACATGAGTGGTGGGACCTACAGTTTAAAAGTCGACTCCGAACGACATTTTTTTTGAGAAAATTGTTCATGTCATTTTTATTTACTATCAGAGTTTTTGCCAGAAATCTGCTGAGAGGAAGTCGCCGAAGAAATATTTTTCCATATTTCGTTTTGATGTCAGACCTGGGGCCAACACACTACCTATTAGACTACGGCGACTTCTGGGGTCTTTGTTAAACCATAAAGATATTTTCTCCACTTGACTTGGTTTTTTTAAGGTTTGGGTGGAACATTGCTTTCCTTTTTGGTATTGTGTTCTCCGGGCTTCTATCTGGCATCTTTAGGGTTTAGTCCGTTCTCCAGATATCTGAGGTACCACCTGAAGCTATTCTTCCAGGTGCCCCAACGGTCTAGTTGGTAGTCTAATAAACTTCTAGTGCCGAGGCCGTGTGATCGTTTACCTGATGAGATTACTTACAATAGAAAAAAGAAAGTGAGAATTAAAAAGGAAAAAAGTCTTCCATATAATGCACTGCATGAATAGCGGTCACCTCCTGAAAAAAAATTGGCGCTGCCGTACTCCTACTTTAGCTGGCGCAGTGTTGCGAAGCTGGACGCTGTACCATCCTACTTAGTTTTTCTTGTTAACAGTTTTGGTTGATGATTTCGCTACTGAAGTCGATGCTTCCATTTTATTTGTAGGCGTCTTTCCTTTGGCGGTGCGACTATTTTGTTTCTGATAGAAGCTAAGAAGCAGTGACTCTTGGACTTTCGTCATAGAACACATGCTCCATTTGATTCAGTGGCGCATTCTCTCAGTATTCTCCATGAAAAAGTTTTCTTTTAATACGGGACTGTACAGTTGACCATTGCAGAGTTCGTATGCTATGGCAAAAACTAATTACTCTTGTATACGGCCTGGTTTTCAAGAGGCTCCTTTGACGACTGCGATATTTGGAGGACGCCAAATGTATTATGGTGCCAAACACTTTAATCCGGCTCCTGGAATAATTCTTAGTTATTGTTAATCAACTGCCTTTCTGACAAAGGAGACCCTGACGGGAAGGAATTGCTCTCCGTTATCTGTATATACTCTCCCTGTGATCTGTAGAAGTTAAGCATTACCTCAAAGCATTACGTCCTTTACTATGCTATAGGAATAAAGAGGAATTGAGGGAATTGAGAAGTATAAAGCATTACTAATTCACATGAAATTGGATGTCACGGATTCTCTTCTCTTTTAAGCCGACTTTCAAGCTTTCAAAGTGTAATACTTTTCTACATCACTGTACAAAATACGGGCAGACCGTTTACTCACCCCCTGCCACTGGCTGTGTATGAATATGCTTGCGTGTGTGTAGGAATTTTCAATATGAAGGTCTTTCGATTTGACAGTTTGTTCAACTGACATGTCTATAAAGTGTATGTTTTATAACGGGATACATGCATGTTTATCAATATATGACTGACAGACTGCCTGTATGATTTAGTGTGTGTGTATTGTGTGTGTGTGTATTCAAAATGTTAAACATGAAGCTGGCTTTAGAGTTGGTGTCAGTAGTGTTGCTGTTAAGGTTCTACTGGTTCTCTGGGGATATTTGTATAATATAGTACGTGTGAGTTAGAGGGTAGTGCATTTGAATGTATGCGTAGAATATGCATGCATGTGTGTATTTGTTCCACTTTATTTGGTAAACGTGCCTGGAATTATAGTTGAATTTTGTTGGAGTGCAAAATATTGCCACTTTAAGGCAAACAACAAAAAAAAACTCACATGAAAATACCCGCATGGAAATACTAACACATCAACATCAACATCAACATCGACATCGACAAAGAACCCTTTTAGTTAAATACGGCTATTTGTGAAAGAGTTTAAATGGCATATCTGTGTTGATTTAATGTGTTCGTGTTAACGTTTGTGTGTATGGGTATGAGTATCGTATGAATGTGAGTTTTCCTAACTTTAGTTCTGGGATAAGTATTCTAAAAGGCTACTACTGGCAGTGGTAGTGGCGGTATGAGATGGCAAAATATAATGTATGTATGTCTAGTTATGTATGTATGTACATACCTACAATGGGCAATGTCGCATGTATTATTAAATATTTTCATTTTTAAAAAAATATTGATCCGTTGGTTGTTCCACCTTTTTTCTGGTTTTTCGTTAAAATATAAAATGATGAAAATACGATACATTTGTAGCAAAAGTTACACAATGCAACAAAATACAAAAAGTTAAATACGCCCGAGTAACTACCTAGTCTAAGTTGTTAAGTTCGTTGAATGGAACTCAGTAATATTTTTTATTTTTCTCGTACCCTCCAAACTTGTTTTATTTGACAAAAACGGTTTTTTTTGTTCTGTTCACCCAAAATTATTGATTATACAAATATGTTTGAAGCCATTTTAAAAATCCAACGGTTTTTAAAAAGTAGAGAGATTAGCCTTTAAAATGGTATACATAAAGATTTTGTTCAAACTTATATGTTATAAGTGTTGATGGGGTAAACTTGGTAAATATTATTTTTTTCTTATTTTTTTAAGTTTGACCATTCTTAATTGCAAAATTTAATTAAAAAATATAAAATAAGTGGTGATATTCTGAAAGTGCATTATATTGTGCTGAGATTGATACTTCTTTTGATAAAATCGGACAAAAATTACCGTTGTTATTATTTAAAGAGCATAACAGTCATGTTATATTTTTTTATATGTGTCATCTTATCAAATGAACTTTCATTTCAAAAATTTTTAAAGTTTTTGTTGGATCTTGATTGTTTAGCTGAACATTTGCTCTTTGCACGTTCTAATGACTACCAAAAGTAGTCCAATATTTCCGTTTTTCGCAAATATTATTATTTTGCTTTGCGCAAACATCAGTTGTCATACTCTTTAAATAATAATTACGATAATTTTTGTCCGATTTTATCAAACGAAGTGTCAATATCTTCACAATTTAATGCACTTTCAGAATGTCATCACTTATTTTATGTTTTTTAGTTAAATTTTCCAATTAAGAATGGTCAAACTTGAAAAAATAAAAAAAAAAAATAATATTTCCCAAGTTTACCCCATCTAAACTTATAACATATAAGTTTGAACAAAACTTTTCCGTACACCGTTTTAAAGGCTAATCTCTCCCCTTTCTAAAAAACGTTGGATTTTTAAAATGGGTTCACACATATTTGGGTAACCAATAATTTTGTATGAAAAGATAAAAAAAACCCCGTTTTTGTCAAATAAAACAAGTCTGGAGGATTTGAGAAAAATAAAAAAATCTTTTTGAGTTCTACTCAACCTAGGGAATAACTTGGCTTATCAGACGTTGGCTTATTAGACGCAAGGCCGCGGTTGAAACCCCAGGTAAGACATCAAAACGAAAATATGAAAAGAATATTTGTTCGGCGACTTCCTCTCAGCAGATTCCTGGCAAAAACTCGTAGAGTAAATGAAAATTGCCATGAAAATTTTCTCAAAAATCTGTCGTTCGGAGTCGACTTTAAACTGTAGTCCCCACCACTCGTGTATTAAATTGGCACACACAACATAAGTGGTGTGAGAAACTAGGTCGTAATCCTGACTGAAGGGTTGTAATGACCAATTATGTATGTATGTAGGTAGTTACTCGGGTGTATTTTCACTGTTGCACCGTGTTATCACGGTTTTCTGTTCCCTTTCTTGTTAAGCAAATGGTTCGTTGCTAAATTGATAATTTAGAATAATGTCGGCTTTTTAAACTTTTTGCCTTCAAATAATTCTGACGTTTTATCGACAAGTTTTGTAAATCAAATAAATTTCGTAATACTTTCGCTATTCTTTGTTGGGTTTCGTTTTTTTTTTTACATACATATGTATATCGGAGTGGTATTTTTTTATTGCATTTTAAAAAATGTTTCTTAAATTTGTAATCTGAGCACACACTACCCGAAGGTATCGGTTGCTGTAAAAAAGCAAATCAAACTTTAAACGTTTAAATTTTGCAAAATGTTTTTCGCAGTAATTTAAGAACATAAATAATTTTAATGAAGTATTCTCAATAATAAATTAAATCCATTGGGGAATAAAGAACATCATAATGTTATTTGAGTATCTTAAACCCACGTAAATGTTACGTAGTTTTCAACAAATAATTTTGGTATCGAACAAAATGAATATTTTTCTTTCATTCGAGAGCTGTTATTAGCTACAGCTGGATAACATATCGCAAGAAATTGATGAAACTGCTCTAATTGAAGTTGAATTAAAGCCATAGGTTAGGTTGGAATGGTAGTTTTGATACAAAAAGCTCACTTTAGCACGCTTAGCGGCCCGTTGTGACGCCACAGGTGAACGCAGTGCCTGTACTGACTAAGTTCTACCAAACTAGGGAAGAAGAAGAAGTTGGTCAGCGCAAGGGCTGCACATCAAAAAGGACGACTATCCTACGCTGGAAAACCATCCCGATAGTTTGATAAGCGATGCTATATCCTTGACATCATATCCATGATAGCTACGTCAAGCTGACAAAAATGGAGAGCCAAATAACCTATATCTGTACCTCGCAAGAGATGGGCATTGGCAAAGGAAGTGGATAATAGTCTCCTCTTCCTCAGGGGATCTGCATCCACGGCAGAATTCTTTAAATGGGAACTGCATCCTATAACACAATGACCTGTACGAATGGCCACAGTGATTGAGATGATGAAGTCCGAGTAACTGGTTGGTGCGCCTTCTATCCATCAAGGGCCAAGTGAGTCTAGCGGTGGAGCAGGAGTCCTAATTGACCTAGAATAGGTTGGCCTCTTGAAAGAATTTCCCCGTGGTGGCCAACTTGACCGAGGTAAGTGGCATTCCTAAGTCGATTGAAGAGGATTCTGGAAGGAGTGCATCAGCCTTGGCGAGCTCGTCGGTTCTGCAGTTTCCCGGAATGTTACTGTGCCCAGGGACCCAGACCAGTGAGACACTGATGTGCCCAGATAGAAGGTCGAGACAGCGGCGACATTCTCTAACGATCCTGGAGTTATTCACAACGCCCCACAGAGATCTTATGGCGGCCTGACTATCATAGAAGACCGAGACGCGGGCACCGTTGTCGAGGAAACACGCTACAATAATCCGGCAGTCGCAGGGAAATATTCAGGTCCAGTTTCCCAGAGCAGACTCCGCTACCAACCCCATTATCTAGTTTAGAGCCGTCGGTGTATATATCCTAGAGTTCCGGGGGGACGATCATGTCATGGTTACAGTCGTCCCTACTCGGAATCAGAAAGTAAAAACCCCTGTCAAGATAATATTCCGCAAAGAGATAATCGATGTTCAATGGGGCCACAGGATCAACCTCCAAAATAGAGGAGTGACCAATTAAAGGCATAACAAACTATTCAACTGCCAGTTGCCTAAAAATAATACATAACAAAACCTTTTGTAAGTACAGATTTGAAAACATCTCAGGCGGAGATAAAATACAGAGACTGGCATGCATGGGTAATGAGAAGACGTTTACATATACTCCGTATATTTCTGGCACGGCATTGAGGAAACTACGGTGAGGTTAGTGGGGCACAAGTTAAACATGAGTTTCATCAGATCCCATTGTGAGCAGTAAAGTGTATAGTTTTGAGAAATGCTTCTCAGCGGCACTAAGTAAGAGAAGTGAATGGAACAACTTGGTTACTACATTCTTTTCTAAGAAAGAGACCATTCTGTGCTCTAAGGATGGTTCAGAGGCATACAGTGCAACGAGAGCGTTGAAATTTTCTGTGCCAGTAAAAATTATTCAGGGTCCAAGAAATTCGATTGTTTTTTTTCCAAGCGGAAGTTTATGCCATCGTAAGACGTGCTCAATTCAACTTGAACAGGAAGTAAAGAGAATGGAACATAGCAATACAATCTGACCGTAAGACTTCGTTACAAGTTGTTCTATCAAGTTGAATGGAACTTTCTTTTTTCATATTCCGTTTTGTTTGAGGCGTTTGATCTGTCGTTTGAACCATAGCCTCGCATCTAATAAACCAACACACTACCTACTGGACTACGGCGACTTCAGTTAAAAAGGGAAAATAAGGTCACCCTCTCTGATAGGGCCACAACTTTTTGGTAGACTAGGAATAAAGGATGGTATATTCGGCGAAAGACAATATATAAAGATGTGCAGACTCTTCTCAATCCAAAAGGGTTTGAGACAATCTAAGCTTTTGCTTGCGTTTGGTAATTACTGTGTGTAGAAGTAAGCTGAAGATCAAATGTACAATGTCTGCAAGAAACAAAAAATGCTTTAAAATTACCGTACTTTTCAAAGTTTAATTCTTACATTTGGGATTCACTATTCTTGTATTTTAAAATATGTATTTTAAAATTTAATTCGAAAATATTTTTGGCACTAGGCTTATTAGAATGGTTAGTTTTAAGAAATCGAATAATTGCTTATCTAAAAAGGGAAAGCAACATGCGAACATTACTGATGTTTAATACAAATAGATCTCTAGGTTGTAGTCCACCAAAAATGTAGTGTCCATAAAGCACCAAGGAGGCATCCGAGAAAAATTTCGCTCGTGATGATAGAGAAAGATGTCGAATTTTCAAAAAAGTATTAATTTACAACTTTAATGTACAACTTCGTAATATTTTTAAATTTAAATGTACACGATAGTGTTGTCCAGAGACGCACAATAGAAGCTAATTTAAAAACGTATACACTCGCCGAAGTACTATTGTTGAAAAAGGAAAATAATATAAACAAAGAAGTGTAAATTACAATAAACCTTCTTTATGCACTCTTACTATTATCGGATATATAATTTTCTATTGTTTGGACTTTTGGGGAAACGATTAAAAATCGAAATGCTCTCTTTGAAAATAGGGCCCCTGACATATAGTAATGCTTTCTTTTATGTAAGTCTTAGTGTATATTACACATAACACAAATGGTCATTACAACCATTCAGTCAGGATTACGACCTAGTTTCTCACACCACTTATGTTATGTGTGTTAATTTTATACATGAGTGGTGGGACTTACAGTTTAAAGTCGACTCCAAGCGACAAATTTTTGAGAAACTTTTCACTTTCCATCTGCCTTTTGTATTTTGTTTTAATGTCTGGCCTGGGGTTTGAACCCTGGCTTTACGTGTAATAAGCCAACACACTACCTACTAGACTACGGCGACTTTATCTACACAATTGCCAGAATAATATTAAGCTTAGCGTACGCATTGGGAAATTGTAAGGCATTGAGGCTTGGACTTATTGTACATTTCAGTAAATGGAATTTAACCCTCAAAGTTGCTAACGTAATTCATATATTTATGTATACACCTATACATCAATTTGCGCCGTTTTTTTTTTTGGTCCGAAACTACGACGCAAAGTGAATTGTAATTTTCTATAGCAAACAATGTAAAGGTCCAGATTTGTGAAAATACTACTTTTTAAAAAGATAATTGAACAAAGTAAACATTTAAAAACCAAAAATAATATAAAATTTTATTCCATACATACAAAAAACAAAAGAAAAAAAGCAAATTCAATTATAATAAAATAAAAAATTCTTTTAATTTATAACATACCATAACTGAACTCTAAAATTAGACAAACAAGTTAAAATTATTTTTTCTATTGTTTATACTTATTTGCAGTTAGCAAGTTAATCCACGAGTTTTGATAGCATTGTGCAATTAGAAAAAAAAGTAAATTTCAAAAAATTTGAAAAAAAAATTCAAAAACTTGAATCCATAAAAACACAATTTCGAAAATCTAACGACACAGAGTGAAAATTAGTACTAATCCAACAGCGACACAACTTTGTAAAAACGCAAAACGAAGCGAGGTACGGATGTACAAATATTTTAGAAATAGAAATGTACAATATGCCACTTTGATGTTTCAATGCGAAACCGAACCGAAAGACATATCAAGATTTGTTAAAGAGTTCATAGAGTATGGAAATTGTGACCAACACAATCACTTGGTCTGAAACCCATTGAAAATCTCTTTGGATTTTGAAAAGGAACATTTCGATTAAAAAATCGAATGAACTCTTTAAAAATCAGAGCCCCTGACATATAGTAATGCATTCTTAGTGTACATTAATGAAAATAAATTACTGAAAGACTAAAGGAAGTGCTTTCAGAAATAAACGACATTAACATTAATAAGTACATTTGGTTTTTTTTTTTTCGTTTGGACTCTTTTACGTCATCGACTAAAAGGATATCCGAAGTACATATACAATTAAATGAAATACATACATACATACATAATTGGTAATTACAAGCCTTCCGTCAGGATTACGACCTAGTTTCTCACGCCACTTATGTTATGTGTGTTAATTTTTATAGATGAGTGGCGGGACAGACAGTTTAAAGTTGAGTACGAACGACATATTTTTAAGAAACTTTTCATGGCAATATTATTTACTCCCAGAGATTTTGCCAGAAATATGCTGAGATCAAGTCACCGAAGAAATATTCTTTTCATATTTTGTTTTGTTGAAAATGTCTGACCTGGGGTTTGAACCCTTGCCTCACGTGTAATAACCCATTACACTACTTACTAGACTACGGAGACTTCAATTCAGTTGGATTAATTATACAATGTTATACGTACAATCGTAACATTACCATGACCCATATCCATTAGAATTGTATGTGATTAATTAAGTAAAGAAATTAGTTTTGATGGTTTTTCCTTTTTTTTTGTAGTTGAAGTAAAATCCGATTGATTTTTTCTCGCCCCACCCCAAGAGTGTGGTTTTTAATCAGAAAAGAGAGTGTTTGTTATTCTAATATCGTAATATTCTATTTTTTTTCGGGTATTGTTTGTTTGGTATTGTTTTGTTTATTCCCTTTGACAACATATTGTTGTAGTTGTTGTTGTTGTTGTTATTCATAAAATACATTTGCTTTTCGGCATAGTATTTGTTATTTTACATTTTATTGTGCGACTTGTTAAGTTTTCTAGCAAATATTGCTTACAATCACTATCACACATAGTTATGTACTGTATACCCAGGGTATACCCAGTAAACAAATATGAATGAATGAGGAGATCAGCAATGAGTATTCAAAAAGATGAGTGGAATCGAATCGTACTCATAATTTCTGATACTTATACGCATTCATACATATTTTAATATCATGGAACCTCTACTCATATTCAAAGTTTAAAGTACTCATCATATTCATACTTAACAACATTTAACATTTATTGATTTCGACTTTCCATGACTCAACATTTACAAGAAACACAAAATAAGGATTAATCGCATACGAACCCTAAAATACTCACTAAGATGTTGTGTGTTTGCTCCGCTTGCTGCTCTGTTTTTTTTTTGCTTATGTGTCTGTTTTCTTTTTTTGTAAATGTAACTGTAAATTTTGATGTGTGAATCGAATCATTGCTAAGTATTATAAATATTTTTCTAAAGTTATGAATCTAAATGAGTAGACGCTTATGAATCAAACATATTTCGAATGGTATGAGTTTGATGTCAACGTTGTACGCATACTCATTGCAACCTGTAGTTATAAATGAACATTGTAGTGAGTATGAATGAATCAGAGTAGTTAAATTTCAATATTATTGACTAACTTATATTAAAAATTTCATGAGTGCTTATGAGTACCGAAAAACCGATTCTGATTTGGGTACTCTTTTTATACAAAAGTCTATGTAACCCAATATTTATCACATATCGCATGGAGGCTGCAGCCTTTAATTTATAAAGATTTTATCAGGATAACTTAGATGATCGCACTTAAACCTCAATAAATCAATTCACAGGCATCTGAAAAGTAAAGTAAAGAATTCTACGCATCGATTATTGTGGAGACTAACACTTTAGTTGACTACAGAAATAATGCAACCTTAGACATTGTCTATAAACATAAAAAATTTAAATTTAATTTAATTAAAGCACAGGACTGCGTAGAATTGTGGTATACTGCTGCAGGAAAGTCTGCTTAATTTTTAGCACAATAATTATGAAGTCGCCATAGTCTTGTAGGTAGTGTGTTGGATTATTAGACGTGAGACCACGGTTCAGACTCTAGTCAGACATCTTCAACAAAACGAAACATTTATGAAAAAATATTTCTCCGGCTTCTTCTCAGCAGATTTTTGGCAACATTTCTGAGAGTAAATAAAAAATGCCATGTAAAAGTTTCTCAAAAAATTTGTCGTATGGAGTCGTTGTAAACTGTAGGTCCCACCACTCAAGTATGAAATTAATACAGGCTACATAGGTGGTGTGAGAATCTAGGTCGGAATCCTGTGCTATTATTACCAATTATGTGTGTATGTGGTTACGAAAAACCAAATTGGGGATCAGAGGCAGTTGAAGAACTGCAAGGGAACATACCGTTTTCACGAGGGATGAGAGATTAACTTGGTGGTCATGCGATACCAACAATCAATTGAAGGACATGTTTAGGGAACAATTAATCCCAATTCTTGAAACATTCCATTGTCCGTCTAACGTAAGGAATTTGCCTGTATTAACGACTGCAGCCGCCGTAGTCTAGTAAATACAAATATTTCATCGACCAATGTCTCTCGGCAGATTTCTGGCAAACCTCTGAGAGTAAAATAAAATTGCCATGAAAAGTTTTTCAGAAAAAACCTGTCGTTGGAAGTCGACTTTAAACTCTAGGTTCCGCCACTCATGTATAAAAATTAACATACAACACGACATAAGTGGTGTGACACTCTAGGTCGTAATCCTGTCTGAAGGTTTGTAATGACCATTTACATATGTCTGTATTTATGTAAGGTAGTGTGTTAACTTATTAGACGTTAAGCCAGGGTTCGAGCCCCAGGCCAGACATCAAGACAAAATACAAAAAGTATTTCTTCGGCGACTTCCTCTCAGCAGATTTCTGGCAAAAACTCTGAGAGTAAAATAAAAATGCCACGCAAAGTTTCTCAAAAATCTGTCATTCGGAGTCGACTTTAAACTATAAGTCCCACCACTCATGTATAAAAATTAACACACACAACATAAGTGGTGTGAGAAACTAGGAGGTTATACAATGGGTCAATTCGACCTCCGGGTACTGTACTTGTCTTAATTGACAAGTACACGTCCTCTAAACTAACCTAACCTATTTGTTGCCAAAACGTTTGCTGGGTAGAAGCATTTTTCTAAAGGTTGTTGTCGCCAATAGCATTGGATACAAGTGCGATAGCAACTACGACCAAACATTCATTGTATACGAATGACAAAGTCGGCATGTTGTTCTATAATAAAGACATAATCATAACGATAGACACCCATCCACCCACACATATACATTTACCATATACACCAACACATTCCCGATCACATACATACATACAAATGAATTCATGCATGTACCATAGTCAAGTAATATTTACATATGTATGTACAGTGGGGAAATATTTAAATATGATACTTACACACACACACATACATATTTCTCTTCATATTTGTGTATGGGTGTATAAAATAATAACAGAATATAAAATGACTTAATGGGTAAATACATATGTATGTATGGGTGGGTGGAATCGTTTATATTTATTTACATAAATATCTGTGTACATATGTATGTGTAGAATGCATGTGTGTGTGTTAATATATGTAGTATGTGTACGGAGTGTACGGAGTTCAGTAAATATTATTATTTGTGCACGTTCATTGTTATTATTGTTATTCTTGCCGTCGTCATTATTGTTGTTGTTATGCTTTTTGAATGTTGTTTGTTTGTTATTTTTGTTGTTATTATTGTTGACGATGTTGTTGTATTTTGCAGTATTTTATAGGAGAGAAAAAAAAGAGGTTACAACACCGAAAATCCATTTCGAAAATAAATTCCATTTCCAAATATTTGCTTAAACCCATGCTCTCCCTATCTTGTTATTCTTACTTTGTTTTGAATGCGTTTTTTATTCTCTTCTTCTTCTTCTAACAATTATTGTACCGTGCACGTATATTTATTTCTGATGTTGTTTTTCACCTTAAACATAGGCCACTCAATTCGATAGCATTTACCCACAGATGGAGAACTAAAAAGAAGTATTTTCAAAACGCATTTGAATATTTACTTACTTTATGCATAAAAATAATAAAAACAAATCAAATTGAAACCCAGTAATAAATAGATTTATTTGTCGTAGTACTGCAGTAAATATGTATCATTGTAGGAAAACCTGTACTCGCATAAATATTTTCTTTATTTATTAATTGGAATACAATTACAAACTAATGTCATAATTATTACGAGCGGAGTAACTTAGACGGTAGGTAGAAGGACTACTAGCGGACACACTTACGCCACACACAGGGCCAATTGTGATATCACAGTTTCCCATTTTTCCCCTAGTCCAGGAACCACTTGAAGCTTCCGATAAAGCGACTCATACATAATTGGTCATTACAACCCTTCAGTAAGGATTATGGACCTAGTTTCTCATACCACTTATATTGTGTGTGTGTTAATTTTATATATGAGTGGCAGGACCTACAGTTTAAAGTCAACTCCGAACGACAGATTTTTGAGACAATTTTCATGCAATTTTTATTTACTTTCAGAGTTTTTGCCAGAAATCTGCTGAGAGGAAGTTGCCGAAGAAATATTTGTTTATATTTTCGTTTTGTTTGAGATGTCAAAACTGGGATTTGAACCGTGGCCTTACTTCTCTAATAACCCTACACACTACCTACTAGACTACGACGACTTCAGAAGGAAGCAACTCAGACTGCCAATATTAACGCATGATAATTCATCCAGATTATCCATGTGTGAGGCACCCAGACACCTCTTTCTCCTCCGACAAAGTGCCGGACATATACACAGTAGATGAAGAACAGCCTCATTCTCCTCCTCATCTCTATAGCTGCTACAGAAATCATGTGCGAGGTGTCCAAGACTAATGCTTCTCTTTTCAGTGCCCATAATGCAATGAACCGACATAACCCCGATAACACTGGTGAGCTTGCTTCTCTATAGTTTAAGCGGAGCTGCTATGCGCCTTCTATCCGTATTTGTCCAGATTTTAGGCGCCATTCTGCCCGTATCCGCAGCCGCCTACGTATTTTTGACGAAGTCCACGATTGCATTGTTAATTGTCAGCTTTCAGATTCCCAAAGGGATCTCATATGTCGAAAACTTAGATCTTGTGCTCGGTGTAGGGCAACATACTAGTGACTCTGGTGCGAATAGAACCTAGAAATAGTACCCTCAAACGAATAGGTCGAGGACCGCCAACTACATAATGAATACATTTTTATTTAAAAGTGAAAATATTTTTTTTTATTAAACACTTATTGAAACACATATTGAATACATATTTTTTTTTATTGAAATTGATCACCTTTATTAAATTATGAAATCTTCAGAATATAGCCATAGCCAAACGTCAGTCAATAGATTTTACATTTGACTACCATATTTTGTTATTAACCAAATCCTGATGGAAATGAAAATCGGAGGCTTCAAATTGATAGCATATGCTGACGACGTGGTGATACTGAACACGAGAAAGCATCTTTCAACGATCAGCGATCTTATGGAGTCGGCACTGGCAAAGGTACACAGGAGGGCGGAGAAAAACGGCTTGAGTGTGAACACAGATAATACGAAACTTGTCTTGTTCAGTCGGAAGTACAAGGTCTCGAGCTTAACCGTTCCCAAAGAGAATAGAACGGCACTGAAACACTTAAAGGAGACAAAGTGCATTGAGATCATTCTGGACTTCAAACTGTCTTGGATGAGGAACAGGAAGGAAAGGATAAAGAAGGCGAAGTATCATCCACTGGATGTATTCAGCGGTTGTACGGCCTATACTCTACTCCGGTGTGCGTGTGTGGTGAGAGGCTATATGATATATTTTCTGATAACATTTTCATATTCTTTTCATTTCGAGGGCTGTGTGGCACGTCACACTTTATGTCTTCGCTATTCATATTATTCGATCTGCAATTTTGATATATACAAATTTTTTATCCTTAAGAACCAATTCAAATGCAACTTATTTTCAGCGGTTGTTTTTAAATAAAATTTCTGAGTTGCCCATTTTGCCTAAAGTCTTTAGACATTGTTCATTGCATCAACTGAATCCTGTAGGACATGAGAACCAAATTCTTTTTCAAGTCCAACTGCTTTGAATATCATTACAAAAAATGATTTCAATTAATTTTTTACATATTTTCTTAACAGACATACCGACGCCTCCGTTCTATAACTTTCTAAGTCGAAAAAGTGTGTTTTGAGTTATGAGCTCTCAAAGTTTTCACGCGATATACGACTATATGGGTATTCTAAGTAAATTTTTCCCTATAACTTCGGAACAGATCGGCGCATCTTACAACATCTTACTTTTAACAGTATTTAAGTTGGAGAATTTAAAAATGCAAGAACATTAAAAACGTTCTAAGTACACTTAGAACGTTATAGAATGGAGGCGTCGATATGCGCTGTGCTAATTTGTCAATGTTTAGTCAAAGCCTAGTTTCTTACACAACTTATGTTGTGTATGTTAATTTTGTACATGAGTTGCGGACTCATGGACAGATTTTTAAGACTCTTTTCATGGCAGTTTTGTTTACTTTCAGAGTTTCAGAGTTTTTCGGGATTTGAACCATGGCTCACGTATAATAAGCAAATATCCCATAAACAACTAAAGTTTACACAGAAGAAGTTAAAACTTTTTGACACTATATGTTATGTGTATAGTTATCTCTTACTGGATATGGTGATACGTCATACAGTTATGGATGGATTAATGCACGTTCACATGACAACTAGCAATGAATCGTTTTTTCGCTACTCATAAGCACTCATGAAATTTTGAATATATAGGAGTCAACAATATTGGAATTTAACTACTTTGATGCATTCATACTCACCTCAACGTTATAAGGTTGCAGGTTGCAATGAATATGCGTACAACGTTGACATCAAACTCATACCATTCGAAATATGTTTGATTTATAAGCCTCATGCTCATTTAGATTCATAACATAAAATACTTATAATATGTACCTATAAATGATTCGAGTGACTCGAATCATTCATCAAAGTTTACAGTCTTAGTTATTGTTGCATTTACAAAAAAAGAAAAAAATACAAAGGCGAAGACAGCAAGCAAAGCAAACACACAATCTTGTTGTAGTGTTCGTACGCGAATCATACTTATTTTGTGATTCTTGTATACGTTGAGTCATGAAGAGTCGAAATCAACAACATCCTGACCCCATTGCCTGCATTGTCTTGCCTTTTATATGGCAAAGTAAACAGTCTAGTGAATGTTCTTGAAGGCGAATGTTCGCAGCTTCGTCTTCTCGAGATCTCTATAAATGGTTGTGTCATTATTGTTGTTGGTGTATATTTGTTTACATTTATTCTTGCAGTGTTTGTAGCTGCATTCTTGTTTACTTGTTTATCATGTAAACAACTTTATTGTTGTTGTTTTTGTAGCTTTTGTTTATAACTTTAATGCTAAACGATGTAAAAGCAAAACACCATTTCCATTTTCGTAACAATATTTATTTCTAATTAACAACTGAAGTGTTAAAATAACTTAAAAGTTACTTGCCTTGATTGAAATCAAAACGAAATAAGGATGAGGATCGTTGGTTTTGTATAACATAGAACGTGACAGAGAATTAAATTTGTTTTAGGTTTTGAGATTATTAGAAAAAATAATTATCAGAAAATATTTTAATTTAACATGTTGCACCGATTGTCAACACAATTTTGTTTTTTTTGTATTAAATTCAATGAAATTAAATTTTTTACTGCCTGCGGCTTTTCGAATTACACTTCCTTGATTTTATTTAAAATCATTTGCAACAACCCTTAGCACATAATATGAATGGCATACGTTCGTTAGTGACCAATTTAAAATGGGGAAATTGCCTCCACAATCAGTTGTTGAAAAAGTCAACGTCAATATTAAAAAGTAAATTAAAATCCTAAAGCGTGTTAAAGTAACATTTCCTTCCCCACAACGATGATTCATGATGAATGCAGAAATAATATTTAACCTCGACATTTAGTCCGACAACAACAATTGCACACATGTTGCAAGTGGCAAGCTGCTGCTATTATTAGGTGAGATATTGTTGTTGCTTTTGTTGTTGCATGTTTATCATTATTACATACAATTAAGGCAGGAAACTGAAGGTTGAATTGCCTTAACTTGCATTCGAAATGTATGTGCGAACAGATCAAACAGCACTCCTTCCCAGATTTAATTCCATACGTGAATGCATCTGCAATTTTATTCATCCATCCGTTCGTCGATGGCGCAGGCAATGTTAAGAAGTGAATGAAGGAGTGAATGTGAGTGTGCATGTGAATGAATTGTAAACTTATTTACAGAACATCATTATATTCGTGTGTTTTAATTAAAATATGCGACAAGCTTCCATCGCATTCATATGCCTGCAAATGTCTGTATGCATCCATGAATACATTTTACGATGAGACAGCAACCTGGTAGAAATGATTAAGAAAATACACTCTGTCCCCTGGTGTTCGGTTGTTGTAGATATTATTGGAAATGTGACAAATATGTCGTAACATAAAATAGGAACACAAAGTGAACTTTTTTGCTCTTTACAATTCAATGATTTTGAATTCGAATTTAGAAAATTTGAAGTTAAAATGTTCATAATTTGGTGTCATTTGAATGAAATTTTTGAGAGCCTTTTGCATGGCAATTTTATTTACTCTCCGAGTTTATGCCAGAAAACTGCTGATAGAAAGTCGCCGAAGTAATATTTTTCATACTTCGTTAAGTTGCAGATGTCTGACCTGGGGTTTATACCGAGGCCTCATGTTTAATAAGCCAACACACTACCTACTAGACTACGGTGACTTTGTCGTTCTGGATATCTCCTGCTGAAGGGGTTATGGCGGCCTTTAATTACGATATTAAATTTAAACAACTTTGATGGCAGTATACGAAAAAGAAAATGTACTACATCAAGAAATATATTTCGGTTTAAGCAACCATACAAACGTTTCAAAGACGGAGAGAATGTTAGAGTTCTTATCCCATTCGCTACCAAGCCTAAATTATATGAAGTCATTCTCATTGCCATTTATTTTTTCAGTATTATTGTTTACCAAAACCCTGTTATTTCTTGGTAAGAGCACATATATTATCATACATAATCATTTAGAAGCAGAAAACCAAAGAAGTTGATTTTTGCGTGAAAGATCATTCTCTATAAGAAATAAAGTCTTATTTTTGTAAAAAATATTATTTGTAGTATTTTTTAAGTTTTTTACATATTTATATTATGTTTGTGGCAAAAAATTGCTATTTCAAAAGCCTGTTATAATATATTTAAAGTAGGACGAGTATACTCGTCTTTGACAGGGTATCCTGACGAGTATACTCGTCCTTGGCAGCGAATGGGTTAAGACCGTGTAAGAATACCTCACTAATACAGATCACTTCACTTTTTACAAAAAAGCTTTTCTCTAGATATGCTTAAAACTACACGGAGAACTCTTGAAATGCTATAGAACTGCATTTCTTAAAAACGAGAATATTTTCATTAAGAAAGTCTTGATTTGACACCAGACCTACATTAACAATAGTTGAACGGGAATTGATTCTGAGAAGATAATCTTCAATCGGCTCGTCTTCAATCAAGATTCTTGACTTTGAGTTTTGACGGATCAAAGAAACTATTGCCGAATTTAATAGGCTAAGAACGATCAGACAGGTAATTGAGTTATTGGAAAATATGCATGTAATCGATCTAAGGTTTTATGGCTGAGGCGTCGTTAGTGCTGATTGCAGCTAGTGTATCACAAAGTGGTATTTTGGAATTCATTTTATATTTAATTTTTACTTGAGACGTGGAAATATTCAATCAAATTCACATATGGGAGCATTTATGAAAAATCCTACTCTGGGTTTCTGTAACTGCAAGATTACAACTTCGAGATTTGAAAGTGGTTAATATTATAAAGCATAACGACATTTAATACAACAACACATAATATTTACATTTCGGAAGTAAACATGCACTTTAAATTCGAAAAAGTAACCAAGTAGGGAAGGGCTCACTCAGCAAACGCATATGAAATAATTGGCACACACTTTGATAGACGCCTGATTAGGAACTTTCTCAAGGGATCGGAACTAGCAGTTGAAATTGTTTGTTAAGAGTCTAATACGATGTATTAGGCGAAAGAAATTTCGTCAATTCTTGTTCGAATTTATATAACAAAGCCTTGACTCAGGCAGCATAGGATATAACTTCAACAGCTAACTTTATAGGAGGAGAACTTAAACAACAAAGTACTGCACTACTACATCTAATTATTTTCTACATAGAATATTGTTTCTTTCTTAGACATTCTGCAAAAGGCTAATTCTCTGCTTAGAAAATTCTTATAAATTCTTATAAATTAAACCAAAAGTCCATATAGAGAATCCAGTTCCTCCCTAATGACCTGCAACAATCTATTAATTCCTATGGTTACAGCATAGAACACGGGCCAGCGAAAATGTTCGTCTATCGGAATGTGTCATGATAATGGCACCTTGAGTTTCTGTCTGTTTTCTCCAAGTGTTAGCAAGTAAATACAATTGACGATTTCATTTAACTGACATTCTTGCTGCATCATCTTGTGGAGACATCATCTGAGGATGCACAATTTCTATTTTAAATTTTTCCAAAGCAATCGGTTAATAAATAGCTGTAGCGTTTGCAAATAGTAGACCGAAGTGTTTTAGGATGCGGAGCAGGTTGGCTGTACGAAAGCACTTTTAATTGTAAAGTGTGGAGTTTTGCTAGGAATCTTAAGAGGCTTCGCTCATATGATGTGCGAGTCAAATATAAAGGGTGTTTTTTTATAGAGGTATAGAACTTTAAGTTGGCATTACTTTTCCAGATGGCGACCAATTTAACACCTGTCAAGTGATTTATTCTCAGTTTGGTTTGGCAATTCATCATGAATAGACTCACGCCTGAACAACGCTTGCAAATAGTGCAATTTTATTTCGAAAATAATGGTTCTGTGCGGAAAACGTATCGCGCACTAAGTCCATTTTATCGTCGACAAAATCGTCCATCAGAGCAGTTAATTCGATTAACCATGGAACGTTTTCGCACCACGTTTACTCTTATTGATAACTCGCATCCCCAGAGACGCTGTACGGTGCGTACAGAAGAAGCTATTGCTGCTGTAGAGCGTAGCATTGAGGAAGACCCGAATGAGTCTATCCGCCATCGAACACAGGAATTGGATCTGTGTCCATCCACTTTATGGAAGATTTTGCGGAAGGATCTTGGTTTGCGTGCTTACAAAATCCAACTCGTGCAAGATTTGAAGCCAAACGATCATCAAGTAAGGCGTAGATTCGTCGATTGGGCCCAAAACGAGATTACCGTTGTTCCCGATTTTCATAAGCGAATTTTGTTTAGCGATGAAGCGCACTTCTGGTTGAATGGCTACGTCAACAAACAAAACTGCCGCATTTGGAGTGAAGGTAATCCTCAAGTGTATGTGGAAACACCGTTACATCCAGAAAAACTGACTGTTTGGTGCGCTTTATGGGCTGGTGCGTTACAGTCAATGGTGATCGGTATAGAGCCATGATTACTAACTTTTTCATTTCTGCATTGAATAACCATGATGTCCAGGAGATGTGGTTTCAACAAGACGGCGCAACATGTCACACAGCTCGTGCCACAATAGATTTATTGAAAGACACGTTTGGTGACCGCCTAATTTCACGTTTTGGACCTGTGAATTGGCCTCCAAGATCTTGTGATTTAACACCGCTAGACTACTTTCTGTGGGGCTATGTAAAGTCATTGGTCTATGCGGTAAAGCCACAAACGTTTGACCATTTGGAAGACAACACTCGCCGTATTATTGCCGATATACGGCCACAAATGTTGGAAAAAGTCATCGAAAATTGGACGTCCAGATTGGACTACGTCCGCGCCAGCCGTGGCGGTCATATGCCAGAAATCATATTTAAAATGTAATGCCACAAGATTATCTTTCGGATAAATAAAATTCATGTCAATCGAATAATCCATCGTTGTTTTATTGCAACTTAAAGTTCTATACCTCTATAAAAAACACCCTTTAGAAGATACTTTACTGTCTATACGAGTATAAGTAAAGGATTAATCACTTTTAGAATACGAGTCATTTTTTTTGGTATTGACAATGAATGAATTTTTCGTAAGAGTCTCCTTCACTGTAATAGGGATTGTGGATACGCTTATCTTTTTTAAATTTCTAAAGATATTATAGCCGCGAAGTCATCCACGAAATCCCAGAGTGCGTAATTGCTAACATACTTTCATCGATTATGGTAAGTATAGAGAATACAATAATTCATAGAAAGTCTATGACGTCTCGGATAATAGGCCGTTGATTTTGACATGGAATTTTCAAAGACTTCTTTGAAAAAAGATGCTTAGTTAGGTGATGAATATGGTTTCAATCTCAATCTCAACTTCAAAATTGCCTTGAGCTTATTCACAAGGATCAAGAAAAATTGTTCGTGGACTTGACTAATAAAGATTCGAATTTAATATTTTGCTTACGTCTGAAAAATAAAATTTTTTTCTATGAAATGCAAAGCTTTATAAGGTGAAATATGAAACATCATCACAAGTTAAATATTGTTATGTTTTTACTTTTTAAAAACGTTTAAACGTTTATGAGCTCGTAGATTGCAAATAAAATAAAAATAATTTTGTGTTTGGTTTTAATTAAAATTCTTTATTATTCGCACAATTCTGTGTGACACTGTTCACAACTTGATGTATACAACAACAATTGATTTTCTTTGTTATTCCTCTGTTTATACCCTTTGCATAAACAATAATAATTACTAGACAATTGTTCGACAGATCTTTGTAACGGAGATCTTCAAACGACGATTACTCTCTTCAAATGCACCGCGTCTTTACACAAGACTGACTGAACTTCACTAACTCCTGTCGCTTGCTTTGACTTGCTTTTTATATGAAAGAGTAAACAGTCTGATGAATGTTCTTGAAGGCGAATGTTCATGACTTCGCCTTCTCGAGATCTCTATAAATGTAAACATCGTTGTTTCCTTTTTTTGTTTGTGTAATTTGTTTACATTTATTCTTGTGGCGTTTGTTGTTGTATTTTAGTTTACCATTTTTATGGTGGTGTTTGTTGTTATATTAAGCAGTACGATAATTTGTAAAGAGGTTTGTTTACGGCATTGTTTTGTTTTTTTTAGCATTTGTTTAAAATTTAATGTTAAACGATGTAAAAGCAAAACACCAGTATCTAGATTTTTCCATTTTCGTAACAATATTTTTGTATGACAAATTTTATTTCCAACTGTTTTTTATTAATAATGCTGCAGATGGAGAGTAATTTATACACCCGCTTAGGAAGTAAAAAACAATTGTTGGAAAAACATAAAAATGTCAAACATCAAAGGGAATGATGACAACTGAAACTCATCGTCAGTCAGTTATGGTGGCATATTCTTCTATGGCATACGCTACAACAATAAACAATAACAAGAAATAAGAAATAAAGAAAACGAAAAAGAAATAAAAAGAAGAAAAATGGCTTAACACGGCAAACGGGAAGCCAGGAGTCAGAAGCATGCGATAAAAAAATTGCTTTTATTTGCGATTTTCTCTTTTGCGCCCCCTTAATATGACAGACAGTTTTACATTCGTTCCACAATTGGTGGCAACATTTATCGTTTTTGACATTGTCGGTGGTTGTTAAAGGAAATAAACGAAAAGTATCGCCAAATCATTTTGCATCAAAATGTTGCAGACACAATTCTTTATTTTACGATTTTCATAGCAGCAGCAGCAGCAGCATTTCTATATTTTTTTTTTAATTTAACACAAATTTAACAGACTGCATCATGAATCATGCTCATCATAAAAATCCATAAAATAAAGAATGAAACGATGGATGAAAAGATGTGTGAAAAATTTCTCATAGAAAATGAGCAAAAAAAAAAAAAAAATGATTGTGAAAATAACAAGAAACGGAACATATTTGAGCATATTCTCGAAGCAAATCGAGGGAGTTTTATTTATCTCGGTAACGAAAGAAATTATAACAAATGACATGAAGCTGTCATTTGTATGAATATGAAGATCTCGTTGCTTTGCTTTCCTTTCTTTTTTTTTGGAAATATTGCACAGCGCCAACTAACGAACAGTAGGATCGAGGGGACAACAGTTACACCTCAACCATAGAGATGAGGCCACACCCCTTCCTTTCTTTAGTGCGTAACGTCGTATTGCTGCTAAGTATGAAAGGAGAAAGAGGTCGTATGAATTTCAGTTCAGTTTTTTACGAATATTTTGCAATACAACCCACGACAGGAGCGCTTATGTTGCACGTGTCTATTCATGTATGTATGTGTATACATAACATATGAATTTCTGTTTACTTTGACTGTCTGTCGTGCTTTTGTTAAGGCATTCAACCAAACAACCATCCAACCTGTCAGTCATTTTTACATGTTTTTCGCCTTGTTGCCATGTAAATGATTGACTGAATAAGTGTTTTCTGTTCAAACGTACGTATATTGTTGTTGCTATTGCTGTTGCTATTGTTTAAATTATTGTTGAACAGAAGTCGAATGAACTACAGCGGAAATGAAGACATGTTTCAAATTTTTCATTACTTCTCATTATTATTATTATTTTTCTTTTTCTTGTTATTATTCAAAGGAATGGAATTTTGGTCCCTATTACGTATGTATGTAATATTTGCCAAATTTAATATATTTAATATATAGTAGAAAAAATTTCATTTCATACTTGCGAACAATTTGTATCACATACATACGTATGTATTTTTTAAATTAATGGGTGATTTTTTAAGAGCTATAGGAAAATTTTTCAAAAAAAAAAAAAACATAAAATTCAGAAAAATTCATGAAATCTTTATTTGAATCGATAGTACGGTCCATATAATTTAATGTTTGAAGATTATTTCATGCAAATGTTGACCGCGACTGCGCCTCAAATGGTCCATCCGCTTAGTCCAATTTTGGCATACTCTTTCCAACATTTCGGCCGGTATCTCACGAATAAATGCTTCAATGTTGTCTTCCAATGCATCAATTGAGGCGGGCTTGTCTGTATAGACATGAGCTTTAACATAGCCCCACAAAAAATAGTCTAAAGGCGTTAAATCACATGATCTAGGCCAATTGACCGGTCCCGAACGTGAAATAAAATGTTTACCGAACTCGCCTATCAATAAGTCAATTGTTACGGGTGCTGTGTGGCATGTGGAATCGTCTTGTTGAAACCACATGTCATGCAAGTCAAGCTCTTGCATTTTGGGCAAAAAAAAGTTGAATATCATCTCACGGTAGCGCTCACCATTCACAGTTACGTTACGATTCGCAGCATCTTTGAAGAAGTACGGTCCAATGATGCCACCAGCCCATAAACCGCACCAAACTGTGACTTTTTCTGCATGCATTGGTAGCTTTTGCAATGCTTCTGGCTGATCTTCACTCCAAAATCGACAATTCTGCTTATTTACGTATCCATTGAGCCAAAAATGAGCTTAGTCACAGAACACAATTTTTCGATAAAGAAGTGGATCTTCGGCCAACTCTCCAAGAGCCCATTCACCAAAAATTCTGCGTTGCGGTAGGTCGTTCGGTTTCAATTCTTGCACCAGCTGTATTTTGAAGGGCTTCACACCTAAATCCTTCGGCAAAATTGTCCACGTTGTTGAGTAACAGAGGCCCAATTGCTGCGAACGGCGACGAATCGATAATTGACGGTCATCGTTAACACTGGCCGATACAGCTGCGATATTTACTTCAATTCGCACTCTACGTTAGCGTGTTGGTGGTTTAATGACCAACAATGTAAATTTGGTGCGAAATTTAGTCACAATAGCCCGAATAGCCGCTTCAGTGGGTCGATTAAACTGACTATAAAATAGAAGAAGCGCACGATAAACTTTCTTAACAGAGCACGCATTTTGATAATAAAATTCAATGATTTGCAAACGTTGTTCGTTTGTAAGACGATTCATGGTTAAATTATAGACCAAACTGAAGATGTTTGATAGTGAAACAAAACACGAAACGTGCGTGAGCTGTTTAAATCAGTGTTGCCAAGAAGATAATAGCTAAGAAATCACCCGTTATTTTTTCAAAATTATATCCCTTTTTCGAAAATATTTATGGAAAGTCAGAATTCAAATACCATTCAATGAACTCTCTTTTTATATCTTTTGCTTTGTTTCACTTTCAGTAATCAATGCCTAGAAGCTGATCAGATGATTATTCTACTGTCGATGGTACTAGGGTAATAGGTTCACCACTAGTCATACAGTAGCCAGCAAAACTCTTAGTACGGCAATATTTTGTAACAATTTCAGGAATTTTAGCCAAAAGTTTTTATAAAAATTTATAGTTTTTATATTTATTTTTGTTAATTTATTTCTGTTTTATTATAAAAGCAAAAATTTTTTTAATGTTTTTCATAAAACAAGAGAAAAATCAGGAAAAGTTTCAGATGACTCCATAGGTACCCCCAAGGAGAACCATGAGTAAATTTAAATTCAAAGCCTTAATATATGAAATTGTTATCTCTTGTATTTAGTAGAATATCCCTTAAGGTCAAGCACTCCATTTAACCCATTTGTAATTGAATGTACAAGTTTATTTTGGTGTTTTCTGGTGGCACCAAGAGCAAGTTTTTCGGTTGACTTTTGTTTGAGGTTTAGCGATTAAGCAACGATTCTTTCAAATGATCTCCTAAATACTTTCTGGAAGTCATATCGGGACTTTGTGCGAGAGTATTAAGCCTGTGGGGACTTTTTTCGTCCGAATATATTGCCGTACTAAGACTTTTGCTGTCCACTGTACGTATTCGATGTAGTGATCATAAACATAAGAGACTCAAGGATAAAAAACTGCCTGACGTTCTTCTGATGTACGCTGTTGATATTTCTCTAATATAACACAACATTTATATCGGGTTGGCCATGTATATCGTTTTCGAGAATAGAATGACATACTTATGTACATACATAAGTATACATAGGCTGCCTTCCAAAATGTTGGTTGCTTTGTGTTTGAACAAAGTATCGTCTTTCATAATGCCGCTGTACAAAATATATGTATTTGTATATGTATAAAAACGTCGTCAATGTATATTTTTATCGCAATTAAAAGCAATCAGGCATCGGATTTATAGTGGATTCATTGTTTGGTTACTTTGCATATATCTACATTGTTTATATACAGTAGTAGAACTGCATACAAACTTTGTATTGATACATTTTGGAAGGCAGCCATACTTATGTGTGCTATTCTATTCTGTCACAAAATTCAGTATAGTATTACGTTTTTACCTTTTAAAAACGTTTAAAATATGATTATTTATTATTCTGTGTGCCACTGTTCACAACTTGATGTATCCAACAACAATTGCTTTGTTTGTTATTCTTCTTTGCACTCTTTTGTGTAAACAATAACAATTGTTCGATATATTTTTATAGCGGAGATCTTTAAACAACCGATATTCTTTTCAAACACCAGCGTTTTCACACAAAACTGATTGAACTTTTACTAACTCCTTTGCTTGCTTTGCCTTGGCTTTTATATAGCAGGTTAAACAGTCTGATGAATGCTTTTGAAAGGGAATAACTTCGCCTTCTCAAAATCTCTATAAATGTAAACATGTAAACATGTTGTTTACATTTATTCTTGTGTGTTGTTGCATTTTTGTTTACTTGTTTATCTTGTTTTTTTGTAGCTTTTGTTTAAAATTTTAATGTTAAACGACGTAAAAGCATTTTTGTAACAATATTATCTCGACTGAACGTAATGAATCGAATTACGTTTGAGCAACGTTGGTATTTATTGGGCCAACGAGTGACTGTACGATGATGTCTTCTTTTCACTTTGATGGGTAAATCAAAATTACTTACAGCAGCCAATGCAACCATTACGAGTGACTGTTTTGTGCGGCTCATGGAGCGGAGGCATCATTGCCCCATATTTCATTGAAAGTGAGGACGGCTTAACCTTTACGTTCAATGGAGATACCTAAGGCACCATGATAACCAATTTTTTTGCATCCGGTCTTCATGGTATTGGTGCAAACGATGTTTGGTTTCTACAGGATGGTGCAACTTGCCACACATCTCATGCCACAATCGATTTATTGCGTCAAACGTATGATGGCCGTTTAATTAGCCGAAATGGTGATGTCAATTGGCTGCTAAGAAGCTGTTTTTTAACATCATAGGACTATTTTCTGCTGGTTGCCGTTAAAGAAAAGTGTTATGTTAACAAACCAAAGACAATTGAGCATTTGAAAGCCAACATACGTGATGCCACGGCCGAGATACTACACCATATCAATCGAATATGGTTTTGTGAGGCCAGCCGCTGTGAAAAAATTTCTAACCTGAACAATTGCTGTTCAGCACAAAAAATAAATTTGGCAAAATTTCAAACCGCTTTTGTTTTTTTGAATTTTTAAATTTAAATTTTTAAATCAACCACCCTATAGAAGACATTTCAGAAAAGTAGAATCATTATGGTAAATGTACTGCAGGTTGCAATACGGGTAAAGTTCATTAAGCTTAATCCATAAAGAGGAATTTTAAAAGGTTTTTAATATTTTTTCTGTAGGCCCAAGTGTTCGTTGCTTGTCTGTTTCTTTTTTTTAATTTAAAAACTCAACAACTGCTGTCACCCTGAATCCCTTAAGACAATTTGCTCATCAATAAATTTATTTTAATGTACAGGGAAATACATCCTTGTTCATGTTACATATAACATACTTTCTTACATACATACATATACTAACGTATGCAGAAGATATATGAAAATGATTTGAATGAACTTTCTTCAATCTGCGGTAAATAACAATGAAATCAACGAACTCAAGTAAGGATATTAACGCAAGAAAAAAGAACGGCTTTTGTATGAATATTGTTCTGATATGTCTAGCTTAAGAACAACTGCCCAATATGGCGTGCACACACAGCATTACGTGATCATTTGGGAATAATTTTTCTTATGCTGATTGTGCTGATGATCATTTTCGCAAAACAGTGAACTAGAAGCCACATTGCATAATGCTCTGATGAATCAACTGATTTGGATACATTACGTACTTCCTTAATTGGTCATTATTGTGGGAGACTCTGGGCGACTGGACAATGGCGTGCATCAGACACTGGGCCCTCGAGTATGCTGGAGAAATTTGAGGCTGTCGATGACATTGATGAAATGACTTCTCGATAAAATTCATGATGATTATCCCGGATAAAGAGGTTTGGAGGAATGGTGCTGAACACCTCGTCAGGGACACCGTCCAAATCTTCACTGATGGATCCAAGCTAGGAGGAACCGTTAGTAGTGGAATTTACTCGGTGTCAATAGGTATAGCCTAATCTACAAGGCTACCGGATTACTGCAGCGTTTTCCAGACAGTTGGCAATACAGGTTGCAGTTAACATTATTTGGGATTCGAATGTCCCCAATGGAAACATCACCATACTCTCCGATAGCCAGGCGGCTATCAGGGCTCCAATGTGATGAACTCCAGGACGGTCTACGGCTGTCGGAAACATCTGAACAGGGTGGCGAAGAGGTATTATATGCACATCATTTGGGTTCCGGGACACAATGATATCCCGGGCAACTGCATAGCGGATGAACTGGCCAGACATGGCACGACCATCGAACTCTCCGACGAATTCTTAAGTATTGGGGTCCCTTTGAGGACCTTTGAGGACCTGACCTCATGATTGACAACGAACTCACGGACTCGGTCAACCGCAGGTGAGCAGCTTCGGATAAGGGTAGAGTGGCGTGCATAATCTGGCCGAGGCTGGATGGAGGGTGCACTGCAAGGCTGCTCAAACACCAAAGAAGCGTGCTTAGTGCGGTCATTGGAGTCATGACGGGTCATTGCATTATGGGTGTCCACGCGAGGAGCATTGGTCTTAGTCACCTCACAAATGATTTCCGTTGAAGCTGCAGGGACGAGGAGGTGGGAACATTCTCGGCACTATGCCAAAGGAGAAAGAGACGTCTTGGTGCCTACTACATCGATGATCTGGGTAATTTGTCGAACATTGACGTCGACAGCTTGAGTCGCTTCTTTGTAGGCTCTAAGTGGTTCCACGACTAGGGGATAGTTAACGTGAACTGTGGTATCACAATAGGCCTCATGGGCCTAAGTGCGTCCATCCGATTCCTTTGGGGGGACGGCCACTTATACCTACCTACCTAATTGATCATTGCAAAGCTTTAGTCAGGATTACAACCCAGCTTCTCACACATTGATGTTGTGTGTGTTAATTTTATGCATAATTGGTACGACCGACCGTTTAATGGCGACACCGAACGGGAGATTTGAGAAACTTTTCACTGTAATTTTATTTTACTCACGGAGTTTTTCCCAGAGGACTGCTGAAAGAAAGTCTCCAAAAGAAATATTCGTTTATATTGCACTTTGTTGGAGCTGACTATGGACTACAGCGGATGGATACATTAGTATCATAAGCGATTGGATAAAAAAAAGATAGTCAGAGAGACAAGTACCAGAAATATTCTTTATTACACTAAACTTCATTGATATTTACCTCAGCCTTAACAGAAAGAAAAACTTCTAAGAGATACTTTAAATTGGAACTAATAAAGGAATACAGATAGAGTAGAGGAAAATAGAAAAGAGAATAATACTATGCTCAGATATGCACTTTTGTTGAGTCAATATTCGGTTAATTGAGTACAATATTTTAAGTGTTCAGGCATAATAATGAACTGCGTATAGTTCAGCTGCTTATGCAATATTCATATGGCAGCTGGTAAACAAAACAGCTGGTTGCTATAACAACATTGTTTTTATTTTGGTGCCCATTTTTTGTTTGCCGTTGTTGACATTTAAGATGTCAAATATCAGCAGAAAGTGTGCGGATAATTGTAATATGCGCACTGAACATACTTATGACAGTGCTGCATTTTAAGTTTTACTCAATATTTATTGCGTATTTATTGCGCAATTATTAATTGAAACTATATGAAATATTGAACACAATAATGGCGTTTATTGCGATTTACGCAATAAAGGTGCATATCTGAACACCGTACAAGGCGGTTCGCTAGTGTTTATGCTTTGTTATGTGGGTCTCCTGCCTACAATTCCAGTGACAGTGCACTGTAAAAAACAAAAGTGCGAAGAAATGCAAAATTTAATGAGTTTTTATAGAAGAGGATCGATCATTAATTATTATATAAATGGTATCGATTAGAAAGTTTATTTTCTTCTTCTTCTTCATTATAACAAAATTATTAGGATTCCTTTTCTCAAAATGATTGTGACAAACACACATACTGTATAAAACCTTTAAGTCTTCAAACTTAAAAGTCGAAACGAAAGGTTGGCTGATGGTTTCCCAAGGAAATACATCGGATTCGCTAACTAAACGAAGGAAATAGCTCAAAAATTAAGAATAGTAGTTTCGAAATGCTATCAGCGAAAAAGTAGCTAATGTGGGCAAACCCGTTGTTAAAGAATGGAACAAAATGTATTAACCTGTGAACTGGGAAATTTGTTGTAATTTGAACGCATGAATTTTAATGCAGTACTTACCTATATAATCATGTATATTCGCCGCACTCTCGTAAGTAGCAGAGATCAGCAACTAGTATTCAAAAAGATGAGTAGAATCGAATCATACTCATAATTTCTGATACTTATACGCATTCATACTTATTTTAATATCATGGAACCTCTACTCATATTCAAAGTTTGAAGAACTCATCATATTCATACTTAACAACACGTATGATGTTGTGGATTTCGACTCTCCATAGCTCAACATATACAAAAATCATAAAATAAGTATGAATCGTGTACCAACACTAAAACACTCACCAGAAGGTTGTGTGTTTGTCCTGCTTGCTGCTCTGTTTTTTTGCTTATGTGTCTTTTTTCTTTTTTGTAAATGCAACAACAACTATTTCGAGTCACTAGAATCATTTATAAGTATTACAAGTATTGTATATACAAGTATATTTGAATCAAACATATTTCGAATGGTATGAGTTTGATGTCAATGTTGTACGCATACTCATTGCAACCTGTACTTATAAATCAACGTTGTAGTGAGTACGAATGAATCAGGGTAGTAAAATCTCAGTATTGTTGATTCACTTATATTCAAAATTTCATGAGTGCTTAACAATTCATTGCTGATCTCTGGTAGGTAGTATGTTGGCTTATTAGACGTGAGGCCACGGTCTAAACCCCAGGTCACTTATTTCCTGGAAAACAAAATATGAACATTTCTTGAGCGGCTTCCTCTCAACAGTTTTCTGAGAGTAAATAAAATTGCCATGAAAAGTTTCTCCAAAAATCTGCCGTTCGGAGTCGACTTTAAACTGTAGGTACCGCAAATCAAGTATAAAATTAACACACACAACAGAAGTAATGTGAGAAGCTAGGTTGTAATCCTGACAGAAGGCTTGTAAAGACCAATTATGCTATATTATGTACTATATAATTTGTAATTACACTCGGGCCTCGATTATTCATTATGGTCGGGACCAGACACATGACGGATAATCGTTTTTCACGGTTAGTCGAATAACAATTTTGATTATACAGTTTTTTTTAATATTTTTATTATTTAAAAAGTGAACATTGGTGTACACCCATATCTACATTAAAAAAAAATAATTCAAGAAGTTTATGTACATTTTTAAATTATTTAAAGAGTGTATACATTAAATTTTCTACTGAAAACATGAGGCAAAAAAGGCAATTAAGCAAAAGAAGAATACAACTTCTTAAAAAAGTAAAAATTTTATTTCATAAGTTTTTCTTGGATGCGATAAACTAGAATTTTATCCTGCTCTGTAATTCCGGAAGAACCAGTGCTTTCCGGGATATTCTGCAATGTGCTAGATGACGCTATCGCTTCTTTTAAAGTTTCTAAAAAAATTATATCGTCTACATCAGTGTCTTCCAATCCATTGTCTCGCTCAGGTTAATCTGAGTTACTATTTTTTCATCTGACAAAACAGCAAATTGGGTGGCATTTTCATCACATTTAAGCCATGTCTCTATATCCTCTTTTCTCGAGCGTATTCGATATTTCCATACCTATAACAAAAATCAATGAAGTTTTGCATGAAAATAACGTAAATGCGTAAATAAGCAGAATTGTCGATTTTAGAGTGAAGATCAGCCAGAAGAATTTCAAAAGCTACCAATGCATGGGTTTATGTGCTAGTGGCATCATTGGACGGTACTTCTTCAAAGATGCTGCGAATCGTAACGTATCTGTGAATGATGAGCGCTACCGTGAGATGATATCCAACTTTTTTTTGCCCAAAATGCAAGAGCTTGACTTGCTTGACATGTGGTTTCAACAAGACGGTGCCACATGGCACACAGCACGCGTAACAATGGACTTATTGAGAGGCGATTTCGGTGAACATTTTATTTCACGTTCGGGACCGGTCAATTGGCCGCCTAGATCGTGCGATTTAACGCCTTTAGACTATTTTTTGTGGGGCTATGTTAAAGCTCATGTCTATACAGACAAGCCCGCTTCAATTGACGTATTGGAAAACAACACTGAAGCATTTATTCGTGAGATACCGGCCGAAATGTTGGAAAGAGTATGCCAAAATTGGAGCGGATGGACCATTTGAGGCGCAGTCGCGGTCAACATTTGCATAAAATAATCTTCAAACATTAAATTCTATGGACCGTACTATCGATTCAAATAAAGATTTCATGAATTTTTCTGAATTTTATGTGTTTTTTTTTGAAAAATATTCCTATAGCTCTTAAAAAATCACCCCATATTTTATAAAATTTTAAAAATATGCCTACACACCTTCATTATCTGGGCAAAGCAAATTCTTCCAACAGTTTTTCAAAACTACAAAAGTAACAGCGTCCCAAGCATTATCAATAGACCATAGGGCTTTCATTATATTAAATTATTTCTTAAAATATAGAGAAGATTTTTGACGAGACTAGTTTTTGTACTATAGTTTTACGATAATGGCATCTAAAACTCCATATTAAACCCTGATCCATCGGTTGGATCACGGACGTACAATTCGGTGGAAAATATTTCAAAATAAGGTTTTTAGCCTTAAAATTGTGAACGTCTGGACGTGCCGGGCAGTTGTCTAATACGAGAAGGATTTTGCTATCATCCGAAAAATCGATTTTCTTAAATTGCTTTCTAACAACCTCTGGCGCAAAGTTTTTGTTAAACCATTCAAAAAATATTTACTGTGTTAACCATGCTTTTGAATTGGTCTTTTAAATTACGAGAAGTCGTATATATTACGATACGGATAATAGAGATAATCACGGGTGATCGAAGCAAAAATAGACTGATGTTTGGCCATCATGGTTAATCGGTGTTACCGGTTAACCGGATCACGGGGGCCAGACTGTATATTGTAATAAATAAATACACAAATAAAATATGGTATCTGGTGGCATAAACTAGCTTTCTTGATTAAATTTCATTTTAATTTATTTTTTTATTTTTTACATTGAGTTTGTTTGCAATTTTGATTTCTGGTTTATCCACACAAAAATTCTACATGTTCAGCCTGCCTATATAGCCTGAAACAGTCATAATAAAACCATATTTTCTTAACACCCCCCAACCATATAAAAATGATTTCTTGAGAAGAAGACATGATGAAGTAGAATTTCTTTTGTCGTTTTTTTGTTGTTTTTTTTTGCTTCGTTTCGTTTTTCATTTCAACCTGATCGTTTGTAAATTTATTCCATGCGTACCCATACATACATATGTATGACAGCCTGTTTATTTCTGAGGTTGAAATTGTGTGTGTTGGATTTCGAAATGTTTGTGGAATTTTCTAGGAGGAGGGGGGAGGAGCGTATTATAACTGTGTATAGAATAGAATGTACTTATGGTTTTGGTGACAAATACTCGGGTGTTTCGTTTGCACGCGTACGTGTACGAGCATTGGTATTTTACAGATTTGTTACGGATTTTTTGGAAAGAAAAAATAGGAGGAAGAAAAAAGTTATTCACGGTATTTGTTTATAAATTACAACTGTCGTGCATTTTATTGTTTATTTATTTTTTTTCGGTTTTTTTTTTGTTGTTGGTTCTTTACGACTTCTATACGATATTATACCCTCTTAGCGCTTTAGAACAATACATACAACATACTTTGGCATTTATCCTGCCTAATTGTGCACTTCCCCCATAACCAACAGAACAAACTTTTATTGTATATTCTACGGTATGGCATGGCATGGTGGGGGTGTAAGATGCTTGTTCACAGGTGTGTTGTGTATATTTTTGCATTTTATTTTTATATTTTTTTTCTTGTTATAAAGAGTGAAGTGAAATAATTTCACTTTATTGTTCTTTCTTGTTCTGATAATTATGTCTGTGCTTTTGAAACATAAATTATAATTCTACTCTTCACTTTTACAGCTTCTCTACGTTGTATTTCTTTCAAAATTTGCTTTTTATTTCCGACGTACGTAAGTATATCGTGTTATAATAGAATTCCTAGAAAAGTAAGCTCCGGCATACACTAAAATTTATTACGTTTCTCAATATGGTAACCCCCTCCGAAATTGTATTTGTTACTGCTTCCTACTCAATTTATTTTTTTCTAGCAATTGTGTTATTACAAACACACACACACATTGTTTGTTACATATTTAATTCAGGACAAATCAAAATACATTGTCATATCTTTAAATGTCCTTGTTGATTATATGCTTCCCTCTGTTCCTCTGCATACTTACGTATACATACTTTCTTACGTTAAAATACTTACTCAGAGTTATTTATGGCCTGTCTTAAACGGATGTTGCGTATTTTACAGAAATGTTGAAATGTTTCACCTTAAAGTTTAACTTTTTTTTAAAATCTCAATTGCGTCTAATTTTTGGTTACCCTATCCTACGTATATACAGTGCAGTATCACATCTAGGCAACGTTAGATTTTTATTGATTTCTCTAAAGCAATTATCAAACCCGGTTTGATCGCATTATTAGTATGATGGTGGTGCTTTTAGAACTGCAACATCTAACAATTGGCTTCTAAAGCGACAATGAGACTAAGGGCCATTATTACAACTTGCCGTTAACTAACGGGAGGATTTTACCGGGCATATAAATTGTTTTTCATTATTATAAGTGGACAATAAGATAGAAGTGGGTGTTAGGCTAAAGGGAGGATCATCCTACTGGTAAAACTTAAAGTAAAGTTTATTTTTGAAGCTGCCATACATACATATATATAATTTTCAATATGGCAACTTCAAATGAAACAAAATGAGTAAATAAAATAAAAAAAACCCGTCGTTGCCACTGCATTTACAAAAACTGGTTTAATTGAGCAATGTTATCGACATTGTTCCGGCACTGCCATATTTTTTAAAAAGTAAATTTATTTTATCATTAGGTTGTAATAACAAAAAGAAGTTAAAGGTGACTTTAAAGTTCACTTTTAGCTAAAGTGAACTTTAACTAAAGCCAACTTTAACGGTAAGTTGTGACAATGGCCCTAAGCGTCACAAGAGCTTGGTCGTGCCAAAATCTTGCGTATAGTTAATCTAAATATACCTATCGACTTAAAGGTCACAAGCCTTGAAACGTTTGGAGCTCAACTGGTAGCAGACTGGATTAAGAAGTCTGAGCAAAGACTTATTTCTGGTACCAAGGGCGTTGGTAGCACCAGCGATTTGTCACTGTTCGACTGTGGTGTGGCTCCTTTGAGGGAGCAACTTGGTGGTTGTTGTTTATACGCAAATCGCGGAAATAACGCAAGCTAGTTGAGCGTTGCTCACTTAACCATTTTCATAAAGGAGTTTAGATAGTCTCTGACCCCTAACCAAGAGGAAAGTCATGTCCAAATGCATTCGAATCACGTACGCTAATGCAATTCTGGGTATGCTGCATCATTGAGGGTGCAGGAGTTGGTAAACGCATTGTTTCCACACGCGCTTAGAGCATGGTGGTGTGTGCCCTAGACTAAATACCTATAGACTGTACAATACCTGAATGAATCCTTTAAATTAAGCTTTGATCATTTTCTACAGCTCGGTGTGGTGAACAAAGCTGTAATTTGTTGGGTCCCCGTGTCACTTCGGGATCACTGCAAAGAAATTGCTGAATGAGATGGATCCTCAGCTGACTTTGTACACACAGTCGATACTCCTATTGTAGCATTAAGTGGGCAGAGGCTTAAGTCGTTGACCAGCCCGACATATGCATCAGGTCGGATTAGTAAAAGGGTTTTATAAAGGCAAACTTTGGTGGATTGTAAATTTTCTAACAAGAATCAATTATCTGATTTTAAGTTGCCTCAGTTGGTTATGTCTTACGGATGGGACAGAGTGCGGCCTCTGCGAAAAGGAGAATGAAACCATAAGGAACATTCTACGGAATTACATTGAAAAACAGTTGACTTGGAGGAATACTATTGAAGGAAGTCAATAAAAAAGTCATATTAGCTCTGAGGAAAAGCAGACAGATATTAGGTCTCATAAATCCTACATAAATTGTGTTAACCTCCTAAGGCTCATAAACTGGCAATCAGTCTAACGACGATTGGCATGCTGAATCGGAACGGCATATGCAATGTTTCAATAGGCTCAGACAAATTTTACAAGAAAATAAGGTTGTATTTTATACAGACTTCTTGCAAAAATTGTCTTAGAATCCTAGGTATCATGGCTAAGGCAGCAGATTAATAAAATCGTACGGCAGCTAATGTCGATTCATTTGGAACTTCGATGGCGCAGACAATATCGGTATTTTAATGCAAAAATCTTTTCAGAAAAACCTGGACTCAGGTTAAATGTTATCAAATCAAACCATAAGATAGGAAGAAGCTTGAATGTCTTCTATTCTTAAATCCTGTGGCCATTCATGGTATTGTTGTTCTTTCTCAAATGACGCTGCTATATTGGAAGGCATACCGATAGTCTTGACATTTCCTCGACTAAGCATTTGCAGGAGCTGTAGATCTATGGAGGAGTAAGAGACTATTTGCTTACAGCAAGTGTCTGTGCCCAGAGATGCCTGACTATTAATTTTCTGTCTGAGTTTTTTCTGGCATAATTTATAATCGAGTTGATTTCATAATCGGAAAATTGAATTGTAATACCGTAATGGGCCTAACCTCTGGTATAGGTGGGATCTTACACTTCAAGGTATATCTGATACCAAACACAACCAAATTCTATTTTTTTAATATTTTTGTGACAGGAAATTTCCCTTCTGATTCAGTCATATTCTCCTTTTATTTCAATTTGGAAAAATGTTTGGAAAAATTTGAATTCTTTGAGTATAATTTTTAATACCTTTTCCAATGACTTTGACGTATAGCGTTAGTGGCAAATTTGCCGTATGGCTCAAGAACTCCAGAAACATTTAATTGCTCGAACAGCTATAATTAATTGCTATAGAACAGGATCAATTTTGGAGAGAAAATTGTTACAAAGCGGGTGCATATAAAGGAATCTTTTTAAATTAAATTTAGAGTATGAAGTACAATTTTCCGCGTTTATAAGCGGCGAATGCTTAAAAGCGGGATACATATATATACAGTATATTTTAAAGAAAAAAATTAAGATGCCAAATATTCAGTGCTACTAAGCGGAGGGTTCTTAAATCCGGAGTGTTTATATCCGGGGAATACAGTATTAAATATTGTTGCAAAAATAACAAATCTAGATACAGGTGTTTTGCTTTTACATCGTTTAACATTGAAATTATAAACAAAAGCCACAAAATCAGAACAATGCAGTAAACAAACCTGTTTACAAATTATCGTACTGCTTAATATAACAACATACACCAGCAAAAAATTGTAAACAAGTAAACAAAAAAAAAAAAAAACACAAACAACACGACAATAATAATGTAAACAACGATGTTTACATTTATAGATATTTCGAGAAGGCGAAGTCATGAACATTCGCCTTCAAGAACATTCATCAGACTGTTTACCCAGCTATATAAAAGGCAAGGCAAATCAGGCGACTCAGTTAATGAAATTTAGTCAGTCAGTCGTAGTTTGAAGATCTCTGTTACAAAGTTCTGTCGAACTATTGTCTAGTAATTGTTATTGTTTATGCAAAGGGTATAAGCGGAGAAATAACAAAGAAAATCAATTGTTGTTGTTTACATCAAGTTGTGAACAGTGGCACACAGAATTAGGCGAATAATAAAGAATTTTAATTAAAACTGAACACAAATTTATTTTTATTTTATTTGCAATATACGAGCACATATTTTTAACGTTTTTAAAAGGTAAAAACGTAACAATATTTTACTATCTTTGTAGAGGGTTTCTATTCATTCAAATTTGTTCTGCAATGATATTCAATAATTTGTAGAGTGTTTAAAATTCTAAAAGTTATCATGTTAAATAAGTTGAAGGAAATATTCTTAAAAAAATTATGGATTTTTAGATTCGAAAATACAAAAAAAAAAAAAAAAATAAATGCGTTGCAAAGCAAACAGACAGAAGGTGAAAAATTCTTTAAATCTGATTAATGCCAGTGATAATGAGGATGGCATTACAATCAAATTGTTATAATTTTTAATGGAGTCGTAGCAGTCCAGTGCAAGGACATTTGGACAAAAACAAAATTAAAAAGAAAAATTGGCCAAAACGTGTTTCACTCATACATCATTCGACTGCTTGTCGTTTACGTTGTGCTGTTGTTAGATGTTTTTGGTAAAAATGTGTGTCGAAAAAAATTTATTTATGAATCCTACAGCCTAAATCCAGCACTCTGCTGGTCATTCGAATATTAGAGTGAGAGATTTACATGTTCTCTGTGCTCTTCAAATCTTTTTCTTCTAAATTTACTACCAAAAGGTAATTCATTGTCTTATTTCGAAGGAATATGTATGTATGTATGTCTGTATATTCAAAATACTGTTACACTTACTTAGCAAATGGTAGTTGATTTAGGCTGCGGAAGTAAGCAAGTTTGTATGTGTGTGTGTGTGTGTGTCCATCAGAGCGGAAATGATGATTGTTTTAATCTTTTGGATAACAGGAAGTTCGCTCACAAAAACATCTTATGATTTATACATAATTCCGGTACCGAAACGCATTTCTATTTTTGTATTGGTGATTATATATTCGTTTATACGTACATGTATTCGTTTGAATTATAGTTTCAATTCAAGCTTTAATTAACATACGAATGCCATAAAGATTACATCCCCCACTTTGAAATTGTATTTTGCTGCAAAACTAAAATGTACATTTTTAAGTAAACAGTTTAAAATTAATGCGTGTTCAAACCATCATTTAAATGGGCAATGAAAAATTAATTTGGTTTTCTTCATGGACATTTTTGGCATGTATTATACAATGGTCGTTGCTTTTATGTTATTAGAGGCCATTATTACAACTTCCCGTTAAAGTTGGGTTTAGTTAAAGTGAACTTTAAAGTCACTTTAACTTCTTGTCGTTATTACAACCTACAGATAAAATAAAGTTATCTTTTACAAAAATATGGCAATGACGGAGCAATGTCGATAACACTGCTTAATTGATCAAGTTTTTTTTAAACTTAGTGGCAGCGACGGGCTTCTTTTTTTGTTGTATTTGAAAATTTTGTTTATATTTGAAGTTAGGTTAGGTTATGTTAGGTTAGAGGACGTGTACTTGTCAATTAAGACAAGTACAGTACCCGGAGGTCGAATTGACCCATTGTACAACGTCCTAGTTTCTCACACCACTGATGTTGTGTGTGTAAATTTTATACATGAGTGGTGGGACCTACAGTTTAAAGTCGACTCCGAACGACAGATTTTTATTTATTGAGAAACTTTTCATGGCAATTTTTATTTACTCTCAGAGTTTTTGCCAGAAATCTACTGAGAGGAAGTCGCCGAAAAAATACTTTTTGTATTTTGTCTTTGATGCCTGGCCTGGGGCTCGAACCCAGGCTTTTGAGTCTAATAAGCCAACACACTACCTACTAGACTTCAAATATATTTGAAGTTGCCATATTGAAAATAATAATAATATGGCAATTTCAAACATAAAGTTAACTTTAAAAGTAAAAGGTGGGATGATCTTCGCTTTAGCTTAACGCTCACTTCTACCTTATTGTCCACTTATAATAAATGGAAAACAATTTATCTGCCCGTTAAATTGTTGTAATAATGGCCCTGAGTTTTAAATAGACGTCCGGATAAGTTTTTGGTCTGAGATCTTTAGCTTTCCCTTTGGAATACAGAACATCATGTAAACTGCTCGGTTCAAAGCAACACGAGATATTTGTATGTTAGTAAGCAAGGTATGAAAACTATTAAAACCAACGACGTGAGTATAACTGTATTCCTCTGTAAAGCCTCTGGAGAATCCGTAGGTCTGAAAGGACGGAAGTTTTAAACTGTTCTTCTAATGCAAAATTTTGAGATCAATATATACCATCTCTCGTGGTTGGGCCTTCGAGTTCTTGTGAACTAGGAAAGTGTATCTCAAGGAATACAATCAAGACGTCTTTACTACTGATAATCCAGGTTCCATTGGATTTCTGAATGTAAGATATTATTGTTGGATTTGGTTATAAAAGGTCGAAATTCGAGGTCAACTTGTATCGGAACAACTTTCTATATTGTCACTAAAATCTTCTTTGTCTTCATGTTTAAAATTTTGAATCCGTTGTATGACGACTTATATGTGACCCATTGTCCATTTCTTTTGTGAATCGGCCGCTTGATCATGCGCCATGTAGTAACTACTTGCCGTCTAGCCTTCGAAGACGATAATAGAGTTGTCGTGGCAAAAATTATTAAAGTCGGGGAAATGATCGTTTGCCTTGATAATAATTTATTCTGATATTAACAACAGTCAACATTTTGGCAGGTTGGGTAAAGTGGAGGTGTCCCAGTAATGTGATAGTCTTTTGCCACCTCTTTTTATGTTCTTATTAGGATTAGTTCAAGAAAGGTTATTATCAACTTATCGCTGTAGTTTAAACTGGCCACACTCTATAATAAGAGATGTACGGATAATAGGTAGTTTTGACGAACTGGAAAGAGTTTCTCTTTTGCCCCGTTACCTTATCCACAAATTTACCGCCCAACCGACTATTTTGTAGGCCCTATACCGCGTATACCGGGAAATATGTGTCGTACATCTTCCAATTATTCTTCCCTCAAATTTGATGGAATTTAGTTTCATCTGAACCTTGCTAGCATTTGAGATACTTGATTTTAAAGGCTTAATTTTGGTTGCCTACCGTCTTGATCGTTGATTTTAACGCATTAGTAGCTTGGAGGTTAATGTGGCGTGCCGTCAATACTCCTCTAACCGTAGTTTCAATGAGATACAACTGACTACAGCCCAACACTGTCACTGTACTACTCAACTACTTGGTTCTCAGGAGATTATGCAGCCTTTTTGGGTTTGCAACTCATTTTAACGAATAAGGAGATTTGCACTTTATGTCTGCTTTTATAGTGCATCAGACAAATACTGATGGATTTATGCCTGCGGATAAACTAGCCAACTGGGCTAACAGACAATATCATTTGAGGCCCCGAAATTAGAAAAAGAAGCACTGGGTAGTTCTAAGTTTTGTGCTCACCTTACTTCTCTTTGCATCAAGACAAGATGATTATGCATTCGAGGAAAATGTCGAGGTCAAATTTACAGCTTATTTGAGCGAGCGGTACACGGAGTCCCAATGTTCAAGGTTTCAATGGTAATGTTTTCTGAATGCCGCCATCAAAGGATCGATGATATTTTAGGTAGCTGATTGGTCTGCCACGAGCGATATTTTTGCGCGGGTTTCCTATAAACCGCCAGGCAGAATTTTATTCAGGAATTTATAGTTGTTTGCCTTTCGGCCGCATCTTATATCGTGAAATTTTACTAAAACCAATTGTTGCTAGGTCTTTGGACTACTATTGCATAGTGCAGCATCTCTTGTACGCTTTTACGCATCTAAAGATGATATATATTCGTCTTTTTAGTGACAGTATTTATCATTGTTGATCTACATTCCTGGCAGCTGCTAGCGATACAAACCTCTTGGTGCTGCATGCAGCGTACTGTTGTTATTACTCCACTGAATTCTTTTTCTTTTATTGCCTATAGTTTCGGGGGAGAAGAAATTTTGCTTGCAACAGTTAAGAGTGTTATTGGAGTTAACACCATTCAGATTAATTCAAGATTAAATTATAAGCGTATCTACATGTACGCGAAGATAAGAGCTGCAGTAACTCTCTTCTTTGAACCAATCTAACCACAGAAGTTTAAAATATTACGGGCCATGGCATTATCAAGATCTTACTGAAATTATCCGTAAAATCTTGTTTGGAAGTCTTGGTTTTTTTATTTGTAAAACACGACAGTTTGCCACACTGTATACCATTTCGGTTTTAATGGAGAATTGTATAGCAAGATTGTACCATGTAATCTCAGGCAGGTCTTTCTATCAATTGTATATATTACGAAAATGAAAAATCTAGATACTGGTGTTTTTCTTTTCCATCGTTTACTATTAAAATTATAAACAAAAGCTAAAAACACTAAACAATGAACTTGTTTACAAATTATCGCACTGCGTAATATAACAACAAACACCAGCATAAAAAATAATGATAAACAAGTAAACAAAAATATACCAACAAACACTACAAGAATAAATGTAAGCAAAATACACAAACAACAATAATGAAACAATGATGTTTACATTTATAGCCACGTACACTTGCCTTTAAGAACATTCATCAGAATGTTTACATTGACATGTAAAAGTTCAGCGAGTCTTGTAGAGAGTAATTGTGGTTTGAAGACTTCCGTTATAAATATTTGTCGAACAATTGACTAGTAATTGTTATTGTTTATGCAAAGGGTGTAAACAGAGGAATAGCAAACAAAGCAATTGTTGTCGTTTACATCAAGTTGTGAACAGTGGAACACAGAATTGTGCTAACAATAAAGAATTTTAATTAAAACTAAACACAATTTATTTTTATTTTATGTGCAGTTTACAAGCTCATATTTTTAAAAAGCAAAAACGTAACAATATTTTAATTAGTCTCAATTAAATTTCAGCTAATTTTTCATATATTTTTTTTTTTGTAAAATTTTCAAATCAGGCATCGATCAGAGTGAATGCCAAGATGTTAAAGAACTATTCATACGAACGAAAGGATATTTTGCATGTTTTTTGTTTAAATTGTTGTGCAGTATTTACTACTGACATCAGAGACAATGATTCAAACGGATATCCTGAAAATACAAATTTTCAATTAATAAATCAAAATAATTTTCACTTTCACTTTTGGAAACATCAGGAACAAATATCCAGTGGATGGTGATGGATGGCACAATTTAGTTATGAACAAAATTTCTATTCTATTAAACTTTCACCAGAAGTGTTAATTTCCAACGGAAACTTTATGTTCTTTTCTTTCTTAGCCCCCCCGCCCATAAAGCACGTGTTGACCATCCTGTCGACCCTTTGGGATCGTAAAAATAAATACCAACGCCAAGGCCGAAAATTAACATTAACAATAACGATATTAACAACAACAAAAAAGAAAGAAAATTGAAAGAATGAATGAATGAATGAACGAAGGAAGAAATGGAAGAATGAAAGAAGCAACATAATAAATAAATGAATTTATCTGATTGTGTGAAACATCATCATCATCATCTGGCACACCACAATAATAACATCATCCCCACTGACAAGGGCGATACGGATACGTGAATATGAACATGGACACCGACACTGACACCGACACTAACACTGTCAGTGCCACTGACACTGTCGCCATTTACTATCGCTGGCCACAATAGGAAGGGGGACAAAAATAAAAGGAAATACAAGAATTACATAAAAAAGGAACAAAGCGAACGAATAAAATAAAACCAAAATGAAATGAAATAAAACTCAACAGACATAATTCATAAACACGCGATGGACCTTCCGTTAAGAAAATTAGAAAATGTTGACGTGTTGCAAAGAAATAAAAAAAATGCTAACGGTAAACAGGACAATGTAACAAAAAGTAATACAATCAGAACATAAAAATACAAAAATAACCAAAAAACATTAAAAAAAATAAAAAAAAAAACCGAACTTAACACAATTTTAGGAATTTCCGGCTTTTCCCCAATTTTTCTGAAGATTTTTGTCTTCCAAAACTGTTGTACTCAGCAAAAATGCGCACACAAAAGCACAAAAATTAAGAAAAAAAAGTAACAAATAATGCCGCCACCATCATCATATTGCTGCTGCTGCCATATCACACAACTACTGGCTGGTATTGGCATCGACACCAGTGGTTTCAATAATAATTTCAAATAATAAAATATTGAAGTAAAAATCGAACAAAAAAAAAAATTCAATAAATAAAAAAGGAAATCAGAAGAAGAAGAAAAAGAGAGAAATAATAATAAAAGTGAAATAAATGTCGTAAATTGTTTCCAAATCATTGAACATCATCGACACCGCCATCATAATAAATTGAACATTAACGCGTAGCGTATGTATAAGATTATTGAGGTGTATATAACAGATATCGCTTTAATATCGCTTACATATGTACATACAAATAATCTATCAATATATATTTACATTTACATTTACTTGTATTGGAATGAACGATTTAAATTGTTCTTTCCTAATAATATATTGTTACGTTTTTACTTTTTAAAAAACGTTTAAAATATATGCTCGTAGATTGCAAATAAAATAAAAATAAATTTGTGTTCAGACTTAATTAAAATTATTTATTGTTCGCACAATTCTGTGTGCCACTGTTCACGACTTGATGTAAACAACAACAATTGGTTTGTTTGTTATTCCTCTTTGCGCTCTTTTGCATAAACAATAACAATTACTAGGCAATCATTCAACAGATCTTTGTAACGGAGATCTTCAAACCACGATTATTATCATCAAATACACCGCGGGTTCACACAAGACTGACCGAACTTCACAGACTTAGTCTCCTGCCTTTTATATGGCAAAGTAAACAGTCTGATGAATTTTCTTTAATGTTAAACGATGTAAAAGCAAAACACTAATATCTAGATTTTTTTATTTTCGTAATAATATAGCAAATATTGCTATTATTTGAAAAAGTCTAGATGGGATTAGAAGTTAGCGGAAGAAGATCGGTAATGAAAATGAGAAATAGAGTTGGAAATAGAACAGAACCTTGCGATAATCATGAGGTTAACATGAACTCGCCCGATGGGATGCCGCGTATTACCGTCTTTAACTCTCAGCAATATTCTGATTTTAATCTCTAAGTATTATATTCGTACCTCACTAATATTAAGCCATCGGTTATTTCGAATCTGCAATACTTATGTCATCCAATTCTGTTACAAAAATTCAGTATATTATCTCCACTAAACGTAATGAAGCGATTTACGCTTGAACAGCGTTGCGATTTATTGAGCCAACGAGAAACTGCGCGATGATATCGATTTTTCCAAAAAAAAAAAAAAACTTTTTTACGGATGAAGCTCTTTTTATCTTGGTAGGTACGTTAATAAGCGAAATTGCCGTATTTGAGGCTCAGAAAGCCTACACATGGTCTTACAGAAGCCAATGCACCCATTACGAGAGACTGTTTGGTGCGGCTTGTGATGCGGAGGCATCTTTGGCCCATATTTCTTTGAAAATGAGGACGGCGCAACCATTAAGGTCAATGGAGACACCTATAGCGCCCTGATAACCGATTTTTTTACCCGCTCTTCATGGCATTGATGTGAAAGATGTTTGGTTTTAGAAGCCGCCGGGGCCTAGTAGCGAGTATGTTGGCTTATTAGACGTAAGGCCACGGTTCAAACCCCAGGTCAGACATCAAAACGAAATATGAAAAAATATTTCTTTGGCGACTTCCTCTCAGCTGATTTCTGTCAAAAACTCTGAATGTGAATAAAAATTGCCGTGAAAAGTTTCTCCAAAAATCCCTCGTTCGGAGTCGACTTTAAACTGTAGGTCCCGTCACTCATGTATAAAATTAACGCACACAACATAAGTGGTGTGAGAAACTAGGTCGTAATCCTGATTAAAGGGTTGTAATGACTATTTAGTATGTATGTATGTATGATTTTTGGTTTTAGCAGAATGCTGCAATTTGTCACACATCTCATGCCACAATCGATTAATTGCGTCAAATATTTGATGGCCGTTTAATTAGCCGAAATGTTGATGTCAACTGACCGCTCAGACGCTGCGATTTGACACCGTTGGACTATTTTCTGTTGGGCGCCTTTAAAGGAAAGTGTGTCAGCATAACCAGAGACAATTGAGCACTTGATGGCCAACATTAGTGATGCAAGTGACGAGATACAATCCCATACACTTGAAAAAGTGCACGAAAATTGGTCAGATCGAATGAGGTACTGTGAAGTTAGCCGTGACATCCATATGAATGAAATAATATTCCTTTTCTAACCTCAACAATTGTACTTCACAAAAAAAAAAAATGAGTTTTGCAAAATTTAGAAGCGTTTTTGTCTTATTGCATTTTTAAATTTAAACCGTTAAATGGCTCACACTACATACGAGTATACACATGGGCAATTTCGTGTCAAATGACCCAATTTTTAAAATCAATGTCTTCCGATTTGGATGAAATTTGCACTTAGTTAGTACTATTGGATAGTAGGCCATACATAAATATTTAGCTCTATCAGTCAAGAACTGCCGGAGTTAGAGGGAGTCAAAGTTCGACATTTTGTACTTCTTTTTATTTGTTCAAAAACTTATACTGCATCCTTGTGATGTTGATTTTGGCACTCATTATTAGGTCTTATAGGTTCTACTGAAAAGTTAGAACAACCATCATCTCCTGCAGAACTGTCATCATTTTCAGAATTGATTTTGTTCTCATCTGGAATAACCGGTAATGTGTCCAACTTTCCTATCATTTTCCTGCACGATCCACAAATTAGCAAACGTTTTGAAAGTGTTGGGCATTTTTTCAATAAGTTGTCGGAAATATTTCGCATATCTGATGATCTGTGCTCCTTTTTGTTTAAGGGAAGTCAACATTTTCTTTTTGGAAGCGGAAGCCATTGTGAATATTAATTATGTAAGTAATAAGTAAATAACGCACGTCCAAATTTTAACACTGTTTATAAAAAGCTAATTTCCGAATGTCCTTAGAATGCAAATAAATACATTTTTAAGACCATTTAGGTAGTACGTTTTTATGCCAAATATTGAAAAATCTTATTCTTGAGTTAAAATATAATTTTTTTGATAGATATCCCACTCGCATCCCATTAAGGGATTATAAAGGCCTTAAAGGAAATTGTAAAAGCTTTCTTCTGAGAAAAAAAGGGCCCATTTTGAAAAAAATAAAAAAAAAAATTAATTTAAAAAAAAAAATATAAAGAAAGATTGGAAAGATTGAAAAAATAGCTATCTAATATCCGTTAGAAAATTTTTGCTAGGACCAATAGGTGAAAACTTACACACATTTTAAAAAAAACCCTGTATGACCAAAATGTCTTTGACCCCCTCTAACTCCGGCAGTTCTTGACCGATAGTCTTGTGTCTGGCCTACTATCCAATAGTACTAACCTTGATGCAAATTTCATCCAAATCGATTTTAAAAATTGGGTCACTTGACACGAAATTGCCCATATATATCAGAGAGATTAGCAATGAGTATTCAAAAAGATGAGTAGAATCGAATCATACTCATAATTTCTGATACTTAAACGCATTCACATTTATTTTAATATCATGGAACCTCTACTAAAGTGTGAAGTACTCATCATATTCATATTTAACAACACGTATGATGTTGTTGATATCGACTCTCCATAACTCAACATTTACACGAAGCACAAAATAAGTATGAATCGCGTACGAACACTAAAATACTCATTAAAAGAGTGTGTTCGCTCTTGTTTTCTTTTTTTGTAAATGCAACAACAACTAAGACTGTAAATTTTGATAAATGATTCGAGTCACTCGAATCATTTCTAAGTTTTATGAGTATTTTTCTAAAATTATGAATCTAAATGAGTGGAGGCTTATGAATCAAACATATTTCGAATGGTATGAGTTTGATGTCAACGTTGTACTCATACTTATTGCCCCCTGTACTTATAAATCAACGTTGTAGTGAGTACGAATGAATCAAAGTACAGAGTTAAATTTCAATATTGTTGACTCACTTGTATTCAAAATTTAATGAGTGCTTATGAGTAGCGAAAAAACGATTCATTGCTTATCTCTGATATATATGTACATATGGTATTATTATAATTGTTAATTGATTCTTAATAACTATAAACTAACAATTATTGTCCAAATTTTAGATCGAACTTATTTAACAAAGGTCCCGCTAGTACTAAGCAAGTGGGATATATAATGTAAGAATTTAAAATGTTGTGACGTATGGTTTCATTGCTATGGTAGATACTAGGTAGTACCTCATACTTCAGTTCAATCAACAGATAAACTTATCCATTATGTTGTAATTTTTAGTATTGTTGAGAAGTAATTAAATTAAGAATTTTTATTGCTGAATAATAAATATGGAATTAGAGATTTCGACAGTTTTCCGTTTTTGCTGGCACTGATATTATTTACGTTTTGATAGAAAAATTAATTTTAGGTACCAATACGAGTATAAGTAAGAAAATAACACAGGAAGTGATAGAATGTTAAACAAAAAAAGAAAAACGGAAATAATATATAAAAAATACTTGGAATTTATTGTATTTTCTTTTGTGTTTTGTTGGTTGCCTTCATGCTTCTATTTGGTCACTTTGGTTACTGATGTGGAGTGGAGGACGAAACGAATGAATGAAATGTTTTGGGCCTGTAATAAAAATGAACTCGTGCGGTTTTAATAGTTTTCATCTTCTATTACCCGTATTGACCTTCAGCCTGGACTGGACTCTGGCTGGAAGATGGCCATAAGCAAAAGAGACCAAATAAAGTAAAATGAAAGAATCACAGAGAAATGTTACATTTTTTCTACTTCATAGCAATGGACCCCAAAAAAACGAGCATCCCTATAAACTTACTTTAGAGAATATATTTGAGCGTATGTATGTACCATAGAGAACATACAACTGCGCTTTATAATGACAATAGCGGGTTTTTAAAATAAGAAAACAAAAAAGAAAAGAAAGAAATATTCTGTATTCTGTAGATGTATGTATGTAGAGGCAGATACAATATAATGAAGTATGTATATAACTTGCATTCCTAAGCAATTTCCGTTTGAGTTTTGAATAAAGACAAGGAACGCATAAATAGAGGGAGACTTCTATGAAAGGCATAGGAAATCACACCCACAAACAATAAAGAGCGGTACTAAACAGCAACTACTACGGCTTCTTCCACTTTCCACTGGCATTGTGGCTCTTTTTTACTATGTAAACATCATTTTTTGAATGGTATACTGTTTGGAAAAGGGCCTTTGCAGTTTACATACATATTTCATTTCTGTACGATGCTAGTTTTTAAACCTTCATACATATGTATTTCATATACATATATATGTACATATAAAGGGTGGGCCATTTAAAGGTTTACATTTAAAAATGCAATAAAACAAAAACGGTTTAAAATTTTGCCAAATTTATTTACATTTGTAGGGAAGTACAATTGTTTCGGTTAGAAATGGAATATTATTTCATTCATATGGATGCCGCGGCTGGCCTCACAGTACTCATTAAGTCGGGCCAATTTTCGTGAACTTTTTCGCTTGTATGATGCCGTATATCGGCAATGGCACTAAGAATGTTGGCCTTCAAATGCTCAATTGTCTCTGGTTTGTCGGCATAACACTTTTCTTTAACGGTACCCCATAGAAAATAGTCCAAGGATGTTAAATAGCAGCTTTTGGGCGGCCAATTGACATCATCATTTCGGCTACTTAAACGGCCATCAAACATTGGACGCAATAAATCGATTATGGGATGAGATGTGTGGCAAATTGCAAAATCCTGTTGAAACCAAAAATTATTTACATCAATACCATGAAGAGCGTGTAGAAAAAATCTCTTATCATAGTGCGATAAGTGTCTCCATTGACCGTAAAGGTTAAGCCGTCCTTATTTTTAAAGAAATATGGGACTTTATGTACGATGGAGTACTTCGACTGCGACTGCCAAGCGGGACAACAATTGTGGGCTTTGCAGATGACATTGCCATAGTCTCGGTAGCTAAAACGGTAGGAGAAATAGAGAAGAAAACAAACACAGCGATTCGAAATGTTGGAGCATGGCTGGATGAGGCAGGTTTGACACTTGCTGCACATAAAACGGAGGCCGTCTTGATAAGCGGCCGGAAGATAGTGGAGAAGATGGAAGTGACCGTTAGAGGCACAAGCATCGAATCGAAGAGGGCGATAAAATACCTGGGAGTGATTATAGACGACAGGTTGAACTTCAAGGAGCACGTGAAATACATCGGCGAAAAAGCATCTGTAACACAGGGAGCACTGGCGAGGATGATGCCAAATATTGGAGGACCAGGTCCATTTAAAAGGAGAATAATTTCGGCGGTAGTAACGTCGATAATGCTGTATGCTTGCCCAATATGGTCGGAGGCACTCTCAGTGGGGACGACGAGGAGGATACTGTCCACGGTGTATCGTCTAAGCTCGATTAGACGGATAAGTGGCTTCAGGACAGTGTCTGATGAAGCAGTTTTGGTATTGGCAAAGACAATACCAATAGATATATTGGCGGATGAGATGAGAAGGATATACCTTCGCCGCCTCGAGTACCCGGGACAAATAGCGGCTATAAAAGCGGAGGAACGAAGGACTTCCATGCACAAATGGCAGTCACTATGGGAGAGCAGTTTAAAGGGAAGATGGACATTTCGTCTTGTCCGTGATGTAACCCTTTGGATGAAGAACGGACATTGCGAGTTGAGCTACTAAGTGACTCAGTTCCTAACTGGTCATGGGTGCTTCAGGAAGTACCTGCACAGATTTCGTCATGACACTTCCCCTATATGCCCAAATTGTGTAGATGAGGAGGAAGATGCGGAGCAAATTCTAACGTGCTGCCCCAGATTTACATGGCCCGGAGAAACGAGTTTAGGACCAGACCTGCTAATGGAAGAGCTGTTGAATTGTAGGATTCTATGGAGTCAATATAGTCAGAGAATGACTGAAGTTATGCTAGAATTCCGAAGACTGGAGGAACGGAGGCGAAATTTGACTTAATGTGATAAAGCTTTCAAGCTAACCAGCCCTCCGCGAAGTACTACCTTACGGCGGTCCCGCTGGAGGAGAGTGGTTGAAGTGTGTAGGGGCTGGGTTTAGTACGTAGGCACCAGTGATTGTGAACCGTGCACTCTTTCGTTGGAACAAAAGTGTCTTTCGAAGACTCTCACCTACGGCTCAAGACAAAAAAAAAGAGCTTTGATATTTTCGGGTGTATGCACTGCACGAGCACGCTCACGTCTTGGCGCATCAACAATGAATACAGTTTCACGAACTTTAACAATAAACTTGCGTATACCGGGCGCTGTTGGACCTTCTTTGCTGCCAAATTTGGACGACATTTTCGTGCAATTTCCAATCAATTGTCTTGGTTTCGGAAATAAATTTCCAATAAATCCAAACGTTACTCAATCGCAACACGAATCGTTATGTTCAGTGGAGATTATATACTGAATTTGTAACAGAATTGGATGACACAAGTATTCCCAGATTCAAAATAACCGATGATACAAATTTAAATCGATAGATAAACCACCCTTTAGAAGAAAATTGAATTAGTCTTCGCTTTACTGTTTCTATATGTTCTATCATTTAATGGCAGAAAGTTTTGTCATATTTTTAAGACATTCCATTTTATTTTATTTTATTTTCCTTTATTTTATTTTATTTTTCCTTCTATTATTTCTTTTTAAATAAATTTGAAAAATCAAACATTTTTAATAAGCATTTAATGGGGTTCAGGAGGGTTCATCGTTAGCTTACTTATATACATACTTACCTTAGGTATGGGATCAAAGAGAGACCCTCTTTAAGTACGTAAATATATTTTCAATTTAAAATTTTTCTCATTTCTAACTTATTAAGCATTTTAAACATTATAACATAGAATAGTCTTGTTAATATGAAAAATATTTCAAAATAAATATTTTTGAATATTGAACATGAACTTTAATTTTGAATATCAACATGAACGTTTTCATTATTTTCAACAGTATCAACAGCACCATTAGATACAGATCCTTCATACGTTCAATATTAATACATAAACACACACACTGGCATACAGTAACAATATGTCTTAAAGAATCCTTCAATCGAATCATTTAATCGCAACGTTTGTCACAGGAAATACATTAAAATTATTTTGCTTGTTTGTTGCTCCTGTACCGACTACTTAACAATCAAACAATTCAATGACCCTGTAGGAATACGAAAGAAGAAGAAAAAAAGAAACTAAAATACTAGCAAAAGCAACCATAAATATTGTTGATATACATCTGTATGGATGGTATGGTACATAAATAATATCCGTTGCGAAGAAAATTACTTACTTTACTTAATTGGCCATTAACAACCCATTTAACCGATTTCGGCCTGCCGCAACACATCCTTCCAGGCGCCTCTGCTTCTTGCGCGCCTACGATAGTTGGTCACACCAATCGATGACAGTGCATCCTCGATTTGGTCCTTCCAACGCATACAAGGTCGTCCTCTTCGCCGACTTCCGTAGATTCCCGCATCAAATACCCGTCTCGCCGGAGCATCCTCCGCCATTCGAACGACATGGCCGAGCCAGCGCTGCCGCTGGATGTTAATATGCTGCACAACATCTATGTCGTTGAGGAGCTCATACAGCTCACTGTTGTTTCGGTTACGGAAATCATCGCCAACTCGCACTGGACCGAAGATCTTACGTAGGAGTTTTCTCTCGAATACTCTCAAGGCTGTTGCATCAGTGATGAGAATTCTTGGAATATATTCCACCCCCGTGCCTTTCTAAACTTTTCAATATTCTAAACAATTTTGACTTGACGTGTCCAACTATAAGGGTCAAAAATACCTATCGCTATACATGGGGAGGGCCATCTATCGGATTAAATTTGAAACAACGGTTATCTCGAATCTGACAGCATATTATCTCCACTTTCAAATATTATCTCCACTATAATGTACCGATTTACGCTTGAGCAACGTTGGGGTTTATTGAGCCAAAGAAATATTTTTTTTCTTTTCTATTACCCCTCTAGGGAGCATATGGCTTCTACAAAGCCTCTCCATCTAACACGATCCTCCGCTGATGTTTTTGCGCCTTCCCATGTCAGGTCATTAAATCTTAGTTCTTGTAGGACCGTGCGTGTCTAGGTGTTTTTATGGTCTGCCACGTTTTCTTGAGCCCTGGGGATTCCATTCTAGCGCCATTCTTGTAATACAGTCGGGCTTCTTTCTCAATGTATGGCCGATCCACCCCCATTTTTTTCTTTTTGATCTGCTTCTGTTTGGGTTCCTCTTCTGTGAGAGTCCAGAGACCTGCATTGTTGATGGTGTTGGGCCAGAATATTTGACATATGATTCTTAGGCATTTATTGATGAATACGTGAAGTTTCTGCGCGATGGTGTTAGATACCATATAATAAAGTTGACTTTACACAAGCGTTGAATATTCTTAGCTTGGTACGCAGATATATGTGAGCAGTTGCCCGAATGCTGCTCTCCCTCTATTGAGTCTGTTATCTACGTTTGTTTCTGAGCCGTCGTTTGTTGTCATAGTACTGCCTAGATAGCAGAAGCTATCGACGTAATCGACTATTTGGCCCTGTTGCATGATGTTTTCTGTGCTAGTGTTGTTCTCATGGCTTTGGTTTTTTTTGATATTTATCTCAAGTTCAACGTTGAGAGCCAAGCTTTCCAGATGTTTGAGTTTTGACTGCATGTTGGATACCTTGTGTCCTCGAATTGGCGTGAGAGACTCCATGTTATACCTCTTCTCTTTGAACAGACTTCGCTCATGATTTCGTCCAGCACGATGGTGAATAACAGAGGTGATAGTGGGCATCCTTGCACGACCCAGCGTTTGTTTGAAACGGTTGACCGAGAGGTACACGTTCTCGTACATAGCTTTAATTATTTTGACTATTTTCAGGGGTACTCCTTTCTTACTCAATGATATCCATATAGCAGCTCGTTTGATGGTGTCGAAGGCTTTCTTAAAGTCGACAAACAGTACATATAGGGGAGTACGCCATTCCAAAGATTGTCCAATAATAATGCGTATGATCTACGCAGCTTCTGTTCGGCCGGAAACCTGCTTGTTCGCCTAGCAATTGGTCTTCAATTTTATGTCGAAGCCTTCACTGTATTATTATTGCTCAAAAATTTTGTATATGGTGTTAAGCAGAGTTATTCTTCTCCAGTTGTTGCAGTCTTTCAAGTCGCCGCTTTTTTGTAACTTTACAATGATGCCTTTCTTCCATTAAAATTATAAACAAAAGCTACAAAAACGAAACAATGCAGTAAACAAACCTGTATACAAATTATCGTACTGCTTAATATAAGAACAAACACCAGCATAAAAATGGTAAACAAGTAAACAAAAAATTCACCAACAAACTCCAGCATTAATAAATGGTAAACAAGTAAACAAAAATACAACAACAAACGCTACAAGAATAAATGTAAACAACCATGTTTACATTTGTAAAGATTTCGAGAAGGACGTTCGCCTTCAAGAACATTCATCAGACGTTTGGGGAAAGTAATCGTGGTTTGAAGATCTGTCGAATAATTGTCCAATAATTGTCATTGTTTATGCAAAGGGTATATAAGAAATTGTTGTTGTTTACATCAAGTTGTGAACAGTGGCACACAAAATTGTGAGAATTTTATAGAATTTTTAACTAAAACAAAACACAAATTAATTTTTTATTTTATTTGCAATCTACGAGCTCATATTTTAAACGTTTTTAAAAAGTAAAAACATAATAATATGTTTAATTCCTACCGGGTATTGTATTTGTGTTACAAATATATTCACATAAATACATACATACGTTTCCATGTATAAATTTCTTTATAAACAAAATAGGTTTTGCATTTATTCAAGTGTGTGCTCGAGTGTATGTACATGTAGTTGTATAAAATACAATATAAATAATATTCTACAGGATCTGAAGTATCTTTACTTGATGGGTTTCTGCTTCATTTAATCATTTCGGTTATTCCTGTTGTGATGTTTTCGTTGAATTGTTGGATTGAAATGTATTCACTGATGTGCTCTTGTTTTCGAACAGCTACAGTTGTAGAACAGCAGTGAGGGAGAGAGAGAGCCGGAGTTGTGTAACAATTTCCATTAAGTACTCGTATTTTCCTTCTGCTTCGCTTGTTAGTACTTCAGTTCAGTTTCATATTGCATAGCCTTCATTTTGGTATTCAATTCATTCATACAGACATAACTACACTCACACACGTTCATTCATTTATTCAATCATTCATTCACATTCACATTCGCATTCACATTGTAGGTAATGGTATACGAGTGCGTGTATAGGCTCGTGTTCGGAAATAAAAACAATTATTTACAGGAAGGTAAACAACATAAATTTTCAGGATTTCTCTTAAGTATGCCCAAGTATTTTTCCATTTCCATTTTCATCTTATGTTTCGGATTCTTTTTTCCTTTATTTTTCGTTTTCTTCTTTCAAATAATGAAATACATAACCAGTGGGTGTCTTATGCGAATACTTCGCAACTAAATTCATTCCCTTTCTCTGTAGGATGTGTAGGATTTTTAACAATTTTCAAGAATAAGAAAAGAAAAAAATTAAATTATTAAAAACATTCTTTTAAGTAATTTTACAATGGAAATACTAAATATGTAGCGTGTGTTGGTCAGACCCTAGAAAATAGAACACAAATTTGAATATTATTTGATTGATTGACGAATCTTGAGTTTGAATGTTTTATTTTGATGTCAGTTCAATACTTGAGTAAAATCCCAATCCAAATTTGACAGTATATGTCAGTTCTTCTAAGAGAGACTTTATTAGCATACATACATACATACATAACATAATTCCCCATTACAACCCTTCAGTCAGGATTACGACCTAGTTTCTCACACCACTCATGTTGTGTGCTTTAATTTTATACGTGAGTGCCGGGACCTACAGTTTAACGTCGACTCCGAACGACAAATTTTTGAGAAACTTTGTCATGGCAATTTTATTTACTCTCAGAGTTTTTGCCAGAAATCTGCTGAGAGGAAGTCGCCGAAGAACTATTTTTTTCATTTTTTCGTTTTGATGTCTGACCTGGGATTTGAACCGTGGCCAACACACTAGCTACTAGACTACGGCGACTTTATTACCATAGATACACCGAAGAACCAACCAAATAGTTTTTGTCCAGAATTACTCACTCTTAACTCTAGGCTTTTATGCTTTTAGTTGAATGTTCAATTTATTTCAAGAGACTTGATTTCATACCAAAATATGAAATTTTTTGACACTGATATGGTTGATACCATATATAATACAAAGTTTATTTTTAAGCAAACTATAGGGTGAGTCATCTATCGGTTTAAATTTGAGTCATCGGTTATTTCGAATTTGGCAATACTTATGTCATTCTATTCTGTCACAAAGTTCAGTATCGATTTACGCCTGAGCAACGTTGGGATTTATTGGGCCAACGGAAACTGCATTTCATCTCGTTAGCCAATGCACCCATTATGAGCGAGTATTTGTTGCGGCTTGTGGAGCGGAGGCATCATTGGCCCATATTTATTAGAACAAAAGGAAAAAAAATAAAATAGAATAGAATGTTTTAAAAATATCAGAAAACTTTCTGCCATTAAATGATAGAACATATAGCAAGGTGACTAACTATTTTTTGTTTAAAAAGAGTACACTTTCCAAGTATTTCACAGGTAAAAAAAACGATAAAAACTTTATTTTCTTTAAAAAAATTAAAAAGTTTTTCTTCGGAGTGGATTCGTCTAATAATGTAGCCACATCCGAACAACTTTCATTTTGCATGTTAAATTTGACTGTTAGACGGCACTGTTCCAATAATCATTCCCTAGTGAAAATACGCTTTCAACAGCATTAGTGCCTAGACAACATAAGAAAATTTCTATTAAAACTTTTAAATATTCATGCAGGATATGTTCTACTCTAAAATGCCGTAAGATTTCTACCCATCTTTTTTCAAGTTCTATTTTCTCATCGTTCCATTTCTTCAATTTTTCTTCATTTAAATATAAATTTAATCTTCGAATTTCTTCAAAGAGAAAATTGTCAATTGTCATGAAGAAACTTCTTTAAATGGGTCCATTTGAAAAAATTTAGTGCTCTAAAAATCACTATCCATTCTTCGATATATTCATAACACATTTTATAAAAAATTTAACTTTTAAAAATTAATTTTTTATTTTTTTTTATTTTTTATCTTTTAGTGGTAAAAATCCATAAAGGGAAGAAAGGGAATTCCCATAAAACTCTGCACTACTACGCATGCGTCAAGACTGTCAAGCATGTCATCAAAGATCAGTCCGGGGATTACGTACACAAATATTGGAGATAATTTTGACATTGTTAAAGAAAGAGGCTGTAGTATCTATCTATCTCTCCAGGTGCAAAATACAGCCTTTCAATTGTGCCGGAAACGGCAGGGATGCGCGCGTAAAATTCAAATCACTTTTAAAATAATTTTAAATATTTAATTAATAAAATTGAAATAAAATAATCTAAAAAATGTTTTAGAAATACAAATGAGTATAAAATTATATAAATAAGTACTCATTACATCATCAAAGTACAGGAAAGAGTACGGTTTGCGAAAAAAAAAGTACAAAACTCAGTAAATGGGTATAGTTGGTCACCTTAATATAGCAGCAAGAAAGCTAAGACTAATTCAATTTTCTTTGTAATGGGTGGGCCATCTATCGATTTAAATTTAAACCATCGGTTATTTCGAATCTGGCAATACTTATGTCATCCAATTCTGTTACAAAATTCAGTATATAATCTCCACTGAACATAATAAATCGATTTACGTTTGAGCAACATTGGGATTTATTGACCCAACGAGAAGCTGTAAGATGATGTTGATTTTGCTAAAAAAATCTTCATTTCGGATGAAGCTCATTTTCATCTTGGAAGGTACGTTAATAATTAAAATTTGCAATATTTGGGGCTCAGAAATCCCACACGAGGTCTCACAGAAGCCAATGCACCCATTACAAGTGGCTGTTTAGAGCGGCTTGTGTGGCGGAGGCATCACTGGCCCATATTTCTTTGAAAATGAAGAGGGCGCAACCATTACGGTCAAAGGAGACACCTATTGCACCAAAATAACCGATTTTTGTATCCGCTCTTCATGCTATTGATGTAAACGATGTTTGCTTTCAACAGGATGGTTTCAACTTGGCGCACATCTCATGCCACAATCAAAAAGTCGCCGTAGTCTAGTAGGTAGTGTGTTGTCTTATTAGACGCGAAGCCAGGGTTCGAGAACCAGGCCAGACATCAAGACAAAAAGTATTTTTCGGCGACTTCCTCTCAGCAGATTTCTGGCAAAAACCCTGAGATTAAATAAAATCGCAATGAAAAAGTTTCTCAAAAATCAGTCGTTTGGAGTCGACTTTTGAACTGTAGGTCCCACCACTCATGTATAAAATTAACACACACAACATGAGTGATGTGAGAAGCTAGGACGTTGTACAATGGGTCAATTCGACCTCCGGGTACCGTACTTGTCTTAATTGACAAGTACACGTCCTCTAACATAACCTAACCTTGATCACCGAAATGGTGATGTCAATAGGCCGCCAAGAAGCTGCGATTTAACATCGTAGGACTATTTTCCGTGGGGTGCCGTTAAAGAAAAGTGTTATGCCGAAAAACCAGAGAAAAATGAGCATTTGAAGACCAACATTCGTGATGTTAGTGCAGAGATACGACACCATACACTTGAAAAAGTGCATGAAAATTGTTCCGATCAAATGAGGTACTGTGAGGTCAGCCGCTGCAGCAATATGAATGAAATAATATTGTATTTCTAACTGCAACAATTGTACTTCAGAACATAAAAATAAATTTGGCACAATTTGAAACCGTTTTTGTTTTTATTTCATGTTTAAATTTCCCACCCACTACTTGGGTAGTCATTTAAATTCAATTTTGCATAAAAAATGCCAATAAAAAACACCTGCTTGAGGTTCAGAAAAATACCACATTTTTTAAAATGATTTTTATTTTTAAAATTTAAAATAATTGTCATTTGCAATAACGCCAATAATATTCCGCCTAATCATTACGCCATTGCAATTTTATTCTGACATACATACGTATACCATACCCACCTCACCACAAGCGTACAGTGTCTGTGCGAAAATGCGCGTAAAGAAAAGTTGTCGAAAGTTCTTAAATTATTAAACCCCAGTTATAGAAAGAAGACAAGTTTTTGTGTGTGAAATTGACAGGCTGCCGCTAAACGAGGTCGAACGATGCCAACCATTACGTCCATTTGCAGTCAAATATGCAAATTCAGAATGACAAAAAAAGGAAATGAAATTATTAAAAACTATTTAATGAAATAATTACAATGCAAATACCGAAATATACCATACCATACCATACCATTATCGGGAATTACAATTCAACAAAAGTTTATGAACCTTTTTTTATACATTTTGCATTCAACTACGCAGTATTAATTGCATGACTAAGAGTGAATTTTCTATGAAAACTGATTTTCGAACTGAACAGAATGTAAAAACTTTACCTCTTAGGTGACAGCATAGGTAGGTAGGTAGAAGTGGCTGTCCCCTCGATGGAGTCATGAGCGGACACACTTAGGCCGCACACAGGGCCCATTGTGATACCACAGTTTCACATTCTCCCCTATTCCAGGAACCACTCGGAGCTTCCGATGAAGCCACTCAAACTGCCAATATCTATGCATGACAGTTCATCTAGATCCTCCATGTAGTAGGCACTCAGGTGTCTCTTTCTCCTCTGACCAAGTGCCGGGCATGTGCACAGTAGGTGAAGAATAGTTTCATCCTCTTCCACATATCCCTCGCCTCTCATGCGTTCCTATAATACAATGCCCCGTAATAACCCCGATAACAGGGCATGAGCTTTGGAGTTTAAGCAGAGTTGCCGCGCGCCTCCTATCCAGCCTTGGCTAGATTTTTTGCGCCGTTCTGCCTTTATCCGAAGCTGTTGACAAGGTTCACGATTGCAATATCAATTATAAGCCTGCAGGTATCCAAAGAGATCCCCAATGTAGAGAATTCATCAGAAAGTTCGATGGCCGCGCCCCTTCTGGCCAAATCATCCGCTTTGCAGTTGCCGGGAATATCTCCATGTCCCGGTACCCATGTGATACAAACATCATATCGGTTCGCCATCTCATTGAGGCATCTGCGATAGTCGTACACCGTCTTGGAGTTTATCAGTGATTTTTCGCCTGTGAACATTTTTGTCCACAATAATTTTCACCGCAGCCTGAATTGCCGATACTTCCGCCTAAAAGACGCAGCAGTGATCTGGTAGCCTTATAGACTTGGATATTCCGATTGATTTCGAATAGATACCAATTCCAACGGCTCCTTCCAATTTGGAGCCGTCGGTGTAGATTTGTGCGGTATTCCCCGCGAGGTGCGCGGCACCTTTCCTCCAGTCCTCCCTTTTCGGAATGGATGTCCTAAAATTCACTGAGAAGTCATATCGTGGTGTCATGTAGTTACTGCTTCCGACAATATCAGTTTCTTAAAGTATCCTTGTATGACCAATGCTCGATGCATGCCATTGTCCAGTCGCCCAAAGACGCCTACTACCCCTAGCCGCCACACCCCTGCAGTATAAGTCAAGCGGTAAAAGATATAAGATCATTTCAAGAGCGATCGTAGGAGTAGTGGGCAGGGCACCACTTCTAATTATGCAAGCAAATCTTTGTAAACTGCGTATCAGGGTTAAGTTCGTTGTCTTATTCAGGGATTCCCACGACACCAGGCATCCGTAGGTCAGGATAGGTCTGACCACCGCTGTGTAGATCCAGTGAGTCATCCTATTTGACAGGATGAGAATAGGGAGAATTTTACTTATTCCTGACCTATGCTTATATAATTACTTACTTACGCACTTAATTGGTCATTACAACTGTTTAGTTAGGATTACAACCTAGCTTCTTACTTATATTATACTTAAATATCTTGGAACCTGCAGTTTAATGTCGACTGCTAATGATAGATTTGAGAAACTTTTCATGGCATTTTCATTTTAAATATTTGCCGAAAGACTGCTGAGAGGAACTCGCCGAGGGTAATATATTTTGATATTTCGTTTTTGTTTGAGACGTCTGAGACGGGTGTAGAAACAAGGTCTCTCGTTACTCTTTAAATAATAACTACGTTAATTTTTGTCCGATTTGATCAAACGAAGTGTCAATATCTTCACAATATAAAGCACTTTCAGAATGTAGCCAATTATTTCATAATTTTTAATTAAATTTTGCAATTAAGAATGGCCAAACTTGAAAAAATAGGTTAGGTTAGGTTAGTTTAGAGGACGTGTACTTGTCAATTAAGACGGAGGTCGAATTGACCCATTGTACAACGTCCTAGTTTCTCACACCACTTATGTTGTGTGTGTTAATTTGAGTGGTGGGACCTAAAGTTTAAAGTCGACTCCGAACGACAGATTTTAATTTATTGAGAAACTTTTCATGGCAATTTTTATTTACTCTCAGAGTATCTACTGAGAGGAAGTCGCCGAAAAAATAATTTTTGTATTTTGTCTTTGATGCCTGACCTGGGGCTCGAACCCAGGCTTTTGCGTCTAATAAGCCAACACACTACCTACTAGACTACGGCGACTTCTAAAAATAAGACTAATAAAAATAAGAAAAAAATAATATTTTCCAAGTTTACCCCAGCAAAACTCATAACCTATAAGTTTGAACAAAATGGTTATGTATGCCGTTTTAAAGCCTAATCTCTCGCCTTTCTAAAAAGCTTTGGATTTTTAAAATAGTTTCAAACATATTTGGGTAATCAATAATTTTGTGTGAAAAGATAAAAAACCGTTTTTATCAAATAAAACAAGTTTGGAGGGTTCGAGAAAAAAAAATATTTTTGATTTCTACTCAACCTAGTGAATAACTTAGACTATATATTTTCACTGCCACACCGTGTAATGACAAAATCTTTTGAAAGCAAAGTATCATACTTAGCATTTTTTATTTAATAGTATCTTTAAAATAGAAAAGGAAAACAATATTAACGAATTTCATGTCAAATGAATAATTGGATAGTCAAATACAAGGCACTGTTTTAACACTTGGAACGAAAACCTTTTGTTTTTTTAATTATTGGAACGAATCCATTTTGCTGTTTATATAACGAATATACTCTATTCCTGCACTGGAAATACATACCCACACCAGTATCTACACTCCCCCATGATTGAAAATAGCGTGAGTATTGTTAGGCAAAAACTCAGTATTTCGCTTATGCCAAACGTACTGCTTTCCATCTGATCCATGTAAATTAAATTTACTCTCATGAGTACAGAATGCCTATGTAAGTACTATGCAGGCACTATGCATAGTCGCCGTAGTGTAGTAGGTAATGTGTCGGCTTATTAGACGTGAGGTCACGGTTCAAACCCCATGTCAGACATCTCCATCGGATTGATATATTAAAAAACATTTTTTCGACGACTACCTCTCAGCAGATTTCTGTCAAAAACTCTGAGCGAAAATAAAATTGCCATGAAAAGTTTCTCAGAAATATATCGTTCGGCGTCGACTTTAAACTTTAGGTCGCGCTACTAATGGATAAAGGAAACATTAGTGGTTATGACCCTGACTGAAGGATTATAGTGACCAATTTTCTACAGGGCCATGTAACGACGCAAAATTCACTAAGTTGTGGTTTTTCTACACGAAATCTATTGACTCGTATTCTGCTGAATATTGACATCTCCCAGATGATGATATCCAAACCGATATGGAGGTTTAAATTGCGAATGTTAACGGTAGATTTATCCCCAAAAATTATGACGGCGCCGGTGACTTTCTCTCAGCAGATTTTTGAGTTTTTGCCGTTCGGTGTAGACTTTAAACTGCAGCTCCCGCTACTCATGCATAAAATTAACGCACACAACATGAGTGGTGTGAGAAGCTAGTTCGTAATCCTGACGGAAGACTTTTAATGACCAATTGCGTACGTACATTTGCGTATTATTATTAAAGTTATTGGATTAGATTAGATCCCAGTGTTTAGAATTAATAAAATGTAAGAATGGAATGGAATTTGATTGGCAATTACATTCTACTTTTACTACAATAATGTCTGTAAGATCGATTATTACGTCATTTGATTTCTCTTTCATGTTAACGCAGTGTATTCTATTAAATGCCTGTCACTGTATTATAGGAATGTATGCGAAATGTCACCATATTTCATTTGTGTGGATATTTTTATTAAAAAATCGAAATCGTTTGACAAAAAATATGAAACGTAATGGAAAGAAATACCATAAGTTGTCATTTTATTATTTTTTAATCAGCACATGGAAATAAATGTGAGTGTGATTAAAGGATGGAAAACAGGACAAATGAATTTTTCATAGAATTTAAAAGTATTTGGAAATTTTACATGAGTTTTCATCAAATACTTCCACTTCTGGTTGTTGATTGTTTCATGCCATCACCTTAAATATTTAATAATCACACGTATTACAGCAGTTGTAGGAACTCTAATAGCAACAATTTTCTTTACGTCAATTAGTGATAATAACACAACGATTATATTAAAAAGTTTTAAACATATTTTCAGTTTTCGGACTTTTAGCGAAATTTTAAAATAATTGAGGGGAAAATTTTTCAATACTACACAAGTAAAAATTGTATCAGTAAACTAGCAGACACCTTACCATACAGTGTAGTTTTAAAATAATAAAATTGTGAATGTGATTACCATACATCGCATACCACAATCGATTTATTGCGTCAAACGTTTGATGGCCGTTTAATTAGCCGAAATGGTGATATCAACTGGCCGCTAAAAAGCTGCGATTTAACATCGTGGGACAATTTTCTATGGGAAGCCGTTAAAGAAAAGTATTATAACGACAAACCAAAGACAATTGAGCATTTAAGGGCCAACATTCGTTATGCCGTGAAAGTCTACAAACTATAAGGGCGGACAATGCCCTAATTTACATTGTCCTTACCACATCGTTTATTCCCGAGCAGTACAATCTGATGTCAATCATGTTACTGAAGCGTGTTTTTAGCAGGTCTAGTCAAACTAGACTCCTGTGGCTCCATTGTATCATTCTTTAATTGAATCAATCGAGGTTGTCATAGAAACCATGTTGGTTTTCGTGATTGTCGTTTTTGAAAACCAATGTTGGTTTCATTTGGTGTCATGAAACCAAGTTGGTTTCGTTAATTTCGAACGTAAATTAAAACCAATGTTTGAATCACCTGTTTTGATAAAAATTGATAAAAAAAAATACCAAAATACTTATAAAAAGAAAATTTTATTAAAAATTTAAATTATTTATGATAAGAAATAAATACATAGTCAACGGCAATAGTGATATTTCTATTATTAGAAGAAAAGCGATCAGAAAGAGTGAGGGGAAGAATCCTGTGAGATTGTAACAATCCACTGGAGCTGCCGGATGCAATGTAAGCAGTTTTTAAATCAGGAGGAAGTTTCTTGTACTCCTATATTTGACTATATTGTACAGATTTGTTTCTAATTATCGCTTAAACAAAGAAGCATTTCGTATGGTACTTAATGCTATTAAAGAACATTTGTCGCGATTTTGCTTTTTTGTTTGCTACGTTTCGCTTTTTAGCAGAAGGGTCATAACAAAGATCAGTCGGGAACGATTTATGTATAAGCCTTAGTAGAAGTACAGTATCAGAAGTTTTCACTAATCAAAGTCATGGAGTGGTACATTTGCCGACAGTGGGTCCAGCTGAAAATGAATGGAAATGAAAAACGTAGGTCAAGAGACTATTTCTCCAACAAATATAAAACTACTTCAACAATTTGTTGCATCAATTAGACTCACATAAAAATTATAAAACCTAGTATTAACGAGCATTTATAAAACGAAAACGATAACCTTTTGCCATCCAATGGTATAGAAGAAGGAAATGTTCCATTACCACTGCCAACGTCTCTACAAAGTGAAGCTCAGGGAATCAGGGATGAAAGTAATTTATAGAAAAATCAAAAACTTTTGGTAAAAATCAGGATATCATTGGCCTATATCAAAAATGTTCTATCTGCAGTATATTTGTTCTGTGGATAAACCATTTTGGATATAGGATGACGATATATATATTTTTTTAATAATAACAACTAAAATTCAGTCTTTTTTAAGTTTTTTTTTTATTAAAACTGACAATTGTTAGCTGGTTGGTTTATTTCCAATAAGAAAACCGATAACCTTGGTTTCTGTGACACCTAAAACCGATATTAATTCGAATTCGAACATAAAAACGATAATATCGGTTTTCATGACACCATAGCATTTTTTCTCCTCGTTTTTAAAACCAATTCTGACAAGGTTGGTTTCTATGACAACCCCGAATGTCTGCATATGTGTGAGCTTCGTTTTCATTGTAAAAATGTAGGTCTCCGTTTTATACAGGCTTTTGGTGAATTCTCTAAGGATGTGTTTTAAAAATCTTTCGCTCTTCTGTGATTTTTTTCTCGTCGGAAGCATTACAACATCGTAATTCATTTATATTCGTACATAAATGTATTGTAATAGGTAGTAATAAAATAAAAATATATTTGTGTTTAGTTTTAATTAAAATTCTTTATTATTCGCACAATTCTGTGTGCCACTGTTCACAACTTGATGTAAACAACAACAATTGCTTTTCTTTGTCATTCCCTTTTGCATAAGCAATAACAATTGCTAGACAATTATTCGATACATCTTTGTAACGCAGATCTTTAAACCACGATTAATTTCTTCAAACACGCCGTGTCTTCACACAAGACTGACTGAACTTCACTAACTCAGTCGCCTGCTTTGCCTTGCCTTTTATATGGCAATGTAAACAGTCTGATGAATGTTCTTGAAGGCGAATGTTCATGACTTCGCCTTCTTGAAAGCTCTATAAATATAAACATCAGTGTTTACATTTATTCTTGTAGTGTTTGTTGTTGTATTTTTTTTACTTGTTTACCATTTTTTCTGCTTGTGTTTGTTGTTATATTAAGCAGTGCGATAATTTGTAAACAAGTTTGTTTACTGCATTGTTTTGTTTTTGTAGCTTTGCAAAACACCAGTATCTTGATTTTTCTTTTTCAATATATTGAACTATTCTCTAGCGTTTGATCGGTATGATATATAACCATATTTGTTGCTTTGCGGTATCCTTCCCTATTAAGGCACATTGCATGAGAAAATAAGTTGTCATTTAAGAATTTTCCTATACAGTAGGGGAGAGATATTTACGATGTAAAGGAGGACACAATTCGAATGATCTTAAATTTTTTAAAACAAGCTTATCTACGTTGGTTAAATACGATTCGTAATGAATTTGCTCCAATAATTCATGATGAGTCATGAATTTTTATGGTCTATCTGGTAAATAATTTAAAAATTGCCTTGTTTAAAACCTTAAATGCAGCAGTTAAAGTTATTTATCTTTATGAATATGTAGGCAAATTCATGGGAAATACACATCTGCTGCACTGTGGTCATATGCAGTTGCATTGAACAAAACAAAAGTTTGCATTCATATTAAAAATATTTCTTTTTTTGTAATTACAAGCCTTGAGATTTTTACAATCGAATCTATAATTAGAGTCTGAAAAACGGAATACTAAATCGTTTCAATGATAGTTGAGATCAAATTTTGAAATTAAATATACAAAAAGAAAATTACTCTGCAGTCGTTTCCATTTGTAAAACCAATAATTACTGTTGGAAACTATAACCAACTACTAGCGAAAGAAACAAAAACAAGAAATCAAACAATAATCGTTTGAAAAAGGACAGACCGACCACCCCATTTTAAACTAGTAGTTCTGTTGGATTAAATAAATCCATCTGTTGGGATTTAATAAAATTGACAATAATTGCACGCATTCAAATACGTGATATTAATAGCTCGTCAAAACGAAAAAGGCAAAAAAGGGCTTTGCAAGCGAATTGCAAAACTATAATTATTTTTTATATTGCTTTCACTCGGTTGTAAAAAATATCTGAAGACAGATTTTTTTCTTTTTTAAGTCCATATTACATAAATTAAACTTTTCCCGAGAGCTAATGTATTTGAAATGCACTTAAAATTAATCATTTCTATACCGTTGTATAGATAAACTGTTGTTGAGAACCAAACGAATTTATATTTTCACGATTTCGACGACTCTCGATAGCAATTTTCCAAGGATCCACCGTTACATTGATATAAAGAAATCCTAAGGCCAAATCACATACCATATTATCCATTAAAGGTAGCAGAGATCAGCAATGAATCTTTTTTTCGCTACTCATAAGCACTCATGAAATTTTGAATATTATTGAGTCAACAATATTAAAATTTAACTATTCTGATTCATTCATCCTCACAACAATGTTGATTTATAAGTACAGGTTGCAAGGAGAATGAGTACAACGTTGACATCAAACTCATACTATTCGAAATATGTTCGATTCATAAGCCTCTACTCATTTAGATTCATAACTTTAGGAAAATACTTAATAATACTTAGAAATGATTCGAGTGACTCGAACTTAATGCTTTTCGTTAACGAACGAGAACCGCAAAAAACAAAATACATAAGAAAACATGTATTTCAACACTTCTGTCAGTTCCAAAAATAAAAGTTTAACGTATGTTGGATTGTATGTGACTCGGCCACTTTGACAACTCTTCGAATGGTTGAAATCATCTTCAAATTCTTCGAAGTTTGCCAGCAGTCTCAGCATAACTTAACAATTTTCGTAATAAGTTTTCGCAGTAATAACGCATAATTCTTTAGTAAAGCATTTCATTTTTAAAAATCGTAATAAACACACGTGACAGATGCCAAATTTCTAAACTGAAATTTGCATAGAAAAATGATACTAAATATCTAAAGCGCACTCTTACTGAGGCATCTTTATTATTATTTACATTCATAGAGTTGATGCATTTCAGTCAAATATCCTGTACACAAGAATTAGATTTCAAAACTGTTCGAAATTTTTTTATTAAATTAAAAATTAAAAAAAAGTAAAACACAGATTAGGTCGTTCTGCCCCACCAGAATTACAGCAGAAGCTGCCATGATGTGGAGGAAACAAAATCGCTTCAACACCTTTTATTCGAATGCGCTGCATTTCAGAACAGACATAATCGCTTTCTGGGTGACAGCACATTTAAAGATCTAAGCAAGGTGGTGAACGTATAGTCGCCGTAGTCTAGTAGGTAGTGTGTCGGCTTATTAGACGCAAGGCCACGGTTTGTATCCCAGGTCAGACATCAAAACGAAAATATGAAAAAAATATATTTTCGGTGACTGCCTCTCATCAGATTTCTGGCAAAAACTCTGAGAGTAAATAAAATTGCCATAAAGAGCTTCTCAAAAATTTGTCGTTCGGAGTCGACTTTAAAAACTGTAGGTCCTGCCACTCATGTAGAAAATTAACGCACTCAACGTAAGTGGTGTGAGAAGCTAGGTCGTAATCCTGACTGAAGTGTTGTAATGACCAATTATGTATGTAAGGTGGTGAATGTGCCACTAGGGGAACTGGCCTGTGAACGGCAAGCTACCCGGTAACCTAAACTAACCTAAGAGCGGATAATACTGAAGTCACTATAGCCTAGCAGGTAGTGTGTTGGGTTAGCGAGAGCCCTAGGTTAAACCCTTGAATCAGATATCTCAAACAAAACGAAATATAAAAAAAAATTTCTTACGGTGACTTCCCCTTAGAAGTCTTCAGGCTACAAAACACTGAAAATAAATAAAATTGCAATGAAAAGTTTCCTAAAAGTCTGTTGTTCGGAGTCAGTAGGTTCCGCCAATCGTGAATAAAATTAACTCCCATAACGTGGCGTAATAAAAAAAACTTTAATTGCATTTGTATGTTTTCTTAGATAATAAGCGAAGAATAGTATCGTGTACGCCACCTATCGTTTTAAATTCGAAACATCGGTTATTTCGAATCTGTCAATACTTATGTCATTCCATTTTGTCACAAAATTCTGTATATTATCTTCACTGAATGTAATGAATGGATTTACGAAGCCAATGCACCAATTACGATCGACTGTTTGGTGCGGCTTGTGAAGTCATCATTGGCCCATATTCCTTTGAAAATAGGAACGGCTCGACCATTACGGTCAATGGAGACACCTATCGCAATATGGTAAACGATTTTTTGTGCCCGCTCTTCATGGTATTGATGTCAACGAGGTTTGTTTTCAACAGGATGGTGCAGCTTGCCACACATCTCATTCCGAAATGGTGATGTCAATTGGCCGCCAAGAAGCTGCGTTTTGACACAGTTGGACTATTTTCTAAGGGGGGCCTTTAAAGAAAAGTGTTATGATGACAAACAAGAAATAATTGAGCATTTAAAGGACAACATTCGTGATACCACTGCCGAGATACGACCCCATACACTTGAAAATGTGCACGAAATTTGTTCCGATCGAATGAGGTAATGTGAGCCCAGCCGCGGCAGCCATATGAATGAAATAATATTCCATTTCTAACCGCAAAAATTGTATTTCACAACAAAAAAAAAAAAAAAGTTTTGCAAAATTAAGAGGCGTTTTTGTTTTATTGCATTTTTAAATTTAAACTTTTATATGGCTCACACTACATATACATACATATATATCAGAGGCCAGTAATGAGTACTCAAAAAGATGAGCAGGTACGAATCATACTCATAATTTCTAATACTTATACGTATTCATACTTATTTTAATATCAGGGAACCTCTACACATATTCAAAGTTTGAAGTACTCATCATACTCATACTTAATAATACGTTATGGTATGAGTTTGATGTCAACGTTGTACACATACTCATTGCAACCTTTACTTATAAATCAACGTTGTAGTGAGTACGAATGAATCAGAGTAGAGTAGTTAAATTTCAATATTGTTGACTCACTTGTATTCAAAATTTTATGAGCGCTTATGAGTAGCGAAAAAACGATTCATTGCTGATCTCTGATATATGTATGTATATATATATTATGTACTTATATGGTAGTATTATAATTATTAATTGAATGCTAATAACTATGAACTAACAATTAATGTTCAAATTTTAAATCGAACTCATTTAACTAAGGTCCCGCCAGGACTAAGCAAGTGCGATATATAATGTAAGAAGGTAAAGCTATGTTCCTCAAAATTCAAAATGTTGCGAGCTATGGGGTAGGTACATAGCTGCCAGATAAATGAGGCATCAAAACGTCAAATATTTGAGAAAAAATCGTCAAAATCGTCAAAGACGTTTATTAAAATCGTCAAAAAATCGTCAGAAAAAATTTTAATTAATTTTTTTCCAAAAAACGGAGACATTTTATATCATTTTCAGGAAAAAATTGTTTAAGGATTAAACAATCTATCCTAGTGTTGTTTATTGACACATAAGGGCAGCAATAATATTGCATCATCTTAATCTATGGGTGGTGTAAATATTAAGGAGTCAGAAGCTCTTGACATTCTGAGCATTCAGTGTAATGTTGGCTTCAACCGACACATTTTTCAGTTGCTTCAGTTCCTTCTTATTTATTTATTTATTAATTACAATACAATTACAAATTATATTCTAATTATATAAGAGCGGAGTATCTTGACCACACGCTCGATGTAGTGTCACGTATCAGAGTCTCTGGTAGAAATCGAGCCCACATCCCTCACGCTAATAGTCTAGCACACTAACCTCTAGACTACTATGGCACCCTTCTTCTTAAGAACTTAAGATCTTACTATTTACACCAGTTGTAGCCGACCGAGACTGGAATACAACTCTCATGTATGGGTCGGTGCCTCAACGTCTATTTTGAGGTTTCTCGATCGTGTATAGGAGAGGCCGTAGTAGCTCGTTAATGACGGTAGTGTATCCAACTCCATTGAATCATTGGAGCATCGTTGCAATGTGGTTTGTGTTTCACTGTTCTATCGCTACTACAAAAGGATTTTGCTCGAACGAAATAAGGGGACCTGTTCCCGAAAATCATATATTTCTACGTAAAGCTCGTCTTTCTTGGACAGTACATCCGTATGTGGTCGATTGGCCAGTGGATCGCACACTGCATTACAGTAAAAATACGTTTTTTAGTCGGACTATTCGTAAGTGGAACTCATTCCCTGCAGAGGCCTTTCCTGTCACTTATGGTATAAATATACACAAGCCTAGTGTCTATAAACACTGTTCTCTCTTTCTTTCTTCATATAACATGTTTTCATATTTCCAAACCCAATACCATCCATCCCCTGAGTGTTGGTCGTACGAAACAAAATAACGGCGCTTGCCTTTGTTCTTCCGATGGTAATATTAGAAGCTTACTCGAATTTTTAAAATTGTCTGCAATGACAAGTGATAAATTATTCTCAACTACGTGGCTTTTAAGGGGCTAAAAAGTAATATAATACAGAAAAATATTCGAAAATACAGAATGTATTCGAAAGTAACTTAAAAATATAATACTTTACTCCTTGTTTTTACTAACATAAATTGCCAATAGTAACAATTGCAAAGTAAATACAAAGCTTAAAGTGGTTTTTAATGTACTAAAATAAAAAAAAATGATGTAAATTTTTAATTTCCAAAAATCGTCAAAATAAGGGCATAAATCGTCATATCGTCAAAACGATATTTTTGGAGCTCAAAATCGTCAAAATGACGATAAATCGTCAAATCTGGCAGCTATGGGTAGGTATGCTGATTACATTGCTGTGGTAGATAAGAGGGAGTACCTCATACTTCAGTTCAATCGAGGGACAAACTTATCCATTATATTGTAATTTCTTAAGGCAAATTAAGTAAAATAAGCTTTATTATTTTAATTTCAATGCATAGCTCAACAGCAAGTAATCGCTCTAGTCAAAGGTAAGACAATTACCTTTAAATGGCTCAACCTTTATGAAATTTTAATAAAATTCAATTTGTTTGCAATGTAGAAGATTGTAAAACAATGGTCGAATTCGCAAGTAAAATTCAAAATTCATAATAATTCCAAGTTTTGCGACGTTTTAAAAATACACTTCCCCTACATATTTATAGTGGATTGGCATATAGTAAATGGGGAATATGAATTTAAAATCAAATCAAATGAAACATTTTTTATCATGAATTCTAATAGGAAGTAAAATAAATATGGTAGATTGGATGGAAAAAAATGCCTGTCAATACATGAGAGAGCATTGAATTTTCTTTTTTAAAATAAATGTTCCTTTTTTTTGTTTCTTTTAAAATAAGCCGTTTTCATAAGACGTAATAGTCCTTGAAGTGAAAAAGAACGTGAGAAACAATGAAAACTACAGCAGAAGGCACGGTGTTCATACATACGTTTTCATTTTCTTAATAACGTCACCTAATCGCGTTGATTGATGACCGTAAACAATCTAAACGTACAGCTGTCCATCAAGACTTGTTGATTTTCTTTTTTTTTTCATTCGAATATATGTACGAAACGGTTAACAATAGCATGCAACGGCTATAAAATATGATACCAACTGTAAATGTTAGAAAACTTTGATTAAAAAAAATAAAATAAAAAAAAATATGGAACCGGTACATACAGTTGACAGCAAAAGTCTTAGTACGGCAATATATTTTTTAGCAATTTCATGAATTTTAGCCAAAAGTTTGTATAAAAAATTATGGTTTTTATATTTATTTTATCTATTTTTTAAATGTTTTTCATAAAACAAGAGAAAAATTAGAAAAAGTTTCAGATGACTCCGTAGATAACGCCAAGAACCCTGAGTAAATTTTAAATTCAAAGGCCTAATATATGAAAATGTTATTTCTTGTATTTAGTAGAATATCCCTTAAGGTCAAGCACTCCATTTAACCCATTTGGAATTGAATGTACAAATTTATTTTGGTGTTTTCTAGTGGCACCATGACCAAGTTTTTCGGTCGACTTTTGTTTGAGATTTAGCGTTTACGTAACCGTTCTTTCAAATGATATCCTAAATACTCTCTTCAAGTCATATTGGGACTTTGTGCAAGAGTATTAAGCCTGTGTGGACTTTTTTTTGCAAAATATATTGCCGTACTAAGACTTTTGTTGTTCACTGTATGTATGTATGTATGTATGTATGTATGTACTTATATGTTTATCCATAATTTCAACGGCAATAGCTTATAAAATGCTTTCAAGAATTTTGTTCTCTCTTTTCTATGATTTCTATTATTTTTGATGTCAGCAGTAGAAAGACTACGAATATATGGCATGGCATGGCATGGCATGAATGGAGTCTTCATAAAGTATTTCGTACAATTCATTAAAGCCAACTATGCGATACAATAGTGGACGCGGCATAAAACCAACACCTTAATGTACAAAAAGAGAGTGTGAGTTATGAAAAGGTTTGTTTGCTTTCAAGAAAAGAAACCAACAACAACAAAAAAAGGCACATAAGTTAACAAAAGAGATTGAATTGAATTGAAATATTAAACAATAGTTTTGGGTTTGAAAAAAGGCTGTACTCAACATTTGCACACACAGAACAATGTTCATATAAAAATGGACAGGCAGTCATAGGCATATGTAGACGTAGGCTATTTTATAAACGAACGTTTAAATAGATGAACAACAGGGTTAATGTTTTGCTGCTGGTCTCTCTAACGGCTCGTTCGTTGGTTTCTTTCTTTCTTTCTTTGTTTATTTGTTTGTTTTTATGCCATTTTAAGTGCGGTCATAAAATTTCAACAACATGTTGGTATTGTTTTCTGCTTCTATAACACTAAACTGGTCGTTTTTGGCAAAGCTACAGAAAGCAGAAGAAGATAGTGCCCTAAATAAGTCACACATTTTTACATACAATTTGATACCAAATGCACGCATTGGTAAGATTGTGTGTAAATTTATCACAGGGTGAAGTTTTGAACGATCATACATGCATATCCAATACTAGCATAGATTTATTACGCATATACAAAATACCGTTACTCAAATTTTAAGAAACAAAATTATGTATGAAAATTAAGCTGAAAATAAATTTGTTTTTTTTTTAAATTTTTTTTTAATTTATGTAAGGTTTACTAAAAGCAAAAAGCATGAAATATTTTTTGAAATGTTTCCCTTTGATCTCTGATGGGTACGCACCATGAACAATAGGTACCCAGTCAATTGGAAAACTAGTCACAGCACGAATCAACAGTGTTTTAAGAGCATCAATATTGGGTGGTCTTTTGTAGAAAACCATAGTCTGGAAACCAAGCTGGAAACAAATTATAGCGCAATCCAAAAAAAAAACACATTTTTCAGGCCCATATAAACGCCGGTAAATTGTTTCGAAACCAGATTTGGTACGTTTTACTTTTATAAGCTGGCACAGAATCTAACTGGAGAGTCTATGGTAGGTTTTGGAATATGAAACGGTTATTGAAGCTAGGTGATGATCCTTTTGAACTCGAGTAATAAGTTCAGATACATACACCTAATCATTTACATACATACATGCATACATAATTGGTCATTACAACCATTCAGTCAGGATTACCTACAGTTTAAAGTCGACTCCAAACGACAAATTCTTGATAAACTTCTTCATGGCAATGTTATTTACTTCCAGAGTTTTTGCCAGAAATCTGCTCTGAGAGAGTCGCCGAAGAAATATTTTTTGTATTTTGTTATGATGTCTGGCCTGGGGCTCGAACGCTGGCTTTACGTCTAATAAGCCAACACACTACCTACTAGACTACGGCGACTTCATTTAGCTTATGAACATAAAGTGTTTCCTCACTGTTATGTAAGAAAGTGTACAGAACACTCTGGTGAACTTTATAACCAGACTACTACGTGGAAGAACAATCTACCCGACGCTGGTTTGCTCCCTCATCACCAGAGAAGTGGGAAGGAAAATTCCACAGGGTGGAGTACTCTCCCCTCTCCTATGAAACCTGGTGATAAATGAGCTGCTAGTGATGTTGGAACGCATTGGATGTGGAGTGATTGCCTATGCGGATGCCGTTATTCTCACAATTTCGGGCAAATTTGTCGACACTATCCGAGACTGGATGCAATTTGCTCTAGGGAAGCTTAGAGAGTGGGCATTTGGTCGTGGCTTGGGTGTTAATCCTGGGGAAACGCAGGTCGTACTCTTCACAAGAACGTATAAGCCTCCACCTTTTCGTCCACTGAGATTGTATGGGGCGGAAATTGAAGTCAAGGAGGAAAAGCGCTTTTTGAGCCTTATCCTGTATAGGAAGCTATCGTTAAAATCAAATATCACTAGGATAGCCCTCTACTCCCGTAACAAAATGTTGGGGAAAAAATTGGGCCTGAGACCTAGGATCTACACAGCGGTGGTCAGACCTATCTTGACCTACGGGTGTCTGGTCTGGTGGGAATCCCTGAATAGGTCAACGAGCTTGAACCAAATACGCAGGTTGCTATGATCTGCTTGCAGGATTATTAGTGGTGCCCTGCGCACTACTCCCACCTACTACCTATAGGTATAATCTTATACCTTCTACCGCTTGACCTTTACTGCAGGGGCGTGGTGGGCGACTGGACAATGGCATATATCAGGCATTGGCCATACGAGGATACTTGGAGAAATAGATATTGTCGGAAGCAGTGGCAACATGATACCGCGATATGACTTCTCAATGAGTTTTAATACATCCATTACGGCAAGGGAGGACTGGAAGAATGGTGCTGCACACCTCGCAAGGGACTCCGTACAAATTTACGCCGATGGCACCAAACTGGAAGGAGTGGTTGGGTGTGGAATTTATTCGGAATCAATCGGTATATCACGGTCTATAAGACTACCGAATCACTGCATCGTCTTTCAAGCAGAAGTGTCAGCAATTCAAATTGAGTGTAGTTGTTTCTGTTTTTTTTTTTTTTTTGTTTTTTATACGATATATGCGTATGTGATCTTCCATTAGGGACTTTGCTTTGCTTTCTGCTCTGTCTTTTTTGTTTCTGTGTTTTTTTTTGTTTTTTGTAAATGCAATAACAACAAAGAATGTTAATTTTGATAAATCGCTAGAAGTATTATAAGTATTTTTCTAAAGTTATGAATCCTAATGAGTAGGCTTGTGAATCAAAAATATTTCGAATGGTATGAGTTTGATGAGTATTGTACGCATACTCATTGCAACCTGTACTTATAAATAATCGTTTTAGTGAGTACGAATGAATCCGAGTACATAGTTAAATTTCAATATTGTTGACTCACATGTATTCAAAATTTCATGAGTGCTTATGAGTAGCGAAAAAACGATTGATTGCTTATCACTGATCCGAACACCGACGTCATGTGGTTGTACGGATCTACGTGCTACACATCTCATATCATGTTAGGTATTCTCCGCAGGTGGGTTTCCTTAAGTTTCAAGTGTATCGAATAGGATACTAAGTACACCAATTTAACATGTGATATCTCACACACATACATACACATACATAATTGGCCATTACAACCCTTCAGTCAGAATTACGGCCTGGCTCCTCACACCATTTATGTTGTGTTAATTTTATGCATGAGTGGCGAGACTTATAGTTTAAAGTCGACTCCGAACGAAAGATTTTTGAGAAACTTTTCGTGGCAATTTTATTTACTCTCAGAGTTTTTGCTAGAATTCTGCTGAGAGGAAGTAGCCGAAGAAATATTCTTTTCATATTTTCGTTTTGATGTCTGACCTGGGGTTTGAACCGTGGACTTATGTCTAATAAGCCAACACACTAACTACTTGACTATGGCGACTTCACACACACTGTGTTAGATTTAGATTTAAGGAGAGGAAGCGCTAGTATTGTATATGAAAATTTATATACATACAGTGGACAGCAAAAATCTTAGTATGGCAATATTTTGCAGCAATTTCATGAATTTTGCCAAAAAGTTTGTATAAAAATTTATAGTTTATATATTTATTTTATTGATTTGTTTCTGTTTTATTATAAAACAAACAAATTTTTAATGTTTTTCATAAAACAAGAGAAAAATAAGGAAAGCTTCAGATGACTCCTTAGGTACCCCCAAGGAGAACTCTGAGTAAATTTAAAATTCAGTCTTAATATATGAAAAATGTTATACCTTTTATTTAGTAGAATATCCCTTAAGGTCAAGCCCTATATTTAACCCATTTGGAATTGAATATACAGGTTTTGTTTAGTGTTTTCTGCTGGCACCATTAGCAAGTTTTTCGGTTGACTTTTGTTTGAGGTTTAGCGATTACATAACCGTTCTTTCAAATTATCTCCTAAATACTCTCTTGAAGTCATATCGGGACTTTGTGCAAAAGTATTAAGCCTGTGGGGACTTTTTTTTTGTCAAAATATATTGCCGTACTTAGATTTTTGCTGTCCACTGTATCAATATGCAGTCAAAGAAAAAAGTCTGTGGACATCGATCTTTTTGAATTGTTTAAGGCACTTGAAGAGCAAAACGAGTATGAAAAATATATAACATAGTAGTTATTACAGTAGAGTCGCCGTAGTTTAGTTGGTAGTGTGTTGTCTTATTAGACGTAAAGCCAGGGTTCGAGCCCCAGGCCAGACATTAAAACAAAATACAAAAAGTATTTCTTCGGTGACTGTCTCTCATCAGATTTCTGGCAAAAACTCTGAGAGTAAATAAAATTGCCATGAAAAGTTTCTAAAAAATCTGTCGTTCGGAGTCGACTTTAAACTGTAGGTCCCAACACTCAGGTATAAAATTAACACACACAACATAAGTGGTGCGAGAAACTAGGTCGTAATCCTGACTCAAGGGTTGTAATGACCGATTATGTATGTATGTATGTAGTTATTACAAAGAAGAATAAAAATTTGTAGGAAAAAAGTTTCCATTCAACGGTGTATGTAGACTTTTTTCTTTGAGTATATATATGCTCATATTTATATATGTATGTATCTGCACACAATATACCATAGACTAGATGTATGTATGTCCAATAAAAAATAAAAGTCCAAACAATAGTTTTGGCCCAAAACAAAACTTATCATTAAAAAAATAAAATTAAACATCCGAATATGGTGGCAAAGCAAAAAAAAAAAAATAAGTGGACTGGGCATAAACATACCGAAATTCTAAAATAAAAACAAAAACAAAAAGTTAAACTAAAACTCTATTGTTTTTCGCCATTCGTAAAGTATCGCATTTTACGATTATTGTTCAAAACTGGCAAAAAACGAAAAAAGTTTTGTTTTGTCGCAACTCAGAAGACCATCAAATAATTGAATGTGTGTTCAAATTTACATTCGCATTCAAAAGCATTTCAAAGAAGGAAACAGAAACTGAATCAAGTACAAAAAAAAAAAACAATGACGTTTCCATTTCAAAACAATTTCAAATACTTTTAAAGCAACAACAACAGCAATCAGTAACTCCAGAAAAAAGAAACAAAAAGATTCTGTTTTTTGTCGTATGACTGGTATTTTGGAATTACTTCTGCTTCATCTTCCTTATTGTACAAAAATGCTGCCAACTTTGCCATTGTTGCCATTATGTTGCTGTTGCTTTCGCTGTTGCTTTTCGCCATTGTTTCTGTACGCCATTAAAGCAAGTTATTGTTGCCCATTTGAGAAGTCGTTGAAAATGCAAATTTTTTCATGCACTTCCTTCCATTAAACCAAAAATAAAAATGAAATGAAATCTTAAAACAAAACATGAAGTGACTTTTTCCCTTTTTTTTTGCTCCTTCCTTTTAATACGAATGAAGTGGATGTTGTGTAGAAAGTTGGGTTAGGGTTAGCGTAACAATTGAACTCAAATGGCCAATTAAAAGCACGTGGATCCCTAAAGGGTCTGATGAGTACGGAAGGGTTTCAGCGCCAAAACAATCGATTGTCATTAAATTAAGACAATTTGAGTTGAAAAATATTTCACATTTTAATCATTTCAGTCAAATAGGCAATGAAAACAAAGGCCAGTAATTTCGGATGAAAATTAAATTCTCGTAAATTTTTTTCTTGCTAGAAAACGTTTAAGGGTCATTATTACAACTTGCCGTTAACTACAGGGAGGATTTAAACGGGCAGATAAATTGTTTTTTATTATTATAAGCGGACAATAAGATAGAAGTGGGTGTTAGGCTAAAGGGAGGATCATTCTACCCGTAACTTTTAAAGTTAAGTTTGTGTTTGAACTTGCCATACATACAGTGGACAGAAAAAGTCTTAGTACGGCAATATATTTCGACAAAAAAAAAGTCCCGATATGACTTCAAGAGAGTATTTAGAAGATCATATGAAAGAACGGTTACGTAATCGCTAAACCTCAAACAAAAGTCAACCGAAAAACTTTCTCATGGTGCCACCAGAAAACGCCAAAATAAACTTTTACATTCTACTAAATACAAGGTATAACATTTTTATATATTAGGCCTTTGAATTTTAAATTTACTCAGCGTTCTCCTTGGGGGTACTGATGGAGTCATCTGAAACTTTTCCTTATTTTTCTCTTGTTTTATGAAAAACATTAAAAAATTGTTTGTTTTATAATAAAACGGAAATAAATTAACAAAAATAAATATATAAACTATAAATTTTTATAAAAACTTTTAGCTAAAATTCATGAAATTGCTGAAATATATTGCCGTACTAAGACTTTTGCCGTCCACTGTATATATTATTTTCAATATGGCAACTTCAAATGAGCAAATACAACAAAAAAACAGAAGCCCGTCGTTGTCACTGTATTTAAAAAAAAACTTGTTTAATTGAGCTATGTTATCGACATTGTTCCGGGACTGCCATATTTTTAATAAAGTTATCTTTATTTTACCATTAGGTTGTAACAATGAAAAGAAGTTAAATCTGACTTTAAAGTTCACTTTAGCTAAAGTTACCTTTAGCTAAACCCAACTTTAACGGGAAGTTGTAATAATGGCCCTAAAAATATAAATAAGTATTAACGTTTCGTTAAAATTACTGAAACATTCAAAACATAAATGATTGGGAAAAGTATTTATTTTCACTTAAATGTCTTAAAAATCTTTCTTAGAATTCGAAGAGCGTTTTAGAACGCCATGGAATATTCTTTTTAAGTTGAAGTTTGCTTTGGAGGCAGACGAAATCAAATAGATTGTCATCTAAGCATCAATAATAGCAAAAATATCATGATTTAAGTCCTGCAAAATATTTTTGTGGCAGCATAAATTCATATCAACAGATGTGAATACACCAGGAATAATAAGAACCCACTGAATATTCTCATGGACACTCTATTCTCAGGGTGATCACTTTTGATGGATCGAAAGTGCTTATTTCTTATAGCACTGTTGCGATTAATGAGGAAAGAATTTAAAAATACAGTTCGTCCGCCTAACTGGCACGGAAGATATCGGAGCTATCTAAGGATTAGACGATAGGCGCACTATAAGGGCCTCTACGGAAATACTCTTCCAAAATGGAAAAGCTGCATGGAATTCAACAAATCGTTCTTCGTCCGACATACCTGGTTGCCGAATTTAAAAGCTTCTGTATTACTTGAGTTAGATAAGAGAAAGGTTCGCATTCTAACAGGAATTCTAACGCGACACTGCGCTATTGGCAGTGTCGCTGTCAAGCTCTGTTTGCCACACCGGACTATCATGACGTGGAGAAAATGGAATCTGTGCAACACCATTCATGCGAGTGCTCTGCACTTTAAAACATCGATTATTGGAAAACAGAACGTTTGAATGGTGGCGAATGTGCCACTAAGCGAACTGGCCGGTTTCATCCGGAGCTCGGAGCTTATTGCAAAGGAACTTACCTCACACTGGTTGACACAATGGACCATATGAGCCACCGAGTGAACTTTCCTGAAAACAGTAAGATACCAGCTAACCTAACCTAACCTTCGTTCACTTCAGGTCCCTTCGATTTGGAGGATTTTTCCTATTGGTCTACAGAAAAATCTTAGGCTGCTAAAGATCTGACTGAATCTTATCTACAAAGCTTCTATCCAAAATTTTTGTACTGGCCTTAGTGGGCCCATATGGAGCAAAGGGCATTAGACCTATAAGTTTGTCCTTCTACTTTCTAGAATAATTTCAAAAATAATTATTTACAGTCTTCTGAGAATTGGTCTGATCTCCTTAACGCCATTTCAACATATCTGTAGGCGAGGAAGTGCTGTAATCATGTTAAAATCAAGACTGCAGTTTAGTTGCTTTACTCGATATTGTAGCTATATTGGGATCACTTAGTTGGTGTGATATATTCGGAGCATTTAGGACATTTTAAGGGGACTCGGTAGTCTGCCATTTTATAAGGAATGTAATTTGTAATAGGATGGTCACATCAAAAGTGGAATTGAAAGAGGCATTTCGGTGGCAAGGTGGCATAATATCGTCTCTCCCATTGAATTTATCTATAAAAAATCAACATAACAAACTAAATAGCATGATAGTTTCGTATGCAGATAGTGCTATTGCCGTAGTCGCTAGGAAACTGTACTTTAAATAAAGAGCTGAAGTAAGTCCAGTCGAAACCGATTACGTGTTTCTCACATTATCCACTTTCAACTGAATGAAAGTTACACAATCTAATTAGGATAAGAATAAATTTATGTTTGTAGATAAGTTTTAAGTTCAAACTAAAGTCTGAACTCCAAGTATCCATGGTGGTTTACCGCCAAGGTAATATTTCTCAAACTTTTACATAGTCTGGTGGCAGTCTATTAAGAATACTGTTCATCTCTACAATTCGGATTTTACCAACCAGTTCACTAATGGTAGCCTTTAACTACGGTAGCTCAGACTGGAAGTAACTGTTAATGGGAATGTGGCGTTCAGTTTTGAAATCGCCGCAGTCTAGTAGGTGAACGAAATATGAAGAAATATTTCTTCGGCGAATGCCTCTCAGCAGATTTCCGGCAAAAACTGTAAGAATAAAAAAATATAATTGCCATGATAAAGTTTCTCAAAATTCTGTCGTTCGGAATCGACTTTAAACTGTAGGTGTGCGAAACTAGGCCGTAATTCTGAATGAAGGGTTTTAATAGCCAAATGTGTATGTACGTATGTAGTAATAAAATTTCTTCATATTATTTTATTTATATTGTAAGAAAATATTTTGGGGAATAAGCAAAATACACGAATATATTTTATAGTATTGGAAATATTGTTAAGTTTTTACCTTTTAAAAACGTTTAAAATATGAGCTCGTAGATTGCCAATAAAAAGGAAAATAAATTTGTGTTTAATTTTAGTTAATATTCTTTATTATTCGCACAATATTGTGTGCCATTGTTCACGACTTGATGTAAACAACAACAATTGCATTTTTCTCTCTTGTTATTGCTCAGTTTATACCCTTGGCATACAATTACTAGACAATTGTTCGACAGATCATTGTAACGGAGATCTTCAAACCACGATTACTCTCTTCGAACAAACCGCGTCTTCCCATAAGTCTGACTGAACTTTTACTAACTCAGCCGCCGGCTTTGCCCTGCCTTTTATATGGCAAACAGTCTGATAAATGTTCATGACTGCGAACGTTCATGACTTCGCCTTCTCCAAATATCTATAAATGTAAACATTGTTGTTTAGATTTATTATTGCAATGTTGTTTGTTGTTTACATTTATTCCTCTAGTGTTGTTTGTATATTTTTGTTTACTTGTGTACCATTTTATTATGCTGGCGTTTGTTATTGTATTAAGTAGTAATTTGTAAACAGGTTTGTTTACTGCAGTGTTTTGTTTTTGTAGCTTTTGTTTATAATTTCAATGTTAAACGATGTAAAAGCAAAACACCAGTATCTTGATTTTTCATTTTCGTAACAATATGTATGTATGTATGTCCAAATACACAATATATTGCTCCGTATAAGTGTAATAATTTCTAATTCTTGAGTTGTGTTAAAAATATTTCATGTCTACTATTTTAGATTTCCAGTGGACGAATATTTGGCAGAGAGAATATTTTACAATTTACAAAATGGCAAGTGCCCTAATAAGTAGAGTATGTATGTATGTATGTGTGTATGTATGTATGTATGTATGTATGTATGTATGTATATACCATTTTTTGTATATTCAAAATGTAAAACTATAGCCTTAAGATTATGTAGTATACAATGTTACTTAAAGATAGAATCACGCAAACACCCGCACTTAAATTTTCATGTATTTTTCTTTCATGCTTCGATAAGGCATATGGGCTTAGTTTTATTTCTATTTTTAGAATTGAAAGATACGAGCGTATGTACATGAGTCAGCGTTAAAAGAACTCCACAGGATTGATATCTCATTTATATTAAGCCTTTAGGCCTTGTTTAATTTTTGGTATGTTTTTAGTTTAATTCTATACGCATTACTCTTTACGGTGTGCTAGTGTATTTATATACAGTGATGGGAAAAATAATAAGTACACCATAGTGACCCTTAATGGAAAAATTAACTAAAATGACAAAATTGCCGTATTTTGGGGCTCAGAAAACCAACGCGAGATCTTACAGAAGCCAATACAACCATTACGAGGGACTGTTTGGTGCGGCTTGTAGAGCGGAGGCATCGTTGGCCCATATTCCATTGAACATGAGGACGGCGCAACCATTACGGTCAATGGGGACACTTAAAGCACCCTTATAACCAATTTTTTTGTACCCGCTCTTCAAGGTATTGGTTCGAACGATGTTTGATTTTTTTGTGATGATCGATTTATTGCGTCAAACGTTTGATGGCCGCTTAATTAGCCGCAATGCTGATGGCAATTGGCAACCAAGAAGCTGCGATTTGACACCGTTTGACTATTTTTTGCTGGGCGCCGTTAAAGAAAAGTGTTATGTCGACAAACCAGAGACAATTGAGCATTTGAAGGCCAACCTTTGTGATGCCACTGCCGAAATACGACACCATGCACTTGAAAAAAAAAAAAGTGTTTTTAAATGGTTAAAACCAAATGTTGCCAATATACTCCTCTTAAATTTTTGTGAACAAAATTCAACATGGCCCGATAACGATCGCCATTGACTGTAACGGCCAAACTGCTCAGTTTCGAAGAAAAATGGCCCAATTATGCCTCTGGACCAAAATCCGCACCAAACAGTGACACGTTTTGGGTGCGTCGGCTTTTCAATGAATGCGTGCGGGTTTTCTGTGCTCCAAATGCCACAATTTTGCTTGTTTACACACCCGCCAAGATCAAAATGAGCTTCATCTGAAAAGATGATTTTTTTTTGCCAAAATCGGCATCTTCTGCTGTATGCTACTGCATGGCCAGCCGAGGCAGCCATTTGAATGAAATTATTTTCCATTATTAACCGGAAGGATTAAAATTTCAAATAAAAAAAGAAATTTGAGAAAATATGACGTAGTTTTTTTTTAAAGCATTTTCAAAAAAAAAGTTATTTGGCGGACCCTTTGAGATGATATTATATAGTGTAGATAAGATTAGAAATTAGAGGAAGAAGATCGGTAATGAAAATAAGAAATAGAGTTGGAAATAGAACAGAACCTTGCGGTAATCATGAGTTTAAACTGAACTCGTCTGACGGGATACCATCTATAACAACCTGTGTATTACTGTCTTAAACTCTCAGCAAAATTGTTATTTTGATCTTTGAGTATTATATTGTTACACTTACTAATTTTGAACCATCGGTTATTTCGACTCCGGCAATACTTATGTCATCCAATTTTGTTAAAAAATTCAGTATATTATCTCCATTGAATTGTTTGCTACATTTGTGCAGAAATCCTGCCAGTATTGTCTTTCTACCTTCCTGATTAAATTTTTGAATTTGAATTCATTATATACGGGTTCATATGTGACCCATTAAACATTTCTTTTAGCCTACTTAAACTGTTTCCTGCAAACAATGCTTTTTTACACAATTCCAACATTCCAACATTTGCCTTTACTAATAGTTTCCGTACAGGGTTCTTCCGTTGCTACAGCTAAGACTGAAGTCTTAGCTAAGTAAGTAAATCAGTAGATATCTAATTTGGATATGTAGCCAATAGAGGTCGGACATACCGGTAGTTTCCTACCCACTACCGCAACATAATAGACTTACTTTTTCATAAAATCTTTAAAAGTTGCATTACATACATACATAATTGGTCATTACAACCAGACATTAGCAATGAGTATTCAAAAAGATAAGTAGATTCGAATCATACTCATAATTTCTAATACTTATATGCATTCATACTTATTTTAATATCATTGAACCTCTATTCGTATTCAAAGTTTGAAGTACTCATCATATTCATACTCAACAATAAGAATGATGTTGTTGATTTCGACTCACCATGACACAATATTTACAAGAATCACAAAATAAGTATTCACGTACGAACACTACAATACTTACTAGAAGGTTGCTGGTTGTCTTTGTATTTTTCTTTTTTTGTAAATCCAACAACAACTAAGACTGTAAATTTTGATAAATGATACGAATCACTTGAATTATTTATGGGTACTATAAGAATTTTTCTAAATTTATGAATCTGAATGATTATGAGGCTTATGAATCAAATATATTTCGAATGGTATGAGTTTGATGTCAACGCTGTACGCATACTCATTGCAACCTGTATTTATAAAACAACGTTGTATTGAGTACGAATGAATCAGAGTAGTTGGATTTCAATACTGTTGACTCACTCATACTCAAAATTTGATGAGTACTTATGAGTAGCGAAAAAATGATTCATTGCTGATCTCTGATTACAATCCTGCAGTCAAAATTATGACCTAGGTTCTCATACGACCTACGTTGTGTGTGTTAATTTTTAACCCGAAGGGCGGCATCCACTGTTTTAAGTCGACTCCGCACGACTGATTTTTGAGAACCTTTTTTGTTTACCCTCAGAGTTGAAGTCGCTGTAGTCTAGTAGTCCAGATTCCATAGGAAAGGGGAGTTCCCCTTCCCACTTCTCTGATGATGAGGGAGCAAACCAGCGTCGGCTAGACTGTTTTCAGACGTAGTAGTTTGGATATATAGTTCATCAGAGTGTCCTGTACACTTTCTTATATACCAATGAGGAAATTTTTTATGTTAATAAGCTAAATGAATTCGCCGTAGTCTAGTAGGTAGTGTGTTGGCTTATTAGACGTAAAGCCAGGGTTCGAGCCTCAGGCCAGACATTAAGACAAAATACAAAAAGTATTTCTTAGGCGACTTCCTCTCAGCAGATTTCTGGCAAAAACTCTGAGAATAAATAAAATTGGCATGAAAAAGTTTCTCAAAAATCTGTCGTTCGGAGTCGACTTTAAACTGTAGGTTCCACCACTCATTTATGAAATTAACACACACAACATAAGTGACATGAGAAACTAGGACGTTTGTACAATGGGTCGATTTGACCTCCGGGTAATGTACTTGTCTTAATTGACAAGTACACGTCCTCTAACCTAACGTAACCTCAGAGTTTTTGCCAGAAATCTGCTGAGAGTCTATTGCCGAAGAAATATTTTTTCATATTTCGTTTTGTTTGGAGATGTTTGAGCTGGGGTTTGAACCGTGGCCTCATATCTAATAACAACATTGGTGTCCTTATTATTTTGCAGATCACTGTTATTTTATTTCTTTGTATTTTTTTAATAAAAAATTACGAAAACAACATTTTTTCCCCTTTAAGCTAATAAGTCTCGAAAGAAATTCAAGTGAAATTAATTCTGTTTTGTATTTCAAAATCGGTATCCACTGTACGAAGTATTTAGTAAATAGCGTAAGCCGCAATCAAACGAATGGGAAATGCTTGTAATGGTGCTGGTAGTCCTTTTACTTCTTATACTATGTGTGTGTGTGTTTGTATGTGTATTTGTGAGTGGAACTTCCTAGTAAAAATTTTTCCAGAAATGAAATGAATAATGAAATGTACACATGTTTGGAAAGGAAAGTTTTATTGTGTTAAATAAAAAGGACACATTAAAACGGATAAGAAAACGAAAGAGCAAAAGGATTCAAGTGAAGGACCAACGAAATGATACCAAATGCTTGGAAATACTTTTTAAAATAAAATGAAACAAATGATATGAAAAGCTTTTAGTTAAATAAGAATCTTTGTTGAACCGCAAACAATAGCAACAACCATCCAAGATATCCTTTTGTATCCTTTTTGTTAATGAAGTATACGTTGTTTTGTTATCTGAATGGATTAATATAATCAAACATTAATGGAACATAATTGTTTTATATTCTCTCGTATGGTCGCTCTTATCTGTTTTTGTTTTATATTTTAAATATTCATACACAGCATATGTACGTATGTAAATCATCTTAAAAGGTCAAACCTTTATCTAAAGATTTTGTATGTATATGTGTGTACATGCTCTACCTATCTTGAACTAAAGGAACTCAAATGTTTGAAGGTCTATAAGTGCCGTGCCTAAAGCAACTGCAAAAAGGTCACAAGATTTAATAGAAGAAAATAATGTTTGAAAAAAAAATACCTTTTAAACTCGATAACTTGTTTCGATAACAAAAAAAAAACTTAGAAAAAGAAAATTTCGTTTCGAAAATCTTTTAAAATCCTTTAAAAGAATGAACTGCTGGTTGTATTATGTGCAAGTGGTTGTACTGTCGTCATGGTGTTTTATAGGAAAAGTTTCTACAGAAATTAAAAAAAATAATAAAAAACAACAAAACATATTAAAACTTTATATGAGACAAACATAAAAAATTTGTTGTAAATATAGTCGCCATTTCATTATGAAATCATTAAACATTTAGATTAAGTAAGTAAAGGCGGCTGTCCCAACAAATTGGATAGTCACACTGGGGCCACATAAGGCCTATAGTGATACCACACATACATACATACACACATACATACGTAATTGTTCATTACAAATCTTTAACCAGTTATATTGTATATGATAATTTTTATAAATCAGTGGCGGGACCTACAGTTTAAAGATGACTTCCAACAACAGATTTTGCAAAAAATATCCATGACAATTTTACTTACTCTCAGAGGAAGTCGCCACAGAAATATTTTTTTCCATATTCCGTTTTGTTGGAGATATCTGACATGGATTTTGAACCGCAGCATCACGTCTAATAAGCCAACACACTGCATACTAGACGACGGTGACTTCACCTAATCTTTGAACTACTCGCTGCTTCTGATGAATCGGCTTAGACAGCCAGTATCCATCACTGACATATACATAATTGGTCACTACAACCCTTCAGTCACGATTGCGGCCTAGCTTCTCACACCACTTATGTTGTGTGCGTTAATTTTATACATGACTGGTGGGACCTACAGTTAAGAGTCGACTCCGAACGACAGATTTTTGAGAAACTTTTCATGGCAATTTTATTTACTCTCAGAGTTTTTGCCAGAAATCTGGTGAAAGAAATATTTTTTTCATATTTTCGTTTTGAATACTGACCTGGGATATGAACCGTGGCCGTAAGTCGACACACTACCTACTAAGCTTCGTTCGCTTAAAATTTCCACGTAATGGTCACCAAGTTGTCTTTTCTCCTCTAACATAGTCCTGGTCTTGAGTCCCATGGCTTAAAATTTGTTTCCTTTACTTCCTCATCTCTGAAGTTCCAGCACAAGTCATTTTCCTTGTGTCTAAGAACGATGTGCATTGCATGAGTGCCCATAACGTATTGTCTGAGCGCGCTCCTTTGGAGTTTTAGCAGACTTTCCGTACGCCGTTCCAAAGCCGCCCATCTGGCGTTAGTGGAATCCATAACCATAGTCAATTAAGAGCTCGTTGGGATTTTAGATATGGAGAATTTAGAGAAGAGTTCGATGGTTGTGCTTTCACCCGGAAAATCGTAGAACTCTTCCGAACACAAGGTGATGATTTTACTTCAAAACAATCTGCTTCGTTCAAGATAGGTTTTTGTTCAAGATAGGGTTTTGTGTAATCCCAGTCTCGTCTTTATTTATACCGATTAACTCAATATCGTGACTGATCTTAAGTACACAAGACTTGAATATCCAAAGAAGCGAATCTTAAACTAATTTCAGCGTCTACTATCCTGTTTTAAACTGTGAGTGACACTTTCAGATCATTATGTTTGTATGTTATATGCGAGTTCTAAATCTAACTAGCGGCGGATGCAATAATTTTTAAAATTTTACTTTATCACGTCTGAATTTTTTTAGGTTAGATGTTGAGGCACATGGCTCATTATAGATTGGCTTTAAAAAATTGCATTATGAGTTTACTTCCTGTCTCTTAGGCTGGTTGAGAGGCTAGGACTTCATCAGTGTAGTCGCGCTCTCCCATCCTTTTGTTGTGTCTGGTCTGTGTGATTCCTCCGCTTCCCACTCCCCCCTTTCCCATATACCCTCCTTTCATCCTACCCCATATACTATCCTTCCCTCTTTTAGGACGTTGTACAATGGGTCAATCTGACCTCCGGGTACTGTACCTGTCTTGACTGACAGGTACACGTCCTTTAACCTGACCTAACCTAACCTAACTTCCTGTCTCAGATATTATCAGATTATTTGTTGTGATTGTTTGGCATGCCTCACGAGGACACCTACTTAATTAACTTAAAGTAAGAACACGCGGAAGCAGAAGAGTTTTTCAGATTGCTCCGAATTATCTCTGTAGTGTTTTATGTGATTAACTGCCTAAACGAGCAGAAACTTACGAGCTCTTAACAGGAAGCAAAAATATGGGATTGACGGGAACAAGTCCCATCATTTAATTAGATTACATAACTTTCAGGTTACATTAGGTTAGGTTAGGGGGTAGCTTGTCGTTAACATGCGAGTGCATTTGGCCCATTGTGTTATCCACGTTAGCGGCATAATCCGTTAGTGTTTGGTTTGAACTACCCCAAGCTTAGTGTCACATTCGCCACCATGCCCAGATCTACAAGCATTCAGTCACCCAAATACAGAGTACGTCTCGCATAAGAGGTATTGTACCCATTCCGTTTTACCCACATCATGGCAGCTTTCAATGTAATCCTGGGGCAAACCGAATCTGTAAGCGAAACTGCCAATAGCGCATTATGTTTTCAATAAATTTGTTTGAACTGCAGATATTTTTGTGCTACTGAGCACATCCATCTGCTGAAGAATATGTTTACGAACATAGAAATGGTGTTTTGCTTTCACGTCGTTTAAATTGTAAATACAAGCTACAAAAACAAAACAATGAACTTGTTTACATGATAAACAAGTAAACAAAAATGCAACAACAACGCTGCAAGAACAAACGTAAACAAAATACACAAACAACAATAATGTAAACAACAATAATGTAAACCACATATTTACATTTATAGAGATTTCGAGAAGGGGAAGGCAAGGCAAGTAGGTAGTGTGTTGGCTCATTAGACGTTAGAGACTCGGGCCAGCCATCAAAACAAAATACAAAAAGTATTTCTTCGGCGACTTCCTCTCAGCAGATTTCTGGCAAAAACTCTGAGAGTAAATAAAATTGCCATGAAAAGTTTTTCAAAAATCTGTCGTTCGGAGTCGACTTTAAACTGTAGGCTCCACCACTCATGTATAAAATTAACACACACAACATAAGTGGTGTGAGAAACTAGGTCGTAATCCTGACCGATAATGATAATCCTAATGACCAATTATGTTATGTATGTATTGTAACGTATTTATTTTATTTGTTTAATAAAGTGCACTCAAGGAGCACTTCTAAATAAAAGACCAATAATTTTAACTAAGTGCAGTTGAACCGCACTATTTTGTTAAGTTTTATTGATTGTCTTCTTGAGGGAAAATGTCCCTTCTTTTATACTAAATTTTGGCTGATTTGACAATTTCAAATCAAACCCTTAATTCTAATACAATTTTGTATTGACTTAATACTATAACATATGTTTGTGTGTACATTATATGTTTAACTATATTATATTGGTTTGTGTGTGTAATAATTATGGGACAAGTGGATGTTATATGACACGCGCCTATTATCCACAATAATTCCCACGGTAAAGTGTAAAGAGAGCTACACACGATCACCAGCAATGCCATACAACAACAACACACATACTACATATTATATGCAAACCAATGCAGTCAGCGGCCTGACAACAAAGTGTCAAATGATCGTTGCATGTGCGCGACGGTCAATAACATTAAGTCAAGTGGTCGCTGCTCATATGCAATTGGATATTCTTTTGTTTATGCATATGAAATGTTGTGCCAGTATTGACAACTGTAAAATCATGCTACAGTATGAAGGCAAGGCAAGACAAAGCAGGCAACGGAGTCAGTAAAAATTCAGACAGTCTTGTGTGAAGACGCGATGTTTGAAGAAAGTAATCGTGATTTGAAGATCTCCGTTATAAAGATCAATCGAACGAATTGAATATTAGTTGGTATTGTTTGTGCAAAAGAGGGCAAAGAGGACTAATAAAAAAGGCTATTGTTGTTGTTTACATCAAGTTGTGAACAGTGGCAGAATTGTGCGAATAATAATGGATTTTAATTAAAACTGAACACAAATTTGATTTTATTTGCAAATTTTTCTAATAGCAATCAAAACGAGTTCCACTTATATTTGGTACTTCCATATCGATTTAAAAATTAAGGCGATTATTAAAACTAAAACTATGTTCAACAAAAAACGTTTAATGCTTCCTTCAATTTCTCAGCCTCATCTTTGGTTATGTCTATCTTAGCCTGCACTAAATTCATGCGCTCTAACCTTTTGTTTTCCATCGAATTTAACAAGCTTTACTTTAACGGAAGTTTGTACTTTTTAGGTGGAGCTTCTTCTTAATCTTCAGCAGTAGTTGGTCTAGCTGGGCCGGCAGCCATTTGGGGTACAAATGCAGTTTTTTAGATTTAGTTTCTTTTTCAACAAGGCGCTGAGTTCGGAAACTTCCAAAAGGTTAAGAGTAGCTATACTGTTAACTATACTTTCCAATTTAGGATTGACAGGCTTAGCTACACCTTATTGTGGTGGAACAGTTAAATTGGGAGTACCGGTTGCAGCAGCTGGAGATGCTTCAGAAAACATGCGACGGTTGATATGGCGACACAGTTGACGGACTAGCAGGCGTGGTGCAAACATTTTTCTTTATTCCACTGGTTGACTGCTGAACAAATTAAAAATTGGTCCAAAAATTCAAAGCAAATATTCTACTTTTACTTACAAATAATAAGATTTTTACCAAAACTTAAGGAAATTGCTAATAAATTTCAGGCTTCTAACCAAAATCGTATTATAAAATAAAGACATTAAGAACGGATCATTAAAATTTAATTCAATTAGAGTTGACTACTTCTAAGCCATTTAGTTTCCAACTGTAAAGCCAAAAAAATAATGCATTTTATTGCCAATACTTGAAAGGAAAATGATGAAGTCCAGTTGTGTTGGACAACATAAAATACTCAACGTTATCAACATCTTCATTATCAATGGCATAGGAATTGTCCTTGCCACGGAATTCCTTCACGCTAAAACAATAAAATGTTAGACGACGAATAGTTATTATAAATGATAAGAGAACTACAGAGAATGTCATTCAAACATTATATTGACTCATTAGAGTTGCCTGACATTTTTTTTATTTGCCGTTCCTTTATGCGAATAAATGCTTTCCACATCTTGTTGTTGCATAGCAGATCAGATTTTTATGTGCGGCGTAAAAAGGAAAGAAGGACGGACGTCTATTAAAATACCATCTTAAGACAAGCCCATTGGGATACGAACAAGAATTGAAATCACAGTTAATTCTACAACAAAAGGGATAATAAAACAAAAAACAAAAGGGATTGGAATAGAAAATTTGAAAAAAAGGAAAGGGGAAACGAAACACAATAGTCTTGCAGTAATTGTGGCAGGATTTACTGAAACGAAATGCGTGAAACTATTTAAAATGAATAGGTCCCCCCCAAAACAAAGGCAGTAAAAAATAAATTTAACTCCTTTTGTTGTTAAGTAGTTTATGGCCTTTTTTTTATTACACCAAAGTAAAAAATTTACAGCCTTTTTGTTGAACAAAACTCAACAGCCATTAAAAAACGAAACCAACAAGCAAAACTTCAACCTCGAATCCACTAACTGACGGATGGTCGTTTTGAATGGGCATGACTGACAATACAACTGACATTGCCTATCATCACTCAAATAGTCATCATTTTTTTATTATCATCGCCACCACCAACCACTACACTATGGTACTCGCACCACAACTACCACTACCACTACCATCACTATTGTCTACATTCCTACAATAAAAAAACGTATAAAAAATATTCATATCGGATCTGTGTAATCATTTCATGCTCTACTCTACTCTGTTCCATGCTCTATTCATTCCTTCATTTCTCGTTTTTTCCAACAGGGTTTAGTTTTTACGACAACTTTAGGCTGTAATTTTTACGATCTTGATTTTTTTTTACAACTTTTTCACAGTTTAACTGCGCATTACCCAAAAAAAAGGCCCGTTTCCTTTATCACTGTCACCTAAAGGAAGGCGATTTTCGAGGTTGAGTTATAAAATAAAAAAAAAATAAACTTTTCGTTTTATTTTTTTAAATAAACATACACACACGTCCTTACTGACAGCGGCGTATAGTTGAAATAAAATTTTCTGAAGGCAAAAATGTACCGTGTTGTCCAATAAACGTTCGTATATTCATATGATTGTCATCAGTTACAATAAATACCCTGTAAGTGCTTAAGCAAACGAAGCTCGCTTGGCTGATTTATAAAATAGGGTTTGCATTGAATACTCTCCGCAAAGCAAATATGATAGTCAGTCGCAATTATAGTTTAGGAATTATCACATAAAAATAATGAATGGTACGTGCATAAACAAATTACAATTAATTTAGGATCATTATTACAACTTCGCGTTAAAGTTGAGTTTAGTTAAAGATAACTTTAGCTAAAGTAAACTTTAAAGTCAGCTTTAATTTATTTTCGTTATTAGAACCTAATGATAAAATAAAGTTAACTTTTGCAAAAATATGGCAGTACCGAAGCAATGTCGATAACACTGCTCACTTCAACAAGTTTTTTTTACGTAGTGGCACCGACGAGCTTCTTTTTCTTGTTGTATTTGCTCATTTTGTTTATATTTGAAGTTGCCATATAGAAAATAATATATATGTACGGCAAGTTCAAATATAAACTTAACTTTAAAAGTTACAGGTTACAGGATGATCTTCCCTTTAGCTTAACGCTCACTTTTACTTTATGGTCCACTTAGAATAATGAAAAACAATTTATATGCCTGTTAAAATCCTCCCTTTAGTTAACGACAGGTCGTAATCATGGCCCTTAAACGTTTACATAAGGAAAATAGAACGGAATATAAGATGTCCTAAGACACAATTCTTTGAAGTCGCCGTGGTCTAGTAGGTAGTGTGTTGGCTTATTAGACGAAAAGCCAGGGTTCGAGCCCCAGGCCAGACATCAAAATAAAATACAAAAAGTATTTTTTCGGCGACTTCCTCTCAGCAGATTTCTGGCAATAACCCTGAGAGTAAATAAAATTGCCATGAAAAGTTTCTCAAAAATCTGTTGTTCGGAGTCGACTTTAAACTGTAGGTCCCACCACTCATGCATAAAATTAACACACACAACATAAGTGGTGTGAGAAACTAGGTCGTAATCCTGGCTGAAGGGTTGTAATGACCAATTATGTATGTATGTATGTAAGACACAATTCATTCAAAGCATAGCCAGTCAAAGCATAACCATCCAACCGATTAAATGAGAACTACCGTCTACGTCTAACGTTTGAAAGTATGTATTCACAACGGACATACAGGAGAAATACTCACTTTAAAGTTAAAGTAGCATATACTGGTTACTTCTCAGCGAAATATTGTTACATTGGGTTTACGCTTGTACCGGGTTCACATCTATCGATTTAAATTTTAAATTTTAAATTATCGGTTATTTGGAATCTGGCAATACTTATGTCATTCGATTCTGTCAGAAAATTCAGTATATTATCTCCACTGAACGTTATGAATCGTTGGATTTAAGACAATTGGTTCGGAAATTTTTTGCCAAGGAAAATCGTCGTATTTGGGGCTCAGAAAACCCACACGTGGTCTAACAGAAATCAATGCACCCATTACGAGTGCGGCTTGTGGAGCGAAAGCATCATTGGCCCATACTTCTTGAAAAATGAGGATGGCGTAATAATTACGGTCAATGGAGACACCTATAGTACTATGATAAATGATTTATTTGTATCCGCTCTTCATGACATTGATGTGAACGATGTTTGATTTCAACAGGATCGTGTAAATTGCAACACATCTCATGCCACAATCGATTTATTGCGACAAAAGTTTAATGGCCGTTTAATCCACCGAAATGGTGATGTCAATTGGCCGTCAAGAAGCTGCGATTTGACACCGTAGGACTATTTCCTGTGGAATGCTGTTAAAGAAAAGTGTTATGCTGTTAAGCCAGAGACAATTGAGCGTTTGAAAGCCAACACTCGGGATGTCATTGCCGAGATACGACCACATACACTCGAAAACAATTGGTCCGATCGAATGAGGGACTGTAAGGCCAGTCGTGGCAGCTATTTGAATGAAGTAATATTCCATTTCTAACCGGAACAATTGTACTTCACAACCATAATTTAATTTGGAAAAATTTCAAACCGTTTTGGTTTTATTGAATTTTTAAATTTTAACCATTTTAACCCACCCTTTATGAGACCAACTATAAGATCTTAACCAATAGGAGTTCTTGTAAGATGTCATAAGCATATGCAGTTATTTTTGCCGAATTTTTATTCCCTTTGCTACAAGCAGTTAGAATGCTTTAAAAGTGCACTTACTACGACCAGATTAAGAAACATGTGCAATACATTCGACATCGTGAAAAATATTATGAAATAAATTGTATTTGATTAAATGAATAATTTCCTAAGCGAATAATTTTGACTTTTAGTCATAGTAGTGTCGAAATTCAATCAAACTTGCAATTGAAATGGAGTTTTCAGTCTTATCAGTCTCATCCAGCATTTTTACTTAGCGTATGATACAGGCTTGAAATTGAAAAGTCAAATGATTTACAACTCTCTTGGCTGTAAAAAACAAATAAAATTAAACCAGTTCACCAATTAAGCCGCCATTGTCTAGTAAGTAGTATGTTGACGTGAAGCCTCAGAATATCAAAATATTTATGAGGCGACTTCCTCTCAGCAGATTTCTGGCAAAAACTTTGAGGGTAAATAAAATTGTCATGAAAAAGTTTCTCAGAAATCTGTCGTTCGAAATCGATTTTAAACTCTATGTCTCGCCACTCATGTATGAAATGAACGCAGACAACATAAATAGTGTGTTAAGCTAGGTCGTAATCCCGACTGAAGGGTTGTAATAATCAACTATGTATGTATGCATAATGTATTTTAGAATAAAACACCTGCTTGATAAGTACTAGGCAGGGAATTATCTTTACTGGCACCGAACAGCAGCCTGATGCTCATTAGAGGAACAATAGGGCTGAACTATAGATTGTTTGGTTACAATACTTTGGTTTTAAAACACAACAAACTCAAATACTCCTCGATAGATATAATTTTTTCTTCATTTGATTTCTTTTTCTAAATATAAATTCGTAGTTATCCACGAATACGATTCGAGATTAAAAAATTAATTTAAATGTGACATCAAATAGGCAGTAAGGGCAAGATTTTATTCACCATACATCAAAAAAGTACGCATGTATAGATCCAAATTAAAACTTTGAACGTAAATGAGTAACACACAGTACTTCTATATAATTTGCTGCCGATCAGTGATATTTTTTGAAATATTTATTTTTGTATAATATTTGACTGTCTTAGCGTGAGGTATCTTTGGAATTAAAATTATTGGAACAGATCGTTATAACTTTTTCGAAAAAGTAAAAAAAAAAATAAAATCAGGGACTGCCTAGTGTTATTTACTTGCTCTTATAAGGGATAAAAGTTTAAATTTAACAATTCAATAAAACAAAAACGGTTTGAAATTTTTCAAAATTTATTTTTTTGTTGTAAAGTACAATTGTTTCGGTTAGAAATGGAATATTATTTCATTCATATGGCCACCCGCAACTGGCTTCATAGTACCTCATTCGATCGTAAGGATTTTCGTGCACTTTTAGAAGTGTATTGGATCGTATCTCGGCAATGGCACGTGAATGTTTGTTTTCAAATCCTCAATTGTCTCTGGTTTGTTGGCATAACACTTTTCTTTTACGGCGTTCCACAGAAAATAGTCCAACGGTGTCAAATCACAACTTCTTGGCGGTCAAGCGACATCACCATTTCGATTGTGGCATGAGAAGTGTGGCAAGTTGCCCAATCCTGTTGAAACCAAACATCGTTCACATCAATACAATGAAGAGCTGGTCCAAAAAAATCGGTTATCATGATGCGATAGGTGTCTGCATTGACCGTAATGGTTGCGCTGTCCTCATTTTCAAAGAAATATGGGCCAATGATGCCTCCGCTTCACAAGACTTACAAAATAGTCACTCGTAATGTGTGCATTGGCTTCTGTAAGACCACGTGCGGGTTTTCTGAGCACCAAATACGGCAATTTTACTTATTAACGTACCCACCAAGTTGAAAATGGGGTTCATCTGAGAAAATGATTTCTTTTTTTTTTGCAAAATCGATATCATCGTGCAGTTTCGTGATGGCCCAATAAATCCCAACGTTGCTTCAGTGGGGATAATATTGTTACGAAAATGGAAATGGTGTTACAACGTTTAACATTAAAATGATAAACAAAAGCTACAAAAACAAAAACAATGGACTTGTTTACATGATCAACAAATAAACAAAAAATATAGCAACAACATCAGTATAAAAAAAGGGATAAACAAGTAAACAAACAGGCAACAACGACACTGCAAGGACAAAAGTAAACAAAATATACAAACAACAATAACGTAAACAACATGTTTACATTTATAGAGACTTCGCGAAGTCAAAATCATGCTCCTGCAAAAGCATTCATCAGACTGTTTACACTTCGATATAAAAGGCAAGACAAAAAAGGCAATGGGGCCTGAAAGAATTCGGTCAGTCTTGTGTGAAGACGCGTTTCGTGTGAAGAGAAAAATCGAGGTTTGAAGATTTCCGTTGTAAATATCTATCGAATAATTGTTATTGTTTACGCAATAGAGTGAAAAGAAAAATAACTAATAAAGCAATTGTTGTTGTTTACATCAAGTTGTGAACAGTGATACACACAATTTTGCGAACAATACATAACATACATAATTGGTCATTACAACCCTTCAGTCAGGATTACGACCTAGTTTCTCACACCACTTATCTTGTGTACGTTAATTTTTATACTTGTGTGGCGGGACCTAAAGTCGACTCCGAACAACAGATTTTTGAGAAACTTTTCATGGCAATTTTATCTTGCTCTCAGAGTTTTTGCCAGAAATCTGCTAAGAGGAAGTCGCCGAAGAATATTTTTTCATATTTCGTTTAGTTGGAGATGCCGGACCTGGGGTTTGACCCGAGGCCTCACGTTAAATAAGCCAACACACTGCCTACTAGACAACGGTGACTTCAATATTACAAAGTGCAGAGTATGTCAGAGGGTTGTTAAATACAACTTTCGGATTTCTTTTTTAATACTGTCTCTACCATTTGAACAATTTTTATTTTAATTAAATTTTATAAAACAATACCAATTACATATGTAATGTACTCGTACAAAGAATTTCAATAATCCCTTATGTATTGTAATTTTTGTTGCCTGCAATAGACGTTTAAAAATTCAGAAAGCAAACCCTACAATAACAACAGTTTGCCTTATGTACGATAGAAAATGGTGTAGTTTTTTAAACTTATTTTACGACAGTCGTTTTCATCGTTTGTAATTTAAGAATATTTTATGACTCTATTATGCCATCATCGTAAAATGTCAAATAAATTCAAGTTTCTTTCAGTTTTCAAATCGTTAAAGTGTTGAAATTTTCGTTTAGCTTTTGTTGTTGTTAAATTGCAAATAAACTCTCATTTTTAACGGATTTATAACGTTTTTATCACAAATATTAGTGTCGAGATAGGAAAAAGGGAAGATTTTTTGTTTCTTTGTTTTTTTCTGTTTTTTTGACTCCACCACTAATCATAATGAATGTTGAATGTTTGAATAGTTCCCAATAACCAGTACGCAATCAACGGATAACATCATTTATGAAGGCAATTTGTTATTATAAGAACATAAAGAAATTTTCAAATCATATCAGCAAGAGTAAGCTAAGTGCCATTGTAAAATTATCTAACAATTCCATTTGAATTGTTAGGATAGGAAAACTTAAAAAGTATTTTATGACTCTCGTTTTACGAGTGTTAAACGCTTAAAACTCGCATCGTAAAAGAAAAGTCAAAAAGTTACAATGAAAAAAGAAAAAAGAATATCAAAAAGAGATGTCATAGATAATTGATTAATGCCTCAAGATGACAGCTGTCAAAGTCAAAAGCATACATACTGTACGGTACATACAGACATACATGTCAATATCAGTTACTGTTCCAAATTTTTTTTGTAGAGACATTAAAAACCTAAAAAAAAAAAGAAAAAAAAACTTAATTTCAAAAGCAGTTAAACAATCGTTTGTTACTCTTACTTTTTATTTTTCTAATCTTTTCTTTTCATTTAATAAAGTTAGTTTTTGCTTAAGCCATTCTCATCTGGAACATCGCTAATGACTGACCTGTCAGTTTTCATATGATATACGGTAATAAATGGACTTGGGATGTTGAAACTGTGTGACTATACTTTTGGCATTTTCGTTACGTTACGATTCATTGTCTTCTAATTCACTTTTAATGTCTGCAGTGAAATAACTGGAAGCAAATAAATATACGGTATACGGCGAAGATGGATAATTAATACTTTTTCATATACAGTCAAAGAAAAAAGTATACCTCCACTTGGTGTGCCCTATAACATACATACATAACATACATAATTGGTCATTGCAACCCTTCAGTCAGGGTTACGACCTAGTTTCTTACACCACTCATGTTGTGTCCGTTAATTTTATACGTGAGTGGCAGGACCTACAGTTTAAAGTCGACTACGAAAGACAGATTTTTGAGAAACGTTTTCATTGCAATTGTTATTTACTCTCAGAGTTTTTGCCAGAAATCTGCTTAGAGGAAGTCGCCGAAGAAATACTTTTTGTATCTTTTTTTGATGTCTGGCCTGGGGGCCTGTAACATCCTCATGAATATTTTTTTTTAAATAAAAAATATGTTATAGCGTTGTTTACGGCAAACCAATACGAATATGATGTCGCCGTAATATAATAGGTGGAGTGTTGGCTTATTAGACGTAAAGCCCGGGTTCGTATCCCAGGTCAGGCATCAAAACGAAATGTGAAAAAAAAATATTTCCTTGGCGACTTCCTCTCAGCGGAATCATTTTTTCGCCACTCATAGGCACTCATGGAATTTTGAATATAAGCAAGTCAACAATATTGAAATTTTACTTTTCTGATTCATTTGGACTCACTACAACGTTGATTTATAAGTACAGATTGCAATGAGTATGCGTATAACGTTGACATCAAACTCATACCATTCGAAATATGTTTGATTCATAAGCCTACTTATTCAGTGATACGAATCATTTATCAAAATTTACAAAAAACGACACATAAGCAAAAAAGACAAAGCAGCAAGCGAAGCAAACACACAACTTTCTGGTGAGTATTTTAGTGTTCGTACACGATTCATACTTATTTTATGATTCTTGTAAATGTTGAGTTATGGAGAGTCGAAATCAACAACATCATACATATTGCTGTGTATGAATATGATGAGTACTTCAAACTTTGAATATGAGTAGAAGTTCCATGATATTAAAATAAGTATGAATGAGTATAAGTATCAGAAATTATGAGTATGATTTGATTCTACTCACCTTTTTGAATACTCATTGCTGATCTTTGAAAAATACTCACCGTAAATTAAATATATGAACAAAGAACATCACATTTTTATATCGTATTAAAGATGGCGAATTTTGTACAAGAAAATAATGATTTGCTGGGAGAGTCGCATCGCTTGCCGAGGCAATATGCAGAAAATGATTTCGACGATTCAGAAATAATGGTTCTGAAGTGAAAAATGAAGAACGTGAAAAATCACCAAAAAAGTTTGAATACTTTTAAGCCAGAAACAAATAGCAAACCGTTTAAAAGATATGGCAAACATCCAAAAGACTGATTTGACTGACAGACAGATGGAACATTGAAAACCACACGTGGAATTTTTTTCAAAGGTACGATAGAAAGTCAGTGTTGTATCGAATTGTTACCGGCGATGAAAATTTGATTAATTTTTAGAGGCCTAAACAGAAAAAATTTTGGGTTAATACCAGACAACCATTATTTCAGCAGCAAAACCAGATCGACTAGGCAGGAAGACAATGTTGTGTGTCTGGTTAAAGCACACCTGGCGAAACCGTTATTACACATCGCTACCGACAACGAATAATCGATTTCATCAATCGCACAGTTCAAAAAACGATCGAAGACAGTACAAGATCATTTTTCTATGCGAAAATGCACCTTCACACAAGGCAACTTCTATTTGATTTCATCGATGGGACGTGCATCGATGGTGGAGCAGCCAACAATTTTGTTGACATAGAATTCATAGATTCCCTGAAAGATTAAAAAATGTGTTTTTTATTATCCTCCTCAAAACCTCATTTCATACCATTCATTACATATTTCAGTGAATTGCGATTCAGAATTAATCGACATACATTCAGTAACAGCAGCTCAAAGTTAAAAAGAGTTAAAAATGAAAGGAGGCTTAAATAATGTGTGTTATTTTCGGTATACAAACGTATAGCAAACTGCTTAATTTGATTCCTGGTTTGGTTTCCACCCTTTTAAAAACGTATAGAATATGAGTTCGTGGATTGCAAATAAAATAAAAATAAATTTGTGTTTAGTTTTAATTAAATTCTTTAAACTTCACACAATTCTGGGTGCCACTGTTCACAACTTGATGTAAACAACAACAATTGCTTTGTTTGTTATTCTGCTTTACACTCGTTTGCGTAAACAACAACAATTACTAGTCAATTATTCGACAGATCGTTATAACGGAGATCTTCAAACCAAGATTATTCTTTTCAAAGACCTCACGTCTTCATACAAGACTGACTGAATTCTTACTGACCCGTTACCTGCTTTGCCTTGCCTTTAATATCGCAGGGTAAACAGTCTGATGAATGCTCTTGAAGGCGAATGACTTCGCCTTCTCGAAATCTCTATAAATGTAAATATGTTGTTTACGTTATTGTTGTTTGTGTATTTTGTTCACTATATAAATTATATTTTAGTTTATTTGTTGATCATGTAAACAAGTCCATTGTTTTTTGTTTTTCTAGCTTTTGTTTACCATTTTAATGTGAAACAATGTAACACCATTTCCATTTTCTTAACATTAGTATATATTTGCAAATCAAATTAATCCTGTTAGTATAGCATGCCATGTAATTTTGCACTTAAGATATTTCTATTTGAAGCTAATCATTACAAACATTTTTATGTAAAATTGACAGATTGATGAGGGTTAGTGAAACAGAAACATTATATTTTTTTAATAGAGATGTCCGACTTACTAGAATACAAAGATATTTCTGTACAATTTATCCATTAATCTGAATTTAGATATTTTAAAAACGCATGTTACGTGTCCAATAAAATATTTGTTAATAATGTAAAGCATATCTTAAATATTTTTGTTTATTTGAAAAAAAAATTTTGTATTTCCTCCTCATTACGTAGCGGAAAATTGGATGCGAAAGAGAAAAAAATATTTTTTTTCTTATTATCTTTGAAATTTGAGAAATATTTGTATGTGTATGTATGTATGTATAGTATATATGGAGAGAAACATTAAAGCCATAAGTGAACTGTAGACAGACATTCAGACAAACGGTTCGATTGAATTTATTTGTAAAAACAATTCCATTGCATAAGCGATTGATTTTATTGATGATTGAAGCCAACAATGCCAAGGAAACGTTCATCAAAAACGTACAAGTACGTGTCTATGTATGTATGTATATGGTTTTGTTGCTTCATTACCCTCCTTCACATGCTGGTTTCTTGGCTGTCAGATGTCCTCCTTCCAAATTTTCGATTTAGCGGTTGTATTATTTTAAAATTTCTTTTTTGTTTGGCTTGAATTTTTTCCCGAATTTCATTTTTATTTTTCATAACATTGGCATCAGTAAGGAAGTAAACTTTAAAATGAAAAAAAAAATTGTAAACTGATACACTGAAATGCGCTATTGTCAGTTGTTGTAAAATGTCGTTGTCAATTGTGGATGTTGGCATATGATCTACATTATCCCAAATGCTGTGACCAATCAATGTTTTATAGTCAATCAACCAGCCTGCTGCTTGTCATTTCAATATTTCATTTATCCGTGCGTTTACTTTTTTCCTTTTTACTCAATCATTTGTATTTGATAACAACCGTTGAAATACATTCATAATCGCCAAAATACCCCATATTAGATGAGAAAAATATCGTTGCAATTATTTCACTTTTATTCAGTGATTGCTAGTAATATACGTATGTATGTATGTATGTATACAAATAAATTATTTAATTTTTTTCGTTATTATTTCCTTATTTAAACAAATTATTTATTTATTTTAATTATTTGGACACTTTCATTGGCAACACTGCGCTATTAATTTTATTACACGTTCCTTTAATTGCAAAATTCAAACTCTCAGTGTATAACACAATTGTGTTTAAAAGTCACACATTTTATTACAGCTCCCCGTCAAGTGACGAGCAACGTTACATTTCGATCGGTTAATACTTCGTTTATATGTACATACATAATTGGCCATTACAAACCTTCAGTCAGGATTACGGCCTAGCTTCTCACACCACTCATGTTCTGTGTGTTAATTCTATACATGAGTGGCGGGACCTATAGTTTAAAGTCGATTCCGAACGACAGATTTTTGAGAAACTATTCATGGCAATTTTATTTACTCCGCTTATGCTCGTATATATTAATACTTCGTTTTTCCGTTAATACTTCGTGTGATAAACTATTAGTATGAGGGTTGTTGGTTTGAACCAGAGATCAGATGAGTAGACTAATATCATACTCATAATTTATGATACTTATAAGCATTCATACCTATTTTAATATCATGAATCCTCTACTCATATTCAAAGTTTGATGTACTCATCATTTTCATACTTAACAACACGTATGATGTTGTTGATTTCGACTCTCCATGACTCAACATTTATAAGAATCACAAAATAGGTATGAATTGTGTACGAACACTACAATACTCACTAGAGAGTTGTATGTTTGCTTTGGTTGCTGTCTTTTCGAGTCTTTTTCGAGTCTCTCGAATCATTTGTGAGTATTATAAGTATTTTTCTAAAGTTATGAATCGAAATGAGTAGGCTTATGAACCAAACATATTTCGAATGGTATGAGATTGATGTCAACATTGTACTCGTACTCATTGTACTCATACTTATAAACCATTGTTATAGTCAGTACGAATGAATCAGAGTACATAGTTAAATTTCAATATTGTTTACTCACTCATATTCAAAATTTCAAGAGTTCTTATGAGTAGCGATAAAACGATTGCTGACCTCTGCTTTCAACTCAAACAATTTTTCCAAAAAAAATTTCATTGAATCAGTTGATCAAATCGAAAACAGTGTGTTCCAACTATTTCAATTTTATTTTAAAATAAAAATTACAACCCTTACAACCAGTTATGATGTGTGCGTTAATATTTATACATGAGTGACGGGACCTACAGTTTAAAGTCTACTCCGAACGACAGATTTTTGAGAAACTTTTCATGGCAATTTTTAATTTTTCACAGAGGTTTTGCCAGAAGGAATATTTTTTCATATTTCGTTCAGTTGGAGATGCCTGACCTAGGGTTTGAAGCGAGGCCCCACATCTAATAAGCCAACACACTACCTACTAGACCACGGCGACACTGACTTACTGTTACGAATTATAATTTACAAACACCACTTTAAATAAATTGCGGTTTTGTCATCAACCTTCTCTCAAACCCATAATTGCGAGTGGAAGTGCGACTTGTCATTCTCATTTGACAGATAAGGAAAAATTCAATCCTTTTAGTTTTAATGTATCACATACCAAGTATAGCACGTCCCCAATTGAGGTGAACTACCATAACAAACAATTGAAATTATCGTGTATAATACATAAATATTGTATTCTATTTTATATTTTTCCTTTATTTAATACGTTTTATTCTGTATTTTATTTTATTTTTTATTTTATTATTGCATGTTGCCAGCACATTTGGTACGAATAGTGTTTTACTTGAGTGACAATATATTAAGGATTTTATGTATTTACGTGTTAGACAATGTAATAACAGGGCACATACCATACCATACCATTACATACCATACTTTGCATTCAGTTTTCAGTCATTCAATCAAACTCATGTATAAATTATTACTAACGTAATACATTACGTTAAAATATTTGATTTTAACCCATAAAATGCAAAGTGTTTTTAACTGAAATCGAAATTGATCAAAAAAATTAAATCAAATCTTATTATGTGAAAATGCATCGGATCTAACAAGTAGGACTTAAGCAGCAAAAATGGTGCTCATCACGACACCTAACACAAAACCATAGGGAAATTAATTTCATTGTAGAACTTGCTACAGTATACCAACCATAAGCTTAATTGGAAAAAAACTTACTTAAATTATCATTACGCTTACTTTAGAGTTCAGAGGTCAGCAATGAATCGTTCTTTCGCTACTCATAAGCACTCATGAAATTTTGAATATAAGTGAGTCAACAATATTGCAATTTCACTAATCTGATTCATTCGTACTCACTACAACATTGATTTATAAGTACAGGTTGCAATGAGTATGTGTACAACGTTGACCTCAAACTCGTACCATTCGAAATATGTTTGATTCATAAGCCTCTACTCATTTAGATTCATAACTTTAGAAAAATACTTATAAATGATTCGTGTGACTCGAAAAAGACTCGAAAAGAAAAAGACAAAGACAGCAAGCAAAGTAATCACACAACCTTCTAGTGAGTACTTTAGTGTTCGTACGTGAATCATACTTATTTTGTGTTTCTTGTAAATGTTGAGCTATGGAGAGTCGAAATCAATAACATCATACGTGTTTCTAAGTATAAGTATGGTGAGTACTTCAACCTTTGAATATGAGTAGAGGTTCCATGATATCAAAATAAGTATGAAAGCGTATAAGTATCAGAAATTATGAGTATGATTCGATGCTACTCATCTTTTTGAATACTCACTGCTGATGTCTGTGAGAGTTGGACTAACTATTCCGAATGCAACATCAAATAATTTGTAACGTTGGCTCAAGGAACGAAATTTGGCAACCTCATCAAGATAAGATGAAATGAAATGCTAGTTTGTTCAAGTTTCATTTGAAAGTTGCACAATCAGTTTTAACTTTTGGCAAGTCAAGGTCTTTATGTACTTATGGTTGAGTTTCTAATATACATACCTTAGTGGTGCTGAAATCATCTGCAGGATCTTGTTTTAGCGTTTAAAAAATTGTCATTGTGTGCAGTGAGCATCAAAAGAAACTACACATTATAAAAAAATATGCATTAATAAATTACCGTTATTTTTATTTTAAAATTGTTTCAATGCCAGTTTTTAAAATTGTAACAAAAAAAAAAGAATTCCAAATTTTTTTTAAGTTGTAAACGGTGAGATTGGTGATTGTTAGAATTTTGTCCATAGTGTACAGTTTCTTTTGACGTTCACTATATAACCGTCAACACGTTGGTTTTATAAGAAAATTATATAAGTTTCCTAAGAGATTACAATTTCAGCTATGAATGCATGCCAACGTATGCATTTCAAAAAGCCTGCCTGTGCTTAGTATGTACCAATTTTGCTTTTATGGAATATAGGATATCCAAGTCAAACGTTGGGCAAGGTCTATGCCATAATTTTTATGTGATTCTCATGCTTATATACATAGTAGAGTGCTCAATAAAAATATTTACGCAAAACTTCTTGTCGTATTTGCGACGATACCCCTCTACATGAGATCCAAAAGCGTCCAATACTTTTCGATAAACGTACTGTTTGATGTGGATTTTGGGTTCGGGCGTCGATGACGGTTGATGTTTTTTAAAAATGACTTTGGCTAGGCCATAAATCTCAACGACGAGCACTATAAGTCGATGATAAGCAACTTTTTTTGCCTGAGCTCGATGAACTTGACACAAACGACCTGTGGTTGCAACAGCACGGCGCTACGTGCCACGCAGATCATGGCTCATTGGATATTTTGCAGGAGCGATTTGCGAGCTGTAGTCTAGTATCTAGTATGTATATTGGCTTATAAGATACGAGTCAGTGGTTCCAACTCTAGCTCAGACATTAACAAAACGAAATATTATGGCGACTTCTTCCCAGCAGTCATCCGGCGATAACTTTGAGAGTAAATAAAACTGTCATGTCGTTCTTAATCTGTCGCAATCATGACTTAAGGTAATAATGAATAAATTAAGTAATACGGTGTTCAGGTATGTAAATCGCAATAAACGCAATTATTGAGCTCAATATTTCATATAAAGTTGCAATTAATTATTGCGCAATAAATACGCAAATTGTTATATTATTGAATAAAACTTAAAATGCAGCATAAGTAAGTTTAGTGAGCATATTACAATTATCTGAACCCTTTTTATGATATTTGACAACTTAAATGTCAACAACGACAAACAAAAAACAAAATAAAAACAATGTTGTTGAAACAATCAGCTGTTTTGTTTACCAGCTGTCAAATGAATATTGAATAAGTAGCTGAATTGCGTATATTATTATGTCTGAACACTTAAAATATTGTTGTCAATAAACCGAATAAATAATCAATAAAAGTGCATATTCGAACATAGTATAAGTAAGTAAGATTTGAGGACATGATCATCTGACGTGGAAGTGATGTAAATCGTTTGTGTTTGAAAGATATTATATTCCACATAGTCAACGTAGTCTAGAATTTAGTGTGTTGCCTTATTAGACGTAAGGCCTCGGTTCAAACCCCAGGTCAGGCATCAAAACGAAAATATGAAAAAATATTTCTTCGGCGACTTGTTCGCAGTAGATTTCTGGCAAAAACTCTGAGAGTAAATAAAATTGCCATGAATAAGTTTCTCAAAGAAATTGTAGTTCGGAGTCGACTTTAAGCTGTAGGTTCTGTTACTCATGTAGAAAATTCACACACTGAACATAGTTGTGTGAGAAGGTTAGGTTAGGTTAGAGGACGTGTACTTGTCAATTAAGACAAGTACAGTACTCGGAGGTCGAATTGACCCATTGTACAACGTCTTAGTTTCTCACACCACTTATGCACTGTGCGTTAATTTTTATACACAAGTGGTGGGACCTACAGTTTAAAGTCGACTCCGAACGACAGATTTTTGATAAACTTTTCATGGCAATTTTTTTTACTCTCTGAGTTTTTGCCAGAAATCTGCTGAGAGGAAGTCGCCGAAGAAATATTTTTGTATTTTGTCTTTGATGTCTGGCCTGGGGCTCGAACCCTGGCTTTGCGTCTAATAACCCAACACACTACCTACTAGACTACGGCGAACTAGGTCCATAATTATAACTGAAGGGTTGTAATGACCAATTATGTTATATATGTATGTATATTCCACACACAATGGCCTCAATAGGTTTTTGAAATGAAAGAAATGTTAGAAAAAATGCTGAAAAATATTTAAAATAAAAAAACCTCTTCATATGACTTTAGATTGGATTGTTTTATAAATTCATTTAAAAATTCCATTTTCTCGATTCCATTAATAGTCTTCAATCTATTGTACAGTTTCTACATTTTTTAGAGTGCCCTGGTAGTCTAGTGGGTAGTGTGCTAGTCTATTAGCTTGAGGGTTGTGAGTTCTATTCCCACCAGCTCGTGTTTAATTAAATATAATTTGTAATTGTATTGTTATTAATAAATAAGTAAATAAAAATAAAAATTTTCCCATTTCAAGACAAGATTAATGAATGAAATGGCGAAATACATGATATTTCCCAATTTTATTTTATTATCATAACGCTTTGCAATGGGTTAGCACTTTGGTTACAAGAATGAAGCGAATGATGATCAAAAGTTATAATTATTTATTGCAATAATGATGACAAATTTGTTAATTATATTTACCGAATACATTAAATAATAATGCTTAATTGTACTTATAATGATGGCTATTAAAAGTCATTTTTAAAACAAAACAACAAACAGTATTCAAATCTATAGAAAGAGTACAGAGAAACTAAAGTATTCTTTAGTCAAACTTCGTTTTCCTGGCCAAAATGAATGTAAATGTTGAGAAATAAATCATTTAACGCTGTTGCTGAATGAAATATGTATGTATGTATGTATATTGTACGGAGAGAGAAGAGAGAAGACAAAATAGGAAAATTGATTTGAAAATTATTTTTAATAAGAAAAGAGTCGTCCTTGTGCTACATTACGGTTCGTTACCAATTAAAGTAACAATTATTGTTGAAGCAAAATCATAATCATTATCTTTAAATGCATTAAATTACTTCCGACACGAAGGTGACAGACACCAAAAGTATTTTTCATTTCTCTCATGCCACTCATTCCCCTCATTCCCTTTTATTCAAAGAAAATAAATAAATTTCATTCAATTTTTCTTCTTTTTTTTTGATTTTCCTTTTTATTTTTTCCAATTTATGATATTCCCGTTCAAAGCAAATGCCAAATGTTGTCATGCATACCTAATGGCTGGCTGACTGACTGATTGACAAACAAGCTGACTGATTGACTGAGTGACTGACTGAATAAATTGCATGAATTAATGAAAATATTCCATTAAATGTAATAAATTATAATGTATTTTGGAAGAATCTTCTCGTATTTATCTATAACTTCTGTATGTTTTTCATTAAAAAATTTCATTTCATGTTTAGCTGATGATGAATTCCTTTTGCATTAGAAAGTTAAATGATGTTATCAAAACTTTTTTACGTTATTGTTGTTGTTGTTGTTTTTGGAAAATTTTTTTTTTTTTAATTTACGATTTTAACTTTTTTTGTTGTTGGTCCATTGACCATTTTTAAAACTGTGGCAGATGACTGGGAATCCACCCCCAATGATGCTGAAATCATAATCACCAGAAGCCCCCCACACGCTTCACTGTAGCTGTTGTCGACCAACATTTGAAAATTAAGAAAGAAAAAAAGAAAAACATTGGAAACGTGTAATAAAATTAGAAACCTCATACCAAAAAAGACCTTAACAACCGGCAAAAACAACAACAACAACATAAACTGTTTATGTTCAAGATTGACTTAAGCCAGCGTCAAATCAAAATTTTATAATTTGTAGATGAGTATGAGGGAGAATATAAGAAAATGAAGGGAAAAAAACAGAAAAAAGTATACGAAATAAATAATCTGGAATAAAATCCACTTGTGCTACTAATTTTTCATTATAAATTAAGAAGCAAAATACCGAGAATAAGTAAAACTCGACGTACCTAAAAAAATTGAAAGAAAAAATAGGAGAACGAATCGCAAATGCTCTGCAACCTGTATTATATGGTAGAAGAAAGCAAAGATTTTAAACAAAAAATTTTCTTTAGAATAAGAACTAAAAGATAAGAAAAATTGTGAAAATATTGCAATTAAATTGTTTTTAAAATCAAACCAGAAATCGGCATATGTGCGGTCTAACGCTCCTACGTTGTAGAACACAATTAACGCAACGCAGCAAGCACAGAAATTTTGCAATTGCAGCCTAATACTATGTTCAGATATGCACTTGTATTGAGTCAATATTCGGTTTATTGAGTACAATATTTTAAGTGTTCAGGCATAATAATATAGGCAGTTCAGCTGCTTATCCAATATTAATTTGACAGCTGGTAAACAAAACAGCTGATTGTTTCAACAACATTGTTTTTATTTTGTTTTGTTTGTCGTGGTTGACATTTGAGTCGTCAAATATCAACACAAAAGTGTTCGGTTAATTGTAGTATGCTCACTGAACATACTTATGACAGTGCTGCATTTTAAGTTTTAGTCAATATTATAACAATTTGCGTATTTATTGCGCAATAATTAATTGCAATTTTATATGAAATATTGAGCTCAATAATAGCGTTTATTGCGATTTACGCAATAAAGTGCATATCTGAACACCGTATAAGGTAAGCTTCATGCGCATAATTATAATAAATGCAGCAGCAGCAGCGGTTCAATAATTCTTCATCAACGGTGTCACCAAAACATTCTTTCGCTTTATATTTCACACAGCACGTTTTTAAAACCTCTATTTTATGTATCGCATTATATTGAGAGCACTTATCTTCTCATTGCTAGCTTAAGTCCTCTCACTTTTACCACAAATTCTCTCATTGCAGCAAATAAAAATAGATATTAGCTGAACACGTTCACGCCGGCTCTTTAATTCATGTTTGTCGTTATATTTATAAGACGTTATTAATTGTAATTGTTATTAAAAATAAATGCTTTTCAGAGAACATGATTCTCAGGTTTTTTTTCGACAGCCGATGAAAAGAGTTCTAAAGATCTAAATATTTGGTATTACGTATCGTCTAATAACTTGATCAATTGCAGTTTAGTGCGGGCCACCGGTGGTACACGCCGGCGTGAACGCGTAAAATACACAGCAGCAGAAGCATGGCTTGTTGACACGCTGTCTTTAAAATAATGGTTTCTATATATACCCATGTATTCTATTTTTGAGAGATTGTTGAGTTTGCTCCGTTGCGTTTATTGTGTTTACAGCATTTTATAGCATTTCTTACCATCGAAGCAACTTTCAGAATATTGTTATTTAAGAACTTCCAATAATTTCCCTCCATTCAGATCCATCTTAGCGAGGTAGTCATAATTAACTGGCTAAGAAGACGGTTTCTATAGTATACAGATAATGAAGTGATACAATACATACACAGTTATTATAACCTTTCAGTCAGGATTACGAACTAGCTTCTCACACCACTTATGTTGCGTGGTTAATTTTGTGCAGGTTAAAGCCGACTCCGAACAACAGATTTCGGACAAACTCTTCATGGCAATTTTTATTCACTCTCAGAGTTTTTGTCAGAAATCTGCTGAAGTTAATGTCAAATGCATAATTGGATAGTCAAACAAAACGCACCGTTTCAACACTTGGAACCAAAACCTTTTGCTTTTATTACGACTTCCAAACGTCGAGGCATTATCTGCAAGGCACAGCTTCGCAACGTGTCAAGTGTGCTCGTTGTTCTGGTAGAAACAAATGCGTCCTTTAAAATGCGTATCTTTAACTTTGCTATACATTTTGTTTCGAAATGACCAAATATTAGAATTAATCCATTTTATTGTCTATATAACGAATATAACCTACTCCTGCACTGGAAACACATCCCCTCACCAGTACCGACACTCCCCATGCTTCAAAATAGCCTGAGTATTGTTAGGCAAAAACTCAGTGCCTGGCTTACGAAAAACGTACTGCTTTTTATCATACATACTAGAGATCAGCAATGAATCGTTTTTTCGCTACTCATAAGCGCTCTTGAAATTTTGAATATGAGTGAGTCAACAATATTGAAATTTAATTACATACTCTGATTCATTCATACTCACTACACTGTTGATTTATAAGTACAGGTTGCAATGAGTATGAGTGCAACGTTGACATCCAACTCATACCATTCGAAATATGTTTGATTCATAAGCCTCTACTCATTTAGATTCATATCTTTAGAAAAATTACTCCATAAGCCTCTACTCATTTAGATTCATATCTTTAGAAAAATTACTCCAAATATTCATCGAAATTTAAAGTCTTAGTTGTTGTTGCATTTCCAAAAAAAAAAAGAAAAAAACAACCTTCTAGTGAGTATTTTCGTGATCGTACCAGAGATCAACAATGAATTGTTTTTTCGCTACTCATAAGTACTCATGAAATTTTGAGTATGAGCGAGACAACAATGTTGAAATTTAACTACTCTGATTCATTGATATTCACTACAACATTGATTTATAAGTACAGGTCGCAATGAGTATGCGTACAACGTTGATATCAAACTCATAACATTCGAACTATGTTTGATTCATACGCCTACTCATTCAGATTCATAAATTTAGAAAAATACTTGTAATACTTACAAATGATTCGAGTGACTCGAATCATTCATCAAAATTTAGAGTCTTAGTTGTTGTTGCATTTACAAAGGCAGAGGAAAGACACATAAACAAAAAAGACAAAGACGACAAGCAGAGCAAACACACAACCTTCTAGTGAGTATTGTAGAGTTCGTACGCGAATCATACTTATTTTGTGCTTCGTGTATACGATGAGTCATGGAGAATCGAAATCAATAACACCATGCGTGTTGTTAAGTATGAGTACCATGAGTATTTCAAAGTTTGAATAGGTATGAGTTATGTTATGACGTTAAAATAAGTATGAATGCATATAAGTATCAGAAATTATAAGTATGATTCGAATCGACTAATCGTTTTGAAGACTCATTGGCCACCTCTGGTTCGTATGCGAATCATACTTATTTTGTAATTCTTGTAAATGTTGAGGAGAGTCGAAATCAACAAAATCATACGTGTTGTTAAGTATGAATATGATGAGTACTTCAAACATTGAATATGAGTAGAAGTTCCAAGATATTAAAATAAGTATGAATGCGTGTAAGTATCACAAATTATGAGTATGATTCGATTCTACTCATTCTTTTGAATACTCATTGCTGATCTCTGATGCATATGTATGTATTGTTTAGCATTGATTTGCTATATTTTGCAAATAATATTCAAAATAAAAAAATTATTTCAAACGAAGAAGTAAAAAGAAAACTTAGTGGTATCGAACAAATTTGGTCAAAACTAAACCTGAAGGCGCAAGATATACCCAGAACATAGATTTTTTTATAACTCTTAGCAGCTGTCTTCTTTTCTTACGTCTAATATGTTGCCGAACAAACAACCGATGTTCAGAAAAGTCTCTTGAGTTATGGGTTCTTGGGTCATAAAATTTTAATAAAAAAGAAAAAACATAGAAAATCGCATACAACCAGCAGCATTCGGTAGGGTGTAGTTCCATTCAAAATACAAATTGATAAAAATCTATGCCAAAAAGTAAATTTAACTGCGATACATAATATAAACAGACAGACGTACATACATATGTATGTATGTAAATATTAAATTCATAAATTGACACATAAAAACACTTATAAGCCTCTTGCAATCTAAACAAACGTTGTTGTTGTTGTATACTCCACCACCATTCTGTCGTTTACACAACTAAATGAGCGCCTTCTGTCCATAAAGTTTAATTTACAAAAACCATGAAATGGAACAACCAGTGGCTACTGTGACTGAAAACAAGTAATTCATCATCACCAGAAAATCTCGAGTCCACGCTGCTTTCATTTCGTTTACCATACACATACACAGATACAGACACGTCACATCACATCGTTTGCTCACACAACACAGCTAAATACAAACGACTAAATATTTGTGTATTTAGAGATGTACTCCTACATCCTGTATACCCCTGCTTGCCCTGCATCATCATCATTATTTCATTATATTTTCTTTACTCATCTCTCTCTTGCTCTTCTCTTATTCACCGCACAAATAAAGTCGCAATTTTACGTCTATTTTTACTTCGCCGCTATTTTCCACCGACACAGCAAAAAAGGGCGTCTGTGTAATCATGGTCAGATTGAATATTAATGAGTTCACTTAAGTGAAAAAAGATTATTCAAAATATATACACAGAAATGCGAAAGGAAAATGAATGAAAAAATTATACCAAAAAGGAAAATAACGACAATTGTCTTTAAAAGATACGAAAAAAATAAAAAAAAGTTAAACAAACATTAGGAAAAGTGCTCGAAAAACTGTTTAAATGCTGAAAATTAAAACAAAAAGCAATAAAAATAAAAAGAACTATTGGAAAATAACAGCTCTACGTGATTTTCTCTGATTTTCTTATCTTGTCTTTAAGCTGAAAGAATATTTAACAAGAAAGCAGGAAAAAAAAACCAAAAATTTTTTTTCCTATCTTGGCATCTTTTTCATTAATGTTCGGGAAACAGCAGACGAATAAATTATCACAACACTACCACATTAAATGAGTGACTAATCGATTATTTTATCATCCTATCGTCCGAATAATCCATTTTTATTGTGTGCTTATGGCATTTGTTTCCTTGAATACTCTATTTATGTTACGAAAATATTGGTGTTCGCAAAGTTCTTAAATTGAAACGAGCTTTGTTCAACAAAATGTGGGCCATTCTTCTAATTTAATCCCTTAACTGTTTAATCGAAGTTGCCGTAGTCTAGTAGGTAGTGTGTTGGCTTATTAGATGTGAGGTTACCGTTCCAGATCAGACTTTTCCAACAAAACGAAATATATTTCTTCGGCGACTTCCTCTCAGCAGATTTCCAGCAAAAACACTGCGAGTAAATAAAATTGCCATGAAAAGTTTTTAAAAAATAAAAAAAAAATCTTACGTTTGGACTTTAGTTTACGATAATCTTGTGCAAAATTAATAACACCACAACATAAATGGGCGCTTCAGTGTCACACTTATTTGGGTCCCCGGGCACTTAGACACTCCAGGAAACCGTAGAGCCGATGAACTCGCCAGGGCTGGCGCACTACTTTCCGAATCCTTTTCAATCGACTTGGGGATGCCACTTTGCTCTTTCAAGGTGGCCATCGCGCGGATATTCTTTCGAGACGCCAACCTATCCTGGGTCAATGAGGAGTCCTGCTCCACCGCTAGGCTTACTTGGCCCTCAATGGATAGAAGGCGCACCAACCAGTTACTTGGACTTGGTCATAACATCATCTCGATCACAGTGGCCATGCTTACAGGTCATTGTGTTATGGGAAGACACGCGGAAAGAATGCAGCACCCATTTAACGACTTCTGCTGTGGGTGCAGATCCACTGAGGAAGAGGAGACTGTTATCCCCTTTCTTTGTCAATGCCCATCTCTTTGCGAAATGCAGATATATGTTATTTGGCTCTCCAATCCTTGTCAGCTTGGTGACGACATCCATTGATGTCAAGGACATAGCTTCGTTTATGAAGCTTTCAAGCTCGTTTTCCAACGTGGGGTAGTCGTGCTTTAAATGTACAGCCCTTGCGCTGACCAACTTCTTTTTCCCTGGTTTGGAGGAACTTGGTCAGTACAGGGACTGCGTTCAGCTGTGGCGTGTAACGGCGCGCATTTTTATTCTTTGGGGTTTTGTGAAATTTAGGGTTTTTTGCTAATAAACCAAAAATCCAATATCCAACGCCTCATCGATGAGAGACAACCACGTCTCTGTGAAATATTTTAGAAAAATTGCATGAAAAGGGTCATGGCATTGATTCCATACTTAATCAGAACATTTCTCCTTTGCAATCCAATAAAAATAAATCAAAAAGTGTTTGCAAAAATAGGCGTTATTAATTGAAAATGAAAATATATATTCTTAGTGTGACACCCTTGATGTGAAACAAAAAAATCGCTGGAAAAACTGCAAAGAATCTTGTAAAGTGTAAGATAAGAAGGAGCATCAGTGTCAACGGCGCAGACTATAAATAGATAACAAGCAACTCTTTTTACCTGAATTGGATGATCTGGACATTAATGTCATGTGGTTTCAACATCACAGGCTGCATGCTACACGGCTCACTTCTTCGCGATTTCTTCTCAGCGGTCTTCTGCCATGAAATGTTTCTCAAAAATATAGTTCGCAGTCGACGTTAAACTGTACGTCCCACCATTTTGGACTTCATTAAAATTCATTTTCAATCAAAATTTTAGTTGAAAACTAAAAATGCTGTGGATTTTTTGTTCGCAACGTAATGGCCCGAGTGTAATTTTAATACAGGAGATATAATAGATCAAAGTACCTCAAGATCTGTTTTTATCGCCTTCTTTATTACTTCTTTTTTTACTCTTCTTGTACAGATAACATTTATTTTCGTTCGTTCATTTGCCAATCCTATTAGAAATTAAGCCGATTAGATTTAATGTTAATGACTCACTTCTATGGTAATAGCAGTGTACTGTAGGAAAATATACGAATTCTTTGTGAATGAATGTGCATCCCGATAATACATGTATATGAGACAGTCCATCAGAGGATAATCTACGTTCCTACTTACTCACATTAGGATGCAGGCAATATCTAAATGGTGTTCCAAAATTGCTGAATAACTCATGAGATGCCATACGTAATAAGATACTTAATATTACTGCATTCGGCCTCAATTATGTGTGGTATACTAGATCAGAATGCCATCTAGTAAATTAATGGACTTGTCAACACTTTTCTTAGTGAATGGCTTTTTTAATTGCCTTGCTTAGTAGATTGTAAATTGTGCGGAAAGTGTTGCGGCACTGAAACAGACTAACAGAAGTAACAACTAGAAGATGTTAAAGAACAACAAGTTTTTAGCCTCTTTAGTGTCGCCATTCTTCGTCACCATACTTCCCTTAAAGTGAAACCTAACGCTTCGGCATTTTTCCAAAGTGCCTCTCTTTTTATCGGAGAATAATCGTCAACAGGTATGCTACTGTAATTTATCTAAATGAATACATTACACGGTGCAACAGTCAAAATACAGCCAGTTAATAACATAGTGGTCGCCGTGGTCTAGTAGGTAGTGTGTTGGCTTATTCGACGTGAAGTCTCGGTTCAAACCCCAGGTCAGGCATCTCCAACTAAACGAAGTATGAAAAAAATATTTCTTCGGCGACTTCCTCTCAGCAGATTTCTGGTAAAAACTTTGAGAGTGAATAAAATTGCCGTGAAAAGTTTCTCAAAAATTTTTTGTTCGGAGGCGGCATTAAACTGTTGGTCTCACCACTCATGTATAAAAATTAACGCACACAACATAAGTGGTGTGGGAAACTAGGGTTGTAATGACCAATTATGTAAATTATTGATTACCCAAATATTTTTTAACCTATTTTCAAAATTCAAAGTTTTTTGAAAAGAAGACAAATAAGCCTTTAAAACGGTATATATAGACATGTGGTTCTAACTGATATGTTATGATTTTTGATCGGGTAAACTTGGAAAATATGAATTTTTTCTAATTTTTTCCAGTTTAGCTATTCTTCATTGCAAAATTTAATTAAAAAATAAAAATAAGTGATGACATTATGAAAGTACATTATCTTGTACAGAGATTGGCGCTTCGTTTGATCAAATCGGACAAAACTTACCGTAGTTATCGTTTAAATATTATAACAATCGTGTTATATTTTTTATATACGTTATCGTATCAAATGAACTTTGAGTTCATAAATTTATAACATTTTTGATGAATCTTGATTGTTTATTGGAAAATGTATCAATTTCACGTTTGCACGACTACCAGAAGTCGGCTAATATTTGTGTTTTTTGCGAATATTATTATTTCGCTTTGCGGAAACATTGGCCAACTTCTAGTGGTCGCTCAAACATGAAACTGACACATTTTCCAATATACAATCAAGATCCATTAAAAATTCTGAATATTTTCGAACTGAAAGTTGATTTATAAAGAATTATTTATGAAAAATAGAACTCTTTAAATAATAACTAGGCTAGTTTTTGTTCTTTTTTGCCAAATTTATCTCATCAAAACTGTTAGACGATTAAGTCAGCTAATATATAACGGGTGATTTTTTAGCTATTATCTTTTTGGCAACACTGGTTTAAACAGCTCACGCACGTTTCGTGTTTTGTTTCACTGTCAAACATCTTCAGTTTGGTCTATAATTCAGCCATGAATCGTCTTATAAACGAACAACGCTTGCAAATCATTGAATTTTATTATCAAAATGCGTGCTCTGTTAAGAAAGTTCATCACGCGCTTCTTCTATTTTATAGTCAGTTTAATCGACCCACTGAAGCGGCTATTCGGGCTATTGTGACTAAATTTCGCACCAAATTTACATTGTTGGACATTAAACCACCAACACACTTACGTAGAGTGCGAACTGAAGAAAATATCGCAGCTGTATCGGCCAGTGTTAACGATGACCATCAATTATCGATTCGTCGCCGTTCGCAGCAATTGGGCCTCTGTTACTGAACAACGTGGAAAATTTTGCGGAAGGATTTAGGTGTGAAGCCTTTCAAAATACAGCTGGTGCAAGAACTGAAGCCGAACGACCTACCGCAACGCAGAATTTTTGGTGAATGGGCTCTTGGAAAGTTGGCCGAAGATCCACTTTTTTATCGAAAAATTGTGTTCTGCGACGAAGCTCATTTTTGGCTCAATGGATACGTAAATAAGCAGAATTGTCGATTTTGGAGTGAAGATCAGCCAGAAGCATTGCAAAAGCTACCAATGCACCCAGAAAAAGTCACAGTTTGGTGCGGTTTATGGGCTGGTGGCATCATTGGACCGTACTTCTTCAAAGATGCTGCGAATCGTAACGTAATTGTGAATGGTGAGCGCTACCGTGAGATGATATCCAACTTTTTTTTGCCCAAAATGCAAGAGCTGGACTTGCATGACATGTGATTTCAACAAGACGGTGACACATGCCACACAGCACGCGTAACAATGGTCTTATTGAGAGGCGAGTTCGGTGAACATTTTATTTCACGTTCGGGACCGGTCAATTGGCTGCCTAGATCGTGCGATTTAACGCCTTTAGACTATTTTTTGTGGGGCTATGTTAAAGCTCATGTCTATACAGACAAGCCCGCTTCAATTGATGCATTGGAAGACAACATTGAAGCATTTATTCGTGAGATACCGGCCGAAATGTGGGAAAGAGTATGCCAAAATTGGACCATTTGAGGCGCAGTCGCGGTCAACATTTGCATGAAATAATCTTCAAACATTAAATTATATGGACCGTACTATCGATTCAAATAAAGATTTCATGCATTTTTCTGAATTTTAAGGTTTTTTTTGAAAAATATTCCTATAGCTCTTAAAAAATCACCCATTATATGTACATATATCGTTTTAAAGGCCCAATCCTTCCCTTTCTAAGAAAGTTTAAATTTTGGACATCGGTTCAGAAATGTTTGTGTAATCAATAAATTTGTGTGTAAAGTAAAAAAAAAAACAGTTTTTGTCAAATAAAACTTGTTTGGAGGGTTCAAGAAATAACTATAAAAAAATATTTTTGAGTTGTACTCAACAAAACTTACAGCCTACACTATATCATTAGATGTGTGTATTTAATTTTTTTATTTTGTCGCATAGTGTAATTATTTAATACTTTAGTTTAGTTTAGTTGAGGTTAGTTAGTGTGGGGTAAGTAATTGATAAATGCAGTCAAACCGCCATGTATTATGGTAATATCCGTACTATTCATTATATTTTACACTTCTTAAGACTATGCCATCAGACATGTTCAAATAAATAAAGGAAAATGTTTGACAATCTCTTTTCATGTAAAATTGTGGCAATTATAGAAGCTTTGGTTGTAAGTTGATGTTTTTAATTTACAACAGTTTCTGGTTGTTGCGTAAATCCTTATTACTTTGGAGATGTATTTTCGTTTCCTTGCCATTTATTTAGTGGAATAAAACTTTCAAAGAAAATCTTTCCTGAGGGCAGTAAATTTTCTTTTTCTTCAATTACTTTGAACCCTTTTCAACTCAACTATTAACACACTAAATCCGAACCTGAATCCGAATTCGAATTCAAACAACAAAGAAAGAAAAAAAGAATGGAAATAAATCCAGCAGGTTTATTATGATGCCACACCAACCATACAACCTTATTGGATAAATCTTCAAATACACAATATTTCTCGATAGAATCGTAGATCGTATTTATATTTTAAAGAACCAACAAAACTAAATAACATTGACTACATGCAATAAGGATGACTCCTAGAACACATATGTTGTGACTTAAAGGATTTAGAAAAGAAAGATAACAAAATGTGGGTCTCTTCCAAATGAAATACAAAGTATGGAAGTAAAAGGAGATGAATGTATGGAGATAAATCTTAAGATGAAAAATTAAAAGGATGCACACTTCATCACAATATAAAATAAGAAGAAGAAAATAGAGAAAAAAAACTCAAAAGAATGGGGTTTAAAAAGAAATAAAAAAAATCGAATCGAAAATAATAATAATAAAGAGGTACGCATAGATTGGTAATAAAATATTTTATACGAGAAACTATGACGACCGTATGAATGAGTAACGACCACACACGTACTATTCAGAGCGAGGGAGGCTCTTAATGCTGGTTAGGGAATATGAATTTATTTGCCAAAGCGTCATGTGTCAATGCCGAGATTTACTATGGTTTGATTAAGAAATGGTCACACACTTAAAATATGCTTAGTTTTTTTGCCCACATCCAACTAGATTCACATGACCATGTCGTAAAACAGGCACACACGTTCACATTTGAATTTATTGTATGGCAGAGGCATTGTGTGTGATCCAAAGATACCATTTTTTTCTCTCTTCTTTTATTCTGTTCCATTGATGTTGTTGCTTTTTTTGTAGAAGAAAAATGAACCGGGTATTGACCTGCTAATAAATTATCAAACAAATAATCTATTAATTTAATACTTTGTACACAGTTTTTGTTGTAATTTATATTGGAGGGGGAGGGGGGGGGGGTTTATTGTTATAAACTTTCAACGTTCAGAATACTTTCTTCTCCTGTCACATATGTTTTGTTTTGTGTGTAGTTTGATTCGTTTGCATGTATTTAAATTAAATATTCATTCCCCCACCCCCGTACCCATCTCTATTACTTTGTCACATTTCGCAAGATGCATTTAAGAGCACACATTCTGTACATCGCCGTAGTCTAGTAGGTAGTGTGTTGGCTTATTAGACGTAAGGCCACGGCTCAAACCCCACGTCAGACATCAAAACGAAAATATGAAAAAAATATTTCTTCGCTGACTTCCTCTCAGCAGATTTCTGGCAAAAACTCTGCGAGTAAATAAAATTGCCATGAAAAGTTTCTCAAAAATATCTGTCGTTCAATTTCGACTTTAAACTGCAGGTCCCGCCACCCATGTATAAAATTAACGAATACAACATAAGTGGTGTGAGAAACTAGGTCCGTAATCCTGACTGAAGGGTTGTAATGACCAATTATGTATGTATTCTGTATATCCACTAACAATGTGTTTCAAAATATTACCAATAATACCTTCATTACTGCCTGATTTCATTAATTTCATGTCTATAGTACTCATGCTTGAGGTGTTTGACTAGCTTTTTATAAAACTCTTTTAATTGTTTTCATTTCCTTAAGTATTATGAAAAAAAGAACACGAATGAAATTGTAAAACGATTTAAATAATCGGATAACAGCTTCATCTTAACTATATTGTTACGTTTTTACCTTTTAAAAACGTTTAAAATATGAGCTCGTAGATTGCAAATAAAATAAAAATAAATTTGTGTTTAGATTGAATTAAAATTCTTTATTATTCCCAAAATTCTGTGTAACGCTGTTCACAATTTTATGCATACAACATTTGTTATTCCTCTTTTTACACCCTTTGTATAAACAATAACAATTACTAGACAATTGTTCGACAGATCTTTGTACCGGAGATCTTCAAACCACCATTACTCTCTTCAAACACACCGCGTCTTCACACAAGACTGATTCACTCGCCTGCTTTGCCTTTTATATGGCAGAGTAAAGAGTCTGATGAATGTTCTTACAGGCGAATGTTCTTGGCTTCGTCTTCTTGAGATTTCTATGAATGCAAACATCGTTGTTTTATTATTGTTGTTTGTGTATTTTGTTTACATTTATTCTTTTAGAGTTTGTTGTTGTATTTTTGTTTACCACTTTTTCTATGCTGGTGTTTCTTGTTATATGACGCAGTGCGATAGTGTGTAAACAAGTTCATTGTTTTTGTTTTTGTAGCTTTTGTTTATAATTTTAATGTTAAGCGATGTTAACGCAAAGGACCAGATTTTTCCATTTTCGGAAGAATATATTTTAGTATGAGAGGTAGAGTATTAGATATGGCTATCGAGCGACCTTTGACTCATTTAATTTATGACAAATTCCAAACAGTTTACCATTTTATTTAAATTTATAAATTAACAAAACTTAAAAGAAATAATTGAAGTCGCCGTAGTCTAGTATATTGGCTTATTAGACGTGAGGCCACGGTCAGGCATCTCCAATAAAACGAAATTTGAAAAAAAAAAATTCTTCGGCGGCTTCCTCTCAGCATATTTCTGGCAAAAACTCTGAGAGTAAATAAAACAGCCATGAAAAAGTTTTTCTAGAATTTGTCGCTTGGAATCGACTTTAAACTCTAGTTCTCGCCACTGATATATTAAATTAACATCTACAACATAAATGGTGTGAGAAGCTATGTCGTAAACCTGACTGTAGGCTATTAATAACCAATTACAAGGTCAGCTACGCGATATCAAATGCCTTTCGTCCGATACCTTAACCTCCTTTTTGCTTAAAAACATGGAACGCATTGTCGATACCATATTGAAGAGTAAAATATCGGCAGAGTTTTAGACAACATGCCTACAGCAAAGGAAGGTCAATGGAGACCGTTCCGCACAAAGTCACCCACTATGTGGAGAGTCATTAAACAATGTTCAAACCGATACAATAATCCACTCCTGAAACAAGTTTCAGATTGACCAGTCACTGTTAGAATGGATTGACCATATGCTATGGAATTGATGCATAAATTGCGGTGAATATAACACACAATAAGGGAGAGTGTGAAAAGGGGAAAACCCTTGGAAGTATATCTTCACCCCTCATCCAGTCTCTTGAGGAAATTAATCGAGAAACGACTTGAAACAGTCTGCAACGTGGACCACGTATCATCAATGCATGAGAGCGTAAAGTGCACTGAATATAACAGGGGCACGCTCAGAGGGTCTGAACCAGACATCAGAAATAAGTATTAAAAAAGATGATTAGAATCGAATCATACTCATAATTTTTGATACTTATTCGTATTCATACTTATTTTAATTTTATACTCATACTACTCATTTTCAAAGTTTGAAGTACTTATCATACTCATACTTAATAACACGTATGATGTTGTTGATTTCGACTCTCCATGACTCAACATTACAAGAATCATTAAATAAGTATGATTAGCGTAGGAACAATACAATACTCACTAGAAGGTTACGTGTTTGCTTTGCTTGCAGTCTTTGTCTTTTTCTTTTTTTTTTGGAAATGCAACAATAACTAAGACTGTAAATTTTGATTAATGATTCGAATCACTCGCATTATTTATGAGTATTATAAGTATTTTTCTAAAGTTATGAATCAAAATGTGTAGGTTTATGGATCAAACATATTTCGAATGGTATGAGTTTGATGTCAACGTTGTACGCATACTCATTGCAACCTGTAATTATAAATGAACGTTGTAGTGAGTACGAATGAGTCAGCGTAGTTAAATTTCAATATTGATGACTCACTTATATTAAAAATTTCATGAGTACTTATGAGTATCGAAAAAATGATTCATTGCTGATCTCTGATCTGAACCCGGATAAGGTCGGAATATGTTTGCTTACAAAAAAGACAATTCAATTCAATGTCGCTTTTTCACCAACCAGGTAAAACATGTGGGTGTTATTTTTGATTGAAGACTGATATAGAAACAGCATCCGGAAGATAGCACAGCAAAGACCCAAATGTGCTGATCAATATCTAGGAAAGCCATATGTTCTTAATGGGTCCTTACTCCAAGTATGACACACTGGGTCTTAAGAAACATAATTAGATCAATTCTAACTTATGCTCCAGTAGCTTGGTGGACATCGATGGAGAAGGAATGTCACATTAGAATACTTCAAAGGGTTCAACGATCGTGTTGTTTAGGGATAAGTTGTGTGAGGGGCAGATTACCCATAAAGCATTGGAAACAATACTTTTCATCCATAAAGGATGATAAAGGTACGGGTGCGATAATAGTCGGCTCTCAAGGCGTATCGTATTGAGGCTTTGAGGGGATGGATCAACCACAATCACAAATCGTATTACGAGAGTATAATTGGGACACTGAACGGATTCTCGCTTGACGCGCAGTTATAAATTATATTTTTTTATGACATTCATCCTGTTGTTTTTTTTACTAATTTTAGGAACACGTTTATTTTATAATTATGCCTGTTTATTTTTGTTTACTTTCCTACATTTCAGTGCTTTGTTTCAGTTTTATTAATCAAGTGTTTCCACTTAAGCAGGTGAAAAGATTATCTAACGCTATAGGGAGTCGTCTTAGTCTAGTAGGTAGTGTGTTGGCATATTAGACATTAAATATGAAAAAATATTTCTTCGGTGACATCCTCTCAACAAATTTCTGGCAAAAACTCCGAAAGTAAACAAAAATTGCCATGAAAAGTTTCTCAAAAAATTTGTCGTTCGGAGTCGACTTTAAACTGCAGGTCCCGCCACTCATGTACAAAATTAATATATACAACATAAGTGGTGTGAGAAACTAGGTCGTAATCCTGACTGAAGGGTTGTAATGTTACGTATGTATGTATATTCTTTACAACAAAATTTTCTAATAATCAAATACGATAAACTCTTCATTATTAGACTGAATTAAGTATGACGGCTATGATAAGGTCGTGATTCTTTTCGGTATTCATCATTTACAATATTGTTACGCAAATCGAAACGACCTAATATCGTTTAACAACAAAAACGATAAACAAAAGCCACACAATACAAATACACACTAACACTAGGAATACAATGAACGTGTTGGTTATCTAAAGCTGCACACACATATATGTACTACGAGCCTGGTTTCGCCTGGTACCAACAACAACATGTATGTGACAAAAAGGGATGGGCAACGTAAGCAAGGTACATACACAATAATGTACTAGCAATAGAACTCTCGAGAAGGCGAGAACACGAACCTTCCACTTCAAGAATGTTCGTTAGACTGGTTGTGTCGGACTATAAAAGGGCTGGACAAAGCAGGCGGCAGTCAGTTATAATTCAGTCGGCCTTGTGTGAAGACGCGTTGCGGTTTGAACGTACAAGTGTTATTGCTTTCAAAAAGGTTGTAAGCAGAGAAGATCTAACGAACAGTTGTTAGTGTTAATGCGGACAGAAGTGTGAAATAGAATAGTGTACAAGCAAATTATTTTTGTATCGTTAAGTTGTATACGGTGGCACACAAAAGTAGTGTAAAGAATAAAGAGAGTTTTACAGAAAATAAACACATATTTGTTTTTACTTGGTTTGCAATTGACGAACTCATATTTAAACGTTTTAAAAAGGTAAAAACGTAACAATATGTATGTGACCCTTATGAGTATAGATTAATTTTATTTTTCGCGGCCATGGAGACCATTTTATCACAGACGAGTTCTTTGGTCTTACGCTACTGTACTCAGCACAAAATTAGGAAACATAAAACAAACCCTTCAAATAACTACCATACAACTGCACTTAATATAATTTCCTGCACTGCCTATGTACATATGTATGAAGGATGTTCAAAGTCCTGCCAATATCATCTGCATGCCAATGTGTTGGTATATTTAAGATGATATGCGTAGTTGGGTACGTATATACATGCAAATGTATGCGTGTGAGGTGGTAAAAAAAAAATGTATCCATGTCCGTACATATGTACATGAATATGGAGAAAGAAGCCTGCTGTGTCTGACAATAACTCATATGAATCATGATAAATGGTTACAATTTTTTGGTTTACTGGACTCAGCATTTCCGTTGATACAAAGTGAAAGAGAAAAGAAAAACGAACAAAGTCACATTAAGCCAAGTCAGCTGTTTTTCCTTCTACTTCTTGTACTACTTCTTCTTCTTTTATTTATTTGTTCAACCTTTCTTCGTAGCACACACTTTGTGATTAATTTTCGGACACTGTTTCGGTGGACTGTTAAGCATTCCAGGCTTTTTCACATCTTAAAATTTCAATTTAAAATAGCCACGGTTACCAGCGTTCTTTTCTACTTTTTTAAATCTTATGTCACAAGGAACAAAAAAAATTTAATCCTTTATTTATTGATAGTCATGAACGGCCATCATTTCCTCACCATTTTCCATTTTCCTCAATTTATTTGTGCAAGACTTTAATGCCTTTATCACAACTTTCAAAAATTCATGCAACGTTCAGTCCGTATATTATCCGGATATTTTTCTGTTTTTTTTTCTGTTATTTTTTAGCAATTTTTTTTTTATTTCGTAACGGTGGATTTTTAACGCCATTTTCCTTGCCAACGATTTGCTATTAATTTCGTATTTATGCTATTAACGTTGAACTTTGGCTACTGCCGGTTGTAAGTTTTCGGTTATCGGCAATGTACCCTGTTTCCAATTTCTCCCTGCCATTCCATCCGCCAGTGAAAAAGAAAATCGAAGAACAATTCAAATGAAAAGAAAAAGGAATCCAAAAAATAACACCACTAATGCAAAAGTTTTCTTGCTACAGAAATGCTACAGCAGGTAGCTTTCCATGCGGAAAAATGTCTACGATGTTAAAAGAAAACTTTCTCGTGAAGGGATTCACCGTGTTTATGAGGGAAGGAAGACATGTTTAAAGTTTTGTAGACGGAAAGGTAATGCAGAAAAGATAATAACATGGAAGGAAAACTTTAGTTTCTTTTTCTTCAGGAAACGCGACATCCTCATAATTCCAGCACAGATATTTTTGAGAATTTTTAAAATTCAATTAAACGTAAAGAAAAGTTACTTAAAGACTAGCTTGAATATTGATAATGGCAATTGAAGATAATGATGTTCAAACAAGAAAAAATAAAATAATTTCACTATTGAAGCGAAATGCAGTGATTTTGTCAAACAGAACATACATAATGATATAAAAATTCCTTCAACATGAAAAACAAGATGCACTGACAACATGAGAGCGTGCTGGATGATTCAAGGAGTCACTCTTAAGAACTTGATCTTTGGCTAACAGAATTTGAAGACTTTTGCATAATAGGTTAGGTTAGGTTAGGTTAGAGGACGTGTACTTGTCAATTAAGACAAGTAAAGTACCCGGAGGTCGAATTGACCCATCGTACAACGCCCTAATTTCTCACACCACTTATGTTGTGTGTGTTAATTTTATACATGAGTGGTGGGACCTACAGCTGAAATTCGACTCCAAACGACAAATATTTTGAGAAACTTTTCATGGCAATCTTATTCACCCTCAAAGTTTTTGTCAGAAATCTGCTGAGAGGAAGTCGCCGAAGAAATATTTTTTATATTTTTGTCTCGATGTCTGGTCTGAGGCTCGAACCCTGGCTTTACGTCTAATTAGCCAACACACTACCTACTAGGCTAGAGCGACTTCAAAAATAGTAACTGAACCAAAATTTCTGTCGAACGTTGAGAATAACTCCAGGATCGTCAGGGAATGTTGCCGCTGTCTCGATCTTCTTTCTTTGTGCTTCAGTGTCACACTTACTGGGTCCCCGGGCACAGTAATATTACGGGAAACTGCAGAGCTAACGAGCACTACTTCTGGAATCCTCTTCAATCAATCATGCAGAAATTCTTTCGAGACGCCAACATATTCTAAGTCAATGAGGAGTCCTGCTGTTACTTGCACTTGATCGTAACGTCATCTCGATCACAGTGGCCATGCTTACAGGTCATTGTGCTAGGGAAAGACCCCGGAAAGAATGCAGCTCCCATCTAACGACTTCTGCCGTGGGTGCAGATCCCATGAGGAAGAGCAGACTGTTATCCACTTTCTTTGTCAATGCCCATCTTTTGCGAGGTGCTGATATAGGTTATTTGGCTCTCCATTTCTTGTCCGCTTGACAATAACTGTCCGCTTGGATGATAACTCCATCCATTGATGTTAAGGCTATAGCTTCGTTTATCAAATTTTCTGTCTGGTTTTTCAGGGCAGAGTAGTCGTGCTTTAAATGTGCAGCCCTTGCGCCGACCAACTTCTTCTTTCCTGGTATGGAGGAACTTGTCAGTATAAAGACTGCGTTCACCTGTGGCGTCACAACGGGCCCCTATGCATACTCAAGTGAGCTTTTGGTGTCAAAGCTACCACTCCAACCTACCCTGAACCTAACTGAACTGAATTTAAATTTTTGCTTTAAAGCAGTTGGCAACTGTCTCTAGTTTTCATCGAAAAATCATCTTTCATGATGAGACTCATTTCTGGATGAATGGATACGTGAACAAGTAAAATGACGAAACCAATTTACATATGATACAAGAGATTCCACTGCATACCGAAAAAGCCACGGTATGGTACGGATTTTACTCTGCCGGCCTAATCGGTCCATATTTCCTTAAGGACGACGTTGGCCATCACAGTCAGCAGCGAGCACCATAAGTCAATGACTACCAACTTCGTTTTACCAGAATTGAATGATTTGGACACCACTGATACTTACTTACTTACTTACTTACTTAATTGGCCGTAACAACCCGATTAACGGATTTCGGCCTGCCGCAACACATCCTTCCAGGCGCCTCTGCATCTTGCGCGCCTACGCCAGTTGGTCAGACCAATCGATGACAGGGCTTCCTCGATTTGGTCCTTCCAACGGATACAAGGTCGTCTCTTCGCCGACTTCCGCAGATCCTCACATCAAATACCCGTCTCGCTGGAGTATCCTCCTCCATTCGAACGACATGGCCGAGCCAGCGCAGCCGCTGGATATTAATACGCTGTACAACGTCCATGTCGTTGAGGAGCTCATACAGCTCACTGTTGTATCGGATGCGGTAATCATTGCCAACTCGTACTGGACCGAAGATCTTACGCAGTACTTTTCTCTCGAACACTCTCAAGGCTGCTGCATCAGTACTTAATAGGGTCCATGCCTCTGCGCCATAAAGAAGCACGGGAAGGATGAGTGTCTTGTAAAGTGTTAGTTTTGTTGCACGAGAGAGGTCTCTGCTACTCAATTGCCTATTGAGACCATAGTAGCACCTGTTGGCAAGAGTGATCCTGCGCTTGATTTCCAAACTGACATCATTTGTGGTGGCAACGGCGGAGCCAATATAAATAAATTCCTTGACTGTATCAAAAGTATAGTTATCGGCCGTAATCTGAGAATCAATACGTCGCACGTCTCTACTTGTCGATAACATATACTTTGTTTTGCCCTCATTTACTGCCAAACCCATCCTAGTAGACTAGCGTTCAATAGCACTAAAGGCAGCAGTAACATCTCGCTTGCTACGCCCTATGATGTCAATGTCGTCAGCGTACGCAAGCAATATTCAAGTTGATACGCAGCCTCCTCGTGGCCCCTCCTGAATGGCATTCTAGCACCCGCTATGAATATGAAAAAACATAAAAAAATATTGTATATCTATTAACATATTTATTTAATACTTTTAAAATTAGTTTTTAAAACCGACAATGTATTTATTGATTCATCTGAAAGTCGGTTTCTAATTTTGGTAGCATATTGACCCGTGAGAGAGAAAACTCTCTCGCTTTCCACAGATGTTGGCTTAATAGTTAACAAGGCCTCTAAAAGATTTCTTATGTTTTCCGTTTGCTTACCAGATTCTCCAAAAAAGTTTAAGTCTTTTTTTTTTTATCGAACCGGTAGGTGCATTAGTGTTTGAGGTAGATATTTCACTAAAACTTCTAAAATGTCATTATCGTTGCTTTCTATATCTTCTAATTCTATATTTTTTTTTCAGTAAAAAGACGGTTATAAATTTGTTCTGCATATAAAATAATTGAGCGTTTTGAAGCATTCGGAAAAAAATTATTATTTTTATTAAAAATTCCAGGATCTTTCAACTATTTGGTCAAGGTATACAATTTTATATCTCTCCTTTCTCCAATTCGGTATATAAGAGATTCAAACATTGTCTTTCCTAGTGAAGTATTAATTGAGGAAATTTGTTGGCATAAAGTATTCACTATCACATCAGCTGTTATAATATTAACTCCTCGACGACATAAAGCTTCCACAGCTAATTTTATTGGGTTTAAAACGTCCAAAAGCTTCTGCAAATTATTTATATTGGACTCTATCCATAGATCACCTATTTCCAAATCAATGAGGCTTTTCTTTATTGCATTTTTATAAGTAAAATTTTTTCGATCATTGGTAGTTCCAATCCATTCCATCTGGTTACTATATCCAATACAAGGCAGATTTCCTTATTAAATTCGGCCAATACATATTTTTGTAACACATAATTTAATATCAATTTGTAATTAGTATTGATAAATGATAAATGTTGCCAAATAGTTAAAATTTTTCATTCACAATAATTCCCGGGAATTCGGGATTGAAAAATTTGCGGAATTCCCGGGATTTCCCGTAAAAAACACTAGTAAAAACGTAATCTGTTATCGAGTTTCCATTCTCATCTTTGGTTAGACGCTTAACTTAATACATATCGACTTCCTCACGCTCACGCCCTTCCTGCTCCCTCCTCTTGCATCTGAAAACGCGTCTCTCATCCCTTCTCCTCTGTCTATAGTTCTCGACATTGGCTCGTGTAGCGGCTGACTGCAACGTTTAATTGTATGCGGCGTTTTTCGCTGCAGCTGCCTCGACACAGTCCTCATCGTACCATTGAATTTGTTGGAGTGGGCGCTCGAAACCAAGGATGATTTTGTATCCAATCAATATATATCGAGGATGTCGTTAAGCGCTACCTATCTTTGAATTATATGTGAGATATAATTTGGAGTGCTTTCAAAATGAACAATGTGGCTTGTTGCCTATTCGAATACGTAGTAAAAACGTAACATTATGTATGTACCGTCAAATGTAATGTAAAGCGCCTATTACACTAGTGAACTTCGACCTAATGGCTAACTATACATCGCGTATAATAAAGCAAAATTTGTGTTTGGCAACCTGACCTGCTGTATATCAAAAGTTTTTCATATTTGACTCGATAGTGTAATAGCAACACACTCTCTCTCATCAGGTCGTGTTTGCGGGCGAAGTTTGCGCAAAAGCGCTGCGTTCATTTGTTACGAAAATCGCATTTGCGCTGCGAATTTCAGTGTAAAAATTTAGTCAAAAAGCAAAAATAAAATTAAAAGACGAGATATCTCTTTATACATAGGTTATTAGAATTTTGTAGATTTTTTTATTATAATGATTAATTGTAGTTTTCGAGCAGTTTTTATTTGTTCTCACCAGAATCGCTTAGCAGTCAAACGGTTAAATTTTTAAATTTAATTTGTAATACCAATATATCTATGCATCACAGGCATTTTAATTGTTCAAAAGTTCAACACTTTTCTGCAACAGGATATGACAAGGCAAAATGTGTGTGTCTGCCTGCCTGTAATGAATTTAATTTGCAATTGATTACATCCAACATAACACACATGTTCAAATAACGAAATAATCAATTTGATATGTATGTGCACATACACTGAGCGCCAAAAGTGAGTAAACACCACTCAAATAATTCATTTTTTAGAATAGCTAGAAAAGTAAATGAGAATAGTCGAATAAATTTCCAAATATGAACACGTTTATTTATTACTTATAAAATGTTAAAACAAAAACAACAATTCATAATAAAGGAACTTGCTTATACTTAAGAACAAAAATGTTTTATACTTCAGAACAAAAGTTTTGACTCACTTATGGCGCTCACTGTACATACATACATATATACATTTTTATTGAACAAATAAAATTTATTTTTGGCCCAAATGTGTAGTGGATGGAAATCATTCTAATACAATTGCTTATAAATGAATCGTACAGACAAAAAAAAATTATGAAATAAACAAGACTGTTTCATATGAAATCCTGTTTATATCGTCATTTAAAAGCAAAACAAAATGTAAAAAACCCTCGACCTCAGGCAATAAAATAAAAAAAAAACGTATCAAATAAAAAAGATTGTAAAAATAAAAGAAACTGAACTGAACATACCAAAATTAATTTAAATGCAAATGAATTCTTGTTAATTCTGTGATATTCATACGTTGCTCTTATCATATGGTAGATATTCTTGGGTATAAATACGTTCATGTATGTACATATACATGTATGGTATGTGTAAACAACTACCACCTTCCTTCCTTCCTTTCTTCCTCATCCTTTAACATTTCTTTCACCGCCGCCAACACATTTTTCATAAAGTATGCCTTTAAAGTCTACGTATTACTCTGTAGAGCACAATGTTACACATGATAGTCGTACTCATAAAAGTTATGTGGCAGAAAATGTCATCCGAAACCCCAACCAACTCCCCAGGTACACGTCAAAGAGTTTTTGCCACAATTTTCAAATAAATATTAAAGTCGATTTGACAAAAACTTCATCAGACAATATACTTGCACTCAGATATACATTTAAAACGATTTCAACTGCGTATGGGTTATTTCACGACAAAAGCGAAAATGTTCTCTTTTTAATTGAATTGTAATCGCTACCATATGATGCCAATTACACGGTGATACAGTCAAAATATACCCAACTAATGACCTATTGTAGGTTGCGAGTTTTTTTAGTAGAACTCAAAACTTTTTTTTATATTTATCGAACCCTCCAAACTTGTTTTATTTGACAAAAAACCATTTTTTGGACATTATGCACAAATGTATTGATTACTTAAACATGTCTGAACCGATGTCCAAAATTTAAACCTTATTAGAAAGGAAAGGGGTGGGCCTTTAAAACAAGATGCATCTATATATTATTGGACTTAATATGATATAGGGTTTGATGAGGTAAACTTTAACTTCATTCATTTACATTTTAAAATTTAAAATATTATATTTTTTCATGGCACATTTGACATATTTTTTCAATGTTAAAAAATTAAATTTTAAATTTTTTATTTTTTATGTTGTTGCCGTAGTCCAATAGGTAGTATGTTGGCCTCGCTACAAACACGAGGTCAGGACGACTTCCTCTCAGCAGATTTCTGGCAAAAACTCTGAAAGTAAATAAAATTGCCATGAAAATTTTCTCCAAAATCTGTCGTTCGGGGTCGACTTTAAACCGTAGGTCCCCCACTAATATATAAAAATTAATGCACACAACGTAAGTGGTGCGATAAACTAGGTCGTAATCCTGACTGAAGGGTTGTAATGACCAATTAAGTATGTATGTATCAGAGATCAGCAATGAGTATACAAAAAGATGAGTACAATCGAATCATACTCATAATTTCTGATACCTTACGCATTCGTACTTATTTTAATATCATGGAACCTCTACTCATATTCAAAGTTTGAAGTACTCATCATATTCATACTTAACAAGATGTATGATGTTGTTGACTTCGACTCACCATAACTCAACATATACACGAAACACAAAATAAGTATTATTCGCGTATGAACACTCAAATACTCTGTAGAAGGTTGCTTGCTGTCATTGTATTTTTTTTTCTTTTTCGTAAATGCAACAACAACTGAGAGTGTAAATTCTGATGAATCATTCGAGTCATTTCTAAGTATTTTTCTAAGGTTATGAATCTAAATGAGTAGGCTTCTGAAACAAACATATTTCGAATGGTATGAGTTTGATGTCAACGTTGTACGTATACTCATTGCAACCTGGACTTATAAATCAACGTTCTAGTGAGTACAAATGAATCAGAGGACTTAAATTTCAATATTGTTGACTCACTTATATTGAAAATTTCAGCTCCGTTTTTAATATAAGATTTCGACTGTATTTTGCTTAGGGTTCTCTTTGACTAGTTGAAAGATATTCCTTTTGGTTCGATCGCCTAATATTCAAGAACAACCAGAATGAGGCATATTTTCATGGTTGCCATATTCGTTTAAAATGATTATAATTGTTTGCGTTTTTAAATTCAATATTTTTCCAGTGTAGTCGCGGTAGACTTGATTCCACGGTTTAAACCCCAGGGCAAACACCTTTAACAAAACGAAATAAGAATGAAAAATGTTTCTTTGGCGACTTCCTCTCAGCAGATTTCTTGCAAAAACTCTGAGAGCGAATAAAATTGCCTTGAAAATGCTTCTCAAAAATCAATCGTTCGAAAAATCTGTAGGTCCTATCACTCATGTACAAAATTAATACACACCACATAAGTGATGTAAGAAGCTAGTTTGTAATCCTAATCTTAAATTCTCGGGGAATATATTTACCACGAATACTGTTTCTAATGCTAAACGCATCTTTGTTAAGCACATTTTGATAGGACAGACTTTGCTTTTAGCCATAAATTTTTTATTCCATCAATTGTGGCAATCTCTACAATTGATTTCCATTTTCGTTCTAGCGGCTGCTAGTGCCTTCAGCTCACGCCATGACTAAATTACAGTCGCTGTCCGCGCCAGGTATGGCGTCTAAGAATTTTAATTTCGATTGGAGTTTGCCCGCTTTGTGACCAGAATTGTGCATTGCTGATGGTGTATAGTCAGAAAATCATTTGGGTTCGTCTCAGACATCAGTTGATAAAGATCTGTATTGTCTTGAGGTCACAATGAGTATCATTCCATGATTCGTAACTCTACAGGGCAACAGACTTCACAGAACTGTGAAAATGTGCGCAGTTGGCTTTAGGCTTGTCTGACCCTGAAAATGCGAATTTTATCATCGTATCTTAATAATGCTCCCCAGAAAGTAATAAGACCGGAAATTTTTGATTCACTGTGGAATGTCTCAGCAACATACATATGTATGTATGTATGTACTCGTATACACCGTCAATAACCATTAAAATGTGCACTCGTTTATATCTGAATTTATTATAAACTGGAGGTGAAAAGTATATGTATGTATGTGGATGGAAACAGTTTTAAACAATTTTGTTTTGCTTGACGAAACATTTTATTTGTGCCTGTATTAAGAGTTTGAATCCGAGACTTCAAACCTTTTCTGAGATACAAATTAAGATTTTCATTGAAAATATAATCATTTTGTAATTTAATTAGAATATCTGATAATGATATTAAATCGAGTACGATTAATAAATAAATAAATGGATTTAAAAGAGCCATAACGTTATTGAAATTTAAGAGAATTATAAAAGACCAGAACTTTATCTGCCCCTTTTCTAGCAACATCTGGAACCTTGTAGGAGGACTCTTTTTGAACATCCTCGCTATATGTGGTGCCTATAGTCGGAGACAATTTCGTCTTAATTTTTAAATTAAAGCTTAATATCAATGCTGCAAGCTTTGTTTTACTCCGCAATTACAGTGCGGTAATGTTTGAAGTTGTCGTGGCCTAGTAGGTAGTGTGTTGGCTTATTAGACGTGAGGCCTCGGTTCAAACTCCAGGTCAGGCATTTCCAACTGAAAGAAATATGAACAAATATTTCTCCAGCGACTTCCTTCTGGCAAAAAATCTGAGAGTAAATAAAATTCCCATGATAAAGTTTCTCAAAAATCTGTCGTCCGGAGTGGACTTTAAACTGTAGGTCCCACCGCTCATGTATAAAATTAACGCACACAACATAAGTGGTGTGAGAAACTAGGTCGTATTCCTGACTGAAGGGTTGTAATGACCAATTATGTATGTTATGTGTATGTAATGTGAACGTCCAATATGATGAAATATCTGATAATTATACATGGAGGATTTCGTTTAGCACTCTCTAACTTTAAATTTGAATAAAACAAATTGTATGTGAGAGAGGCTAGGTCGTAATCCCGACTGAAGGGTTGTAAGGACCAATTATGTATGTATGCACGTATGTATGTATGTAAGAGATAACCAAATTTCTTATATTTGAAAGACCTATTGATGGCATTATTGTTCACATGTTTGCCATGACTTCTCTGGAGCTCTTCCTTAATGAACGCTGTGGCTTATTCGTGCTAATTCGAATACGTTTGAGGCATAAGAAACCCCCACAAAAAAGGCTAACCGGGTCAAATCGCACGACCTCAGTGGCCTGTTCTCATTATCTCCACGTGGGTTGACCATGCCTTTAAATCAATCGCGCAGAATATAAAATATGGTGTCGTTGATGTCCAGATCTTCTAATCCAGAGCAAAAAAAGTTGGTAAACACTGATCTATAGTCGTTCTCAAAGAGATATGGACCGATAATGCCTCCAATGCATTTCCACGCGATGCATTGGACGCTTTTGGATCACATGTTGGATGGTATCTTTTCAAATTGGATAAATTTGCTTGTTCATACAGCTCTTCATCCAGAAATGGACTTCAACGCTTAAGGTGTTTTTCTTTGAAAATTAGTATCAGTTTCCAACTGCTCCAAATTATATTCAGCGAACACTCGTCGTTGTTTATGGGCGTTTACCTTCAGTTTCTGGGTCAATTAAATTGTGTATGTGTGTAGGTCTAAGTCCCGACACAAAAAGGCCGAGTTCTTGTTAACGACGCGAAATAGACTTCATCGGATATTCTTTCACACAATTGCGTACAACAGCTTCGTTGACTTACGTGACTTGTGTGATCGTTTACTGAACCAGTGGTCTTGATTTATTCTCCTTAATGCGAATAGTGCTCTCGATAGGCCAACTATGGCGAAGAAAAAAATCAGAGAACGCGCCCTACTTTACCTGAACAGAACACTCATTTTAATAAAACAATTTTATTGTTTACACGTGTTGTTAATAAATAACAATTTATTTTATAGAAATAGCTTCAACAAGATGACCGTTATTAACTATCAAACATCAGAACTTCCTGACGGTCAAAAAGTCTGGAAAATTTATGCTACAGGAATTGAATGATAGACAGATGGGAAAGCGTAAAATCACTTGTAAAAATTATCTTCAAAGACACGATTACAGGCGATGAAAACTGAATTTATTTTCAGAATATAATCGAAAAAAATTATGGGTTAATCTGGGAATACCATCAACTGTGCTGGTAGAGAGATCCTAAAACCTGCTAAAATAGTTAATACTGCTCGCTTCCGGCAACAAATGATCAGGTTGAACCATGCATTGACTCGAAAATATAAGTTTGCAACATGAAAGTGTATCTGCACCCAAAGCAAAAACAGTTCAGAATACAATCAAAGCATTAGACTGGTAGCTACTACCTTACTCGCCATATTCACCACACTTAGGTTTATTTTTATCCATGAGATATGAATTGGTTGGCAGTACTTCGTATCAAACGAGTAAGTCGAAAATTGGGTGACTAATTCATTTGCTTCAAAGGACGTACAGTTTAATTTATGTGAAAATCATTTATTTATTAGTGAAATCCATAAACTGCTTAAAAGATGAAAATAATATGTAGCCAGCAGTGGCCAATACTTTGAATAAAACGATTTTTATTTTCCCATTAAAAATTTGTTTTTATTTTCCAAAACAAAAGAGCACTCCTTTCATACTGACACATCCGGTTGGGAGATTCCCTGGTTAGCAGAGTAACACAGCAACTATATTTCTTCAGAGATTTGCATTTGTGAATATGCTAATCTTTTATGGGATCATTTAATAGCCGGTTTTTGATGCAATCGGTACCAGAGATCAGCAATGAGTATTCAAAAAGATGAGTAGAATCGAATCATACTCATAATTTCTGATACTTATACGCATTCATAATTATTTTAATATCAACGAACCTCTACTCATATTCAAAGTTTAAAGTACTCATCATGTTCATACTTAACAACACGTATGATGATATTGATTTCGACACTCCATGAGTGAACATTTATAAGAATCACAAAATAAGTATGAATAGCGTACGAAAACTAAAATACTCACTAGAAGGTTGTGCTTTTGCTCTGCTTGCTGTCTTTGACTTTTTTTCTGTTTTTCTTTTTTTGTAAATGCCTAACAACAACTAAGACTGTAAATTTTGATGAATGATTCAAATCACTCGAATCATTTCTAAGTATTATAAGTATTTTTCTAAAGTTATGAATCTAAATGAGTAGTAGGCTAATGAATCAAACATATTTCGAATGGTATGAGTTTGATGTCAACGTTGTACGCATACTTATTGCAACCTGTACTTATAAATCAACGTTGTAGTGAGTATGAATGAATCAGAGTGCATAGTTAAATTTCAATATTGTTGACTCACTTATATTCAAAATTTCATGAATGTTTATGAGTGGCGAAAAACGATTCATTGCTAATCTCTGATCGGTATCTCACTTGTATAAAGGAAGCGTTTCTTTAATTTTTTAGTTTGATGTCAGCAGGTGATAGAATTCTCTACTGTTTTATTATATTCAAAACAATTTTTACTTCAAAACCTTGGTTAATAAGACTTGCTATTACGTCTTTTGTGTACATATGGCCATCAATACTTTTTACTTTACTTGTTTACTTGATACATTGATTACAATACCAATATAAGTGTGTTTGGCTGCGTGTATTGAACTTAACAATGAGTATATGAACACAATCGACTTAAGATCAGATCCAAAATGAAGACTGTTGTTGTATTGTATTGACTTCTGTCTAGATTAACATCATTTTTAAAATGAATGTTATTCACCGTTGCCAGTAGGTTTTCTTCCTTATTTTCATTTTTTAATTGGCCCTTCCGTACAGTGTGTTTAAATTGTATTGAATGCCGTTATTTTAGATTTTTTTTGCTTCGTTTTTGGCTTATAAAACGAAAACCCATTTTTCTTTTAAATTATCACACTTCCGTTATTTCTATTATCTTGGTTTCCGTGTTAATTTTTCTTTTTATCTTTCACTTCCATACCTGGGTAGGTATGGCTACATAATAGTTTACACACATACGCACAAAGCCAACGTGTTCGTGCTGTGTACATATTTGATATGGACTTTAACAACGGAAGGTTGGTAATCATAAGGGTTACATGGCATGGCTACCGTTTTTTGTTCTCTGCATTAAACACTTACAATCCTTTGGCGTAAAGTTTTCTACGGATTTTATTGAAAGAGAAATTTTTAAAATTGAATCCTTTTAACCAAACCTTAGTTAAAAGTTAATGGACTAAAATGATACAGGTATTCTCTAGAAAAGCGGAATCTGTGAATGCGAAACTCAATACAGATGAACGATAAATGAAAATGACAAACCCATTCTGGAAGTTTATTAAGAAAAATTCTTTTTAAAGTCAACTGATATAAATTTAGACCTTTTGATATTCAACTTAAAAATATTTGGGGCCATTGTAGTAAAAGGTAACTTTAGCTAAACTGAACTTTAAAGTCACCTTTAACTTTTTATAAAATATAGCAGTGCTCCATAACATTACCTAAATAAAACAAGTTTTTTTAAAACGCAGTGGCAACAAGGAGCTTCTTTTTTTGGTGAATTTCTCATTTTGTTTATATTTGAAGTTGCCATATTGAAAATAATATTAAAACCGTTTAAAATATGAGCTCGTAGACTGCAAATAAAATACAAATAAATTTGTGTTTAGTTCTAATTAAAATCTTTATTGTTCTCACAATTCTGTGTGCCACTGTTCACAACTTGATGTAAACAACAACAATTGCTTTGTTTGTTATTTCTCTGTTTACACCTTCGCATTAACAATAACAATTACTAGACAGATCTTTATAACGGAGATATTCAAACCACCATTATTCTCTTCACACGCAACGCGTCTTCTCACAAGACTGACTGACTGCTTTGTCTTGCCTTTTATAGGCCAACGTAAATGGTCTGATGAATGTTCTTGAAGTCGAATGTTCGTGGCTTCGCTTTCTCGAGATCTCCATAAATGTAAACATCGTTGTCTCATTGTTGTTTGTGTATTTTGTTTACATTGTTTGTTGTTACATTGTTGTTTACTTGTTTTTTATACTTTTTATACTGATGTTGTTGGTATATTTTTGTTTACTTGTTTATCATTTAGTTTTCAAATAGATATCTATTGAATAGCACTTTATTTATTATACACGTTTATTTAAATGTTGCATAATGCCTATTCATATAGTGGACTAGTCTGCTCTTATCTAAGGCGATAATACTTTATCGAATACGATGGCGATTTGATAGTATTCCTGTAGATTCGAGAGTTACAATGTTGAAGAAAAAACGAAATTGTATTTTCTTGTTTGTGTTTATTTCTTCAAACAAGATCACACTTTCAGTGATAATAGTACGAAGTCAATTTTATTACAATATCCTTTTACCATAAAGATCTGACTTCACAATTTTAACACTTCACATGTAACTTCGCCGTGCTTTTTGCTTTAACCGGATTAAGATGTTACGTTTCATTCTATTTATCCTTGGAATAAATATTAGAAGTCGCCGTAGTCTAGTAGGTAGAGTGTCGGCTTATTAGACGAAAGCCTACGGTTGAAATCCCAGGTTAAACATAAGAACGAAAATATGAAAATATCAGCAGATTTCTGGCATAAACTCTGGGAGTAAATAAAATTGCCATGAAAAGTTTCTAAAAAATCTGTCGTTCGGAATCAACTTCAAACTATATGTAGGTCCCGTCGCTCATGTATAAAATTAACACACACAATATAAGTGATGTGAGAAACTAGGTCCATAATCCTGACTGAAGGGTTGTAATGACCAATTATGTATGTAAGCATGTTATTCTCGGCCTGTCAAATTCTAGAACTTTATTGTTGATTTGTTATGGTATACATAATCTAGCCTGGTGTAAGTCTCAAATAAGTAAACGACCTGATTCTCTTACTAGTTAATGCTACAATACGACTCTTGACTATGTCTATACAGTCTGTTGCGTATCTATTTCCAATTTAGCTATACAGTAGTGGTCGCAAAGTGGCCCAGTAAATTTCAATTCTGTTCACCATACTGAGTTGTAGAGGAATCAAGTGGCAACTGACCGTAATTTTCATCGAAAAGTCGTTTACACTCACATTGTGTAGGGAATCATGCCCACCTGTTGAAATAAACAACCAAATAATACCTCAGAATACGGGAGTAAAAGATTTGGGCTTACATCCTGACCGACGTCTAACATGGAAGAATCACATACTTAGATGCTAGATGTTGGCGCAGATTAAGTGAAAGGTGATACAGTTAAGTTGGCTAATTAATAGAAAGTCGGTCCTTAGCTTTGACTGCAAACTTCTTCTATATAAAGCATTATTAAAACTAATCTGGTGATACGGAATACAGTTATGGGACACTGCCTCATCTTCAAACGTTAATAGGATACAAAGGCGACTGCTGACGAACTCCCCTTGGAACATAAAAAATTCGAATATACACAAAGACCTAAACGTGCCCACGGTTAGAGAGGAAATGCGATATGTCCTGAAAAGTATTTAGAGAAGCTAAGGGATCACCTGAGTCCACTAGCTCGTGCTATTTTGAATGATACCGGCCATATCCGACTAAGGAGAAGAGGCACTGTGGACCTCATTAAAAGACGTGCGCAAATAATGTCAAATTGACTTGACAGACAGAAAAAAAGTGGTTTTCAGCAATGAGGTTTATTTCTGGATGCAATAAGTAAGTGAACAAACGAAATTATCAAACTTTTTCATTACTTCCAATGCATTCCGAAAATTACAACATTTGATGTGGTCATTAGGCTGGCGGTGGCATCAATCTATAGTTCTTTAAGAACAACATTAGCCAGGCCTTCACTGCCAACGGGAAAACTATAGGTTGATGATTACCAACTTCTTTTACTCTGGACACCAATGTCTTGCGATGCCAACAGGACAACCATATTCTGCACAAGCAATTTGAGAGGACGGTCGTCTCACGTGGATATGATTTGAAGTGGCCCCCGAGATCATGTGATTAGCCTCTTTCTTATGAGATTTTCCCAAATCGCAGATGTATACGAATAAGATCATAATCTTAGCAGTCCTCAAAGCCAGCATAAGTTATTTTTATACAACAAAAATTCAATTAAAAATACAAACTGGCACTCTAAACAGCAAGAAACAATTGACCAATTCACACGAGTTTGTATCGTGTATGTTTTATTGAATACACTTGGTTGTTTGTGAACGCTCAATGCTATGCTGTATTGTGTATGTTGTATTCTTCTTCATAAATTTTTTCATTCACACAATTTGATAACACGAAACCAATACAACTTATTAAAAACATATGGAAAAATTGTGTATAAGTGTATCGGATTTTTATATGAAAAATATCAACAAAAATCATACACTGTTGTATGTTCTTCCAACAATACAATGAATACAACGATACAACGGCTTGCGTGAATTGACCAAATGAATCAAATAACACAAGAGTAGAGTTAAAACAGATTACAATTTATGAAAATAAAGTTAAATACCTAAAAGAAAATTTCATTTGATCGTATATTAAATATTACTCGTGTGCGAAAATTTAGAATTTTTTTTTATTAATTTACAGTTTTGCCCTCTTTAGGATTTAAAAATATCGCATAAATGATATGAATGATTTTTTAAGAGCTATAGGAAAACTTTTCAAAAAAAAACATAAAATTCAGAAAAATGCATGAAATCTTTATTTGAATCGATAGTACGGTCCATATAATTTAATGTTTGAAGATTATTTCATGCAAATGTTGACCGCGACTGCGCCTCAAATGGTCCATCCGCTTAGTCCAATTTTGGTTTACTCTTTCCAACATTTCGGCCGGTATCTCACGAATAAATGCTTCAATGCTGTCTTCCAATGCATCAATTGAAGCGTGCTTGTCTGTATAGACATGAGCTTTAACATAGCCCCACAAAAATAGTCTAAAGGAGTTAAATCGCACGATCTAGGCGGCCAATTTACCGGTCCCGAACGTGAAAAAAATTTTCACTGAACTCGCCTCTCAATAAGTCCATTGTTACGCGTGCTGTGTGGCATGTGGCACCGTCTTGTTGAAACCACATGTCATGCAAATCAAGCTCTTGCATTTTGGGCAAAAAAAAAGTTGGATATCATCTCACGGTAGCGCTCACCATTCACAGTTGCGTTACGATTCGCAGCATCTTTGAAGAAGTACGGTCCAATGATGTCACCAGCACATAAGCTGCACCAAACTGTGAGTTTTTCTGGATGCATTGGTAGCTTTTGCAATGCTTCTGGCTGATTTTCACTCCAGAATCGACAATTCTGTTTATTTACGTATCCATTGAGCCAAAAATGGTTTTCGTCGCTGAACACAATTTTTTGATAAAGAAGTGGATCTGCGGCCAACTTTCCAAGAACCCATTCACCAAAAATTCTGCGTTGCGGTAGGTCGTTCGGCTTCAATTCTTGCACCAGCTGTATTTTAAAAGGCTTCACACCTAAATCCTTCCGCAAAATTTTCCACGTTGTTGAGTAACGGAGGCCCAATTGCTGCGAACGGCGACGAATCGATAATTGATGGTCATCATTAACACTGGCCGATACAGTCGCGATATTTTCTTCAGTTCGCCGACAGTTGTCCAATAATGTAAATTTGGTGCGAAATTTAGTAACAATAGCCCGAATAGCCGTTTCAGTGGGTCGATGAAACTGATCATAAAATGGAAGAAGTGCGCGATGAATTTTCTTAACAGAGCACGCATTTTGATAATAAAATTCCATAATTTGCAAGCGTTGTTCGTTTGTAAGACGATTCATGGTTGAATTATAGACCAAACTGAAGATGTTTGACAGTGAAACAAAACACAAAACGTGCGTGAGCTGTTTAAACCAGTGTTGCCAAAAAGTTTTACGAAAAAATCACCCGTTATCTATGAAGGTCCGCACTTACATGCTTTTATTGTATATGGTCTTTGGTTTACATTCTGAGTGTATTTTTAAACATTTGACTTGAGGAAAGAAACACAAACAAACAAATTGAAAACGGAATTCAAGACAAAAAAAAATCAATTACAAGCGAAATTTTTACAATAAATTTGTCAAAAGTCAAAATATTACTGTCAAAACTTTTGTGTAATTTTTTATTTTCTTTGTCGCCCAATAGCTGGAATTAAATAGAAATCTAGCGAGCAGCAATAGCAACAAATAATGGGTAGCAGGCAATAGAATTTAAAAAGGAAACAACAACCAAAATGAATACAAATAAGACTTTGAAACTGTCAAAAGTTTTCCCATATTATGAACTCACACTTTGCAGTAATGCTACACACATTTGAGATTAAAAAGCAAAAAAAAAAATCGAAAAAACGAATAAAAATTAAAAGAACAAAACAGAATTGCTTCATGCACTTACAATGTCTACGGTATACGAGTGCCAACATTTAAGAGGCAAGAAAATAAAAATTAAAAAAAACGCCGCAACTATGGTAAGTAATAGTAAGTAATTCTGCCAAGTAACGAACGCACATAAGGGCAACAGTACAATATACCAACATACATACATATGTATGTGTATGCATAAATAACGGCACAGTTAGACGCTTATAAATATTCCAAAAATATGTATATTTTTTAAAACAATATAAGCCACCAATAGGACATATTCAGTTCCTTCATTCAACGCACATCCTTAACGTTTTCTAGGAAGTTTTATTTCCTTTTTTATGCAAATAAATCGGAAGATTTTTTCCTCTTTTTTTTTGGAAAAATCATACAAAATTACTATTTTGCATAAAAATGTCATAGTAAATGCCAAATAAAGTAAAACAAAAATACAAATTTACACCCAAATAATCTGCTCTTTCCTACTCCGTTTCCTAAAAATATGCAAAAAATAAAAGAGCCAAAGAAGCCACAAGAGGAGCCATTTATGTTGGTGCTTACTTAACCAAACTTTTATGGTTGTTGGTTTCGTTCGTTGTATTAAAAAATATGACGCGTCAAATATTGTATTTTACAATACTTTACTTGCGTACATACGTATGTATGTATGTATGTAAGTCAGTAATGGCGTACACCAAGTAATACTCATACCCTCGCTTGGAAGTGGCCAAAAAGGAAAATTTTCAAATTTCATAAAAACAAAAACAAAAAATTATAGTTTAAGGCCAAATGTCTGACACTTTAGATATTCTGATAATTTTATTTAAATTGTAGTTAAAAATATTCTTTTGGTGCTCAATATGCGTTTACAGGAATGCTAAATGCAGTTGATGCCGTAATTATTACAGCCGTAAGGAGATGCCATAGTGCCCCTCAAACCTCCTGCAATCCCATTGTTCTGATAGGATGTTCCCTCAGCAGTGTTTGCTCTGGAATGCCTGAAAAATATATTCTGGTGACATTCATTCTCATTGAAGCCGTCATAGTCTAGTAGGTAGTGTGTTGGCTTATTAGACGGTAAGGTCAGGCTTCAAACCCCAAGTCAGACATCAAAGCGAAATATGAAAAACATTTCTTGGGCGACTTCCTTTCAGCAAATTTCTGACAAAAACTCTAGGAGTAAATAAATTTGCCTTGAAAAGTTTTTCAAAAATCTGTCGTCCGGAGTCGGCGTTAAACTGTATGTCCCGACACTCACTTATAAAATTAACGTACACAACATAAGTAGTGTGAGAAGCTAGGTCGTAATCCTGTCTGAAGGGTTGTAATTACCAATTATGTACGTATTCATTCTCATTATCTGGATTTGATGTGATCCTCCTTCTAAACAAATGTATTTTGAGAGTACCCTGTTAAAAACATGCGCTATTAGCTTTATGTTATTTATCCCACATTTTTCTTATGCCTCCTCTTATTGTAAATTAGCTACAAAAGTTTTGATTTCAAACCCACTTGGTATGAGAAGATTATTTGCCTCTATTAATCTTTCTTTTCCTTAAGCATACTTTTCTAAGCATCAGCTCTCACTATACTATTAGTACTGGTCCCATCAGTGGCGTGAAAGACCCCCTCTCCCAAGTTATACTGTCGCCTCACTATCCCGAATTTTTACTTGAACCATTCACTTCACCATCTTTCGATGGAATACTCTTCCATTTGGAAAATACCAGCGAGTTTTCCCATTGTTTCGAAATATTTCATTAGATAACCGAAAACTCCTACTCCTGTTCCAAAATCCGTTTCTAAGCCCGTCTGTATAACACATTTTCTGCGTATGCTTCCGTAGATCTTGCGTATAGGATCTCAGCCATATACTGGCGATACAAATTGCTCTAAAGCCATTGCATCTAATGCCCTATTTATGACTTTGTGTGCAGAGGTATCGGAGGTATGACCTTTGTGTCAAGAAATACGCACATTGTTACCTCCTGAATGGTACCCACTAAATCTGAGTGCGATTTACAGCTATGCTGTTGGTAAAACAACATTATTTACATGGAAGTGTGTTCGTTAATTAGGCACAAGGCCGCTATTCAAGCCCCAGCTCTGATTCGAACAAAACGAAATATGAAAAAAATACTTCTTTGGCGACTTTATCCCACCATCAGTGTTCACGTCAGCAGTAATATCCCCCCTATTTCGCTTATTGTAAAGCTTCTATCTCCTCTTGTTAACTTTCTTTGCGGATGCATTCTTCTCAACAACTTTATATATTTTTGCCAAGTCCGTCAAAAATTCTACACCCTCAAAAAAGTTTCTAAAGCTATCACGCATAGCATTTCTTATTTCTTTGTTGTATTGTATTTTGTCTTATATTCCTGCCTGCGTCCATTATGCTTTAACTTATGCCCACTTCTAAGTGTATAAGTATGGTAATACCATCAGACCACATCTTTCTCTCTACCCCTAGTTTCACCCCAACCAACTGAGCCACATTATGTCCGGATTTCTGTAGACTATATTTTCCCTGTCTGTTTCCCAATTAGTTCTCCGTAAGTTTCTAAATGGCGGTATCGGAGGGAGTATCTATACTCTCTAATGAGGATTCTATCATTTTATTTTTTATAGGCCTAGCAATGCTTCCGTGATAGATTTAGGCATGATTAAATAAATATTATTGATCGTTGAGCAAATTGAGGTGTAATATTCGTTATTGATGACCCCTAAATAAGAATTCCTGTTTCGTTGATTGCAGAAATCTTGCCCATACTAATGCTGCCGTTATACAAGTTTATATTACGCACTTTCAGAATTAACGTCAGTCTCACGCAAAGGACGATAGAAAAACTTATGTGGAATGGGATCCTGTAATATTGACGTGAACATTGTTTGTGAACGTTTTTTCTTTTTTAATCGATCAGTACAACCCTTCAGTTAGGATTATGGACCTAGTTTTTCACGCCACTTATATTGTGTGTGTTAATTTTATACATGTGTAGCGGTACCTACAGTTTAAAGTCGACTTCGAACGACAGATGTTTGAAAATTTTTTCATTTCAATCTGCTGAGACGAAGTCGCTGTTTCATTTTGTTGGGGATGTCTGGCTTAGGGTTTGAACCGAGGCCTCATGTCTAATAAGCAAGCAAACTACATACTAGTCTAGATCGGCTACAAACGTTTGTGAACGTGAATTTGTTGTATATTAGCAGTCTCGAAAGTGAGTTCATGAGTAATTTGTAGAATTTAAAGTCAAGCTTGTCTCCTTTTTTCATAACGTGAACTGTCCATAGCAATTTAGTTCTGAGTTTAATGCCTAGCTGTTTGGATTCATCGGCATATTTTATTATCGATATATGAATGCTTATTGGTTTACATAGTTTTTAAAAATAAAAACAATGTAAATTGATTTGCTTTTTAAGTCTGCATTTGTATCCCATAACTTTGTTAATAGATTCCTGTAGCTTGGTAGGAGAGGTGTTTCATCAGAGCTGACTATTATCTTCAAACTTTACTGTTGCATTTTGTTTTGTCGACGGTAATTCATATATATATGTACAGAAGTTCTAAATTTGACATCCGTGTATTTGGTCCATGTTTAATATTTTTTTAAGCCAAAATTTGTGGATTTTTGTTTTTAATTATTGGCAATAGACCTGATAAAAATAATTTTTCAAAAAGTTGCAACATTGCTAGCATTAGTGATTGAGTGACAAGTTTACAATTTGTATGGCAAATACACTCCAGAAGTGGAAGCATTTATAAAGCATTTTGCATTAAAAAGAAAACGCAGGCATTCAGATATAATTCAAACGAATCCCGGTAGCTTCTTTTAGTTTCGTTTTATTTATTTGCTTGGAGTTAATAGCGTTTAAATTTATAATTTTTAAAAATTTTAATTCTTAGTTGCAGTCATTGATTCGTGATGAAGAATATCTGAAGGAATATCGTCAAGAAATCAAAAACTCGTATTACTTTTTGAATATGGTACAACTAAATTAACAATTTTAATATTTCTGCTTTATATTCTGAACAAAGAAAAAAAAAACATTTAATAAGACAAACCGCATATTACATATTATAGGGTATTCCAAAAATTGTTTTTTCTTTTATTTCTAAACCAAAAAGAATTTCAACTCTGTGCCAGTAAAAAAAATTTACTGTTTTTAGTTTTAATATGTCTGCCACTAAAATCCATTCACATTTACACACACATTCACATAACAAATGCACGCATAGACATTTGCACGCCCAGCCACTCACAGCAGGATGCATTATGGGAAAAGTAACGCAAAATGGCGTTGCAGTAATTCAACTGACATGAATGAACGTATACATGCAGACAACTTCCGTTTGATTTTTTTTCGAGTTTTTTTTTGTAATTTTTTGCTGTTGCTATTGCTGAGTTTTCTTTTTAAAGGGAAATTTTCTTTTGTGCATGTTTGCAGTTTTTATGAGGCGTTAACTTAACCAAAGTTACGATTATGGGCTTTAAAATCATAAACACTAAGTGGACCGTTAAAAAGGATTATTTTTTCTAAAAAACTCAAGACATTTTATTACAATTTGTGTAATGCGTTAAAAATATTGTAGTTTTTATACCTTCATGCACTTTAGAATTTATTCATTCATATTTTTTTACCGTATACCAACCACATGGTTAAGATTACGTAATCCATACATGGTTCCGAATGTGTATTAATTATAGGCAAACCGGTCTACTATCAGCAACGTTGGCAAGTCATTGAGTGAAGACAACCGTATGGGTATTCAAATTCTCAAAACATAAATCTGCGGGTATCGCGCTTATTAGACTTAAAAGCCGTATACGTTTTCATGGTAGTCACCGTAGTCTAGTAGTCAGTGTGTTGGTTTATTAGATGTGAGGCCACGGTTCAAACCCCAGATCAAAACGAAATATGAAAAAATATTTCTTCAACGCCTGCCTCTTAGCAGATTTCTGGAAAAAACTCTGAGAGTAAATAAAACTGCCATGGAAAGCGTCTCAAAGAATCTGTCGTTCTTAGTCGACTTTAAGCTGTAATAGTTCCCGCCACTCATGTATAAAAATTAACACACACTACATAATTGCCGTGAGAAGCTAGGTCGGAATCCTGACTGAAGGGTTGTAATGACCAATTATTGTATGTATACATATATGTATGTACAAGTTTTCATAAAATTAATCATTTTACATTGAATTTTTATCAACTGCTTTAGTTGTCTATAGAAAGTATTAAGTCCATTCTTAAGCGCTTCTTATATTGAAACTAGCTATACCCTGAGCGTGTTGCTGCGCCACCAACTAAAATAAATTTGAAGGAAAGGCGTTACACAAATGTCCAATTAATTATGAATCATTTTATTGATTTTGTTTCCCATTGTCCTGATGATTCAGATGAACGGGCCTGAGTAGTACGCATTCGATCAGTTTCTAATCTCACCTCTCGTTGTTCAAGTGGTTCAAGCGAACGGGTCTCAGCGGCATATACTCGAAGATTTTCCAGTCTCAATGCTCGTCTGATTCTGAGGGTCGTAATGCCCTTTTCTTCCGTGCTTGAGGTGTAGGTCGACCAATTGCTTGTCATTCATTTTGAATTATTTTCAGTGACGCCAGTCATCGGAAATTAATCACACCAACTTCCGTCGACTCATGCGCAACAACTTTGTTAAGGAATGCACAGTTTACGATTTAATTAATTTTCAGTAATTTTCAGTGGCGCCACCTGCCGAAAATTAGTCATACTAACTTAGAAATCTTCGTCGGCTCATGCACAACAACTTTGCTAAACATTATAACATGATCGAATGCATAGTTTACGGTTCTATAAGGTTATACAAACAAACATTAATTTTTATATATAGAGGTGACACGCCCACTATAGCCAATCCGCCCATTTTGTTCATATATACGTCAAAGTCGTTCATACAAAATTTGAGGACTCTAGCTGTTGCAGTTTATGCGATATGCGACATTAAATACTTATTGGGTATGTGGGCGTGGCACCTCGCCTACTGGCAATTTTAAAATAAAAAGTAGCCTATAGTTCCTTCCAGACATACAGGAAGGTACTGTTAAAATTTCAAGAAAATCGGTCTAGCCGGTTAGCCGTCTTTAGACTTCAAAAAACCAGCAAACCCACAAACAAATAAACACACATTCATTTCGACGCCTCCATTCTATAAGTACACTTAGAACGTTTTTAATGTTCTTGCATTTTTAAATCCTACGTTCTCTAACTTAAGTACTGTCAAAATTTGGTTAAGATGCGCCGATCCGGGAAAAATCTTCTTAGAATACACATATAGTCGTATGTAGCGTGAAAACTTTGAGAGCTCATAACTCAAAACACACTTTTTCGACTTAGAATGTTATAGAACAGAGGCGTCGATATTTATATATAAGATTAAAACAAAAAGGGAATTTTAGATATCATTTACATTTCTTATTCGTTTGAAAGGCCTCTTGTTACCATTGTGAGTGGCATATAACATCATTCAAATGTCCGCACACAGCTTTTTGGGCAGAGCGCATCCGAAATTTCCAATTTTCCATGACTGGCATATAAATCATACAAAATTTGATCGAGAGCAGTTACTATTTATGTTGGTTTTGAGGACGGCTGTGATTTATCTATTCGCGTACAACTGCGACTTAAGAAAACTTCACAAGTAAAATCCTAACAGCGTCAAAACTCACAATCTTGGTGGCCAGTTCACATCACATCCAATAAGTTGACCATTGTCTCAAATCGCTGATGCAGAATATCTAATTCAAACTATAGTGTTCGCTGGCGTGGCCAACGTAGCCTTCAAAGAAGTATGGGCCGATGAAACCGCCTTCACGATACTCTTGCCTATTCATGTACTCATTCATTTAGAAATGCGCCTCATGGCAGAAAATAATTTTTCGATGACAATTACGGTCTGTTTTCAACTACTCCAGAGCTCATTCAGGGAACACACGTTACTGTCTGTGGTCATTTAACTGGTAGTGGGTAGTGAACTTATCAGCCGTGAGGCCGCAGTTCAAACTTCAGGTCAGACATTTTGAATAAAATGAAATACGAAAAAACATTTATCTTCGGCGACTACCTCTCAGCAGATTTCTGGCAAAAACTCTGAGAATAAATTAAAATTGCCATGAAAAGTTCCTCAAAAATCTGTCGTTCGGAGTCGACTTTAAATTGTAGGTCTTGCCACTATTGGATAAAGGAAACAGACACAACATTAGTGGTTGTTGTTGTTGTTGTTGTAACAGTTCGGCTGTTGTCTCCGGAAGCTTTTCCCTGTATATAAAATATAAGATGGTTAGTTTTAGTTTCATGCATTTGGTTGGTTGTGTGCCTTGTTATTCGGTGGGGATGGGATGGGTTGGAGATTGGATTGTTTGTTGCCGGTTGTGTGTGTATGTTGTCGTCGTTGTGTGGTCGGTAGTCCGAGGAAGTCCGCTGTTGTCGTTGGGTTCAGCCATAGGTCGCAGGGCTGTCGGTTTAGCTAGGCACACGCCATGTCATGTGGTGCCCGGTTGCATAAGGGGCAGCTATCCTGAGTTCCCGGGATAATCCTTGCCCTGTAGCTATTCAGGAAATTCGACCATCCTGATCTAAGCTTGGCCAAAATGGTTCTCGTAACCCTTGGTAGCTACCTTTCAGCCTCGGATATAGGTGGTGGATGTCGATTAATGACCCTGTTGTGGCTGAGCTCGTCTCTGGCCGTCGTGATAGTAGTTTGATGTAGGGCGTTTTGTGCCTCCTTTACAGACTGTGGGTCCACTATTGAGGGTATGAGGTGGGTGATGTCCGAGTTGTAAGCTGTGAGCTCTTGTCTGATGCGGCGAGGAGGGGGATCGTTCATGACTATGTGGTGGTTTGGATGGGTAGGCAGGTAGCAGGCTATGAGAAATTGCTTAGTCTGTAGCTCATTGTGCTTTCTAACTGTCAGCATTTTGGACTCATCGTGGAGGTGGTCTATGCAATAGTGGCTGTAACCCTGACTGAAGGGTTATGATGACCAATTTTGTACAGGACCATGTAACGATGCATAATTCGCGAAGTTGTGGTTTTTCTGCAAGAAATCTATTGCCTCGTATTCTCTTGAGCAGTGACAGCGACGATGTTTTCAGCAGATCATGCGTTTTATCGATTTACAGCTGTTGGTCTATCTTTTACTAAATTAGTGGATTCGAATTTACGCACCAAATTGAGTATAGTTTTCTCGTTAAAACGATTATATCAATCGTAAAATTGACCAATTTGTGCGATTGAGAGTCATGGAGTCGCGGATTACGTAAGTAATAAATTTATAATACTTGAACATCAAAGGGCTTCTGCTATAATTCTTTCTTTTAGTTATGTTATCTAATCTATGATAAAACGACTTGTCCAGATCTTAGAATAATCCAAAAGCCCAGTAATTGTCATAAACCGAGATCAGTCAGTGAAGCTGTTCTGGGTTTTAAACGTAAAACGTCGAAAAAGAGAATGTCTAATTCCTAAAACAGCAGCATATACATATAAGTGGATGAATGCCAGTCGCCAGGGTTCGAGCCCCAGGCCAGACATCAAAACAAAATACAAAAAGTATTTCTTCGGCGACTTTCTCTCAGCAGATTTCTGGCAAAAACTCTGGGAGTAAATAAAATTGCCATGAAAAGTTTGTCAAAAATCTGTCGTTCGGAGTCGACTTTAAACTGTGGGTTCCGCCACTCATGTATAAAATTAACACACACAACATAAGTGGTGTGAGAAACTAGGTTTGTAATGACCAATTATGTATGTTATGTGAATGCCAGCGAGACACCTTTACGCAGATGCAATAAGAATACAGGCTGGGAGTACATTGCTAGGGATGATAAAAGAACAGCTACAACTGAGCACTCAAAACTCCGATTTGTCTTACACATAGCACTGTATGCGGTATACCAAATAAAACCGTGTTTATTAAAAGTGGGAAGCTATTAAGCGATCTAATTAAACAGTAGCACAGGTAGAAAAAACACCTCCAGACAGTTTTTCAAACTTTCACCAAATATAAAATCTGATCGAATCTGATCGGGAGATCGAATCCTCTCCGTCTGATTAGAAGAGCAAAGAAACTTTGGTAGAGATGCTAAAATAAGGCTGGTTTCATAGTGCAATGATAGCTGATACTAAAAGTTCTTTGTCCATTTATTTTTAACGGAATATTCTTATCTGGATAATACGGCGCCCCTATGAACAGGAATAGGTAATAAGTTCCAGCAACCTTTGCGCATAGTTTTAATTCGTTTCGGGAAACTTGTAGATCGTCTGAGAAACCACAGCGTTTGGAGAATACTTGAGAAATACACAGCATTCCAATGTTGTGTTGCAAGAGAGGGCACTTTCCGCCCTTATTGTTATCGCTTCAGATGTTCGACAATAATATGTTCTTTCCTCGCTCATATTTCAGATAGTAATCAACAAATGTCCCAATGACATTTTCTGATCCTTAATTAGTACCGAAAAACCTAACGACATAAGTTATACAGATGATATTGCGTTGATTACCACGAATCGAACCCCATACAACACAAACTGATCAGCTTAAAAATTTGTGCTGAAAAGTACTGTTTGCGAATCAACATCTATAAAACAAAAGCATTGCGAGCAAACAACTTCCTTCACATCCTTCAAAATAAAAAATCTGTTGAGAAAGTGCAAAGTTCACAACCCCCATATGATGATATCCAAATTCATATGGACGGTGATGGCAACTATCATTAACTGCCAAAACACTGATATTCGAGGCGAATGTTAAATCTCTACTCCTTAACGAAAACGATACGTGGCTCGTGCCAGTGGCAATAACTAACAAACTACACTGCGTTGCATATCTATAAATACAACATAGTTTGATATAATTTTGTAAAATGTATATAAAGGAGAACAGTTTTACCTATTGTATATGAAATAGCAATGAACTGTAATTAATAAAAAAATAAAACAATCCAGATTTTCTTTATTATACTACCAAAGAAAATTTTAACAAAAGTTCATAGTGTATTCATAACTATAAATGCAAAGAAATATTCGATATTAGTAATGTGTGGGGCCCCCTTTTTTCTGAATCAATTCGAAAATTCGATCAGACATACTATCAACAAGATTTTTTCTTATTTCCTACGTTATTGATTTCCTGGCATCAATAACTGCTTCTTTAAGATGAAAAACACTTTCCTATTACCGGTTATCAGCATAAACTTTACGTGCTAATATTCCCCAAATATTCTCAATTGGATTTTGATCTGGGAAACTTGCGGGCCATTCAAGTACTTCGATATTTTTTGAAGATTATCATCCCTTTGTCTGACGACTTATGTACATGTACAGACGCATTATCTTGTTGAAAAATATAATGTTCTTCATTGTTGCTCTCTAAAAAGGCACAAATTTATCTTCAACTAACTTTATGTATTCCGAAGAATTAATTTTTGCACTTGGAAAGGCCAAATCAAACATACTGTTTGTACAGAAACCTTACCAAACCAAACAGCCTCCGAAATTTCGTTTTGAGAAATATAGTGGTTCCTTGCGAAGATCTCTCCAATAGCTGTTGAAACCATCTGGGAAAAATTACCTGCCAAATAATAAAAGTGCAATTTAGTCTTACCATTAACATAAGTTTTTGACTTAGCTTTCTCCAGGGTGTCGGTAGGTTTCTTTTAGCAAATTCAAGGCGTGCGCTTTTGTGACGAGGTAACAATCTTGGCACGGACAAGAGTTTTTAACGAACAATGGTCTTAGAATTCTTAAGAAGTCTACTTATGGTTTATTTTGACACTTTTACCTGACACCCACTTATAATTTGATTGAGGCTTTTCGTCGATTTGCTGGTACAATTTCTCTCTTTTACAAGTCACTATTTAGTTAAAAAAAATTTTTTTTGAAAAAAAAAAATAATATTCATACATAAACATTTGAAGCAATTGTAGGTATTATTATTGTAATAGTTTTAGTATTCATCATGATCATAATCACAATAATTATTATCTTCGGTATTACGATCAAAATCGTCACTATCATCATCATTATCGGGTAGAATAATTCCAATGCAATCTGTAGTATTCGGTGTATCTTTCTTCACTCTTGCTGATAATGAATGGATCTGAAGTAACCAGAATTATTTTAAATAGTAGGCCTATATTATTATTTTCCCCACTTCATCTTATCGCAAAATATTCATTGTAGTTTTTAAAAGTCTTTGTTTCACGCCTCTTGTGCTTCTTCTGAAAGCTCACCAAAAAAGGGGCACTAGATATTATTTTGCGCCCATGATCAATAAATTTATGAAGGGTAGGTCACATTTTATACCAGGGATGTTTTTTTAATAATAAGAAAACCTGGCAGCATTGTGCGCAAAGTATCTATACTTTAACTATTGTCTTCGTGGCTAAAAAATCTCGCAGTATTGCTATCATTTGTATTGCTAAAGCCTGTTTTTGGTTGGTCAATGATTAATCCGTTTTTTTTTCGGATCTCTATTTGAAATCCCGTTTTTGTGCCTTTATCAACTTTTTTTTTAATAATCTGACCTAGGTTGCCACTTCAAATGTAAAAATAAAAATATATATGCCAAATGGAGAATAAACTAAAAAATTCTAATCTAGCCATGGAGAATAGACAAATCGAACTGGAATGTATCTCTGTTTACATACACGCATAATTGGTCATTACAACCCTTCAGTCAGGATTACGACCTAGTTACTCACTCTCTGTTTACTTTTCTCATAATCATTTGATCAATAGAGTTTAAGTCTTTGCTGATAGCACTACAAATACAACATTTTTCCCACAGAGTCTTATTTTCTGAGGACAAAAAATTAAATAATTTTCTAACATGGACCATATGTGTGCAGTTGATATATTTTGATTACTTCTGAAAGTCGCCGTGGTCTAGTAGAAAGTGTGTTGGCTTATTAGACGTGAGGCCTCGGTTCAAACCCCAGGTCAGATACCTCCAACTAATCGAAATATAAAAAATATTTCTTCGGCGACTCAGCAGATTTCTAGCAAAAACTGTGAGAGTAAATAAATTGCCATGAAAAAGTTTCTCAAAAAATCTGTCGTTCGGAGTCGATTTTAAACTGTAGGTCCTGCCACTCACGTATAAAAAAATTAAACATACAACATAAGTGGTGTGAGGAACTAGGTCGGTTATTTATTTATTTAATACACATACGGCACGGAACAGAAAAAACTAACGACTTATTTGTGCTTCTCACATAAAAGAGAAAAACAGTCGATTAGGAACGTAATAAAACGTAAAAGCCCCATTTAGTCAAACGTCGATTGAACGTGATGTAACATACGGTCGTTGTTAGCATATGAAGAGCAATACAAATGCTTACAGAAATTACATTACGGTTCGGCAAGCGTTTTTATCGCTTTTCGTGTTCTAAAAACGAATGTACGTTCCGTGGACGTTTGGCTAATCGGGGCTAAAGCCTAATTCTACTTAAGCATTGTTCAACGGAATGTTGCTAATGCATTAATAGTTGAAAAACGCAAAACATAAAATATGTAATAATAAAAAAAGCACTGAAAGCATCGCGGGGGTACTGCGGTGTTTTGGAAATGAAAAGTACTGAAAATAGTACAAAATACTGAATTATTTAACTCTGATACTCCTTGACGAAAACGAAACATAGCTCGTGTGATTGGAAATAACGAACAAACCATAGGCTTTCTTCAATCGTTGCTTTAGAAATATTCCTTAGATATTTAGGTGGCCACACTCGATGCACTATCGATGACATTGAGGATATAGCGGTGTATTGGGGATACATTGCCAAAGTCTAGCTACAGAATTACAAAAACAGCCGTCGACTGATGTTAAGATGGATCGCGTAACCACAGTCGCCTGACAGGGATGTGGTGAAGAAGTATATTGGACGCATGTTAAAAGTTTATCTCAAAATCGTAGCAAATTTAAGAAATTTTTATACGGGTTACTAGTAGTACTCGATAGTCTAGTTAGTAGTATGCTAAACTACGAATGTTGTGCTCGTGGGTTCCATTGCCACCAGAGACTCTGAGTATTTGTTGATTTTTAATTGTAGTCGCCATAGTCTAGTAGGTAGTGTGTTGGCTTAAAGCCACGGTCCAAATCCCAGGTCGGACATCAAAACAAAAATATAAAATAAAATATTTCTTCGGTGACTTCCTCTCAGTAGATTTCTGGTAAAAACTCAGAGCAAATAAAATTGCCATAAAAAGTTTCTCAAAAAATCTGTCGTTCGCAGTCGACTTCAACCTGTATGTCGCGCCACTCATGTATAAAATTAACACACGCAACATGAGTGGTGTGAGAAACTAGGTCCATAATAAAGACTGAAGGGTTGTAATGAAAGAGTGTAAAGAAAGTGTTTGTTATTGTGATTTTTTAAGGAATTTGAATATACTCCAGCCAGCAACATTTAATTTTTTTCTGATTATTTAATTGTAAACAATTTGAATCACAAAAATATATCCTAAACGCCGTAAACGTAACTGCAAATCTCTTCTAACTATTCCATTGGCATCGAATTCTTTATAAAATTCAAACGAAAAGAAAAAAATATCCACTTAATCGAATCATAAAAATCGAAAAAAAATCAAAAAATTTTTTGCGCATTGTTGCCCTTTTAAAGGAAGAGAAGACTTTAAAATATTTAAAAACGGGAGTTTTGTGTTAACAGGCTTTAATGCGGCCTAACTTTCACCCTCATCGCTATACTGTTCATAGCTATCCGGTGTAATCTTTCTAAATACGTTTCAATGGAAAAGGAAAAAAATAACGCAACAACAAAAATGGCAAGAAAAATAAAAAAGATGCTACAACAAAAACCCTTTCTGTAATTTTTTTCGCCTCAATTGACAGCATTGACAATGTGACAAAACCTTTTAAGCAACTTTATTGCAAAAAAAGTTATTTTTCTTCATCGTTATTTTTTCCAGCGCACAACTACGGCGGCGGCCATTAACCACGGGCTTCATTCGCAACAGTTTCTTATTGTTGTTGCTGTAGTTGTTGTTTTTTTTTTTTTATATAAAAACAAACATTTTTCCCATTTGCTTGTTTAAGAGTTCTTTCTTTTTCGTTAATTTTTGTTATTGTTGTTGTTGTTGTTTTCATCCCATTCACTCATCCATTTAACAATTATTTTTGCTAAAATAAAAGCGAAATGATTGATGATTATTTTTCGGTACTCTTTTAAATTCTCTCCCCCCCCTCGCCAGCCAACAACAAACAAAGGAAAAAAACTTTCGTTTGATGAAAATGAAATTGTTCATGGAGGTTACAAGTCCATTAGTGTGTTCAAACAGTGAATGCCACTAACGAATAAATGCAGTCCTGGGCTATTGATTTAATTATTACGAGAACATTAGAAAATCATATTCTACGCCATAATGTGTTACGATATTCGCATAGAAAACCCATTAAATAATCGTTAGACAGATAGCTAATTAAAATGAATTTAATGTTCAACTTAAATACTTAAATAAAAAATTATTGTTTACTACTAACATTATGCGACAAAATAAAAAAAAAATTAAATGCACTCAGCTAATGATATAGTGTACGTTGTGAGTTTTGTTGTTTTTGAGTTATCGAACAAAAATCAATTTCTATTAAAAAATGAAGAAACTCTCGAAATCAACTGAAGATAGTATTGTAGCTTTAACTGGAAGTGGCTATTCTACTAGGAAAATTTGTAAACAACTTGGAGTAGTAGTCATCAGAGTCCAAAAACGTTCTGTTGTTCCCAAGCCTCAAGAGAGAGGCCGTAAAAACTACTAACTAATGCAGGTGCTCGTCTAATGTTAACAAAAATGAAAAGGGAAAAATTTTTAACACCCAAAGGAACTTTTTTGGCAATCGGGAAAACAATTAGTCGATGAACGGCAAGTAGAGCTCTTAAAGATATTGGCTATACCTCAGCAGTCAAAAAGAAAAAATCTGTACTTTCGGCTAAAAATGTAAAGGCACGGTTAAAGTTTGCCAGAGAACACATAAATTGGACAGTGGATGGCTGGAAACATGTGATCTGGTCAGACAAATTAAAATTCAACCAAAAATTCAAAATTCAATTTCAGTCCAATGGTAAGCAATATTGCCGCCATTGAGAAAGAATAGAAAAACACCATGTTAAGAAAACGGTGGAGGAAGTGTCATGGTATGAGGTTGCTTTACATGATGGCACCTCGGACCACTGCTAAGAATCAATAACATTATGAAAAAAGAAAGACAAGATCGCCTATCCTGCGCAAGAAGAACTTTTCCAGCTGGATGGTAACCCCACACACTCCTTCAAAATCGTTAGAGAGTGGTTTTGTGAGCGAAATTTTTAATTAGTGCAGTGGCCAGCACAAAGTCCTGACCTCAATCCTATTGAGAATGTGTGGTCAATCGTGAGGGACGGACCAGCCCCAACCAATTTCGATGAGCTTTGGCAATGGATTCATAAGGAATGGACAAATATTCCGAAAGAAATTATAGAGACTTTTGTGGAGAGCATGCCAAGTCGCGTAAATGAGGTTTTACATAACAAGGGTATTTGGACAATATATTAAAAATACTCGTCAAAAAATTTTCAGAATTTTTGATGGATCTTGATTGCACAGTTAGTTATAGCCAACAATGTGTGTTTTAATAAACTCTGAAGAGCAAGATCGTTGTTTAATGTGTTATTAATTACAAATGTTGTAAGAAACACATATCTTTTCAAGATTGGAAAATTATTCTTTAATGAGGGCACTTTTAGCACGGAGTCTGCTCGATTAGTTCGCTATAATGTATCACGATACTATTGAATCTAATTTCCCTCACAAATAACAATTTTTATTTTGTCACAAAATTCAGTATATAATGTCCACTGAACGATTTTACTCGATTTATGCTTGAGGTACATACATAATATAATTGGTCACTACAATCCTTCAGTCAGGATTACGACCTAGTTTCTCACACGACTTATGTTGTGTGTGTTGATTTTTATACATGAGTGGTGGGACCTACAGTTTAAAGTCGATTCCGAACAACAGATTTTTAAGAAACTCTCAGAGTTTTTGCCAGAAATCTGCTGAGAAGCAGTCGCCGAATAAATATTTTTTGTATTTGGTTTTGATGTCTGGCCTTGGGCTCGAACCCTGGCTTTACGTCTAATAAGCCAACACACTACCTACTAGACTACAGGAACTACAACGGCCTAACACTTTTCTTCAATGGCGCCACACAGCAAATAGTCCAATGCTGTCAAATCTCAGCTTCTTGGCGGCCAATTGAAATCACCATTTCGGATAATTAAACGGCCATCAAACGTTTGGCGCAATAAGTCGATTGTGGCATGAGATGTGTGGCAAGTTGCACCATCCTTGTTGAAACCAAACATCGTTCACATCAATACCATGAAGAGGGGGTACAAAAAAATCGGCTACCATGGTGCGATAGGTGTCTCCATTGACCGTAATTGTTGTGCCGTCCTCATTTGCAAAGAAATATGGGCCAGTGAAGCCTCCGTTCCACAAGCCGCATGAAATAGTCGCTTGTAATGGGTGTATTGGCTTCTGTAAGACCATGTGTGAGTGTGTAAGGGCATGGTTCACACCCCAAGGCAGATATCAAAATAAAAATACAAAAAAAATATTTCTTCGGCGACTTCCTCTCAGCAGATTTCTGGCAAAAGCTCAGAGAATAATAAAAATTGCTATGAAAAGTTTCTCAAAAATCTGTCGTTCGGAGTCAACTTTAAACTGTAGGTCCCTCCACTCATGTATAAAATAAACTCACACAACATAAGTGGTGTGAGAAGCTAGGTCGTAATTCTGACGGAAGAGTTGTAATGACCATTTATGTATGTGTTATGTAAGTATATTTCGTTTTGTCGAGATGTCTAAACCGAAAATTGAACCATTGTACTCTCGCCTTATCATATTAGACTACTACTATTACTAGTTTGTAATCCTAAATGAAGCGTTATAATGACCAATAATGTATGCATGTATGTTAGGCCGTCAAACCAGAGACAATTGAGCATTTGAAAGCAAACATTCGTGATGCCATTGTCAAAATACGAACCCATATACTCGGTGCAGGAAAATTGGTCTGATCGAATGAGGTACAATGAGACCAGCAACGGTAGCCATATGAATGAAATGATATTCTATTTCTAACCGAAACCATTGTACTTCACAACAAAAAAAAAATTATACAAATTCGAAGCCGTTTTTGTTTTATTGGATTTTTAAATTTAAACATTTAAATGGTCCACCCTATATGTAGTTGAAATCGCCGTAGTCTAGTAGGTAGTGTGTTTTCTTATTAGACGTAAAGAAAGGGTTCAAATCCCAGGCCAGACATCAAACAAAATACAAAAAGTATTTCTTCGCCGACTGCCTATCAGCAGATTTCTGGCAAAAACTCTGAGAGTAAATAAAATTGCCATGAAAATCTGAGGTCTAAACTATAAGTCCAGCCACTTATGGATAAAATTAACACACTTAACATAAGTGGTGTGAGAAACTAGGACCATAATCCTGACTGAAGGGTTGTAATGTCTAATTATGTATGTTATGTTATGTACCCTATATGTATGTTATGTGCATAATAGAAAAGTTAGGGTGTATCGGATTTGACTTGCATTTTTCTTGTGTTAATAGGCTTTGTTTTGCTCTGCTCTGCTCTGCTCTGCTCTGCTCTGCTGTGTGAATAAAGAAAGATGTCTTATGAGAAGAAAATTGAATTGGCTTTAGAAAATTAATTATAAAAACCAAACCTGAATAGTAATATGCAGTATGAGGCACAACTAGTTTTCAGGTTAATTGGAGTGCGTTATTAATTTTCATCTGTTTTTGTGTTATCGAATTGAATGGATCTCTCTTTCGGTCGCCGTAAAATTGCATATGAATAGTAAGCCGTTCATACATTCATTCATTCATTGCGCTATGAAAACATTTGCTAAAGGGACAACATTTCACAGCACGATTAATCACTATTTTCTGCTACAATCTATGTACATATGTATGTGTGTACAATGTACATGCAACCTAGTTTTCTATCAGCAGCAGTAATACATACCACCAACAGCAGCAGCAGCAACAGCAATAATAAAAACTTATTTAAGTCAGGCCTGCCGTGAAATGTATCTGCTGCGTAAAGTCGTTCATTATCTGATGAAATTTGTAGCAACACAGAGAATATATTATACATGATGATGATGTATGTATAATAAATATATTCATATATATACGTACACGAATACACAGGCATATATACATACATATGCATATAGTGACGTATGGAGTGTATGTAAATAGAAAAGAGCTTAAAATGAACAGGCAAGCAGGCGTTCAGGCAGGCAGACAGGCAGATTGCAATGTTATTAAGTACATCAGTTCCATATGTACGTATGTATGTACATAGAAATTTATTTATTTTCAACAGAAAATTTCATACAATATGTACACATTTTCATACATACATACATACATACATACATACATACATACGTACTAACTAACAAATGCAAGCCAATCTCTCATTTTACTTTGTATGTAGGTTTGTTACGCTGTGTTATACTGATGCCTGATACAATTTTAAAGAAACCTGAAATAGAAAACAAAAAGGAGCTTTCATATAACAAAACTTGCCATGCCGTGAAGTGTGTAAAAGTTTGTAAAGTGTCGGAAATTGGCCCATGTCATGTTATTTTCGTATCCGTAGATTTAGTGGGCTCAATACACACGATACACCAAACTCCGTTAAGAAAAACATTTGTATGTGCAAATGTAATGTGCAAGTGTGTGTGTGAATGTAAACTTTAATATAAATTTATGGCTGAAGCTGTTGTTTGCCTCAAACACTTTATACAACTTTGTTGTAAAGTTGTAAGATAAATAAAACAACGAAATAAAGAAACACACTGAATCGGGTGTGAGAAGTATACATATATGTATACATACTTATAACTGAGGCCAATACATACGTACGTATGTACCTACTTAGATAAAATGTGACAAGTAATTAATATGACAGTAAAATTAAGATTCAGCTTTTTTTTTGCTGTACAAATACAGTTTTCTTGGGATTTTTTCAGTCTTCTGTAAAGCTTCATTTAGAATTCAATTCTTCAATTGGTTTTAGTTTTAGGGCCATTATTACAATTTGCCGTTAAAGTTGGGTTTAGTTAAAGGTAACTTTAGCTAAAGTGAACTTTAAACTCACCTTTAACTTATCTTCGTTATTACAACCTACAGATAAAATAAAGTTAACTTTTTCAAAAATATGGCAGTGCCGTATCAATGTCGATAACACTGTTCAATTAAACAAGTTTTTTTAAACGCAGTGGCAATGAAAGGCCTCTTTTTTGTTGTTGTATTTTCTCATTTTGTTTATATTTGAAGTTGCCACATTAAAAGCAATATATATGTATGGCAAGTTGAAACATAAACTTAACTTTAAAAGTTAAGGGTAGGATGACCCTCCTTTAGCTTAAAGCTCACTTCTACCATATTGTCCATTTATAATAATGAAAAACAATTTATCTGCCCTTTAGTTAACGACAAGTTGTAATAATTAATGGCCCTTAAGCTAATAAAATGACAATACCTATGCATACTAACGCAGCCAGCGATCACCGTTTGTGCTTGGCTTGGTGAACAAGCAACAAATAGGAGTACGTGTGAGATCAGCAATGAATTGTTTTTCGCTACTCATAAGCACTCATTAAATTTTGAATATAAGTGAAACAACAATATTGAAATTTAACTACGTACTCTGATTCATTTATACTCACTACAACGTTGATTTTTAAGTACAGGTTGCAATGAGTATGCGTACAACGTTGACATCAAACTTATACCATTCAAAATATGTTTGATTCACTCGAGTGACTCGAATCATTAATCGAAATTTACAGTCTTAGTTATTGTTGCATTTATAAAAAAGAAAAGGACACAGAGCAGCAAGCAGAGCAAACATACAACCTTCTAGTAAGTGTTTCAGTGTTCGTACGCGAATCATACTTATTTCGTGCTTCGTGTATATGTTGAGTTATGGATAGTCGAAATCAATAACATCATACGTGTTGTTAAGTATGAATATTATGAGTACTTCTAACTTTGAATACGAGTAGTGGTTCCATGCTATTAAAATAAGTATGAATGCATATAACTATCAGAAATTATGAGTATGATTCGATTCTAATCATCTTTTTGAATACTCATTACTTGTCTCTGATGGTGACCCCTAATTTAAAACGTCTCACACATAATTGGTCATTACAACTCTTCAGTCAGAATTACGACCTAGCTTCTCACGCTACTTGTGTTGTGTGCGTTAATTTTATACATGAGTGGCAGGATCTACAGCTTAAAGTCGCCTCGAACGACAGAATTTTGAGAAACTTTGCATTAAAATTTTATTTACTCTCACAGTATTTGGCAGAAATGTGCTAAGAAGAAGTCGCCGGAGAAATTTTTTTTCATATTTTCGCTTTGATGTACGACCTGGAGTTTTAACCGTGGCCTCACATCTAATAAGTCAAAACACTGCCTAGAAGACTACGGCAACTTTCAGACCATATTTTGCATGAGAAAAAGCTTGATTAAATTTAAAACCTGTTTAAACCAATATATGCCTCTTTGATCGACAATATTTTGCCATTTCTGGTGTAAAGCCATTACTCCATCCATGTAGAAGTTTAGGGTTATCTGAGCGAGAAACTTATCTAACTTGTGAGTGGTCTGCAGACATCGAAAAAAGTTTCAAGTTCCGGATTATAAGGTGGATATATTAAATCTTTCCGATCAAGCACTCTTATTTCTGATGAACTCTGGTCGTTTTCTCAAACACTTAGCATTCCTGTTTTTGGTTCCTTCACTTTGCTTCGTTCATTATTATTGTACATTATTGTAACACAGTATCCACTTTTCAATGCTGTTATCACTCGCTTCTCCATTTGTTCGATTTAACGCAAGAAATCGATTGTGGGATGAGAAGTGTGGCAAGTTGCTAAACCAAATGATGTGAACGACAATACCATGAAGACCTGGTACAAAAAAACATCTATTATCATGGTGCGATAGGTGTCTCCATTGACTGTAATGGTTGCGTCGTACTAATTTTCATACAAATATAGGCCAATAATGCCTACGCCACTTGTAATGGGTGCATTGGCTTCTGTAAGACCACGTGTGGTTTTTCTGAGTCCCAAATACGGCAATATTCCGTATTAACGTACCCACCAAGATCAAAATGAGCTTCATCCTAAAAGACGTGTTTTATTTTTTATTTTTGGCAAACTCGACAACAGCGTGCAGTTTCTTCGTTGGGCTAATAAATCCCAGTGTAAATCGATTCATTTCAGTCACTGGAGATAATATACTGAATTTTATATGTTGTCAGATTCGAAATAATAATTCTCTGAGTGGAAGGCAGGTTTTGAGAACCGCTGTGGTTTGTGGCTCATTTGCATACACTTGCAAATCAAGGAAACCCCACATCTGACGATGTCCAATCGCACGATTTCTGTGGCCAGTTCACTTCACGTCCTTCTGAGATGACTATGTTCTCAAATCGATCGTGCGGAATATCATAAGCTTTGTGACGAGTTGCCTCGTCCTGTTAAAACCACACTTCATTGGCATCGAGATCTCCCAATTCAGTTCGAAACAAGTTGGTAATCATCGATCGTTGACGGAGATGGGCTGACCAACGCCGTTCATCGTTGTCCAATGTATGCTGCATTTAATGCGGATTACGTTTGCAATAAAAAAAATGGCGTAATGAGGTTACAAGTCGCCAGTCATACAATTGTGATTACAATTTGTAGGCTTTTTACAAGACATCAATTTACAGCAACAAGCATAAACAGCTCTGTCAAAAGATTTAAACCAGATTTTTTGAAAGATCCTGTGCGATATTTCTTATGATTATATTATGTACGTGACATGTGAAGTTAAAGCGAGCGAATGACAACGCGTAAACTCAATATATAATGAGAGCGTATGACATTAAGAGATAATATGAATAAGAAAATTTTACAGTCGTACACCCCTCTTCCTATTTTAAGTCTTAAGTTTCCTCCCACTCCCACTCTACTATTTATAACTGTACCAACATGCACTCTATTTGTACTTGGATCTGTATATCCATAGGAAAATAATTCTCTATTATTTTTGTGTTAGTAAATCTTTGTCACTCTGTATAAGAAGTAAGGCATATGTTTGAATGTTTCTTTTTATTATTTGCAGTTCAGTTCACTACTTATGAATTAAAAGTTTTCACTTTTGATTTCTTTAACAGATTATGGGGCATGTGATTTGTATTTATTTTTGCAAACTTTTTTTCGTTTCTTCTTGTACACATTTGTAGGCGGTGTTTGTTTTAAGTTTTTTTTTTTATAAAACAAATTATTCTATGTTATGAGATACAAAGACAACAACAACAACAACGACAAGAAATATTTTCAAATATTTTGTTTTTTATTCTTTGCATAAATCTGTAAGTACAGGATATAAGCCTGATATAAAAACACACTTTTTTTAATTTAATTTTTAAAGCTTAAGTAAGTTAAAGAAGAAAACGTGTATTTAAATTTGTAAATAAAAGGATGGCACTGCCATGTCTTTGAAAAAGTTAACTTTATTTTATCTGTAGGTTGTAATAACGAAATGAAGTTAAAGGTGACTTTAAAGTTCACTTTAGCAAAAATTACCTTTAACTAAACCCAACGGCAAATTGTAATAATGGCCCTTAATACGGTTTAAAATTTCGATTTAAACGTCTCTTCGACTCACTAAAAATTTGATATTTTTCTTCAACAGCATCGATGCACGATGTTATGGTAACAGGAATTAAAATAGTTCGTTAATTTGATTTTTGAGAAATTTTAAATTCAATACAAAACTTAAACCTTAAATATAAAAAAACATTCAAATAAATACAGTATTCCCTGCGTATAAGTACTTTAAAAAAATAGTTGCGGGACAATACTTATAAGCGATAAATTCTTCTATTGAAATTCCGCACCTGAAAGCAAATAACCGCGCGTTATTCAATATGATAGAATTCTATTTGTCTCATTGACAGTAATGGCTTCATATTCGATAGAATGCAGTCTTGTCTCAGAGGGCTTTAAACATTTTCTACAGCTAGGTGTGGCAAACAAAGTTTTAATTTTCTGGACCGCCGTATGACTACGAAGAAACTGCTGAAAGTGAGGGATCCGCAGCAGACTTTACAGACATATTCAAGAGTTGTATTGTAGCATTAACTACGTAGAGAATCAGGTCGTTGATTCGCCCGAGACCTAGACCAGCTCAGATTGGTAGGTAGTCTGGTAGATTGTTGGTTTTCTGTCAGGAATCAGTTACCTGAGATTGCGATGCCTCTGTTGATTATGTCTTCCGGATGGGACAGAGTGCAGTCTCTGCCTCCAGGAGAATGAAACCATAGGGAATATTCTATGGACTTGCATTGCCTCGTTCAATTTTGTAAGTACTTTTTCCAATAAATCATCCGTATGGCGTTAAAGGTGATTATTAACATCCAATAGATCAAGAAATCTAGAAACGTTTAATCGCTAGAACGAAGGAGCTAGTAGGCAGGACATTTTGGAAAGAATGTTACAAAATAGGTGAATGCAAACGAATTATTTTTTGAAGTAAATTTCAAATATGAGGTAAAATTTTTCGCGTTTATAAACGGGCATTGCTTAAAAGCAGGATGCATATATCGAAATAATTTGAACATATTCTGAAGCAAAAAGCAAGACTGCATAAGTTTCAGTGCTACTACGCAGGAAATAATTATAACCGGGGTGCTTATATGAGGGGAATACTGTACATAATTTGCCCATAAGAATGGTGGACGTCATAGTAGAGTACAATAATTATCGTTTAAAATGAAGTCAAACACAGAGAAAAATTTCTAATACTATGTTCAGACATGCACTTGTATTGAGTCAATATTCGGTTTATTGAGCACAATATTTTAAGTGTTCAGACATAACAATATACGCAGTTCAGCTGGTTATTCAATATTCATTTGACAGGTGGTAAACAGCATTGTTTGTTTTGTTCTTTGTTTTTTTTTTTGTTTGGCGTTCTGGATATTTGAGTTGTCAAATATCAATAGAAAGTGTTGGGAAAATTGTAATATGCTCACTGAACGTACTTATGCCAGTGCTGTATTTCAAGTTTTAATCAATATTTTAACAATTTATGAATTTCTTGAGCAATAATTAATTGACATTTTATATGAAATATTGAAATCAATACCGTTTATTGCGAATTACTCAAGTGCATGTCTGAACATAGTATAAGAGTAAATGAAGTACAATTATTTTACGCAAATGTAAGTCACCCTCCAATTATGACATACTTTTTTTAGATTTTATACATTCATATTTATTTTAATATCGTCGAACCTCTACCTTCTTAAGAAAATAATATTCGTTTTTGATAATATTTTTCAAAATTCACTACATTTTCAAATTGATTTGCCAATGAACTTGAGAATTTCAATACCGTATGAAGGAAATTGAACTTCTCAAGATAGTTATCTACTTGATGCGCTCAGTACAACTGCAAAATATTCACAATTAACGATGAATTTCTGATGATAGCTAATGAACACAGTATCACAATCAGAAATATTTGTTTTTAAAGCGAATATTGATTTTGCCTTCCTTTTACTACTAAACTGGATAGTGACGATAAGAATTGCATGCAAATTAGCTGATTTATCTGTAGTTTATCTCTTTATAAATTAAATGTTCGGAGACTAATAGACGAAACAAACAAAATTAGCAAAAAAAAAATTTATTGAAGCATTGCCAAATCAATGCAATAATGTTAGTCGTCTATTCACCGCATTTTAACGACGACGTCAAATCAAATGTTGAAAACTACAAATCATAGTAATAAAGTCAAGAAACAAAGTCAATGAACTCTTTTTAGTGCGTAACAACCTAAACGCAAAAATAAAAAATAAAACTAAAAACGAACTGTGTGTGCCAACCTGCCTTTATAAACGATAAATCAAAAAAAAAAAAAAAGGAAAACAAAAAAAAAAACAAAAAACTGAACTGCAATAAATATTCAAACAAAACAAATCTGTGGTAAATAACGACTTGCAAGTACTGTACAGATACTTACACATCAGAGATTAGCAATCAGTATTCAAAAAGATGAGTAGAATCAAATCATACTCTTAATTTGTGATACTTATACGCATTCATACTTATTTTAATATCATGGAACCTCTTACTCATATTCAAAGTTTGAAGTACTCATTGTATTCATACTTAACAACACGTATGATGGTGTTGATTTCGACTCTCCATGACTCAACATATACACGAAGCACAAAATAAGTATGATTCGCGTACGAACACTAAAATACTCACTAGAAGGTTGTATGTTTGCTCTGCTTGCTGCTCTGTCTTTTTTGCTTATGTCTTTCTAATCTAAATGAGTAGGCTTATGAATCAAACCTACTCATTGCAACCTGTACTTATAAATCAATGTTGTAGTGAGTATAAATGAATCAGAGTAGAGTAGTTAAATTTCAATATTTATGACTCATTTATATTCAAAATTTCATGAGTGCTTATGAGTAGCGAAAAAACGATTCATTGCTGATATCTGTTACATATACGAGTACTTGGAACAATATTTTTTTATATTTGAGGTCACCTACACTAGTACGTAGTGAAAATGAAATATGAAAAAATATATCTTTCGGCGCCATCCTTTCAGCAGAGTCTTCTTGCTAAAAAATAAAATCTGTCTCACGGACTTGACATTAAACAGTGGGCTCCGCCACTTATGGGTAAAATTATCACACACAAGTTGGCTGATGTGGGAAGATAACTTGTTATTCTGACTAAAGGGTTGTAATGACCTAATTAAGTAAGTTTTCTTGCAATCAAAATTAAAATTTTATAAATAAGATACACGTTTTTTATAATTTTCTTCATAAATATTTCTTTAAAGACTATTCAACATAGTTATGGTTACGCCATTCTGAATCTCTCCATTCACTATCCGATACTTGAATCCGTTAAAGATTCTGGTTTTTTTAAGAATTATATTTGCGTTACTAATAAAGGGTGGGCCATTTAAAAGTTTAAATGTAAAAATGCAATAAAACAAAAAGCGTTAAAAAATATTGCCAAATTTATTTTTTTGTTGTGAAGTACAATTGTTCCAGTTAGAAATGGAATATTATTTCATTGCTGTGGCTGCCGCGGTTGTTCTCACAGTACCTTATTCGATCGGATCAGTTTCCGGACACTTTATCGAGTGTATAGGGTTGTATCTCAGCAATGGTATCACGAATGTTGGCCTTCAAATGCTCAATTGTCTCTGGTTTGTCGGCATAACACTTTTCTTTAGCAGCGCCCAGCAGAAAATAGTCCAACGGTGTCAAATCGTAGCTTCTTGTCAGCCAATTGACATCATAATTTCGGCTAATTAAACGGCCATCAAACGTTTAACGCAATAAATCGATTGTGGCATGAGATATGTGGCGATTACCCTGTCTTCATTTTCAAAGAAATATGGGCCAATGATGCCTTCGCACCACAAACCGCACCGAACAATCACTCGTAATGGGTGCATTGGCTTTTGTAAGACCACGTTGGGGTTTCTAAGCCCCAAATGCGGCAATTTTTCGTACCAAGATCAATATGAGCTTCGTCCGAAAATTTTTTTTTGGCAAAATCGACATCATCGTGCAGTTTCTCGTTGGGCCAATAAATCTAAACGTAGCTCAAGCTTAAATCGATTCATTACGTTCAGTGGAGAAAATATGCAAAATTTTTGTGCAGAATAGAATACCAGATTCGTAATAACCTATGGTTCAAATCTAAACCGATATATGATCCACCCTATATACTATATAATATAACCAATAACATCCCAAATTAATAATGCTTTACATCTGTCAGAGGATATCAGCCAAGTACATACATAATTGGTCATTACAACCCTGTGGACCTAGTTTCTCACACCACTTATGTTGTGTGTGTTAATTTTATACATGAGTGGCGGGACCTACAGTTTAAAGTCGACTCCGAACGACAGATTTTTGATAAACTTTTCATGGCAACTTTGTTTTACTCTCAGAGTTTTTGCCAGAAATCTGCTGAGAGGAAGTCGTCGAAGAAATATTTTTTTGTATTTCGTGTTGATATCTGGCCTGGGGCTCGAACCCTGGCTTTTCGTCTAATAAGCCAACACTCTACCTACTAGACCACGGCGAGTAGTCCCTGACAAATACAGATCACATGAAAAAGTGAAATCAGAATTACTGGTTACTGTAGTACTATTCATGTTGAAATAATGGCTACAAAGGCTATCGCTATGTGAATCTAATGGCGTGATATATCGAGTTGATATGCTGTGCTCATTATATTTCCAGAGAGTGTATGCACCTTATCTAGACTACCCAAAAATACCGGGCTTATCAGAAGGAGAAGCTATAAAAGACAGAAAGTATAGAAAATCACAGAACTTCTCTCTTGTACGGCATGTGGGAACCTGAGACAAGACATACTTTAGATACCCAGAATTTATTAATAAGCCGGATAAAATCCAAACCTTCTTCATGGGCTATGCTTATAAGGGCGGATGCCAATTTAACCGAATCTAAAACCATTTATTTCAAAAACAATTTCATATACAATCCTCATTTAATTATTAAGAATTAATTTCTTATATACATACATACATATGATACATGTAAGTATATGACAAACCATACATATGTATATGACTTTATATGACTTTAACTTATGTAGGGTATCCACAGTGCATGCAGAAAAGTGCGTGATTTGAACAGCAAACATATGAAAAATATCAACATTTTCAAATTTTTTTTATTTTTTTTCGTTTTTCAGTTTTTTTTTTGCAAACTGAAAATAAGTTCAACAAACTTAGCGAAAGAAAAATTTTATAACGACTACATAACGTTGAAATGGACATTCATGCTGATAAACACATCCATACCGCTATGCTAATAAATTGTAAAGTTATTGACAAAAGTATACTGACAACAGTAAAATTGAAAATATGACTTGAGAATTCAATCAGTGGTGGTTTTAAAATAAATTTTTAATAAATTAGACGCAGAAACAAATCCAGGGTAATTTTTAATTTTGTTTTATTTACTTTATTACTCACTGAAAACGCCGTAGTCCAGTAGGTGGTGTGGTGGCTTATTAGACGTAAGGCCAAACCCCAGGTTAGACATGAAAACGAAAATATGAAGAAAATATTTCTTCAGCGACTTTCTCTCAACAGATTTCTGGGAAAAACTATGAGAGCATATGAAATTGCCATGAAAAGTTTCTCAAAAGCCTGTCGTTCGGAGTCGACTTTAAACTGTATGTACCGCTACACATGTATAAAATTAATACACACAACATAAGTGGCGTGAGAAACTAGGTCCACAAGCCTGACTGAAGGATTGTAATGACCTATTATGTACATACATGTGTGTGTAATAACACACTCCTGTAACATTTCTTAATAGGTTAGCGGGATCGGTGCTGTTAACAGGCAAGTTCACCCAGTGATCTCTTTGTGTGGCCCACTGTGTTACAACTCTTCTAAATAAATTGTCAATAAAATTTCAAATAATTTGTGGGAGTACTAAAGTATTAAAAGGAATAAAAAAATCTGGGATTAATTTAGATAGGTAGATAGGTTGAAGGAGAGGAGGGTCTCATGCCTATCTACATACTCCCAAGCCTAAGTGTAGGCTTGTTGTGCACTCACCATTTTACTTTCTATAGGAGTTTCCTTAATTCCAGTCAACAGCTTTGAGATGAGTTATGTCTGGTATTGTATCATCTCCAAAATATTGGAATCACGAGCTTACAATATACTCGGACAATAACACATTAAGTGCTCCATCGTTTCGATGTCTTTACCACATACCCAGCATTCATCATTTTTCACCTTGCCAATACGGTTCAAGTGCACATATAAGGCGGAATGTTCCGTGGGGCCCTTATTTACTTTTAAAATAATAATGGTTCTCTTCGCATTAGGATCACTTGTCATTATTACACAATAGTCGATGTGATGTCTATGCTCACTTTTCCAGTTCGATTTTTAATGCACTGAAAGGCTTTGGGTTATCCCAGCTTATGGTATGAATACTCTTGGTCTATTAGCCAGATTAAGATTGAAAATATTATTACAGTAACGTTCAACACAAGCTACCTGTGCGTATTGACTCATTCACTACTTGCTTAAGATTATTACATATAAGTGTATGCCATAGTAACGTGAAATCTATTTAGTAATTATTATTAAATGAATGTGTATCAGAGATCAGCAATGAATCGTTTTTTCGCTACTCATAAGCACTCATGAAATTTTTGAATACAAGTGAGTCAACAATATTGAATTTTAAATCATCTGAAGCATTCGTATTCAATACAACGTTGATTTATAAGTACAGGTTGCAATAAGTATGAGTGCAACATTGACATCAAACTCATACCATTCGAAATATGTTTGATTCATAAGCTTACTCATTTAGATTCATAACGTGTTGTTAAGTATGAATATGATGAGTACTTCAAACTTTGAATATGAGTAGAGGTTCCATGATATTAAAATATGTATGAATGCGTATAAGTATCAGAAATTATGAGTATCATTCGACTCTACTTATCGTTTTGAATACTCATTAATGATCTCTGACATACTTATTATAAAATAGAAAAATGTTGGAATATTTTTTGCATGTACCGTACCACACACTATTAACGCCAGCAGTGCAAGTGTTTGAACATTTTTGTGTTTTTTTTTTTTTGAAATTTTTGAAATTGAATTGAAATGTTTATTTCTTTTATTTATTTTGTTTAATAACAGGCAGGGGAAATATTTTCAGAAAAATTTTTGGGCATTTGCTCTCTCACTCAAATAAAAATTATGAAAAAAAACCATAAATTTGACGTAAACAGTTTCATGGAAACTTTACTTATGATTGAAATAAACCAAAAACAAACATTTATTGTATGACGGGATATAATTTTAATATACAAACCAGAGATCAGTAATGAGTATTCAAAAAGATGAGTAGAATCGAATCATACTCATAATTTCTGATATTTATACGTATTCATACTTATTTTAATATCATGGAACCTCTACTCATATTCAGAGTTTGAAGTACTCATCGAATTCATACTTAACAACACGTATGATGTTATTTATTTCAACTCTCCATGACTCAACATATACGAGAATCACAAAAAAGTATGATTCGCGTACGAGTACTAAAATACTCACTAAATGGTTGTGTGTTTTCTCTGCTTGCTGCTCTGTCTTTTTCGCTTCTGCGTCATTTTTCTTCTTTTGTAAAGGCAACAACAACTAAAACTGTAAATTTTGATGAATGATTCGAGTCAGAGTAATGTAGTTAAGTTTTAATATTGTCGACTCACTTATATTCAAAATTTCATGAGTGCTTATGAGTAGCGAAAAAACGATTCATTGCTGATCTGTGATTACAAACACACCAAGAAAATAAAACAAATGAATTAAAATTTTAAATAGTAAAACAAAAGAGAAGGAAAAATCATGCCATACGCACATTTTGACTTCATAAAGTAGAAAGAGAGACAGAGGGGGAGAGAAAATGCCTAGTCCATCAAAGTAGAACTGAAAATGAAAACGAACTATACGATGTCAAAAATAAAAAATTACATACGTTAAGAGAACATATTTAAATTACATCCATGTTTCGTATGTATGTTAAATTATTTTATTGTATTTCATTTGATCAAACAAAACATATAAAAATGTTGTATTTGTTGTATAAATTCAAATTAAAAGTTTATAATTTAATTGAATCAAATCGTTTATGCAAGCAAAAAACAATTCAACATTAACATTCACATATGAGAGTCGATAAAATTATTTTTTTTATTATTAAAAAAAAAATGGAAAATTTATTATGAAAATTGCTTGTAGTTTATCTGCTCACCTTGTTAATTTAAATTTTAAGAAAATAAAAATAAATTTTAATGATCATGACTTGTGAAGCTGTTTGTAAAAAATATTTTTTGCTTTTACATCGTTTAACATAAAAATTATAAATAAAAGCTACAAAAACAATGAACTAGGTTACAAATTATCGCACTGCATAATATAACAACAAACACCAGCATAAAAATATGATAAACAAGTAAACAAAAATATACCAACAAACACTACAAGAATAAATGTAAACAAAATACACAAGCAACAATAATGAAACAACGCTTTTTACATTTATAGAGATCTCGAGAAGGCGAAGCCACGAATATTCGCCTTCAAGAACATTCTTCAGACTGTTTACGTTGCCATATAAAAAGCAAGGCAAAGCAGGCAACTGAGTTAGTAACGTTCAGTTAGCCTTGTGTGAAGACGCGCTGCGTTTGAACAGAGTAATCGTGGTTTGAAGATCTCCGTTATAAAGATCTGTCGAGCAATTGTCTAGTAATTGTTATTATTTACGCAAAGGGTGTAAACAGATGAATAACAAACAAAGCAATTGTTGTTGTTTACATCAAGTTGTGAACAGTGGCACACAGAATTGTGCGAATAATTTTATATTAAAACTAAAGACAAATATATTTTTATTTTTTTTTTGCAATCTACGAGCTCAAATTTTAAATATTTTTAAAACGTAAACACGTAACAGTACAAAGAAATTCTGAAATTCCTATTATCGTCATTAGTTGGATGGACTGTATTTCAGACCAGACTCAAATGATCTATTGTGGCTCGGTCGTAAGAATCTTAGAAGACCTGTTACATATAAGGCGTAACCTCAATTTGTTAGAGAATAAATCTACAAGTGGAAAAAACTTCTGTCAAAGCAATCAACAATTAGATTTAAGATTAAAGGAATATAATATATAAAACGCCATTACGAAAATTCACCGCTGATATGAGACTGTTAAAGTTGACTTGCTTGTGAACCATCAAAAAAACTGTGTTCAATCCGAATTTACGCACTGATACGGCCTATTTGCCCGCTGTCGATATACCTGTTGCACACTCAACATTCGAGTTTCATTCATTCAAAAAAAGGCCATGGATTCATGATACAATCAGTACGAAAATGCTAACGAAGATGGCCCCTATGTCAATGGTAATCATCTTCTTCATTTTCAATACAATGTTACGTTTCGAATTAAGCCGTAAGGAGTTGAAGGTTGCATTTATGTAAATAATACGTACTCCTGGGAAAGATCATTTGAAAGCAGTGTCATGTAGACCTTTAAGTTTGTTACCAACTGTGTCGAAACAAATATTAAATCATAATCGGTGTATTCTGGACTATAAAGTCGGCTTCAGAAAAAAGCACAACAAGATTAAACAGACTCACAGACTTGTGCAAGGCATGCATTCGAAGAGAAGAAATCCTGCTTCTTTCTTTTTATTGATGTTTCTCAAGGGTTTGGCACGAAGACCTGATGCACAAATTACCAGAAAACTAAATGTTCTTAAAAATATTGCAAAACTATTAGAAATACGAGAATATATTTTCAACTGAAAATTCATATGTAGTCCATGAACATGGTAATTTCTTGAGTGCTTCTTACAGTGTAGTATAATGGCACCCGTTAACGAATTTGATATTTACTTCGGACATGTCCTTGACCAGTCATGCTAACACTTCTACCTTTGTAGGAACACATTTTTCAGCTGAAGAAATGGTTAAATCTGAGGGGAATAAATGTGATTGAACCAAAATGCGTGCATATAACTTTCACCTTACGAAGGGAACATGTTCCCTCATTTGAATAAAAGAGCCAAATAAAATATCTTGGCCATATTGGTAGCGGCCATATCGCTAGTGGCCATATTGCTAGCGGCAATGTTGCTATTGACCATGTAGAGTCCATATCGCTAGCGGCCATGATGGTAGCGTCTATGTTACCATTGGCCATGTAGCTAGGGACCACGTTGCTGCGGCCATATTGCTGAAGCCATATACCTAGCGGCCATATTGCTACAAGCCATATTGCAAGTGCCCATGTAGGTTACGCCCCTTATGTATAAAAAATAAACACACACAACATAAGTGGTGTAAAAAGCTAGGTCGTAGTCCTGACTAACTTATTTGATAAACTGAGCACAACTTTTGATGGTATACTCACGTGCTTCCCAATTGGTATTAAACATTTTACTCTGGAACCGAACACCACCGATTCACTTCACTATCTGTCTTTCAGCCAAATAAAATTAAATTTTTTCAAACTTAATTTGCTAATCGGTAGAAACTCATATCAAAAATTTGATTGCAAACTCTTACTGTCTAATTCCCTTCCGGGTTCAATATGGTGTTATGCAATACATTTATGGGGAACTGACTCTGCTCATCATGTAGAAATAATTCAAAGATGCCAAAACAAAACATTGCATTAATAATATGCAATCTGCACTGTGGTATACTAAAAACTCGAATATTCACAATGACCACAACGTGCCATTGCTCCACGTAGAGATTGAAAAATATTGCGAAAAATGCTTGAAATAGCTGCAACTAAACACAAATCTTTACAAAACTGGTAAGTTGTTTGAATGAATCTAATGGCATGCCATTACGAACATAATTTACCTAATAAAAGCAGATGCTTTTCATTATCCCTGATCCCTTGTTAATCGTTCATGTGGCATGTATTCCCAAAACTAATGAGACACTGGTCATCACACGTAGTTGGCCATTACAACCCTCCAGTCAGGATTACGACCTAGCTTCTCCTACCACTTACGTTGTGTGTGTCGCCGATGTTGCTATTGGCCATGTAGCTAGCGGCCATATTTGTATCGGCCACATCGCTATTGGCCACGATGCAAGCGGCTATGTTGCTATTGGCCATGTGGATAGTGGCCATATTGCTAGATACCACATCGCTAGTGACCATGATGCTAGCGGCAATGTTGCAATTGGACATGCATCTAGCGGCCATATTGCTAAAGGTCATATCGCTAGTGGCATGATGCTAGCGGCTATGTTGTTATTGGCCATGTAGCTAGCGGCCACGTTGCTAAGACCTTATTGCTAGCGCCAAGTTCCTAGCGGTCACGTTGCTTAGGCCATATTGCTTGCGGCTATGTTGTTATTTTCCATGTAAGAAGTTTTTTAGGCCCTTGAGTTGCCCTTGAGCCTTTTTCTAGGGTTTATTAAATTTTTTTGAACTTTTCAAATAAAATAGATTTGTTTGAGAGACGATTTCATCGTTGGATTCAAATCTCTTACGCCGAACCATATCTTTATATTTTTAAACAAGAGGTAATTGCTTTGAGTTAAATTCGTAGATTAAGGCCGATGAGCTCTAACAACTCGTAGCCTAATTCTAGCCTATAGCATCAGATCAGCGTTTGTCATTACTTCGCTTTCCCGTTTTTTTTATTTATCCAGAATTTTTTATTATGGAAATCAGAGAAAATTGCGACCAGCCGAATAGTCCTCCATCACTGTTCTCTAGGCTTTACCTACAAACTATGATTTTGTGAAATGCTTCCCAATGAGAATAAATAAATAAAGCCGATTGAGAAACTTCTAAGAGTAGGAATGGCTGAAAGAGAGATAGTGAAACCATGGTGTTCGGTTAAAGAGTAGAATATTTAGGACCAAGTGGGAAGCTCAAAAGATGTGCTCAGTTTATCAAATAAGACAGTCAGGACTACGACCTAGCTTTTCACACCACTTTTATTTTGTGTGTCAATTTTTAAACATGAGTGGCGGAACCATGGCCAATGGTAAGATGCAATGTGGCCACTAGCGATATGGCCTCTAGCAATATGGTTGCTAGCAACATGGCCGCGAGTAATACGGCCTCCAGCGATTAGGTCAATAGTAACATAGCCGCTAACAACATGGCCACTAGCGATATTGCCGCTAGCAATATGGCCGCTAGCAACATGGCCGCTAACAACATGGCCGCTAGCAATACGGCCTCCAGCGAATTGGCCAATAGTAACATAGCCAGATATTGCCTCTAGCGATATGGTTTCTGGCAATATCGCCTCTAGCAACATGGATTCCGCAACGTGGCCGCTATCTACATGGGTAATGGTAACATATACGGTAGCAACATGGCCACTAGTGATATTGCCTCTAGCAATATGGCCACTAGCAACTTGGCCTCAGCGATGTGGTCGCTAGGAACGTGGTTTTTGTTTAGTTTTGATAACTTATGCGTCTATTGGATTTATACCGTTGTAGTTATTTCAATCTAATTGAAGATTCTATAAATAAATACATGAGAAGAAACAAATTTCTGAACACAATTTTTTGACCCAAATGCTTATGTGCGGAAAATTTCAACCAAATCAGCAAAGATGCGAAGCAGATGATGATCGTTTGGGTTCACTTCTTGAACGAGTTGTGTCTTATAGGCAGGTATTCCTAGACTCATATATAAAATTTTCTACGTAGTTGAAGTAAAAGGGCCAAAAACTTCAGAACATCGTTCGGACAACGTCGTTTCCAAATAAATATGGACAAATGCCAGTCCAAAAATATAAAATAAAATAAAATGGGAACGTTGTAACAATTAGGGACCACAGTTATACTAACGATGTGTGGCATGATAACAATATCCTTTTGCCGTAAGCTTTCTAGGCGATAGTTAACTAAACAATTAAAAGATTTACTCTGACACCTATTTTGTTTCAGGTTTATAAAGGATTATAATATATTGAAGTCGCCGTAGTCTAGTACGTAGTGTGTTGGCTTATTATAAGTAAGGCCACGGTTCAAACTACAGGCCAGACATATTGAACAAACTGAAATATGAAAAAATATGTGTTCGGCGACTTCCTCTCAGCAGATTTCTGGCAAAAACTCAGTGGGAAAATAAGAATTGCAATGAAAAATTTCTTAAATGTCTGTCGCTCGGACTCGACTTTAAACAATATATCTCGCTACTCTTGTATAAAACTAACACACACAACATAGGAGTTTTGTGAGAAGCTAGGTCGTAATTCTCACTGAATGATTGTAATAACCGATTGTGTAAGTTATGTGTGTACAGTCAACCCTCCTATAACGCGGTACACTCAGAACGCGTTTTCCATATAACGCGGGGCTGAAATTGCGACAACCCTCCTATAACGCGCTACTCTGAGAACGCGGTTTCACACATAACGCGGAACTGAAACTTCGACAGTCCTCCTATAACGCAGTACTCTTACTGCGCGATTTTCGTTCAACAACATCCCATAAGTTCTTTCCGCACAGCCTGTAAACGACTCTAGTAACTAGATATTGTAAGAGTGTTTAATATCAGTTTTATTTTCGACGCAAAACACAGCCGAGTTATATAAACAACATGTTTATATAAACATGCCACCTTATCTCATAGCTGTCTACGACATCGATTTCAGTCACCTCAGAGCTCTTTCACAGTACATACGTTTTGTTGGTGACCAAGCCTTTCTAAAAATTTTTCTGCAACTCATATCTGACAGTAAGGATGAAAGTTGAAAAATTACAAAATTTTACAGTTTTTCTTATTTTTGGTGGAAAACAGTCTTTTAGTTTAGTTTTTATTTAATTTTCTATCAATCCTTATATGAACTCTTTAATTCAATAAAAATAATTTATAATTTAAATTGTCTTGGTACGAATGATGTGATTTGTATTAATTGCGAGTTTCTTATAGCGTGGTTTCCATACAACGCGGTAGACGGTTTCCATAGAACGCGCCACGAATTACACTGGTTTGTACGATTAAATCCGCGTTCCTATAACGCGGTTTCCATATAACGTGGTACACACTCACCGCGTTATAGGATAATATCTCAGTTTGGCGCCCATCAAGAAATTCTTTCTTTAACGAAACAGTAAAATACAATTACTGGTCATATAATTTACTCGATGTGAGAAATATATTTAAAAACAATAATTTTCTTGTATTATTGTATATTTAATGTTGAATTTGCTTCCGTTCCAATTCTGCACCTATTCAGCCATATTCTTTAATAAGGTATCACTAACCCGAAGTCTCAATTTTATGATATTTGCTGCAATTTCAATTATTAGTTGTCTGAGAGCAGAAGTCATGAAACGTACATATTTTGTTTGAAGATTTTATTTGTATTTCACATTATTCTGTTTTTATTATATTTATTATTATTTTGTTAGAGTTTCATAATTATGATCCATAATTAAGAGAAACAAGCATCACTTGCAATCATATTGCTTTTATTGTGTTGAACTACAGCACTTGAAATTAAAAGAAAAATCTTTGTCTTTGGCTTTTTAACGTGCAAATGCATCGACAGACAAATTCAAAGTTGGCATGTATAGGATCAATAAATTATTAAAAATTATTAAAAAAGAGAGCAACAGCGCCTATCACACGAATTAGCAACGAACTTTAAAGTCACATTTCATAGCATCAAAAAAGAAATACATTATTCGCCAACCTTTTTAGTTTTATTATCACAATTTATTCATATCATAATTTAAATCATACAAAATCGAAAGATTTAATCGTTTATTCTTTAATCAAATTTTGTTGGTTGCTATCAGAGCAATGATTCGTTTTTTCGCTACTCATAAGTACTCATGAAATTTTGAATATAAGTGAGTCAACAATATTGAAATTTAACTTTGTACTCTGTTTCATTCGTACTTACTACAACGTTGATTTATAAGTATAGTTTCCAATGAGTATGAGTACAACCTTGACATCATACTCAGACCATTCGAAATATGTTTGATTATTAAGCCTACTCATTTAGATTCATAACTTTAGAAGAATGCCTTATGGTGAGTATTTTAGTGTTCGTACGCGATTCAGAATTATTTTGTGATTCTTGTATATGTTGAGCTATGGAGAGTGGAAATCAATAACATAATACGTGTCGTTAAGTTTGAATATGATGAGTACTTCAAACTTTGAATATGAGTAGAGAGGTCCCATGATATTAAAATAAGTATGAATACGCATTCATATCAGTATCAGAAATTATGAGTATGATTCGATTATACTCATCTTTCTGGATACTCATTGCTGATCTCTGCTTCAAAATTTGAATAAGATTACAGGTTCCATGATGTTAAAATAAGTATGAATACGCATTCATATCAGTATCAGAAATTATGAGTATGATTTGATTCTACTCATCTTTTTGAATACTCATTGCTGATCTCTGGTTGCTATTGTAGGGTATTCTTATGTAGCATAGAATCGAGAATATTCTACATTCGTTCTCATGCAATTATTTTTTCAATGCGATTGGCTTCCTGCCGCTTTTTGTGCTTGGCTTGTCGCAATAAAAGTTTAATAACAGCTAAAAGAAAAGAAGAAAACAGCTAAAAGAAAAGAAAATCCAAATTGAAAAGACATGAAATGAAAAACGAAAAACAGAAAAAGATGAAATTAAAAAAGGAAAAGATTTCTTTTAGATTGTGCGTAAGTTATGGGTCTCATAAAAGTTGCATGATTTTCATTTCTTACCAACAAAGTATGTGTGTCAGCCAGTTTTCTACATTTTCAATGCGAACAGAAGAAAACCATGGGAATTTTCCATCAGACAAAAGAAGAAAACAAGAAAAACTCGTGCAATTTTCTTTTAAAATCATTAAAACATCATTTTTAGTATTCGGCACACATTCATGTAACCGAAGATTTCTGAGATGCATGAGAGATCCATATCGTATGAAATCAGATTGAATGCGTATGGGTATGTGTATGCGATGGATGCAGTCGAAAAGTACAAAATTCAGACACATAACTTCAGATTTAAGTAAGTTCAGCGTACGTAGTACGTAAATGCATAATAAATTATAAAAATTTACAATAAAATTTACACATGAATGTATGTATGTATAGGGAGTGTTTATAGTATAAATTATTTTTGGCAAAATGAATGCCATTTTAATAAAAGATAAGAAATTTCAGTCAATTATTTCAACAACAAAACTGTGGGCATTAAAAATCAATCAACATACCACAACCACAAGAAAATCTTTCACAACATTCTTCTTAAAATATAAAAATACTGTGGGAAGTCCATGTTTATTGTTTTAGGGCCATTATTACAACTTGCCGTTAAAGGTAACTTTAGCTAAAGTAAACTTTAAAGTCACCTTTAACTTCTTTTCGTTATTACAATCTACAGATAAAATAAAGTTAACTTTTTCAAAAATATGACAGTACCGGAGCAATGTCGATAACATTGCTCAATTAAACAAGTTTTTTTAAACGCAGTGGCAACGACGGTCTTCTTTTTTTGTTGTATTTGCTCATTTTGTTTATATTTGAAGTTGCCATATTGAGGGCCATTATTACAACTTGCCGTTAAATAAAGGGAGGATTTTAACGGGCAGATAAATTGTTTTTTATTATTATAAGTGAACAATAAGGTAGAAGAGAGCGTTAAGCTAAAGAGAGAATCATCCTACTGGTAACTTTTAAAATTCAAAGTTAAGTTTATTTTTAAACTTGCCATACATATGTATTATTTTCAATAAGTCAACTTAAAATATAAACAAAATGAACAAATACAACGAAAAAAGAAGCCTGCAGTTGCCACTGCGTTAAAAAAAAGACTTGTTTAATTGAGAAATGTTATCGACTTTGCTCCGGTACTGCCGTATTTTTATCTGTATGTTGTAAAAACGAAAAGAAGTTAAAGATGACTTTAAAGTTCACTTTAGCTAAAGTTACCTTTAACTAAAAGTCGCCGTAGTCTAGTAGATATTGTGTTATTAGACGTAAAGCCAGGGTTCCTGGGGCTCGACATTAAAACAAAATACAAAAAGTATTTCTTTGGCGATTTCCTCTCAACAGATTTCTGGCAAAAGCTCTGAGAGTAAATATAAATTGCCATGAAAAGTTTCTCAAAAATCTGTCGTTCGAAGTCGACTTCAAACTGTAGGTCCCACCACTCATCTATAAAATTAACACACACAACATAAGTGGTGTGAGGAACTAGGTCGTAATCCTGACTGAATGGTTGTAATGACCAATTATGTATGTATGTATGTATGTACTTTTAACTAAACCCAACTTTAACGGAAAGTTGTAATAATGGCCCTTAATCTGTCCAAACATAAATATGTGAGCATTATATTATTTTAATTTATAGTAACACAGTATTTATGAGGAGCGATCTGGGTGCCACCGGTGGCTCAAGAAAAACCAAAGGGGAAAGAAGTCAACGAAAAAAGACGATTGATAAGTAAGGAGATCTTAATCATAGAAGAAGAAAAAAGAAAAGGAGAACAAATAGATGAAAAACAAAGCATTATATCGAGAGATTAAATTCTGCAAGTGGATAATCCTAAAATAAGGTCATTAAACAAATCTCGACCAGGTTCAATAATTAAATTCCTAATGCTTTTTAAGAATTCTCAATATACAACACTTATTATATCTTTATAAAATATGCTTAGATTTGGAGGAGTTGCTACAAAAATTAAAAATTCACTAGATTAGTTTATTTGATCTCCATATTGGAATGTATAAAATTTGTCATACAATTATTATGTGGTTGTAGTCGCCGTGGTCTAGTAGGTATTGTGTTGGCTTAGCAGACGAAAAAGCCAGGGTTCGAGTCCCAGGCCAGACATCAAAATAAAATACACAAACATTTCTGGCGAAAACTCTGAGAGTAAATAAAATTGCCATGAATAGTTTCTCAAAAATCTGACGTTCGGAGTCGACTTTAAACTGTTTTTCCCGCCACTCATGTATAAAATTAACACACACAACATAAGTGGTGTGAGAAACTAGGTCGTAATCCTGACTGAAGGGTTGTAATGACCAATTATGTATGTATGTATTATGTAGTTAAGCTAAGCAAAATCAACATAAATTTGTATCACATTCGGTACACCACTAATCCTTTAACTTTTTATGACAGTTATACTCGTCAAATCTAAACGAAAATTTTACGCATAATGACGAGAATACTCGTTTTGAAAGAAAACATCACATTTGTATTATTATTCAACAAATCTACTGGAATTTTTTCCCTGCGAAAAGTCAAATAAAGGTCTTAAAAAATTTACATTTTCAGACATTCGTTAGTTTAATTTTTTAATTTTATAATTTTTATATTATGTTTTATATTAATACATACATATATATTTACAATATTTTTTTTTTATTTCAACGAAATAAAAGTCTAAATTTCCGAAAAAACCTACTTTTACAGGCAGAAACATTTTACACTGTTTATGCCGAGTATACTCGTCTTCGCTGGAAAGTAATTAAGCAGGCAGAAATAGTTTTTTGAAACAAAATTAAATATTTAAAGGATTAATATAAAAACAGGATAAAAGAAGCGCAATCCATCCAGATTTAAAGTAGTAGTATTTTGGTACCCATTCTATATTATACTCGTATGTGTCTTGGTATCAAATTGATAGACGTTTGACTATCATATCAATTGAAGATCATTTGGAAGAACAGAAGCAATGATAACTTAATATTACAATTCTTTTTTTTGGATTTTTTCCCAATGGTTTTCGTGAAGAATTTTTTTTAATTTCACTATTATTCGCATCTTGTTTTTCGTTAAAATCATAAAACATTTTTATATTTTTGATCGAATTAGAAAACCACATTGAAGCCAAATCAAATCTTAAATGCATGAACCGAAATTGAATTTATGCGAGTCCATAAAAAAGTAATAAAAGTTTTAAATTAGCAAATAGCAAAGTGGTAAGCAACGACAACAATAACTAAATCCATATGTATAAATGTAAATTGGCACTAAAATTAAACAAACTAAACTTAATACTTACAGGCAGGATTACGACCTAGCTTCTTCTTATTACACCACTTATGTTGGGTGTGTTAATTTTATCCATAAGTGGCAGAATCTACTACAGCTTAAAGTCGACTAAGAACGACAGATATTTGAGAAACGAAATAAAAATACAACAATTCTACATATGTCTAGGAAGTAGCATTTCAAAATCATTTTCAAACGAAAACTTCTTAGATAGCCATACAATTTGAGACCTCTAAACGTGTTTCAAATAGGCTCCATAGTTATACAACCAATCGGAAGGTGTATGGGCTACATTGGTCATTGTTCGGTGAGGGTTAGTAAAATATTTGCAACAAGGTTGCTCCTAAGGACAATGTCACTATTTGAAGCGCTAAGTAACTCAGGGCTGTGTACACTACAAAAACAGTTTTTACATAATTTCTATATTGGTTTTTTTTTTATTTGAGGTTTATTTGTATTTGTAATTACATACATACATAACATAATTGGTCATTAAAACCCTTCAGTCAGGATTATGACCTAGTTTTTCACACCACTTATGTTGTGTGTGTTAATTTTATACATGAGTGGCGAGACCTTCAGTTTAAAGTCGACTACGAACGACAGATTTTTGAGACAATTTTATTTACTCTTAGAATTTTTGCCAGAAATCTGCTGAGAGGAATTTGCCGAAGAAATATTTTGAGAGGGAGTCGCCGAAGAAATAAATAAAAAATATTTTTGGCCTGGGGCCAGACAATTCAAATGCCCAAGCCGCAGCAAGCAGTCTGTAAAGCCACTTGTGGGTGTCTGAGCTCTACATACCACAATTTTGTTTATTAACGTACCCACCAAATTGAAGATGAGCTTCTTCCGAATTCAACGTCATAGTGAAGTTTCTCTTTGGCCCAACTAGCGAAACAAAAACGAAGCTGATGGTCATGTGGCTTCAACTTTTGAACCAATTGAAGTTTGTAAGGCGTCATACCGAGATCTTTTTGTAAAATTTTATGTAAGTTGGCGAGTGAAATGCCCCAAATTTTTAAAACGATGACGAGTTGATTTTGATGAATTCTCATGCACCCCCTTAGCCACAGTTGCGATGTTTTCGGGTGTACGAGTATGCTCACGTCTTGGAGCATCAACAATGAAAACAGTTTCAGAAAAGATTGAGATAAGTATTGTCAGATTCGAAATAACAGATTGTTAAAATTTAAAACGATAGATGGTCTACCCGTTATTTTTCTTAAACTTCAGAATATAAGACTGTATTACAAAATCATGGCGTTATTTTGCAATTGGCTCTCCTTGTTAGGCAAACGAAATGTGAAAATGGCAAAATAATTTCTTTTCAAATGTTATTTTTTCTACATTCGAATAAATATTTCATTTGCTTTAATATCGATACCATGAAGTATCGTAATATTGTATCTATTTTGTGGTTTTTTTGTTTTTGCAACTGCAATTTAAGTTTCTGAAAAGCCAAAAAAGTAAAAACAATTGAACAGAGAAGTAATTTTTAGATTTTGGTTTTAACCACAAACAGTCGAAATAAGAAAATTAAAATAAAAAAAAAACTGCAACAATAAAATAAAATTCGAACCAGACAGCCCATGGAAGCATAAGCGAGTTTATCCAAATACCATGTGCATGTAGAATTGAAAAACAAAAATTATTTTAAAAACATTTTTTTAATGTCATTCCATCGGTATTGACAATTTGTTTGGATATTTATACCCTACACCACAGGCATTTATAATGCATCAACAAGAAATTCGGTATACTGAGTTACTATGGAGATCGATATATATTTATGAGGAACTTAAAATAAGTAAACTCAACCAAACTGGATTGTTTTTGTGGCAATCTAGCAAGCTTTAAGAGAAATTACAATTAAAAATATTACGTTTTTACCTTTAAAAATGTTTAAAATATGAGTTCGTAGATTGCAAATAAAATGAAAATAAATTTGTGTTTAGTTTTAATTAAAATTCTTTATTATTCGCACAATTCTGTGCACCACTGTCCACAACTTGATTTAAACAACAACAAATGCTTTGTTTGTTATTCTTCTGCTTACACTCTTTGCATAAACAGTAACAATTACTAGACAATTGTTCGACAGATCTTTATAACAGAGATCTTCAAACCACGATTACTCTCTTCAAACACACCGCGTCTTCACACAAGACTGACTGGACTTTACTAACTCAATCGACTGCTTTGCATTGCCTTTTATATGGCAACGTAAACAGTCTGATGAATGTTCTTGCAGGCGAACGTTCATGACTTCGCCTTCTCGAAATCTCTATAAATGTAAATATTGTTGTTTATGTTTATTATTGTAGTGCTGTTGGTGTATTTTTTGTTTATTTGTTTACCATTTTTTATGCTGGTGTTTGTTGTTATATTAAGCAGTACGATAATTTGTAAATAGGTTTGGTTTTACAGCGTTGTTTTGTTTTTGTCGCTTTTGTTTATAATTTTAATGTTAAGCAAAGCACCAGTATCTAGATTTTACATTTTCGTAACAATATTTTTATTACTGATGATTATTAATTAATTTGACTTTGAGCACAATGATTTTTTACCTCTTAATTGTTTAGTTTCCTTCCATATTTGGAGATTTTTTTGCTTTTTTCACTTTGTATCATTTCTTATAAATCTTATTGCCTTATTGTTAAATATTTTTTGTATGTATGTATGTTACTGTATATATTTAATTTAATTGTAATTTGTAATTATATTGTAAAAATTTAAATTCGTTGTATGTATTATATTGTTATATTAATGTTCTCAGTAGCGCTTTAATTCGTTATATATTAATCTTGTAGTGTTAAATTCATTATTATTTAAAAGATTGCATATGGAAGGAGTATGCGGAGTGTGATAAAACAGAGGTCGAGGTGAATAGCTAATATTAGAATAAAGCACATATTGATTGTTGTCCACTTCGTCATTGTTGGCACCGATATTTTGATAATCCACGGTATTAATTTTAACATCTGTCCAAAACCGTCTTGTACTTTAAAATGATTCATAAAAATCAAATCACACTTAACCGCCGAGCAAGAGAAATCAATCATTCCGAACTTATAGAACAGTACAGAAAAATTAATGTCAATATACATACATATGTAAACTACATCAGATAACGCGTAAAGGGTGGATTTAGCATGCCAATCCTCCTGTCCTGGTCAAGCTATAATATCAAATTAGTTTAGTTACTGTGAGACTGCACAGAAATCAGTATCTTGAACACTCAGTAATCTGTAAGAGCAGTTAATGCTGAATATTTTTGTTTTAATATATGGGCAGATATACTGTGACATAACACATGGAGATTCGACAGACCATTTTGCTCTTGTACTCTTCTACTGTCACGTTTGAATATGTGATCAAAGAAAACTGCTTCCAAGCCTAGTGTGACTACCAGGATATATTATATAAGTAGCGGTATTGTTCTCAAAATTTCTTTTTTTAATAAAAACACAATTCTTTAATACAGGTTATCATCATTATTCTACCATTCCGATCGCCTTCTCCAGTTCACAAGACCTCGCCGACGTGTTTTTACAAAGAGTGTAAACATTGAAAACATTGAATTAAAATGGTTAAGTGTGGATATGAATAGTCGCCGTAGTCTAGAAGGTTTTGGCCTATTAGACGTGATGCCGAGTTTCAACCCCAGGTCAGAACACTCCAACAAAAACGAAATATGAAAAAATATTTCTTCGGCGACTGCCTCTCAGCAGATTTCTGGCAAAAACTCTGGCTAATTGCCATGAAAATCTGTCGTTTAAACTTTAAGTCCCGCCACTTATGGTTAAAATTATCACACACAACATGAGTGGTGTCTGAAGTTATGTCGTAACCCTGACTGAGGGATTGTAATGATAAATTATGTATTTATCAGAGATAAGGAATGAATGGTTTTTTCGCAACTCATAAGCATTCATAAAACTTTGGATATAAGTGAGAGTCAACAATATTGGAATTTAGCACGTTGACTGCCAACTACGAAATAACTCGTAGATTGCATTCCCTTCTAGGTTGCCAATTACAGTTTAATTCGAACTCACTAAACCTGCCATTTTTGTGTAGCTACAAATAAAACCGTATTATATCAGTGCTTGTATCGATATATGGCTTCTGGGTAAAGATCAAAAAATCAATGTTGGTTTGCGTGGCCCGTTTTCTGAAAATTGCCGTGGCAGTCAACGTGTTAACTACTCTGGTTCATTCATACTCACTACAACATTGATTTATAATTCCAGGTTGCAATGCTTATGAGTACAACGTTGACATCAAACTCATGCCATTCGAAATATGTTTGATTCATAAGCCTTCTACTCATTTAGATTCATAAATTTAGGAAAATAGTTAGAAATGATTCGAGTGACTTATAAAAATTTACGTTCTTAGTTGTTCTTGCATTTAAAAAAAAAAGAAAAAAGACACAAGCAAAAAAGAGTATTTGTAGTGAGTATTTTAGTGTTCGTATGCGAATCATACTTATTTTTTGATTCTTGTAAATGTTGAGTTATGGAGAGTGGAAGTCAACAACATCATACGTGTTGTTAAGTATGAATATTGATGAGTACTTCAAACTTTGAATATGAGTACAGGTTCCATGATATTAAAATAAGTATGAATGCGTATACATACAAACTTAATTGGTCATTACAACCCTTTAGTCAGGATTACGACCTAGTTTCTTACGCCACTTACGTTGTTTGCGTTAATTTTTATACGCCAAATTTTTGAGAAACTTTTCATGGCGTTTTATTTACTCTCAGAGCTTTTGCCAGAGATCTGCTGAGAGGAAGTCGCCGAAGAAATATTTTTTTCATATTTCGTTCAGATGGATATGCCTGAATTGGGGTTTGAACCGAAGCCTTATGTCTAATAAGCCAACAGACTATCTACTAGATCACGGAGTATAAGTATCATAAATTATGAGTATGATTCGATTCTACTCATCTTTTTGAATACTCATTGCTGATCTCTGGCATGTATGTGGATACGAATAGAATCAGAGATTTTCTTTGTCGTTTCTGTGCGATGATTACTTTAATCAGCTGATTTCAGTGCCAATGAAGATAATGATGCATCGTTACCGAGGATAGCGTATAACGCGGCAATACCGTAAAAAACAGCAAGACTGTTATGAAAAGTACAATGAGCAAAAGAAAAAAAAATTGTTATTAATAAAGAAAAAGAAGAAGAAAAACTGAAATAAAATTGTTTCAATTGTATTTTTTTTTTGCTCCATATTGTATAAAATAGAGCAACCAATGGTTTCTTTTTATTCACTTTATGTGCTCCGTTTTGCCACTTTTTCGTTCATCTTTGTTATTTTCAAAGATGGAAAGAAAAGACAGAAAAAAATGAGAGGAATAAAGAGGAAAAATAATGAACAGATAAAATTTTACGAGGCATTTACGACTTTTTCAATTTTATGAAAAGACAATCAAAATAAACTGAATCGCATTTCGAAAGCACAGCATAAAGTCTGCTGGCATATCTTATGCGAATAATGCCAATAAAAAAATATTGTATGTTTTATTGGAACTGATTTCTGATTACTCCACGAGTGAAGAAATCTGGGGAAACAATATTGCAAAAAAAGAAAAAAAAAACAAATACTTGCGAAGAAGAGAAATGGAAAAAAAACAATTTATATTCGAGTATTTCTAATAAATATGAATTTTCATATCAAAAGTTTTCTGTATTTTCCGCAGGAAACTTGTCGATTTTGAGACTTTCTTTTCTGTTTTTTTCCGTTTTGTTTTTGTTTGTAATTTTTTATTTCTATGCACATAATTTAATGATATTAAATATGCATGTAATTTAATGTTAAAGTTTTTAATTCACTGGAAATGAGAAGCAATAAAATTGTATTACATACGACAAAACATAGAATCTGAGATCATCATAAGCTCATAAGGAAGTGTGATGGTGGTATGGTTGTTTAGGTTTAAAAAAGCACCAGAGCTGTTTAACTGACTCTTACATCTTTACATACAATGCATTACAGTGAATGATTTCTAAACAAATATAAAGGTTAACAATATCATATCGAATCACCAATTTGGCTTTCGAAGGAATCACAGTTCTATGGAACAATTAAATTGTATTGTAACTTACATCAGAAAAATTCTTATTCGTTGACATATTCGAAGGCTATAGTGAAGTGTGGCATCACACGAAATATATGAATTTTTGTCAAAAAACACACTTAAGATCTTCCATAGCTACTTACCATATTAAATTAAATTTATCGTCATACATTCTTGTTCTAAGTAAGTAACTGCAGGAATACCACAGCATAATGCACAACATTCCATTATTTACATCATATGTACTTGCCACTTCTAATACTGACAATACTGCTTTCATTCTCAATCTGAAAAATTAATTAGTTATGACCGATCAATTCCTCTCTCTAGTTAAAGTTCTGGAAAACTGATTAGAAAATGAAGAATGTCAGACTCATAAATCATATGTAGTCCTGCCATTTTTGTCTTAATGCCTGAAACATGTTCTATTGCATCTATCTTGAATACACATTTTCAACCGAACCAAATCATGTTAAATGCACTTGTGAGCACACAATGAAGTTAATAATAAAATATTCTTCGCACAGTGTAATAATAACGCAGCAATTATGCAATAATTCTCTTTAAATAATCATTACCATATACACCAGAGATCAGCAATGAGTATTCAAAACGATGAGTAGAAACGAATCATACTCATAATTTCTGATACTTATACGCATTCATACTTATTTTAATATCATGGAACCACTATTCATATTCAAAGTTTGAAGTACTCATCATATTCATACTTAACAACACGTATGATTTTTTTGATTTCGACTCTCCATAACTCAACATATACACGAAGCACAAACTAAGTATGGTTCATGTACGAACACTAAAATACTCACTAAATGGTTGTATGTTTGCTCTGTTCGAGTCACTCGAATCATTTATAAGTATTTTTCTAAAGTTATGAATTTTAATGAGTAGGCTTATGAATCAAACATATTTCGAATGGTATGAGTTTGATGTCAATGTTGTACGCATAGTCATTGCAACCTGAACTTATAAATCAACGTTGTAGTGAGTACGCATGAATCAGAGTACAAAGTTAAATTTTAATATTGTTGACTCATCTATATTTAAAATTTCATGAGTGCTTATGAGTAGCGAAAAAACGATTCATTGCTGATCTCTGCATTGAGATACGCAATATTAAAAATTCTTCGCTTTGAATTTCCAGTTAGAACTGTTGGTTCAATTAAATAATTCATTAATTTTGATGGATTTATATCATGAAGAATAGGGATTAGAGATCCAATTTTCAGTTGTGCTGTAAAATTCAGGCAAAGTAAGAAAGTTAAAAATATCAGTTGGATAATGTACTACGTCTTCTTGATTCCTCACAGCATCAACAGATTTTTATCGATCACTTCGCTGTGAGATCAAATTATTAGATTCTGTTATTTCCTGCCCGTTATAGTTTTTTTTTCACTTAATCAAGAATGAATTTTTATTTGTTGTTGAAGATTTGGGAAAATTAGTTGCCAATTAGTTCTTTTGCTTGCTTGAATATGCAAAAATCTCTTCTATCAATTGAAATCAAGAATTCAAAGCAATTACGATGAATCATTTTGTAATTGCTAGCGTACATTAGTGGAGCCAAATTGTAGCACAAATTGGCAGTAGAGATGGTGACTGATGAAAATATTTTCGGAAACTTTAATTTTAAGTGGTTGCCAGCTTGTACCGTAACTAAAGTTCGGTTGCCATCTATGGTCGACCCAATAATCATTTAACATATTGTTACGAATATGGAAACAGTGTACATAGTTTAACATTAAAATGAGCAAAAGCTACACAAACAAATACAACCAACATGTTACATGTAAACCAACAACATCGGTATGAAAGAAAAGGGGATAGACAAGTAAGCGAGAATGCAACAATAAGCAACGTGAACAAAATACACAAACAACAACGAAATCGCAATAGGGTTCTCGAGAAGGCGAACACATGAATATTCGATTTCAAGAATATTCATCAGACTGATTACGTGGGCATATAAAAAGGCAAGACAAAGCGTGCCACGAGTAGTAAGAATTCAGTCCGTCTTGTGACAATATCTCATCGATTTAATAGCTTCAAAAACGCATTTATTTTCTGAAGACTCAAAGCACAATCAAATAAAATTTCATGTCCACAGAAACTTTTAATTTTTTAATCAAAAGATTCAATTGATTTCTTGCGCGCCATGGTATATTCAACACACAGATTTTAACTGAGGATATTTAAGGTTTGGCTCAATAAGAATACATATTTTTTTGAGATTATTTTTTTTTTGAAATTATTTATTGGATTCTAAAGAAGCAATGTTCCGATTAAGTATGGAACAAAATACCCGTCACGCAGGCACGGCTCCAATAACAGAGGTGTGAAAGAACACCGTTATCAAGTACCTGTTACAAATGCAATTCACATTGGAATTTCGGTTTCATTTTCAAAAAAGTTACCAAAATCCGCACCACATCGTTGTGGCGACATTTGTTTCTCATGGATTGTATGAGGATTTTTGAAGTACAAATTCGATAATTTTCACTTTCCATGACTGCTGAAGTCGCCGTGGTTTAGAAGTGCGTTGGCTTATTAGACGTAAAGCCAGGGTTCGAGCCCCTGGCCAGATATCAAAACAAAATACAAAAAGTATTTCTTCAGCGACTTCTTCTCAGAAGATTTCTCGCAAAAACTCTGAGAGTAAATAAAATTGCCATGAAAAGTTTCTCAAAGATCTGTAGTTCGGAGTCGACTTTAACGGGCAGATAAATTGTTCTTCATTATTATAAGTAGACGATAACTACCTTATCGTGAGCGTTAAGCTAAAGGGAGGATGATCCTACTTTTTACTTTTAAAATTTAGTTTATGTTTGAACTTGCCATATTATATATTATTTTCAATATGGTAACTTAAAATATAAAGAAGTTGAGCATATACGACAAAATACGAAACCCGTCTTTGCCACTGCGTTAAAAAAATTAATTGCGCAGTGTTATTGACATTCTTCCACCGCTGCCATGTTTTTGAAAAAGTTAACTTTATTTTATCTGTAGGTTGTAATAACGAAAAGAAGTTAAATATGACTTTAAATTACACTTTAGCTAAAGTTACCTTTAACTAAACCCAACTTTAACGGCAAGTTGTAATAATGGCCTTAAGGGTAGTAAGAAATGAAGATATAATATTGATTAAAGCCCTGATTAGCCAAACGTTGACGAAACGTGCATTAAATTTTTTACATATGAAGAGTAATGTAAATGATTACCGAAATTACATTACGGTTTAGTTGTCGCTCTCATTGCTTTTCGTGCTCTAAAAACGTACATGCGTTCCGTTACGTTCCGTGGGCGTTTGGCAGACTGGGGTTTAAAACAAGTATTCCTAATCTACTGTTTTATGAAATAAACTGTAAAAACTATTGCTAATCTTAAATTAAATTTATGCAAAAAGAACAAATATTTTTTAAATTTTGAGGTAAAAAGTAGCAGTAACAAGTAGTTGGCGAATTAGTTAAACATCGACTAACAAAATAATTTCGTTCGTTTTCTGACTGTTCCCTACGACTGTTTGCTTGTCGGACCATCGGTTGGTTTATATTTTTCTTACTCTCCGTTGTAAGTTTGCGTGTTGTACTGCATTTAGTTTTGCAAGTTGAAACAAAAAAAAAAATTTTTTTTGTTTGAATATACATACATATGTACATGCAAAGTACATGTATAGTACATGTATTGTATTTTTTTAATAATTACAATGTTTAAAAGTTTTGTGTTAAACACATCAGGAGCATGTTTAATAAGTTTTTATATTTTTGTTTTTGTTTTTTCAGCAGGCAATTTTTTTTTCATCATCGTATGATTTGGTTGTTGCCACTGTTTTTATAATTTCGAACATGAAAATGCCACAAAACAGTTGACTTGTTTTATCAGCTTTTTTTACATCTTTTTCTTGAGTGCTACTTTGGGAAAAGAGGGTATGTTTGGTATTTTGAAAGAATTGTTTACCAGAACTCAAAAACAGTTTTTTATTATACCATAATGGTATAAGTAAAGTTACGAATCAGATAGTAACTTAGTATGTATGTATCAGAGATCAGCAATGAGTCGTTTTTCCACTACTCATAAGTACTCATGAAATTTTAAATATAAGTGAGTCAACAATATTGAAATTTAACTTCACTGATTCATTCATACTCACTACAACGTTGATTTGTAAGTAAAGGTTGCAATGACTATACGTATAACGTTGACATCATACTCATACCATTCGAAATATGTTTGATTCATAAGCCTACTCATTCAGATTCACAATTTTAGAAAAATACTTATAATACTTATAAGTGATTCGCGGGACTCGAACAGCAAACACACAAGTTTTTAGTGAGTATTTTAGTGTTCGTATGCGAATCATATTTATTTTGTGATTCTTGTAAATGTTGAGTCATGGAGAGTCGAAATCAACAATGTCGTACGTGTTGTTAAGTATGAAAATGATGAGTACTTGAAACTTTGAATATGTGTAGAGGTTCCATGATATTAAAATAAGTATGAATGCGTATATGTATCAGAAATTATGAGCATGATTCGATTCTACTCATCCTTTTGTATACTCATTGCTGACCTCTGCTTCAAACTCTGAATATGAGTAAAGGTTCCATGATATTAAATTAAGTATGAATGAGTGTAAGTATCAGAAGTTATGAGTATGATTCGATTCTACTCATCTTTTTGAATACTCATTGTGATCTTTGCTTCAAACTTTGAATATGAGTAAAGGTTCCATGATATTAAATTAAGTATGAATGAGTGTAAGTATCAGAAGTTATGAGCATGATTCGATTCTACTCATCCTTTTGTATACTCATTGCTGACCTCTGCTTCAAACTTTGAATATGAGTAAAGGTTCCATGATATTAAATTAAGTATGAATGAGTGTAAGTATTAGAAGTTATGAGTATGATTCGATTCTACTCATCTTTTTGAATACTCATTGTGATCTTTGCTTCAAACTTTGAATATGAGTAGAGGTTCCATGATATTAAAATAAGTATGAATGCGTATAAGTAACAGGAATTATGAGTATGTTTCGATTCTACTCATCTTTTTGAATACTCATTACTGATCTCTGGTATGTATGATGAATATAGAAATGTTAAATTCAAGTACAGTAACATAAATAAATACAAGCAACGCTTGAAGAGAGAATAAAAATTGGTGGGCCATTTATCGGTTTTTTTTATACCATCGATTTGCGCTTGAGGAATATTGGAAAGTCGCCGTAGTCTAGTAGGTAGTGTGTTGGCTTATTAGACGTAAAGCCAGGGTTCGAGCCCCAGGCCAGACATCAAAACAAAATACAAAAAGTATTTCTTCGGCGACTTCCTCTCAGCAGATTTCTGGCAAAAACTCTGAGAGTAAATAAAATTGCCATGAAAAGTTTCTTAAAAATCTGTCGTTCGGAGTCGACTTTAAACTGTAAGTACCGCCACTCATGTATAAAATTAACGCACACAACATAAGTTGTGTGAGAAACTAGGTCGTAATCCTGACTGAAGGTTTGTAATGACCAATTATGTATGTTATGTATGTAACGTTGGAATTTATTGGAAATTTATGTCCAAAACAAAGGCAATTAGTCGGAATTTGTCGAAAATGTCGCATAAAATTTGATCGCAGAGAAAAACTAACAGTGTCCGCTACACGCAAGTTTATTGCTAAAGTTCATGATACTGGCTTCATTGATGATGTATCAAGCCTTGAGCGTGCTCATACAGTGCGTACACCAGAAGATGTGGCTGAGAGTCGTCATCGTTCTCAAGAGTTGAACATTTCACACACCAGTTTACGTCGAATTTGGGAAAAGATCTCAGTATGACGCCTTACACAGTTCAATTGGTTTAAGACTTGAAGTCAGATGACCATCCACTTCGTTTTCGCTTCACTAGATGGGCCAACAAGAAGCTGCGATTTGACACTATTGGGGTGCCGTTAAATAAAAGTGCTATGCTGACAAACTGGACACCATTGAGCGTTGGAGGGCCAAAATTCGTTATGCCTTTGCCGAGATACGACCCCATATACTCGAAAAAGTGCATGAAAATTGGTTCGATGAAATGAGGTACTGTGAGGCCAGCCGCGACGACCATATGAATGAAATAATATTCCATTTCTAACTAGAACGATTATACTTCTGAACAAAAAAAAAATAAATTTTTGCAAAATTTTAAAAATAATTGTAGAGCATAATGAAATCGCCTTCTTTTCGTGTACCGGCCGTTTGATTAAATTTAAGCTTTGGTTGCAGAAATCAAGTTTAATTTTCCAACTGTGTGCGTGTGTGTATGTTTTGTACAGGCAACAGGTTGACTGACTATTTGACTGACTGATTATTTGGCTGTAAATAAGTTTGGCTATCTGTTGACTTTAATCTTTTACTGAATAAAACAACAAAATGTTGTGTATCGTTATGTCTGTGTGTGTCTAAATGCAACCCGACTCACTCACATCAAACATTATTTTTTTGAGCATCTTAATGCAGCAGCAAATGTTGCATGAAAATGCTATGAAACTTGAGCACAATAAGAAATAAAAAAAATGAAATTAAATTCAACTTCTTTTATATTTTTTTGTATTTTCCATTGTAAGTAAAATTACATTTGGATCCCCGTAACCAGATTACAACTTCAGTTAATGGTAAATAGCGAATACGCTGTTGGCTGTACAAGTATGTGACTTTGTTAACGTTTCCTACAAGAGTTTGGCATTTTTTTTCAACACATTTGCTCTTATAAGCTATTGTAACCTCTTGCCGAAAGTTTTACAATTTCTTTCTTTCTTTCTTACTCCTTTTTTTGGCGATTTTTGTTTTACTTCTAACCGTAGGCCACATTAATTGCATTCGTAAAACGTGATTTAATTTTTCAATATGTCCCGAATTTAATTTAAAAAATTTTTCTGTTTCAGTTCGTCACTAGGAATTTAAAATTTTGGGAGAATTATTATTTAAAAGGTCATCTTTAGAATTAATTATAATTGATTATTACAACCCTTCAATCACGATTATGACCTAGCTTCTCACACCACTTAAGTTGGGTGTGTTAATTTTATACATGAGTGGCGAGACCTACTGCGAACGAAAGATTTTTGCGAAGCTTTTCATGGTAATTTTATTTACTCTCAGAGTTTTTGCCAGAAATTTGCGGGAGATGTCTGACCTGGAGTTTGAACCGTGACCTCAGCCGAACAAGCCTACGCACTACCTACTAGACTATGGCGACTACTAAATCTAATTTTAGGAATTTAAAAGTTTCTTGTTTGACTAAAACCAGTGAAGTCGCCATAGTCTAGTAAGTGGCTTATTAGACGTAAGGCCACAGTTCAAACCCCAGGTCAAACTTCAAACGAAATTTGAAAAAATATTTCTTCGTTGACTGCCGCTCAGTGGATTTCTGGGCAAAAACTCTGAGAGTAAAATAAAATTGCAATGTAAAGTTTATTAAAAATCTTTCGCTCGGAATCGACTTTAAACTGTAGGTCCCGCCACTCATGTATGAAATTAACACACACAACATAAATGGTGTCAGAAACTATGTCGTAATCCTGACTGAAGGGTTGAAATGACCAGTTATGTATGTATGTAATAACAGGTTGCTTACTTTATTGGACATTCCAACGCTTTAGTCCAGATTACAACCTAGCTTCTCACTACGAAACATGTTGTGTCTCTGTTAATTTTGTCCATGAGTGGCTAGATCTACAGTTTAACGTAGACTCCGAATAAAGATCAGTAATGAATCGTTTTTTCGCTACTCATAAGCACTTATGAAATTTTGAGTCTCTGATTCATTCGTACTCACTATAACGTTGATTTATAAGTACAAGTTGCAATAAGTATGCGTACAACGTTGACATCAAACTCATACCATTCGAAATATATTTGATTCATAACATCTACTCATTTAGATCCATAACTTTAGAAAAATACTTATAATGCTTAGAAATGATTCGAGTGACTCGAGCAAGCAAACACAAAACCTTCTAGTGAGTATTTTATTGTTGGTATGCGAATCATACTTATTTTGTGGTTCGTGTATATGTTGAGTCATGGAGAGTCGAAATCATCCTACGTGTCGTTAAGTATGAATATGATGAGTACTTCAAACTTTGAATGTGAGTAGAGGTTCCATGATATTAAAATAAGTATGAATGCGTATAAGTATCAGAAATTATGAGCATGATTCGATTCTACTCATCCTTTTGACAACTCATTGCTGATTTCTGACTCCGAACTTCAGATTTAATAACTTTTTACGTTAAACCATGGGCTCTTAATCCTTTCTACTACAACTCAACTGTGACAAATTTATTTAAAAGCGATATATGTACACTATCAATGCATTCTTGAAATGGCACCCTGTCTTAATATTACACATGTCTTTAGGCTTAAACTCATTGTACGCTGCAGGTTTTCCATGTTGTGTCTAATGCTTGATAATAAATTTATTTTAATTGTCGACCATTTTAAATGTACTGACTTGCTTGCATGGTTACCAAAACCGCAAATTTTTCAAGTCTATAGGACTACAACGAAACTTATCCAATAACAAATAACGACGAATTTAATCATATGAAATGCATTTTATGCAAACATGTTTGATTTTGCAAAGTATTTTTCTTTTTGTTTGTTTTTTTTTGGAGATAATTGTCACCTGCTTATGCTTAATGTGAAACGTGAATGAAAGATAAACGTACATGTCGCCCGCATAGAGAAAAATAGAAACAAAACTAGAATTAAATTAATATTCAATTCTAAGCACAAATACCACATAGAAACATGGACATGGCAGCATATACGATACAGTTGATCGCAACGAATTAGTAATAATTGAATGTACGTTTGTTTCATTTATTTTCAGTAGTACTGGTTGCTTAAATACTTTTTTGTGTGCTTAAGAAAAGACGACGTTATGAATCTGAATGTGTAGGCTTACGAATCAAACATTTTTCGAATGGTATGAGTTTGATGTCAACATTGTACGCATACTCATTGCTCCCTGAACTTATAAATCAACGTTGTAGTGAGTACGAATGAATCAGAGTAGAGTAGTTAAACTTCAATATTGTTGACTCACTTACATTGAAAATTTCAGAAATGCTTATGAGTAGCGAAAAAACGATTCATTGCTGATCTCTGGTATACATTACTAAAATCACATGAGCATGAATCGATAATTTTTAATACCTGTGTTCCAATATGCAAAATACACGGCATTGTTAAAATCACTTATTTTTGAATAAAAATAAAGAATTTCGTTTGCTTAATTCAAATGATCGTGGTCAAATATGTACCGTTATTTCGATAACTTTATGCTGCTTTGATAGTAATCCCCTCGCTGCTATTAGAAATATTTATTACTTTGGAAATCACTGGGGTGATGGATTTACACAAGCCTAGAATTTTCACTAGCAAAACTGTTTGCCTTTTTCGAAAACAAATTTCATTAAACTGCTTCAAATATGACATCTGGTACGAGATCTGATAATATGAATACATATTATACCGAATTAGATTATTTTTATTACAATCGATAGTTGACACAATTTTCCGAATCGGATACCTTTAAAGATAATCGTATCGTCACCAGAGTCTAGTAGGTAGTGAGTTGGCTTTTGAGATGTGAGGCCACTGTTGAAACCCCAGTCTTGTGTCAATCACGAAAGTCTGAAGCGGTACACAGATCAGTAAATGACAGATTTCGGTCTAAGGAAGGGTGAGCCTTTGATCCTAACACAATGATCTCCATATCAATGATCTCCATATTTGTAGTCGCCGTAGTCCAGTAGGTAGTGTGTGTCTTAGACGCGAGACCACGGCTTACTAACAAAATGAAATGTTAAAAAAAATATTTCTTGGGTGACTTCCTCTCAGCAGATTTCTGGCAAAAATTCTGAGAGTAAATAAAAATTGCCATAAAAAGTTTATTAAAAAATTGTATCATGTATACAAATTAACGCACACAACATAAGTGGTGTGAGCAGCTAGGTCGTAATCTTTACTGAGGGGTTGTAATGGCCAATTACATACCTATGAGTGCATCGTTCTAACATTTTCATTAGAAAATAACGCAATTGTTTCCTACTACGCCTTGAATACAAATGAGTTGTAATAATATCGACCATCAATTAAACTCAAAACTCATCAATTCCCTTTGCCATATATAGTAAACATTTCTCCTCTCTACATGACATTTTAACAATTGCAACAATTCTAGAGTTCACTAAACATTTCTGAAATTCGTTGTCAATTGTGAAAGACTAATATTTGGGAAAAAATATTTTCTTCTGTGAACATAACATATTCTCTTTTTTGATGCAAGATATTCCCAAAATTAAGGCCATTATTCCATCTTGCCGTTAACTAAAGGGAGGATTTTAATGGGCAGATAAATTGTTTTTCATTATTATAAGTGGACAATATGGTAGAAGTGAGTGTTAACCTAAATCAGCCCACATTTAAAAGTTAAGTTTATGTCTGAACTTGCCATACATATGTATTATTTTCAATATGGCAACTTCAAATATAAACAAAATGAGCAAACACAACAAAAACAAAAGAAGCCCGTCGTTGCCACGGCGTTCAAAAAAAATTATTTAATTGAGCAATGTTATCGACATTGCTCCGACACTGTCATATTTTTGAAAAAGTTAACTTTATTTTATCTGTAGGTTGTAATAACAAAAATAAGTTAAAGGTGACTTTAAAGTTCACTTTAGCTAAAGTTACCTTTAACTAAAACCAACTTTAACGGCAAGTTGTAATAATGGCCCTTAAAAGTAAAAATTAGAGACTTCTGGCTGTTGTCCTGATGATATTATTTAAGCGAATACAGAAATTTTCATTTAGAACTGAAGAATGAGAGTCGAAATTATAAAATGAAATTATTCATAAATTTTTGCAAATGAAAGAACGCAAATAATGGAATTGTTTCTAAATTATTTTCAGCAGATGTTCTCAATCATGCCAAAAACTTAAAAAAAACACTTTAAACAATCATATCAGCATGCATGCGAAGTATATAATGTTTTGCTGTAGAGCCTGCTTTTAACAATGCGTTTGTGAAACGCCTAAGATCGACTGTGGCAACTTAGGCGACAATGGCCAATGCTACAAATTATACAGCAAATAACCAGCAACTAGCAACGAGCAACCAGCATAATATCAAGTACAATAACACAATGCAGTAGTCGTTGTACATACATACATATGGTATGTTAGCAGCAACAAAAAATTGTTGTTGAGTTTGGCAATGTTCAACATTGCAATTGTTAGTTTGTTCTACGCTGTCAGTCTATCTATCTGTCCATTTGTCTAGTGTTCCTATTGCAACGAGTGGGTATTGCTTATGGTATGAAGGCTTGACAGCATGACCTGCATAAAGAACAGAACATTCGCATATTTAATGAAGACAAGTGCAAATGTATTCTTTGCATGTACATACGCGTACCCATACAATCAATACCAGTTGCACTGAATTTATTACGAATGCGCATATTGCTACCACCACCACAATTATCGCTGGCATGACAAAAAAGTTTAACTAACTTGACTTTGAATCAATGAATGATTAACCATGATGGCTTTCTTTTAAGATATTTATTAAAATCTTTCAATAGAATAAAATTCAAAATATTGTTGGAAGATTTTGCAAAATTATCGGGAGAACTTAACGATCGACTCTCAAAAATATAGTTAAGAATATGTATAGTCTTAAAAGCAAAACACCGGTATCTTGATTTTTCATTTTCGTAACAATATTTTGAACAAAGTATTGTTTTTAACTTTTGCTTAACTTATTATATACATACTACATCTACACTGGCGAGCAAAAATGGGTACATAATATTAACAAAGTATTTTAAATCCAATATTTTTTGTATTTATTGCAGTATGTAAGAAATTGTAAATAAAATAACTTCTCGCACTGTCCAATATTTAACTGTAAAACAATAAAGCAAAATACTTCTCGCACATAGTTAAAATAAGCTTTAAAATCAAATTTGTTCATTTATCCATTTTTGCACGTTTCGTTTTTTGTTTTTAAAGTATCGTTACTTGAGATTTTTTTTTGGTTCTTCTTACAAAATTTCAATATTCAAGGTCTAGTAGTGAAGAAAACATTTAAAAAATTTTTTTGTAAAGATTTTTCTTGAAATTTGGAAAAAAAAATGAAGAAAATTTCAATTGAAATTGAAAACAACATAGTCGCTCTGGCTGAAAAAGGTTATTCTTTAAGAAAAATTGCTGAAAAAGTTCGTGTTTGTCATCGGACAGTACATTCAACCATAAAAAAAGAAATGCAAAGCAAACCAAAATTCCTAAAGGTCGCCCAAGATCTCTAAGTGATGGTGACGCACGGGTAATGGAGCGATTGTTATGAAAAAATGAAGTCAGAACTCCGAAAGCAGCAGCAAATGCTATAAATAAGAGTGTGAGTGAATGGACTGCACGACGCGCATTGCGAAGAATCGGCCTAATTTCGGCAGTTAAACAGAAAAAACCCGCACTCTCTGAGAAGAACGTGAAAGCTCGTCTGCAGTTTTGCAAGCAGCACAAAGATTGGTCTGTGGATGATTGGGAAAAAGTTATATGGTCGGACGAAACAATAGTGAACAGATTCCAATCTGATGGAAAGCAGTATTTTTGGAAGCGGCCGGGAGAAACCGTTCAAAGGAACCATGTAAAGCAGACAATGAAGCACGGTGGTGGAAGCATAATGGTGTGGGGATGTTTCACATGGTGACACATGGGTCCATTGGTAAAAATCAATGGCATAATGAAGAAGGAGGACTACCTCAACATACTCCAGACTAATTTACTTGATTTTGTCGATAAATGTGCTTATCCTGCCGACCAAATTATTTTCCAGCAAGACGGGGACCCCAAACATACAGCAAAAATAGTTAAAAAATGATTGGAGGAGCAAAAATTTCAGACGTTGAAATGGCCAGCACAAAGTCCGGATTTAAATCCAATCGAGAATTTGTGGGCAATTGTAAAACGAAAATTGGCACAGTATGAAAACCCTCCAAATTACCTTAACGAATAGTGGCTACGAATTGAGGCAGAGTGGCAAAGTATAAATAGCGAAACCATCAAAAAACTGGTAGAAAACTTACCAAAACGCATTAAATCATAAAGGATTATGGACAAAATACTGAATTTTTCATTTGAAACGAAACGAGCAAAATTGGATAAATGTTATTAAATAATATTTAAGCTGTATTTTATATTTAAATGTTTAACATATGCACTGTTTTTTTATGTTAATAAATAAAGTACAAATATAAAGTTTATATTTTTTTTGCTCGCCAGTGTATATATATATAAATGAATGTGTGTTTGTCTGTATGTTTGAAGTTTATAGACCGATTTTCTTGAAATTTTCACAGTATCTTCCTGTATGTCTGGAAGGAGTTATAGACTACTTTTTTTATGTTGAAATTTCAAATGAGCGAGGTGCCACGCCAAAATGGGTATATTGGAAAAACTATAACAGCAAGTTACCTCAAAATTTGTACAGTTTCAATATAAATATTTTTTACAAAAATGGGAGAACTAGCAATAGTGGTTGTGGCACCCCCTATATAAAGTAAATACGAAAATCTGTATATCTAGAACACCAGAGCAGTTAGACTGCTCGAATTGGTACGACGAATAGGCAGTAATATTTTCATTAATTACTTTTAATTACCAAAGTAATAAAATGTAAACTGTCAATATTTTTCCCAAATAAAATAAGTAGTTGCAAAACTCATCAAAAAAATAACCTGTGACTGACGCAAATATAATTATTTGTTAAATTTTAATAACCTTAATTTTTTTTCAAAAGGTTTTTGACCTTAACCGATTTTTTACCTATTCATATAAGGTAAAATAGAAAGAAAGAAATATAACATGCTTTCGGTTTTGGAATTCAGTTGAATCTTTGATTTTAAACAAATTAAACGTTATTTGTGTGACATTTATTTTGCAACAATTTATAAAAATGCCCCCAAAAAAAGCATTCCTTTCCAGAAGCACCAAAAATGCAATGCGTTTGCAATCTCAGAGAGCAAATGAAAGTTCGGAAGAGCGTGAAATTCGCACAAGGACTGAAAGGAGTCGAGCTTCAACCTCTAGAGCCGCCGAAACGCCATCACAACGTGAAGAACGCTTTGAAGGCCTACGACAACGTGCCACAACATCAAGAGCTACTGAAACGCCTTCAGAAAGCCAAGAGCGCCTTGAAAGTCAACGAAATCTTACCTCTTTAGCACGAGCTTCTGAAACGCCGTTAGTACGCGAAAGACATCTTGAAGATCTTCGACAACATGCGACAACCGCACGAGCTACCGAGACACCGTTGGAACATGAAGGTCGGCTACAAAGCCAGCGAAACCGTACCACAACATCACGAGCTAATGAAGCAAAAGTCCAACATGAATCACGAGTAGAAAGTCAGCGGATTCGAACATCAACAAGAAGAGCAGCAGAGAGGATAGAGCAATATGATTTGGTTCGAGAACAAAATCGTAATCGGATGGTGGTGAATCGACGTAATGCTTTTCATGGATACTCAGGTATTGCATATAACTACAGATCTGATATACAAGATTATACCGAAGACGAATTAGTAGCAATTGGTGGCATGAATGAAGTTTGCCAATATTGCAATACACTCAGTTACAAAAATGAAACATCTGGAATGTGTTGCTTTAATGGTAAAATCGTTTTATCTGAATTACTTCCACCTCCAAAACCATTACATTCGCTGATTTCAGGTAAGTTTTTCGTAATATATACGTTTTTTAATTTAACAAAATATTAATAAAAAATATTTTTTCATTTAGGAACTAATGTTGATTCACAACAATACGCACCAGAGGGAAAAACAAAAAATATTGTGTATCCCAAAGCATTAGAATAAGAATTATTTATTTAAGAAAAAAAGTATATATTAAATTCGAACAAATAAGAAATAAATAGCTCATTAATGTATTTTTTTGGAATTTAAATTAAATATATTATCATCAAATGAAATTAGAATAAACCTTTAAGAAAAATTGCATAATTTAATTACTAAATAAATAAATTTTTTAATTATTATGAATTAAATTTCGATGGGGGTAGCGAAGAACACCGGATATTAGTTAGTATTTAATAATATAAAAATATCAACTTATTTTTTGGAACGAAATTTTTCCGAAATTAATTGGTGATCATTAAAATTAAAAAAAAAATCATCCACAATTAAAACTCTCCGTATTGTGAAAGGACTTAAGCAACATCATCAATAAGTTTATTATCCATTATCGTCTATAACCGGAACAACGTTTAGCAATTACTATTAACCCAAAAAGTATTGAAGGGAAAAAACTGATTCCAAATGAAGTAATGCTTACATCGAATATTTTTATGGTGCGGAGAACTTTACATACCCAGTATGCCGTATAAGTGCAATACAAATAGAAAGGGTTTCCATTATTATTATTATTATTGAAGAGGTGCCATAGTACTGCGACCATACAATCTATAGTACTCCACTCGCACACACTTTATAGGGAATCACTATACTGTTACTTCTAAGACTATTGCTGTTAGCTGTGAAACAAACAGTGACAACCCCTTGCCCACCGTCTGATATGAACCCACCTGTTTCCTTTTGGGATACATTAATGACTCACAGGTTCCAAGAATGAGCCTTAATGATTTATTCTCAACGTTTTAAAATTGGGCTCGAGATAACATACATACATAATTGGTCATTACAACCCTTCAGTCTGGCTTACTACCTAGCTTCTCACACCGCTTATGTTGTGTGTGTTAATTTTTATAGTTACATGAGTGGCGGGACCATTGTTGCCAATTTGACGTTTTTCCCGTCAAATCTGACGTTTTTGCAATGCCAATTACGGGAAAAATGCTTTTTAGCGGTTAGCGTGAAATCTGGAGTTTTTTGCAGCTCTTTAGCGTTTTTTAGCGTTTTTTCAAGGTTGAATTATATGATATAAGTAAGATAAAATGCAGCCATCTATTTGTATTCGAGAGTCGAATAACGGTTAGTAGAAAAAGTACAAAGAAAAACTCGAAAACGTAAAGTTGAAATCGATTTCGAATGAAGGTGAAGCTTAAAGTGTTGTGTTTAAAATAATAAGGCAGAAAAAAGAAAAATATCAAAAAAGTAAGTACATGACAAAAAAAAAAAATAAAATTGTTACAACATAAATTATATGAATATAATTTTAAAATGCATTTCAATTGAATTTTCTCTTTAAAAAGTTATCGCACCTCAGTATCCACAAAAGTTTCGAAACGAATGGCTGGACCATTATAAACTAAAAGGATGGCTAACAAAAAATGAAAAAGATCATACAAAAAGTTTTTGCAAGTATTGCAAATGTGCCTTATCTGGAATGTTGAGCGATTTAATTAATCACTGAGAAACCCAAAAACATAAAACCGTAGTATCAACAAAGTAGGTACAATGAGCACTTATAAAGAAAATGCAGAAGACTGGCACTATATTTTTGAAAATACGTAATTTTGTTTGTAAATTATAAATAAATATAAATATAAACATAATTGAAAAAACAATTCAATAAAAATATGTGTAATTATTTAAATTTTATTTTAATTATTTACATTTTATTTTATTTAACGTTAATTTAAAATGTTCAAACTATTTATCTGACGGGTTTCTGACGATTTTGTAAAAATTTAATTTAGCTATTTCTGGCGATTTTTATAGCCCAATTTGACGGGAAATTTTAAAAAAAATTTGGCAACACTGGGCGGGACCTATTCAAAGTCAATTCCGAACGACAGATTTTTTAGATAATTTTTCAATTTTATTTACTATCAGAGTAGCTGGAAGGAAGGAAGCAGGAAGTCGCCGAAGAAAATTTTTTTCATATTTTTGTTTCGTTGCAGATGTATGGCCTGGGTTTCAAACCGTGGCCTCACGTCTAACAAACCAATACACTACCTACTAAAGTACACCTCGAGATAACACTCATTCTAAATATGTGCATTCTGTGGCTATAGAGCCCAACAGATAAGTTACGAAACTAAGAGCCATTATTACAACTTGCTGTTAACTAAAGGGAGGTTCATCCTACCTCTACCGTTTAAAGTTCACTTTATCTTTGAACTTGTCATATTATATATTATTTGCAATATGGCAACTTCAAATATAAACAAAATAAGCAAATACAACAAAAAAAGAAGCCCGCAGTTGCCACTGCGTTTAAAAAGAACTTGCTTAATTAACAGTGTTATCGACATTGCTCCGGCATTGCCATTTTTTTGAAAAAGTTAACTTTATTTTATTATTAGGTTGTAATAACGAAAAGAAGTTAAAGTGTGATTAAAAAACTAAACTAAACCCAACTTTAACGGGAAGTTGTAATAATGATCATAAGTTTACTACTGGATAACCTGATACACGGCTCACATCTAAACCAGAAAAATTTTGTCTACCAAAAAAGTTATTTGAGGCGTTCAGTGCACAAAGTGATTAACTCCACTTTTTGAAAAATCTTAAATTTAAGTGTCAAAGCACTTGGGATATTCATAAATTTGTATATTTATTATAACTTTCCTGAATAGTAAAGATTAACACCATTAAACGACAAAATTTTTTGGGTCATTGAGTAATAAGTAATTTATTTCAGAATACATTTTGATTAACTCCATACTCTTATATAAATCGTTTCAATAACGCAATTAAAATGACCACTAGTAACCATTGAATGATAACAGTTATCAAAAAAAAACTGTCTTAAGTTTATTGAAACTTGTCAAAGTACGGAATGAGCCAATTGAAATGAAATTTTTGGTAAGTAATTCAGATTTTGCCATTATTGAGATACATGCAAAAAAATTCAAAACATTTATTCACCAGATGATTGGTACAATATAATCTTGGTGCAAAAAGAAATCACCATTTAACCTTAAGAAAACGTAATCATTAACAGAAAAGCAACCGTTACATACATGTTAATTGGCTTAAAATGAGCTGCATAAAGTTAGGAAGGTTAAAACCTCATCTCATACAATTCAAATATGACTATAATGATGATTTTGAGTTTAACAAAAACAATTTAGATCAGCCTTTATTATATCCTAAACGAAGAACTGTGGCAAGGGAAAAAAGTAGAGACATGATGGATCTGCTCAAATTCATTCATCCTCTTAATCATAGTTACTTTAAAAACTTGAGAACAAATCGAAATGATGAGATCTAACATACATCTGATGAAGAATACATTAATTATACTGCTGATAAATTAATCACAAATAATGTATTAAACCATCACAGTAAACACTCATTTTTATGGAAAATTTGTAATAAAAATATATAATAACTAACTTTTTCTGCAATAAAAAACTTAAAAATTTAATTTGTTTACTTTTTTCAGTTGCCAAATCGATTAACTCCACCAGTCACATGAAATTTATAACATTACTGACATTATTTTTTTGGCTATTCTTTCTTATTAATTTTATATACCATTAGTTGGAAGCTATATGAGTATTTATGTGTTCTACAATATATATTTGAATTTATATTGTAAAGGGAATTTTAAAAACAATTTACATTATTTCATCGCATTTCTCAACTTTTTGTTTTATGGAGTTAATCGATATGTGCACTAAGCGGCTCATTTAGTGTTACGGACTTGCAAGCAAAAATCTCAATTACAATTGGGGCCAATAATAATATGTTGTTTATAGGCTGAAACCAACTAGCTTTAAAATTTCTTCTGCATTTAAAAGACATACAATTGAAAAAGCGTCTGACTTAAAGGGTATATTTGTAAAATTAGTATTGAATTATTATTCTAGTGTCTAGAAAGTATATGGATCTACCAACCATTATGGTAAATCTACGTTATTTATTTGGAAACCCTAATCTATGCGCATAATTTACATGGCATCACTGGTTAAGTTCGAAATCCTACATTCATATTTTTCGTTCAGCAAGCTTACAATGTATTATAACAACACATTGTATACAATTGAACTCCATCAATGTTCGTTTGCCACTCATAAATACAAATGAGGGCCTCTAAGGATTACAATGCTGAAATGTACCATTTTGATCTATTCATCCTTCTCTCGTTTCATTCATATTCGTTCAGACATGCAAACTCAAGCAACATTAAGTATGATGAAATGAAATTTTTGATGTTTAAGTAACTGACTGAATACGTTGATGGTTAGCTGTTTGGTTCGAAGGATATGGTTGTAGTAGTTGGCTGCATATTCTCTATTTGCTCAATTCAACTGCGTGATATGATTAATTCCCAAATATACAAAATCAATGAATGAATTGAAAGACAAATATTTTATTCTTATAGTTAATCTAGATACATGAATTAATTGCGAGAAAGAATAACATAAAAGAATAATTACTATTTTTATTATATATTCTACCGTAATGAAATGAGCGTTTTTACCAATTTCTAAAGCTTCTAAATCGAATTATTTATATCTGGTTTAAGTCTGCATACAGTGGTGTAAGCCTAAATACAGTGCAGGTCAGCAATGAGTATTCAAAAAAATGAGTAGAATCGAATAATACTCATAATTTCTTATACTTACAAGCATTCATACTTATTTTAATATCATGGATCCTCTACTCATATTTAAAGTTTGAAGTACTCATCATATTCATACTCAACAACACGTACGATGTTGTTGATTTCGACTCTCCATAACTCAACATATACACGAACCACAAATTAAGTATGAGTCGCATACGAAGACTAAAATACTTACTAGAAGGTTGTCTTGCTGCTCTGTCTTTTCGTTTTCTAAAGTTGTGAATCCCAATGAGTAGACTTATAAATCAAACATATTTCGAATGGCATGAGTTTGTCATTGCAACCTGTACTTATAAATCAACGTTGTAGTGAGTACGAATGAATCGGAGTAGTTAAATTTCATTATTGTTGACTCACTTATATTCAAAATTGCATGAGTGCTTATGAGTAGCGAAAATACGATTCATTGCTGATCTCTGGTAGCGATCTATATCGATTTACATACACCATTGTATGTAAACTACATATACCACTGTATGTAGACTTTTTCCCATATAATTTTTATATTTTTTTCCAATAATTTCTACGTAATGGTTTTTTTTATAAATTCGCTTCTTCTTTAAACATTCTTAATTGTAAATTGAATTTTAATTCAGTCGGTATTCGTTTAATTGGCACAATTATTTTAAGTGTTCAGACATACGCAAATTAGCTTATTCAATAATCATTTGACAGCTGGAAAACAACAATATTTTTTTATTTTTTTATAACAATTCATAAATTTAACACTAAACCTACCGTGATGGGAATAATTACTCTTTTAAGATTTTTTTTATCAGAATTTCTTGAACACCGCTACTTGCCTTTACGACTTTTATTAAAAAAAAATTATCGAATATATTTTTGAAGATATACTCCGATCTTGTATTTTTTTACTGAGTAATGCATAAGAAATTTTAAATAAAATATTAAAAAGAGAATGGAATAGGAATAGAAATACAAGAAGTATATGAATTGAAACTTTATATGAAATATTGAGCTCAATAATGGCGTTTATTGCGATTTAAGCAATAAAGGTGCATAGCTGAACATCGTATTAAAGTAAAAAGTGTGCGCGACGAATAAACTCTTTTGTAGTATACAATGAAATGTTAGATCATTGTAGTAAATAGATCATGACCTGGTTTAGAAGGTCTTACGCTGGTAGATTTTGTAATTGAAACAATGACGACTGTGAGAATATCTTGTGTGTAGTGTTTGATTGATTCCTATACTTTTTTCCAGAGATGCTATTGTTAGAACTACACCATCTTGGTCATTGTCCTCTCAGAAGCAGCGGATGTCAAATGGGTTTCCTCGATGTATTATTTCTACGGGATTAAATTTGAATTCAAAACCTACATTAATTGAAAATTTAAATATTTTTCGCACATACATATGTTTGTAGATACAATTCATAGACAAAATTACCTCTTTATTTAACTATACTCTTCAATAAATTGCAATTAATTGTTTAAATATTCCAAGATATTGTTTTTAATATAAAAAATATAAAAAATAAATAAAAATTTATTGTTTTGTTACTAGGCACTATTTTTTAAAATAAATATTTATATTGTAAATGAAACTCTTAATGGAAACTTTCAAGAGACTATTTGATTTATCAGCCTCTATAATTAAGTAGATAATGATATGATTACAACAAAAAAAAAAAAAGTAAAATAAAAAATAATTAAAACATATAAATAAGGCCAATGAATAATTACTGTATAGGAATTATTAAATGCACGAAAAATCAGAATTTTTAATTTAAATCACAATAAATGCACGCATTTTGAAACCTGAATATAATAAAGACAATCAGAATAAATCATAAATCAGAAGCAAATGAATTAAATTATTCTATAATCACTGATCAATTATGTTACGTTATTATTTATTTATTAACATAATTTTATACCATCTGAATACAATAAATTATTTACTAAATTTAAATGTTACAATTTAATTTCATTTGTAAACTTACATATGCATTGTTTCGTGTATTGAAAGCGAATTCAAAATCAAATGTTTCAGAATTTTTTTAAAGTCAAAATTATGCAGCGTTAGCATGAAGAACTAGTTTCAGTTGCAGACTAGAGATCAACAATGAGTATTAAAAACGATGAGTAGAATCGAATCATACTTATAATGTCTAATACTTATACGCATTCATACTTATTTTAATATCATGGAACCTCTACTCATATTTAAAGTTTGAAGTACTCATCATATTCATACTCAACAACACGTATGATGTTGATTTCGACATTCCATAACTCAACATATACACGAATCATAAAGTAAGTATGATTCGCGTACGAACATTAAAATACTCACTAGAAGGTTGTGTGTTTGCTCTGCCTACTGCTCTGTCTTTTGGCTTATGTGATTCGAGTCACTCAAATCATTTATCAGTATATTTCTTAAGTTAGTGTTCTTAAATGAGTACACTTATGAATCAAACATATTTCGAATGGTATGAGTTTGATGTCAACGTCTTACGCATACTCATTGCAACCTGTACTTATAAATCAACGTTGTAGTGAGTACGAATGAATCAGAGTAGTTAAATTGCAATATTGCAATATTCAAAATTTCATGAGTGCTTATCAGCAGCGAAAAAACGATGATGCTGGTGTCTGAGTCAGACTACAATTTCAAAAAATATTAGAATTTTCAGATTACTTTTGTTTGGCGTGTCTTTTTTAAACACAGTGGTTGTTGCACGAAAGGATACTCACTTGTGTTGGCTACTCTAGACTCCAAATAAAAAAATTTGAACCCATCAGAGACTGCTAAACAGGAACGTACCAGGTGCAATCCTAGCCCTGGAAGATGGTATACACAGGCATGAAGTAATCTTTAATAAGTAAGTGGCAATGAATATTAATTTATCGCACCAGATGAATACCCAGTTTGGACATATTGTTACAACATTGAACACACTAATAGATGAACTGAACATATCCACGTTATTATCACATAGTACAGGGAAATCGAAATTGTTTCAGTCAGTTAAGAAGGACCGTACTGCTGTTGAAACATACAAAACTAACACACATATGGCCATTACAACCTTCAGTCAGGATTACGACCTAGCTTCTCACAACACGACAGATTTTTGAAAAACTTTTCATGGCAATGTTATTTACTCTCAGAGTTTTTGTCAGAAATCTGCTAAGAGGAAGGCGCCGAAGAAATATTTTTTTTATATTTTGTTTTGTTGGAGATGCCAGACCTGGGGTTTGAACCGTGGCCTCACGTCTAATAAGCCCACATACTACCTACTAGACTACGGCTGTTGTCTTGTAATACGAGTTAAGATGATATTTCTGCTCGCTCGTAATTAGTTGCATATTCATTTACCGTTGCATTAAAACTGTTTGAGAAAGTGGAAGATGTTGAATATCGCAATCGGTCGGGCATATACGAACAATCCTAACTTCGCAAGACATAAAAGTTTTCCAATAAAATATGCAGCGAAATCGCATATACTCCGTACAGGGTATTTGTTCAGTCTGCTGATAGCTTAAACAGAAAAATTTTGTCCCCCATTGCAGAAATAATTTTACAAGAAAAATTGTGTATGCACGACTATCTAAGGATGCATCTGAACTGATTCATCAGATCGAAATGGGTTATCACCTAGCTTCAGATATAGTTTGGTAGCCTGTCTCCTCTGATGGGGTCCCGAAACGCAGTTGAAAAAGCGAAGCAAATAGTAATTTAGAATCGTCGAGTAACATTTAGAGAAGTAGCTGAGGATATCGGCATATCGCTTGTCTCATTGCAAGCGGTTTTGTTTATTACAAAATTGCTGAATTTTAACCAAAGGAAAACGTCTTCTGACTTCAGCTCAGGAATTGTTGAATCGCGTCAACATTCAATCAAGTGTTTTGGAGCACCAGGCCACTATTATAGAGCGAAATTGGACATAGTATGGTTAGGTAAGGTTAGGTTGGAATGGTAGCTTTGATACCAAAAGCTCACTTGAGCATATACTATACTGACCAGGTTCTACCAAACTAAGGAAGAAGAAGAGGACGTTGGTCAGCGCAAGGGCTGCACCTCAAAAAGCACGACTACCCTACGCTGTAAAACCAGCCAGAAAGCTTGATAAACGAAGCTATAACCTTGACATCAATAGATGATAGTCAAGTCAAGTTGACAAGAATTGAAGAGCCAAATAACCAACATATATCTGCACCTCGCAAGAGATGGGCATTGACAAAGAAAGTGGGTAACAGTCTGCTCTTCCTCAGCGTATCTGCACCCACGGCAGAAGTCGTTAAATGGGAGCTGCTGCCTTCCGCGTGTCTACCCACAGTGTTTGCGATGATGTTACGGCCAACTCCAAGTAACTGATTGGTGCGCCTTCTATCTATCAAGGGCCAAGTGAGTCTAGCGTTGGAGCAGAACTCCTCGTTGACCCAGTATAGGTTGGCGTCTCGAAAGAATTTCCGCGCAATGGCCAACTTGACCGAGGTAAAGGTACCCAAATCGATTGAAGACGATTCCGGAAGGATTGCACTAGCCATAGTCTGCACGGGCAAAGAAAAATTTTGAATTTTTTAAATTTATGGAAATGTTTTTGGAAGTCAGGCAGAACTTTTAATTAAAATCAGCGCATTCTTAGAAGACACAAATAAAACTATTAAACCGCTTTATTGGCTAAATTCTGATCTGTAATTACCAGAGATCAACAATGAATCGTTTTTTCGCTACTCATAAGCACTCATAAAATTTTGAATATAAGTGAGTGAACAATATTGAAATTTAAATACTCTACTCTGATTCATTCATACTCACTACAACGTTGATTTATAAGTACAGGTTGCAATGAGTATGCGATACAACGTTGACATCACACTCATACCATTCGAAATATGTTTGATTCATAAGCCTACTCATTTAGATTCATAACTTTAGAAAAATAATTTGTAATAATTCTAAATGATTCGAGTGACTCATACATCATACGTGTTGTTAAGCATGAATATGATGAGTACTTCAAACTTCGAATATGAGTAGAGTTTCCATGATATTAAAATAAAAAAATAAAAAAATTATGAGTATGATTCGATTCTACTCATCTTTTTGAATACTCATGATCTCTGGTAATTACATTCACTACTTATGGCATAATGCAGGACTATTTCAGAGTAGTTTGTTCGAAATAGAGATTGAAGTGGTATTAAATGAAATGTGGTTTTTTTCGTTTCAGCTTTAATTGTTAAAAAGTTAAAATGATGAAAGATAAGATTGCTACAATTGCCAACTTTTCCATATATAACCTTGAGTTTTTAAATAATTGCTGACAGTTGCTAAATATCCAATGGAAATTGCCAATTTCATGATAGAATCGATTTAATTATTCACTGAAATCCATTTATTCATTAATAATAATTTCAAATGAAATATTGCAAAAGCATTTAATAATCTAAGTTAACTCAAATTGGCACAATTTTAATCATTTCTAATGAAATTTTTAATCAAACAAAGGCTCTTGTTTGGCGGCCAAGTTCAAACGAAACACGGTAATGTTAGTGAAAAAGTATTCTCATGTCTTGTTGGTTTTTTTTTTTGCTTTTTTGTCCCAGCCGACTAAACAAATTCGAGGAATTAAAACTGACAAGTGAAAAAGATTAGAAAATGATCTAATCGAGTGCAATTATAACAAAAAAAAAACAAAAAAAACGTTATTGCAAATACAGACGGACTGGCGACTTGTTCGACTGACAGACATACAAGTGTGCAAGGCAAGTACATACATGTCTATCGTTTTGTATGATAGACTAGTAGAACCCGCTATTAAATACAGCAACAACTATAAGTTATTCCCATAGTTCAAGCCATTAATTTATATTTTTACACAATCGTGGATAATAAGTCGAAGGGGAGGTAAGAAGAATACAAAATAATAATATTAAACGAAAATTAGATGGTGCAGTCATTAACTACACTGAGAAAAATAAATGCCCATTTCAAGAACACAAACTCAAAAACAGTGCATTGTTTTCATAACAACGCTTTAGAATTTAAAACTGTTGACATTAGTGAAAATACCATGCATATGTACACTTCGAATATCTTCATATTTTATTGAAAAATTTCTGTAAGTGTAGAGATTTTGAAAGGTACTAAAGCACTAGTGACGGGCACTTAATAACAGATAATAGGGGTATACAGTAAGAATAATAACAAACAAAACAATCAGAAAGTGGGGAGAGACAACAGACAACAGACGAAAGAAAACAGAAAACACATCGACAAACACACGAAATTATAGTGAATCGACAGAAAATCATTACAGACAGCTTGTCGCCGTTATACCAATAAACGACGACTGACTGATTCCTATACTTCTATGCAATTAAAGGTGGAACAATGGTGCCAGAGATGGGATAGAGAGAGAGGGAGAGAGGAAGGTGAACTAGCAAGCAAGCAAGAACTATAAACAGCTGCAAAATATAATAGCAGTGAAGCATTTAAAATTGTATTTATGGAAATTGTAAAGAGTAAAAAACAAAAACAACAAAAACGAAAGAAATAATACATGCTCGTATAATTTCAGTTTCTAAAGAAATTCATTAAAAATCACGATAATTTTTCCACAATGTTTCTTTCCGTTTTATTTTCTTTTCTTCTTTATTTTTTTTTTTAATTTAATTGTTCTGGTACCATAAGTTGTTTCAGTTTTCCATTTTTTCTTCGTATTCACATTGCTACCCGGTTATTAATCGAATTATAAGTAATTGTTAGCATTTTATGTTCTTCCTCTATTTAATATTTTGCAGAGAATTACCATATTTACATACATACATACGTACATACTTAAGTTTTCACCATTAGTCTAGTTAAAGGCAAATAAATACTGCAGCACATAAAAGATTAAAAAATAAAGAAAATAAAAAATAAAGTGTTCATGGAAAAAACCTTTAACAGTCAAGTATTTTTTCAGGTCATGCACACGCACTGCTGCAAATCATGACTCATTAAAAAAAGAAATCCATAAAATTTTCTCCACCACAATAATTTAAGTTAAGTTTATATACATATGTACATAAGTAAGTGATACATTAACATTAGATTTCTTAAAACTAAAAACTTCACAGAGTCTCTAAGTCAAAAGAAAACCTTTGATTTTCTTTATCTACACGCCATAAGTGTCTCTTGATACGATTATTAGAGAGAGTACCTTATTAGATTAATTCTATAAAGCTCACTCCAACAGGTATGTAATTAATCGCAAGGTATTACTTACTTAATTGGCCATAACAGGCGCCCCTGCTTCGTGCTCGCCTACGCCAGTTGGTCACACCAATCGATGACAGGGCTTCCTCGATTTGGTCCTTCCAACGGATGCAAGGTCGTCCTCTTCGCCGACTTCCGCAGATTCCCGCATCAACTACCCGTCTCGCCGGAGCATCCTCCTCCATTCGAACGACATGGCCGACGCAGCGCAGCCGCTGGATATTAATACGCTGTACAACGTCTATGTCGTTGAGGAGCTCATATAGCTCACTGTTGTATCGGATACGGAAATCATCGCCAACTTGCACTAGACCGAAGATCTTGCGTAGTACTTTACTCTCGAACACTCTCAAGGCCGCTGCATCTGTACTTAATAGGTTCCATACCTCTGCGCCATAAAGAAGCACGGGTAGGATGAGCGTCTTGTAGAGTGTTAGTTTTGTCGTACGAGAGGGGTCTCTGCTACTCAATTGCCTATTGAGACCATAGTAGCACCTGTTGGCAAGAGTGATCCTGCGCTTGATCCCTAGACTGACATCATTTCTGGTGGTAACGGCGGAGCCAAGATAGATGAATTCCTTGACCGTCTCAAAAGTATAGTTATCGGCTGTAATCTGAGAATCAATACGCCGCTCGTCTCTACTTGTCCGCACGTCTCTACTTGTCGATAACATACCCATGTTAGTAGACTCCCGTTCAATAGCACTAAAGACAGCAGACCCATCTCGCTTGTTACGCCCTATGATGTCAATGTCGTCAGCATATGCAAGCAACTGGACCTTTTTTGAAAAATAGTGCCATTGCGATGCACTCCTGCCTTTCGCAGAACACTCTCCATGACGAAGTTGAAGAGGTTGCATGATAAGAGGTCGCCTTGTCTGAAATCTCGCACGGTACCAAAAGGTTCGGAGGTTCCTTTCCTACCTTGACGGAGCTGCAGGAATTGCTCAACGGCATTCTGCATAGCCTTATCAGCTTCGCAGGTTTAACGAGCTCAGACATTGCGGCAAAAACACGATCCCTTATGGGGCTATCGAAGGCTGCCTAATAGTCGACAAAAAGTGTGTCAACTTGTTTTTAGTGGGTATTTTCCAGGATTTGGCGTAGTGTGAAGGTGAAGGTAGGTGGGTAGGTAGGTATAAGTGGCCGTTCCCCCAAGAAGTCGGATGGACGCACTTAGGCCCCATGGGACCCATTGTGATACCACAGTTCATGTTAACTATATCCCCTAGTCCTGCAACCACTTAGAGCTTACAATGAAGCGACTGAAACAGCCGACGTCAATGTTAGACAAATCACCCAGATCATCGATGTAATTAGTAGGCGCCAAGATGTCTCTTTCTCCTTTGACAGTGCCGGGAATGTTCCCAGTAGATGAAGAACGTTCTCTTCTTCCACCTCGTTGCCGCAGCTTCTACAGAAATCATTTGAGAGGTGTCCTAGACAAATGCGCCTCGCGTGTACACACAAAGTTCAATGCCCAATATGAATATGATGAGTACTTCAAACTTCGAAATTGCCATTTATGAGTAACAAAAATCAGCTAAAATCTAAAATTTCCACTTTCAACACTTTCTGCAATGCGGACGACCACAAACTCGTACATATGTAAAGTAACATTAAAAAAATAAACACATTGTAGATTTGGATTACAATGGTAAGATAATATTTTTTAGTGTTGAAATATCTTTATAGATTACTATTTAACATGAAAACCTAGGAGACAAATGGAAATTAACTTTACCACACCTATTCGATGTACCACGCATACGTAAATACATATGTATATGTACGTAAGTCCATATAAAAATAATTCATGCGCTTATGAATTCTCTGAATTCTGAATTTAAACTTGAAGTAGTTTTATTACAAAAAAACATTGTGTTTAATTAAATACTCAGAATCAATAACGAACGTATTTATTAATTAAAGGTACTCCATTGAATTTTAAAAACGATTTCAATGAATCACTTATACGAAGAGTACTTGAAAACTGTTTCCTTAAGAAGTTCTAATAATTGCATGAATACAAATAAATGTTAAAAGTATTGTTGTTGTATTTATTTCGCTTTGTGACAGCGAGAAATGAATTATAGTGAGCCATGTGTCAATTACGGAAGCCTGAAGTGGTATACAAGGCCTCGCAGGTCAGACATCTTCAACAAACACGAAATATGAAAAAATATATCATCGGTGACTTCTTCTCAGAAGAGATCTTTATTTACTCTGAGAGTAAATAAAATTGCATTGAAAAGTTTCCCAAAAAATCTTTCGTTCGGAGTCGACTTTATACTGTGGGTCACACCACTCATGTATAAAATTAACACACACAACATAAGTGGTGCGAGAGCATACTAACTAAAGAGTTGTAATGACCATTTACGCACGTACATGTCCACAGAAAGTTAGAGAATAGACCAGAGTTAAGAACTATACCTACCATGTGTAATGATATGAAATGACCATATCTTGTGGCCCTTTTTGGTTATTTGTTATTAGTAGCATCTGTATTAACGGTCTCACCAGGCTTTAGGAGTACCACACATCTTTCTGGTCCCACCAAACACACAGCATAGTCTTCCTTCCGAATCGATCTGGTTTTCCAGCCGAAGACGTCTCGAATTAACTCATGACCTTTATCCGTTTAGGAGTCTAAAAATAGTTCCAGTTTACATCGCCAGTAACAATTGGCTGCAACACTGATAAAGCATAATTTCACAAGAAATCTTTCGGCTTTCCATCTGTCAGTCATTCATTAATTTCATATGCTTTTAAACGCCCAGAAATTGTTCGTTGTGCAACATTTAACATTTTTGCCATTTGTTCCTGCTCAAAGTGTCATCTTCATCCCATATTGTTTGCAATTCGGTATCTTTAAAGTCAAAGTCAAATTCGTTATCTTCCGCATATTGCTTCTGATAGAGCGTGATCACCTTATGTCTAGACATTCGATGCGACTCTCCAGCACTATTCTTCAAATGAAAACACAAAAATTAATGCTTTCCGTAAATCATCATACTCTGATATAAAATTCACCAACTTTAACACGATGAAGAAATATTGTGTTGTTTGTTCACTGATTTGATTTGTATGTATGTTTGACAGATGTCATCGCCAACAAAAAAAAAATATAATTAAGGCTATTTTACCCTGCCTATACTGGGTAAAATTTTAAGGTCCACAGTGAATTGTTGTATACAAAAAGGATGAAGATCTTTGAAAATGAGTTCATATTAAAATCAATCAAAACTATTTTTTTTTTTTTTTGAGTAGTAGGTGCATTATTTTAAAATGGAATTAAAACATAGCATAAGTAGCAGAGATCAGCAATGAGTATTCAAAAAGATGAGTAGGATCGAATCATACTCATAATTTCTGATACTTATACGCATTCATAATTATTTTAATATCAACGAACCTCTACTCATATTCAAAGTTTAAAGTACTCATCATGTTCATACTTAACAACACGTATGATGATATTGATTTCGACACTCCATGAGTGAACATTTATAAGAATCATAAAATAAGTATGATTTGCGTATGAACACTAAAATACTCACTAGAAGATTGTGTGTTTGCTCTGCTTGCTGCTCTGACTTTTTTGCTTATGTGTCTCTTTTCTTTTTTTGTAAATGCAACAATAAGTATTTAATGTTTGTATATATGTAATAATACTAAGTATTTTTCTAAAGTTATGAATCTAAATGAGTAGGCTTATGAATCAAACATATTTCAAATGGTATGAGTTCGATGTCAACTTTGTACGCATACTCATTGCAACCTGTACTTATAAATCAACGTTATAGTGAGTATGTATGAATCAGAGTACATAGTTAAATTTCAATACTGTTGACTCACTTATATTCAAAATTTTATGAGTACTAATAGGTAGCGAACAAACGATTCATTGCTTATTTCTGGTAACCGTGCATATTTTTTATCCTTGAAGTTGCTGTGAAGTTTTTTTTCTTAAATTGCATTTTAATAAACAGTTTATAATTATTAATAACCTCGCTGTCTCATTCCGATTCGGTGGATAATAGTTAATAAATTTTGTTTATAAATCCTTTAAACACAACACGCGTGCTACTGATTTAAATACGATTACGATTCCCAAACAGTTTTCGCAAATCTACCATAAATTTACTGTGTTTTAATACCGAAATATACGATACGATATTCACATGACTTTTTTTTACGTTTACATTTCATAATTGAATGCATTTAATTGCATTCGTGGTGCTGCTGTGGTGGTGAGGTCAACTAAAATGGATTAAAATAAAGGACGGCACAGAAATTTACATTTCATTTTTAATTTCAATTGGATGCATGTGGTCGTGGTCGGTAATAAATTTGCATGACAGAGAAAAAAAGGGAAGAAGAAAAAATACAAAAAAAGGAAACAAGGAAAAGGGAGCCAATTGAGCCTGACAATATAATAAATTGTAAATCAGTCACACTATATTGCTAGAGATATTGATAAAAATTTTTCGTAAATTTATCCAAGCCTCCCAGGTGTTGGGAGACCAAGTTTGAACCAAATTCTAATACGTTCAGATTTTTTAAGAAAAGGCCAATTTTTATAAAATTGCACACAATGAGCTAGGGGTTAATAAGTGTTGGTGAAAGGTTAACTTGACCGAGGAAAATTTCATACCCAATTCAATTGAAGAGGATTCCGGAAGGAGCGCACCAGCTCCGGAATGTTGCGGTGCTCGAGAACCCACACCAGTGAAACACTGGTGAAGCGCCCAGAAAGAAGGTCGAGACAGCGGCGACATTCCCTAACGATGGAGCAAAGTAGATTCAATGCATATTTTAAAGAAAAAGTTATTTCTTCGATGAAGAACACTTCCAAAATTGCAGAAATTGGTGCCTAAAATACTTATAAATTCATAAGAAGTAAATCCACTCATAATGAGCAACTGTCTGGTGAGGATTTTGATCAAGCTGAGTTATTTGGTCATATTTTTTAAAAGTTGAACTGCAGTGCATGTGTCTGCGGTCTTATATGCTCAACTCAGCGGCATCGATCGTTTGTGTCTGAACTTGCCATACATATATATTATTTTCAATATGGCAACTTCAAATATAAACAAAATGAGCAAACACAACAAAAAAAGAAGCTCGTTGTTGCCACTGCATTTAAAAAAAAACATGTTTAATTTGGCAAATGTTATTGACATTGCTCCGCTACTGTTATAGTTTTTAAAAAGTTAACCTTATTGTATCTGTAGATTGTAACAACGAAAAGAAGTTGAATATGACTTTAAAGTTCACTTTAGCTAAAGTTACTTTAAAGGTGACCTTAAAGTTCACTTTAACTAAAGTTACCCAAATTGTAATAATGGCCCTTAGAAATTATAAAATTGGTTACAGACAATTTCTTTTATCGTATTAAAAGCAATGAATAGTTACAGATTGGTACTTACGGCATTCATCATTCATCATAGGCATTTCCAAATGCAAATAAGATATGAATTTATTTTATTATTACGTAATATTATTTATTTTAGTATTACGGTAGGTAAATTTTCTAGGAGGGAAGCACATTTTCAGTATTTTGTATTAAATATGAACCAGGTTACCCATATTTTTCAATTAATGTTTATTTTAAAGGACTAGAAATATCGACAACATAGCAAAATGTTTTATTTATAAAAAATGTACGAATGAATGCAAAAAAAGGCATACAATAAAAAAAGGAACTCAAACTTGATAAACACTATATAATTTATACAATATAATTGTATGGTATTAAAATATAATTTATTAATTATTAATTTGTACATTATACATACCTATGTATACATTATTGTCTGGTTGAGAAGAAAGTAAGCTAAAGTCGTATTTAATATTGAAATCACGCATGTTTAATTACAAACATATTTTTTTTATTGATAAATTTATTAAACAAATAAATTTTATTTGCGTTTTTAATTTAAATTAATTGAACTTGAAAATCATGTTTCGTTTGTACGTATGTACGAGTATCTGCATTTCACTTGTTGCAGCATTAATATCAGCCGTACCAGTACCATATGAAACACCATCTCATAGCCGTTAACTGTGGATTTCATTAAAGTGGGTGAACTTGTTTTCACTCCCATGGCATTTACACTTTGCATAGCATCAGTGAATTTCTTGTCTGGATTATCTTCAATTGCCTGGGATTATTTATTGTATCATTTAATGCTGCCATGTACCATACATATGTATGTACGTATGCATCATTGGCTATAAGGGGTGCAGCTTTTATTTTGATTAAGTTGTCGTCATTAATTTTATTGACATTCAATTTAGTTATTGTTTAAATATATAAAATGTATTCGTATTCGACGGTGTTAAACATTTGTTTTTATCATTGTACTGGTGGTATACCAATATGAATTAATTCATGAATAAAATTTAAATTGATAACGCAACACTTGGTTACGATCATGATTACTTTTACCAACTTTAATCACAAATTTATTGGCATATTTATGCAATAACGAATGCTTGCTTAATCGTTGTAATTATTGTATGAACGACTTTGGGCCATTATTACAACTTGCAGTTAAAGTTAGGTTTAGTTCAAGGTAACTTTAGTTAAAGTGAACTTTAAAGTCACCTTTAACTTCTTTTCGTTATTACAACCTAATGATAAAATAAAGTTAACTTGTTTATATTTGAAGCTGCCATATTGACAATATATAATATGGTAAGTTCAGACATAAACTTCACTTTAAAAGTTAAAGGTAGGATGGTCCTCCCTTTAGCTTAACGCTCACTTTTACCTTATTGTCCACTTATAATAATGAAATACAATTTATCTGACCGTTAAAATCCTCCCGTTAGTTAACGGCAAGTTGTAATAATGACCCTTAATGTTTCGCACCTTAAACAATCAGAACTCAGTGTGTGATTATTTTGTAAAATTTGGCAAATTATTTTGCAATCATTTTTATTAAAATTTTTTCATCGATAAAGAAATTTATAAAAGCTTTCTGTGCCTTTAATAAATATTGAAATTATTAAAAAAGTGTTTTTTGTTTTTTATTTGACGTCATATGATTCCTAATAGAAAAAAAATTTTTCCTCCTCCTAAGATTGCCTTAGCAAAGACACTCCATACCCAAATGAATAATTTTTTAAATATAATCTTAATAGATTTAGAATTAAATAAATAATTTCGTTACTTTTTATATTTTTATGATTGTTATTGCAAATTTATTTCACAAGAGATAATTAGAATTGACATCGCATCAGTCATATTGAATCATTAACATCATTATCAGTTCACGTCAATGCTAATACATTTGAGATGGTTATTCCATTCGGTTTGGGTTTTTATTCAGCTCGATCATTATTTACTTATTTTTTAATTAACGTAAATACGGAAATTGTTTATCAAAGATTTTGTATATTGTCTCTATTTAATATAATTTATCATATTGTTACATTCTTACCTTTTAAAAATGTTTAGTGTTTGTGTTTAGTTTTAATTAAAATTCTTTATTGTTCGCACAATTCTGTGTGCCGCTGTTCACAACTTTATGTAAACGACAACAATTGCTTTGTTTGTTATTCCTCTGTTTACACCCTTTGCATAAACAATAACAATTACTAGGCAATTGTTCGGCAGATCTCTGTAACGGAAATCTTCAAACCACGATTACTCTCAAAAACACCGCATTTTCACAAAAGACTGATTGAACTCTTACTAACTCATTTTCCTGATTTCACTGGTCTTCTGTATGGCAGAGTAACAGTCTGATGAATGTTCTTGAAGGCGAATGTTCGTGGCTTGGCCTTCTCGATATCTCTATAAGTGTAAACACTGTTGTTTCATTATTGTTGTTTGTGTATTTTGTTTACATTTATTCTTGTAGTGTGTGTTGTTGCATTTTTGTTTACTTGTTCAAAAATTTTTTATGCTGGTGTTTGTTGGTAAATTTTTGTTTACTTGTTTACCATTTTTTATGCTGGTGTTTGTTGTTATATTACGCAGCATGATAATTTGTAAACAAGTTCGTTGTTTTGTTTCTGCAGCTTTTGTTTATAATTTTCATGTTAAACGATGTAAAAGCAAAACACCAGTATCTAGATTATTTTCATTTTCGTAACGATATTATATAAGAAACACCTCCCATGGATAGATGGCCACTCGACAGTATTATAACTTGTGTAACGAACTTCTCATGCAACTAGATCAACTCACATCAGTCATTTTACGTGTGTTAATTCTTCATGAGTGGCGGTATCTGTAGTTTAGACTCGATTTCGAACTGTAACTATTATTTTCATAACATTTTGTAACTCTTAGAGCTTTTGAAGAAGACAGGGAGGGACACAGCCACTTTATTTTAATTATTTTATTCAAGAAGTTAGACTTGAGGTTTAAAATCAGAACTCTCACCTAGTAAATCAACAAACTTTCCATTTGACTATCAGAGTTTATATGGACAAATCAATTTTGTATGTAAAATATAACCGATTGGCAGCTCTGTTCAAGTTTGTCGTGACATAACATAATGATAATTGGCGGCACATTAAATTTAACATATCAAATTTCAATACGTGTTGGTAATATTTATTTTCCTTAGCACAGTAACACATCAACACCAGGTCTTGCACCAGCTCAGATTAGCAGAAAAAGAGCTTTATGAGCAAACTACGAAAGGCGAACATTGGGGCATTGTAGGCCTTCTATCAGGAATCAATTATCTTAGATTGCCTTGCCTCAGTTGGTTACGTCTTCTGGGTGGCACAGAGTGCAGCCTCTGCCTCAAGAAGCTGTATTTCACTGTCCAATTTGTTTACTACTTCTTCTATTGAATCTGTCGTATGGTGAAGTCGCCGTGGTCTAGTAGGTAGTGTGTTGGCTTATTAGACGTTAGGCTCGTTTCAACCTCAGGTCAACTGAACGAAATATGAAAAAATATTTCTTCGGCGACTTCCTCTCAGCAGATTTCTAGGCGAAAACTCTGAGAGTAGATAAAATTGCCATGAAAAGTTTCTCAATTATCTGTCGTCCGCCTCTCATGTATAAAAATTAACGCACACAACATAAGTGGTGTGAGAAACTAGATCGTAATCCTGACTAAAGGGCTGTAATGACTGATGTTATGTATGTATGTATGTATGTATGTATGGTGTTAACGGTATATTGGCTTCCAAAGGCTCAAGAAATCCAGAAACTTTTAATCGTTCGAAGGAAGGCGCTAGAGGACAGGATCAAATTTCAAATGAAAGTTGTCACAAAGCACGTGGATATAAACGAATTTTTTTCAGGTACATTTAGAGTATGAAGCACAATTTTTTGCTTTTATAAGCGGGGAATGCACAAAAGCGGAATACATATATCGAAATAGTTTCAGTACATTATAAAGCAAGAATCAAGATCGCATTAATTTCAGTGCTTCTAAGCGGGGAATTATTATATCCAGGGTACTTATATCAAGCAAATACTTTATTTGTTGTGAGTTGGAAGAGTAGTGAAAATCAGAAGTATTTTGATATTCTTCAAACTCACCTCGACATACATATATGTGTGAGTCAGAGATCAGCAATGTTTTTTCGGTACTTATAAGCACTCATGAAGTTTTGAATATAAGTGAGTCAGTCAACAATATTGAAATTTATTTTTTTACTCTGATTCATTCGTACTCACTACAACGTTGATTTATAAGTACAGGTTGCAATGAGTATGAGTACAACGTTGACATCAAACTCATACCATTTGAAATCTGTTTGATTCATAAGCCTGCTCATTTCGATTCATAACTTCAGAAAAATACTTGTAATAGTACACATAAAAAAATAAGACAGAGCAGCAAACAAAGCAAACACACAACTTTTTAGTGAGTATTTTAATGTTCGTATGCGAATCATACTCACATATTTTGTGATTCTTGTAAATGTGAAGTCATGAGGAGTTGAAATCAACAACATCATACCTGTTGTTAAGTATGAATATGATGAGTACTTCAAATTTTGAATATGTGTAGTATGAGTATGATATTAAAATAAGTATAAATGCGTATAATTATCAGAAATTATGAGTATGATTGGATACTAGTTATCTTTTTAAATACTAATTGCTGATATTTAGTGTGAATACTATTAACTAAAAACAATTTTTTGTTTATTCTCTTTCATTATATTTCTGTCTTTATTTCAATTAAAATAAGACGTTTATTTATTATCCGCGGATAATATTATAACTCATATAGAAATATCTTTCTTTAAGTTGAGCACGAATATTATAAAGTTTAAGAAACGTACTCATTTTTTGCTCAAATCTGTGTTTGTATTTTCCATATCTTTTATAATCACTTGATTTTTTTCTTTCTTTCTTCTTCTTCTTCTTATTAAAATTATTATTATTTTTCTTTTTTATTTTGTTTTATACATTTGCAGTTTCAACGTTTTTTATTTTATTTTTTCATTTTTATTTTAAAAAGACCTTTAAATACCCTAGCAACACAGATATACTTTCATATGTACATACGTATAGTATGTACCATAGATGTGTACATACAAATATAGACACACTTTCATAAACACCACTCAGGCATACATAGTTAATTGACAATCTGTAGCTGTATGAAATGTGAAATGTTTTATTTTTGTTCAACTTATTATTTTTATTACAAATTTTTTTTCTTTTTTTTTGTTGAGGAGGGGAACGTCAACAGCTGACTGTGCAAATTTGCTTTAGGCAGACAAGTTGGCACCGAACATCAAAAGCAACAACAGCAACGGTAGCGGTAGCGGCAACGTCAATCTATCTTTTCGATTATTTCTCTATACGTACGTATGGCTGTAAAATTGTATGTGGGTATATACATACATACATATGTATGTATATATGTATGCAAGAGTATTAAAGGTAAATAAGAATAAAAATTTCTAAAAAGGGGAGAAAAAATATTACATTTTGTCTGAAGCTTGAAAAGCAAATAAGCGTAACACTATTCTCGTTTATATATTTTGACGGATTTGCAAACATATCTACATACATACATACATATATTTGTACGTACATACGTATGTACGTATATATATTTGTACGTTTGTATAGATATGAAAATAATATAATATTTATGTACAATAAATGTATGTGTATGTTATATGGCATTTTAGTTAAGAAGGAAAGGCCTCCAATTTGCAGGCCCATTTGAAATGTTTCTATACGCACTATACCCATCAAAGATCAAAAATGAATCGTTTTTTTTGCAACTCTTAAGCACTCATGATATTTTGAATATAAGTGAGTCAACAATATTGAAATTTAACTATGTACTCTGATTCATTCATACTCACCACAACGTTGTTTTATAAGTTCAGGTTACAATGAGTATGCGTACAACAGGTATCTCCTCCATTTCTCCAACTCATTATTTGTTGCCCCATATTCAAATTGATACCATGAGCTATTATAAAATCGTCACCAATGATGACCTTGTTCACAATGTCGGCAACAATAAAGGCGTGACTTACACTAATGTTGGCTATAGTCACCTTCGCCTCTGTTTTTCTGTGGACAGTGGCAAACTCTCCCGTAGCTGTCCGTAGTCTTACATTGCTAAGTGCCTCACCCTTCCCCTTCACTACATCTGGTCTGATAATAGATTGCGTCGCACCGGTGTCTATAGTGAAGGTGTGTTGTCTGCCATTTATGTACCCGCACGCCATAACGTTGTTGTTGTTTTGATGCATCACTGATATTGAGACTGCGTCCTCGCTTATGGGAGCCAGCACTTGCCCATCAGTTCTAGCTCGTTTTAGTTTAACGGGGACTCTTGTGTAGATGACTAGTAGCTCGCCCGTTTATTCCTTGTTGGTGAGATGGATCTTGATCTTTTACGTTGCGCTTTACAGTTTCTTTGGAAATGACCACCCTTTCCACAGTTGAAGCATTTAAGTTTAGCCTTTTGTCCGTTTTCTACCAAAACTTGCTTCAACATCTCTTTAAATTTATTTAAAATGCATTCTTCTCCCTCCACGACTTCCATTTTTCGCACTTTGCTTACTCGAGTGACTCGAATCATTCATCAAAATTTACAGTCTTAGTTGTTGTTGGATTTACAAAAAAAGAAAAAGCGACAAGAGCAAACACGTACGCGATTCATACTTATTTTGTGATTCTTGTAAATGTTGAGTTATGGAGAGTCGAAATCAACAAATTCATACGTGTTGCTAAGTATGAATATGATGAGCACTTCAAACTTTCAATATGAGTAGAGGTTCCATGATATTAAAATAAGTATGAACGCGTATAAGTATCAGAAATTATGAGTATGATTCGATTCTACTCATCATTTTGAATACTCATTGCTGATCTCTGGTCCAAAGTGCCCGTACAGGCATTGTTAAAAAAACAGCCGTTGGCAACAAAAAAAAAAAAATAATAATTATTGAAACATACGAGTAATTATTATATGAATTGTAACATTATATGATACAAATGGATAAAAAAATATTGTAGTACCCCTGTCTACGAGTGCATTTATTTAATTTCAATTGTAATTATAAGTACGTCAGTCACTCAACTAGTCGATATGAGATATTTCATAAATAGAATATAATGGAATAGAAGAGAACACAAAAGGAAACAACATTTACGCACATAATGGAAAACAAAAGAAAGAAAAGAAAAAAGAAATATGCAAATATGCCCATCTACAACAACGTATTTCATTTACAATAACTCGTTACTTTGTTTATGTGTTTTGTTTTTTAAATTCTTGTTAAAAAGAAACCAAAACTAAGCACTCATATGAAACGCATAAACACTGGGTTCTAGAAACGTCTCTAGAAACACTATCTGATTTATTCGATTTTATTTATGGAGATATAGTAATTGGCAGGTGTCAAATAAATCAATAACTGCTCTTAATAAGTTTCAAATTTATATACATACATATACAAATACACTGTAAAGGAGAATTATTTTCATATTTTTTATTATGATAGAGAGGTCCAAGTATGACAAATAAGGGTAAAACAAAATATCGGCTAAATGTTCGGCACGATGTTTCGATTATTCGATGTTTCACATTTTCAAAGACTGTGTGATAAATGAGGTCCAATATCTTTAAGAAATCGTATGATCTTGACTTATTGACGAGCACTTTTAATTTTAAATATTCCCAAAGTAAAACAGAGAAACAGTGCCAATTCACATGCTTGTTGGGGACAATCACCACGTGAGATAACACGACAATTGTATTTCTCGTGCAAAAGATCCATTGTTTTGACGGCTAAGTGGCAAGAGGCATCCTGCTGTTATGCTATTGGAACCACATATAGTCCAGGTTCATATGGTCAATATCTGGTCGCATGAAGTCTGTTACACCCTGGTGATAGCGAATACTATTCACTGCAACTGCTTAACCAACCTTATTTACGAAGAAGTACAGCCATGAGACCCAACCGGCCCATAAGCCGCACCAAACAGTCACTCTTTGTTTTTTTACATTTGCTACAGAACCGGTTTGTTGAAATTTATGCAGAATTCTCCCGACTCTAGATACATTTGGTCGATTATGCTGACCAAAAAAAACACGATGTGCACGAAATGCATTTTGAACGACTATTTTCGTAAAGGTTTTAACGGCCTTAACGCACTGCTTAGTTATATACGACTCGCTCCATGGTTGAATCTGTCAAGAAATGACAGAAATGTCAGATTTAGGTGGATAAAAAGCTTGGCGTTAAGGTGACACTGTGCTTAATGGTTGTACGTACATAATTGGTCATTACTTACGCTTTAATCAGGATTACGACCTACTTTCCTATACCACTTATGTTGTGTGTGTTAACTTTCTACTTTCTAAGTGGCGGGACCTACTGTTTAAAATCGACTTCGCATGTCTGATTTTTGAGAAACTTTTGACTGCAATTTTATTTTTACTCTTAGAGTCACAAGAAATCTGCTGAGAGGAAGTTGCTGAGGACCTGGGGTTTGAAACGCGGCCTCACGTCTAATAAGCCAACACACTATCTAGTAGACTACGGCGACTTCTTGATAGTACTAGACTCTTATTGCTTGAGGACCTTACCTGTCTGGACCTCAGGTAACCAGCTTCAAATTTAATAATTAGTAACATATTGTAATTGTTTTTAACTGAAATTGAGTTTAATGACTATACATTTTAGCACCAAATGAGAAGGATAGTAATGAGAAGATAGTTGAAAAATGTTAATTTTTTGCTACATTAAAAACTGTGCCACTTATTAACTGATTTTTACTATTAACTTCAAGTTTATATGTTCGTTGGTAGACAATTATCTTACTCAGTGTAAACGAAAAACAATTGATGCATGGCTTCTTAAATGTAGTTAACTTACTTCGATTGGAACTAAAATTTTGCCTCCCAATTTATGGAAAGTGCAATTTCTGTGTAAATGTTCTAAAACAAGGTCTAACTGAATTTCATTCCTATTATTCCTGGAAAAACATGCTTTACACAATATTTGCTTTTGGTTTTGAAAAAATAATTCCTTGTGAAATAAACGACTATCTTAAATTCTAAATTTTTTACCCAATTTTTCGGGCCCGGATTGTACGTCACAGATTTACATCGGTGCAAAAAACACCACACACATGTTTGTAAGATTGGGTAACAAAAATTCATACGCTAATATAGTTAAAAACAACAAATGCTATCTATTCAACATAGGCGAACTTTTAAATCTTCTGCTCTTGTTGACCTCAGCAAATGTACTTCAAAAGTACAACAAGTTCAAGTTGTAGTTTGACTTTTAAAATACGTATGCCTCTAATCGCAAAGAATAACTCAAGTACGTTGAATATTTTACACTGGAATGCCAACGGTATAACATAGCTGGACTAAATGAAACATTTCTGGAATAACATCATAAGCCGTTCATCTTTTCATTTTTTCAAAATTATAGACTTTACCAGAGAGATCATGAATATATTTATTTATTAATTAGAATATACACGAGCTGAGTAACTTCGACCATATGCTCGGTGTAGCGTAACAGACCAGACTCTCTGGTGGGAATCGAACCCACGACCCTCACGATTATAGTCCGATACACTACCCACTGGACTACCAGGGCACTTGAATTGTGGTGGAGTATCATTGCTAGTTTGTAAAACAGTTAGTCATTCACTAATTTCTGTAACTAGATCAGATTTGATTAAAAATCTCTCAGTGGAAACTACTATCAATCGGACAAAAGTTATTGTCACAACAGCTTTACTAATTATCAGCGTTTTATTAAGGTTAAGTATTAAGTTTATGTTTTCTGTATTATTTAGCATCTCTTCTGCTTTATCAGAGAGTTTTTCGATCGAGGAGCGAGTTAGTCTTTACTAAAAGATTGCCCTGGTGAAAGCGAAAAAAAAATGCTTCTTTATTTCCGAATTTTAAAAATGAAGAGAAACAAATTTTCTACAAATTATACGTCCAGTAAGACGTCTGATATATAAAAAATATATAACTATATATAAACTCGTCAAAGAGGGATGTTTCCTCAATTCTTCACTTCATCCAATACATACCAGAGATAAGCAATGAATCTTTTTTTCGTTACTCATAAGTTAATTTATAAGTGCAGTTTGCAGTGAGCATGCGTACAACGTTGACATCCAACTCATACCATTCGAAATATGTTTGATTCATAAGCCCACTTATTCAGATTCATAATTTTAGAATAACACTTAGAAATGATTCGAGTGACTCGAGTCATTCATCAAAATTTACAGTCTTACCATACCAGGGCCTGTTGCTTCTGCCTTTTTTCTTAGAAAATAAATATTTGATATCATTGCGAACATCTTTTAAGCTTCCCAACTATCGCGAACATATCAGAGATCAGCAGTCAATTCAAAGTATTCAAAGAGATGAGTAGGATCGAATCATACTCATAATTTCTGATATGATATATAATATCATGGCACCTCTACTCATATTCATACTTAACAATACGTATGATATTGTTGATTTCGACTCTCCATAACTCATAACTTTGTTTGCTGCTCTCTTTTTTTGTTTGTATTTTTCTAAAGTTATGAATATAAATGAGTAGAGTTATAACATATTTCAAATGGTATGAGTTCGATGTCAACTTTGTACACACACTCATTGCAACATGTACTCATAAATCAATGTTGTAGTGAGTAGGAATGGATCAGAGTATTTATATTTCAATATTGTCGACTCACTTATATTCAAAATTTCATGAGTGCTTATGAGTAGCGGAAAAACGATTCAATGCTGATCTCTTGTACATAAGAACGGAATAAAATCGAACCGATTATGAAAATGTCGCCACACAATAATGAAAGTATTCTAATATTTTTATTCTGAATTCGCCAGTTGTTACTGCCTGTAATGAGCTACTCAACGCAAGGAATGAGGCAATTTCATTAGTTATAGTTGAACATTGTTAGATATAAATTTACCATTCAGTGACTAACCTATCCGATAAAAAATAAAACTATTAAAGGGTTGTAATGACCAGTTAAGTAAGTAACTAAGTAGTCTCTTGATCATGCAATACGAGTTTAGTTACTATGGCTTATGCTTTAGAGTCGCTTTTCACGATGATAGAAAATTAACAGGAATTAAGATAAATAATTTTATCGATAACTTTCTCAAACTATGATTATGGAAACAATACATTAAAAAAAATATTTTTCTCTTGTTTGACTAAACCCTTCTTATTTCTGTACTTTATTTGTGGTAATTTCTGAACAATTCTATTTGAAAACGATTTCATTTAATCTCGTAAAACACTGTAAATCGTATGAGTAAATTATATGGCTGCATAAACATTTCATAATCATTGCCAACACAAAAGCCAAGAAGAAAACAAAAATTATGCCGTCATGCATAGCAAAAATATGATAAACGGACATGTTAGCATAGAAATATTCGAATAAGTGCGATTGCTAATTCAATTGCAGAAGAGTTTGTCTATGACGAATGGTATTACAGAGAAAATAGAGGCTGTCATGTAACCATAATTTTTTCTGTCTGTACAATACTCGCGATATTAAACTATATACATGCAGAATTGGTCATTACAACCCTTCAGTCAGGACTACGATCTAGTTTTTCAAACCACTTATGTTGTGTGTGTTAATTTTATACATGAGTGCTGAGACCTACAGTTTAAAGTCGACTTCGAACGACATATTTTTAAGGAAATTTTTCATGACAATTTTATTTACTCTCAGACATTTTGCCAGAAATTTTTTTATTTCGCCTTTTTGGAGACCTGCGATTTCAACTGTGGCCTCGCGTTTAATAAGCCAAAATACTGCCTACTAGACTACGGCGACTACTACATTATTAAACTAAACTTCTAGAAATAAATTTAATTTCAACTTGACCCTCTGAATGCTTTAGGCTATAAAATATTGAAACAAATATGTACGTATTGTTACGAAAATTAAAAATCAAGATACTGGTAAACAAGTAAACAAAAATACTACAACAACACTACAAGAATAAACGTAAACATCGATGTTTACATTTATAGAGATTTCCAGAAGGCGAAGATACGAACATTCGCCTTCAAGAACATTCATCAGACTGTTTGCCCTGCCATATAAAATGCAAGGCAAAGCAAACGAGTTAGTGAAGTTCAGTCAGTCTTGTGTGAAGGCGCAGTGTGTTTGAACAGAGTATTCGTAGTTTGAAGATCTCTTTTACAAAGATCTGCCGAACAAGTGTCTAGTAATTGTTATTGTTATTATGCTAAGGTTATAAACAAAGGAATAAGAAAAAAGGCAATTGTTGTCGTTTACATAAAGTTGTGAACGGTGGCACACAGACTTCTGCGAATAATAAAGAATTTGAATTAAAAGTGAACAAATTTATTTTTACTTTATTTGCAATCTACGGGCTCATATTTTAAACGTTTTTAAATAGATAAAAACGTACCAATATGTTACGGTAATTAGGACAGAAACTGCAAATCAAAGTCGGCACACAATTAACGGAATACAATTAACACTGAGAGTTTAGAGTACACATTTGCCATTTGTTCTGAGTAAAATATTTTTATTTTTTTGTTGTTTTATACAGGCTTAATATGTAAATTCGTTTGGTAAAAATTTATTCTCCTGTAATTGTGCATTATTTCGTGTAAAATATACACCCGTACATATGCACAATATAATATATGGTATGTTTTCAAAGAGATATACGTACATAATAATTGAAAAAATTTTACCAGACAAGTGGGCTAGTAATTGCCTTAAAGGTTAAACATTTCACCATAAACAACAACAATAATGCACAGAATTAGAATTAGAAACGTCTTTATTTTCATCGTCATAGAAAATAATTGAAATCGGCAAAAAAAGAAATACCCCACCAGCATTTTAAGACGAATAAAGATGAATAGAGTAAAAAAATGTTGCACTAATTCAGAAACACTACAATTTAAAGAGATGATGACAAATGCAAATCAAAAGAAATCATCAAATAAGATCAGCAAAGAGTATTCAAAAAGATGAGTAGAATCGAATCATACTCATAATTTCAGATACTTATACGCATTCATACTTCTTTTAATATCATGGAGCCTCTACTCATATTCAAAGTTTGAAGTACTCATCGTACTCATACTTAACAATACGTAAGTGATGCTGATTTCGACTTTCCATAACTCAACATTTAAAAGAATAACAAAATAAGTATGATTCGCGTATGAATGCTAAAATACTCACTAGAATGTTGTTTATTTGCCTTGCTTGCTGCTCTGTCTTTTTTTGCTTATGAGTCTTTTTTCTTTTGTAAATGCAACATTAACTAAGACTGTAAATTTTGATAAATGATTCGAGTCACTTGAATCATTTATAAGTACATATTATAAGTATTTTTCTAAAGTTATGTATCTAAATGAGCAGGAATGAGTATGAGAATGATATCAACATAGTACTCAAACTCATTGTACTAATACTTATAAATCAATGTTGTAGTGAGTACGAATGAATCAGAGTATGTAGTTAAATTTCAATATTGTTGACTAACTTATATTAAAAATTTCATGAGTGCTTATGAGTAGCGAAAAAACGATTCATTGCTGATCTCTGATATGTACTGCATTTTGTCCATACTTCCTTCAGCAAAGTGCAATTTACCGACACCACCTGTAGTTGTGAAATGTAAGTGCCTCGTACTTATCTCTTTATCGGGTTTTCTCCAAATACTTTCAATCAGAAATATTTTATTTGCTTTTGATAATGAGGAAGACAACCTTCCATTTCTTATTTCATTTATTTACAAATGGATTCTTGCATACGTTGCTACCATTAATATCATTCTTCTGGAGAATTTGGCGTATTGTTTCGACATTATAGTTTGTGTTTCAGGATTTTGCAGCCGTATCCACAATTTCGGGAAACTTCATCGTGAATTGATGTTGTCCTCGTTGAAAGTCCTATCTTCTTCACGTTCAGTCAAGTGTTTTTACGTGCGCATTTTTTGGCTTATTTCTCTGTGGTTTTACCTACTGTTGTTCATGCTTTATTAACAATTAGTTTACAATTCCCTTCAGAGGTTTTTCTAATCATGTGGTATTCAAGGATTACCTTTGAAATTTGACGTGTAGTGTGACGACAACTATTGAAATTTTAAAGTTAATAATTGATTAAATGAATGCCTGTTTAAGAGTGTAGATGTAATAAAATAAATAAATGAAAACCAAAGAAGAATGTGAAATAAATTTCTTAATTTTCATAGTTTGTAGCTCATAGTTGACCTTTTTCATTGCGACCTGAATTTCTGAATTTCATTACAATCCATCAGTCAGAGTTGCGATCAAGTTCCTCACACCACTTATGTTGCTTGTGTTAATTTTTTACATAAGTGCAGGGACCTATAGCTCGATTCCGAACGACAGATTTTTGAGAAACTTTTCATGGCAATTTTATTTACTCTCAGAGTTTTTGCCAAAAATCTGCTAAGGGAAAGTCGGCAAAGGAATATTTTCTCATATTTTCATTTTGATGACTGACCTGGGGTTTGAACCTTGGCCTTACGTCTGCTACACCCTACCTACTAGACTACGGCGACGCATGCATCGCATATTGCTGAAAAACTTCTAAAGTATACGGATACGATAATGAAACTCAAAAAACATCAGCGAAATTATTTGCTCATTTCCCTTTTTAATAATTTACATGAAATTAAGAATAAAATCGACTTAGACCAGTATAAAGCGAAACAGTTATCAACCATTTGAAGAAAGCTGGATACACAAGACGATGAGATGTTGATCATATACCTCATTGATTATCTCTGATATGTTGACAGAAACAGAAAGAGCTTGACTAAAAAGCTTTGGTACATCCACTCTATAGCCCTGACAACCAACATATTGTTAGGTTTTTACCTTTTAAAATTAAAAACGTTTCAAATATGAAACATATAATATAAAACAAAAATAAATTTGTGTTTAGTTTTAATTAAAATTCCTTATTATTTGCACAATTCTGTGTGCCACTGTTCACAACTTTATGTAAACAACAACAATTGCTTTGTTTGTTATTCCTCAGTTTACACCCTTTGCATAAACAATAACAATTACTAGACAATTATTCGACAGATCTTTGTAACGGGGATCTTCAGACCATGAAAACTCTCTTCAAACACACCGCGTCTTCACACAAGACTGACTGAACTTCACTACCAGTCAAACTACTTCAAACAGTATTCCAGTTGGTCCGTTGTTAACATCTCTTTATTTATTTATTACTACCAGTAGTATAGGGTATTAATATCGTATTTTAAATAGATTTTCCAATCAATTTGCTTTCCATAAATAAAGTGAAATTCATAGATTCAATCGAATTTATTTATGAATGTTAAGCACATAAAAGAGGTGGTAAAATTGTAAAATAAGATTAATTTTATACAGGCGCCAGTTTTCCAATAAAATATTTGCAATAAAAATTAAAATAAAATGAAGACATATTAAATATAAATACTTATCAAACTCACTTATGAAACTCAATGATACGCTATCACTTGATACCTGGTTTTACTACACTAAAGAAAGAGTTAGCCAAGTCGTTTAAACAGTACATGATATAATTACACTAGGAATGGTGTTTGATCAGTGTTTGGGAATTTAATGATTTGAAAGGCTAAAGTTCAAGGGTGTCGATATGAAGACAACGGAACGGGTGGTACTTTCCGAGTAGTACATATAAAGATCCAGTGAGGTTGTAGGACATCTTAATGAATCGGTTTGCTACATGTCATAGAAGTAGGTGCTGAACTAATATAGAAGTGAAGTAAACCATATAGGATATATAAAGAGTGAGGCATTTAAGAGTTTAAATTTAAAAATGCAATAAAACAAAACGGTATGACATTTTGCCATTTATTGTTTTGTTGTGAATTACAATTGTTCTGGTTAGAAATTCGATCGGAAAATTTGTGTGCCCCTTTTTTGACTGTATGGGGTCGTATATGGGCAATGGAATCGCGAATGTTGGCCTTCAAATATTCAATTGTCTCTGGTTTGTCGGCATAACACTTTTCCTTAATAGTCCAAAGGTGTCAAAATGCAGCTTCTATAAGACAACGAGTGTGTTTTCTGAGCCCCAAATACGGCAATTTTGCTTGTTAACGTACCCACCAAGATGAAAATGAGATTCATTCTTAAAGATCATCCTTTTTGGCATAATCAACATTGCTGCTGCTCTGCCTTTTTGCTTATGTGTCTTTTTCTTTCTTCTTAACAACTAAGCCAACTAAGATGATGAATGATTCGAGTCACTCGAGTCATTTATAAGACGTCTTTTGCACATTCAAAGTATTTTACAAGGAATTTTGACAAATTCTTGATATATTCTTGTTGTGTATACAACCATTTGCAGACGACGAACGAAGAACAAAGCAACTGTGCGAGTACATAAGAGTGTGAACTTACCCCTGCTCGTTTTTCCTCTCTGTCCAACAAACTCAAGACTTCAAAGTACTTTGATAAGCACTTCGAAAATGCAAAAGGCGTCTAAGTATTAGAAGTATTTTTCTAAAGTTATGAATCTAAATGAGTAGGCTTATGAATCAAATATATTTCGAATGGTATGAGTTTGATGTCAATGTTGTATGCATACTCATTGCAACCTTTCCTTATAAACCAACATTGCAGTGAGTACGAATGAATCAGAGTAGTTAAATTTTAATCTTGTCGTCTAACTTATATTAAAAATTTCATGAGTGCTTATGAGTAGCGAAAAAACTATTCATTACTGATCTCTGGTGGACATATATAAAATAAATGTACAAAATATTGATTGCTGCAATAAATATGGTATACGTACATATGTCCATTATTAGTACAACCATTATATACTGAATGTAGGGTGTTTTTGTTTGTTTTTGGAATAATAAAGGAAAACTCATTAATAATTTAATTACATAAATTAGTTGAAAGTATATTTTTCTTGCATATATGTAAACAATTCGCATTCAATTCATTCATGCCAATCAGGCATGGTAAGAAGCAATCATTAATTCCGATTTGATGGAAAATAAATATTTCTTTTGATTTTCATTTTATTCGACTTCTTCACAGCGCTTCGTTTCTCATTTCATTTCTCATTTCTCATTTCATTTTAGTGCTAAATAATCAATTTGAAAATCTTATACGAAAACAAATTCGATATTTATGTTTCATTAGATTTTTTTTCTTTTTTCTGTTTTTTTTTGCTATTTTTTCTCTTCTCTTTCTGTTTTGTTTTTGCACAACTTGTGTGTCAGTCAGTATTTTTCCATTTAGAATTTCAAGTCGTTTTGGTAACGAGAACGAACATGTTTCTTATTTCACAACAACAAATGGTTGTTTATTTAATTTTACCGTTTTTTTCTTCTTGAATTTAATTTTTCAGTTTCACTTTTCTTACTTTTGTTTTTTCAATATTGGTTTGCTTGTATGTTTTCTTGTTGTTTGTTTAGGGGCTTCAGTTGGTTGTGTTTTTATGGTCCGATATTAGAATTGAGAGTAAAATGCGTCACGAACAATTTGTAAAATTTCAAAACAAATGAAAATGAATATTTCAGATAAGGGTCTGTAAACAATAAACAAAAAAAAAAATGTTTTCAAATACTATACAAATAAATCGAAAATAAAACCAAAGGCTTCATTAACAACAATGTACGGTATGTACATATATATGTACATATGTATGTATATTAATCAGGGTCAGGGCGAAATAAAGTACTAAGTTGCCCGGCCACGAATCAAATAATGGACCAAACTCGCATTTTGTTAATGTGTTGGTAAAACTATATTCACACACAACAGACTGACAAGAGTTTGAAGAATATCGAATTACTTTAGATCAGGGGTGCCCAAAAGTTCCTTATGGAAGTGCAAACACCAATACATTTAAAGCAAAACAAATTTTTATTGAATATTTTTTGTTGTGAAAACTAATACATACAAAGAAAAAAAAACAAAAATACTTCATTAATTTATTCCATATACGTACACGGCAAAAACAATTGATTTCAATTTTCTGTACTTATGGCTGTTAATCTCGCTGATTCCGTTTTTATTCCCAACCTTCCGTTTACCGCGTCAAAAATGTCAATACCTCTCGTATTTCGATGGAGCGGAATCAGTGCAAAAATTTCCTCATCTACATTAAAATTATTGTCAACCATTCTGATGGCTAGTATGAGTTGACTTATGTCAGAAATATCGCATGATTCATCCAACGCAAGAGAGTAGTATGTACATAACTGCAATTTATGTTTTAAAATCGAGTTCACATACTTGTTAATTTCTTCGATTCTTCGGGTCACTGTGTTTCGTGACAAAGGCACTTTTTCAATTGAATCCAATAAATTTCCACTTTCTCCAAAACAAGATAGCATTTCCATACAAACTTTTTTAATATAAATGCCATCAGAAAACGGTTTAAAGTTCTGCGCAATTCTAAAGCTTGCAACATACGATGCTTTTAGAGGTCCAGAATAAGTATCATTTGACTGAAGATTGAGACGCTGCATGTTTATTTCCTCACCATAACTTACAATGTACTCCAAGATTCGGAGCGCATCATGAACCAAAAAAGACTTTTTAAAGTCCGCAACTAATTGTTCTCTTGATCCTAATACTATATTATTAGCAACGTAATCTGCATGAAATGCCTTAAAATGCCTTTCAAAACTATACTTAGTCCTACTTTGAATTATTTGGAAGCATATTAAGCATTGTGCTTCACCTTTAAAATTATAAGTAAAAAAAAATCATTTTCCCATTTATTTTCTAAATCCATTTTGTAAAGACAATAAAATGCGAGTGATCATACAAAATTTTTTCTGTAAATAATACATATACGTTTAAATTTTAAAACTAACACCTTTCTCTTCCAAGTGTTTTTCAAAACACACTTTTTAAGTGATGTACGAAAAACAAAAACAAAATTTACATTGATGCTCGCTGTTGTCAATGTTTACCAGCAAAGCATACGAAAGTGTTGTTGCTTTGTATACAATAGAGATGAGCGATATTTTCAAAACTGTGAAATAATCACGGTGATTGATAATTCACTTGTAACTACAGTGATTGAAATTGCCAAATAACAGTTACTAATAATGTCGTTCTTTCAAAATTGTTACGTACTCAAATTTATTTCATATTATTTTGAGCGAGGCAGAATTACTATTAGATGATGCTGATTATTTACTTTTGTCTTTTATGCATGAACCTTCTGTGAAACTTAATTGTCAAACTTCATATAAAAAAAATTACATTTAAAATATGTAATAACATTGATGACACCACTTTGATTTTGTTTAGTAGTCTTTTCGTAGTATGTATCTAGTTGTCTCTTTCTTACGACTTAATAAAATACGTTATTGTCATTATTGTTTTCTTTTTGGAATACTGTGATCACAATCACTCTTTTAAAGAACAGTGATTAACAAATCACGTTCACTGAGAACAACGTTCTTCAAAAAATCACTGGATCGCTCATCTCTAGTATACAATGAAGAAAGACGAAAAAAACAACAAAGCTAAGTTGTTTGTGTATTTTGCATTACTGGTGCTGAGTGTGCTCTATACGTATATGAAATGCACAGCCTACTGCTAAGCGCTTTTACAAAAACAAATGTGCATGAAGTGTATAGGGCTTGGGCACTACTGCTTTAGATTTTCGATACCTATGTTGCATAAATCATATGTTCTTTTCTTGTTCACAACAACAATACAATGCAGTTTGAAGGTTCAATTTTGACGTGTTACTGTGCTAAGCAAAATAAATTTTACCAACACATGTGCAAAATTTGATCATTTAAATTTGGTTTGTGGCCATGCGCCATTAAAATAACAATCCGGTCGGCGTTTTTCCCAATGATCGATTTTCATTTTATATTACATATTGAATACCATTTAAAGTACACCACACCACACTTTAAACGGTCCCGTATTTCTATTACAACCGTTACTTTAGTTTAAATTAGAAATTTACAAGTAACACTGAACAGCTATGTTCACCAAACATTTTAACACATTCGCATCGGGATAACTTCAATCTAACATACATACATATGTACATACATAACATAACTGTCCCAAATAATGGGAAATTTACCCACTAATAGAGTGAGAGCTTTGCGCCCATTTTTAATAGTCGGAGTCGACTACTTTGGTTCTATTGACGTATCTTTGAGAATACGTGGGCGACCACCATTAAAAATGTACATAGCAGTTTTCGTTTGTTTCACATCTAAGGCAGTACATTTAGAATTAGTCTCTGATCTTTCCTCTGATGCTTTTCTTATGTCGATGATGCTCTGAAAGAGCGGACAAACGTTCGACAAGAGTCGACAGGCCGTCGAGTCGTACGCAGCGACGTCCGGGGTGAAGTTCAGCTTCATACCACCTCGGGCGTCGCACTTCGGAGGAGTATGAGAAGCCGCTGTAAAACAAGAGAAGTTCCTACTTCTACGAGCCGTGGGCAGCATGGCGCTCACGCAAGAAGAGATGACAACAATGCTCACAGTCGTTCAACGGTCGTCCAATTGCACCGCTGCCTCCAGACCCCAACGACGGAGAAGCCTTAAGTTCGTCTACTAATAGGCGACAGTCTGCGTTCGCTATCGCCAGTATCTGCAGAAGGCGTGAAAGACAGAGAAATGAAGTTATGAAAGCGTTGGCGTCTGCTCTGCAATCTCAAGCAGACATTCTGGCAGCCCTGGTCTCGGGACTACATCCTCGGGCTGCAGAGCAAAACCAAGTGGCATTAAAAAATGCCCAACTTCGAAGAAGGTCAAGCGGTAGCCATCCATGAAGACATTCGCCCGCCACAGCAATGGTTGGCCGGGAGAGTCGTGGCCGTAATCAAAGGCGAGGACGGCAAGGTCAGAGTGGCGGAGGTAAGAACTCGAAACGGCGTATATAAACGCCCGTTCCATAAATTGGCACCTCTACAGTATAACTGAAGATGTTCAGTCCTTCATTGGGGCCGGAATGTTGATCCATACCAATAGTATTTATAAATAGCATTTATAAAAAAACAATATTTAATCTATAACATAATACTCATAACAATAAAATGAATTAATAATACTACTCTTAGAAATATGAACCACCCTAATATAATATAATATAATTAAGAAAATAGCGTTAAGGTTAATGAATAAATAATAGAGAATATATTAAAAGGCCAGATAAAGCATCGGAGTTGATGAATGTCCTTGAACCGTTATTATTATTTGTTGTTGCACTTACAGAAAAGGAAAAAGACACATAAGCCAACAAGACAGAGCTGCATGCAGAGCAAACACACAACCTTATAGTGAGTCTTTTAGTACTTGTTGTCGAATCATACTTATTTTGTGATTCGTGTAAATGTTGAGTTATGAAGAGTCGAAATCAACAACATCATACGTGTAGTTAAGTATGAATATGATGAGTACTTCAAACTTTGAAAATGAGTAGAGTCCATGATATTAAAGTAAGTATGAATGAGTATAAGTATCAGCAATTATGAGTGTCATACTCATCTTTTTGAATACTCATCGCTGGTCTCTGATGAGTATATATTTTTTGGTTTACGTTAAGTCCAGATTAAAAACAACGACGACTTCTACTTAAGTTGGTGTAAACAAACTCTAAAGCATCACTTTAAGCAGTTAACGAGAGAAGCAGATTGTAGAAATTTTGTTTAACTTAGTTTCGGTTATTTTTCACAGAAATTTTGCTGACTAACCAACAGATTAAGATGCCTTGTAGCAGCACTTTAGCACCCATAACAGATGATATGAGTAGAGTATGTACGTATATCGTTATTCAATCTTTTTTAAATTCCATTGAATGGTTGTAAATAATAAAAAAAAAAAGAAAACTCATGTCAGTTCATCATTCGACATTTGAGAAGTATAAGCAAATAAACGAGTATAAAACAACTTTAAAAAACTTTTTGTATGAAACAAAAAACAAAAAAACGAAAACATTAAAAAAACTATAGAATGAGTCGATATGCCCCAAAGAGCTTAGCAACAAAATTTAAAATTTTTTAAATATTTTACAAAATAAAACAAAACAAAAAAGAAAACAGAAATAAAAACATTTTGTAGCGAAATAAAATAATAAAAGGAATACAACAACAACAACAACAACAACAACACCAACGAACTACAACTTAATATTTCATAAAACACATCAACAGCTGCTACTGCAGCACTTTGCTTCACTTGGCAACAACTAGAAAATCACGCACAAATAAACACCAACACCAACACTATAACGCACACTAGTACGGGTATTCAAATTTTGTTAAAACTTTGCCGTAATTATTATTAATTTTTTCTTTTATTTTTCCACAACATTTATGGTGGTATTCTTATTATTTTTTTACTCTTCTATTGTGAAGGTATAATCACTATTGAGATTGAGAAAATGAAAGACTACATATGTATGTACTACATCGGGTGGGCCACTTATCGGTTTAAATTTGAACTATCGGTTATTTTGAATCTGGAAATACTGACATACATAATTGACCATTACAACCGTTCAGTCAGGATTACAGCCTATCTTCTCACACCACTCATGTTGTGTGTGTTAATTTTATACACGAGTAGCGGGACTATACAATTTAAAGTCGAGACTCCGAATGACAGATTTTTAAGATACTTTTCATAACAATTTTATTTACTCTCAGAATTTTTGCAAGAAATTTGCTGAGAGGAATTCGCCGAAGAAATGTTTTTTCATATTTAGTTTCTTATGTCTGACCTGGGGTTAGACGTCTAATAAGCCAACACACTACCTACTATACTACGGCGACTTCTGGCAATACTTATGTCATTATATTTTGTCACAAATCCACTCAACGTAATGAATCGATGTACGCTTGAGCAACGATAGGGTTTATTGAGCCAACGAGAAACTGCACGATGATGTCGATTTTGCCTCCAAAAAAAAACATCTTTTCGAATGAAGCTTATTTTCATCTTGGTGGATACGTTAATAAGCAAAATTGCCGTAATTTGTGGCTCCGAAAACCCATACGTGGTCTTACAGAGGCTAATGCATCAATTACGAAAGACTGTTTAGTGCGGCTTGTAGAGCGGAGACTTCTTTGGCACATATTTCTTTGAAAATGAGGCAACCACATGGTCAATGGCGACACCTATCGCACCATGATAACTGATTTTTTTGTACTCGCTCTTCATGGTATTGATGTGAACGATGTTTGATTTCAACAGGGATGGTGCAACTTGCCACACATCCATGCCACAATCGATTTATTGCATCAAACTTTTGATTGCCGTTTAATCCAACGAAATGCTGATGTCAATTATGCCGACTAACCAGAGGCAATCGAGCATTTGAAGACCAAGATTCGTGATGCCATTGCCAAGATATGACCCAATACACTTGAAAAAGATCTTCACACAACGTCAAATCCTGGATAAGATCCACGAAAATCAAATCGACACTCACCATCATTTTGTCGACCTTAAGACAGCCTTCGATAGCCCCATAAGGGATCGTGTTATTGCCGCAATGTCTGCGAAGCTGATAAGGATATGCAGAATGACGTTGAGCAATTCTTGCAGCTCCGTCAAGGTAGGAATAGACCTCTCCGAACCTTTTGATACCGTGCGAGGTTTCAGACAAGGCGAACCCTTATCGTGTTTTGCGGAAGGCAGGAGTGCATCGCAATGGCACTATTTTCCAAAAAAGCGTCCAGCTGCTTGCGTACGTCTACGACATTGACATTATAGGGCGTACAAGGTGAGATGTTACTGCTGCCTTTAGTGCTATTGAACGGGAGTCTGCTAAGATGGGTATGGCAGTAAATGAGGACAAACCGACATGTAGAGACTTGCGGGGTATTGTATCTCAGATAACGGCCGATAAATATACTTTTGACATAGTCAAGGAATTTATTTATCTTGGCTCCGCCGTTACCACCAAAAATGATGTCAGTCTGGTGATCAAGCGTAGGATCATCCTTGCCAACAGGTGCTACTATGGTCTCAATAGGCAATTGAGTAGCAGAGACCTCTCTCGTACGACTAAACTAACACTCTACAAGAGGCTCATCCTCGCCATGCTTCTTTATGTCGCAGAGGCATGGACTCTATTAAGCACTGATGCAGCAGCCTTGAGAGTATTGGAGAGAAAAGTCCTACACAAGATCTTCGGTCCAGTGCGAGTTGATGATGATTTCCTCAACCGATCCAACAATGAGCTGTATGAGCTCCTCAACGAAATAGACATTGTGCCAAGTATTAATATCCAGCGGCTGCGCTGGCTCTGCCATGTCGTCCGAATGGAGGAGGATGCTCCGCCAAGATGGGTATTTGATGCGGGGATCTGCGGAAGTCGGCGAAGAGGATGACCTTGTATGCTTTGGAAGGACCAAATCGAGGAAGTCCTGCCATCGATTGGTGTGACCAACTGACGTAGACGCGCAAGAAGCAGAGGCGAATGGAAGGATGGGTTGCGGCAGACCGAAACCCATTAATCGGGTTATTAATGGCTAATTACGTTAGTAATTATGTAAGTAACCATTCCTAACCGGAACAATTTGGCCAAATTCGAAGCCGTTTTTATTTTATTGCGTTTTAAATTTAAACTTTTAAATGGCCCACCCTTTACATATGTATGTACTAGCATGTATGTAGCTTTGTATGTAGAGTCAAAGAGTAACGATTAATCATTAAAAATAAATCAATTGTGAAATACAATATAATCTGATGATAAAATTTGATATCTTTTTGGTTTTCTATGTTTTTAGTTCATTTTAACATTTTTATGTTCATAACGACAATGAACTTTACAGGGGCAACCTGACTGGGACTGTATGTCTTGCCGGCTAAGTCGCTGACTGGCTTTCTAAAGTAATTACATTTGTACTAACTTAACTGAATTTTATGCATGACAACAACTGTTAGGGTCTTCCGTATACTTTACTTTATTAAAATATTTTCTCTGCAGAATATTAAAGATCGTAGGCTCTACTAAAGAAAACCAAAAAAAAAAACTATTTAAACCTCCGATCCCTTAGAATTTAGAACGATTTTACAACGCCAATACATCATTCAAGAGTGAAGAACTTGTACAGTGCATAAGTAAAATTATGTGACACCCTAATGTATACGCTCTTCAACTTGAGTTTAGAGTGGCAACCGTAATTTTATCGTTAGTAAATAGCATGAAATAAAATGAACAATTACTCCAGAGACAAGAAAAACAGTAAACAACGACAATACCAACCAACATACATACATACATTGTCTGTCTGACTTTACAAACCGTTAGTAGCTCAACGATTCAGGTTTTATATTGTCAGGTTTGTATTGTATTGTATTACGAGTAGCTTCGAAAAACAAAACAAAAAAAAATAATTTTTCCATTCGTCAGTCACTTGAAATTACAACGAATTTTGAATACACATTGGAAAGTAACGATCACATCAGAATAAAAACAATTAAAACAACAAAATGGATGGTTCAGTTAAGATCCCATTTAAAATCTATTGAAGCAACGAATCTGAATATGAATTAATGCCATATCATAATGGTATCATTAACGAGCCTTAATTTTCTTTGCTTTAAACGTTGGCGACGTCATCTGTGAAACTTATTCAGTATGTGGTGCATCAAATCAGTGAACACGCAACATCATATTGTTACGTTTTCACCTTATAAAACCGTTTAAAATATGAGCTCGTAGACTGCAATAAAAATGAAAATAAATTTGTGTTCAGTTTTAATTAAAATTCTTTATTGTTCGCACAATTCTGTGCCACTGTTCACAATTTGATGTAAACAACAACAATTGCTTTGTTTCTTATTCTGGCTTTACACTCGTTTGCTTAAACAATAACAGTTGTTCGACCAATCTTTATAGCGGAGATCTTCAAACCACAATTATTCTCTTCACATGCAACGTGTCATCATACAAGACTGACTGAATTTTTACTGACCCCATTGCCTGCTTTGTCTTGACTTTATATTGCAGGGTAAATGTTCTTGCGCAGGGATGCTCTTGAAGGAGAATAACTTCGCATTCTCGAAATCTCTGTAAATATAAACATCGTTGTTTCATTGTTGTTTATGTATTTTGTTCACTTTTATTCTGATAATGTTTGTGGTTCCTTCTTGTTTACTTGTTTATCCCTTTTTTTGTACTGAAATTGATGCTATATTTTTGTTTATTCGTTGATCATGTAAACAAGTCCATTGTTTTTGTTTTTCTAGCTTTTGTTTATCATTTTAATGTTAAACTATGTAACACCATTTCCATTTTCGTAACAATATGTATCCATCATGTTAAAGATGAAACATTTTGTACCAGAAAATAATGAAGAGAATATGGTTTCGACAGTTCAGATATAACGTATTTTATATGTGAAATGAAGGACATGGAAGACCACCAAATAATTTGAAGACACCGATTTGCAGAAACAAACGGCAGAAATGTTAAATGTTCCGCAACTAACAACTTTTGACCGTGTAAAATGTATGGGAAAAGTCTGGAAAATGGGTGCCACATGAGCTGCATGACACACAGATGGAAAAGCGAAAATCTCTTCCTTGAGTGTTGCATCGAACTCTTACTGACGATGAAAAATTGAATTATTTTCAGAATTCTAAATGGAAAAAATCGTATGTGAATCACAGACAACATTGGCTGTATAATCAGATCGATTCAACTGGACGACAATGCTGTGTGTCTGGTGCGATTATAAAGGTGAAGTTTAAATCAGAGATCAGCAATGTTTCGTTCGTTTTTCCGCTACTTATAAGCACTCATGAAAATTTTAATATCAGTGAGTCAACAATATTGAAATTTAACTGATTCATTTTCATTCATTCTGATTCATTCATACTCACTACAATTTTGATTTATAAGTACAGGTTGCAATGAGTATGCGTATAACGTTGACATCAAACTCATACCATTCGAAATATGTTTGATTCATAAGCCTACTCACTTATAGTCAGAACTTTAAAAAAATATTTGGAAATGCTTCGAGTGACTCGAATTATTCATCAAAATTGACAGTCTTAGTTGTTGTTGCATTTACAAAATAAAAAAAAAGGAAGAACAGCAAGCAGATTAAACACACAACCTTCTAGTGAGTATTTTAGCGTTCGTACGCAATTCATACTTATTTTGTACTTCGTGCATATGTCATGGAGAGTCGAAATCAACAACATCATACGTCTTGTTAAGTATGAATATGATGAGTACTTCAAATTTTGAATATGTTTAGAGGTTCCATGATATGAAAATAAGTATGAATGCGTATCTGAAATTATTAGAATTTTCGATTTTACTCATCTTTTGGTATACTCATTGCTAATCTCTTTTAAAGTTAAGTTTATGTTTGAACTTGCCATATTATATATTATTTTCAATAATGGCAATATCAAATATAAACAAAATAAGCGAAAAAAAAAGAAAAAAAACTCGTCATTGCCACTGCGTTTAAAAAAACTTGTTATCGACATTGCTCTGGTACTACTATATTTGTGAAAAAGTGAACTTTATTTTATCTGTAGGTTTTTGTAACGAAAATAAGTTAAAGTTGACTTTAAAGTCCACTTTAGCTAAAGTTACCTTTAACTAAACCCAACTTTAACGACAATTTGGAGTAATGGCCCTTAGTTTGTCTTGAGTTTTTTTTATAATTTTTCTCTACCGTAACTTATAATATGTAGGGTTTCCATGTATTCGGTCTGATTTACCTGACTTCAATTTCTTAAATCTCTTTTTTCATGTATTTTTTTTGTTTTCACTTGTTTTGTGTTAAATTTTTGTGTTGGTAACAAACAAAAATGATCGTTTGAACCAAAAACAAAAAAATTGTGACTCTTGTCTGCGTTGGCAAACAAACGAATCAACATCCCAAATAATAACAAAAAAATTTTGAAGAAAAAACTCTAAAATGGATCGAATTGAAAAAAACCAAAGCCAAGTGTAATTTAATGACTTGCTTATAAAGTTGCATGGTTTCATATGTTTACTATGAATTTGTATACCACAAGATACACTGAAAGAATGTTTTTGAAGACAAGTCTATGTTTTTCATTTAACATTTATTATCGTTTAAAAGGGATTTTATTAAATATTGTACATTATATTACTATACGAAACAGAGATCAGCAATGAGTATTCAAAAAGATGATTAGAATCGAATCATACTCATAATTTCTGATACTTAAACGCATTCATACTTTTTTTAATATCATGGAACCTCTACTCATATTCAATGTTTGAAGTACTCATCATATTCATACTTACCAACACGTATAATGTTGTTGATTTCGACTCTCTATTAATCAACAGTTACTAGAATCATAAAATAAGTACGATTCGCGTAAGAACACTAAAATAATCACTACATGGTTGTGTGTTTGCTCTGCTTGCTTGCTGCTCTGTCTTTTTTGCTTATGTGTCTTTTTTCTGTTTTTGTAAATGCAACAATCATTCATAAGTATTTTTCTAAAGTTATGAATCTGAATGAGTAGGCTTATGGATCAAACATATTTCGAATGGTATGAGTTTGATGTCAACGTTGTACGCATACTCATTAGAACCTGTACTTGTAAATCAACGTTGTAGTGAGTACGAATGAATCAGAGTAGAGTAGTTAAATTTCTATATTGTTGACTCACTTATATTCAAAATTTTATGAAAGATAACATTCGCTGGCTAGCCAAACGTCTAAATAACGAAACTGACGGTCATCTTTAGCATATGAAGGGCAATGCTTACCGAAATTACGTTACCGTTCGGTAATCGTTCTCATTGCTTTGCGTAGTCTAAAAACGAAAGTACGTTCCGTGGACTTTTGACTAATCGGGGCTTTAATTATTAACGTTGTAAAGTACATTAAGTTCAAAGTTTATGTAGGAAATTTAGTCGACGATTCTTTGTAAATTTAAATACCGCATCTAACGAAACCAAAAATCAGCACTAATTGTCTACATGAAAGGTTTTCTTTTGGGAATTATTGGTTTTCTTAGACAATTGAACCAACCTGGAGAAAGTAAGACGTTTACACGGGTATTTGCCTTCCTGTGAGTACCCGACCGAAAAATCTCGTACAACTAGTAGCAGAAACATGGAAAACAAAGGCTTGTAACACAGGTAAGGCGAAGTATAGAAACTTCATCTCTCTTAATAATAAAATAATCTTCCTTAACAATATGTTTGCAATATCCTTACATAACTTGTGTCCAAGGCCAAGCGATATAACCGATATGGAACATTAAACGTGGTTAACTTTTGCAGTCATGTGCTCAGGTGCTATTGAATTCCCTGGAGGCTGTAAAACTGTTTTCAAAACTGAAAGAAAATGTTCAAGTGATAGAGTTAAAGCTTGTCTCAGGTTTGTGTTGACACCAAACGTCCTGCTTTCTTAGTGTTCAAGCGATCAAGGATGGTGGAGTCGTACATATCGATATTTTAGACGGTGGAGCATATGGATTTTATTCTGGAACCCAAACTTTAATGGAAGTATAACATAATTGATCGTATAAAGAGATAAAAACAGCGAACATTGTTCTGTGCCCAGAGGGTAAGATTTAGGGGTTCAGATTCATCATAATATAGAGACCATAGTAGTGCAACTAATTTCCCATAACGTTGCTGATGCTTGGTGAACAGTAGGCAAAGTCCAATGCTACTGCAAAGTGATAGACAGTGTACGCAAGCAGTCCGGATCGCCACCATAATTAAAGCGATATTTTCAATTTAATTTTTCCCCTCTTATCTTGACTCTCTTATCGTAAAGTTTCTGATCGGTCCACGTCACCCATATTGGGGTGACGCTTATTTGACTACTTGCGTACAGCGGTACGCGTGGCGTAAAGGGTTTTACTGTAAACGCGCGTGGCAGTCAACGTACTATTGAAGCAGATGGCTGCGATTGTAGTAAGACTTAATGTTGTTAAATTCTGTCCCAAATTAGTTTATAGTATATATTATTCCTTATAACTGTCTGAATAGTACGTTGGTTTTGACAATTCCAGTAAGATCCGGGCGGTTGCTAGTGGAAACTTTGAGGCTTATTGCGAGAACTCTAAAATGCTGAACAAAGTAACCTTTTGTATATATATTAAGGGTTCAGATATTAAACTATCCTATAAGCTACCTGACCATTATTGTGTTTTTCAGCGAAGGATATTACCATTGCCATTTGGAAAGCGCCGCAGTCTCGTGCTTGTTGAGATTTCCCTCAAAAATAGGGATTCCTAACGAACATCAATTCAACATCCGTTCGCAGCGCAGATCTCAAGTTAAATTTCTTATCATTCAGGGCCAATTCTTATGTGGGTTCCAGGACATAGAGATATCATCGGAAATTTTATTTCTAATGAGTTGGCCGAGGCAAAGCTCATATTACAGGGAATAGATGCAATTATAGGCTCAGCAAAACTTAGTATTGTTAGATAATTTAATAGGGAGGCAACTGCTGTACTTGTATTAATAAAAAGAGGACTTGTTGTCTTCTGTCCGTAAATCTCTTGGCTATTCATCGCGCAATCGCGATGTTCACACGCCGCAGTGACATAGGAAGGCATGCGGTTAAATTTTGTGTTTATCTTTATGTTTCACGTTATGTTTCACGGCGAAAATTCTTAGGGCCATTATTAAAATTTGCCGTTAAAATTGGGTTTATTTAAAAGGTAACTTTAGCTAAAGTCAACTTTAAAGTCACCTTTAAATTTTTTCGTTATTACAACCAACAGATAAAATAAAGTTAACATTTTCAAAAACATGGTTGGTAGTGCAGGAGGAATCTCGATAATATTTCTTAAATTAAACAGGTTTTTTTTAAGCGCAGTGGCAACGACGGGTTGATCATTTTGTTTATACTTGAAGTTGCCGTCTTGAAAATAATATATACGTATGGCAATTTCAAACATAAACTTAACTTTAAAGTTTAAAAGTTACAGGTTACAGGATGACCTTCGCTTTAGCTTAATGCTCACTTTTACCTTATTGTCCACTTTAGTTAACGGCAAGTTGTAATAATGTCCCTTAATCTTTTATTTTCTATCATCCTGGACTGAGTTTTACTTTGGAGTTGAGAATGTTAGATCCTCGGGGCACCTAATCCTTCAAAGAGGGTGCGCTACTTAAGCCAAGTCCACTTTATGCTTTATTAAGCGACTTTTAATATGAGAAATTCAACGAAAAGTTCATATTTGTGAATATTTATAAAGTACTTATAAAGTACTTAACTTTAAGCGGTAATTGTTTTCAAATTCATTCTGTTTGCCAATTCTGCTGAAAATTGGCGTATGAGGTTAAAGGGGGAATTGTTTTTGTTTTCCTTCTATCTTTTTTTTCCTGCACTTTTGTTATTATTATGTATCGTACTTGAAGTGTTCGCCAAATAGCATATGCATATGGAAGAGGCAGGTTTTAGATCTAAGAAAAGAAAAAAAAAGAAAAAAAATAAAGAAAATAAATAATTTTATTTATTGTATTTCATTTTCTTGTGGTTTACGATTACCAAAGAAGCCGACAGCCTATTCGATTATTTATTTTTTATTTTTTTTTGTAATATTAAATTGCGGTTTTATTAGCTGGGCATGTGTTAACGTTGGAAAAGTACTGAAGGCTTGTTCTGTTCTGTTTTTATTATATTCTTGTTAAAAAATACTAGAGTATATGTACTATATGGGGGACATGTGTGAAATGAAGTGATGCAGTTGACTTGACATTTAACCACTTCACTTTAATCGTTCTAGAAATTTGTCACATTCTGACAAAGATTACACAATAACAAAGGATTCTATTCATGACTTTATCTCTACAACATAGCGCAAATTTAATAAGTTGTTGTGTTTATTTCGTTCTTATTGTTGTGGTTACTTTATCGATGTGGTAAAATGTGAACAGTGCATACTGATTTATTTATTTTCGAATTGAAATATTTTTTATTTATTTTGCAGTTGAATTTGTTCGTTACAGCGATCGATTGATATGCAAATTAAAATGTTTGTTTACGCTTCACCACGAACTCAATATATTATCATTAACCCCTCATTATAACTGCTCAGAATATAAAGTGCCTTAACAACAAAAACATTTACTTAAAAGCATCTTTTAATCGAAATTAGAAGTCGCTGAAGTCTAGTAGGTAGTGTGTTGGATTAATAGTCAAAAGCCCCAGCTCTAGCTCTGACAAAATGAAGTACGAAATATATTTTTGGCGATTTCCTTTGAGCAGGTTTCTGACAAAAACTCTAAGGACCATTATTACAACTTGCCGTTAAAGTTGGCTTCAGTTAAAGGTAACTTTAGCTAAAGTGAACTTTAAAGACACCATTAACTTCTTTTCGTTATTACAACCTACAGATAAAATACTGTTAACTTTTTCCAAAATATAGCAGTGACGCAGTAATGTCGATAACTGTTTAATTAAGAGTTTTTTTAAACGCAGTGACAACGAGGGGCGTCGTTTTTTTGTTGTATATTGTCATTTTGTTTATATTTGAAGTTGTCATATTGAAAATAATATGTCTATATGGCAAGTTCAACCAAAAACATAACTTTAAAAGTTAAAGAGAGGATGATCCTTAACTTAACTCTCACTTCTACCTTATTGTCCACTTATAAAAAAGAAAAAAATTTATCTGCGTGTTAAAATCCTCCCGTTAGTTAAGGACGAGTTGTAATAATGACCCTAAAACTGCTTAACATATAAAGTTAACAGTGCATAAACAACTAACACACTCTTAAAAATACCTTATCCATCAATCAAAATTAGTCTAGTAGGTAGTATGTTGGCTTATTAGACGTGAGGTTACGATTCAAACTCTAGATCTCCAAAAAAAAAAAAAAACAATCTCAGCAGATTTCTGGCAAAAATTGTGAGAGTTAATAAAATTGCCATGAAAAAGTTAGTCGTTCGTAGTCGACTTTAAATTGCAGGTTCCTCCACCTTATATATAAACATGAATGTGTGTTTATTGTTTGTGGGTTTGTTTGTTTGTTTGAAGTCTATAGACGGCTAAACGGCTGGACCGATTTTCTTGAAATTTTCACAGTATCTTCCTGTATGTCTGGAAGGAACTATAGGCTACTTTTTATTTTATAATTTCAAGTAGGCGAGGTGCCACGCCCACCTACCCAATAAGTATTTAATATCGCATGTCTCATAAACTGCAACAGCTAGAGTCCTCAAATTTTGTATGGACGATTTTGACGTATATATGAACAAAATGGGCGGATTGGCTATAGTGGTCGTGTCACATCCCACAGTCTATATATATAAAAATGAATGTTTGTTTGTGTGTACCTTATAGAATCGTAAACTGTGCATTTGATCATCTTATGATCTTTAGCAAAGTTGTTGCGCATGAGCCGACGAAGGTTTCTAAGTTGGAATGACTAATTTCCAACAGGTGGCGCCACTGAAAATTACTTAAAATGAAAAAAATTGTAAACTGTGCATTCTTTAACAAAGTTGTTGCGCATGAGTCGACGGAGGTTGGTGCAATTAATTTCTGATGGATGGCGTCAATGAAAATTATTTAAAATGAATGACAAGCAATTAGTCGCCCTGCACCTCATGTACGGAAGAAAAGAGCATTACGAGCCACAGAATCAGACGAGCATTAAGACTGGAAAATCTTCAAGTATATACCGCTGAGACCCGTTCGCTTGAACCACTTGAATAACGAGAAGTGAGATTAGAAACTTATCGAATGCGTACTACTCAGGCCCGTTCATCTGATTCATCACGACAACGGGAAACAAAATCAATAAAATGATTCAAAATGAATTGGACATTTGTGTAATGTCTTTCCTTCAAATTTATTTTAGTTGGTGGCGCAGCAACACGAGCATGGTACAGCTAGTTCATGTATAAAATGAACACATACAACATAAATGGTGTGAGAAGCTAGTTCGTAATCCTGACAAAGGATTGTAATGACCAATTATTTATTTATTTTACATATGTTTGAATCCATCAAAATTGCATTGCAGTATTCCTTTGATTGAACTGAAGCATTATTGTGTACTAATTACGATCTATAACTTACTACGATATCATAAAAAAATCGATAAATATTCAGGGATTTATGCGTATGTATGTATATTGCAAATATATAAAGTAAATATATACAGGAAAGATTTAAGAAAATGTAGAATGAAACACCCATAGGCTCAAAGAATCCAGGGTATATCATTGGAATAAATTAATACTTAGAAAAATAAATACAAACGTCCATATTAGGGATGCCAAACGGGATTGAATTTTAAAAATGCCGGGTTTCAGGATTTTGAAATCCCGATCCCAAAATCCCGGGATTTTTCGGGACAATTCGGAATCGAAAAATCCCGAAATATCCCGGAATTTCGGGATTTTCTCTTAATAACAAACAGCTAAAACAATTGTTTTATTACACACTAGTGAAGAAACAAATACCTACCATTTTAAGAACATTATTTAGTGTCCAAAATATATATGTATATTAATTATATTCATTGTTTTAAGTAATTTTTTAAAAAGATCAAAGACTCTAATATTTCATCGAAGAGCCTTAATTTGCATGCAAACAAAAGATCCTTTCGCTGAAAAACATTTTTCGCAATATACACTTGCGGGCAAAATGGTTTCAAGATAGCAATATGCTATCACCTCTAACACCTCATGATTCAATCAAATCTATTTCTTTAGAAAGTTGATTGTCTAAACCATCAGCTGTATTAACAGATTTTGTTGGACTTCGGGCCAACGTTTAATTTTTTAACAATGCAAGTTGGGTCTTATTCAGTTCGATGTCGAGTGATATAGAATATGCACTTCATTGTTGCATGATACACTTGAAAAATTACATGAGTGTTATTTAATGTAATAGTAAATAAAAAAAAAAATGCCGTAGACTCAATTTTTTTCTTACTTCATAAAGTGTATATGTATGAATTTACAATCCCGAAAATTCCCGGGATTCGGGATTTGGAAATCCCGAAAATCCCAGGATTTTGTGATTCGGGATTTCCCGATTGGCATCCCTAGTCCATATGAACATACGTATGATTCGCGTACGAACACTAAAATACTCACTAAAAGGTTCTGTATTTCTTCTGTCTGCTGTTCAGTCTTTTTTCTCGAATCACTTGAATGATTTATAAATATTTTTCTAAAGTTATGAATCTAAATAAGTAGGCTTATGAATCGAACATATTTCGAATGGTATGAGTTTGATGTCAACGTTGTACTCATACTCATTGCAACCTGTACTTATTAATTAACGTTGTAGTGAGTACGAATTGATCAGAGCAATGTAGTTAAATTTCAATATTGTTGACTCACTTATATTCAAAAATTCATGAGTGCTTAAGAGTAGCGAAAAACGATTCATTGCTGATGTCTGTTCACTATATTAAGGTGTTCGCTTTAGCGGAGGTCCACCAGACACGACTGTATTTACAAGTGTTTATTAATTACTCAAGAAAAAAATAAATTTCAATTCAATACTGCAATTCAATGGAACCTCTGTAATTTTGTTTGATACGGTAAAAAAAAATCCTTTACGGCCATAGTAAAAAAGTCACTACTAAGTGACCAACAGACGCTTATAGCATCTGTGTAAAGTTCTGCACAGTCATCAATGTTTCCTAATCTACAGTGAGCGCCATAAGTGAGTCAACACTTTTGTTCTTAAGTATAATTCAGTTTTGTTCTTAAGTATAAAAAAAGTTCACTTATCATGAATTGTTTTTTTTTAACATTTTATAAGTTATAAATAAACGTTTTTATTTTTGGAAATTTATTCGACTATTCTTATTTACTTTTCACGCTATCCCAAGAAAATGAATTATTTCAGTGGTGTTTACTCAATTTTTGGCGCTCAGTGTACATTCCTTTTAATTTTTACATTTTTTTTTTTGTTTGGTTCCATCATCATCAATTGTTACCTTTACATTCAATGTCATTAATTTCGATTTGAAAATGAAAAAGTAAATTAATGATAGAAATAAAAAAAGAAAAGAAATGCAATTTCATTTTGTTTAAATAAATCGACAAAAAACAAAAAAATAGCCCAAATGACTGGAAACTTTTTACTGTTCTTTAAATTTATAAAGACCCAATTGAAAGAATATCACACATGTTGTTGTATGAAATTAAAGGATTCTTGAACATAAAACCTCACGAAATATAAACCAAAAGAAAGCAAAGAAAACAGATAAAAAAGAAACAAAATTGAAAGTCATTCATATGATGCAACACGGTGGAATGAAGAATAAGAAACAAAAAAAAAAGGAACAAAAAATTAAAATTTAAATTCAAGGTCTTTTCTTAAATTTTTTTTCTAAGAGTATCTGACTTCAGACGCGTGTAGCAATAAAATTTTAAGATACAAAAAAGAGGAACAAAAAAAGGCAAAAGTTATAAATAAAATAATAATTATCAAAACACATACAATCTTATGTAATTTAAACAACAAAAAAAGAAAAAAAAGGTTTTTATTGTTCTCTTAAAAACATAACTCACATCAGCTACGTTTAATCAATGATGCATCGCATGCGTCCGCTTGTCCATCCGTGCAATCATTTCATATCTTTAAAACACACAATTTAGAAAAAAAAATAATTTTTTTCGACAGTAAAGATTCATTGTTGCAGTCACGTACGGTTAATGGTTTTGTATAAAAAAAGTTTGTATATTAAAAAGAAAAAATTTTAACCCTTGTTTAGCCATTCGATTAAATTTATTGAATAATAAAAATACTTAAATGGTGAAAGGCGTATATCCTCATTTAAAATTGTGTGGATCTACAGTGTAGATCACCACTGAGTGTTCAAAAAGATGAGTAGAATCGAATCATACTCATAATTTCAGATACCTCTACTCATATTCAAAGTTTGAAGTAGTCATCATATTCATACTTAACAACACGCATGGTTTTCTTGATTTCGACTCTCCATAACTCAACATATACACGAAGCACAAAATAAGTATGATTCGCGAACGAACTCTAAAATACTCACTAGAAGGTTGTGTGTTCGCTCTGCTTGCTGCTCTGTCTTTTTTTGCTTATGTGTCTTTTTTCTTTTTTTGTAAATCCAACAACAACTAAGACCGTAAATTTTGATAATGATTCGAGCCGCTCGTGTTTTTCTAAAGCTACGAAACTAAATGTGTAGTCTTATGAATCAAACATATTTCAAATGGTATGAGTTTGATGTCAACGTTGTACACATACTCATTGCAACGATGTAGTGAGTATGAATGAATCAGAGTAAAGTAGTTAAATTTCAATTTTGTTGACTCACTTATATTCCAAATTTCATGAGTGCATATAACTAGCGAAAAAGAGGTTCATTGCTGATCTCTGATCTACACTTAAATAATTCCTAACGCTAGTTTTAGTTTTCTTCCCTGGATATTTTTCATCGTAGTTCTTAAATTGATTTCGTTCCAATATTAAGTTCCTAAATGTATCCATAGTTGAAAGTGTCTAAGGCCTCTTCTTCCAACTAAAGAAGTGCAAGTCTTTTTTCGTATGGAAAGCACCATACAGGGTATTCTGGAACAAGTACAATACCCAGAAGTCAAAATCACATACATACATACACATACATAATTGGTCATTACAAGCCTTCAGTCAGAAAACGACTTAACTCCTCAAACCAGTTATGTTCTGTGCGTTAATTTTATACATGAGTAGCAGGACCTGCAGTTTAAAGTCGACTACGAACGACAATTTTTTTTTTTGGGAAACTATTCACTGCAAGAGAAAGTCGTTGAACAGTGGCCTTACGTCTAATAAGCTATCACACTATTTACTAGACTACGGCGACTTCGTCGTATCATTGTAAATTCTTTCTAGAAGTTGAGAGAGATGATAGTGAGGGATATTGGAAAAATACTAAAACTGTGAAGAATTTTTTTTCACTTTTTAATGGTTCCATGTGGTAATTCTATTACCTCTTTATCTCCTCTTTCTCAGCAACATTTTTCACTACCATAATTATTCGATGGCAATAACTTGGTCTAAGATTTAGCCAATGTCTATGCTTTGTTGCTTCATTAGAGCACTTTTTATGTGAGTGACCTTCCGAGATGTTATAGCTATCGTTAAATAGCGATCGACGTTTGTTTATTTACATCTGGCCGATACATTTATCAAAATTGTTTTCAAATCTGATTTAAACGTCATTCCTTTGTACTTCAAAAATACTACCTTTTGGCACGGAGCACTGAATTTACTTTCTTTATGGCATTATTACTATCGGAATTCTAGAAGTCATGCTCCCAACTAGTTTGCAGCATCATACTTGTGTCCCCTTTGGTGTCTAGACTTTACAGGAGCCCTAGCATGGCTGTTTTGTGAAGAAGATTAGCGCCGCAGGAAATGTAGCCAAAAGAAGCGATTTATATTTAACAGCGCAATGTTTTGACCCAATCCGAAGTCAATCTTTTGAGATCAAAGTACTAAGAGAGGTTTGCAAAGCCTTACAAAAACTGGAACTTTGATGATTAACTGGAGAAGTGAATCCAAAAATAAACTTTTTGGTTTCCTATAAACGTAAGTATAACTATCAGCATCACTCTGGGTCCTGTTGAAGTGACCCGTATAATAAGTTCGTCTGGCACCATGGTTATATAGCGTGTAATGAAAAGAAATGGCTTGAAATGTTGCTAAGTTTTAAATGCTCAATGGTCTCTGGTTATGCTGACACACTTAGAAAATAGTCGAACGGTGTCGGCCTTTTGACGGCCAATTGACATCACCGACTAATTAAACTGGCATCAAACGTTTGACGCAATAAATTGATTGTGGCATAAGATGTAAAGTGTCTCCCTTGACCGTAATGGTTGCCTGGTCCTCATTTTAAAAGAAATATGAGTAAATGATGCCTCCCCTCCAAACAGTTACTTGAAATGGTCGATTTGGCTGTTGTAAGACCGCATGTGGTTTTATGAGCCCCAAATACAGCAATTTTGCTTATTAATGCATCCTACCAAGTTGAAAATGAGCTTAATCCGAAAAAAGATGATTTTTTTTTTGCAATTTCCAACCAATTGTCTTTGTTTTGGAAATAAATTTCGAATAAATTCCAAAGTTGCTCAAGCTTAAATCAATTCATTAGGTTGAGTGGACATAATATACTGAATTTTGTGACAGAATAGAATGACATAAGTATTGCCAGATTCGTACCAAGCGATGTTTCAAATTTAAACCGATAGATGGCCCACCTGTTATATACATATATGTATATGTAAGTATGTATGTATATTTTTAGTTTGAATAAAAACACTAAACACTGATGAAGATGATACTGAATTAAAAAAAAAAACGAACTTTAAAGAAATTGCTACTTTGACCTGCCAGAGTGGTTTGGGGTTTAATCGCTTGAAGACACGCACAAATTAATTTTCAATGCAAGATTTCAAGAACATGACTGAATAGTTTTTTTGTTTCTCTGCAACCTGAGGCGATAACACAAAAAAACATGCTCTGACGTAATGCATCTGATGATCTGTGTCTCATAATGAAAACTCGAAGGCTTTTAAAATGATTTTAAATATGTTTTTGGGTTCTTTGTTAATTTTATTAATCTTTCTTCTGGCTCTACTATTTTTTTATTTTTATTCATTAATTCAAGTATTCAAACACTGAATGTTGAATCTTTTCTGTTCTACAACAAAAAAAATAAATCCTAACCCAGTATACAATGTTACTGTTCTACATAAACTTATGTACATACATAGTGTGGGTCATATTATGTTGTAAAATGAAGTGAAAATCTGATATGAATAAGACCTATGTGTGGAGAATCTTGAAAGTTATATTAGACACATTAGCTACTGACACCTTTTCGCTAATAACCGTATGAACAGGAATCGAACTAGCATTCTTCTTTTTCTGTTTTAATAAACGTCTTTAGGAAAAGAAAAAGTGGAAGTACAAGGCCGTTACAAAGAAGAAAATCATTTACCAGAAGCACCTCTCTCCAATGACTGTTTTTCTCTTTTTTTCTGGCACCTTCCGCCAGGATTATGGACCTAGTTTCTCACACCACTTATATTGTGTGTGTTAATTTTGTACATGCAGTTTCAAGTCTACTCCGAACGACAGATTTTTGAGAAACTTTTCATGGCAATTTTATTTACTCTCATACCTTTTGCCAGAAATCTGCTGAGAAGAAGTCGCCGAAGAAATATATTTTCACATTTCGTTTTGATGTTTGACCTGGTATTTGAACCGTGGCCTTACGTCTAATAAACCAACACACTACCTACCAGACTAAGGCTACTTGATGTTGAAAAATTACCTTGTTCTGTCTTGTCTCCAATTAGGGTAATTTTTGCTCATTGAACGGTTCAATTTGACCATTTGTTGTCGGTAACGATATGTATTAATGCTTTCACTAGGTTTTAAAATCGTATGGTATACCTCAGCATTCTGGTCCTACCAAACACACAGCATTACCTGCCAAATCGATCTGGTTTTGCTTTTTCCGTTTAGCATTCTGAAAATAAATTAGTTTTTATCGTAAGCGACAATTCGATGCAACACTGATTTCTATTGTGCCTTTGAATTAAAATTTCGGAAGTGTTTTTTTTAGTTTTCCACATGCATGTCATAGAATTCATGTGGCAACCATTTTCCAGACTTTAGGACCTTTCCCATAACTTTTAATCGGTAAGAAATTGTTTAACATTTATGCCACTTTTACAATATGCCGTTAAAGTTGGTTTTAGTTAAAGGTAACTTTAGCTAAAGTGAACTTTAAAGTCACCTTTAACTTATTTTCGTTATTACAACCTACAAATAAAATAAAGTTAACTTTTTCAAAAATATGGTAGTGCCGGAGCAATGTCGATAACATTTATCAATTTCAACGAGCTTCTTTTTTTGTTGTGTTTGCTCATTTTGTTTATATTTGAAGTATATTGAAAATAATATGTATGTATGGCAAGTTCAAATATAAACTTACCTTTAAAAGATAACGGTAGGATGATCCTTCCTTTAGCTTAAAGCTCACTTCTACCTTATTGTCCACTTATAATAATGAAAAACAAATTATCTGCACATTAAAATCCTGTCTTTAGTTAAAGGCAAGTTGTAATAATGGCCCTTAAAGTGTCATCTTCATCCAATATGGTTTGTTGTTCGGCGTATTCAAACTTTTCATGTTCTTCATTTCTCACATCAAAATCATTATCTTTGAATCGTCGAAACCATCTTTGTTGTTGATGTTGCTTTTGATGAAACATACTCGACAAACAACTCGCAACTCGCCAGTAATTTTCTTTAAATGAAAACAAATCGTCAATTTCTGGTACAAAGTTCAACATCTTTAACACGATGAAAAATATTGTTAGGTTCTTACAATTAAAAACGTTTAAAATAGGAGCTCGTAGGTTGCAAATAAAATAAAAATAAATTTTGTGTTTAAAAATTAAAATTCTTTATTATTCGCACAATACTGTGTGCCACTGTTCACAACTTTATGTAAACAACAACAATTGCCTTTTTTGTTATACCTGTGTTTATACCCTTTGCATAAGCAATTACTAGACAATTATTCGACAGATCGTTGTAACGGAAATCTTCAAACACTCTCTTCAAACACACCGCGTCTTCACAGAAGACTGACTGAACTTCGCTAACGCAGTCGCCTGCTTTGCCTTGCCTTTTATATGGCAGAGTAAACAGTCTGATAAATGCTCTTGAAGGCGAATGGTCATGACTTCGCCTTCTCGAACTTTCTATAAATGTAAACATAGTTGTTTATTGTAGTGTTGTTTGAGTATTTTTGTTTACTTGCTTACCTTTTTTAAGCTGGTGTGTGTTGTTAAATTAAGCAGTACGATAATTTGTCAACAGGTTTATTTACTGCATTGTTTTGTTTTTGTAGCTTTTGTTTATAATTTTAATGTTAAGCGATGTAGAAGCAAAATACCAGTATCCACATTTTTCATTTTCGTAATAATATGATGTTTCTTGCTAATATAATGAATATATTTGAAAGATCTCATCGCTAAGGCTAAAACGAGAAATTAATTTGTGTATTTACGTCCACTTCATACCGATACACCTTTCATATTTATTTTTTCCAGAATACATGGACAAGTTACCATATTTTTCTAAAAAAAAAAATTCAGAAAAAATTGCTTTTTTTTGAAATATTTTGTATTCCTTTAAGAAGGATCGGTTGGAATACAATGTCGTAGGTATTGCTTTTAAGTTAAGAAATCGTATATGCTGTACGTGTTTTACTACTGTACTAATTAGAAATGACATGTTCTGAATAATTATGTCCTTAAGAAATTAGAAAGCATATTTATTTCTGTTCTTCCCCGCATGAAAATCAAATTTTTCCTTAAACTGCTTCTCAAAGGTCGCACATAAGTAACAACAACAAGTATTTTGTTGAATTCTAATGTTTTTCAGTTTATGACGCTTCGATAACAATGCCTGCCTGCCAACCAGCCTGCCAGCTTTATAACAGGTCGTACAGCGAGACACGTACAACATTAATGTGGTTGTAATACGAGAACCATTGCACGTAGTCTCAACGGAATCCTTAGAACATCCAACACTAACCAGAATAAGTAATTCAAATGCAAGGCAATTTGTTAAAACCTAACGAAATTGCCACTTAAAATATGAATTATTCGGCGGCTAATTTAAAAGTAATCACAAATGTTCATGCACAACCAATGACTGACTCAATGTATGAGAATACACGACACAAAGGCAGAGGTGAAGAAGAGCAACAAATAAGCAAAAGAGGAAGCTAAACAGCAAAACTAAACATGGTACACAATTTTTTTTCATTTTTGTTATTGTATTGCATACCAAGTCTTCATTATGGGAAAACTGAAGATAAACATAAGGCCATACAGCGTTCCTAATGATTTAAGGGGTCAAACGAATAAATTTGACAATTCGGTAGCAATTTTCTCCCCTTTCCTACATCCTCTCCTTTTTATCCCTCTATTATTCTTCCCTCTTTAAGGACGTTGTACAATGGGTCAATTTGACCTCCGGGTACTGTACTTGTCTTAATTGACAAGTTCATGTCCTCTAACCTAACCTAACCTAACCTAGCAACAGTGGGTTGGCTTCTTAGAAGTGAGGCTACGGTTCAAACACCCTGGTCAGACGTCTCCTCTCAGCAGATTTCTGGCAAAAGATTTGGGAGCCAATTAAATTGCCATGAAGAGTTTCTCAAAAATCTGTTGTTCGAAATCGACTTCAAACAGTAGGTCCCGTACATGTAGGACACAACACACACAACATCAATGGTGCGAAAAGCTAGGTCGTAATCCTGACTGAAGCGTTGTAAGAACCAATTACGTATGCTATGTGTATATATCAGAGACTAGCAACAATATTGAAATTTAAATCCTCTGGGTCATTCGTTCTCACCACAACGTTAATTTATAAGTACAGGTTGCAATGAGTATGCGTACAACCTTGACATTAAACTCATACCATTCGAAATATGTTTGATTCATAACCCTACACACTTGGATTCATAACTTTAGAAAAATACTTATAAATGATTCATGTGACTCGAATCATTCATCAAAATTTACAGTCTTAATTGTTGTTGCAAACACACTACCTTTTAGTGAGTATTTTAGTGGTCGTACGCGAATCATACTCATTTTGCGATTCTTGTAAATGTTGAGTTATGGAGAGTCGAAATCAACAACATCATATGTGCTGTTAAGTACGAATATGGTGAGTACTTCAAACTTTGAATATGAGTAGTATGAGTATGATATTAAAATAAATATGAATGCGTATAAGTAACAGAAATTATGAGTATGATTCGATTCTACTCATACTCATTGCTGATCTCTGGTATGTATGTAAATGACAAACATTACAAATCAAAATGAAATGTTGCTGTTTACAAATTTTGTTCTTTAAACCCTACTTTAACTCTTGAGGAATTTTGTTTAAACTTGCCTTTTGAGGGCAAGAGCTATCAAAATACCGATTTCGGTATTTCATTCTATTTTTGTAACACTTTCATTAATCAAACTTTTCCAGCTAAGAAGATAATCGGATACCATTTGATGTTAGCTCGAAACAGTGCATTTTGTGGCAATGGATATTTACAAGTTGTGTTGAGTACTAAGTTTGCTTACAGGTGCAGCCGCCTAAACTTGATATGATGTGCGTTCCTGGTGTTATCCTCACGGTAGATTCAAAGGCTTATTTTGAAAAGACTGAAACGACGACGACTGAAAAGACGAAGACGACTGACTGTGCCGGGATACTTCTTATTCGTATTCATAAAACCAATATCAATGCTTAATGTATTATCCCATGTATACACATACACACATACATAATTGGTCATTCAGTCAGTATTACGACCTAGCGCCTCAAACCACTTTTGTTATGTGTGTTAATTTTATATATGAGTGGCGGGACCTACAGTTTAAAGTCGGCACCTAACTACAGGTTTTTGAGAAACTTTTCATGGCAATTTTATTTACTTTCAAAGATTTTGCCAGAAATATGTTGGAGAAATCGACTTGCATACTAGAGGCCATCTTGCTGGAGGACATATTGCTAGAGGCCACATTGATTGCGGCCATATTGGTAGCGGCCATATCTCTAGTGGCCATGATGCTAGCGGCTATGTTGCTATTAGCCATGTAACTAGCGGCTAAGTTGCTGAGGCCATACTGCTAGTGGCCATAGTGCTAGAGACCATATCGCTAAAGACCATATCGCTAGTGGCTATGTTAGTATTGGCCGTGTAGGAAGTTTTTCAGGTACTTTTTAAGAGTTGCCCTTGAGCCTTTTTCCAAGGTTTATTCAAATTTTTTTTTTGATCCTCTCAAATAAAATCCTTTTATTTGCGAGACGATTTCATTTCGATCTTTAGATTGTTAAACAAGAGGTAATTGCTTTGAGTTAAATTCGGAGATTAAGGCCGATGATCTCTAACAACTCGTAGCCTAATTCATCTATACATTCTAGTCTATAGCGGCGGATCAGCGCTTGTCATTACTTCGCTTTTCAGTTTTTTCTATTTATCCAAAATTTTTTATTATGAACATCAGTGAGCATTGCGACCAGCCGAATAGACCTCCATTATTGTTCTCTATGCTTTGTTCGAGATGTCTCAACTGGGGTTTGAACCGTAGCCTCATGATTAATAATCCAACACACTACCTACTAAACTACGACGACTACATTCGATGCATATTTTAAATACAAAACTGAACTGATTTTAATTATTATTTCGTTTAAAAATTGGAAACATAATACAAGTTATGTACGATAATTAAAATACTATAGGTCTTGTTGTATAGAACATCAAATAAATAAATAAACTGTCATACCGACTGCAATTGACTAGAAAACTGTCAAGCAATCACATTCATAAACTTCGAAATACCACAATATAAGCTGCTCGGCATATAGATGGCTAAGGACACTTGAATAGAAATCTTATTTATTTATTTATTCGAATACAATTACGAATTACATTACAATTATTACGAGCTGAGTTACACAGAAATGAAGTACGACAAACTATTGGCTCTGTTGGGAATCGAATTCATGACACTCACACTACTAGTGCACTACAAGCTAACAAGCCTTTCAAGAGATCTTAAATAAGTGGCTGAACTTGGAGCTTCCACGCGGCCGTAGTTTAGAAGTACTAAAATTTTATTTGTAAAGTTATAAGCAATGGTAAGGAAAGGAAGATAAGATCGAGAGAAGCGCTAGCATCACAGGCTACCCCAGTACAAAGTCACACTAAGGGCATGTACAAATCGGCTGAAACCATTGCTACAATCTCAGAAAATTTAATTGCATACGAAACATTTAGCAGGTCTTGATGAAACATTGTAGTGAAATTATTCAATGTGGTGTGGTACTAGAAATTTCTCTCTAATAAAATTACCATGAAAAAGTTTCTCAAAAATCTGTCGTTCGGAGTCGACTTTAAACTCGCAACAAATATATAAAATTAACAAACACAATATATATAAGTGGTGTGAGAAACTAGATCGTATTTCTGACTAAAGGGTTATAATGACCTATTACGTATTGTTACGTTTTTGCCTTTTAAAAACGTTTAAAATATGAGCTCGTAGATTATAAATAAAATAAAATAAATTTTTTATCTTTCGCACAATTCTGTGTGCCACTGGTTACAACTTGATGTAAACAACAAAAATTGCTTTATTTGTTATTCCTCTGTTTACACCGTTTGCTTAAACAATAACAATTACTAGACAATTGTTAGACAGATCTTTATAATGGAGATCTTTAACCTCTTCAGGGACGATTTTTTATGGTGACAAAAAAATTATTAAATTTTGTTTTCTTTTTATATTATTTAATTTTATTTTAATAGCAATTCAGAAAGCAAAAAAACAATGAAAATTCACAAAAATGGATAACGTTCACATTTGTGGCCACTGAGCGTTAATGGTAATATATGTGTGAAATGATTTCATACATTCCGGGCATAACAGGCATATATATTCTTAACATTTCTCACAAATGTAGAGAGTTCGTCTTACACAATTTTTTCGTGACATCTGGGGGGATTTTTCAGTCCCTTGTATTTAGAATAATGACCTATACCGTCCAGTCTAATTCCAAGATTAACTTTAGTCCAGCTTTTAAATTTTCTAGATAGTGATGTTAAAACTTATTATATTAAATATAACTGATATTATTTTTTCAATTATTAACGATTTCTTGATATAATCCAATAAACAGATTGCAGAAGAAATATTTCACGTTTATTTTTGTATCTAACTATGCATTGGAAATAATATCATCAGTGCAGACAAACGGTAAAATGTTTACTTCTCTTGTTAGAGGATTTGGTAGTCAATAATTTATTATCAAATTTTTGTTCTTTTTATTATTATTATAATTATAAAAAATTAAACGTCCACATATGTGGCCAAGGGCGTGAAGAGGTTCAACCACGATTATTTCCTTCAAACACTGCGCGTCTTCACACAAGACTGACTGAATTTTTACTCACCCAGTTGCCTGCTTTGCCTTGCCTTTTATGTGGCAACGTAAACAGTCTGATGAATGCTCTTGAAGGCGAATGTTTGTGGCTTCGCCTTCCCGAAATCTCTATAAATGTAAACATCGTTATTTCATTATTATTGTTTGTGTATATTTCTTTACATTTATTCTTGTTGTTGTAGTTGGTATATTTGATCTTGTTTACTTGTTTGATAATTTTTTTGTGCTAGTGTTTGTGGTTATATGTATTACGCAGTGCGATAATTTGTAAACAAGTTCATTGTTTTTGTACCTTTTGTTTAAAATTTTAATGTTAAACGATGTAAAAGTAAAGCACCAGTGGCAAGGTTTTTCCATTTTCGTAACAGTTTGTATGTATGTATTAGAAGACCTTTACGAAAACCTGTAGTTGATTAGGCAATAAGCGATGCCGGGCAGAGTAACTTGTTTATTAATGGCTTGAGAACCTTCATCACCTTGAATTGATACATACTGAAAGATCCTGAATACTACTGCCTATCTCATTCAGAAAAAAGGATCTGAAATTGATAAAATCAGTAAATTCTAGATTTAACGAATGTCTAACGATAAGGTTTTCAAAAGAAGTCATTCATATTTCAAAAATCAAAACAAGGAAGACATTTTTTCATTCCATAACACGGAAGACTTTCTCAGCAGCAAGAACGATGTGTGAGACGTAAAAAATAAACCAAATTGTACTCGTAATTGAATTATAAATTTTGTTATACTCAGTTTTTTTTTGTTTTTTTATAAAACATATTGAAAATATTGCCAAAACATTGTAATCCTGTGTCGTTAAGATGCAAATACTCTACCATATATCAACACATGCACATACGTATGTATGTATGGCAAGTGTATTGTATGTTTATTGGATACGGGATTATGGGAATACACGTAATGAGAGTGTAATATTAACACGATGACTTAATAAATCCAAAAGAAGCAACAGAAAACCTTTTACAAAATGTTGATATTTTTATTGAAAAATATCCGTAAACGTGTTGCACGATTAGAGACCATATTTATGGTTACTTTAGATTGCCTCTCATATGAATTGTATGTACATATATTTGTAAGATACATACTTCAAACCATATGTTGTCTTTACATCTGAATAATATGTATGTGACAATGGAGTGGGTTTTATCAAATAAGTATTTCGATTGTGTGATTTTATATTTCGATTATTATTATATAATCGTACGTACAGGTGCATTGAATATGATTGTCTTTGTTATTGTTACTTCTCTAAATGTTGATATTACGCCAACGTTTTAATGAAATTTAAATGCGACATACAGACAATGATTGACAACACAATAAAGTTTTTGTTTGTTTTTTTTTCTGTTTTTTGCCTTGCATTGATTGATCCAATCATGTGTAATTTTAGACTTTAATTTTGCCAAAATTGGATTTTCATTCACAAAACATAGGAATTAATTTATTTTTTACAGATATTATTGTATTTAATTATATATTTCGAAGTGGATGGGACATAAACCAGGAAAATGATGTTGGTTTATAGTAAAATGTGCTCATAGGCGTCAAGTAAAGCTTTCAGAATGTGAAATGGTTGAGGCAACTACTGCTATACTGCCATACCTTATTGGAAAAGCAGCAATTTTATAATTTTTGGGAATGAACAAAATCGTTCGGAATCTGAAGAACCTAAAACAAAATCGAACGGAATTCCATATACGGAATCAAAACCATTCCATTCAAATATAAACAAAATGAGCAAATACAAAAAAAAAGAAACCCGTCATTGCCACTGATAATTTGATCAGTGTTATCGACATTGCTCCGGCGGTGCCATATTTTTGAAAAAGTAAATTTTATATTATCATTAGGTTGTGATAACGAAAATAAGTTAAAGGTGACTTTAAAGTTACCTTTAACTAAACCCAACTTTAACGGTAAATTGTAATAATGGCCCGTAATTTATTAGAAAATTCGATTCAATTTAATCCGATGGAATTTTATTTGAGGATTGCCAAAGAAAACTTCACGTCTTCGCCAAAAATTCAAACGATCAACGCTAAGAAAACCAAATAAATGCGTATTTGCACTAGAAACTCCTCGCCACAATGATTTTACGGACATATAATCGTAGGTGTTGATGTTTCCTTTCATCTAGGAAGTATCTAAAGGCTCGTCCAATTTGAAATAAAGAATCTCTTTTTGAGAAGCAGTGCTCAAAACTCCCTCATTGTAAACATTTCGGAACAAATTCTTCATATCTATTGAACGAAATTTTTCTAAAATGATAAATTATCTTCGATGACAGATCGCAAGCCCTTTGAATACTAAATCCGTAAACATAAAAAACATATTGTTACGTGGATAAAAATAAGCAAACAAAACAAACATACAACAGAAATCTGCTGACAGGAAGTCGTAGAAGAAGTTTTCCTATTTTGTTTTTTGTACAGATCTGACCTGGGGTTTGAAACGTGACCTCAGGTCTAATAAGCCAACATAGTACCTACTGGACTACGGCAGCTTCAAGCAAACAAAACATACATAGTGTTACGTTTTTACCTTTTTAAAAACGTTCGAAATATTAGCTCTAAGATTGCAAATAAAATAATAATAAAATTGTGTTTAGTTTTAATTGAAATCATTTATTGTTCGAACAATTATGTGTGCCACTGTCCACAACTTGATGTAAACAACAACAATTGCTTTGTTTGGTTATTGCTCTTTGCACCCTTTTGTGTAAACAATAACAATTACTAGTCAATTTGTTCCATAGATCTTTATAACGGAGGTCTTCAAACCATGATTACTTTCTTCAAACACCATGTCTTCACACAAGACTGACTGAATTTTTACTGACTCTGTTGCCGTATATACAGCACATATATATACGGTGGTAAACAGTCTGATGAATAGTCTTTAAGGAGGGTGACTTCCCGTTCTCGAAATCTCTATAAATGTAAACATGTTGTTTACATTGTTGTTGTTTGTGTATTTTGTTTGCGTTTGTCCTTGCAGTGTTGTTGTAGTCATTTTGTTTACTTGTTTATCCCTTGCTATACTAGTTTTTTGTTGGCATATATTTTTGATTACTTGTTTATTATGCAAACAAGTTTATTGTTTACAATTTAAACGATGTGAAAGCAAAACACTATTTCCATTTTCATAACAATAGATCAAAATGCCAACATAAATAAAGGATGGAAAGAACTTGAAGTTATCAGACATAAATAATTAAAGGCGTATGAATAGAGCGAAGAACGATGCTGCAATGCAATTGTGACTGATCATCCAGGACAGAGCCATGATTCTGTAACCGAAAGTTGAAAAAGGGCACGTGTTGAACACCGAAACTTTTAATGTTTGTTAAAAATGATTGTGAATAAAATTGTAACGCAATGTTATAAGTTAAAGGATTTATTCAAATAAAAAAATTGAATTGAATGAACGATAAGAAATACAAGAATTCTTTTATTTTAATTGCAATCTTCGAATCCACAATAAATAAACGTTGTACAGAATTTAGAAAATTAAACGTAATATTGACGTAACTTTCAAACATTGCGCTTGCAATTGTAATCTTTGCCTTTCAAAATTTTTTCTGAAATTACCTGAAGTACCAAGAAGTCAAACATTATATTCGGTTAAAAGATAGAAGATTTTTCCCCATCTAATGTACGAATTTATGCAAAATATTTTCATTCGTTCCACTTTACTTACAATTTCTAACAATTTTTATCGTTTCAGATAATTTGTTTCACAATTTTTTTCGTTTATGAACAAAACTTATGAGTCAAATTGCATGTAGAAAGCATACAAATTTTTGGAGAAAAATTCCATGGAATACGGTTATACATTGTATGTTTATATGTTGCAATCAATGTATTGTGAGGATACAATGAATGTTATTTTATGGTATACACTGTACAGTGAGTGTACCTTGAGTGAAAATTAATGAGATATGAAATGAAAGAAATTAATGCTGTTGTCACAAACTTCAATGATTAAACAAATATCCGTTCAACCAACACAATGCCGAAAAGAGAAATTAAAACAAAAAAAAGAATTTTTTTTCTAACTTCAATTAAAACCACAGAGCTAATGCTGCTGATTCATAAAAAAAATTTAACAACACAACAATGAAAAAAAAGTAGGAAAATTTCCTAAAAATTACCACCTGAAACTAATGTTGGGGAAAAATGAAATAGAATTTAATGGAGTGTAAGTTTTAATATCCGTTTGCAACAGAAGCAAATAATGTGACACATAATTAAACAGAATTAAACGAAAATACCCGGCGATACACATTTTACGCACACTTTTTCATCACACATCGACCAATTAAACTCTCCCTCTCCCCCCAAAAAGGCAATTAAAAACAAAAGCGCTTTAATTTCTCTTCCACCCTACATCCCTTCGTGTGTGTTGTTTGTAGAACCACATTTATAACACAGCAACAGTAATAACAGAAACAAACAGCCGGCTTAATATTCGTATTTTTTAAAAGAGTTTTGTTTTTGTAGGATTTTAAGAGCCATTATTACAACTTGCCGTTAAAGTTGGGTTTAGTTAAAGGTAACTTTAGCTAAAGTGAACTTTAAAGTCAGCTTTAACTTCTTTTCGTTATTACAACCTGCAGATAAAAAAGTTAATTTTTTCAAAAACATAGTAGTGACGGAGCAATGTCGATAACTTTTTTAAACGCAGTGGCAACGGAGGGCTTCGTTTTTTGTTGCATGTGCTCATTTTGTTTATATTTGAAGTTGCCATATTGAAAATAATATAGGATGGTCCAAACAAAAACTTAACTTTAAAAGTTAAAGGTGGGATCCTCCATTTAGCTTAACGCTCACTTCCACCATATTGTCCACTTATAATAATGAAAAACAATTTATCTGCCCCTTAAAATCCACCCTTTTAGTTAATGGCAAGTTGCAATAATGACCCTTAAATTTTTAATACTTTTTTACGGTTTTGTTTTATTTTTAAAATTTTTAAAACAAATGCATGTGTGTCAGATTAACAACCTGTCCTAAACGACCCCTTAAATGCGTTGAGCCAAAATCTAAAAATAATGATCAACTTAAAACACACAATTTTAATAAATTTCTGGTTATTCACAAGAAAAGAACTGTCAACCTCAATCACTTGTCAAATTTGAAATAAAAAAAACAAACAAAAAAAAAACCAACTGTCAAAATTACAAGTGAAATTTATTTCAAGTGCACTATTTACGTTGCACAGAGCTGTGCAATCATTGTAGTTTAGTTGCTCAACTATCACATACAATTTTAGAAATGAAAGAAAGCCACATTCTAATCCAAATCTGAATTGCAAAAAAGATAGTATGACTTTTTTACCTTTTTAAAGACGTTTAAAATATGAGCTCGTAGATTGCAAATCAAATAAAAATAATTGTTCACTCAATTCTGCTTTTCTTTGTTATTCCTCTTTTTATACCCTTTGCATAAACAATAACAATTACTAGACAATTATTCGACAGATCTTTGTAACGCAGATCTCCAAACCACGATTACTCTCTTAATCACATCGCGTCTTCACACAAGACTGACTGAACTTTTACTAATTCAATCGCCTTCTTTGCCTTGCCTTTTTTATGGCAAAACAGTCTGATGAATGTTCCTGAAGGCGAAGGTTCTCGAAATTTCTATAAATATAAACATCGTTGTTTACTTTTATTATTGTAGTGTTTTTTGTGTATTTTGTTTACTGGTTTACTTCGTTTTTATTCTGGTTTATTGTTATATTAAGCAGTACGATAATTTGTAAACAGGTTTGTTTACTGCAATGTTTTGTTTTCGTAGCTTTTGTTTATAATTTTAATGTAAAAGCAAAACACCTATTGTAGATTTTTCATCATTCATTTTCATTACATTATCGTAACAATTAAGTAGCCGTGGTCTTCTAGTAGGTAGTGTGTTGGCTTATTAGACATAGAACCAAGGTTCGAGCCCCGGGCCAGACATCAAAACAAAATACAAAGAGTATTTCTTCGGCGACTTCTTCTCAGCAGCAAAAACTCTAGAGTAAATAAAATCGCCATGAAAAGTTTCTCAAAAATCTGTCGTTCGGAGTCGACTTTAAACAGTAGGTCCCACCACTCATGTATAAAATTAACACGCACAACATAAGAGGTGTGAGAAACTAGGTCGTAATCCTGACAGAAGGGTTGTAATGACCAATTATGTATGTATGCATAACTCAACATATACAATAATCACAAAATAAGTATGTTTCGCATAGGAACACTAAAATACTCACCAGAAGATTGTGTGTTTGTTTTGCTTGCTGCTCTCTCTCTTTTTTGCTTATGTCTCTGTTTTCTTGTTTTGTAAATGCAACAATAACTAAGGCTGTAATTCGAATAAGTATTATTATAAAGTTATGAATCTAAATGATTAGACTTATGAATCGAGTATATTTCGAATAGTATGAGTTTTATGTCAATGTTGTACTCATACTCATTGCAACCTGTACTTATAAATCAACGTTGTAGTGAGTACGAATGAGTCAGATTACATAGCTAAATTTCAATATTGTTGACTCACTTATATTCAAAATTTCATGAGTGCTTCTGAGTAGCGAAAAAACGATTCATTACTGATTCCTGATAAGGACCCCTCATTAGTGTGTTGTTTGTTACATAGCATAGTTCACTATGGAGTTGAATAATAAATTGTTATCAATTCTTTAAAGTTTTTCCCCTATAACGTGCCTTAGTTTTGCCACGACTGATGACACTCCGCTACATATCTGGATGTAAATATAATATTATCATTTGTATGTAAATACCTTAGATACATATGTACCTGTAGTAGTAATTTAATGTAATTTATGTAATGTAATTTCTATGCATACATATATTGTATACAATATATTAGAAAGTGTTTGACTCTTTTTATTATTGTATCATTGAAAAACATATCGAACACAGAACATAAGACCATAAATATCATTTCATAAGTCTTAACAGGGTTCACGTTAGTAAAAGTAGGCACTTGTGCCATTACTAGAGCAAAAGCTTGCTTTACTGTATTCAAAATAAAAATGAAATAGTTTTGAACCGGAAAAAATCATGTAAATTGGCTTTTTCTTGTTAAATTTGTTACATTCCGATTTACAAGGTTTTAATGTTTGGGTTTGCTTTTCAAAGTGCTTTATTTCTGATTACAATTTTCTGACATCTTTTCTTTCAATCAAGAAGTCAGCAAATATAAAATTAATATTAAAGTGGATGATGTCTTGAGAACTACATGTTTAGTCACAGAAGAACAAAAAGAGTACATACCAGAGATCAGCAATCAATAGTTTTTTTTTTTGCTACTTATAAGCACTCATGAAATTTTGAATATAAGTGAGTCAACAATATTGAAATTTAACTTCTCTGATTCACAGTACTCACTACAATGTTGATATATAAGTACAGGTTACAATGAGTATACGTACAACGTTGATATCAAACTCATACCATTCGAAATATGTTTGATTCATAAGCCTACTCATTTAGATTCATAAGTTTAGAAAAATACTTATAATACTTAATAAATACACCTTTTGGTGAGTATTTTAGTGTTCGTAAGCGAATCATACTTATTTTGTGCTTCGTGTATATGTTGAATTGTATTGAATTGTAACATCATGCGTGTTGTTAAGTTTGAATATGATGAGTACTTTAAACTTTGAATATGAATAAAGGTTCCATGATATTAAAATAAATATGAATGCGTTTTAAATTATGAGTATGATTCGATTCTACTCAGAAGTCTACTGGTGATCTCTGATGTGTATTCTAAATGAAAATTCAGCAGTTAGGGTGCGAACAGAGTGAGCGCAGAAAGCCGAGCCGATATTGTCAGTGCGATAAAGATTGTCAGTGCGATAAAACTGATTACATACAAGTCAATACAAATAAGCTTGTGTATAACACAGTGAACGCCGACAAGAGCAGATATCAAAGCCGATGAGTGCGAGAAAACAGTTTCAATGCGTTTTGCGCGCTTTTTTGCATTGTTGATGTTTACTTTTTACTTAAAATAAATAAATAGTTTTTTATAAAAAAATTATTACATGAAATAAAATTAAATTAAACAAAGTATTAAAGAATTATTTTAACTCAGAGTCACTATCAATCTTTCGCAAGAATTTACTGGCACCGTAATAAAATTTATCCTGTTTTTGTTTAGTTTCACACCTATCTTGTCCAGAATGTAATCAAAGGTTTCAATTTTCATTCGGGTATATTTTTGAAATTTAGCTGAATATTTTCTTAAATCATTATATAAATGATGAAATTCACCAAATTCATTCATTTTTAGTGTAATTGGATATTTTCTAAATTCTTTTGTATTAATAATTGCATTAATGACACTAGGAGAAGCAGAATACTCTTCATCAGAGGAATCGATTACAGTGTATAGCAATTTTATAAACACAAATGAACAACAAGACTAAATGACATAAAAGCAAAACACATGCAATAAACAGAATTTCAGCGCGGATTCTCGCTTTCACTGTGTTATATACAAATTCGCTCGGCATCAGCGATCTGTTCGCACCCTTAGAATTTCCTGAAATAAAACTTTTTATAACTCAGCGGAAACGCAGATTTAACACCATTTTGATTACACTTTTTCTCATATAAATATCCACCAACATACAACTCTAATGTTATAAGATAAGTTCATAAACAACGATTTTAAATAATTTTAAGATTGTATGCCAGATAAATTAATACTGATAACATTTCCTCTTCTTTTTTTGTTTCATTTTATTTTATTTTAAAATAAATTTTTTTATTGTCTCTTTATGGACTTATACTTCTTCTATTTGTTCATTACTTTTTTTATTTAAATATTTTTTGTTTTTTTATTCTGGTTTTATTGTTTTATTTTTAAATTTTTACGACCATAAAATATTCCCTCATTTAATATTTGTTATTGTTAGCTTTAGTTCACGGTAATAAAACGTTTAAGAATCTTTCAAATTTGGACACAGTGTGTCGTAAAAGCCATTAAATGCACTTCAAATCAAATACACGTTTTACGGGGTATGGCATGGAAAACTGAAGATGTCGTATAAATTGCCAGAAAAATCTTATTGAAAAGCTGTCAATGACACATTAAAAGAGGTGTGTTGAATTGAAGTTTTATCGGGTATTTCATTAAGAGCTTCCTATTTTTTGATTTCAATAAATTGTGTATATATTGTTACGCAAATCGAAACGACCTAATATCGTTTAACATTAAAAAAACGATAAACAAAAGCCACACGATACAAATACACACTGGCACAAGGAATACAATGAACGTGTTGATTATCTAAAGCTGCACACACACATATGTATGACGAACCTGGTTGCGCCTGGTACCAACAACAACATAAAATGAAGTAAACCAACTACGACAAATATGTAATAGACAACATAAGCAAAGTACACAAACAACAATGTACTAGCAATAGAATTCTCGAGAAGGCGAGAGCAAGAATCTTCCACATCGAGAACGGTCATCATACTGATTACGTGCATGCGTATATAAAAGGGCAACAAGTCAGTTATAATTCAGTCAGCCTTGTGTGAAGACGCGTTGCGCTTTGAACGTACAAGTGGTATTGCTTTCAAAAAGGTTGTAAGCAGAGAAGATCTAACGAACAGTTGTTAGTGTTAACGCGGACAGAAGTGTGAAATAGAATAGTGTATAAGCAAATTATTGTTGTATCGTTAAGTTGTATACGGTGGCACACAAAATTAGTGTAAAGAATAAAGAGAGTTTAAGAAAAACTAAACGAATATTTGTTTTACTTTGTTTGCAATTAACGAACTCCTATTTAAACGTTTTTAAAAAGGTAAAAACGTAACAATATCATATATAACATAATTAGCCATTGTCACCCTTTAGGCAGGTCTACGACATAGCTTCTCATGCCACTCGCGGTCTGTGGCTTCATTTTAGACATGTGTGGAGAGGCCTACAGTTTAAACCTTGAAAGGTTTCTCAAAAATCTGTCGTTCGGAGTCGACTTTAAACTGTAGGTCCCGCCACTCATGTATAAAAATTGGTGTGAGAAACTAAGTCGTAGTCCTGACTAAAGGATTGTAATGACCAATTATGTATGTATGTTGGATACCCTTGTCACCGTACCCTAGTAGGCAGTGTATTGGCTTATGAGACAAGAGTCCATGGTTTAACCACCGTCTTAGACATCGTAAACAAAACGATATATGGAAATAAATATTTACTGTCAGCAAACTTCCAGCAAAAACTCTGAGAATAAATAAAATTGCCATGAAATGTTTTTCAAATCTGTCGTTCGCAGTCAACATTAAACTGTTGGTCCCAACATTAGTGTTGCGAGAAGCTCAGCTTAAGTAAGAATTGGATGTCATTTCACGTGTTGTTGTTGAATACTATATCCATCCGAGGTGATTTGGTGTAGCTTCAACAATATGGCCGTTATAAAATCTGAAATTTCACCAGTCTTTGTCGAATGACCCGATAACACCAGATAACAAATAGCCCTGGCAAACATCAGATTTCTATACTATAATAGCGTGTATACTTGTAGTATATATGTGTGTCAATCTATATTACAATTAAATCGTGAAAACAATATGATTGCATATGTATGTATATGTATGACACATACAGTGGACAGCAAAAGTCTTAGTACGGCAATACATTTTGACAAAAAAGTCCCTATAAGCTTAATACTCCTGCACAAAGTCCCGATATGACTTCAAGAAATTATTTAGGAGATCATTTGATAGAACGGTTAAGTAATCGCTAAACCTCAAACAAAACTCAACCGAAAAACTTGTTCATGGTGCCACCAGAAAACACTAAACAAAACTTGTATATTCAATTACAAATGGGTTAAATGGCGTGCTTGACCTTAAGGCATATTCCACTAAATACAAGGAATAACATTTTCATATATTAGGCCTTTGAATTTTAAATTTACTTAGGGTTCTCCTGGGGGGGGTACCTATAGAGTCATTTTAAGCTTTTCCTTATTTTTCTCTTGTTTTATGAAAAACATTAAAAAATTGTTTGTTTTCTAATAAAACAGAAATAAATTAATAAAAATAAATATATAAACTATAAATTTGTATACAAACATTTGGATAAAATTCATGAAATTGCTAAAATATATTGCCGTACTAAGACTTTTGCTGTCAACTGTATGTACATATGTATGTTCTACGAAGATTGAATAAGAAATAATTTTTAATAAGATATAAGAAACTCAATCGTAAAACAGTTATGAATTGTTTTTTGGGACCGATTTTATATAATTTCGTTATTATTTTCTAAAATTATACTTAAAAGCTTCTCTTTTTCCGTTTTTTAAACATGAACAGCTGCAAATACAAAAGTAACGGGTGGGCCATCTATCAGTTTAAATTTGAACCATCTGTTATTTCGAATCTGGCAATACTTATGTCATTTTATTCTGTTACAAAATTCAGTATATTATCTCTATTGAATCGATTAACGCTTGAGCAACGTTGAGATTTATTGGGCCAACGAGAAACTGCAGGATGATGTCGATTTTTCCAAAAAAAAAAAAAAAATCATCTTTCCGAATAAAGCTCATTTTCATCTTGGTGGTTACGTTAATAAGCCAAATTGCCGTATTTGGGGTTGAGAAAACCCAAACGTGGTCTTACAGAAGCCAATGCACTCATTACGAGTGGCTGTTTGGTGCGGCTTGTGGGGCAGAGGCATCATTGGATGACCTAACTGATTTTTTGTAATCGCTCTTCATGGTATTGATGTGAACGATTTTTGGTTTCAACAGGATGGTGCAACATGCCACATATCTCATACCAGAATCGATTTATTGCGTCAAATCTTTGATGCCCGCTTAATTACTCGAAATGGTGATGTCAACTGGCCGCCAAGAAGCTGCGATTTGATACCGTTGGGCTATTTTCTGCGGGTAGCCATTGAAAAAAAGTATTACGCCGACAAACCAGATACAATTAAACATTTGAAGGCCAAGGTTCGTGATGCCATTGCCAAGATACCGTCCCATACACTCGAAAAATATCTTCTTATTACGTCAAATCCTGGAAAAGATCCACGAAAAACAAGTCGACACTCATCATCTTTTTGTCGACTAAAAGGTAGGCTCCGATAGTCCCATAAGGGAACGTGTTATTGCCGCAATGTCTGCAAAGCTGATAATGCTATGCAGACTGACGTTGAGCAATTCCTGCAGCTAATTCACGGTAGGAATGCACCTCTCCGAACGTTTTGATTCAGACAAGACGAACCCTTATCATGCGACCTCTTCAACTTCATCACGGAGAGTGTTCTGCGAAAGACAGGAGTGCACCGCAATGGCACTATTTTTCAAAAAAGCGTCCAATTGCTTGCGTACGCGGACGACATTGCCATCATAGGGCGATCCTTTCTGCCTTTAGTGCTATTGAACGGGAGTCTACTAAGATGGGTCAGGCAGTAAATGAGGGCAAAACAAAGTATATGTTATCGACAAGTAGACACGTTCAGCGTATTGGATTTCAGGTTACGGCCAATAACTAAACATTTGACATAGTCAAGGAATTTACTTGTCTTAGCTCCGCCACTACCACCAAAAATGATGTCAGTCTGGTGAACAAGCGCAGGATCACTCTTGCCAACAGGTGCTACTATGGTCTCAATAGGCAATTGAGTAGCAGAGATATCTTTCGTATGACAAAACTAATACTCCACAAGATGCTCATCCTACCCGTGCTTCTTTATGGCGCAGAGGCATGGACTCTATTAAGAACTGATGCAGCAGCCTTGAGTGTATTCGAGAGAAAAGTCCTTCGTTCGATTTTCGGTCCAGTGAGAGTTGGCGATGATTTCCGCATCCGATTCAACAGTGAGCTGTATGAGCCCCTCAGCGACATTGACGTTGTGCAGCGTATTAATATCCAACGGCTGCGCTGGCTCGGCCATGTTGTTCGAATGGAGGAGGATGCTTCGGAAAGACGGGTATTTGATGCGGCGATCTGTGGAAGCCGGCAAAGAGGACGATATTGTTTGCGTTGTAAGGACTAAATCGAGGAAGCCCTATCATCGATTGATGTGACCAACTGGCGTAGACGCGCAACTAGCAGAGGCGCCTGGAAGGATATGTTAAGGCAGGCCGATATCCATTAATCGGATTGTTAATGGCCAATTACATAAGTAAATAAGTAATAGATTTTTGCTCTTTTTTATCTTTCTCTATCGTTTGCATTTAATAACCTTGTTTTCGTTATTTTAATTTAAAATTGAATAAAATTTATGATAATGAAACGATGTCATCTTAAGCGTAATAGTTTATGAATGTTTCAGTTACAGAAATATGAATGAATGCCGAATTTTTAACATTTTTATGTTGCAAGGCGTTAAATGATAAAATTTATGTTAAAACATATTAAGTTTTTATGACTACAAAAATTAGTTAATTTAGAAACGAGTACAATGTTCAACCTCCAAATACCCAACACAACGCTTCAACGGTTTGTTCACACATAAAGCCATAAAAGTGTAAAAACACACCCTACAAAAGCAATAAAATTAAAAAAAAAAAAAACTGAAGTGGTTTATCATTTCAAGTGTTTCTGTCAATCATAATCACTGTCACACTTTTCTCTCTTTCTCCCCATATTTTTGAATAATAATTTTTGGAGTGAATATATGAAAGAAAGGAAAACTGAAAAGGAATGGCCTTTTAGAATTACATTTCATTAGCAGCAGGTATTAAAAATGTTTTTGGGCAGTAAAAAATAAAATATAAACTAAATCTAATTAAAAAATATTTCAATCAATTAAATTAGAAGTCATAGTGAATTTGGAGTGTTACAATTACCATAAATAACTGATTCATAACAAGGTGCGGTGTAGCCTAGATTCCCTTAAGATAGACTACAATTACCATAATTTATGTTGCTTTGTATCAGCAATGAATCGTTTTTCGCTACTCATAAGCACTCATGAAATTTTGAATATAAAGGAGACAACAATATTGAAATATAACTCCTCTGATTCATTCGTATTCACTATAACGTTGATTTATAAGTACAGGTTGCAATGAGTATGCGTACAACGTTGATATCAAACTCATACCATTCGAAATATGTTTGATTCATAAGCCTACACATTTAGATTCATAACTTTAGAATAATACTTATAATACTTATAAATGATTCGAGTAACTCGAATCATTCATCAAAAAACAGACACTTAAGCAAAAAAAAGAGCAGCAAGCAGAGCAAAAACACAACCTTTTAGGGAGAATTTTAGTGTTCGCCCGCGCTTCATTATTACTTTGCGATTCTTGTAAATGTTGAGTTATGTCATGTAGAGTCGAAATCAACAACATCATGAGTACTTCAAACTTTGAATATGAGTAAAGGTTTCATGATATTAAAATAAGTATGATGATATTAAAGTAAGTATAAATGCGTATCAGTATCAGAAATTATGAGTATGATTTGATCCTACTCATTTTCTTAAATACTCATTGCTGATTTCTGATCTGTACTCTATGTATGAGTAATAAATATAATTCTTTCATACAGCATGTCTTTTAGTTAGGTAAGTAGTTAAGTGTGTCATGATTGATGAGGTGAACAGTTTACCATCAACTCCAAACGAGAAATTTGGAAAAAATTGTCAAACCAATTTGTTACTCTCAGAGCTTTTTACCCGATAATGTCGAATAATTTATTTCTTTTTTATTTGAATTCGTAGCTCTGGTCTAGCCAATACACTTTTATAAAAATATGTTTGTGCCAACAAAATTATATAATATGAATAAATTGGGAACCAGACGATAGTTATCTACTTGAAGTCAATTTTCTTGTCTTATTAGACGTCAGGCCACAGTTTAAGCTCCAAGTCAGACATCTCCAACAAAATGAAATACGAAAAATATATCTTCGGCGACTTCTTCTCAGCAGATTCCTGGTAAATACTCGGAGAGTAAATAAAAAAAATTTTCATGAAGAAGTTTCTCAAAAATCTTTCGTTCGGAGTCGACTTTTAACAGTAGGTCCGCCACTCATCTATTAAATTAACACACACAACATAAGTGGTGTGAGAAACTACGTCATCATCTTGGCTGAAGAACCGAACTTCACCGCAGAATTATTTTAACAGGTATTACCTAATCTGACACTAATTGTACACTTTAATAAAATAAGTGAGTGATGAAAATCACATTTCGCAAAGTTCTAACGAAAATGCCCTTCAGAAATGGCTAGGTTAGGTTAGGTTTGAGGAAGTGCCCTTGTCATTGGGACAAGTACAATACCCAAAGGTTAAAATTACCAATTGTAAATGCGTCCTAGAAGAGAGAGAGAGAGAGGAATTAAATGCCTAATTGGTATACCGAACGTTTTGTTGCAATCACACTCTTTTTGGGAGCATTTTTGATCAGATCTCATTTTATCTTTTCGTTAGAAATGTCTGCGTCCATAATAATAATTGCAAAATATTGAATACAAATTTTCTGAATTGCAATAAGCTTCAGAATGGGAATACATTCCTTTAAATTTCATTTCCTTTTTTAGTGTTTATTTTGAAATAATAGGTGTCTCAGCAGGAATGCAATTTTTCATTTTTTAAATAAAAGCACGTATTTTTTTGGGACAGTTGTAGTTATTTTCCATTAAGTATGTAATAAAATGTCCTGTTAAGTATGTCATAAAATATTCGAAAAATATTTCACGATTTTTTTCATAAAGATGGTGGTCTTTTGTCAAAATTTAAAGTTGTTGAGGACAATGCCGAATTGAGGTTTTCGGATTTTCGGCTACAATCTCGTTTAGAGCAACAGTGTTTTCAAGAGACATATTGATACGTTTGGCGCACATGGTACCATATAATACCATCGATTGCCAGCCAGATTCGTAATTTTTTTTTTTTGATAATTTTATCATTGTTGATACATTAGGTGCACTTTCTTCGTGTAGGATATTTGAGAAGTCACTTTTCTGACTTCATTTAATTTTTAAAATTTTTTTAATTAATTTAAAATGGTTTTAAAATAATTTTTTTTTTATTTCTTATTTTGTACTTTGAAATCTCAAGAGGTGACACCCACACTCATGCAGTACATTGTGTTGGTATGCCAGGAAGATAGCTGCAGGAGAAAGTAACGAGTGAGTATAGTGTGCGAAAAATTTATTTTGAAATATTGTTGACATATTTTTTATATCCAGTTTAATATCCTTGTTGCGGTTTCCTCTCAATAATTGTTTAATAAACAAGGTTCGCTTCCTTTTCTATTACAACAAATTATATAATGTCTGGTGGGTAGCGAACCGTAACACTCTTAGATCATTAGGGCACCCATATTGTACAATGCAATCAGTCCTAAAGAGCTATAAGACGTTTGTAAATTAATAGTCGTGTGAATACCATGATCTCTTATTGAAATTTAGTTTAATTATTTTTTTAATTAATTTTTTTCCGTGTTTTGCGTTGTTTTAATTAAAATTCTTGATTAATCGCACAATTCTGTGTGGCACTGTTCACAACTTGATGTAAACAACAACAATTGCTTTGTCTGTTATTCCTCTGTTTACACTATTTTGCTTCAACAATAACAATTACTAGACAATTATTCGCCGTGGTCTAGTAGGTAGGGTGTTGGCTTATTAGACGAAAAGCCAGGGTTCGAGCCCCAGGCCAGACATCAAAATAAAAATTAAAAAAGTATTTCTTCGGCGACTTCCTCTCAGCAGATTTCTGGCAAAAACTCTGAGTGTAAATAAAATTGCCATGAAAAGTTTCTCAAAAATCTGTCGTTCGGAGTCGACTTTAAACTGTAGGTCCCGCCACTCATGTATAAAATTAACACACACAACATAAATGGTGTGAGCAACTAGGTCGTAATCCTGACTGAAGGGTTGTAATGACCAATTATGTATGTATGTAGACAATTATTCGACTGATCTTTGTAACCGGGATCTTTAAACCACGATTAATATCTTCAAACGCACCGTGTCTTGACACAAGACTGACTGAACTTCACTGACTCTGTCGCCCGCTTTGCCCTGCCTTTTATATGGAGGGCAAACAGTCTGATGAAATTCTTGAAGGCGACAGTTCATGACTTCGCCTTCTCGAAATCTCTATAAATGTAAATATCATTGTTTACGTTTATTATTTTGGTGCTGTTATATTTTTGTTTACTTGTTTACCATTTTTTTATGCTGTTGTTTGTTGTTATATTAAGCAGTACGAAACAGGTTTGTTTACTGCATTGTTTTGTTTTTGTAGCTTTTGTTTATAATTTTAATGTTAAACGAGTAAAAGCAAAACACTAGTATATAGACTCTTCCATTTTCTTAACAATATATAATGTTCTCCAATTTTCTTAAAATGGATTTGAAAGCATTTCTCAAGCATTTTCAAAACTATTTAAACCTTGAAATAATAAGGGTCAATGTAAAACTTATTATTAGACTTATCTTTGAAAATCATTTTGCTCAACTTGCGGTGAGTATTGCTTGGTGGATTATATTACTGAAATATAACATTAATGGCATGATTTGTTACAGAAAAATTCATATCTAATAATTTTATATTGTTTTACAAATTTTATTGGTGAATGATTTTTGTGACAGAAAGCAACCCAGGTCATTAATAAATATCGGACAATACTGATTCGCTATATTTGGCCTTTGGATTTCAAATATTCTTGAAATCCTTTAGGGCCATTCAAGTTAAAGTTTTTCTGTCACTAAAAATGACAATGCGCCGCTTTTTCTCCCAAAATATTTATTTTTCGGATAGTACGAATTTTTTTTTTCGAGTCACTCGAATTATTTTGTAAGTATTATAAGTATTTTTCTAAAGTTATGAATCTGAATGGGTAGGCATATGAATCAGACGTATTTCGAATGGTATGAGTTTGATATAAACGTTGTACGCATACTCATTGCAACCTGTACTTATAAATCAACGTTGTAGTGATTACGAATGAATCAGAGTACATTGTTAAATTTCAATATTGTTGACTCACTTGTATTCACAATTTCATGAGTGGTTATTAGTAGCGAAAAAACGATCCATTGCTGATCTCTGGTTTATTTTATACATGAGTGGCAGGACCTACAGTTTAAAGTCGACTCCGAACGACAGATTTTTGAGAAATATTTCCATGGCAACTTGATATACTGTCAGAGTTTTTGACAGTAAACTGCTGAGAGATAGTCGTCGAAGAAATATTTTCTTGTATTTCGGTTTGTTTGAGATGTCTGACCCGGGGATTGGACCGGTGGGAATGGTTGAAAAAGGTATGCAAAAATTGAAGTTCGCTAATAAACCAACTATGTCTTAGGCAAGGGCAACATATAAACGAAATAATTTTTAAAAACTTATTTTCTTGTTTTTTTTTTAAATAATTTTCATTTTCCATATTAAATTGGTTGCTTTGCTTCTACTAATAGTAACTCCGGAAGATATCCTGTTTTCCGAATTGTTTTAATTTTTATTAATATTGTACTCAATAAAGTTATTTAATATTATTGAAACATGTTTAAATGAACGCAATAACAAAAATAATTATTTTTATTAACAGACAACAATTAAAATGAAAAAAATGATAAAATGTCCCACGATAATGATTACGTGAAAATATTTTCACACGCACATCATCACATGCGCGATACAATGAAAATTAATGTTGAAAGATTTAATAAATAATTGTAATTCCTTGCTTCTGATCCCTCCCTACACTTCTCGCACTTCTACGGTATGGTATGGAGAACAAGACTCTTGACAATAAAGACTCCATTCAATCGTTTATTCCTGAATGAATGAACGAATGAATGAATGAACGAATAAATGTTCATGCATAACATAACGTAGGAAAATGTCAGTGATGAATGCATGCATTACGTGTAAATAGCTTTTACAGCTTAAATGTATTTAATTCCTTGGACTGGTACAGCAAACAAACATACAAACAAACAAACATTGAGAATTTATCCATTCCACATGAATGTACAAATAATCGGCTGACGAGCTGGTAGAATGTTGAATGTTGGATATGCCATGCCATGGTGGAATCATTAAACAATAAAAGCAATATTCATTGTATTGTATGGCCTGGTTGGTTGGTTGGGTTGGCTGGTTGGGTTGCGTTGTTCCGTTGTTGCTTTGTATGGCCATGTCAGTTTAAATGAGTGAATGAATGAATGAACGAATATACGCGTTGTATTAAAACATTACGAAAAACATGTTCAAAATGATCTAAATTGTGGTTATTTGTTATTTTGATGATGTAATTAAATTTCCCTTTTATTTTCGGGGGTTTTTGTTTGTTTATTTTCTTTATTTTCATTATTCTATTCTATTTTTTTAATATATTGTTGTTGTTTATTGTTCAACATTTTCGGTTGTCTACTTGAATAATTGATTGTGTTCGTTCATAGCAAAATGTAATTATGAAACACGGTTTAAAATTAATATTTTATTGGGTCATGTCTTGTGTTTGAACGATTGTTTGGACATCTGCCGCAATCCAATTAATCATATTTTTTTTCTTTAAATTTATACAATAAATAAAGCCTTTACCCTGGAAGAAACAATATGTTCCTGGAAGCTACGTTATCCGATGCTTTCTGTACTCGCGAAAATCTGTTTTTTTTTTTTTCAAAAGGATAAGTTTAAATGAATGAAAATGGATTCTTTAAAATATTTACATTAAAAAATTTCTACCAGAGTTTAAATGTACGTAAAGACTTTTCAAATAATAAATGTTCTTTTTTTTAGAAACATATTGTTACGAAAATGGAAAAATTTAGACACTGGTGTTTTGCTTTTACATCGTTTAACATTAAAATTATAAACAAAAGCTACTAAAACAAAAACAAGTAAACAAAAATACAACAACAAACACTACAAGAATAAATGTAAACCACATATACAAACATGATGTTTACATTTACAGAGATCTCGAAAAGGAGAAGCCATGAACATTCGACTTCAAAAACATTCAGCAGACTGTTTACGTTGCCATATAAAAGGCACGGCAAAACATGCAACGGACTGAGTGGGGTTCAATCAGCATTGTGTTTGAAAATAATAGTCGTGGTTTGAAAATCTCTGTTACAAAGATCTGTCGAATAATTGTCTAGTAATTGTTAGTGTTCATGCAAAGGGTGTAAACAGAGGAATAACAGAGAAAAGCAATTGTTGTTGTTCACATCAAGTTGTGAACAGTAGGCACACATGATTGTGCGAATAATAAAGAATTTTAATTGAAACTAAACACATATTTATTTTTATTTTATTTGCAATCTATGAGCTCATATTTTAAATGTTTTTAAAAGGTGAAAACTTAACAATATGTATAAAGCGCTGTGTTGAATTGACAACACTTTTTTTTATTTGATAACCGATTATAGTTGTTATTTTAGTTTGTCATCTAATTATGGATAGCATTTGAAAATTGTTGAAATTTTTTTCATTGATTTGAATTTGCATTTGTTCTCCCACCAGAGTCACTTTGAGTCGAATGGGTACGTAAATAAGCAGAATTATCACACTTGTAGTGAAAATAATCCAAAAATTGTATGTAAATACAAAAAAAATTATATGTTGCCGGAGGCACTGGTGCCAATGTCTTCAAAAACGACGATAATCAAAATGGAGGTGTCACTGGTAACACACTTAACTGCCATTTATTTTAATGTGATATATTTTCCAAAATACGACGGTACCACATCCTACAATGCTACAATCGAATTATACAAAAAACTTTTGATGAAGAAGTAAATTTCACGTATTTCCTAAATTAATTGGCTCCTGGTCAGGATTATGACCTAGATTCCTACACCACTTATGCTGTGAGAATTAATTTTGTGTGTGAGTGGCGGGACCTACAGTTTAAATTCTACTCCGAATGGCACATTATTGAGTTTTTTTTTTGGAAATCTGTTGAGAGGAAGTCGAGAAAAAAATATTTTTTAATATTTCATTTTGTGGTTTGAATCGGATTTCGTACTTTTATAATAATTAAATAAGCGAATTTAATACAAGCGAACGGTAAGCGAAATCTAAGAAAAGTATTTGCTTTTTAGAAAACAAAGCTATTTTAATCATCACCGGCATTGCCCTATCTTCACGACAGTGACTGATGAAACAATCACTCTGGATAGTGTGAATCAGGTTTTTGTTTTAATATTTTGACGAAAAATACAGACAGCCATGGTGTACTTAGTTTCTGATAGATTAGATCAGTAGTTATCCCGCTTAGAGTCTGCCTTTTTTCGTGACTGGATGGCTACAACAGAGATCAACATTGAATCGTTTCTTCGCTACTTATAAGCACTCATTAAGTTTTGAATATAAGTGAGTCAACAATATTGAAATTTAACTACTTACCCTGATTCATTCGTACTCACTACAACGTTGATTTATAAGTTGCAATGAGTATGAGTACAACGTTGACATCAAACTCATACCATTCGAAATATGTTTGATTCATAAGCCTACTCATTTAGATTTATAACTTTAGAAAAATACTTATAATACTTAGAAATGATTTGTTGTTGCATTTACAAAAAAACACACAACCTTCTAATGAGTATTTTAACTGTTCGTACGCGAATCATACTTATTTTGTGATTCTTGTAAATGTTGAGACATGCAGAGTCGAAATCAACAACATACGTGTTGTTAAGTATGAATATGATGAGTACTTTCAACTTTAACTATGATTAGAGGTTCGATGATATTAAAATAAGTATGAATGCAAAATCAGGCTTCCAATGGAGGTTTAAGCCACAGGTGGTCTATTCCCAAGCGAGAATAATTTCCGAAACACTAGAAAACGTAATCTTGAGTATGGATAGGTTTGATAGAGTAAAAACTGATTCAGAAATTTGTTCCGCTAGCTACGTTACACATTCGAAATAATTTTTAAAACCCACAATAGAAGAAAGTCACCCAGTAGCTATTGTTGCCACAAGAGACGTATATTATGCGAAAAGGAAATTCAAAGTATGGTAAAATTCCAGAATCTAACCAGCAAGAAAACAGAGCTCATATTGCTGATGAAAGAGCATATTCCTCTTGAAGTAGCTCTTAAACTATAGGGGCAACAATTTTATAATGTTTTTTATTAAATGATGGCATTCTGAAAGTCCATTATCTATAGTATCAAGAGGTTGATACTATATTTGATGAAATCGAACAAATATTACCGTGGTTATTATTTAAATAGTATAACAGTCGTGTTATATTTTTTATTTATGTCATCTTATCAAATGAACTTTCAGTTCAAAAATTTTCAAAAGTTTTGATGGATCTTGATTGTTTATCGCAAAATGAGTCAGTTTTGAGCGATCACCAGAAGAAGAAATAGTAATATTTGTAAAAAACACATATATTGGCCGACTTCTGGTAGCCGCTCAAATCTGAAAATGACGCATTTTGCGATGAACAATCAAGATCCATTAAAAATTCTGAAAATTTTTTAACTAAAAGTTCGTTTCAAAAAAATATATACATACTCGAATATGAAAAATATAACTGGACTCTTTAAATAATAACTACGGTAATTTTCGTCCGATTTGATCAAACAAAGAGTCAATCTCATCACTTATTTCATAGTTTTTAATTAAAGTTTGCTACTATGAATGGACAAACATGAAAAAGTATAAAAAAAATTCGCATTTGTTAAGTTTACCTCATCAAACCCCATAGCATATTAAGTCAGATAATATATACATATATGTATATATTTTTAAAGGCCTATTACTCTCCTTTCTAACAGAGTTTTAATTTTGGACATCGGTTCAGAGATGTTTGTGTAATCAATAAATTTGTGCGTAAAATCCAGAAAAACAGTTTTTGTCAAATAAAACAAGTTTGAAGGGTTCAAGAAATATAAAAAAAATATTTTTAAACTTTAGTCAACAAAACTCACAACCTATGTCGCTATGTCATTAGCTGGGTGTATTGCATTTTGTTATATAAGTGTTGAACCTCCATAAATATTATTGAATTATGAATTTTTGAAGAAATGTTTGTTGGCACATGTAAGCCCTTTACTGACTATACATAATATTCAGCATAATTAGGAATTTTTTTTGATTCCATGGAAAACCAAAATCATGTTCCCAGTATTGTATGACAAAAGGAAAATGAATAAATTGTATTTCATTTATTAATGAATTTATGAAATAAAGCAAAACAAAGCAGAAAAAAACCAACGCATACATTAATTATATTTTCCCTTTTTAATTGAATTTTTCATTTTTCTCTCCCTTGTTTATGGTCCTTAAAAATTTAAAAAAAAAAAAAACGTGAGTACGTAGTACAAAAGGAAATTATGTGTTTAAATAATTTTTAATGAAATACACAAAAAACAACAAATTTCATGTTTTTATTGTTGTATTGTAGGAATATAATGAATGTGATTTCCTTTTTTAAACATTCAAAAAAGGAAAAACCCTGTATAGTAAGCACAACAACACAAGCAGCAACAGAGATGAGAAAACAATAACAACAACAACAGCAACTAAATTAAATTATAACAAATTAAACTTTTATATACACTTTAGGTACACATTAACAATGTATTATACATACATACACGCACTCATAAAATACGAGTACAATGTCATTTTTACATACACGTGTAGGAAATCCTTGTTATTATTTAGCCTCTACACTTGCTGTAGTTGTTCTTGGTGGTGTAGTTGTTGTTGTTTATGGTGTTGTTTTGAAGTTTGCATGGCCAAAAATAATTTTCTACAAAACAACGAACGAACAATATTGTAAACACAGTACAAAAACAATAAACAACAACAATAGCAGAAAACAAAAAAAAAACACGCAAAAAGAGAGAATCCATATTGTTTGAATGTGTGGTTGAATGGCTCAATGGCTGACGAACGGACTGACCGGCTGGTTAGTGGACTAGCAAGCAGACTGGCTTGGCTGGTGTACACATATTAGTTATTTAGTTGGTTAAGATTGTTTTCAAAGTTGTTTTTGTATAAGATTTTTTTTACTTGTTTTTTAACTTGTTGCCAAGGGCATAAACAACAATAAGTATTGCATCGTAAATATTATAAAAAAAGAAAGAAAAATCATGTTTTTTATTTGGTATTTTGTTTTGTTAACAACAATATTGTTATTGCTATCTCGTTTACGGTTCATCATCGTATTAGGGCTTATTTCCGGTGTCAATAATGTAGCACATGATATTACCATATTTACGATGCATGTTTTTTTTTTGTTTAAAACCATGTTTTATTGTGATGTTTCTTGCAAGTAAATAAACGCAAGGGGCCTTTGGATAATAGTAACAAGATTTTGCCATAAAACGATTTGTCTAATATGAGTTGCAATAGAAAATATAGAAAAAGAAAAAAATAAAATAAAAATAACTCCAACTATACTATAGTGGATAGCAAAAGTCTTAGTACGGGAACATATTTTGTCAAAAAAGAGATCAGCAATGAGTATTGAAAAAGATGAGTAAAATCGAATCATATTCATAATTCCTGATACTTAGATGCATTCATACTTATTTTAATATCATGGAACTTCTACTCATATTCAAAGTTTGAAGTGCTCATCATATTCATACATAACCCCACGTATGATTTTGTTGGTTTAGGCTCTCCATGACTCAACATTTACAAGAATCAGAAAATAAGAATGAATCGCGTACGAACAGTAAAATACCCTGTCTTTTTACTTTTTTTTTTTTGTAAATGCAACAATAACTAATAATAATATGATGTTGGTCCCGCCACTCATGTATAAAAATTAACGTACACAACATAAGTGGTGTGAGAAACTAATTCGTAATCCTGACTAATGGGTTGTAATGGCCAATTATGTATGTATGTAATATGACTGCAAATTTTGATGTATGATTCGAGTCACTCGAATCATTTATAAGTATTTTTCTAAAGTTATGAATCTAAATGAGCCTATTCATTGAATCAAACATACTCATTGCAACCTGTTCTTATATATCAACGTTGTAGTGAGTACGTAGGAATCAATATTGTTGACACACTTATAATCAAAATTACATGAGTGCTTATGAGTAGTGAAAAAACGATTCATTACTGATCTCTGATCTGGACAAGACACACACTATTACGTTGGAAACCGTTTTAAAATATAAACACAATTACTTCGCATAATTATGCTACTGTGGTGTATTACCTGAAAGTTTAATAACAGCATAATTCGGTCATAGAGGGGCTCCACAGGCATTATATTCAAACTAAAGTTATTCTGATTTATTGGAAATGAAGAAATAGAAACAAATATTAGTCAATAAAATAAAGGGGTTTAAGTGATTAAGTCGTCGTAGTCTAAAACGAAATTTGAATATTTCTTCGGCGACTTCCTCTCAGCAGATTTCTAGCAAAAACTCTGACTGAAACTGTAATATTGACTGAAAGGTTGTAATGCTACCTTAGGTTTATAAAAATTTCATAAATTTGCTATTGGCACTAAATCGAGTATTGTAATGAAGCAGCGTTGAACACAAAAGTAGCAATTTTAAAATGAGAATTGACGGAAATTTATGATAAAATGTAAATAAAACTTCTCGGTGAATATAAACAAATATTTGGCGTTTATTTTCTGAAAAAAAGATTGTCTTTTAAAAAGGCAACATTTTAATAGTATGAGAACAAGTACTAAATTTCGCCCTTTTGGATCGAATGATCAATTGCTTCGTAGGCAGCCATTATTATCTTCTTTGCCATACCTCGCAATTACCAGCGAAATTTTTGAGGATCTTATTCCGGCTTTTTACTGTTGTACTGATTAAGGTGGCATGTTCATAACATTCACAAACATTTCGAAGGCTGCAGCTAATATTTTTGGTTGTCAAAGCAGAAGCTTACGACATGGAAAATTCAAATTTAATTTTTACCTTCTTTGTCCAAGATGGTAAATTTTAGAGAAGAGACTTGGTTGTGTCTTCAAGAATCCCAAGATAGCGGGTAAATACCAAGTATTATTGAACCTTTATATCGAAGGAATATAGCGTATACATGTTAGTTTATGAAACTCTTCTGGGGACCGAAAAATGCATATTTGTATATAGGGTGGGTAATTTAAAAGTTTAAATTTAAAAATGCAATAAAACGAAAATGGTTTGAAATTTTACAAATTTAATTTTTTTGTTGTGATGTACAATTGTTCCGGTTAGAAATGGAATATTATTTCATTCATATGGCTGCCGCTTCACAGTACTTCATTCAATGGGACCAAATGGGACGGCAATGACATTACGAATGTTGGCCTTCAAATGTTCAATTGTCTCTGGTTTGTCGGCATAACACTTTTCTTTAACGGTGTCAAATCGCAGCTTCTTGGCGGCCAATTAACATCACCACTTCGGCTACTTAAACGGGTATCAAACGTTTGACGCAATAAATCCACCATGTTGGAAGCAAACATCGTTCATATCAATACCATGAAGAGCGGGTACAAAAAATCGGTTGTCAGGGTGCGATAGGTGTCTCCATTCAACGTAATTGTTGCGCCGTCTTCATTTTCAAAGAAATATGGACCAATGAAGCCCCCGCTCTACAAGCCACACCCTTCATTCATTCGTAATGGGTGCATTGGCTTCTGTAAAGCCGCGTGTGGGTTTTCTAAGGCCAAATACAACAATTTTGTTTATTAACATAGCCACTAAGATGAAAATGAGCATCATCCGAAAAGACTATTATTTTTTTTTTTGACAAAATCACAGCATTGTGCAGTTTCTCGTTGCCCCAATAAATCCTATCGTTGCTCAATCATAAATCCATTCATTACTTTCAATGGAGATAACATACTATACTGAATTTTGTGAAACAATAGAATGACATAAGTATTGCCAGACTCGAAATAACCGCTGGTTCAGATTTAAACCGATAAATGGCAACTCGATATATAGACAATTATACTCCCCATTCAGATGCTGATTAGATATTTTGGCTTTTGACCCCTAAACGAATGCTCTATGGCGACTCTGGTTTAGAAGTGTGGAAGAGCCTCACAATATCATGTCAAAAAGATTATACAGTTTCCTTCATGCTGTAACTTACGTCTTAATAAACTAATAAAAGACACACGTTTAATAATTGAAAACGTAGTAAAAATTTACAAATATTGTTAATTATTTCTGCTGCTGCAAAGTTAAGTCACACCTCAAAAACTAAAGTGATCGACTTTTCGATCGTTGTTTGTTGTCTTTCTCATTTACATTATCTTTTGATGATTACATCATTATCCTATATATCGATTGATGTATGTATAATGTCCAAAATTTTAATTAAATTTCGGTTCTCCAACACATATTCATCCTTCAGCACAACAATTTATCAACAATACATACTTGCTACCTACAAAATTGTGGCTGCAGTTCCATTTTAAAATTTAATGTTCTATTTGAAGAAAATCAAACGAATGCAAATAAAAACAAACACCATGATGTGTAATGCTTCCACCCTGTGCTTTTTTTAGAAGGCAAGAGGGCCTTTCTGCACTTATTGAGTGCAACAGTTTTAGAAAAGAACATGAAATGCTTTCTTTCTGAGATACCATAGTTAACCCATATGAATGCTGATGTTCTTCGGTAAAATTTATTTTTATATGATTTAATAAAAATACAATAATTTCTTTGAAGTTTTACACAAATATTTGGTTTTGTTTTGTATCATTTGTGGCATAAACAATGTCTCTTTATATGCCCTGATTGTTTAGCAATTTTTTCAACTTATGTCCATATGTAGGTATGTACCATACATATGTTTAAATTTATGTATGTAGATATGTTCATTCAAAACAATTGCCTCTTGGTAACAGCAACGTTTCATATGTTTGCTGTATTCACATAAATAAAAGAAAAAGGAACTTTCTAAATGCAATAAAATATACAAATATACATATACCTACTGTATGTATACATATATTTCTATTTATATGTGTGTATAAGTAAATGGTAGAATAGTGTTGTTGCAACTTGATTTGTAGTTTTTTGTCTTTCATTTGATTTAGCGAAAGAAAATTCAATGTGCCTTCACAGAGATTTCCATTCATATCCAAATGCATGTAATCGTACCAACAAACAACCGTATTTGTTTAAAACAACATCGAACAAATCTTGTTGTTGCCAAGTCATAAATTTATGAAGAGGTATTATTGTTAACAGCAAAGAAAAAAAATGTATTTTTAATACAAAACAAAAATACTCTGCACAACACTACCACTTACACACACATTCATACATACAACATTGCACCATAATAAATGAAACCAAGCAACATATCTGCAGCACTCTTAAGAAAAACTATCGTATTGTATTGTAAACACTCAGACTCAACTATTGAATAGAAACGCACATAAAAAAACAATTCAGTCACTCTCATTCACTCACTCAGTCAGTTACTCATATGGTGGTGTGTATGTGTACAATATTGTAGCATAGTTTACATGGAGACATTAAATGCACATGATTTTGCTGTTTGCTGTTCAAATCCGATGACTACAAGTAGTCAAATAATGATGACTTTTACGGCGCTGACGACAATGGCGATGATAACGGTGTAACAATAATGAACATACATGCATACATACATACGTAAAGTATATGCTCACAATGCTCACAAATGTATTTTATGGCTTGACAACAGCTTTAATGCCACAAGATTCAACTAAGCGGTATCAACATGCAACACCCCTTTTCTCTTCTTTTGTTTTTTTTTTCTTGAACGAAATTATTACAAACTCTCAAAAAGCAGAAGAAGAAGAAGAAGAAGAAGTACAAAAATATGAGAAATAAAAATGAAAATGACAAAATAAAATAGAGAAATGTGACGTTGCAGTGAAGCATTAACATCAACACCACAATATGTGGTAACCATATATCAATGTCATCCCAAAAAGGAGAAAGAAAATAAAAATTATTTCAAAATAAAATACCCTACAATTAGTGCTTACGCATAATTAATGAAATGTATAACTTCCACACCAAATGGTGAAATATTTTCTGAATTTTTTGTATACTCTGCTCCCTTCTCTACTCCCTTGAAACATTTAAATAAAGAATTAAAGAGATTGCTTTGTGATATAAGCACCTCCGGATATAAGCACTTCGGATATAACAATTACCCGCTTAGTAGCACTGGAACTTATACAATCTTAAGTTTTGCTTCAAAAAGTATTGATATTATTTCGATGTATGCATCAGTAATAAATCGTTTTTTCGCTACTCACCAGCACTCATGAAGTTGAAGTGAGTCAACAATATTGAAATTTAACTATGTACTCTGATTCATTCGTACTCACTACAACGTTGATTTATAAGTACAGGTTGTAATGTGTATGAGTACAACCTTGACATCAAACTCATACCATTCGAAATATGTTTGATTCATAAGCCTACTCATTCAGATTCATAACTTTAGAAAAATACTTATAATACTTGGAAATGATACGAGTGGCTCGAATCATTCTTCAAAATTTACTGTCTCAATTGTTGTTGCAATTACAATAAAAAGAAAAAGACAGAGACAGCAAGCAAAGCAAAACCACAACCTTCTAGTGAGTATTGTAGTGTTTGTACGCGAATCACACTTATTTCGTGATGCTTGTAAATGTTGAGTTATGGAGAGTCAACAATATCATACGTGTTTTTAAGTATGAATATGATGAGTACTTCAAACTTTGAACATGAGTAGCATCAGTATAATATTAAAATAAATATGAATTCGTATAAGTATCATCAGTATGATTCGATTCTATTCATATTTTTGAATACTCATTGCTGATCTCTGATAAGAACCTCGAATATAACAATTACCCGCATTGTAGAACTGATACTATACAATCTTGTGTTTTGCTTCAAAACGTACTGAAATTATTTCGATATATGAATCCCGCTTCTCAGCATTACACGCTTATACATACATACATACATAACTGATCATTACAACCCTTCAGTCAGGATTACGACCTATGTTCTGTGCGTTAGTTTTATACATGAGTGGCGGTACCTACAGTTTAAAGTCTACTCCGAGCGACAAATTTTGTGTAAACTTTTCATGGCAGAGTTTTTGCCAGAAATCTGCTGAGAGGAAGTCGCCGAAGAAATAATTTTTTAAATTTCATTTTGTTGGAAATGTTTGACCTGGGGTTTGAACCGAGGCCTTTCGTCTAATAAGCCAACACACTACCTACTAGACTACGGCGATTTAAGGTACACATGTCCCATAATTTGCGCATTGTGAGAAAAGTTTGATGATCATAGATGTTGCAATGGAAACTACCACAACAAGGGCAGTGAATGAAGAATTTTTATCGGTAATTTGGTATATGTTGAGATATCTTCCAGCTAAGCCACAAAAGCAACGATGTTACTGCTTAAGACGGTACTAAGATCAACAACAAATAAAATCACATCAAGGCATATGAACTGCTGCTTGGGCACACTCTTCGCAAGTCATTAGATGACATCGTCTTGATGTCTGACCTGGGGTTTGAACAGAGACTTTTCGCCTAATAAGGCAACACACTATTTACTAGACTACGGCGACTTCACTTTTATATACGTGGAAAATTTGTGACATCCTGCTCTCTAGCTTCATTGTTCGTGCGATTAAATGTTTCTGGATTTCTTCAGTCATTGGAAGTAATATGAAGTTGAACAGCGCAATGCAATTGCATAGAAAGTTCCTTATGGTTTAATTCCCTTCGAGACATAGGCTGCCATCTAGAAAACATAACTAACTGAGGCAACTCAATCTCAGATAATTAATTCGTGGTAGAAAACCTACAATCCATCAATGTTTGCCTTTCGTAATTTGTAAGGCTCTAATCTGACCTGGTGTAGGTCTCTCGAATAAATGGCCCGATTCTCTGCCTAGTTAATGCTACAATAGGACTCTTGACTATGGATACTACGACCCCATCCAAGGCCCAGCAAATTACAACCTTGTTCACCACACTGAGCTGTAGAAGATGATCAAATACTTTTTCTACCAGTCGGTATTCCATCGAATACGTAGCCATTGACAGCTATGAGACAAATAGAAATCTATCAACTTGAATAATACGGGCCTATTTGCTCTCAGTTGCGGGATTTCGATATATTTTGTAACAGAAACTTTAAAACTTATCACATGCGTATATCGTTTATGAACTTACAAATGAAATTATTATAGACAAGGACCTAAAGCTGTCATATCTTGCCTATTATTTTAATCATATGCAAAACTAAAGTAGGTAAACTAGAATTATTGGAATTGTGGGCATGACATCCTCCACTGAATAATTTTAGTTTTATTTCTACGAAGATAACGGCGTACAATTGAACACAATTTTATTTGAGTTACATTGGTACTTACTTTGCTCTCTGATAGCGAAAAATGAATCAGGGAAGCCTGGAGTTGTATACTGATTGATAAAAGTCTGATACCGGTGTAAGGGAGGATGAGTCTTTGGGTCGAAATATAAGGATCTCCATATCGATGGACAAGTAATCAATAGCAATATAAGTGTACGCTGGTATAACGCTTAACATACAATTATATTTTCGGATAATAAAGCCGCACTTCAACAGCTATCAAGTCTAACACAAGAGGCTAGGTTGAAGGTAAACATTAGAAAAATTGTTGCGTTTAATGAGGTAATAACAAGAATTTGGAAAATATGTAGTCATTCTGCTAATGATAAAACACACTGGCGGTTCCAAGATGATATAGAAAATCAAAGCTGTAGTTTTACATCCATTTGGAGCTCACGAAACTTTTCCGATCGAGTAATACTTAGTTTATTCAATACTATTCGAACGATACGAAAGCTGTACCTCGAGTTATCCAGTATTTTTTACTTACTTACTTAATTGGCCATTGATAACCCGATTAACGGATTTCGGCCTGCCGCAACATATCCTTCCAGGCGCCTTTGCATCTTGCGCGCCTACGCCAGTTGGTCACACCAATCTATGATAGGGCTTCCTTTCTTCCAACGCATACAAGGTCATCTTCTTCGCCGACTTCCGCAGACCCTGCATCAAATACACGTCTCTCCGGAGCATCCTCCTCCATTCGAACGACATGGCCAAGCCAGAGCTGGATATTAATACGCTGCACAATGTCTATGTCGTTGAGGAGCTCATACAGCTCACTGTTGGATCGGATGCGGAAATCATCGCCAACTTGCACTGGACCGAAGATCTTACATAGGACTTTTCTCTCGAATACTCTGAAGGCTGCTGCAGCAGGGATTAATAGGGTCCATGCCTTTGCGCTATAAGGAAGCACGGGTAGGATGAGGATCTTGTAGTGTATTAGTTTTGTTGTTCGAGAGAGGTCTCTACTACTCAATTGGCTATTGAGACCATTGTAGCACCTGTTGGCAAAAGTGATCCTGCGCTTGGTCTCCAGACTAACATCATTTTTGGTGGTAACGGCGGAGCCAAGATAAATAAATTCCTTGACTATGTCAAAAGTATAGTTATTGGCCGTTATCTGAGATCCAATACGCCCCACGTCTCCACTTGTTGAAAACATATACTTTTTTTTGCCCTCATTTACTGCCAGACCCATCCCGTTCAATAGCACTAAAGGCAGCAGTAACATCACACTTGGTACGCCCTATGATGTCAATGGCGTCAGCGTACGCAGTCAACTGGACACTTTTTTGAAAAATAGTGCCATTGCGATGCACTCCCGCCTTTCGCAGAACATTCTCCATGACGAAGTTGAAGAGGTCGCATGATAAGGGATCGCCTTGTCTAAAACCTCGCAGGGTATCAAAAAGTTCGGAGAGGTACATTCCTACTTTGACGGAACTGCAGGAATTGCTCAACGTCATTCTGCATGACATTATCAGCTTCGCAAGTTTGCCGAGCTCAGACATTGCGGCAAAAATACAATACCCTTATGGGGCTATCGAAGGCTGCCTTATAGCGGACAAAAAGATGGTGTGTGTCGACTTGTTTTTCATGGGTCTTTTGCAGGATTTGGCGTATCTTTTGACCAAATTTTTTTGCAAATAAGAACTAAACAACTGTGAGCAGAAGTTCGATTCAAGATAAATCGGAGTACGGATACATGTACAGCAATGAGTTATCCTCTCTCCATCATTTTATAACGAATAACGCACACTTGTGTAATGGTGTGGTTTTTCCCATATAAAATTTAAGAATTTCTTTACATGGTTCTTGCGAGGTACATATGCTATCAGCACGCTCTGCATGCACGCATCATTTGTAAATGGTGTTTTTTTATAGAGGTATAGAACTTTAAGTTGCAATAAAACAACAATATATTATTCGATTGACATGAATTTTATTTATCCGAAAGATAATCTTGTGGCATTACATTTTAAATATGATTTCTGGCATATGACCGCCATGGTTGGCGCGGATGTAGTCCAATCTGGACGTCCAATTTTCGATGACTTTTTCCAACATTTGTGGCCGTATATCGGCATTAATACGGCGAATGTTGTCTTCCAAATGGTCAAGCGTTTGTGGCTTTACCGCTTGGACCAATGACTTTACATAGCCCCACAGAAAGTAGTCTAGCGGTGTTAAATCACAAGATCTTGGAGGCCAATTCACAGGTCCAAAACGTGAAATTAGGCGGTCACCAAACGTGTCTTTCAATAAATCTATTGTGGCACAAGCTGTGTGACATGTTGCGCCGTCTTGTTGAAACCACATCTCCTGGAAATCATGGTTATTCAATTCAGGAATGAAAAAGTTAGTAATCATGGCTCTATACCGATCACCATTGACTTTAACAATGATTCCACCAGCCCATAAAGCGCACCAAACAGTCAGTTTTTCTGGATGTAACGGTGTTTCCACATACACTTGAGGATTACCTTGACTCCAAATGCGGCAGTTTTGTTTGTTGACGTAGCCATTCAACCAGAAGTGCGCTTCATCGCTAAACAAAATTCGCTTATGAAAATCGGGAACAACGGTAATCTCGTTTTGGGCCCATTCGACGAATCTACGCCTTACTTGATGATCGTTTGGCTTCAAATCTTGCACGAGTTGGATTTTGTAAGCACGCAAACCAAGATCCTTCCGCAAAATCTTCCATAAAGTGGATGGACACAGATCCAATTACTGTGCTCGATGGCGGATGGACTCATTCGGGTATTCCTCAATGCTCCGCTCTACAGCAGCAATAGCTTCTTCTGTACGCACCGTACAGCGTCTCTGGGGATGCGAGTTATCAATAAGAGTAAACGTGGTGCGAAAACGTTCCATGGTTAATCGAATTAACTGCTCTGATGGACGATTTTGTCGACGATAAAATGGACGTAGTGCGCGATACGTTTTCCGCACAGAACCATTATTTTCGAAATAAAAGTGCACTATTTGCAAGCGTTCTCCAGGCGTGAGTCTATTCACGATGAATTGCCAAACCAAACTGAGAATAAATCACTTGACAGCTGTTAAATCGGTCGCCATCTTGAAAAGTAATGCCAACATAAAGTTCTATACCTCTATAAAAAACACCCTTTATTATTTCATCCCTCTTTATATCAATTACATTGTGAGTATTGACAATTCTACTCATTAATTATAAATCATTCGTTTAAAAGGTCATCGAATGTGTGTTTGAAATTGATTATTTGGGTCGAACTTAGAGGCGTGTTCTCAAAACTAATTGTGAGTGTTTTTAATTGAGTTTGCTTTCGGTTAATGTTCGTGGTTCAATACCATTTAATTGTTTGAGAATTCTTGATGGACAACGGTTGTGCCCTATTTAATTTTAAAATTACATCAACTGATGCGAATTTGATTTTCTATCAATTCACATTGTACCAATACCAATTAAAATACGTTTAACGTGGAAATTGCCTTTAGAGGCAAAGCTGGTACAAAGATGAAGACAGCTGAAATCATTTGGCTAATTGGTAGGTACTCAACACTGAGTTCAGATTACAAACTTCTTGTATACAAACCAGTTTTAAAACCGAATTGGTGTTACGGGTTACTTCGAATGATAACTGCCGCATCGTGTTCTATTAAAAATTCTAACATTCATACAGATCTAAATTTTCCACTTGCTCAAAGTGAAAGTCATAAGAGATGCTGAAAAGATCTTAGAGAATCTCGATACTCATCCAAATCCATTAGTTCATGTGATAAATTAGATCATTCTGACCCTAATCGGCTAAGAACATGGTATATTTTTGCACTCAGGCAATGTAATTCACAACACAATTGGTCATTACAATCCTTTTGTCAGGATGACGACCTAGTTTCCCACACCACTTATGTTGTGTGTGTTAATTTTATACATACGTGGCGGGACCTACAGTTTAAAGTAGACTCCAAACTATAGATTTTTGAGAAACTTTTTCATGGCAATTTTTTATTTTCTCTCAGAGTTTTTGGCAGAAATCTGCTGAGAGCAAGTCGATAAAGAAATAATTTTTCATATTTTGTTTTGTTCGCTATGTTTGACTTGGGGTTTGAACCGTAGCTTCAGATTTTAGGTCGGAGTGGTAGCTCTGATATCACAAAGCTTACTTGAGCACGCATGGCGGCCCGTTGTGATGCCACGGGTGAACGCAGTCCCTGCACTGACCGTAGTTTCACGTCTCATAACTTTTCGAAATGAGTAAATCGCTCTGCAAGAAACTTTCAGCAAGAACTAAATTTTGTTCAGACGACATGGGTGAATCCAATTTTAGTGTATACCATCAAAAGAAAAATTTCTCCCTGTATCATGAGCATAAACCAGAGGTTAGCAATGATAAGTATAATCATTGCATTCATACTTATTTTAATATCATCGAACCTCTACTCATATTCAAAGTTTGAAGTACTCATCATATTCATACTTAAAAACACGTATGATGTTATTGATTTCGACTCTCCATAACTCAACATATATACGAAGCATTAAATAAGTATGAGTCGCGTACGAACACTACAATACTTACTAGAAGCCTGTGTGTATACTCCGCTTTCTGCTCTGTCTTTTTTGATATGTCTTTTTTCTTTTTTTTTTTGTAAATGCAACAACAACTAAGACTGTAAATTTTGATGAATGATTCGAGTCACACAAATCATTTATAAGTATTGTTCTAAAGTTATGAATCTGAATGAGTAGGCTTATGAATCAAACATATTTCTAATGGTATGAGTTTGATGTCAACGTTGTACTCATACTCATTGCAACCTGTACTTATAAACGTTATAGTGAGTACGAATGAATCAGAGAAGTTAAATTTTAATAATGTTGGCTCTTTTATATACAAAATTTCATGAGTGCTTATGATTAGCGAAAAAGCGATTCATTGCTGATCTCTGGTGTATACCATGTTTCGTTTTTCTCTGTTTCATGAGTATAGACTCTAACTTACTCATGACATAGTGCACCCTGTATAATTATGGCATTGTTAATAAGAAATGAAAATAAAAAATTGTGATAAACGGTACACTATACGAAATAATTGTTTGTTGTTATTTTCCTAAAAGAGGCCTGTGACAAGGATGATGGTGCTGTTGGTGCTGTTGTTTTAAAAAACTTAGAATTTAGATGTTCCTTAGCTACCATCTTCTACTTGAGGGTTGTTCGAGAAAAGCCATACTGGCTTGGGTAACATAAATAGAAAAAGTTAATCATAAAAATAAATCCGTTTCTATGAAAACTCATTGTGTTAAATACATACCATATGTATCATACATACAATACACACATATAATGTGCGTGATTGAAATGAAAAAAAGTCGCGTAGAAAAGAATGATAAATACTTGCCTATTGAAATGAATTTATTAAACAGCGTACATCGTAATTATTTTTTTCGCTGTTGTAGATTTCTCTGTATGTTTTTGTGTGTAGTTTTCCAATAATAAATAAAAAAATAATTATTATTTATTGCTGATTTGCTTATTGAGCCGTAGATACGCTTTAAATGCGTATCTAGGAATAGAGTTTCCATTAATTCCCGCTTTTCTCTTCACGTTTTTTTACAAAGACTGGGAAAACTAGTGGAACTTAAGTGAAAATTAATTTCGTTTCAATAACAATCATCTTTTATACATATTTATATGTATGCAAACTTTCTTACATACTTTTGCAATAACATACAAACATACAACTTCATGAGACAATAGTTTATGTGGTGTTACTTTTTGCTGTAAATAAATTAAATTAAATTCTGTTTCTCTTTCTTCTCAAAGTCTATGAAATCCTTAAGCCTAGAAGGCCTATTATTATCCCTAGTCTATTTTCGATACCCTGATGCATAACTCTAATCACTTTTGATTTAAGTTACACAACAAAAGTATACGTTTTCTCCAACCCTATTGAAAATGAAAAGGATGTGTGACGTTCTTCCTCTTTCTTTTCGTCGAGTATATCAATCCAATCTCCTCTTCCTACTCAGCTGAAAGGTGCTGACCTCATCAGCGGCATAGAAGCTATTCATCTCGTGATCTGATTTGCCTGCTCATTATCAAATGACTATGTCTAGTTGCTTCAACTATGCATTAAATTTCATCTCTTGTTACCCTCTTAGCTGTCAGAAACTATTACTATTCTATTACTATATTATTTCTCTTGGTCTCTGAATATTTCACTCTGGGACTGGGAATACTCTGTTTCTGTCCCACTATATGCTGACTCAACTGTATGCTATACTTCTCTTAAAAGAGTTTTCTTAGAGTTTATTGGTTTTGTCTAAAGTACAATTAAGGAGGGAACTGTTAGTTATTAGACTAGCGACAATAAGATGTCTCCTAATGAATCCCTGCTTGTCACTCATTAACATAGCAGCCTTCATGGTTCTAGTTCTCACAACTGTGTGCAAGGCCAGCCCGTTGCTGTATCTTATCCAACTTCAATTGAGATGTATTCAAGAATTGTAGAATATATTTACAAAACATTTTATTATATACATACATACATATATGGGTGGATGATGTATGACATATTGTATTTGTATTAAGATTTTAATTTCGATGCATCGAATAAAAAAACATCGATGTATAATCGACGTTGATGAGCAAAGAAAAAATCGAATTACATTACATCGAGTGTTTTTAAAACATCGATGTATATCGTACATCACTATGTACCTCTTTGCTTGTGGCCTTTAATTTTGCATCGATTGTATTTACGGTAAGACTCTGAAATTATATTGGATTTCATTGAGAACCTACCGTTAAGTTCTACCAGGAAGCCTGTGGCGTATATTAGGCATCAGAGATCAGCAATAAATCGTAAGTACTCATGAAATTTTGAATATAAGTGAGTCAACAATATCAACATTTAACTACTCTGAGTCATACATACTCATTACAACGTTGATTTATAAGTACAGGTTGCAATGAGTAGGAGTACAACGTTGACATCAAACTCATTCCAATCGAAATATGTTTGATTCATAAGCCTCTACTCATTTAGATTTATAACTTTAGAAAAATACTTAGAAATGATTCAAGTGACTCGAACTATTCATCAAAATTTACAGTCTTAGTTGTTGTTGCATTTACAAAAAAAAGGAAAAAAGACAAATAAGCAGAAAAGACAGAGCAACAAGCAGATTAAACCCCCAACCTTTTAGTGAGTATTTTGGTGTTCGTAAGAGAATCATACTTATTTTGTGATGCTTGTAAATGTTGAGTTATGGAGAGTCGAAATCAATAACATTATGCGTATTGTTAAGTATGAATATGACGAGTACTTCACACTTTGAATATGAGTAGAGGTTCCATGATATTGAAATAAGTATGAAAAGTATAAGTATCAGAAATTATGAGTATGAGATTCGATTCTACTCATCTTTTTGAATATTCATTGCTGATCTCTGATACAAACATAGTTGGTCAGTACAACCATTCAGTCAGGATTAAAACCTAGTTTCTCACACCACTTATATTTGTGGAGATTTTCATGACTTTTGTTGTGATACAAAGCGATGCTTGACTTGTAGCAATAGCACGTCTTCTAGATTCTTCACAGTTTCAACAGATTTATAACGATCGCTTCGCCTATTATTTGAAATTCATCTAATCGCCTGTCTAATAACGTTTTTTTTTGCACTCAACTAAGTTTGAGATTTTTATTTGCCGTTGGATATTTGGAAATTCTACTTCAATTCGGTCTTCTTTTGATTATGGCGGAATACGCCTAAATCTCTTTTAACTGCAATGCAATCATTACTATCAACTGGCATTATTCACTTAATTCAATTGCTTTGACAATGTTGTAATTGTACGCGTACATTGATTCCAAAAGATTCATTATTACGGCCGTTTATGAGCGGCAACTGAATTCCAATTGAGTTACCAGTTGCCCAAAAGTGACGCAAATTATTATCACAGATGATGACTAACTATCAACATTTTAAAATTTCGAAAACTAAAAATTTAAGATTGTTAAGTGGCAACTCAACCGAAATCCGGTTGCCATACATTATCGTCCCAATAATGTTATGAAATATCTCTACAGGTTTCATAACTTTCTAACACACATTTATTTTATAGGCTGGTGTTGATTATGAGGCAACAGGTAATGTTTTTAGCGTAACAAGATTGTGCAACAGAACAGGCAGTGTATCGTAACGAACAAAACATAACGAGCTGGGCGATCTATGTCTTCCATGCTATGGCAACTGACATTTAGCCTTTGTACCCTTGACCGCTTATTTTATGTATGATGAAAGCACTGTATAATGCAGTTACAGCGATTATGTCAAAACTATTGACACTATTGTTCAATAAGCACACAAACTAATTACAGATATATACATGCATACATGCATACATGCATAATTGGTCATTACAACCCTTCAGTCAGGGTTACGACTTGGCTTCGGACAACACTTCTGTTGTGTGTTTTAATTTTATACATGAGTAGCTAAGCCTACAGTTTAAAGTCGATTCCGGCAATTTTATTTACTGTCACAGTTTTTGCCAGAAAAGAGGAAGTCACCGAAGAAATATTTTTTCATATTTCGTTTTGTTGGAGATGCCTGAGCTAGGAGTTGAACTACGGGCACATTTTTAATATGCCAACACACTACCTACTATTCTACGGCTACTTGCAGTGAAGCACAAGAAAAAACGCATTAATTTTACTTATGTTCAGTAAATTATAAATTACCTTGTGCAGTTAAATATTGTTACGTTTTTACCCTTTTAAAAACGTTTAAAATATTAGTTCGTAGATTGCAAATAAAATAAAAATTTGTGTTTAGTTTTAATTAAAATTCTTTATTGTTCACACAATTCCGTGTGCATCTTTTCACGACTTGGTTCAAACAACAACAATTTGTTTAATTGTTTATTCTCCTTTACACTTTTCCGCGTACACAATAATAACTGTTCAATAGATTTTTATAACGCTGATCTTCAAACCACAATTGTTCTCTTCACACGCAACGCATCTTCACACAAGACAGACTGAACTCTTTCTCATCTCGTTGCTTGCTTTGTCTTGCCTTTTATATCGCTGTGTAAATAGGCTGATGAATACTCTTGGAGGAGGATATTTTATTGGACTTCTTGAAATCAATTTCTGTTGATATACATACATATATTGCTTCTGTGAATTCCCGTTGTAATATTGAATTAAAACTGTTTCCCAATTTATTTAGAACACATGTCTGGCATTTTCACGCATTATTTTTATGATAGCGGCGATCCTAAATTCTTCTGTCAATAAGTTCTCGCTGCTCAAAAATCATTCTTCTGAGATTTCCAAGTGTCAGCCTTTGTAAGAGTAAAGATTCTTGTTGTCGTTCTGAAGTATTCTCAAGTTTTGTGGAACTATATATAGAGGCCAATGTTCTATTACAACTGCTATGAGTTTCCTATTTAGGAACATTTCATACCTATCGAGCTAGACTTTCCAATCTACCGGAGTTATGTTAGGTTAGGTTAGCGGGTAGCTTGCCATTTATAGGCAAATTCGCACGGTCGCTCTTGTATCACAAAGTGTGAGGTAAGCCCCCTTGCGTAATACGTTAGTGGTGAGTTTGAACCAGCCGTTAAGTACTACCAGGTAGTCTGTGGCGTATATTCTAAGCATCAATAAATGAAATTTATTTGCTTTTAACATAGTTGCTTACATAATTAAAATTTAAAGAAAATCAAAACAAATTTCTTCAATTTGATGCTGATTTATGATCTTTCAAAGCAACATTATGTAAGAATTTTATTATATTTTAAATAAATCGTTTATAAATCCAAGTGGGCTATAGTATATGTATGTATGTACGTATAACACAAGTACGATTTATATCATAATTTTTTTTCATTTGTTTCCAAATTTTAATTATAATTTTTTCCATTTTTTTTTAATTTCTTAATTACACAGTACACAGTATACCATACCATTTACCATACGCCAGTCGTAGCCAGTCGTACGTATTCATTTGTAATATTTTTAAATAAATTTTGGCACCAACACTTTATTTTGTTCTTGTTTTTTTTTTGTTTTTGCTTTTTTTTTTGCTTTCATGCTGTTTTGTTTTTGGTTTTTGCACTTGCATGTTGCATAAAAAATTTTTATTTTTTTCCTTTTCTCTGTTTCTGTTGTGTTTTAAATGTTGCCTACAAACAGATATTTATGTATGTATACCGAGTAACAAAGTAAACGTGTGTATGGATATGGACATTTTTGATGAACACCCTATAGCGATATTGTACATCCTTTCGTAATACATGTTCAAATATTTAAGACTCTTTGCTAAAGAGTTCAGGTTCAGGTCGGAGTGGTAGCTCTGATATCACAAAGCTCACTTGAGCGAGCATAGCGGTCCGTTGTGATGCCACGGGTGAACGCAGATCCTGTACTGACCAAGTTCCACCAAAATCAGGGAAGAGGAAGAAGTTGGTCAGCGGAAGGGCTGCAGATTAAAAGCACAACTACCCTACGCTGGAAAACCAGCCCAAAAGTTTGATAAACGAAGCTATATCCTTCACATCAATAGATGATAGCTCCGTCAAGCTGAGAAGGAATGAAGAGCCAAATAACCTATATCTACACCTAGCAAGAGACGGACACTGACAAAGAAATTGGATAACAGTCTCTTCTTCCTCAGCGGATCTGCATCGACGGCAGAAGTCGTCAAATAGGAGCTTCATTCTTTCCGCTTGTCTACCCATACCGCAATGACCTGTATGCATGCCCACTGTGGTTGAGATGACCTCACGACCAAGACCAAGTAATTGGTTGGTACGCCTTCTATCCATCAGGGGCCAGGTAAGTCTAGCGGTGGAGCAGGACTCCTCATTGACCCTGGATAGGTTGGCGTACCAAATGCTAAAGAGTACTAAGCATTATTATTGCCTTAAGAGTTTAGTGTTCCGATTGTACGTTAATATTTAAAAATAATTAAGGATCTAAAAATTGAAAACATAGGCAAAGTGTAATAAGATGAGTAGAATCGAATCATACTTTGCTTTGTACCAGAGGTCAGCAATGAGTATTCAAAAAGATGAGTAGAATCTAATTATACTCATAATTTCTGATACTTATACGCATTCATACTTATTTTAATATCATGGAAACTCTACTCATATTCAAAGTTTGAAATACTCATCATATTCATACTTAACAACACGTATGATGTTATTGATTTCGACTCTCCATAACTCAACATATACACGAATCACAAAATAAGTATGATTGGCTTACGAACACTAAAATACTCACTAAAGGCTTGTGTGTTTGCTCTGCTTGATGCTCTGTCTTTTTTTGCTTATGTGTCTTTTTCTTTTTTTGTAAATGAAACAACAATAAAGACTGTACATTTTTTAAAATGATTGATGATGATGATCATAAGTATTATAAGTATTGTTCTAAAGTTATGAATCTAAAGTTATGAATCTGTTGAGGTTGAGAACCCTTGGCATTGCCTTCTTTGAGGTTTTGAATTCTGTACCGAGAGCTGACATCAAGGCTCTACACAGATTCATTAGTAGTTTGAGCCGGTTGAGAAGTTCTAGGGCTTCATCAGTGTAGTCGCGCTCTCCTTTTATGTTTTGTTTGGTCTGTGTAACTCCTTCGCTTCCCATTTTCCCTTTCCTACTTTCTCTCCTTTTTCCGATTCCCTCTTTTATCCTTCATTTTCATTGTACGTTGCGTACAATGGGTCAATTCGACCTCCGGGTACTGTACTCTGATTCACTCATACTCACTACAACGCTGATTTATAAATACAGGTTGCAATGAGTATGCGTACAACGTTGACATCAAACTCATACCATTCGAAATATGTTTGATTCATACGCCTACTCATTTAGATTCATAAGTTAAGAAAAATACTTGTAATACTTATAAATGATTCGAGTGACTCGAATCATTCATCAAAATTTTCAGTCTTACTTGTTGTCGCATTTACAAAAAAGAAAAAGACACATTAGCAAAAGCGACAGAGCTGTGAGTATTTTAGTGAGTATTTTCGTGTTCGTACTCATATGACACTTATTTGTGATTCTTGTATATATTGAGTTAGGTATAGTCGAAATTAACAACATTATACGTGTTGTTAAGTATGAATATTATGAGTACTTCAAACTTTGAATATGAGTAGATGTTCCACGAAATTAAAATAAGTACGAATGCTTATACATAAACATACATAATTGGCCATTACAACCCTTCAGTCAGAATTAGGGCCTAGCTTCTCACACCACTCATGTTGTGTGAGTTAATTTTATACGTTAGTGGCGGGACCTACAGTTTAACGTCAACTTCGAACGACAGATGTTTGAGAAACTTTTTCATGGCAGGTTTATTTACTCTCAGAGTTTTTGCCAGAAATCTGCTGAGAGAAAGTCGCCAAAAAAATATTTTTTTTTTCATATTTCATTTTGATGCCTGACCGGGGATACGAACGTGGGCTTTACATCTAATAAGCCAACACGCTACCTATTAGACTACGGCGACTTCTATGTATGCGTATAAGTATCAGAAATTATGAGTATGATTCTGGTATGGAAGACGAAAGTATTCTTTTGAAGTCTGCATTTCTTTTTTTTTCCAAATTAGTGCATAAGTGTATTTATTTATTTATTTATAATTATATACGAGCTGAGTAACTTTGACCATAAGCGCGGTGTAGTGTCACAGACCATAGTCTCTGGTGGGAATCGAACCCACGACCCTCACGCTAATAGTCTAGCATACTACCCACTAGACTACCAAGGCACCCAGTTCACAAGTTTAAATTCTATGTATGTATAATCCAATTTAATTATGATTTTCAGTTTTTAAAACGCTCTCGCCTAAAGTGTTATCGATGTAGTAGGCCAGAGGTAACATTTGACCGACCTTAATTTCCTTGCCATACATGCTTATATTTGGATATTTTGGTTTTTATTTTCGTTTTTGTTTGTAGCACTTTTATAACTTGTTAAAACATAAATCATGGCATATATTGCATTTTAGTTTTTGTATATGATTTATTACCAAATGAATTACGATTGTCAGGCCAAAGAGAACACAATAGAAATGAAAACGAAAAAAACAAAAAAAAAATACCAGAAATAACGATGACATAAGCCGGGCAAACTTTTTTTCCTGTTTTCCTTTTTTTTCCTATTTTTTTGAGACAAATGAAAAAAGAAAAAATAGGAACAAAATGTTGTTAAACTATTTATATTTAAAGTTAAGAACAAAAATTTACAAAAAATAAAAAATTCCGGAAAATCTAGAAAAAAAATATTTTTTAGTTGAATCGAGCAGCAGATAAAGTCATGAAAATGCAAAAATATGCCTCAACTTAATGCCAAAAACAACAACAACAACAACAACAACAAAATATTAGTTTGATATACGATAAAATGAAATGTGTTGAACATGCAATTTTTGGTTGCAAGTTTTATTATTTTATTCGAAATTTTTTTTTTAATTTTTTATTTTCATTATTTCATAGAGAAAACAAACGTATGTCGCAAAGATTAACTACAAATAAATAATATTTTAAACGAAGAAAAAAAACGAAAAAACCAGAGATTAATATCAAAGTGTAAATTATTATGAACATATTTCAAACAATAATTTTCGTATGTAGTAATAATATTTGCAGATTGTCTACATGCAACTGACAACATGTGGCAAATACAACATCATACATACATACATATATACATATTTTTTGGAGCTAGACGAAAACATACTTTCATTTAGCCAGTCAAAGCAAAAAGGCAATGCCAGCAGCTTTAAAGCCAACCATCCAACCAGCCAGTCAGCCATCAAACACGAATGCATGCATCATGCACAGTTATTTGTTTGTATGTTTGTATGTTTATTAGTGGCCTGACAAACGGAAATGACAGCTTTAATTGATTACTACTAGTAGCAGCAGTTATAATTTTCATTTCTTCTACCTCTGCCTCTGCCTCTGCATCTCTCTTTCTTTTTCTGGTAACTTTTTCTCTGATAAACAATCGTCTTATGGGCGCATGTGAATTGAAAAATTCCCAGCCCAAAGCAAGTGTAAGTGCTTACAAATTGGTAGCCAAAAAACCTTGATAAATGCGAGAGAGAGAGAGAGAGAGAGAGAGAGAGAAAGAGCGAGAGAGAGAGAGTATATTTCATTTGTGCACACGATTTTCCAACACTCTTCTTTATTGAGTAGTTTCATGAAATTTAATGAATTTTTTTATGTAAAATCATAAGATTGAATAGAACTGAAGGGAGTAGTGGAAGGATATTGCATTGAACATAGGCATAGCGATGGTCGTGACGACATCTCAACCACAGTGGCCATGCTTACAGGTCATTGCGTTATGGGTAGACACGCGGAAAGAATGAGGCTCCCATTTAACGACTTCTGCCGTGGATGCAGATCCGCTGAGCAAGAGGAGACAGTTATCCACATTCTTTGTCAGCGCCCGTCTCTTGCTTGGTGTAGATTTAGGTTATTTGGCTCCCCATTTCTTGTCAGCTTGACGGAGCTATTATCTATTGGTATCAAGGATATAACTTCGTTCATCAAACTTTCTGGCTGGTTTTAAAGTGTACAGCAGTCGTGCTTTTGATGTGCAGCCCTTGCGCTGACCAACTTCTTCCTCTTCCCTGATTTTTTTGGAACTTGGTCAGTACAGGGACAGGCCTTCACCCGTGGCATCACAACGGGCCGCTATGCATGCTCAAGTGAGCTTTGTGATATCAGAGCTACCATTCCGACCTAAAACCAACCTAAACCTAGGCATAGCGACCGGTTGTAATACCACACGAAGCTATTCCAAACAGCTAACTATCAAAGCTTGAGTTATCTTTAGGTTTCGGTAAGATTTCGACAACAGTATCAGCGTTTCACATAAAGCTTGCCTCCCTTAGGATTAAGGTGAAAAGTAGTCTGGAAGTTTAATGAGTCTAGTATCAGCAAAAGGCTTTAGCAGGTAAGCGAAGTCTCTTTGTATGACAATCCATTAAGAAATACAGGGACAGAGATGTCCCTCCGATGTAGTTTAAGTATTTCATTATAACGCTTCCTATCCAATTTGGGTCATTTGAATTTGATAATGAAATACAAATTTTTCTCAACTCAGAATTTATTAGCAGCCAATAAATATCTTTGCCCAATGGGCAGTCTAATGTCGAAAAGAAGTGTTTTTTTTTTGTCTTGAGCCGGAGGTGCGAATCTTCGAAAGACACTTTTGTTCCAACAAAAGACTGCACGATTCACCATCACTGGTGCCTGCGTACTAAACCCACCCCCTACACACTTCAACCACTCTCCCCCCGCGGGACTGCCGTAAGGTATTACTTCGCGGAGGGTTGGTTAGCTTGAAAGCTTTATCACATTAATTCAAATTTCGCCTCCATTCCTCCAGTCTTCGGAGTACTTTCATTACTTCAGCCATTCTCTGACTATATTGACTCCATAGAATCCTACAGTTCAACAGCTCTTCCATTAGCCGCTTTGGTCCTAAATTCGTTTCTCCCGGCCATCTACAACTGGAATAGCATGTTAGAATATGCTCCGCATCTTCCTCCTCATCTACACAGTTTGGGCATATAGGGGAAGTGTCATGATCAAATCTGTGTAGGTACTTTCTGAAGCACCCATGACCAGTTAGGAACTGGGTCACGTAGTAGTTCAACTCGCAATGTCCGTTCTTCATCCAAAGGGTTACATCAGGGACAAGACGAAATGTCCATCTTCCCTTTAAACTGCTCTCCCATCGTGATTGCCATTTGTGCATGGAAGTCCTTCGTTCCTCCGCTTTTATAGCTGCCGTTTGTCCCGGACACTCGTGAAGGCGAAAGTATATCCGCCTCATCTCATTCGCAAATATATCTATCAATATTTGGCATCATCCTCGCCAGTGCTTGGTTACAGATGCCTTTTTGCCGATGTATTTCTCGTGCTCCTTGAAGTTCAAGCTGTCGTCGATAATCATTTCTAGGTATTTTATGGCCCTCTTCGATTCGATCTTAGTGCCTCCAACGGTCACTTCCATCTTCTCCACTATCTTCCGACCACTTATCAAGACGGCCTCTGTCTTGTGAGCAGCAAGTGTCAATCCTGCCTCATCAAGCCATCTCCTCTATTTCCTTTACCGTCTTAGATACCGAGACTATGGCAATGTCATCTGCAAAGCCCACAATTGTAGTCCCGTTTGGCAATTGCAGTCGAAGTACACCATCGTAAATAATGTTCCACAGTAGTGGCCCAAGTACAGAGCTCTGCGGGACACCCGCCGTCACTACGTACTCCTTTTCTCCATCATCCGTTAGGTATATTACGCTCCTGTCTTGAAAGTAATCATTCAGAATCTCCATTAAGTATGGCGGCGTAGCCATGTTGAAAAGGGCTCTCATAATCCGCCCCCAGTTCACCGAGTTCGGCGGAAAGAATTGTGAATGTTTTCATGTGTGAATTGGTCTGTATGCTCTAGCATACCAGGACGTTAAAATTGCGACATCGTCCGCATTAGCAACGACTTTGTGATCTGAAAATCAACTCAAGCAATAGACGTATTGAACTCAACCTTCTACACAATTTTAACAAACGAGGTATTTAGAGAGAGAGAGGGAGACAGACAGCTTGATACGTTTAAGAAAATACAATATCGTGGATATTGTTGCAAGCGCCCTAAATATCATAAAAGAGGGTAATGCATAATCCTTACAGTTGATGGATTTGTCGTCCTGTGAGTTAAAACACAACCGATTTGCATCCAGTATAAGCGAAGTCGCCGTAGTCTACTAGGTAGCTTATTAGTTAAACATCTCCATTGAAGTCGCCGTAGTCTAGTAGGTAGTGTGTTGGCTTATTAGACGCAAAAGCCTGGGTTCGAGCCCCAGGCCAGGCATCAAAGACAAAATACAAAAAGTATTTTTTCGGCGACTTCCTCTCAGTAGATTTCTAGCAAAAACTCTGAGAGTAAAAAAAAATTGCCATGAAAAGATTCTCAAACGTCTGTCGTTCGGAGTCGACTTTAAACTGTAGGTTCCGCCACTCATGTATAAAATTGACACACACAACATAAGTGGTGTGAGAAACTAGGACGTTGTACAATGGGTCAATTCGACCTCCGGGTACTGTACTTGTCTTAATTTGACAACTACAATCCTCTAACCTAACATAACCTAACCTAAACATCTCCAACAAAACGAAATATGAAAAAATATATCTTCGGCAAATTGCTCTCAGCAGATTTCTGGCAAAAACTCTGAGAGTAAATAACAATTGCCATGAAAAGTTTCTCAAAAAATCTGTCACGCGGAGTCGACTTTAAACTGTAGTTTCCGCCACTCATGTATAAATTTAACACAGACAACATGAGCGGTATATATTGACAGCGGCACACAGTTTTTTAAAATTTACTTTCCGAGCTTTGTCAGTAGGCTGCTGAGAGAAAGACGGAAAAGGAAATATTTTCTCAGATTTCTTTAGGTTGGAGATGCCTGTGTGAGGGTGATTGAACCTCGCGGTGTCTTTTAATAAGCCAATACACTACCCACTAGACTACGGCTACTTTAATTTTATAACTGACATGCCTTATGACTTTTACTTCTTTCTTTATGGTTATTGGTGTCTGTTGAGACTTCCACTTCAGCCGTCGTAGGTTTATAAAAAGTTCCGTTCACTTTTGAAACGCTGTCGATATATTCAAATTTATTTACAATTTGTTAATTAAATAAACGGTTAAATTGGAAATTAAATTTTTGTGTGTTTTCTTTATGTTGGTTTTTGATGACTCATTTCACGGCTGTATAGACGAAAGCATTCTCATTTGCACAATTAATATTTAATTTGCAACTTTTATAAACATTTCTAAACAATTCAACAATATTAACAGCCAATACCAAGAGAAACGGGAGACTATTATAATGGCAGAGATGCTATACGGAACCAGTAGTTGATAATCACAAGACAGTAAATTCTCCAGACAATAGAAAGTCGTCTTACTAAAACGATCTGAAGTTTTATTAAAAACGTAGAGTCCTTGTATTGTGCACAAATTTTGAAATCTCCAGGTACATATATTCCGAACATTTCAATTACTAACCCAATAACAACAAATCCCATATCAAATATTTAAAAGCGATCAAATATGGTTTGTGCTCCAATAAACGAAACTATGACTATCTTAGAGAAGTCGAAACTGGTGCGTTAATTTTATGGAAAATTACTCACATCCACTGGCGCCATGTTTAACTCATCTCCCTTGTATTGTAGTTGTATAGCGTGCTTCAAAGCAGGCACTTTCCATGCATACACACACACATATTTATGTTTGAATGGCTTTTTTGTTATTGTTACAAAATTTAGTATACACACTAAGTCTGCATTTTTTGTATGTTAATTAATTTATTCATCGTATCGAACTATAGTCAACTGTTAGGTATCTTAAATCGTTTAGAGTGCATGTCATAATATTGGTTACGAGGGTCTACAATTTATTTGTTTGTAAAGGACAACTAATATCTGGTAAAAGCCTTCTCGCATGCATGTTTACAGCAATAAGTATTCAAAAAGATGAGTAGAATAGAATCATACTCATAATTTTTGGTACTTATACGGATTCATACTTCTTTTAATATCATACAGCCTATACTTATATTCAAAGTTTGAAGTACTCATCGTACTTAACAACACGTATAATGGTTTTGATTTTGACTCTCCATAACTGAACATATACAAGAATGACAAAAGTATGAATCGCGTACGAACACTAAAATACTCACTAAAAGGTTGCGTGTTTGCTCTGCTTGCTGCTCTACCTGTTTTTGTAAATGCAACAACAACTAAGACTATAAATATTGATGGATGATTCGAGTGACTCGAAGTATTTTTCTAAAGTTATGAATCTAAATGAGTAGGCTAATGAATCAAACATATTTCGAATGGTATGAGTTTGATGTCAACGTTGTAAGCATACTCATTGCAACCTGTACTTATAAATCAGCGTTGTAGTGAGTATGAGTGAATTAGAGTAGTTAACTACTCCTCAATATTGTTGATACACTTACTATATATTCAAAATTCCATGAGTGCTTATGAGTAGCGAAAAAACAATTCATTGCTGATCTCTGTTACGCATCTTAATTTGTTGGTATATTCAAATAAATTGTATCCAACAAATATACGAATAACATTCTATCGGTTTAGATTTAAGCCATCGGCTATTTCGAATCTGGCAATACTTATATTATGTCATATGCTGTCACAAAGTTCGATTTAGGCTTGAGCAACGGATTTATTGGAATTTATTTATTGGCCGGAAATTGCACGAAAATATCGTACAGAATTTGGCAGAGAATGACCAACATTGCCTGGTATATGCAAGTTTATTGCTAAAGTTCGTGAAACATCAACTCGCCATCATTCTCCATAATTGACAAGTTTACATCGAATTTTGCGAAAGATCCCGGTATGACGCCCTACAAAATTTAATTGGTTCAAGAGTTGAAGCCATGACCATTCTCTTCGTTTTCTCTTCGCTAGATGGGCCAACGAGATACTCACGTCGATTTTGCCAAAAAAAAAAATCATCTTTTCGGATGAAGCTCATTTTCATCTTGGTGGGTAGGTTAATAAGTAAAGTTGCCGTCATTGGGACTCAGAAAACCCACACGTGATCTTACAGAAGCGAATGCACTCACAACGAGTGACTGTTGGTGCGGCTTGGCCCACGTTTGAAAATGAGGACGGCGCAACCATTACGGTAAAGGGAGACACTTATCACAACATGATAACCAATTTTTTTTGTACACGTCCTTCATGGTATTGATGTGAACGAGATTTGGTTTCAAAAAAATAGGGCAACTTGCCACACATCCCATGCTACAATGGATTTATTGCGTCAAACGTTTGAGGGCCGTTGAATTAGCTGAAATTGGCCGCCAGGAAGCTGCGAGTTGAGTTCTACTCAACAAAACTCACAAACTACACTATGACATTATCTGGGTGTATTTTGACTGTCGCACCGTGTATCAGAAAGTGTTTGTAAGAGCAACACTTATTGTGTCAATCCTTCCGCCTTTAATCTGAAGCAGATAAGTTGGAACCCATTGATGGCACTGAAAGTCAATTAACGGTTGGTCAATAGTTTCTTCAATTCAGGAGCAATTTAGTAAGAATTCTACTTTCACAAGCTACATTCTATAAGCCAACACCTTTCAACGCCTTGCAATGCCTCAAACTTTTCTTAAAATGTAGGGCATTAGATAATCGGTTTTGATGGAATATACTATTCAGACTTGTTTTTTTTAGTTTTTTTGCTTGTTTGCCAAATGTATCACAGTAGTAGTCACAAAATCGAGACACCAAATGTATGTTAATAAAAGTTTATTTCAGTTGTTTGTTGTTGTCTTTGTCTATTTAACTATTCTCGCCTTTTGTGTTAATGTGTTGTTTTATTTTTTTTAATTAATTGCTATCATAATACAATGAAGATTAGTTTTATGTTTTCTTGCTGGCATCATTCATTCCATTCCATTCCATCTTCAATGCTTTCGCTTCTGGTTATAATTTTTATTATTTATTTGGAATCCATTTGAAAAAGTAGCCATAAAATTTTGTATCTTTTTATAATGGATCAATAAATTATTTCATTTCATTTCATTTCATTTCGATTGATTTGCTTTGATAATTAGAAATTAATTAACACCACTGAAATGGATAAACTCTCTGACTGACTGGCCGACTGGCAGGCATTGTATTGATTATTGGTCGTTCGGAAAACAACAGTTGTTTTAGACATTTTAATGACGTTTACTATTAAACTGTCTAATTAAAGGTGTTTATTTATTTTAATTTTTTTGGTTAGCGATTCGAATGCTAATTACTTTCCTTTCCTTTGTTTTTTTTTTTTCTCTATGGCACCTAAGCAACCCACAGACATAAAGAGCGCAATTTATCATATTAATCGATATAAATTTTATTCAACTTAAAAAATGATGAAAATTTCCATTCCCCAATATTAGGTACTGGTATACATAACTGGTCATTACAAACCTTCAATGAGGATTACGACCTAGTTTCTCACACCACTTATCTTGTTTAACGCACATTTTATACGTGAACGACAGATGTTTGAGAAACTTTACATGGCAATTTTTATTTACTTTTAGAGTTCTTTTCAGATATCTGCTGAGAGGAAGTTGCCGAAGAAATATTTTTTCATATTTCGTTTTGTTGCAATTGTCAGACGTGGGATATGAACCAGAGATCAGCAATGAGTTTTTAAAACGATGAGTAGATTCAGATCATACTTATAATTTCTGATATTTATACGCATTCATACTTATTTTAATATCATACTCATACTACTCATATACAAAGTTTGAAGTACTCATTGTACTCATACTTAACAATACGCACGATGTTGTTGATTTCGACTTTCCACAACTCAACATATATACAAGAATCACAAAATAAGTATGATTCACTTACGAACACTAAGATACTCACTAAATGGTTGTGTGTTTGCTCTGCCTGTCTTTTTTGCTTATGTGTCGTTTTTCTTTTTTTGCGAATGCAACAAATACTAAACTTGAAAATTTGGATAAATGATTCGAGTCATTTGAATCATTTATAAGTATTATAAGTATTTTTCTAAAGTTATAAATCTGAATGAGTAGGCGTATGAATCAAACACACGAGTTTGTATTTCGAACGGTATGAGTTTGATGCCTAAGTTGTACGCATACTCATTGCAACCTGTACTTATAAATCAACGTTATAGTGAGTACGTATGAATCAGAGTACATAGTTAAATTTCAATATTGTTGACTCACTTATATTCAAAATTTCACGAGTGCTTATGAGTAACGAAAAATTCGATTCATTGCTGATCTCTGGTTCAAACTCAGACATCTCCAACAAAAAAAAAAAATATTTATTCGGCGACTTCATCTCAGCAGATTTCTGGCAAAAGATCTGAGAGCAAATAAAATTGGCATGAAAAGTTTCTCATAAATCTGTCATTCGAAGTCGACTTCAAACTGTAGGTCATATCATTCATGTATGAAATGAACACTCTTACATGGTGTGTGAAGCTAGGCCGTAATTCTGACTGAAGGGTTGTAATGACCAATTATGTGTATGTATGTATAAAACAACAATGAGTTAAGTCCACATAGGATTACAATAACAAATGAATTACAAGAATATATACAAAGAAAGAAAGAATTGTTGTAACAAAACTATATAGAAACCCCACAAAAGATAGAAAATAAAATAAAAACAACAAGAAGCTGTTGAACCTTGTAGTATAGAAAACGGCGAATAAGTTTGATAGCTCAGTTTCGTTAATTAAAGTGTTAAACAATTTAGGGCTATTATTACAACTTGCCGTTTAACTAAAGGGAGGATTTTAACAGGCAGATGAATTATTTTTCATTATTATAAGTCGACAATAAGATAGAAAAGAGGGTTAAGCTAAAGGATGGATCATCTTACCTGTTACTTATAAAGTTAAGTTTATGTTTGAATTTGCCATACATATGTATTATTTTCAATATGGCAACTTAAAATATAAACAAAATGAACAAATACAACAAAAATAGAAGCCTGCAGTTGCCACTGCGTTTAAAAAAAACTTGTTTAATTGAGCAGTGTTGTCGGCATTGCTCCGACACTGCCATATTTTTGAAAATGTTAACTTTATTTTATCTGTAGGTTGTATTAACGAAAAGAAGTTAAAGGTGACTTTAAAGTTCACTTTAGCTAAAGTTACCTTTAACTAAAGCCAACTTTAATTTGTAATAATGGCCGTAGTCGAAGTCGCCGTAGTCTAGTACGTAGTGTGTTATTAGACGTAAGGCCAAGGCTCAACCCCCGGATCAGACTTCAAAACGACTTCAAACTTCCTCTCAGCAGATTTCTGCAAAAACTGTGAAAGTAAACAAAATTGCCATAAAAAGTTTCTCACAAATCTGTCGTTCGGAGTCGACTTTAAACTGTAGGTCACGCCACTCATGTATAAAATTAACACACACAACATGAGTGGTGTGAGAAGTTAGGCTGCAATCTTGACTGAAGGGTTGTAATGGCCAATTAGGTATGTATATATGTATGGAATAATGACCCTTAAAGATTTATTTAGGACAACAGATAAACGTGAATAATTTGTTTAATACAAAAGTAGCTATTCTTGAAATCAATGAAAATTAACGTTGCATAGTAAACAGATGAATAGTTCTATATCAGTGCCTTAGCCCTTCTGAAAAGCTATGGAACTTAAACAAAGGACACATAATGTTCAGCCGCGGGAAATTAGTAAACTTTTTAAGCTTACAACTTATTTACTAGTGACTAGCATTTAACCAGACACCAGTGCTAATGAATTGATTTCCATAATTTAAATAAGGCTGTTATTAATAATGACTTCAGGTTAATTTTCACTTTGTCGTTCTAGAAGTTGCCTTAAGAAATAATCATTTTTCATTTTTCTATTGTTTAGCAAATCCTATTAAAATAAACAATAACGATAACAGTAATTATAAAGAAAGAATGAAAAAAAAAGAGTAACATGATGATGATTAACGGTTATATATTAAATTATACACAGTTAATGGGGTTTACTTTCTAAAAAAACGCTGCTAAAGACACGCTACCGAATTTATTCCATTCCATTCCATTATAAATATACCCAGTATGAGTTTAATTAAAAATGATTTTAGTTTGTTGGTAACGCCACCATCACCACCACCACCACGACCACCTTTTGTCATGCAGGAAATTGCCTTTTAAATGATAATCATTTTTCATCTTTAATCAATTTTTGCTTGTTGCTGCTGTCAATTGGGCACGTAACGTATGCTCATAATTTTGTTTGATGACTAAACTTGTTATATAATGTTGTTGTTCTCAATATGGATTGGAAATTTTTGTTCCCAAGAAACCTGTTCACCCATATTCTGACTGGCCCAACACTTAAGTCGGCACCGTCTGACACAATGACATTAAAATTATTTATAACAGATTTTTTGTTTCTTTTTTTTATAATTTCTTCTTCTTCTGCTTCTTCTATTTAGAAATCTATTGTTTTAAATTTTGGCATTTCATTTAATTTAAATTTTGAAAAGAAAAAAAAACAAAAATTCTCTAAAATTTATTGAAAACAAAACATTAACGGACGGATGCTTATATCATTGTATAGTATTTGCCAAATCTCTAGACAGAGATTAAACATTTAAAAAAGAAGAAAAACAAGTCAAGGCTCTTATAGGTGGTTAAACACGACTACATTGCATCATACTTCACAAATTTACTTTAACTCAGCATCGCTGACAGTTAAGAACGCCACAAAATTTATCGATTGTATTGGAAAATAAGAATTTTTGGATACCGATTTTTGTATTCAAATCCTTATACTATGTTGAGATATGTAGTCGCCGTAGTCTAGTAGGTAGTGTGTAGGCTTATTAGACATAAGGTCACGGTTTAAGCCCCAGGTCAGACATCAAAGAGAAAATATGAAAAAATATTTCTTCAGTGACTTCCTCTCTGCAGATTTCTGCTAAAAACTCTAAGAGTAAATAAAATTGCCATGAAAAAGTTTCTCAAAAATCTGTGGTTCGGAGTCGAACTTTAAACTGTAGGTCCCGCCATTCGTGTATAAAAATTAACACATACAGCATAAGTGGTGTGAGAAGATTGGCCGTAATCTTGACTGAAGGGTTGTAATGGCCAATTAGGTATGTATGTTCAGATACAACGGTCAATACTCGTTTTATTGAGTACAATATCTAAAGTGTTCAGGCATAATAATATATGCAGTTCAGCTGCTTATTCAATATTCAGTTGGCAGCTGGTAAACAAAATAGCTGGTTGTTTCAACAACATTGTTTTTATTTTGTTTTGTTTTTTTTTTTTTTTTTTTTTTGGTTTATCGTTGTTGACATTTGAATTGTAAAATACCACCAAAAATTGTTCGGTTAATTGTAATATGCTCACTAAACACACTTATGACAGTGCTGCATTTTAAGTTTTACTCAATATTATAACAACTTGCTTATTTATTGTGCAATTATGAATTGAAGGTTAGGTTAGGTTAGGTTAGAGTACGTGTACTTGTCAATTAAGACAAGTACAGTACCCGGAGGTCGAATTGACTCATTGTACAACGTCCTAGTTTCTCACACGACTTATGTTGTGTGTTAATTTTAAAGTGTGTGTGGTGGGACATACAGTTTAAAGTCGATTCCGAACGAAAGATTTTTGAGATACTTTTCATGGCAATTTAATTTACTTTCAGAGATTTTGTCAGAAATCTGCTGAGAGGAAGTCACCGACGAAATATTTTTGTATTTTGTCTTGATGTATGGCCTGGGGCTCGAACCCTGGCTTTACGTCTAATAAGAAAACACACTACCTACTAGACTATGGCGACTTCAATTATGAATTGAAACTTCATATGAAATATTGAGCTCAATAATTGCGTTTATTGCAATTTACGAAATAAAGTTGCATATCTGAACACCGTATTACATTTCTGTTGTTTATGGTAAAACGAATCTTACAGCGCCACTCTACTCATTAAGATGTTAACACAACGTCATTAGTTAACACAAATGTCATTAGCATTGCAAACGTAGTCGTAGTCGTAGTCGTCTATGCAGCCAGTCATAGGGTATAAATAAATAAATATTTTGGCCATTTATCACTTTTGATTGTGAATTTGTTTTTTTTGAACATTTAAAATCTTGTTGTTTATTACCAAAAAACAAACAAACAAAATAAAAGTGCAAAATTATTATTGTTGTTGTCGATGCTGATTCAATTCCTTGTTTGAATTTGTATTTCAAAAAAAAAATTTTGTTTTGTTTTTAGCTTGTGTTTTAAAAAACAATAAAACTGTTTAGCAAAACGATCAAAATCAATAAATCTTTATTTGGCATAAAAATCTGCACATAGTCACAGACATATGGACAGGCATTCGCTAAAAGTCTTGATACAAATTTACAAAATTACTCAAGACATACCAAATACTGAAGCTGAAACTGAAGAAGTATTTGGTAAATCAAGTTCAAACTTTACTGTGCACAGCTAGCAGGAGATTACATACATAGACATAATTGGTCATTACAAGACTTTAGTCAGGATTAGTAGTTTCTCACACCACTTATGTATATTGTGCGCATTAATTTTTATACATGAATGGTGGGACCTACAGTTCCTCACACTGAAATGTTGGAACTAGTGGATCATTTTGAATTTCTAGAAAATTTTATTTTTATTACAAACTAGTTGTACCCTGCCTGTGCCAACAACTAAAATATATTTGAAGGAAAGACATTACACAAATGTCCAATTAATTTTGAATCATTTTATTGATTTTGTTTCCCGTCCTGATGATTCAGATGAACGGGCCTGAGTAGTACGCATTCGATCAGTTTCTAATCTCACTTCTCTTTGTTCAAGTGGCTCAAGCGAACGGGCCTCAGAGACATATACTTGAAGATTTTCCAGTCTCAATGCTCGTCTGATTCTGAGGCTCGTAATGCTCTTTTGTTCCGTGCTTGAGGTGTAGGTCAACCAATTGCTTATCATTCATTTTGAATAATTTTCAGTGACAACATCCATCAGAAATTAATCGCACCAACCTCCGTCGACTCATGTGAAACAACTTTATTAAATAATGCACAGTTTACGATTTAATTGATTTTAAGTAATTCTAAGTGGCGCCACCTGCCGAAAATTAGTCATACCATCTTAGAAACCTTCCCTGTCTCATGCGCAACAACTTTGCTAAAGATCATAACATGATCAAATGCATACGTACATACAAACAAACATTCATTTTTATATATACATATATAGACACGCCCACTATAGACAATCCGCCCTTTGTGTTCATATATACGTCAAAGTCGTCCATACAAAATTTGAGGACTCTAGCTGTTGCAGTTTATGAGATATGCGACATTAAATACTTATTGGCTATGTGGGCGTGGCACCTCGCCTACTTGGAATTTTAAAATAAAAAGTAGCGTATACTTCCTTCCAGACATACAGGAAGGTACTGTGAAAATCGGTTCAGCCGTTTAGCCGTCTATAGACTTCAAACAAACAAAAAGACACACATTCATTTTAATATATAAGAAGATATGTCAACATACATATATTTCAATATAAATATAACAACGTGGAAATGGTTTACTTGGTAATCAATAAAATGTTGAGTACTAACATACATGTAGATTGTCTGTGCATGCAGCATATATATACATCATATATATACAAACACTGCTCCTATCTGGGTTATATTCGCTCTTTACTGTCACCCAAGGTATTCTAATGGTATAATCTGCAGACCACCACAACGATGTATTCAAATGCTTCTGTTATTCAAGATTCTGATATACTCCGTGGGGTAGTCATGGAAATCACCTCGAATGTAAAATATTATGCCTTTATCGTTCTTATGGAAATTATATGATACGACTGTTTTACTAATCTTGCTACAGAAAACTTAATGAATTTGTGCGAAATGTAATTCTCTGTCGAGCAGTCTAAATGAATGATTTTTCTTGTAGATCTTGAATGTAAACCTGAAGCTAAAAATCGTTAAACACAGAATCACAGTGAAATTCGTCCACTTCAGAGATCTACAATGAATCGTTTTTTTCCTACTCATAAGTACTCACGACATTTTGAATATAAGTGAGTCAACAATATTGAAATTTAACTATGTACTCTGATTCATTCGTACTCACTACAACATTGATTCATAAGTACAGATTGCAATGAGTATGAGTACAACATTGACATCAAACTCATACCATTCGAAATATGTTTGATTCATAAGCCTACTCATTCAGATTGTAACTTTAGAAAAATACTTATATGATTCGAATCACTCGAATTCAAAATTTACAGTCTTAGTTGTTGTTGCATTTACAAAAAATGAGAAAAGACAAACACACAACCATTTGGTGAGTATTTTAGTGCTCGTATGCGAATCATATTTATGTTGTGATTCTTGTAAATGTTGAGTTATGGAGAGTCGAAATCAACAACGAAATCAACAACGAAATCAACAACCAAATGCAGAATTAAACAATGATCCAAGCAAACAATTTTAGAAATTAAGCTAAGCATACGATAATTCTTTTGCAAAAGCAATTGAAAAATTTTTTCAAGTGTATTTTAATCATAAGTTATTAAATTAGAAAAAAATAAAAACTATTTGGTTTTCGACAGGTTGCGCTATTTGTTAGCACGTGTAGACAAAAGTAATTAAAGCAGCTTTAAAACAAAAAAATAATAAAACAAACAAAGAATAATTATAATAATGAAAACAAAAATCCATCAAAACAAATAATTTAGCACGGGCAAACAAACAATATTATGAGATGATGTTTTTGTAGTGAAGTTTACTTTTAAAAATTAATTCTCGTTAATTGCTTGAACTCACCACACCCGCAGATACATAAATCTTGCATTCATAATGCTTCAGATTATTTTTTTTCTTTCATTATTATACAATATTATGGGCAGTTTAGTTTATTATTTATATAAGCATTCTAAGCGATCGATAGATAGGTTTTATAATGGATTTAGATTTATTTAAAGCCAGGATAGAATTGGAACCGAAAGTCCATTGTAACTATTATTTTAAACTTAAATTAGACCTCGATTGAAATAAAATTGTTAAAATATCAAATGATTGAATTATTTTTATGATTAGAAATTAAAAACTGGAAACAAATTATTTTCTATAGGAAAGATTCGATAGCAAAGCTTTAAAACCTTAAACTTTAAATTATTCACACTTATTATACAAATAAAGTTACAAATCATATTCAAATTGTAAAATTTTCAAAAGAAAGTTCTCATATGGAATTGATTTCAAATCTAAATGGGAAGAAATTCGTAATAGCGGAATAGGCCAGAGCATCTCTTACTTTTGCGGCCATGATGTAGACCAGAGTTCAGCAATAAGTATTCAAAAGATGAGTAGAATCGAACCATACTCATAATCTCTAACACTTATACGAATTCATACTTATTTTAATATCAAGTTTGAAGTACTCATCATATTCATACTTAACAACACGTATGATGTTGTTGATTACGATTCTCCATAACTCAACATATACACGAAGCACAAAATAAGTATGAATCGTGTACGAACACTAAAATACTCACTCAATGGTTGTGTGTTTGCTCTGATTGCTGCTCTGTCTTTTTGCATATGTGGCTATTTTCTTTTGTTGTAAATGCAACAACAACTAAGACTGTACATTTTGATGAATGATTCGAGTCACTCGAAAGTATTTTTCAAAAGTTATGAATCTACATCAGTAGGCGTATGAATCAAACATATTACGAATGGTATGAGTTGGATGTCAACGTTGTATGCATACTAATTGCAACCTGTACTTATAAATCAACGTTGTAGTGAATACGAATGAATCATAGTACATAGATAAATTTCAATATTGTTGACTCACTTATATTCAAAATTTCATGAGTGCTTATGAGTAGCGAAAAAACGATTCATTGCTGATCTCTGATGTAGACATACATAAATACCCTCAATAATATATTTGCTTACGAGTTTTTTCATTTGTCTTTGCTTTCGGTTCAACATCATTTAATTGATCGAGAATTCTTGATGGATAGTTGTCTGATAGTTAAAGTAAAGCAAAACTTTAAGAATAAATGAAATTGCCAATGAAAGTTTCTCAAAAAAAATTAAACTGTAGGTTCAGCCCCTCATGTATGAAAATTAACGCAGACAACATATATGGTGTGAGAAACTAGGTCGTAATTCTGACTAAAGGGTTGTAATGACCAATTATGTATGTATTCTGTATATAAAATATTTGACAACATTAATGTTTCGTGTCCTGTTCGTAGCATTTATGGCGTGTGTAGGTAGTAAGTCCATTTAGTTTCCATTGTGTTTAATCATAATATTAATGGTGCTTCATTAAACATTAAATTTTCTTATGCTCTCAACTGATTTTTCCGGACTCTGAATAGGAATCGAAGTCACCCTAGTCTAGTAGGTAGTGTGTTGGCTTATTCGACGTAAGGTTACGGTTCAAACCCCAGGTTCAACATCAAAACGAAATTTGAAGAACATTTCTTCGGCGAATTCCTCTCAGCAGATTTCTGGCAAAAACTCGAAAAGTAAATAAAATTGCAATGAAAAGTTTCTCAAAAATCTATCGTTCGGAATCGACTTTAAACTGTAGGTACCACCTCTCATGTATGAAATTAATGCACACAACATAAATGGTGTGAGAAGCTAGGCCGTAAACCTGACTGAAGGATTGACCAATTATGTATGTATGAATCGGAATCGAAGATCTAATCTATTTGTAGTACGTAGTACAACTACATAATCATTTCAATATCTATGAGAAATATTCGAAGGTGAATCCTAACATAAATATAAATAAATAAATATATTCGTCCAAAAATTTAATTTTTTAGCGTTGGTAGTAAAATTAGCTGATATATGGTCATATAGCTTATGTTCCATAGCTTAGTGCGAGGAAGTGTTTTATATCTCTGTGAGTCTGACAATCGAAATAATTTTGCAGCAATCAATGAAATTATAATTAAAACCTGCTCTTCCTTATTGTAAATATTTAAATCTTCAATTTTACTATAGTCCTTCCACATAAAATTAATTTACATATGTCCACAACAATAAAAATGCTACAATATGTGATATTTAGCTGGGACTGAATACAATATTTATTGCAATAAAAAAAATTATGGCAATATGGTATCTGCATACGGAAGTTAATTATGTAAAGTAACAACGTTTACTACCAATCTCAGGTTGTTTGACAAGAGAGGAGAAAAACGTTCATCACAATTTACAACAGATTGCAGCATATAAAATTGTACGTCGTTTTGTATGCAGTATCCATATGCCTGTACATACTACAATTTTTAATACCAAATTGACAACAACTGTTTGATAAGAAAGTTAATGGGGAATATTGCTTTTAAGTAATTGTTTTTTTTATTTTCATTAAAAGCACACAAGCCTATTTGATTTTAATACAAATTAAATTACATAAATTTTATATTGCAAGCGAAGTAATACTATATACATCATAAGCACTCATGAAATTTTGAATATATGTGAGTCAACAATATTCAAATTTAAATATGTATTCAGATTCATTCGTACTCACTACAATGTTGATTATAAGTGCAGGATGCAATGAGTATGAGTACAACGTTGACTTCAAACTCATGCCATTCGAAACATGTTTGATTCATAAATCCTACTCATTCAGATTCTTAATTTTTGAAAAATAGTACTTAGAAATGATTCGAGTTACTCGAATGCGATAGGGAGAAGGGTTATACCCCTGTAGTTGGCGCATATCGTAGGGTCTGCCTTTTTCAGGACAGAAGAGAGGACACTGAGGTTCCAATCGTTGGGCATAAGGATCGTTCCGCAGAGGAAAGTTCCTCTTGCCATATTTTGTAAATAAGCTGGTGCATGCGCCCTACCAACTCATTACATCCGTTCTTAAACAATTCAGCGGGAGGCACATAATTTAAGGCACATAATCGCGACTCTGACCTCTTCATGGCTAGGCGGCGGAATCTCCTTGCCGTCATCATCGATCGGGTTCGAAACATCATCTCTAAATGCGGTATTGGTGTCGTCATCGCCTTGTAGCAGAGTAGAGAAGTGTTTCCTCCACAACCTCAGTATCCCCTGCGGATCTGTTACCAAGTTTCCATTCTCATCTTTGCAGAAAGACGCTCCGGACTTATAGCCCTCTGTTAGACGCTTAACCTTTTGATAGAATTTTCGAGCGTCATTCGTACATCTACACATCTCGACTTCCTCACGCTCACGCCTTTCCTACTTCCTCTTCTTGCGTCTAAAAAGGCGTCTCTCATCCCTTCTCCTCTCTCTACAGTTCTCGACAATGGCTCGCGTAGCGGCTGACTGCAACGTTTTCTTGTATGCTGCCTCGCGACACTCCTCATCGTACCACTGATTTCATTGGGGTGGGCGCTCGAAACTAAGGACTATTTCCGCAGTATTTCGCAAGGAGTGGGAGATATTGGCCCACAGTCCTCTGTAATCGCAGCTTCTTAACGTCCAGCTTTCGCAGTGCACTAGAGCGCGCAGACCTCGAGACGCTAATGCGCAGTCGAAACTTGGGTGCGACAAGGTAGTGGTACGAGTAGATATTTCGACCTATGAAAGTACGCACATCTACTATACTGGATACGTGTCTTCAGTCAATCGCAATATGATCGATTTGGTTGGATGTTGATCGATCGGGGGATAACCAAGTGGCCTTGTGAATGTCGAGATGCTGAAATTAGGTGCTACATACTAGTTGTGCATATTCTAGTCTGAGGGTTTGATTAAATGCGGGCCTATTCGATTATGGGAAATTATGTTCAGTCATTTAAAACTTTTTATTTCGGAGAAATAGTTGTCAATCGATTATCGGCAATATCATCTGATTCTTAACAGATAGACTCAACGGAAACTACAACTATGTTACTTTAAATAGAGCCAGAGAGGATACCGTAGTTATGATGACTAGCACCAATATCTATGATTGAAATGGACAAAAGCCGACTTGAGTTTGAAACTTCCTTGATAGTCATTTGCCAGGCCGAAATTCGTAAATTCTCGTATTGTCCTTGATAGATTACACCGGAATTTTTTTTCTTCGTGCCATCAGAGAACTTCATCCTACCGTAGGATCGATAATTGTTTCTAAATTATTGGATTAATTGCTTTCGATTCTTCAGCATCATGTCCTTGTAGAAACTATGCCACAAGCAGGTTGGGGTATGTAAATTATTTTCTTATCAAATAATCTTCTTCGAAATCTTGTTCAATAATTTCTTGTTGTGTACACTGAAATTTTGCTGAAACTAATTTAAAAGTTTATGATGATAAAAAATTTCTTTTAAAAAACTTTGAAACCGCACAAAATCTAGAATGAAATGTGGATTAAATAATTTTGAAAAGCAAAACTTTTTATTAAAACAAACCCGAGGTTTTAGTTCATTTCGAGGTATTTGTTTGGTTTTGTTTTGAGTTGTTTTATTTATTTTTATGCCCTTTTGGAAATTTTATTGCCGTAAAATGCTGCATAAGTGTGTTAAATTTGTCAATAAACTGAATTTATGTTGCCAAACGAATAACGTTGAAACGCTCTACTCGTTTACACTTTCCATGGTTCGAGTTCATTTTAAAACCGCAATTTAGTTAAATAAACGCAACCATACATATATACATACATACATATATTCAAACACGTACATGTAAACACGTGCCCTTCAACTACTCTTCGTTTAATCTTTTGTTATAAAATTCCTGCAAACAACAACAATGGAGGGAGGGGGTAAACAAGGCTTCAATTTAACCTACCTGAAGTTATTTTAGATTCAAAAAATTCTAAAATACACCCAAACCTTTTTTTACACGGTAGATACGTTCCAGTGGTTACCGTGTAAAAAAAAACGCGTAAAAAAAGTCAAATATTATGTATGTATGTAAGTGTATAAACAAACTGAAAAAATATACATAGGATTGATGCAGCAGCCTACATATGCCTATAAAATTGAATAACTTTATAAAAACGCACAGATTTAGTTGAATAGTATACACAGATTTTTTATTTTATTAAACGATTTTATCCGTATAAAAAGGAGCGAACAAAAAAAAATGGTAAATTTGTTAAAAAAACCGTGTAATTTCAAATTCGCGTAAAAAAAACCGTGTAAAAACAGGTTTGGGTGTACATACTTTGGCAAGCATACCTACGGTTCACGTATGCATATGGCATAGAAGATGTGTGGCATTGAATACCGCAAGTGTAACTTACAAAGACATTTCGCATAACGCATAAAAACATAAGATTGTGTGTGTTTTTCACATTTGTTTTTGTGACAACAACAACAATAACGACTGTAACAGCATTTAGAAAAATAAACCCATTTTGCCACGTGCATACCGTGGTGGGAATTTTCAAACCTCAATTTCGTACATAAGTAAGTGTGCATACATACACAACGACATATACATACATTTGAAAAAAGGAGATATTTTCCCAAACAAGGAAACGAAACGAAGGAAAATCTAATGAAAAATCTAAAAACAAAAACAAAACAAATAAATAAAGGCAGAAAACTAAACAAAACAATTCCACTCAACAACAAAATCAAACCGTAATGTACCGAACCGAACCGAACCAAAGAGAACTGAACAGAACAGAACTGAACTGATGTGTATGCGGCAGAGTAGACAGAACAAAATCTAAAATCACAGCAGCAGCAGCAGTAGCAGCAGCAGCAGCATTAGATTCAAAACAATCCGTAGCATATAAAAGAGTAGAATTGAAATGGAATCAAATGTATGCGATGGATGGGTGAACGGAAAGTGGCATGAGACTGAAATTGTTAAACACATGTGTTTTATGTTTTTCATGTGGTATGTGACAGTGCTACAAATCAAATTAAGCACATTAGATTTGTCTCAAATTCCACACACAGAGAAAAAAAAATTAAAGAACTCTTCTTCCCTTCTCTTCCTCAGCTCCCTACAACCACCATCGGAAAATTGAAGCAAACCAATGTAGGAAATCTATAAATTGTCTCCTCACCGCTAAAGGCATACCACACCGCTGATAAGAATTTGCTGTATGGCAAGAGCGGTGCTACTTAAAAACAAATTTACATAGAACTTGTAAAAAAGATGTAAAGTAAACATTTGTCAAATGGAAGATTCTATGGTGGATAGATGTCGGGCAACAAAAAAACAGTAGTCAACGCTCCAATTCCATTCACTAAATTTGAAAATGCACGATGGAGGACTTTATGTCACAGTATACTTGAATCATTTTATAATAATACCCTACAAAACATATATAAACTCTGGATAATTTTGACTGAGAAAACCTTGAATAAACATACATACATAACACATAATCGGTCATTACAACCCTTCAGTCAGGATTACGACCTAGTTTCTCACACCACTTATGTTGTGTGCGTTAATTTGTTTATACATGAGTGGTGGGACCTACAGTTTAAAGTCAACTCGAACGACAGATTTTTAAGAAACCTTTCAAGGCAATTTCATTTGCTCTCAGAGTTTTTGCCAGAAATCTGCTGAGAGGAAGTCGCCGAAGAAATATTTTTTTTTCGTATTTTATTACTTACAGATGCTTAAGTGGAGGACTAAGCCACAGGCCCTCGTCTAATGGGCCAACATACTACCTACTAGACTACTTATTAACAAGAGTTTATCTGGAAGAACTTGGAAGGGATTGTGTGGTCCATTAAGTCTTGAAGTTTGACACTTCAGTTACCTAACTCACCTAACTCATCTCAGCTAAATTGCTAAATTCTGAATCTGCAATAATTGTGTCTGATACCCTTATGGTAACGTCGGACAAACACAACTGTGTTTGACTTTTATCGTTGCGACTTTCGACAAACGGTAAGTCAGGATTAGGGGCATAGCTAGTTACCTAGCAACACGGATCATATTTGATCTGATGGGAATCATTTTGAACCCACAATTGAGAGAGGATTGAAGCTGCTTATATACATATACGTCTGTGCTCTGGAAATGGTGCTATCGTTTAACATTAAAATAATAAACATAACCTACAAAAACAAAAACAATGGACTTGTATACATGATCAACGAATAAACAAAAATATAGAAACAACATCAGTATAAAAAAAGAGATAAACAAGTAAACAAACAAGCAAGGACAAACGTAAACAAAAATACACAAACAGCAATAACATAAGCAACATGTTTATATTTATAGAGATTTCGGGAAGGCGAAGCCATTCTCCTTCAAGAGCATTCATCAGACTGTTTACCCAGAGATATAAAAGGCATGTGAAGAGAACAATAATGGTTTGAAGATCTCCTTTGTGAAGATATAACGAACAATTGTTAGTGTGTACGCGGAAGAGTGTAAAGAAGAATAACAAATAAAGCAAATTGTTGTTGTTCAAATCAAGTTGCCAACAGTAGCACACGAAATTGTGTGAACAATAAAGAATTTTAATTGAAACTAAACACAAATTTATGTTTATTTAGTTACTAAAGTATACATACGGTTAACAAATTTTAAAATTTTTTTAACCAATCCGTTTTCGTTGAAAATCTAAGTAATAAGTAAGTAAGTAAGTAGTGGTTAAAGAGTTTAACTGCAAACTCGACCAAAATTAAGGTACAAACTATGGAAAGAACAAAAAAGTTTTTGTCAAAATAGTTTGAGAATTTAAAGACATTCAGAATTCAAATTATTTACCAAGGAATCTCTGGAGCCTTGGCTCTCTACAGTAGATTAACATTATCAAAGAACACATTTTAATAAAAAGTTAGGACTCTAAAGCTCCTCCACATTTCTTTATTGTACTCCTATTCATATTCACAAAGGGAGTTGTTTCTCCTTGAAGTCGCCGTAGTATAGTAGGTTGTGGATGGGTAGACAAAAGGCCACGGTTCAAACCCCAGTTCAGACATCAAAGCGAAATTTGAAAAAATATTTCTTCGGCGACTTCCTTTCAACAGATTTCTGGCAACAACTCAGAGTGTAAATAAAATTGCTATGAAAAGTTTCTCAAAAATCTTTCGTTCGGAATCGACTATAAACTGTTGGTCCCGCCACTCATGTTTGAAAATTAACACACACAACATAAGTGGCGTGAGAAGCTAGGTCACAATCCAGACGGAAGGGTTGTAATAACCAATTATGTATGTATGTTGTTTCTTAGCAATGACAATGACACAAATGACCTAGGACATGCTGCAGTTGACTAATCCTGCTTGCTTGCTTGTAAAAACTTGATTATGAAACAAATGAACTCAAATAATAAAACAAAAAGATGGGATATACGTTTTATAACTTGTATGTACAGTGACTCACAACTTACTTCGTGTACTGAATTTTCTATAGCAAATTAATTTCCATTATTATATTTTTATAATCACGGATATGAAACAAATATTTTTTATTTTTAAAATTTCCTTTCCTGACAAAAAATCTCAAGTTCTTCCAGATAAACTCTTTTTAATAAGTAAAAGATGATGTGATGCAGTCGGCTGGGTCTAATAGGTAGCAGAGATCATAAGCACTCATGAAATTTTGAATATAAGTGAGTCAACAATATTGAAATTTAACTTCTTTGATTCATCATACTTACTACAACGTTGATTTATAAGAAGAGGTTGCAATGAGTATCCATACAACGTTGACATCAAACTCATACCATTCGAAATATGTTTGTTTCATGAGCCTTCTCATTTAGATTCATAACTTTAGAAAAATACTCGAATCATTCATCAAAATTTACAGTCTTAGTTGTTGTTGCATTTACAATAAAAGAAAAAAGATACATAAAAAAAAAGACAGAGCAAGCAGAGCAAACACTCAACTATTTAGTGAGTATTTTAGTGTTCGTATGCGAATCATACTTCTTTTGTGCTTCGTGTAAATGTTGAGTTATGAAGAGCCGAAATCAACAACATCATACATATTGTTAAGTATGAGTACGATGAGTACTTCAAACTTTTAATATGAGTAGAGGTTCCATGATATTAAAATAAGTATGAATGCGTATATGTATCAGAAATTATGAGTATGATTTGATTCTACTCTTTTTTTAATACTCATTGCTGATCTCTGGCAGGTAGTATGTTGGCCTATTAGTACGTAACGAAATATGAAAAAAAATATTTCTTTCGGCGACTTCTCATTACCATAAGGAGTTTCTTAACAAAATCTGTCTTCAGATTCAACTTTAAACGGTACGTCCGCTTCTTATTGATAAAATTAACACACACAACATGTGTCGTGTTGGAAGCTAGGTTGTATTCATATCTAAAAACTTGTCATGATCAAATTAAGTAAAGTTATGAATCTGAATGAGAAGGCTTAAGAATCAAACATATTTCGAATGGTAAGAGTTTGATGTCAACGTTGTACGCATAGTCATTGCAACCTGTATTTGTAAATCAACGTTGTAGTGAGTACGAATGAATCAGAGTACATAGTTAAATTTCAATATTATTGACTCACTTATATTCAAAATTTTTTGAGAGCTTATGACTAACTAAAAAATTACTCATTGCTGATCTCTGGTATGTAAGGACGTGAGAATCACTAGAAAATATTATCATAGCTTCAATATTTTTACATGCATGAAACTCGTCAATATTATTTCAGTATAAAAAAAGGAGACAGGAACAATTTTTGAGAAACTTTTCATGGCAATTTTATGTCACCGAAGAAATATTTCTTTATATTTCGTTTTCTTGAAGATGTCTGAACTGGTGTTTCAACCGAGGCCTCACGTCTAATAAGCCAACACACTACCTACTAGATTATGGCAAATGCAATTGAAGCTGAACAACTTTTAAAACTCGATATCCATGTTGACATGGATTTTGGGGGCTTGGTCATGGATTGTCTGGATTTGTAGTCAAGCGCTCTAAATAATTCACCACGTCACTTTCTGTTACTGTACATTGGCTATAAATTTCGCGATTACTTTGAAGACTTCAACTTCAACTAAAATAAAATAACACATAGAAAATGTGCTGAATAAAAAAAATAAAAAGAATTTAAACATATTTTTGAAATAATATCGACATATTGAGGCCATAGGTGGTGGGCTCGCTTAGGATTCGAAATCTTACACGATCTTCGTTGACACTCAGGATGCCCGAAGGGCCATTGCGTCGGTGCGGTGCATATCACGTCTCGGTCGCGTGTGCAAAGAATCGTTAAGGACTTTTATACTAAACCGAATCAATCTATGCTTGTTTTCGAGCCATAGCGGAAAACTCGTTAATGAGATGGCGGATGCTCCCGGTAGGTTAAGTTCACTTTCTGAGGGTGATTTAATAGTTGGTCCTGATTCCCCAATCTGCTACCTCTACGGCATCATCAATGGATATGTCCGGGTGAAAGAGCCCAGACATTGGGGGAAAGGATCGGGTTGTTATGTTTCTAGGTGTCTATAGCTTGCTATAGATACTGTTAGAACAGGTTGGCTGCTGGGCTTTGGATAGTTATTGGATTTACTACAGAGCACTGCCAGTTTAGGTCTCTGACAAGGATCCGGAACAGATCCCAACCGGACTATTGCAGGGTATGTTGCGATGAGGAGCAGTTGGAGACTATCCTACCCCTACCAAGGGCCTTTACAATCTTGTAATAAAAAAATGACTTTATGATTAAAATGTGGATTGATTTTGTATTTTTAAAGTAATTAAGCTTTTATGAATTCACACTACGATAAATACTACAAAAATATTATTAAAAATAAAACTAAATTTTTTAATAAAAATTATTAAATTATGTATACACAGCAATGAATCGTTTTTTTGCTGCTCATAAGGACTCGTGAAATTTTGAATATAAGTGAGTCAACAATATTGAAATTTAACTGTGTACATTCATTCGTACTCTCTACAACGTTAATTTATAAGTACAGGTTGCAATGAGTATACGTACAACGTTGACATCAAACTCACACCATTCGAAATATGTTTGATTCATAAGTCTCTACTCATTCCGAGTGACTCGACTCATTCATCAAAATTTAAAGTCCTTGTTGTTGTTGCATTTGCAAAAAAAGAAAAAAGACACATAAGCAAAAAAGACAGAAGAGCAAACTCTCAAGCTTTTAGTGAGTATTTTCGTGTTCGTACGCGAATCATATGGAGAGTCGAAATCAACAACATTATAAGTGTTGTTTAGTATGAGTATGAATATGATAAGCACTTCAAACTTTGAATATAAGTAGTATGAGTATGATATTAATATGAATATTCATTGCTGATCTCTGATCTGTATGTCACGTAAGAGTTCATAAAGTTTAGCGAGTGTCAGAACGCCTATTATAAAGGTTGACAACATTTTAATTTCATTGCAGATTGTCTGGATTGTTTGACGGATATAAGATGAACTTTATTTTCATTTGAATGGGCACATAAGCGAACAGTATTTGGTGATTGGAGAACCAGCATCAAATTATTTAAAAAAAAAATATTTTCCAAAACTTAGAGCAAATATTTTTTTGTGTAAAAAGATCAAAAATACCGTTTTTATAAAATAAAACAAGTTTGGAGAGTTCAAGAAATGTAAAAAAAATAATTTGGAGTTCTACTCAACAAAACTCACGTCCTACACTATGTCATTAGCTGCGCGTACTTAATTTTTTTATTTTGTCGAATAGTGTTATTGTTGGTTCATATACGTTGTGAAACCTGCCATATCAGAAGACGTTGGAGTTGTAAAAGAATGCAAGAAAGCACTTTTTATTGTCAAAGGATGCCATTCAAAATTTCTGTATCTCAGTGACTACTGAGCCAATTTGAGCCTTTACAGATGTAAAGAATTTTTTAAATATTTCCTTAATATTTTGTTTTGGTCTTACTTAAATGACTTAAAACATAAATTATTTGTATTAAATTGAGCGAATATTTCTTAATTAACTTTCGAACTCCTACGAACTACTTAAATACCAGAATCAAATTTGTTTTAATGACTTTAATGTATGACTCGAACCAATAAAAATTTTGTTTGTTTAGAATCTTTTCACATTGTTGAAGAATTGTTTCAAACACTAATAAAAAAATCTTCAAACTCATAAATTAAACCAAATATGTATGCATGTATGTATGTACATATATATGCTATCATACCATACTTGTCATTACACATTACATCCAACCAAAAGCAAAAAAGCTTTATTTGTTGTTTGTGTATTGTAATGCCATTTTGAAATTAAACGGGGAGCCGAAAATGCTCAATGGCTCTAATGAAATATGATTCCCGCTGTTTTTATGACTGTAACTGACATTAATTACTTCACATGCATCATAATTTAATACGACTTCTGTTAATAAAACAACATCAAATGCTGAAAAGAGAACAACAACAACACCAACAATAATAACAATTAGAATAAATAATAAAAATAATGTACCAAACACTACTAACAGCAAGACAAATAAATCGAATAAATCGAATAAATATTTTGTAATTTATATTTGTATTAAGAGTGTATAAAATAATATACAATACAATACAATAAAATAAACTCAGTTTTCTAATATCATAAATAAATAAGTTGTTGTGCGATCTGTTTCGCAGTTTTGGTTTCATTTATTAATGAATGAATGGATGGAACTGCTACTAAATGAAGTGTACTTTTAAACAATTATTTTGGAACGCATGACATGAATCACTGCCGTTGTAGTGGCATGTATACCATAAAAGTACTTTGTACTGTTTTCTTAAAAATAAAAAAATAAAGAAGAATTATAAACTCAGTTAAAATAAACGATATAAGATATAAGTGGAATGTCCCACAACTGAAACCACTCTAATGGTACACATCCTTGCTGCCAGGTTGCGGCAATTTTGAATAAGAAAACTTTTGCATTTGCTCCTCCTAGGATTATACATACGTACATACATAATAGGTCATTACATCCTTTCAGTGGGGATTACGACATAGTCTCTCACACCATTTACGTTGTGTGTGTTAATTTTATACACAAGTGGGCTGACCTCCAGGTTGAAGTTGACTCTGAACGACAGATTTTTAAAAAACTTTTTCATGGCAATTTTATTTACTCTCACTCTCTTACTTTTTGCCAGAAATCTGCTGAGAAGAGGTCGCCGAAGAAATCTGGAAATTTAATCGCGGTCTTATAAGCCAATACACTGCCTATTACCTCTCACGGATACACATCTAAATAAAAACCTTAGTTTTTAAATTTATCGTCATTTTCAAAAAAATATGGGCCAATGATGTCTCCGCTCCACAAGCCGCACCAAAGAGTCACTTGTAATGGGTGCATTGACCTGTTTGTTTTCTGAGCCCCAAAAATGGCAATTTTGCTTACTAACGTATCTACCAAGATGAAAATAAGCTTCATCCGAAAGGCTGATTTTTTTTTGCAGAATCGACATCATCGTGCAGTTTCTCGTTGCGAATGACATAATTATTGCCAGATTCGAAATGACTGATGGTTCAAATTTAAACTGATAAATGGCCCACCCGATATGAAACATTTCTTTTAACGAATTTCTCCTCAATAGTGTTCTGGAAAATCTCTGACAGTAACTAACAGTGTCATCAAAAGACTCTCAAAAATGTCTCATACCGGTACTAAACTCTATGTACCGCCGGTCATGGCTAAAATTAACACACACAACATGGTTGGTGTGAGAGGCTAGGTCGTAATCCTGTTTAAAAACTTGTAATAGACTATGAAATAAACAAGAAAGTAAACAAATTTTGTCAAACATTTAAGGCTTGATCATAGAACTCAACAGTAACATATTTACACTTGAATCAGCAGTCGGCATTTGAAGCGGATTCCAAACTTGAAAACAAATTACCACCTTTTTCCCGGATTCATTTAGGTAATGGAGCATTAGAGGTTGTGTATTGGTTTTCATTGGATTATATATTTACGTGGTGGGTTCCAAGCCTTACGTACAACCCAAATTTAAAGTCTGGGGGATTGGACAGCGCTGCACCCATGCTAGCACATCTAGCGGGTGCTAGCATGCCATCCAGGAGGGGCCACGTGGAGGCTACGTGTCAACTTGAATACAGCAAGACAAGGACCGTGCTGGAGGTTGCCACGTTGACCACAATCGGAAACTTTACCTTGTTTACATGCATCCCATCCCATCCATAATAAAGCGTTAGGCGCTGATTTTAATAGTGTCGATTACAATTAAGACTTGTGGGTTTTCGGACCCAAAAAATTTCCAATGAAGTCCAAAGAATTTAGAATGACTCAACAGTTGCAATTAAAAGTTCTTGCACATCGCTTAGGTGATATCGAAATTGTAAACATATTGTCAACGCTTGAATAAGATTTTTATGATGCTACTGCAAACATAAATTTTCTCATATTTTAGAAAAAATTTTCTAATTTAAATTTGTAATCGTCTCTTAAAGGCCGTGATTGACTATCCTACAAAGCTGTGCGATTATATGAAAAAAATCGGATGAATTTCTGTCCTACTTTAAGAAAATCTGAACAAAAAGAATGTCTTATTTTTTTTTAATGCAAATTGGTACCAAATTAATTTTTTTTATAGTTAGGCATAATTATATTATATTATTATTATTATTATTATTATATTATTATACAATAAACAAATACAATACGATACGATCAACAAACGACTTGCAACTTTTGTGTACAGCTGTTCCAAAAAAAACAACTCTGATCGCACAGAAAATATTATTTTATGAAATTTTTCAAAAATTATGAAATCGGGAAAACTTGTCCAAACATTTGTCAAACACTTTCACATTTCAGTACTCACTATCATACTTATTGAACGAAGATGTAATTTTTGGCAGGTCAAACGGCTAAATCTGATCACGGCCTTAAGAAGTTACACAGCAATTTTCTCAGCGTTCGCTCAAGAAAGTGTTCATAAATATATTTTAAATTTAAATTTGTTCTCCTAATATTTTTGAAATGCATACGTACCGTGTTTATTATGATATTTATTTAAAAAATGCACCAAATTATGAAATATAGAACAACTTGCTCTTATATCTCAGAATAAATTCATATTTCTATTAGAAATAGAGAGGGTACGCACCAATTAATTGCAATTTCGGAATACCTTTTAAAAATTTTATTTCCATGAAAGTTGGTTATTGATATTTGTTATGCAACAAAAAAAAAATTAAATTAAATACACCCGAGTAACTACATAGTCTAAGCTGTGCAGTTATTTGGGTAGAACTCAAAAATATTTTTTTTTTTTATATATTTCTCCAACTTTCCAAACTTGGTTTATTTGACAAAAACTTTTATTTTTTTATCTGTTCGCACAAAATTATTACCAGATTATTTTTGAACCTATTTTATAAATCGAAATTTTTATAGAAATGGGATAGATTAGCCTTTCAAATGGTATATATAAACATTTTGTTCAAACTTAGTTATGAGTTTTGATATGGTAAACTTGGAAAATATTATTTTTTTCTTATGCAAACCATATATCTGAATAGAATTTAGACTGGTCATTTTCAATGAAAATTTTTTCGGTGCGAAAAGCGGTAGACTTGTTGTGACAGTATTTTTCTTACAGCAAGAGCGTTTGTTTTGTTCAACATGTTTACTAAAGTAATGCCCATCAGACTTCATTCTATTCATATTGTGTTGTGATGGCGGCGATCTTTAATGCTGAGAGCAGTCGGTGATGATGCAGTCCTTTTGGTGAAAGAACGCTTATTTAACGATTCGAATAAGCAATAAACTATTATTTTTATAGGTCAACCTATTTAACCTATTTGATATGTATTTTAGTAATAATTCAAAGCGTTATTAAATAACAAAATTGATTTTTTAAGATTTATCTTAAAAACAAATGTGATATAGTTTCACATCAGCGGCTGTAGCTTTTAAGTGGAAAAACTTGAAATGGATGGATGAATGCGGAAATCACTTCAAGCGATAAATTAATTCCGATTTGTGTTATTAATAATTTTAATAATTAATAATATTTAAATAATATTGACGTTTGAATTGACAGTGTGTCAAAATGTTGTCAAATATGGTTTGATTGTGATGAAAGTTACTGCAGGAGTACTAACAAGTCATGGCCCCTTTAGAAAGAGGATAAGTAGATGCAATAGTCATATCTCAGATATCTGTAGGCTATGTGCAAGGGCAGAGGATACAGTGAATCAGTATTTATACCACTGGCATCGTTTCCAGATGCGTAGGCCGAGATGACTAAGTAGTCGATTTGTTGATGAACTGGTAGATCTGAAAAACTACTGATTTGAGCATTAGATCCTCATTCATTAAGTTTTTATCAACAATTTTTTATCATCAATTATTCCAAATTAATTTACGTGGATGAAAAGCGTTATTAAAAACCGGGTAGCATATATATCGCATTCGAATTAACATCTAATAGTTGTTCCTGATAATCTCTCAAAAAATTCCCTGATCATATTATGGCCCTTAAATAGTCAAAGTGGGCAAACAAACTCGCTTATACAGCGTAAAGCAGTAGCACTATCAAAAGCTATTTTAGAACTGTAGAACTTATGGCATATAACTGTATGTAAATCTAAAGATTACTCTTAGTAGACCAGGTAAACCATATTCCAATAGGGACTTAAAATTATGACATTTTATAACAGTCATCTTGTTGAATTAGTTGCCATTTATTCAATCTGATTTGCCATATCACCAAGAACGTCTTTAGAAAACGACGTATGTTAACTATAAACACAATAGACTCAAGTTTGTAGCGCAGCAGTCTGTCAAAACTAGGATACATGGCTGTATATGTATAAAAGTGATTATTTTAAAGGCAACGCGACAACAAGCGGCAATGCTGCTGCTTCCTATTTATGCTAACTTCTATATTTACTAGCCGTAATGAGGGAATTAGTGCCGACAAATAGAATATTTGTGCTTCCAATACAATAAAATTCATTTAATAGAGGTTTTGAGAATGCGTTGTATGAAATATAACTATTAAAAGCACGCAAGTACAGTTTAGTGGCATCATTGATAAAGAATTAATGAACTGTTGATTTTTTATTTGTTTTCCTTAAACATTGCCACTGCTGCTTATCTGAAACGGTAATTGCAAATTTGCTGTGCCGCAAATGTTGCGTCTATTTTGTTTATAGCGTAATTTTTAGCAACAAATCATGTTTGCCGACGAGGCTTGTTCCTAGATAAATGGGTACGTCAACAAAGAACATAGTTGAATTTGGGAATATACAAATCCACAAAAGATCAAAAAGGGTTACTGTTAGGTACATAATTAGGTTTGTTTTATTATGTGGCCATTACTGTTAACGGCGAATATTATAGACAAGTGATTATCAACTTCTTTTGGACTAAATGAGGACCAGCTATATATAATAGCGATTTGAGAGCATCGTCATTCCAGATAGAGTACCCTGTTAGACTTTATCTTTTGAAAATTTCTTAAGTCGTAGATGAATACGTGACAAACCTCAGGGGTGGTTAAATGTAACGAAACCCATTGAACTCCTTCAATAGATCTTTGCAACAAATAAAAAATATTGATCATATCTCACACACATACATACATAATTGGCCATTGCAACCCCTAAGTCAGGATTACGACCTAGCTTCTCACACCACTCATGTTGTGTGTGTTGATTTTATACATGAGTGGCGGGACCTACAGTTTAAAGTCGATTCTGAACGACAGTTTTTTTTTGAAAAACTTTTCGTGGCAATATTATTTACTCTAAGAGTTCTTGTCAGAAATTTGCTGAGAGGAAATCGCCAAAGAAATATTTTTTCATATTTCGTTTTGACGTCTGACCTGGGGTTTGAACCTTGGCCTTACGCCTAATAAGCCAACACACTACCTACTAGACTACAGCGACTATATATATCGCACATACACTTTGTTTTATTCGAACTTAATGAAAGGTTAAGAAAATGCTGTAAGAGCCATTAATTATAAAGCATTCCCTCTGATATAAGCACCGCGAATATAAGAATTCCCCCGATTAGTTGCACTGAAACTTAGGCAATCCTGATTTTTGCTCTAAAATATACTGAAACAGTTTCGATATATGTATGCATCACGCTTTTAAGCATTGCCTGCTTATAAACGCGAATAATTGTACCTTGTTTTTTTAATTTACTTTAAAAAAATCTCTTTAGGAGAACTTTCTTTCCAAATTTGATCCTGTTCTATAGCTCTCTCATTCATGTGGTTAAACGTTTCCGGATTTCTTGAGCCTTTGGAAGCCAATATTCACCGTTAATGCCATACGGAAGGTTTATTGATAAAAGTAGTAAAGAACATTGGATAGCGCAATGCAACTTAGGCGAAGCAATCTCAGATAATTGATGCTTGACAGAAAACCTTCAATCCTCCAATGTTCGCCTTTCGTAATTTCGTATAGGCTATTCTTTTACTACCTGGTAAATATCTCGAGCGAGTAAACGATCTGATTTTCTGCCCAGTTAATGCTACAATAATATTCTTGACTATGTTCATAAGTCGCCGTAGTCTAGTGGGTAGTATGTTGGCTTATTAGATGTAAGGCCATGATTCAAACCCCAGATCAGATATCAAAACGAAAATATGAAAAATATTTCTTAGGCGACTTCCTCTCAGCAGATTTCTGGCAAAAACTCTGAGATTAAATAAATTGCCATGAAAAGTTTCTCAAAAAAATATATCGTTCAGAATCGACTTTAAACTGTAGGTACCGCCTCTCACGTATAAATTAACACTCACAACATGTGGTGTGAGAAGCTTGGTCGTAATCCTGACTGAAGGGTTGTAATGGCCAATTAAGTATGTATGTTATATATGTCCATAAAGTCCACTGCGAATCCATCTCCTTCAGCTATATCTTTGCAGTGATACCGAAGTAACACTGTGATATAGCAAATTACAACTTTGATCACCACACCGAGCTGTGGAAAATGATCAAAGCCCTCTCCGGCCAGCCGGCATTCCATCGAATACGAAACAATTGCTGTCAATGAAACAAATAGAATTCTATCAGCTTGAATGACAAGCGCTTTTATCCGTGAAATACTGGAAATCTTGTTATGGATTTGTTCTTGTAGCACAATATTACACAATCGGGTCAAAAACCGATGCAATTGTAGGTCAAACTTATACCGATTATTACAATTAAAAAAAAAAATTTTTTAATTAAACACGATGGTTTTTCACTCGAAAGTTTTTTACCGTAGTGTATCAACTGATTACACTTGACCACTTCATTGGCAATCGTTTACGCTTTGCGTTGGTGAAACATATTCATTTGTTAGATTTTTTTTTTTTCACCAAAAAGAATGTGAACGAACTAAAAGAAAACACGGATGTGTGCATCAGAGTCCAACAAAAATTTTTTTTTAAATTTTTCTGTTCAAAAACTTTGAGGAGGGCAATTTTCGCTATGATATATTGATAAAATTATAGTACAAATATGTATGTATGTATGTATAGAATGTATAGAATGTTGTTCGGAATAAAACATACATACATATGTACATATAAAAATTATAACATTGTGAACCCATGTGGACATAAATTCATATGGAACATACATATATGCGTTGATATGCATGTAAAATGTACAATAAATATTAACATACATATGTATGTTCATACATGTATTGCGTTTGTAGATGTATACATAAAACAATTTATGCTAATGGCGTGCAACAAATGCGTGCTTTGGCAAACATCCAAAACAATAATAAACAGCACACGCAGCACGAGAATAAACACAAAAAAAAAACAAAAACAAAAATGAAGTTAAATTGAAACCAAAACAAACGTAACATATACAAACAGAATAATAATAACAACAACAACAACAACAAGAACAAATAATAATGAAAACAACAACAACAAATACTGAAAAATGTTTAATAATGTTGCAATTGATACTCTGTTGCACATTTGAACGTATCGCACAAAACGGCATTTGCCTTGCCATGCTATACCATACCATACCATGCCATGTCATGCATTTCATATGCCATCCTCATTAAAAGCCATTTTAATACATTGAACATCAAAAAAAAAATGTTTGTTTCGAACCAAGCAAACACATGCAAACGCACACACAACACACACTATAGCATAGAAGATGAAAAAAAGAAAAGAAAAAAAAAAATGAAAATGTAGCATCAGTTTATTCATGCCAATTAAATTCGTATTAATTTAGACTTTTCGTTGTGGATTTTGAGTCCGTCGTCTACATTATAATAATAAATGGCTGTTGAAGAGAAAAACGCACAGAGGCCAAAATAATTATGGGCTAATGCAGCATAAGAACATTAATTTAAATAATTGAAATGAAATCTGCACAAAAATGGCATTTTATTCGTTGGATTCGATTCGATTTAATTTTCATTTTAACAGAAGTATCTGTGCACATACACGATCGTATTATAAAAATTTTAAATGACTTCCAAGAAAACTATTTAAAGGTGACGTTATTGCCTTAAAAAAATACTTTACCACACTTGCGTTAAAAAATTGGTAGGTACTACAAATATACGATCTACCATATTCATATCGCACTAAGTACACACATTCAATCAAGTCCATAAACTACTTGTACAAGGTAGAGATCAGCAATGAATCGTTTTTTCGCTACTCATAAGCACTCATGAAATTTTGGATATAAGTGAGTCAACAATATTGAAATTTAACTGTGTACTGTGATTCATTCGTACTCACTAAAGCGTTGATTTATAAGTACAGGTTGCAATGAGTATGCGATACAACGTGGACATCAAACCCATACCATTCGAAATATGTTTGATTCATAAGCCTACCAATTCAGATTTATAACTTTAGAAAAATACTTATAATACTTAAAAATGATTCGAGTGTCTCGAAAAAGTAAGAAAAAGAAAGAAGACACATAAGCTACAGAGACAGAACAGCAAGGAGAGCAAACACACAACCATTTTGGTGAATATTTTAGTGTTCGTACGCGAATCATACTTATTTTGTGATTTTTGTAAATGTTGAGTAAGGGAGAGTCGAAGTCAATAACATCATACGTGTCGTTCGGTATGCATATGATGAGCACTTCACACTTTGAATATGAGTAGAGAGGTTCCATGATATTAAAATAAGTATGGATGCGTATAAGTATTAGAAATTATGAGTATGATTCGTTTCTACTCATCTTTTTGAATAGTCATTGTTTGGTTTGAATGTCATATCCAAATACGATTTAACAGTCTCAAGTTTGTCATTGATAACCGATAACTGGCAGTCGAAAATTTCTTTGATTTGAATTTGTTTAATTTTGAATCGCATTACTGTATACTTTGAACGGTTATCAGCTGTAGCGGTATGAAATGCGCGTTTTTTAATGAAACGTTAATTTTTAATAGGAAACTAAAAACATTTAATTCAAAGTATTGGCCATGGCTGGCTGCACATTTTTTCCATCTTTCAAGCAATTTGTGGATTCTGCATCATAAAACTGTTTTTTAATCACCCAGCATTCGATTTCGTTGTAGGAATCAAAATCAATACGTGTCCCATCGATGCAAAAACTAGTGAATACGGAATGTACAGTCGCATTGTCATCATGTGGCAAAAATACTTTATCGTTTCTTGTGGTGTATTCTGATCGTTATTCGATGAATGCACGGTTCAAATTAATAATTTGTTGTCGGCAGCTATCTATATTAATGGTTTCGTTAAGTTTTAAGAGCTACACCACACCTTTTTAGACCCATAAGGTACACAGCATTCTCCTCCTGCCAAATCGAATTGGTTGATGGTTGTATCGGACTACTTTGCCTTGCCTTTTATATGGCAAATGATGAATGTTCTTGAAGGCAAATGACGCCTTTGCGCAGTTTCATTATTGTTGTTTGTGTATTTTGTTTTCATTTATTCTTGTTATGTTTGTTTTTGTGTTTTTGTTTACTTGTTTACCATTTTTTTGTGCTGGTGTTTGTTGGTATATTTTTGTTTACTTGTTTACCATTTTTTATGCTGGTGTTTCCAGTTATATTACGCAGTGCGATAATTTGTAAACAACTTCACTGTTTTTGTTTTTTGTAGCTTTTATTTGTAATTTTAATGTTAAACGATTTAAATGCAAAACACCAGTATCTAAATTTTTTTATTTTCGTAATGATATGTTGTAATGACTATAATGCTGTCATAATGCCGATGCTGTAATGTCTTTTGTAAATCTCATTTGATGGTAATAGATGTGTAATGTATTAACTTTACTGATTTAAGAGATAATTGTATAACTTTTAGGAAACTCTGCAGGAACTGTGAGTCTGAGGAGGAGAAAGATACTGTCATTCTGGCACTCATGTGCCAGTGCCCTGCTCGTGTCATAAAGAGACGAAAGTTTTTAACCTTTCACTATCCGACATCTCTAAACGCGGTCTTTAATTTACAGACTGTTTCAATAGCAGACTTTATATTGGACTCGGGTTGGTTTCCCTTAGGAATGTTTGACACCAAAGTAGATTTGAGTGTGGTATTACGCTTAGATTAAATAGTGACCTACATATGTGGGCCACTGTTCACTGGTGGTCTATATTGTCTTTTCTCCTTTTAAAAGGCACCCTATTGTTAGGATATTAAAATGCCAAGTTTGTTGTTGTATAACATATAAAAGAGCGATTATTCCAAGATACTCATATAAAGTACTGTTTACGCTAAATTCATTTCAAGAGCAGTTGCTACACGTTTGAGTAACTCTTAATTATGTTGCGGTCGGTATTTCTGCATTTAACTGACTTCAGAGAAGGTAATTTTTGGGGGGTGCAAAACTATATGCAAACATTCCGATTGAATCTTTTCAACTCTTTTTCACAGCGTTTATCCATTGACATGTTTTTTGAATGTAAGTTTGAAAAATCAAAAACATAATGTCCGCAATAATTTGAGAAAGACCTTTTTTGTAATAATAGTGTGAACACAAAAAAAGTTGAAACTAAATACGGAAGTGGTTTGATATGGTAGAGCGTCGTTTTTTTCATGTTTGACTTCAACATGAAGAAATCATTTTATTTGGCACACACACATATTGCACTACAATTGCAAGTTCATTGTTAAAGAAATTTCATTTGGGCAATACGCCTTAGCACAAAATAAAAATAAAAACTTTGTTTCCTATTCAGCATTGGTTTCCCTAACAACAAGTACTAGAGCGTAAAGGTTGTACAATTGCTTGCTTTTTTTTTTGAATCAAAACCACTTTCTCACAGAAGTGTAACAGATTAATTCACCAAATAAAACATTTACGGCTTAAAGTACAATAATGATGGCGATAATGAGAACTAAACTAAACTAAGAGCTTTTGCTAGGGCTCAGAATCTGTGCTGAAGATAACAAAGGTATACATATTTATATAAAATAAAGTGATCACTAAGGAAGATGGATGGTAGCCAGAGATCAGTAATGAATCGTTTTTTCGCTACTCATAAGCACTCATGAAAGTTTGAATATAAGTGAGTCAACAAATTTAACTTCTCTGATTCACACGTACTCACTACAACGTTGATTTATAAGTACAGGTTGCAATGAGTATGAGTACAAAGTTGACATCAAACTCATGCCATTCGAAATATGTTTGATTCATAAGCCTCATACTCATTTAGAAAAATATTTCATTGCTGCTCTCTGCTGTGAATTTCTTGCAAAGTGGTAGAAATTCATTCATTAATTGCTCTCCGCTTGTCCTATTTTCTGATCTTAGCTTTGTTTAACTATATAAGAAACAAATGTTCCTGCGGAAACATCATGGCAACAACAAATCTGTGTTGATAACTTTGTCGAAGTGTATACAACAGATCTCAGAGAGGCCTCGTTGAAAATGAAGATTGTTTTTTATTATTATACATATCAATATACAGTGCTGTTCGAAAAAATAGATCCACCTGCTCTCCTAAAATTTACTATATCTAAATATCTTCTACAAAGAAGTACATATATGTAAAAAAAGTGACTGCACTTTGTTTACAGATCTCTTATGAATATAATCCAGTTATATTGAAAAAATTTGAAGCATCACTCTTCTTTAATTTATTGCATGTATATATTTGGTTGTGAAAACGCATGTTCAATAAAATAGATTCACTTAGAAAAAGCAATAGAATTTTTTTAATTGACAACCCGTTGCATGATAGTAATTATACTAAATCTGAATTATTTTTTAATAATATTAAAAAAATTAAGTAAATAATAAAACTTTAGAATTGGTGGTGGACAGAGGTAAACACTGCAGTCCTGACGTCAGGGGAATAATAAAAAAACTTCATAATGAAAGCAAAAGCTATAGAAAAATTGCTGCAATTATCACAATATCATATAAAATGACAAAAATGTTATACGTTTCAGGCAGAAACTAGAGCGAAAAAACCAAAAATCACACCCCTTACGGAAAGAAAAATTGTGTGTCATGTGAAAAAAGACCCGTTTCAACCTCTGCTGCAGTTAAATAGGAATAAAACCTTTATATTTCAACTCCTACAATTAGAAGGGTTTTATTCAGAAATAATTCAAAAGCCAAAAGTAGCAGAAAAGTTCCATTGTTATCTAAACAACACCTGAATAAAAGGTTAGAATTTGCAAAACAGCATACAAATTGGCAAATTGCGCTCAAGAAGCAGAGGCGCCTGGAAGGATGTGTTGCGGCAGGCCGAAATCCGTTAAACGGGTTGTTATGGCCAATTAAGTAAGTATACAAATTGGCCTATGCCTATTTTAAGGCCAGACGTAGCTAAAGTTATTTAACTCTGACAAATGTAGTTCGACTGCAAGAAGACCCCCGAACACTGAACTCCTTCCGGAATATACAATAAAAACCATTCACTATTCTTTTCCTACTACGGCACGGGACTCTATAAAGAATATCGGGTCCGCTATCTAACGTTTTTTTTTCAACTAGTGCTTATTTCGTGAATGGTAACACTTAGCTCATGTCTGATTTGACAGATAATTAGTTTTATCCTTCCGCTGAACGAATATGGTTGTGTATACGCTTGAACAACGCTGGGAAATATTGCGACATTACTTTCAAAATCATGGTAATGTTGCAGAATGTGTGCGAAAATTGCGTACGGATTTTGGAAGAAGAGAAGCACCGTCAGCTCCGTATGTTCGTTATCTTGTGAAAAAAGTGAAAGAAACTGGCATCCTCATCGATAAACAAAAGCGTGAAAAGCCAAAAACAGTGCGTACACCCGAGAATATTGCTGCTGTGGCAGAAAGTGTGCGTGAAGCGCCATCAACATCAATTCACCGTCCTTCTCAACAATTGAACATTTCGGAGACATCTATGAGACGAATTTTGCATAAAGACCTTGGTATGACGCCATACAAAGTCCAATTGGTTCAGGAGTTGAAACCAATTGACCATCCAATGCGTTTTCGCTTCACTAAGTGGGCCTGCGATCGACTTACAGAAGCAAAAAAAATCATCTTTTCAGATGAAGCTCATTTTGATCTTGGCGGAAATGTAAACAAGCAAAATTGTCGCATTTGGGGCACAGAAAACCCGCACGTATACATTGAAAAGCCGACGCACCAAAAACGAGTCACTGTTTGGTGCGGATTTTGGTCCAGAAGCATAATTGGGCCATTTTTCTTCGAAAGTGAGCAAGGAGTGGCCGTTACAGTCAATGGCGATCGTTATCGGGCCATGTTGAACGAAATGGGCGTTTTTCTAATGCTTTAGATCATGGTAAAAAAATTTTATTGAACAGCACTGTATATATCATAATATCGATTAATGATCCACAAATAAACTGTATGGTAATCAATGTATGTATATAATATAATATTTTTAATTACATATTTTTTTATTTTATTTTAAATAAATTTAATTTGTTTGTGTTTGTGTGTTTTGTTTTATTACAAGAAACCGTTACCACTCTCCAATTAGTTTCATATTATAAGTTATTAATCAGAAAAGTGTTCAACTTTTTTGACATTATTTCGCGTTACAAAAGCATAAATCTACTCCTCTTAATGGCAAATAAATATAAAAAATTACTTTTAAACGCGTGACATTTAACAGTTTTCATTTATATTTTTCACTCCATATTGCGTTTATTTCCTTTTTTTTTATCCCTTTTTTGTAGTTTTCAATGGAATAATAATTTATTAACAGATATTATTTTTAATTCTTTTTTCATTCAGGTTGTCCCCGGTTATTTTTCTTATTATTCTGTTTTAATTTTCGCTGTACGATAATTATTTTGGTTCATGCTGCTACTAGTTAGTTACTGTATTCCGATGCGTGTTCAGGAACCATATTCTTATTAATTTCCTGTCCATGCTTGTAGATACAAGTGAAAATGTCTCAGTATACATACATTTTTATGAATAAACATGTACGCACCATACATAAATGAATTGTATGTTGTTGTCATAAATTAGTAGAATTTTTTCATAGGAAAAGAAAAAATAAAGTCTTGTACTGAACATAAATTTAAATACATTTCATTTAATCACACTCTTCTATATCTTATATCTTTACAATACCAGAAACAGTTGCATTAATTAAATTAAAGTATTCCTTATAAGAATTCACTGCTCAAAGACTTAAAGAAATGTTTTAAAGCATTCACGAAGATTTTATACAAAATTTCCAAATTAAGCTGAACCCAACTACTGAAATTTAAAAAAAAAAAAATAATACAAATACTTTCGAAGAATTACAGATTAACCATGATTTAAATGTAAATTTATTTCTTAAATTATTACCTACCATATCTACAATATACATATGTAGGTGTATTAATTCAGCACAGCTTATATAATCGATTTATATATAATACACCAAGAAAAAAGTTTAGAGATGACAATTATAACAGAAAGAGAGAAGGAGTAGTGCCTATGGACGTTAGAAATGAATTTATTGCATGCCTGCGAACATCAATACAACTGCCGACCGATAGACTGAGTATGCAGACACTCAGCTTTTCTGATCAGTGATCAGGAATGAGTATTCAAAAAGATGAGTAGATTCGAATCATATTCATAATTTCTGATACTTATACGCATTAATACTTATTTTAATATCATGGAACCTATACTCATATTCAAAGTTTCAAGTACTCATCATATTACTACTTGACAGCACTATGATGTTTTTGATTTTGACTCTCCATAACTCAACATATACAAGAATAACAAAATAAGTTTGAATCACATAAGAACACTAAAAAACACTAAAATACTACTCACTAGGTTGTGCGTTTGCTCTGCTTGCTGCTCTCTCTGTCTTTTTTGCTTATGAGTCTTCTTCCTTTTTTTGCAAATGCAACCATAACTAAGGTTGTATTCGAGTGACTCGAATCATTTCTAAGTATTATTCTAAAGATATGTATCTAAATGAGTATGAGCTTATGAATCAAACATATTTCGAATGGTATGAGTTTGATGTCAACGTTGTGTGCATACTCATTGCAACCTGTACTTGTAAAACAACGTTGTAGTGGGTACGAATGAATCAGAGTAGAGTAGTTAAATTTCAATATTGTTGACATATTTATATTCAAAATTTCATGAGTGCTTATTAGGTTAGGTTAGGTTAGAGGACGTGTACTTGTCAATTAAGACAAGTACAGCATCCGGATGTCGAATTCACCCATTGTAGAACGTCCAGTTTCTCACACCACTTATGTTGTGTGTGTTAATTTTATACATGAGTTTAATGAGTTTATACAGTTTAAAGTCGACTTCGAACGACAGATTTTTGAGAAACTTTTCATGGCAATTTTTATTTACTCTCAGAGTTTTTGCCAGAAAGGAAGTCGCCGAAAAATATTTTTGTATTTTGTCTTTTGATGTCTGGCCTGGGGCCCTGGCTTTGCATCTAATAAGCCAACACACTACCTACTAGACTACGGCGACTTCTGAGTGCTTATTAGTAGCGATCTCTGATTTAAACTAATAAATAAAAAAATAAAAATTTTCCAACTAAAAAGAGAAATTATTTTCGCTTTTTGACTACCATAACTAAGGTTTTTACTTTCTCAACTCAACGTTTATTCTTTGCGTTTTGCGTTCATGAAAATAAAAATGAAGATAATCTATTACAGTTTAAAATAAACCTGTAACTGTAATGTCATTGTTCGTTTCGTTTGATTTAGAATGATAGAAAGAATAGAAAAAAACTTTTGAAATCATCATCACAAAATAACATTTAAAACAACCACTCTGTCTATGACAATAGTAGAGCGCAACGATGCAAGCGAACCCCATAACTAGTTAGTGTGGTCAATAGAAAACTATTAATTCAACTACAACTTCAAAATCAATGATCATAAATTTAATAAATGGCTTAATTGATCATTGCTTAAGCTTGTCCAAAACAAAAAAAAAAAAGAAAATCCGAATGAATGTAAAGAAATAAAAGTAACTTTTTATCAAATAAGAGCTGGGTTTACTTTTCAATAATTTTATCAGAATGAAAGTAATGTTATCGATATGCATGGATATTATAGGCACTGCTTCAGATGTTGTGTGAATTGTATTTCAAGTGGAGGGCAGATGCTCTTTTCTTCTACTTTTTCCCATTTATTTCCAAAGAGATTTGTTATTCAAGTATCCTGCACGCACGCACACACAATCATTGTTATCGATACCAATAATTTTTGGGAATAAATATATATTTTTTGCTACTCATAACTGACATTTATGGTCACAATTTATTTGATAAATTTCACACATCTCAACGTAAAGTAAAGAAAAGAAGAAAAAACAAATAAAAAAGAAAAGCTAAACAAAATAGGAAACAAGATGGAAAACTAAACGAAACAAATAAAATGTACGAGTAGATATTATTGTAAATGATACATTAAGAGATACACAGATACGGATACAGATACAGATACATTATGAGTATAATAAATACCAGCCATTGAATGCCATAGAAGTAGTAAAAACGTTCTTCTTTTTTTTTTTGGTCATATTTCAAGCAGAACACAACACATACATCCCCAAACGCCCTATTGAAAATAATTTCTTTATTTGTGTTATCATTTCTCTCCATCCATACATCCATCCATCCATGCCTCATACTCGCTTGCTCTTTCTCACTTTTAATAAATGTTTAATATTTTCGATATTTTTTCTATTATTGATTGTAATAAATAATTTCGGATTAGAAAAACTTCCATGTCTTCCTTCCTTCTATGCTACTATGGTACTATGATACTTTCTTTCTCATTTTCGTGCATAAAAAGACAACGAATTTCGTATATTCGATGGTTATTATATCCACAGCAGAAAAAGTCTTTTATTTTATTTTATTTCTCTTTTTCCGCCTTTTTTTTTTCTTCATATGCCACCCACTTTGTGGCATAACGATGCCATTGTCCTCCTTCAAATGTCTCTGTTTTGCTTTGCTACTGAATATATACGCTGCCTACGCATCTTTGTTTGTCATGTTGTTGATGTAACGGCACAAATTGACTATAACGAGACATATAATCACCAATGGATTTAAAGATTATTACTGAAATCAATTTTAATACATTATTAGTTCAAGATAGTAGAGAACACACACATACATATATATATATATGTATATATACAAACACATTCATACCATATAAACCCATTCATAATCGCATACATATGGACACCACATTCAATTCGATTGTGCACAGCAGTTTGGAAGAGACTTATTAGCCGCAATTGTAAATTCATTTTGACCAGAGATCAGCAATGAGTATTCAATCGAATCATACTCATAATTTATGATACTTATACGCATTCATACTTATTTTAATATCGTGTCATCTCTACTCATATTCAAAGTATGAAGTTTGAACTGTGGCCTGACGAAATCGGTTTCAAGTAATAGATACGTATGGTCTGGTTCCCAATTTACTCATATTTTGCCATTTTGTTGGTACAAACATAGTCTTGTAAAAGTGTATTGGCTTGACGAGACCGAATTCAAACAAAAAAGAAAAAAATATTTCGACATACAATCTGAGGTAAAAAGCTCTGAGAGTAACAAATTGGTTTGAAATTTGTTTCTCCAAATGTCTCGTCTGGAGTTGCTAGTAAACTTAGGCCTCATCATGATACACTTAACACTTAACCAATAGACATGCTGTATGAAAGGATTATATCTATTACTCATACATAGAGTAAGAATACAGACCAGAGATCAGCAATAACTATTCAAAAAGATGAGTAGAATCGAATCATACTCATAATTTCTGATACTTATACGCATGAAGTTTAGCACACTACCAACTAGATCATCGGGGCACTTTCTAAATACATTGTTTTATATGTATATCGTTACCTACCATACTTTATCGTCTTAAGAATGGTTCAACACTGTGTTTCCACAGTCCAGGTCATCATACTGTAAGGAGACCAATAAACACATTGTACAAACCTCAGACCACTCTTTAGACAGTAAAGTACCATACAATTGTACACCTGATATGCATTCAGATGTTTTCTTCTGGAATACATTAATAATTATATTGCTTTGTACCAGAGATCAGCAATGAGTATTCAAAAAGATTAGTATAATCGAATTATACTCATAAATTCTAATACTTATACGCATTCATAGTTATTTTAATATCATGGAACCTGTACTCATATTGAAAGTTTGAAATACTCATTATATTCATACTTAACAACACGTATGATGTTGTTGATTTCGACTTAAACTTCAATATTGTTGACTCACTTATATTCAAAATTTCATGTGTGCTTATGAGTAGCGATAAAACAATTCATTGCTGATCTCTGATTCTGACCGAAGCTTTAAAAATTAAACATGTTTACGATAATTAGTTTAAAAAAACGGCATCGCAATTATAATCCCACGATTTTTGATTGTCATTTTTCAACAGAAAGAGTCTTCAGAGATCGGTTGCCTAAATACTTGTACAATGGGTCAATCTGACCTCCGGGTACTGTACCTGTCTTGACTGACAGGTACACGTCCTCTAACCTAAATACTTGTTATATTCAGCAAAATTCATTAGGTACACACAGGCTGTGGACGTAGAATCTTCATCTATTTTTGTCTACTGCTGTGTCTCAAGTTAACCTTAATCGTCCGATAAAATGTCGTAATCTGTGCAGTTCAATCTAGTGTTTTGCAGCACATATCCAATCCAATTACACCTAATTTTCGTTTGCTTATTTGTGTGTTAATTTTATCTTGATTAGCGATTTGAATGCAGTGTTCTTTGCAGCCATTAGTCCAGGGCTTAACGTGTGTTTCGCCATGATGGTATACCCCACGGTGCTCATTGTGACAGACAGTACGAATCCATTTGAATTTTATATATTGTGAAGCCAGCTGTTAGTGAATGCTGGAATTTGTTCTTAGTACCCAGTCTTGTTTCAGATCAGATTTCACACGCGTACTGTAAATGTGACATTGAGTTTTAGTCGAGAAAGTGTTCAATTTCCAAACAAGCGCAGAGGTCTGTTGTTATTAGGCTTCCTAAGTATCAAAAGATAATGACGTGTAGTATTGGCTTGTCATATAATGTAGATCTTCGATTACTTTTAAAACTCATACATACGTACATAATTGATCATTAAAACCCTCCCATCAGAATTACGATCTAGCTTCTAACTCCGAACGACAGATTTTTGAGAAACTTTTTCATGGCAATTTTATTTACACTCAGAGTTTTTGCCGGAATCTGCTGAGAAGAAGTCATCGAAGAAATATTTTTTTCATATTTTCATTTTGATGTCTTACCTGGGGTTTGACTAGTGGCCATACGTCTAATAAGCCAACACACTTGACTACAGCGACTTATAATGTTAAATCGAAGATAGTATGGAACTGTTTAGGGAAACTGAATCAGCTCGATCATGGATATAGGATTACGAAGACGAGTATACTCGTCGTAAACAGCGTAAACTCTTTCTGCCTGTAAAGATAGGCTATGATATGATAAGAATCAACTATTGCCTGTTGCTTTTTTAGAAAATAATAATTTTGATTCGTTCTTATAAAACAATATTTATTTCTTTGATTTAAAACATGTGTTACATAAAGATAAAATTAATATCGAAATTAATATTTGTTTATTAAAATAAATAAGATTGTTAAACTAACGAGTGTTCTAAAATCTAGATTTTTAAAAACACCCGTATTTGAACTTATTTGGAAAAAACAATTCCAGTAAATTTGATGAATAATAATACGAATACGATTTTTTCACTTTAAGACGAGTATACTCGACATATGCAGTTTAAGGGTTAAGACATTTTGAATGTTAAAATAAAATCTGCCTTTAGAATTACAGTATACACTTGTTCTGTATATACTACAAGCTGTTATTTAATTCACATTATAGTTCATTGTAACCACTGTGCATCAATTGATTCTAATGAATGATACCAAACAAAAGCCTTTCTATTGATTTCTTTAGGTTTTTTTTTCGGGGGAAGATATTGATAAATGTTATTGATACGTGTTTGTATTGTATTACGTACACATTTATAAACTGAATCTAACGGTAAATATTTCTAGTCCATTTAATAAATTCCCTATAATTCAGAAGAGTCTAAGGGCCTGTAATCTGAGTATGACAATGCTGACAAAGTTTTTTTTTTGTTTTTTTTTTCTAAATTTCCTTCAAATTTATTCACATGTGATGCACTCGAAATGATAATACGACATATGTATACGATGTATGTATACGATATTAATACTTAAATATTATTTTATTATTGATTTATATTGGAAATTAATCACTTGTTATTAGTATTATTGCTGGAGAGTGATAAATTGAAAATAAAATGAATACCATATTAAATTATTATATTGTGAATAAATGAATAAAAGAATATATGAATAAGGGAATAAAGAGTGAAATATGAAATGAAATCAAATTAAATGTGAAGGCAAATCAATTTAAAAAACCAATATGACAATGCGAATTCAATATACAGAATAAGCCTTTTAATTTTTTTCTCCTAAATATACGATTTGTGTACATCAGAGATCAGCAATGAAACGTTTTTTCTTTATTCATAACCACCCATGAAATTTTGAATAAAAGGGAGTCAGGAATATTGAATATTGATTTGATTACTCTGCTCTGCTTCATTCGTACTCACTACAACGTTGATTTATAAGTACAGACTGCAATGAGTATGCGTACAACATTGTCATCAAACTCATACCATTCGAAATATGTTTGATTCATAAGCCTACTCATTTAGATTCAAAAATTTAGAAAAATACTTATAATACTTAGAAATGATTCATTCGAGTGACTCGAATCAATCATCAAAATTGATGGTCTTAGCTGCTGTTGCATTAAAAAAAAGAAAAAAGACACATAAGCAAAAAAGACAGAACAGCAAGCAGAATAAACACACAACCTTCTAGTGAGTATTTTAGTGTTCGTACGCGAATCATACTTATTTTGTGCCTCGTGTATATGTTGATTTATGCAGAGTCGAAATCCACAACATCATACGTGTTGTTAAGCATGAATATGATGAGTAATTCAAACTTTGAATACGAATAGAGGTTCCATGATATTAAAATAAGTATGAATGCGTATAAGATGAGTAGAATTGAATCATAGCAATAATTTCTGATACTTATACGCATTCATACTTATTTTAATATCATGGAACCTCTACTCATATTCAAAGTTTGAAGTACTCATCATATTCATACTTAACAACACGTATGATGTTGTTGATATCGACTCTCCATAACTCAACATTTACAAGAATCACAAAGTATGATTCGCGTACGAACACTAAAATATTCACTGAATGAATCAAACATATTTCGAATGGTATGAGTTTGATGTCAACGTTGTACGCATACTCATTGCAACCTGTACTTATAAATCAACGTTGTACTGAGTACGAATTAATCAGAGTAGAGTAGTTAAATTTCAATATTTTTGGCTCATTTATATTCAAAATTTCATGAGTGCTTATGAGTAGCGAAAAAACAATTCATTGCTGATATCTGATAAGAACATACACAATGCCTGTCAGTATCCCTATGTTAACATTATTCGCTTAAGCTTCCACGCCGCGGGTAGCGCCAGAATCCTTCTGTGGTGTGAGAAGATATTGTTACGAAAATGAAAAATCTAGATATTGGTATTTTGCTTTTACATTGCTTAACATTAAAATTATAAACAAAAGCTACAAAAACAAAACATTGGCAGTAAATAAACCTGTTTACAAATTATCGTACTACTTAATACAACAACAAACACCAGCATAATTATGGTAAACAATTAAATAAAAATAAAACAACAAACACTACAATAATAAACGTAAACAACGATGTTTACATTTATAGAGATTTCAAGAAGGCAAAGTCATGAACATTTGCCTTCAAGAACATTCATCAGACTGTTTACTTTGCCATATAAATGGCAAGGCAAAGCAGGCGACGGAGTTAGTGAAGTTTAGACAGTCTTGTGTGAAGACGCGTTGCGTGTAAAGAGAATAATCGTGGTTTGAAGATCTCCGTTACAAAGATATGTCGAATAATTGTCTAGTAATTGGTATTGTTTATGCAAAGGGTGTAAAGAGAGGAATAACAATAGAGAAAAAGGCAATTGTTGTTGTTTACATAAAGTTGTGAACAGTGGCAGACACAATTGTGCAAATAATAAAGAATTTTAATTAAAACTAAACACCAAATTTATTTTTATTTTATTTGCAATCTACGAGCTCATATTTTAAACGTTTTTAAAAAGGTAAAAACGTAACAGTATGTTTGTAGGAGTATACTCAGCAAAAGAGAAGGTAGATAGCGGCGGCGAATTATTTTAAACCAAATGGATTTGAGGCCATCTAAACTGATTGAAAAATGATACTTTTTTAGCATGACGGTGCTTAAATAATGCTCATTAATGAAATAAAGGGGTTGTGAAAATTAGAAAGGAGGAGTAATAATTATAACTCGAAAGATTTTAATTCATGTTCCTTTCAAATCGGAAGTTTGTTTGATTTTTAAGTGACTCACAGTGTTTCTAGAACCAACAAAATTCACTTCCAATAGTGAAGTGTTTTCTGTAGTCCGCTTAAGTCAGAACTAAATGTGATCACAGAAAATTTAATTGTTGTTAAAAAGTCCACAACCTCTTTATTTAACACAATCATTTGTGTGACGATCACTATTGCCAACAGGTGCTACTATGGTCTCAATAGGCAATTGAGTAGCAGACACCTCTCTCGTACGACAAAACTTATAAGAGGCTCATCCTCGCCCTGCTTCTTTATGGCGCAGAGGCATGGCCACTATTAAGCACTGCTGCAGCAGCCTTGAGAGTATTCGAGAGAAAAGTACTACGTAAGATCTTCGGGTCAGTGCAAGTTGGCGATGATTTCCGCATCGGATCCACCAATGAGCTGTATGAACGCCTCAACGACATAGACGTCGGGCAGTGTATAAATATCCAGCGGCTGCGGCCATGTGGTTTGAATGGAGGAGGATGCTCCGGCGAGACGGTTATTTGATGCGGGCATGTGCGGAAGTCGGCGAAGAGGACGACCTAGTATGCGTTGGAAGGACCAAATCGAGGTAGCCCTGTCATCGATTGGTGTGACCAACTGATGTAAGAGCGCAAGAAGCAGAGGCGCCTGGAAGTTGTGTTGCGGCAGCCCAAAATCCGTTAATCGGGTTGTTAATGGCCAATAAAGTAAGTATTAGCATGACGGAAAGCGGACTTATGGTAAAAATTATGAATAAAATACAACAAACATAATAAAATCCAACGGGATAGGTATTTCAGTGCGTATTCAGTTTATTTCAACTTATTACTGGGAAATCACAAACTTTACTTTCTTCGTTAAAAACTAGACCACCAGGACATGGTCTGGCCACTTCACATTCACATTGGCATACAATGTAGCCATCAGTACTATCGTCAGCAAATAGTGCACCGTCTGGTTGATTTTCACATTTACCGTGACTTTCACATTTCGTACCTGAGGGCCCAGCTGAAGGTCCACTAGGTGGTGTCATTTCGTAAGGACACTTAACATTTTGCGGATAGTTACAGTTATGATTCTCCAGATCGTATAATAAATTATTGGGACATGATAAGACATTCGCACAATCGGCAATGCATACAGCGTATTCTCTGCAAGAGCCTGGTACATAAATTATGCTAAAGTTTGGTTTTCCTACACAGATTTTTTGGTTATTTGTACAGGCTGACGTTGGAGTTTCCGGGTTAGGAGGGATGGACGTTGTTTCACTAGTAGTTGAGACACTGTTAGACGATACAGTTGTACTACCAGGTGAAATAGAACTGGAAATATGCGGATTTGGTGTTGTGGCTGCGTCAGTTGTTGAAGGAGAAGGAATATGTGGCGTAGGAGAACTGTTTTCATCAGGGGAAGTTGTCACAGTTACTTCACTAGATGTATCCAAAGCAGGCGTAGCAGAGGTATTAGCACTGCTTGCAGTTGTAGTAGTTTCTGTGGCTACAGGAGATGTAATTGAACTTGAAGTTGTTTCACCGCTTATAAGTGGAGTAGTTTCAGTGGAACCAGAAGACACATCTGAACCAACAGTTGTTTCACTCGATGTGGCAGGGGTACTTGAACTTTGATCAGTTGTCTCCGAACTCGATGTGGCAGGGGTGCTTGAACTTTGATCAGTTGTCTCCGAACTCGATGCAGATGAACTGGATGAATCCGGACTAGGGGTTGTTGAACTTGATGCTTCTAATGCTGGAGTACTAGGATTTGGAGAAATAGTTGTGGAGTAAGGACTTAAATCAGTAGTACTTGAACTAGGCGTTGAGCACTGTGTCTCGGAAGAACAGCCACAAATGGAACGACAAGTCTCGCATTCGTTACTAAGGACAAACTGCTCTTTTATTAACTGAATATCACAAGCAGCTTCAAGGGGATCAGCACACTCAGCAGTCAAACGATTGAAATGTCTACCGCCATCACAAGCTTCAATGCGATATGTCGTACCAAATCGACAAACAATATATTTCGAACAATCCAAGGGATGTAGTAATTGAGCACCATTCAATTGGTCCTCACAGACATCCAAACTCCATATACTGCCGACACAAAGTATCAACAATATTAACAATTCTAAAACTAACAAAAGAATGCACTCCTTTAAATAAATTTTAATAAAAAAATTCTAAATATACTCACCTTTATAAGCCATTTAAAGGAAATAATACAGACTATGCCGTTATTCAAAATTGCCACAGTATTTATAGGAAATTTTGTAAGAGAGCCCTTTTAAATTTTAATTAAAGTATTAAACGTCACATTTTAATTATAATTAAACTCAATAAATGTCATTCTTATCAAAAGTCAATAAAATTCGAGTGTATCTTGACAACTTAATTTCCTTAGAAACTAATTTAAGGGCTATTGAAGTTTTAATTACAAAAATACTTCAAGAAATTCAAATAAATTCATTGTTTACTTTATATTCAAATCAAACTATTTAAGCATTACACACTTTGTTCAATAACACAGCCCTGCAAATTTGGACTTTTTTGTGCAAATAAGATGGCTCCAGGTGTTTCCGAAGGCATTTTACGCGCTGAAAGCGAATGTGGTTCCAAAAACTTTCCATCACGTCAGGTTTTCGAGAAAAAGGGTTGAAACCCCTAAAAATAGCGTTTTTGGCCATTTTTGAATAATTGTAGAGCTAAACACTGACGTGTTCTAGTTTTTGGAGTCGCTGATTACAGATCTTCATTCAGATTTAAAAAATTCAAAATGGCGGATCCAATATGGCGGTCGAGATTTATAAAAATTAATCAGATTTACTTGACCGCCATATTGGATCTGCAATTTTGAATTTTTTAATTTTTTATTTTATTTTGTCTCCACTCAAATTTATATTTTATTGGCCGGGTGTATCACTTTAATGGTTAGAACACTAGGTTTTCTTAAACAGGTGTGAACTCACGTAGAACTGGTAAGCAACGAGCTGACAGATATTTTGAAAATAATCCAAAAAAATTTGAATATATGAGACACCTAAGGATAAGGATAAGATGAGAATGTGGACTGAGTTAATCTGGCAGCCGTTGTAAAACTTAGCTTACTCGGATTCTATAAGGAACCATGGCAATGCCGAACTGTAACTATTTCATTATTTATCTATAGGGTCTTCCAACAAGGTTTTTCAAACTTGTTGATAACGGCCAGCTTGTTGAAGCGACATCTGTTCAATTAGTGGTCATTCATTCAGCCTAGTTTGCCAAATCACCCTGTACACCCACAGACCATTGTGTCTATGGTCGTCCACACATCGTTATGTAGGTTCACTGAATGTGTTCTGACAGTGGGCAACTGAAAGAATTTTAATGGAAAAATCATTAGCGATTTTAATCAAACAAAAGCATCATATATGGGGCGATATCAATCCACATGAGATCCAAGAGCATTCAATACAACCTGAAAAAGTCACATTTACATATGGGTTTTGGACTGACGACGTCATCGGTTCATGTACCATTGAGAACAACCTTGGTCAGACTATTACTGTCAACGGCGAACACTACAGGTCGATAATTGCTAATTTTTTTTTTGCCTGAACTGGATGATCTATATAGCATAGGCATGTGATTTCTATAACCTATGGCTCATTAATATTCTGTTCAAGCGATTTGAGGACATGGCTATCTCACATGGAGGTGAAATGAACTGGCTACTAAATTCGTGCGATAAGTCTTCACTAGAATTTTTCTTGCGTTTTTCTTTGGGGTTTTCTTCAGTGGCAGGGTGTATTCGACTAAGCCACTAACAAATTCAGTCCGATTTATGCGCCAGATGCGTGGAAAATCAAATATTTTGGATGCGCTTCACCCAGAGCAGCTGTGACAAACAGTTGAACGATGTTATATTTCCCACATAATGGCAACAATAAGTTTTCCATAAGAATTAAAAAATGTCTATGATATGTCACACACAGTTTGTTTTATTGAAATCTGAAGACAAGAAGCCTTCCAAAAAAGACCTTGGCTATCATTTCTTAACCACATTTGGCTGAACACGTTCTGTTAATATAATCCTGGTGGCCAAAATTGCTTCATCTCAGACGACAAAGTGATGTACAATGACAAAGAAAATATTCCTCATCTTCCTCATCATTTTAACTTCTGTTGTACTCCTTGTGAGACATTTACGCACATTCATCTCGAGACCACTATTCCGTTATGACTGCAATGAGGTCCTTAAGACTGATTCTTGGTGGTTTTAATACAAATATTGCTCTGAGCGTTTTCATAGAGTACCGATTTTATACACAATAAATACATTTTCCCGCCTTTCCTTCACAAATAAGTAAGTCTGCTAGAAATCAAATGTTTGTTCCTCGGCAGAGCGACAACAAGCCCAAGTTAGAATTCGTTCGAAGTACCACCATGCCCATGAGTTGCGATTAATTACCCATTCATTCGAGAACCTATATAAGATTAGAAGTTGATAGTCTCGCTATATCCACCAGAGACAACAATCTGGGGAAAATCTTAAATCTAATGATTACTACACTGTTAGTAAATATACAGTGATGTTAAAAATGTGTTTATGTATTCGGCTAAAGATATCCCAGGACGAAAGCAAGCATGTTCGTGTAGCCTCATTATTATCGCAGTTGATTGTTATCTTTTGGTGAAATAATACAGTGAGCATAAGATTTTACTGTTCAGTTGAACATTCAATTCTCATTCATAGAATTATGAATTCATTCTTTGTAGTGAGAACAGAAGTATCAGCAAATCCACAACAGTTTATGGTACTTAACGAATTTTGTTTCCAAAGCTGCTTAAAATCTGTCACAAAAAAACTTATATTAGGCAATGGAGCTTCTTGCATATACTGAATTGCTGCAAATAAACCATTTGCAGAAATAACATCTTCACGCATATGTTGCGTTCTGTGTCAGAGATCAGCAAACAGTATTCAAAAAGGTGAGTAGAAGCGAAGCATACTCATAATTTCTGATACTTTTACGCATTCATACTTATTTTAATATCATGGCAGTCGTGTAAACGTGAAATTTACACATTTTGCGATAAACAATCAAGATCCATCAAAACTTTTGAAAATTCTTGAACTCTCAGTTCATTTGATAAGATGACATATATAAAAAAATATAACACGACTGTTATACTATTTAAATAATAACTACGGTAATTTTTGTCCTATTTGATCAAACGAAGCGTCAGTCCTCATAAGATAATGCACTTTCAGATTGTCATCACTTATTTCATATTTTTAAATTATATTCTGCAATTATGAAAGCTGAACCTGAAAAAATGAGAAAAAGAAACATATTTTCCAAGTTTACCCGATCAAAACTCATAACACTCATCTCTCCTCTTGGAAATAGGTTAAAAAATATTTGGGTAATCAATAAAAGATCCAAAAAACTGCTTATGTCAAATAAAACAAGTTTGGAGGGTTCGAGAAATAAAAAAAATATATTTTTAAGTTCTACTCAACAAAACTCACAACCTACACTATGACATTAGCCGGGTGTATTTTGACTGTCGCATCGTGTAATTTTTAAAACTTTTCAACAAAAAAAGAAGGCAAAGGTCTGTAACCTGAGTAGTTCTCAAATATAATGAAATTATTTGAAATATTTTTTTGGCAGCAATGTCCTGCAGGAACCATGTTGTAAAATAAAAAATTCTCAGATGTTTCCACTTAATTTCGTTTTACCTGCCAACATTATTTAATTGTGTTTTTGTGTTTATTTTTATTATATTCTTAATTACAGAAACAATAAAAGAATGTGACATTTGCTGATATGAAGTAAAATTTCAGATGAAATGGTATCAATTACTTGCTTCAGGGCATCATCCTTGTCATTATTATCATCCTGGTAAACATTATTTGTCATTTATTTGGTTAACACTTGAACAATTCAGTGAGCACAGATAATTAATTCGGTCATCTGAACGTAACTTGTAACCTACAGCCAATAGAATTAGAAAAATGTATGGTCAGTAGCCGAAACCATACCTACATGAGTTTCACACTAACAAACAATCAAAAATAATTTGAAATCCTTCTTAATCTGAGCGGAGTGGAGTATTTAATGGATATATTTTTTTTTACTCTGAAGGAATATGTTCCACAATTTTATGCGCCCCTTTAAGCAGGAGAAAGTTAAGTTTCATAATGTGTTGCTGTAGGGCATGCCACTTGTCTGTTGATGTACTTCAATGAAAATGATTCGAGTACCAGTATCTCTCTACAATTTTTCATTCACGTTTTTTCTTCTCAACACTTTTTATCTACAATTTTATTTTGTTTTGTCGCTTCAGTCAGAAATAAAAAAGAAAACAAACGAAAATAAAACTTGAAAATCGATTATTTTGTTGTCCACTCCAAAAAAAAAAATGTTGAAAAAAAAAACAATTTTTTTGGTATCAATTTCAAACTCCATACTTCTTTATCTATTTGCCAGAATATTTTTGTTTTAAACGTTTTTCATACTGTTGTTTTATTAGAGTCTAGACGTTAAATTAAAAATCGCCTAAAGTTGAAATTCAACAAAAATCCTTTATTTATTCCGTTTTTGCAAACACCATACCATACCCTTGGCATATTGTTATGTTTTTTATCCTTTAAAAACGTTTAAAATATAAGCTCGTAGATTGAAAATAAAATAAAAATAAATTTGTGTTTGGTTTTAATTATAATTCTTCATTGTTCGCAAAATTCTGTGTGCCACTGTTCACAACATAAATAACAACAAATACTTCGTTTGGTATACCTCTGTTTACACGCTTTGCATAAACAATAACAATTACTAAACAATTGTTCGGCTGATCTTTGTAACGGCGATCTTCAAACCCAGATTTCTCTCTACAAACACATTGCGTCTTCACACAAGACTGACTGAATTTCAATCACTCACTCGCCTGCTTTGCATTGCCTTTTATATGGCAGAGTAAAAATTCAAAGTACTTTACTACTTTTTTCAGTACTTTTCTCATTTCAAAAATACCGCAGTACCCCCGCGAAGCTTTCAGTACTTTTCTATTATTACATATTTTATGTCTTGCGCTTTTAAACTATTAATGCATTACCAACATGTTCAACGTAATGCTAAAGGTAGAATTACGCTTTAGCCCCGGTTAGCCAAACGTCCACGGTACGTACGTTGGTTATTAGAACACGAAAAGCAAGCAAATAAGCGTTTGCCGAACAGTGATGTAATTTCGGTAAAAACGCTAAAAACGAACGTATGTTACATTACGTTCCATCAACGTTTGATTAAACGGGGCTTTTTCGTTTTGTTACGTTCCGAATCAGCTGTTTTTGTCCTGTATGTGTATTAAATATAAACAAATAAATAGTCTAGTAGGTAGTGTGCTTTCTTACTAGACGTAACGAAATATGAAAACGAAATATGAAAAAATATTTCTTCGGCGACTTCGGAGTCGACTCCAAACAGTACTTCTCACCACTCATGTATAAAATTAACACACGCAAAATAAGTGGTGTGAGAAGTTAGATCGTAATCCTGATTGAAGGGTTATAATGACCAATATGTAGGTATGTATTTTTTTAACAAAAGTACCATTAGATGCAAAAAAGCACTTTTTTTCTGTTATATTTCAGTACCATTTCAAAATTTCAGTTTTGCAACAATGCTATCAATGTAAACATCGTTGTTTCATTATTGTTGTTTGTGTATTTTGTTTACATTTATTTTTGTAGTATTTGTTGTTGTATTTTTGTTTACTTGTTTACCATTTTTTATGCTGGTGTTTGTTGTTATATTACGCCATGCGATAATATGTAAACAAGTTCATTGTTTTCTTTTTATAGCTTTTGTTTATAATTTTAATGTTAAAGCAAAACACCAGTATCTAAATTTTTTCATCTTCGTATCCTTAGCTTACTATACTATTATTTTGTTTATCAGAGTAGGAAGTCAATAGGTATGCAAATTTGAGGACTCCACCAACCATAGATCATATAAAGCACCAATTTATTACGTTATGGTCTTCATTAAGAGGTACCAACCACACTTTGCCAATACACTTCCGGATCACTCCTATATTCTCTTGGTAGACTTTATTACGTTTAACCCGAACTCGAAAATTTTGGGATACAGATCTTACGGAAGCTGGAGGGTTTTATGATTTTTAAGTCTTCACCATATGCCCTACATTTTCCATTATCCACCAAGTCAATACGCTTCTATTCTATATTCTATCTATTACCCAGATTATTCGTTTTCTTATTCCGGATCAATCTTTGATGGTTAAGTAAACATGCCGTGCCGTCCTTGAAGTCTTTGAATTGTTCATCACTTTTCCATTGCAGTCCCTGATTCCGTAAAGTTTTCTAAATTATCACTTGCCCCCAACGCACGCGTTCTTCCACATAGAAAACTTCATTACGTATAGCCGGTGGCAAAGTTTGGTTTCTGGTTCTCCTATATAGAAATCCAGTCTAGTCCTATTTCCATGTTTAGAGTCATACGTGTAGCAAGAAATTCCAACGGGATTCTCTGCCATGAATCCGTTTGATGAAGAAAGTCTATCTGATATATAAGGAAGATACAATTGGTGGTGGTTGATGTGATGGGCATCTCTCCTTTAAGCGAGTAGTTCTAATTATGTCCCCTTCACCTCTTCCAAAACCAATTTTGTTACCTCTTCCTTTAAGTAGGTATCATTCCCAGAGTGTTTAAAAACTCAACCGAAGCCTTAATATTATTTCAAACTCGTTTAAATTTACAAAGAAAGACAATGATTTAAAACTTTCAATCGATCCTCTTCATATTACAAATTAATCGTCATAAAAATTATTTTGTAAATAGAATGGAATTCTCATTGTATGATTCGTTACCAGAACCATTTTTATCATCCTCGTTATGCAATGTATCGAAAATTGATTTTGAAAATTTTTTTCATCCTTTCTTATGGATTTTATTAAAATTTCTGTAAATTTCTTTAAATTTATTTGATTTTTTAATAGTTTACTCGTTATTTTTCAAAACCCAAAAACAAATCGTGTCGTATTTGCTTTTCCTCTCTACAAGTGCTAATAAATTTGAATGTAATTTCCGAAAAATGTTAACCACGGCATAAAAAAGGAAAGTCAAGCAATAACGGCAACGCCATCAGCAATGTCATGCCATAGAGTTTCTATACCAGTATTCAGTGTTCAAACTCTACTACATAATACCAGCATATATACATACAGTGGTGGACATATAATTATTACATTAGTATGATAAATCAAACAAACAATTTTTTATACCATTTCCTGGTATTTTGCTGGAACTTTTTCACTTGAAAAAAAGTTTGAGATCTTTTGCTCTTTTGACAGAAATTAATCATAAGATGTGGGAAAAGCGCCAAGTTATTGCGAAGAAAAGTCTACACACATCATCTTCTTGTCGACTATGAGGCAGCCCTCGACAGCTCCATAAGGGATCGTGTTTTCCGCACTGTCTGAGCTCGGTATACCTGCGAAGCTAATAAGGCTGTGCAGAATGACGTTGAGCAATTCCTGCAGCTCCATCAAGGTAGAAATGGACATGTCCGAACCTTTTGATACCGTGCAAGGTTTCAGACAAGGCGATGCCTTATCATGCCTCTTCAACTTCGTCATGGAGAGTGTTCTGCGCAAGGCGGGAGTGAACCGTAATGGCACTATTTTTCAAAAAAGCGTCCAATTGCTTTCGTACGCCGACGACATTGACATCATAGGGCGTACCAAGCGTGATGATACTGCTGCCTTTAGTGCTATTGAATGGAAGTCTACTAATATGGGTATGGCAGTAAATGAGGACAAAACGAAGTATATGTTATCGACAAGTAGAGACGTGCGGTGTATTGATTCTCAGATTACGGCCGATAACTATACTTTTGATACAGTCAAGGAATTTATTTACCTTGGCTCCGCCGTTGCCACCAAAAACGATGCCTGTCTGGAGATCAAGCGCAGGATCACTATTGCCAACAGGTGCTACAATGGTCTCAATATACAATTGAGTAGCAGAGACTTCTCGTACGACAAAACTAATACTCTACAAAATGCTCATCCTACCCGTGCTTCTTTATGGCGCTGAGGCATGGACCGTATTAAGCACTGATGCAGCCTTGAGAGAGCTTGAGAGAAAAGTCCTACGTAAGATCTGCGGTCCAGTGCGAGTTGACGATAATTTCCGCATACGATCCAACAGTGAGCTCCTCAACGACATAGGCATTGTGCTGCGTATTAAGATCCAGCGGCTGCGCTGGCTCAGCCATGTCGTTCAAATGGAAGAGGATGCTCCGGCGAGACGGGTATTTGATGCGGGGATCTGCGGAAGTCGGCGAAGAAGACGACCTTCTATGCGTTGGAAGCACCAAATCGAGGAATCCCTGTCATTGATTGGTGTGCCCACCTATCGTAGGCAAGCAAGAAGCAGAGGCGCCTGGAAGAATGTGTTGCGGTAGGCTGAAATCCCTTATTCGGGTTGTTAATTGCCAATTAAGTAAGTAAGTGAGTAAGTATTGCGAAGAAAAAAGGAAGATAATACCCAACCTCAAAGGAGCGGAGAATGAGGTAAATAAATTTTTCGCATTACTCTAGAGGAAAAATGTATGTAATGTAATGAAATATTTTAAAGCATTTGGAAACTCAAATAATTTACCCAAAGCCCCCAAACTCCGTAAAACTACAGCCACGGAAAGTCTAATTGTGATAAAAGCGTCATCATGTAGTATTAAGTTGCCGTAGTCTAGCAGGTAAGTGTTCGCTTATAAGACGTGAGGGCACGGTTCAAACCCCACGTCAGACATCTCCAACAACACAAACGAAATGTGAAAAAATATGTCTTGGGCGACTTCTCCTCAGATTTCTGGCAAAAACGCTGAAAGTAAATAAGAAATTGCCATGACAAGTATTCAAAAATCTGTCGTAGACTTTAAACTGTAGGTACCGCCACTCATGTATAAAATTTGACACACACAACATAAGTGGTGTGAGAAACTAGGTTGTAGTCCTCACAAGGGTTGTAATATCCAATTATGTATGTATGTTATGTATGTATTGGAAACTATTTAATGTTTGCATTTAAGAACTGAAGAAGTAATTTTACTACCATGATGAATGTTTTAATTATATGGCCATCACTGTATATATAATATATATGTAAACGTGTAGGTATGTATTATATAGTCATGTTACCATGAAATCAAACTTAAAACTGTTAAAATAGGAAGTTTTAAAATGAAGAAAGGAAAAAAGATATTAAAACTTTTACCAATTTTATGGTATTAACCAATGCTTTGGCTACTTCCCAATGGTGTCATGGTACATTCAAATTTATACGATTGACGACAGTAAGAAGATATATTTTTTCGAACAATATTGGCAAATGTAGATAATATTTTGTGGTGATGGCAACGTTCGAATGCATGAAGTCTATTCATTTTATATGCCGTAAAAACCAGTAGCAAAACAGTCAATTTAAATCGATTTTCGATTACTTACTTAACAAAAACTTGAAATTAATATTTGTCTTCATTCTTAAGAGGTATGCCCTACAATATGAAACTAAATTATACATTGAGAAAGTTACTTTGTCTGTTATGTTATGTCTGTTTGTTATAACAAAATATCTCCACCAGAGATCAGCTATGAGTATTCAAAAAGATGAGTAGAATCGAAACATACTCATAATTTCTGATACTTATTTTAATATTATACTCATACTACTCATATTCAAAGTTTGAAGTACTCATCATACTCATACTTAACAACATGTATGATGTTGTTCATTTCGACTCTCCATGGCTCAACAATTATAAGAACCACAAAATTAGTATGATTCGTGTACAAACACTAAAATACTTACTAGAAGGTTGTGTGTTTGCTCTGCTTGCTGATTTGTCTTTTTTGCTTATGTATCTTTTTTCTTTTTTTATAAATACAACAACAACTAAAACTGTAATTTTTGATGAATGATTCGAGGCACTCGAATTTGTACTCATACTTATAAATCAACGTTGTAGTGAGTATGAATGAATCAGAGTAGTTAAATTTGAATATTGCTGACCCACTATTCAAAATTCATGACTATTCAAAATTTCATGAGTACTGGTGAGTACCGAAAAACGCTTCATTTCTGATCTCTGATCTCCACCTACCAAAAATAATTTGTTAAGGATATCTGTGGCTATGATTGGTATTCCTAGGTATGTATATAAGTCCTAATGAAGAGGAACAAAGTCGATGTCAAATCATTTGCTGAATTAATTCAATCCGTAAATGCATTTTCCGTATTCCCCGGATATAAGCACTTTCAAAAATGCTTGAACGATAGTGCTTATAAGCGCGGAATTCTTGTATCGAAATCCTACACCTGAAAGCAAATAGCCACGTATAATTCAGACTGGTAGAATTCTATTTGTCTTATTGACAACACTGGCTCATATTCGATGGAATGCCGGCTTGATCATTTTCTCCAACATGGTTGTTATTTGCTCGGCCCAAGTGTCACTTTGGGACGAAGGATTAACTAGTCAGAGAATCAGGTCGTTGAATTGTCCGAGACCTGCATTAATAGAAGAGCTTTACAAATTACGAAAGGCGAACATTTGTGAATTGTACGTTTTCTATCAGGAGTCAATTATCTAAGATTATGTTGCCTCAGCGAGTTACGTCTTCTGGATGGGACAAAGTGCAGCCTGTGCCTCTAAAAGAATTGTATGGAATTACATTACGCAGTCCAACTTCCGAATACTTTTGTCAATGAATCCACTGTATCGCGTTAATGGTGAATATTGTTCCAATGGCTCAAGAGTTGTTATCTCAACCGCATAGCCCATAAAAAGATTCAGAAACATTTAATCGCACGAATGAGGCAGCTATTGAACAGTACTAATTACTTAAAGAAAGTTGTCACAAAACGGGTAAATGTAAACGAATTTTTTAAGTACATTTGCAGTACGAAATACAATTGTTCACGTTTATAAGCAGGGAATGCATAAAAGCAGCAAAAATCAAGATTGCTTAAGTTTCCGTGCAACTAAGCAGGTAATGATTATAGCCGGGGTGTTTATATCCGGGCAATACTGTAATCATTTACTCTGAATCCCAAATTCTCACTTTGCCCCTTTGAGATGACAATATGTGTCATACCAATGTATTGTTACGAAAATGGAAATGGTTTTACATCGTTTAACATTAAAATGATAAACAAAAGCTACAAAAACAAAAACAATGGACTTGTTTACGTAAACAATATACACAAACAACAATAACGTAAACAACATGTTTACATTTATAGAGATTTCGCGAAGGCGAAGTCATTCTCCTTCAAGAGCATTCATCAGACTGTTTACACAACGATATAAAAGGCAATATAAAGCAGGCAACGGAGTCGGAAAGAATTCAGTCCGTCTTGTGTGAAGACGCGTTGCCTGTGAAGAGAATTATCGTGGTTTGAAGATCTCCGTTATAAAGATCTATTGAATAATTGTTATTGTTTAAGCAAAAGACTCAAAAGGGGAATGACAAACAAAGCAATTTTTGTCGTTTACATCAAGTTGTGAACAGTGGCACACAGAATTGTGCGAGGAATAAAGAAATTTAATTAAAACTAAACACAAGTTTATTTTTATTCTTATTTGCAGTGAAAGTGTTGCCGAAAGCCCGAATGTGTCGATTCCTCGTCGTTCTCAGGATTTAGGACTGTCTTACGGCACATTATGGCGTATTTTGCATTTAGATCTACACCTACATCCATATAAGGTCCAGCTCACCCAACAACTGAAGCTAGCTGACCATTCACAACGTCGTAGATACGTGAAATTGGTGCTTGAACAACAGGCGGTGGACGGCAATTTTTCGAACAAAATTTTCTTCAGCGATGAAGCACATTTCACACTCGGTGGATATGTTAATAAACAAAATTGTCGTATTTGGGGTTCTGAGAGTCCTCAAGTAATTGAAGAGAGTCCTTTACATCCAGAAAAAGTCACTGTTTGGTGCGAAGGTGTGATTGGATCTTACTTCTTCAAAAACGACGACGATGGAACGATCGGAGCGTTATGGTCATATGATAACCGAATTTTTTTGCCTGCTAGTGAAGAATACGACTTGGGGAATATGTGGTTTCAACAAAACGGTGCCACATGCCACACAACTCGAGCGAATATGGCTTTATTGCAAGAGACATTTCCTGGCCGCGTAATTTCTCGTCGTGGCGATATCAACTGGCCACCAAGATCATGCGATTTGACACCATTAGACTTTTTTTGTGGATCTACGCGAAAAGCCGTGTTTATGCAGATAACCCTTCAACTCTTGAGCACTTAAAAACCAACATTCGTCAAGTTATGGTTGAGATACCGCCCAATATGTGTCAAAAAGTGGTCGAAAATTACCTCAAAAGAATCAATGCTTGCAACACTTTGCGTGGAGGTCATTTAAATGATGTAGTGTTTCACACATAATGTCAACGTTCAAGCTTAACAATAAAAAAGAAATATAATGAAAAAAATATTTTATATGTGTTTTATTTACGTTTACTTTTGAAATCACGAAATGGATAACCCATTAGAAAGGTTAAAAATGCTGTTCAAGCCAGAAAAAAATTGGCCAGTGCCATAACTGGTACGCTAAAATTCGGTCCGCCAATTTTGACGTGGATGCACCACGTTCGGGAAGGCCCGTTGAAGCTGATAAAGACCGCAAAGAGGCATAAGTTGATGCGAACCGGCGAGATCGGATTGAGGTTAAATATATCAAATTCAACAGCATATGATCACTTGATTGGTACGAAAACTTTCTTTCATTTAGACAAAAAGAAAACCAAATTACTTTCCGAACAACCCAATATTTTTTTTGGATTTCATTTATTGTGAACACCAATGAAAAATAATCGATAACTCAAAACCAAATTTTAACAAGGGATTCTCCAATTTGAGAGATTTTGCATTAAAAATACACCAGACGGACGTGTTTACAAGACAATAAGCAATAAACAAATAAAAGTTTCCACCATTCAAAGGAATTATTTTCACAAATTCTTTTTCAGAATATTTTCCTTGTAAATGCATTAAAAATTGTTTCAATTAATCCTGAATAAACAGAATATCTCAGCATTAATGTCTTCATTATTTTATTATCTTAATGGCATGGTATGGCATGGTCTGGTATGGTATTTAAAGTACATGAATAAGCGAATCAATGAAGGAAGGACGATTAACGATTGAAAAGAGAGACGAAAGATTAAGGAAACGAATGAATTTTGATACTGAAATTTGTAATTTAATGGTATATGTACATACATATGTATGCAAGTATTGTAGATGTCTGCAAAAAACATTCCTTTGGAGAAAATTTCATTGAATTTTGTACGTCCATATTATTTATTCATTCATTATCCCTGTGATACTTGTAATATGGAAATGTATGAAAATATAGCAGCTTGTAGGAGTATCTGTGTGTGTGTGGGTGTGTGTAAATTTATAACCATTTGTTGTAGAAGGTTCTTAACAATTTATATGTATCGTATGTATGTATGTAGATGGGCATAAGACACTATTATTCAATGCATTAAATGGCACTTTATTGCTCATTATAGCATCGTTTATATGCCAAAATGTACAAATTTATTTTTATTTTATTTTAATTTTGTTGCTGTTGTTGCAAATATATACATTCTCCTCTTCTGTTCTCTTCTCTTTCGAGCATACTTCTCTAGGATCCTTGAATTCTGTTTTTATTTCTCTCATTTTTCCTAGAGATTTAACATGAACAGGAACAAATACAAATGAGTTCATAAAATCAGTACAAAAAATTTACATGATAATGATTAAATTGAAATTAAATTTTACGAAAATTACATCCAGTAATTATAGATACAGAATTTTGTCTGGATTTTCTTGGATTTCCAGTAATATTCATACACACATGTATACATTATTGGTTCTTTTATTGATATTTTTTAGAAGTCCAATAAATTGTTAAAGAATTATAATTTTGTATGGTATGGCGGATATAAATTTGTTTTAATCTTCTCTTATCATAAAATATCCAAAATTGTAAGAGATTATCTCTACATTGTGTACATTTAACCCTTTGCACTCGGCGTACAAAGCTACAAGGGTGTGGCTCAATGCAGTGGGAAATTTATACGATAATTAAGAAATCCAAGAACCGAGAGAAGAAATGTACAAGATCTTAGTTTGTACTGAAGCGTCGAATAGAATAGATCTCTGCACTTATAAGACAGTGTTGCGTTTTCATAATTTACCATTTGTTATTTCCAAAGTATTTTTTACCCTTTCTTTTATTATATAATCAAAATCGATTATTAAATAATCAAGTCCAGTTGCGGTACGTAACGTCCGAAATGGTGCCGAGTGCAAAGGGTTAAACATCTCTTAATTATATACATGGTCACCGTAGCCTAGTAGGAATGTGTTGGCTTATTAGACGTGAGGCCATAGTACAAAACCCAGGTCAGACAGCTTCAACAAATCAAAATATGAAAAAAATATTTCTTTGTCGACTTCCTCTCAGTAGATTTTTGGCAAAAATTCTGAGAGTAACAGAAATTGCCGTGAAACGTTTCTCAAAAAATCTGTCGTTCGAAATCGATTTTAAACTGTAGTTCACGCCACTAATGCATAAAATTAATACACACAATGCAAGTGGTTTGAGAAGCTGTGTCGTTATCCTGACGGAAGGATTATAATGACCAATTATACATGTTATGTCCTAAGATCTCCAGAATCATAAGAGATAATCTCTACCTTGTGTATATTTAAGCATTTATTATATACATATCTATGTACAGTGTTCATAAAAACTATAATACTATTTCATAACGTAATTTTGTTAATCATTAATTACATTTCTTACTTGGTAGTAAATTAACAATTAAGTTAACAAAAATTAAATTTTAAGAAAAAATAAAATAAATTTAATACACTGCGAACAATTTTGTAACGCAACCTTAATCTGACAATTTTATTATTTAATGTGGCCATCATAAGCATTCTTTCATAATAACTTACTGAAATATTTATGGTAAACATTTTTGTTTAAATTGCGTAAAATAGACTTATCTATGTTTGCCTATTCTTCATTTACAGCTATCCAAAGCACTACCAGATTTTGAGGAATTGGACTTCTTATCACAATTTTTTTTCTGCAGTGTATTAAGATCCGACGATTGTCCAGTATTTGTACTCGGGTCATATTTGTGAAGAGTAGTTCAAGTCATTCTATACGCCAGGTGTACCGGTATTAAATGAGCGTCTTTTTGTGAAAATAAAACACTAACTTTTAATAAGAAAATAAGAAACATTTCATTCAAAGTATTAGCCATTGCTGGCTACACATTTTTACTATCATGCAAGCAATTTATGGACTCCACGGCTATAAAATTGTTCGTCTTTTGAAACCAACAAAGCAGTTACCCAATTTTCATCTTCCTCGTAACTACCGAAGTGCAGCGCAACCTATGCATCTTCCGACGAAGAAACCAAATGGTAATCGGAAGGAGCCAAGTATGGTAAATACAGCTTAATGCTTTGATTGTGTCCTGAATCGATGCAATACTGATTATCTAACGTACCTTTGAAGCAAAATTTCACAAATGGTTTTCCAATTTTCCATCTGTTTGTCATTTAATTCAAGTGACACTAATCCTCCAGACTTTTGTACCATTCCCATAGATTTTAAGCGGTCAGAAATTGTCTGTTGTTGTCAATTTCTGTCATTTCTATCTGCCTCGAAGTGTGATCTCCATCCAATATTTTTTGCAACTCATCGTCATCATCAGTTCTTCCAAGTTCTTCGTTGTTTACAACAAAATCGTTATTTCAGAACCGCCTTCCGATAGATCACGATCACCCTATGCCTCGACAAGCATTTGATGCTACTCTCCAGCAATGTTCTTCAGATGAAAACAAAAAATTTATGATTCATTATGAATATGAAAAATATGTATGTTCAGCGATTTGATTTGTATACCAAATATGTTCGAAAGATGTCATCATAATTGATCATTGCAACCCTTCAGTCAGGATTACGACCTAGTTTCTAACACCACCCTTGTTGTGTGTGTTAATTTTATTTTATACATGAGTGGAGGGACCTACAGTTTAAAGTCGACTCCGAACTACAGATTTTGAGAAACTTTACATGGCAATTTTGTTTGCTTTCAGAGTTTTCACCAGAGTTCTGCTGAGAGGTAGTCGTCGGAGAAATATTTTTTCATATTCCGTTTTGTTGGATATGTCTGGCTACCTACTAAACTACGGCGACTTCAAGAAAGATGTCATCACCAAACAAATTTAGGGCTCTTTTCTAATAAATGTTCCGTATGGAGAGATTTGTATCTTGACGGCCACATCATACCGGTGCACCTGGTACATTTAACAAAAAATTATTTTAACATTATTTTAAATGAACACTATTTTCGCATTTTATTAAACAACTCAGTTGATCAGTGTTGCTCATTAGTATTCAGTGCATGTCTAGAGAAACACCAACAACTTGGTTGATATTGATTATTGCAATCTATCCTAATCAGTAGGTTTTTTTTCTCTGGTTTAGAATCTTCAATACGATAATATTAAATTTTAATATTTAAAACAGTTATTGTATTCTCTTTGAAAAGACGAGCTTTTTTATTTGCATCGTTTAATTCATGAATTCAAGAATTTACAGAAACATTTTTAATATTTTCAAGCCTAAATATATGGAACTCATCCTTTCTGTATTACTTAATAATACTTTGTAAATTTTGTGTTTAGTTTTCACATTTTTAAAGACTTGTATTCGCTATTCTAAGTAATTGGAAGTCGTTGTAGGTTTTTCATTCTTTCTTAATTAATTTTTTTATTTTATCTTATTGTTGTTGCTTTATTGTAATCTTATATTAAATTTAATTGTTTTTTTAGTTTTGTAATAATCATGTAATAATTTTAACTTATTTTCGTTTACGACGTCATATTGAAATATTTAATGGTGGTTATAAAAATATTAACGCTGTTTAGTTTAAAAATGTATATATTCTTTTACTCCTCTGCAAGGGGCATAGCACCTGAAAGGGTGGTCTACAATATATGGACTACATACCATAAGGTAATACGGGAGGTAATTTGTCAAAATCTCTGACTGTATCAGAGATCAGCAAAGACTATTCAAAAAGATGAGTAGAATCGAATCATACTCATAATTTGTGATACATATGCGCATTCATACTTATTTTAATATCATGGATCCTCTACTCATATTTAAAGTTTGAAGTACTCATCATACTCATACCTTACAACACTTATGATGTTATTGATTTCGACTCTCCATGGCTCAACATTTACACGAAGCACAAAATAAGTTTGAATTGCGTACGAACACGAACCTACAAACTAGAAGGTTGTGTGTGCTACTCAGTCTTTTTTGTTTATTTGTCATTTTTCTTTTATGCAATGATTCGTATTTTCGCTACTCATAGGTTAGGTTAGGTTAGAGGATGTGTAATTGTCAATTAAGACAAGTACAGTACCCGGAGGTCGAATTGACCCATTGTACAACGTCCTAGTTTCTCACACGACTTATGTTGTGTTAATTTTTTTATAAGCACTCATGAAATTTTGAATATGAGTAAGTCAACAATATTGAAATTTAACTATGTACACTGAATCATTCATACTAACTATAACGTTGATTTATAAGTACAGGTTGCAATGAGTATGCGAACAACGTTGACATCAAACTCATACCATTCGAAATATGTTTGATTCATAAGCCTATTTATTTAGATTCATAAGTTTAGAAAAATACTTATAATACGTATAAATGATTCGAGTACCTCGAATCATTCATTAAAATTTACAGTCTTAGTTGTTGTTGTATTTACAAAAAACAGACACATAAGCAGAAAAAGACAGAGCAGCAAGCAGAGCAAACATACAAACTTCTTGTGAGTATTTTAGTGTTCATACGCGATTCTTGTAAATGTTGAGTTATGGAGAGCCGATATCAATAAGATCATACGTATTGTTAAGTATGAATATGACGAGTACTTTAAACTTGGAATATGAGTAGAGGTTTCATGATAGTGAAATAAGTATGAATGCGAATTAGTAACTGAAATTATGAGTATGATTAAATTCTAATCTTGTTTTGGAATACTCATTGCTGATCTCTGCTACATATCATAAAGTAATACGGCAGACGTACAATTCAGGGCGAAATTTTACGCGTTTAAGCTATGCTTTGTTGAACCAGTCACTGAAACAACTCTTTTTTTTGTATTCCTGCATATCCCAAATTGGTTACATTGCCGTGTATATATGCATATTATTTTCACTGTAAAATAAAAGCTTACAGGTTCAACGAATCGATTTACTTTGAAATTGGTACCTTTTTGTAATGATCGAACTTGCAGGATATCGCATTAACAATGACTCGGTTGGCCACAATAGCTCTTGTGTGTATCCATAAAACAGACTTCGCCTTTTAATCTAGCAATGTAACAAGAAGAATATTATATTTGACTTAAAGTTCATAACTGGACTATATTTGGGCCTCCGTGAAGTAAGAGTACCAAGAAATGTATCGCTATAGATTGCTAGCAGCAATTGATACACACAATAGCGGTATGAAACAGAGATTACAGTTTTTTTATTATAAGTCTTGCAGTTATATCTACTGAAGTAGAAAGAAAAAAAGGAATTTCGTTGAAAATAAACCATCATCTCGAAGGCTGATAATCTGTTGATGATATTATTATACTTAGTAGCCGCCGTAGTCTAGTACATATTATGTTTACTTAGTAGATGTGAGGCCACGTTTCAAACAACAGATCAGACATCTCCAACAAAAAACGAAATATGAAAAAATATTACATCGGCGACTTCCTCCCATCAGATTTCTGTCAATAACTCTGAGAGTAAGTAAAATTGCCACGAAAAGTTTCTCAATAATATGTTGGTCGGAGTCGTCGTTTCGCTGTAGGTGCTGCCACTCATAATAAAATGGATTATTTGGCTCTACTAGTTCCTATTGGGTTCCTAATCTGGCCTTTAACAGCTTCTGTTCAGCTTTAATATCAGCTTATTTACTTTATTTCGATAGAGGCCTACACATTTCTCATATTTCTCATATTTTGGTAATAAAATCCAATGATTTGCAAGCGTTATTCGATTGCTAGCGTTGTCAAGCCTTACTGAAACTAAATTTTTATCAAATGCCGTATATCACGTATCGTTTTTATATCGAAAAGATTTACACTCAAAAAACTTACAAAACTACTCATTATACAAAACTATTAATTAATTGATTTATTAATTATACCTATTCATTTTGATACAAATTTACAAGTCAATTAACTCTATTGTCTTATACAATATACAGTCTTGTTTCATGCAAATGAAACTCTGATTAAATGCCGACTGATGGACAGATCACGCAAGCAGTCAGCTGTTCTGACTCTCTGTTCCGCTCTAGCCATGGTATTATTTGTAATACTTAACTGGTTCCTCTCCAAACTCGTATTGAGACAGAGGACTGAATAGATGGCAGTAAGTCTATACGCGGTGAAATTCTGATTCAATCTGAACTACAGCGGTGGCCTTATAATTAGAAACGACTTAGCAACATGTATGTTTGTTAATATGTTTTACAGTTTTCACTGTGTACCTAAGATCATAGGCTTTGTTTGGAGGACGTCTTACATACGTTTTTCCATCAGATTGGGAGAAATTAAACTTAGATTCGTCACTCCAGAGAACTCTGTTTCAGAAACATCGTTTCTAATTATAAGGCCACCATATCCATGTTCTATGGATACCCTGACATAGACACACAAGGGTCGATTATGTGATGCCTTTCTGAACATACGATTTTATAACTCCGATTAGGGATTTTGGTTTGAACAGCCGAAAGTTCCCAAAAGCAGGCTTGAGTTATAGGATTTCTTGCAGTAAATTTGGATCATTCGAAGACAATTTTTAAATGGGTTCCGGGCAACGGGGATATCGTTGAAAAGTTTATTGCTGATGAACTGGCCCGAGCCGGTACCAAGTTCGCAATCTCCGACATGTTACATTGCTTAGCTATTGTCCACTCGTTTTAAGAGAAGGCTCAATCTCGTTCGCAGCAGAAAGATACAATCAAAAATTGCTAGACTCTGCCGGGCGCGTATGTACAAGAAGAGGAGCAACTCACTTTTGTCCTTAAACCGTATGGTCCGTATGGCTCTCTATCGCACAATTGCGATCCCTACGGGCCATTATCCTTTTGATAGGCATACCGAAAGAGTCGGCGTTCCAACTAATGTCTGCAGCTGTGGGTCTGAGTAGGAGGAAGAGAGTGTCTTTCATCGCATGTACGCTGCTCTTGTCCTAAAGAGGTCTCTGCCCTTTGACATCGTTGACGGACCTCTTTAATATAAAGATTGGTGCAATAATAAGATTTACTTTGGATGGTTGTAACGTTTCCTCCAGGGAATGTGATATCACAATGCGTCTAAATACTGGCCTAAGGTGGATCTCTTCCTACGACGAGGTCCGCCACTTAACTTTATTCATTAAGTGAACTTTAAAAAAACTATTCTACGTACCATACAATAGTATTCACTCTACGATATTGCTGTATGTATGTATACATATTTATGTTCCTTTTACTCCTCTAGGGAGCATAGGGCCACATGGTTTCGGTAATAAGACGTACAGCTTATTAGGCTATAGCGTTCGATCCTGGTGTTGGGGCTGCCAACATCGCCACCAGGCACCAGGTTATACAATACTAGCTGTACCCTGAGCGTGTTGCTGCGCCACCAACTAAAATAAATTTGAAGGAAAGGCGTTACACAAATGTCCAATTAATTTTTGAATCATTTTATTGATTTTGTTTCCCGTTGTCCTGATGATTCAGATGAACGGGCCTGAGTAATACGCATTCGATCAGCTTTTAATCTCACTTCTCGTTGTTCAAGTTGTTCAAGCGAACGGGTCTCAGCGGCATATACTCGAAGATTTTCCAGCCTCAATGCTCACCTGATTCTGAGGCTCGTAATGGTCTTTTCTTCCGTGCTTGAGGTGTAGGTCGACCAATTGCTTGTCATTAATTTTGAATAATTTTCATTGACGCCATCCATTGGAAATTAATCGCACCAACCTCCGTCGACTCATGCGCAACAACTTTGTTAAAGAATGCACAGTTTACGATTTAATTGATTTTAAGTAATTTTCAGTGGCGCCACCTGCCGAAAATTAGTCATACCAACTTAGAAACCTTCCCCGGCTCATGCGCAACAACTTTGCTAAAGATCATAGCATGATCAAATGCATAGTTTACGATTCTAGGTACATACAAACAAACATTCATTTTTATATATATAAACTATGGGAGGTGACACGCCCACTATAGCCGATCCGCCCATTTCATTCATATATGTTTACGTCAAAGTCGTCCATACAAAATTTGTGGACTCTAGCTGTTGCAGTTTATGAGATATGCGACATTAAATACTTAATGGGTATGTGGGCGTGGCACCTCGCCTACTTGAAACTTAATAACTCCTTCCAGACATACAGGAAGATACTGTGAAAATTTCAAGAAAATCGGTTCAGCCGTTTAGTCGTCTATAAACTTCAAACATACATTCATTTTTATATATGTACATATATAAATTGCTGTAGAGAATTTAATTTGTTTATAAATCCAATCCAATGATGTTTTTGATCTCCACTGTTAATAATTTTTAAATTTTTTTTACTCTTACTTATTTTTAAAGTTTTTTCATATGTTTCTTATGTAATAAAACAGTACAAAACTAAAATAATTTCCATAAATTTACAAACATGTTATTTGACTATTAGTGGGTTAAACTTTAGTTAACAACAACAATAATAACAACTGAATTATAGTTATTGTTGCTATTTTACTATGTCGACTATTTAATAGTTCTAGAAAGAAAAAAAATATCGTCTGTCTAGTTTTTATTGAGGCAGGTTACTGAAAGATTAATTGAATGAAAACAAAAAAAAATATTGTAAATAAATACAAAAAAAAAAACAGAAAAAAAGAAACAAAATTTTCTTGAAAAACAAGTTCTCTGACTCAAACAGCTTTTGGTACCCATGGGATGCTGATTAATTTCTGTTGACACAGTTAGGGTCGTACATATTTATACGTTTCATTTTGATATACATACATATATAGGGAGAGTAAATTTATTTAATAAAATAAATAAATAAATTAAATACATCCAGCTAATGACATTGTGTAAGTTATGAGTTTTGTTGAGTAGAATTCACTTTACGCACAAATTTATTGATTACACAAATATTTCTGAACCGATGTCCAACATTTAAACCTTATTAGAAAGGAGAGGGATGGACCTTTAAAACGCTATACATACATGTATTATTTGACATAATATGCTATGCGGTTTGATGAGGTAAACTTGACAAATACGAATATTTTTCATAATTTTAAAAGTTTGTCCGTTCATAGTAGCAAACTTCAATTAAAAAATATAACATGAAAAATATAACTCGACTGGTAGACTCTTTAAGTAATAATCACGGTAATTTTTGTCCGATTAGATCAAACGAAGTGTCAATCACTTCACAAGATAATGCGCTTTCGGAATGTCATCACTTATTTTATAGTTTTTAATTGAAGTTTGCTACTGTGAACAGACAAACTTGAACAAATATGAAAAAAATTCGCATTTGCCAAGTTTACCTCATCAACACTCAAAGAGTACAAAGTCAAATAGATTTATATGAACATCGTCTTAAAGGTCCATCTCTCCCCTTTCTAAGGACGCCTAAATTATAGAAATCGGTTGAGAAAAGTTTGAGTAATCAATAAATTTTTGAGTAAAGTACAAAAAAAAAACAGTTTTTGTCAAATAAAACAAGTTTGGAGGGTTCGAGAAATATAAAAAAAATATTTTTGAGTTCTACTCAACAAAACTCACAACCTACGCTATGTCATTAGCTGGGTGTATTTTGACTGTCGCACTGTGTAATTTATTTAAAATTAATTAATTAACAATAATCAAATTTTAATTAAATTAAATTTATTCTCTTATGCATACTCTCATACATACATACATAATTGGTCATTACAACCCTTCAGTTAGGATTACGACCTAGCTTCTCTTACCACTTATGATGTGTGTGTTAATTTTATACATGAGTGGCGGGACCTACAGTTTAAAGTCGACTCCGAACGACAGATTTTTGAGAAACTTTTTCATGGCAATTTTTATTTACTCTCCGAGTTTTTGCCAGAAAACTGTTAAGAGAAAGTAGCCTACGAAATATATTTTCATATTTCGTTTTGTTGGAGATGTCTGGCTAGGGGCTTGAACCAGAGATCAGCAATCAATCATTTTTTAGCTACTCATAAGCACTCATGAAATTTTGAATATAAATGAGTCAACAATATTGAAACATAAATACTCTGATACATTCGTACTCATTACAACGTTGATTTATAAGTACAGGTTGCAATGAATACGCGTACAACGTTGACACCAAACTCATACCATTCTAAATATATTTGATTCATAAACCTACTCATTCAGATTCATAACTATAGGAAAATACTTATAGTGCTTATAAATGATTCGAGTAAAAAAGATAACAAGCAAAGCAAACACACAACCTTCTAGTGAGTATTGTAGTGTTCCTACTCGAATCATATTTATTTTCTGATTCGTGTATATGTTGCGTCATGGAGACTCGAAATCAACAACATCATCGTATTGTTAAGTATGAGTATGATGAGTACTTCAAACTTTGAATATGAGTATATGAGTATAATTGAAGTCGCCGTAGTCTAGTATGTAGTGTGTTGGCTTATTAGACGTAAAGCCAGGGTTCGAGCCCCAGGCCAGACATCAAAACCAAATACAAAAAGTGTTTCTTCGGCGACTTCCTCTCAGCAGATTTCTGGCAAAAACTCTGATAGTAAATAAAATTGCCATGAAAAGTTTCTCAAAAAAAATCTGTTGTTCGGAGTCGACTTTAAACTGTATGTCCCGCCACTCATGTATAAAATTAACACACACAACGTGAGTGGTGTGAGAAACTAGGTCGTAATTCTGACGAACGGGTTGTAGTGACCAATTATGTATGTATGTAAATTTATTCTCTTATGCATGCTCTCATACATACATTCATAATTTGTCATTTTGTCATTTAATTTTACTCTAAGGGTAAGAGTTTTTGCCTGAAAACTGTTGACAGAAAGTCGCCGAAGAAATATTTTTTCATATTTTCGTTTTGTTGGAGATGTCTGACTTGGGTTTTGAACTAGAGTTCAGCAATGGATCGTTTTTTAGCTACTCATAAGCACTCATGAAATTTTGAATATAAGTGAGTCAACAATATTGAAATTTAACTACTCTACTCTGATTCATTCATACTCATTACAACGTTAATTTATAAGTTCAGGTTGCAATGAGTATGCATACAACGTTGAGATCAAACTCATACCATTTGAAATATTTTTAGAAAAATACTTACAATGCTTAGAAATGATTCAAGTGACTCGAATTATTCATCAAAATTTATAGTCTTAGTTGTTGTTGCTTTTACAACAAAAGAAAAAATACACTTAAGCAGAAAAGAGCAGCAACCAGAGCGGAGAGAACACATAACCTTCTAGTGACTATTACTACTATTTTAGTATTCGTATGCGAATCATATTTATTTTGTGTTTCGTGTATGTAGTCGAAATCAACAACATCATACGTGTTGTTAAGTATGAGTATGATGAGTAATTCAAACTTTGAATATGAGTAGAGGTTCCATGATATTAAAATAAATATGAATGCGTATAAGTATCAGAAATTATGAGTATGATTCGATTCTACTTTTCTTTTTGAATACTCACTGCTGATCTTTGGTTTGAACAGAAGCCTCAGGTCTAATAAGCAAACACAGTTCCTATTACACTACAGCGACTTTACCAAAGATGACATGTTTCCAAAAGACTTCTATACTTTTTCTATCATAAATACTGTAATTATTATAATTAATTAAATATTATTAATAATATAATATAATTACAATTGTTGTAATATTACAGACAAAAATTAAGAAAGACAAAAACGAATCATTCGAAATGATTACACGCTTAATTATTGCATCACGATTTTTTTATTTTCAATCTTAGTTTACAAACAACCAAAGTAGAGGTCCACTAATAGCTTTGCCTTAAACAAAAACGTTTACGAAAGCCACAGCATAATTACAGCAATTTTTTTATGAACTCCATAGCAAAAGAAATAAACGTTGTTTTAAATGCAGACATTTTATAAAAACGTTTTTAATTCAAATGGTTTCTAACGATAAATTCACTGGAAACTATTGCCATAAGAAAACAATTAAGAAAGATCTCCATATCAGAGATCATCAATGAGTTTTCAAAAAAATGAGTAGAATTGAATCATACTCATAATTTCTGATACTTATACACATTCATACTTATTTTAATATCATGGAATCTGTACTCAAATTCAAAGTTTGAAGTACTCATCATATTCATACTCATGCTTAACAACACGTATCGAGTCACTCGAATCATTTATAAGTATTTTTGTAAAGTTATGAATCTAAATGAGTAGGCTTATGAATCAAACATATTTCGAATGGTATGAGTTTGATGTCAACGTTGTATGCATACTCATTGCAACCTGTACTTATAAATCAACGTTGTAGTGAGTAGGAATGAATCAGAGTACATAGTTAAATTTCAATATGGTTGACTCACTTCTATTCAAAATTTCATGAGTGCTTATGAGTAGCGAAAAAATGATTCATTTCTGATCACTGCTCCACATACAGGAAAATCTGCCAAAATCAATGGATGTTCAAGTGGCTTCAAATAATATTTAGAAATAGAAAGTTCTACATCGTAAGGATATATTGCCAATGAAGCATTCTATACATTTTGTAGACTGTTTTACTGTGCAGGTCGCCCTACTAGCAGTTTCTGGTCCATTATGTTCCTGGACCACCACCAGGATTTATTAAGACCATTTGAAATGAGTCACTCATGCTGATTAACGCTCGACGGAAATATACGCAAAATTGAGAAAAGGTCTTGTACGATGATCAAAGACCAAACCCCAAATAGGCTGGGATCCAACAAGCCGTGTAGGCAAAAACTTGAAATATGTGCTCATCGTACTAAACGAGAATTTCTTGTTGCAATTAATGCCAGGAGATGGTAAATTCTTCTATTTTTTTCATAACAGTGACTGTTCGAATGTTCAGGGCTAACAATGCAGCCGCTATTTCCACCGTCAAGTAAATAAAGCGAAGACCTAACTGCCAGCAGTGGTCCCACGTTCATCTTACTCACCAAGCATGTTGTTATTATCAAACGTTCTTGGGAGTAATTTCTGACATCGTAGAATTTCGTAACTACCTTTAGAGGTGTATGATATTGACCCGGACTGTAATGAGTCCATTATTATACCCAAGGAAATTGTTAACGAAAGTATTCTAGATTTACCTTCCCCACTGCGTTTCTTCTCCATTTAATTAAGGTCATATGGTACTAATTCAATAATCATAGATATGTATATTAAACAAGGTTTCCGGATTATCCACAAATAGTTAAAAACTATGATGGTCTCAATGGATCTCTTGTTTCTTCTAAATCATTACAGCATCCTTTGCCATCGATTCATCGGCTTCGATTACTGTGATCGTGTTGACCAGCAATATGATGAACTACATTGTCCCGATGATAATCTGAGGAATGTTGACAGGGAGTCTAATAAAATTAAAATTCCTATATTCGTAGGTGCTTTCGAAAACTCACACAATCAAATTTACTGCAGCCCAGACGGAAATGTAAAAGAAGAATTATTTCTTGATTTCTCCTTGTATCATAAACTTCTTATTTTCAATGATGATAATGAGAATTTCCGCATTCTTATTGGGGAATTAGTAAATTAACCTTCATTCCAACCAAGGCTATTACTAGGTATTACGTCCCTTCTGGAACTTGAAAACGATATCGATAAACTAACCTCCGCCTATACCGAGAGCACTGCTGCGGATTGCGCTATATCGAGGAAACAAAACCTGTCTGGTAGACCAGTGATATTGCAAGAGGAGTTTCAATGATATTCTCTGGTAATTACTGACTTACTAAAAATGTAAGAATTGGCATACGGCACACGATGCCATAAACCTATTGATTGGACGAATTTGGTGAATATCTAATCCCACGTTTTAAAGCAGACCGCCAATATCAACAGATTTAAGGTCAAATAGGCTATACTTTAAGACCTCTGCGATCTCTTCAATGATCTTCGTCATGGAGAGTGTTCTATTGAAGGCGGGAGTGCACTGCACTGCTTGCGTACGCTGTCGACATTAACATCGTAGGGCTTACCAAGCGACATGTTACTGCTGTAAATGAGGGCAGTAAATGAAGGCAAAACGAAGTATATCTTGCCGACAAGTAGGGATCGCTTGCGGCGTATTGGATCCCATGTTACGGCCGATAATTATACTGTCAATATAGTCAATGAATTTCTTTATCTGTTACCACCAAAAATAATATCAGTCTGGAGATCAAGCGTTGTATCACTGTTGCCAACAGGTGCTACTATGGTCTCAATAGACAATTAAGTAGCAGAGACCTCTCTCGTACGACAAAATTAATACTCTACAAGACGCTCATCCTCCCAGTGCTTCTTTATAGTGCAGAGGCATGGACCCTATTAAGCACTGATACAGCAGCCTTGGGAGTATTCAAGAGAAAAGTCCTATGCACGATCTTCGGTCCATTGCGAGTTGGCTATAATTGCCGCATCCGATCCAACAATGGGTTGTATAAGCTCCTCATCGAAATGAACGTTGTGAAGCGTATTAGCATCGAGCGGCTGCGCTGTCTCGATCATGTCGTTCGAATGAAAGATGATGCTTTGGCGAGACGGGTATTTAATGCGGGGATTTACGGAAGTCGGCGAAGAGGACGACTTTGTTTAAGTTGAAAGGATAAAATCATTTAAACTCTGTTATCGATTGAAGTCGCCGTAGTCCAGTAGGTAGTGTGGTAGCTTATTAGACGTAAGGCCTCGGTTTAAACCCCAGGTCAGGCATCTCCAACTAAACGAAATGTGACAAAAAATATTTCTTCTGCTACTTCTTTTAAGCAGATTTCTGGCCAAAACTCTAGGTCGTTATCCGATTGGTGTAAATAACTGGCAAAGACGCCTGGAAGGATGTGTTAAGTTAGACCGAAATCTTCTAATAGGGCTACTAAGGGCCAGTAAGTAAGCAGGACTATTTTAGTCTAGATCAGCGATCAGCAACCAGTATTCCAAAAGATGAGTAAAATCGAATCATACTCATAATTTCAGATACTTATACGTATTCATACTTATTTTAATATCATGGAACCTCTCTACTCATATTCAAAGTTTAAAGTACTCATCATATTCATACTTAACAACACGTATGATGTTGTTGATTTCGACTCTCCTTTACTCAACATTTTCAAGAATCACCAAATAAATATGAATCGCGTACGAACACTAAAATACTCACTAAATGGTTGTGTGGTTGCTCTGCTTGCTGCTCTGTCCTTGTATATGCAAAAAGAATGTAAATTTTAATGAATGATTCGAGTCACTCGAATCATTTATAAGCATTATAAGTATTTTTCTAAAGTTATGAATTTAAATGAGTATGTTTATGAATCAAACATATTTCGAATGCTATGAGTTTGACGTCAACGTTGTACGCATACTCATTGCAACCTGTACTTATAAATCAACGTTTTAGCGAGTACGAATGAATCAGAGTACATAGTTAAATTTCAATATTGTTGACTCACTTATATTCAAAATTTCATAAGTGCTTATGAGTAGCGAAAAAACGATTCATTGCTGATCTCTGTTCCCTAGGTGAACAACGAGTTCAGACCAATCACTTTTCTTTCATTCTTGACAAAAATAATCGGAAAACCTTAAAACATGAAACGAAAAACTTCTCCCCGTTTCATGAGTATAAACCATAGGTAAGCAATGAGTATTCAAAAAGATAAGTAGAATCGAATCATATTCATAATTTCGGATACTTATACGCATTCATACTTATTTTAATATCATGGAACCTCTACTCATATTCAAAGTTTAAAGTACTTATCATATTCATACTTAACAACACGTATCATGTTGTTGATTTTGACTCTCCGTGGCGCAACATTTACAACAATCACAAAATATGTATGAATAGCGTTGAACACTAAAATACTCACTAAAAAGTTGTGTGTTTGCTGTTTGAGTCCCACGAATCATTTCTAAGTATTATAAGTATTTTTTTAAAGTTATGAATCTGAATGAGTAAGCTTATGAATCAAACATATTTGGAATGGTATGAGTTTTATGTTAACGTTGTACGCATACTCATTGCAACCTGTACTTATTAATCAACGTTGTAGTGAGTACGAATGAATCAGAGTAGTTAACTACAACTCAATGTTGTTGACACACTTATATTCAAAATTTCATGAGTGCTTATGAGTAGCGAAAAAACGATTCATTGCTGATCTCTGGTCTATATAAATAGGGACTACATGCCACGGGGAACATAATGAAATAATCTTAAAAAATAAAATGGAAGCCATTTATTTATGGTATATACCTCGAGAAACGTTAACTGTGACTGAAAATTCCATTCGGTATTCCAGTGTAGGGTGTATGACAGTAGGTTTTAACCGTTTTACTGACATGTTTTTGTTTTTTGTTTTTGCTTTTTTTAAATAACGAATAAACACAACAAGAAATCTATGTATGTTTCATTTAATTTATGTTTATTTAATATTTTTACAAATAGTCGTATAGTATACTCAATGTGTTTATGGTATAACGTTGGATATTTTTCTTTTTTCTTGTTTTTTTTTTTGTTTGTGTGTCTCGATTAATTTATGTGTTGGAATAATTATGTGAACCGGCCAACTGAAATCATACGAATTAATTGGCTGCCATTGCTAGAAAAATGGTGGGAAAAAAATATTGATGTCGGCTGTTTGGCGTTCAATCTGGCCAAACGATTAGAGGAGATGTTAACAATGATTAACGGATTTACTAGTCAGGCCATTTAAAATTTCAAATACGTTATGCTCTTATTGTTGTTAAACATGTTTTTCTGTGTATTTTAAGTTCTTTAATTAAATTATTGACATTTAATAGTAAGTTTATGGTGTATACGATATTTATTTGTTTACAGATATAACTGCGATAAGAAGTATAAATCAGTCACGTTTAGAATTGCAAATTTTCATTTCATAGATTCATTTCACAGACTTTGTTTGACCAAAAAAAGTTTATTTATACTTAAACCTGATGTGATTTGCTTTCATGAATATGCTGAGCTATTTTTGTTTTTATTTTTTTAATAAAATAACATTCAAAATAGCTGATCATCTTTTTTTGAAAGTTATCCATACTTTCGAATAAAAATAAATTTTAAATGAAGTTTCGAGAATTTATCACATAAATACATACATAATTGGTCATTACAACCCTATAAATCTAGTTTCTCACACCACTTATGTTGTGTGTTAATTGTATACATGAGTGACGGGACCTACAGTTTAAAGTTGACTAAGAACGAGAAACTAGGTCGTAATTCTGACTGAAGAGTTGTAATGACCAATTATGTATGTTATGTAAGAACGACAGATTTTTGAGAAACTTTTTTCATGGCAATTTTATATCCTCTCAGAATTTATGCCAGAAATCTGCTGAGAGGAGGTCACCGAAGAAATATTTTTTTCATATTTTCATTTTGATGTCTGACCTGGGGTTTGGTAAAATGTATAATAAGCTAACACACTACCTACTAGACTACGGGAATATTTAGCGGAATCTTAATGTTATTTTTAGCATACGTACGCCTAATGCTAACCCTGAGAATATACAGAAAGCCAAAGAAGAGAGATTTCAAAACATGGATTAACAGGGTTAACCGCATTTACGACATGCCGCGTTTCGACTTAACTCTTGTGTAAGTCGCTCTGGTGTTCATCAAATAACTCATAACTAAGCAATGTTACAAGTATATGACATAACATACGTAATTGTTCATTACGACCTAGCTTCTCATACCACTTATATTGTGTGTGTTCATTTTGTACATAAGTGGCGGGACTTACAGTTTAAAGTCGATTTCGAACGACATAAGAAAGTTTTTTCATATTCCGTTTCAATGTCTGACCCGGTGTTTGAACCGTGGCCTTACGTCTAATAAGCCAACACACTACCAACTAGACTACGGCGACTTCATATTCACTAAATACTTGACGTTATTACAGAGTGTGAATAAGTCAAGCCTGTCAGCGAAACGCAGCAGTGCCCAGTTAGAACTCCTGCTATAATGTGAACCGTAACCTTATCGAACCCAAGTAGTTCCCTGGTTTTCCAATGTCCGCTACTGGACACAACTGTTTTGAAATTCGGCAACCAGATGTGTTGGCCCATCCATGGTTTGTTGAATTCCTTGCTGCTTTTTGCAATTTGAGAAAGTATTCTTGTAAGGGCCCTTGTATTTCCTCTATCTTATCCTCCCCAACATCTCCGATCCTTGCCATAGCAGTTAGTCGACCTTTTCGCCTCATGTATCACAATGGCCAGGAACTCAATAGAGATGGATGTTGTGTCGAAGAGAGTCCATGCACCCACTGACGCCCTTTGATTTGACGTGATGGAATCATAGTGCTTTGATTGCTGATTGACTCTCCACACATATGATCAAGTTTGAAGGATGTAGTCTCTCGGTTTCAACCATACGTGCAGGTTGTTCAATAGCAAAAATCTCAGCTTAAGACACGCTGGCCTGGTATGGTAATCTATGTGACCTATTCAATGCCAGTTTATCAGAATAGATCCCAGTTTCAACTCTATATTCCTTTTTTTAACCATCGGTAAAGATCGTTTTATTATGGTACGTAAAAATGTTCAAAATAATTGCAAACAACTAATTACAGGATTTTTTTACTTTTTTTGATAAACAATAATACGTATTTCTTTGTTAATTTATTTATTTATGAATTATAATACAATTAAAATTTCTATTATAATTATTACGAGCTGAGTAACTTAGATCTTATACCCGGTATAGTGTAACCGGAAAGAGAGAAACACGCAGATTTGCACGCTACCCACTACCACGCACTTTTGGACTTCATACCCAAATCGTACCCGTGTGTTAATATGGGTATGCAAATATATTGCTGCGCAGACTGTCAGTAGATACAAAAGTCATTTATTTGAAATAACGGTATAGCATGTGTAATTGCAAGGTACCACTTCTCAATGTCAAAAATTTTTTAATTTTCAAGTGTATGGGGGTCGTATATCAGCAACGGCACCACGAATGTTAGTCTTCAAATGCTCCATTGTCTGTGGTTTGTCGACATAACACTTTTCATTAACGGCGCCCCACAGAAAATGGTCCAACGGTGTCAAATCGCAGCTTCTTGGCAGCTGGTTGACATCACCATTTCGGCTAACTGAACCGTTATCAAACATTTGACGTAATAAATCGAATATGGCATGTGTTGCAAGTTGCACCATCCTGTTAAAACCAAACACCGTTCACATCAATGCCATGCAGAGCGGTGACAAAAAATCGGTTATCACAGTGTGATATGTGTCTCCAATAACAATAATTGTTGCGCCGTCCTCATTTTCAAAGAAATATTGGCCGCTCCACTAGTAGCATCAAACAGTCACTCGTAATGGGTGCATTGGCTTTTGTAAGACGACGTGTGCGTTTTCTGAGCCCCAAATTCAGAAATTTGGCTTATAAACGTACCCACCAAGATGAAAATAAGCTTCATCCGAAAAGATGACTATTTTTGGCAAAATCGACGTCATCGTACAGTTTCTCGTTGGCCCATCTAGCGGAGTTAAAACGAAGCGGATGCTCATGCGGCTACAACTCTTAAATCAATTGAACTTTGTAAGGCTGTCATACCGAGATCTTTTCACAAAACTCGACGTAAACTGGTGCGTGAAATGTTCAATACTTGAGAACGATGACAAGTTGATGTTGATGGACTCTCATGCACACTCTCTGACACTGCTTCAATATTTTCGGATGTACGCACTGTACGAGCACGCATGCCTCTTAGCGTATCAACAATTAATACAGTTTCACGAACTTTAGCAATAACCTTGCGTCTACCGGCCACTTTTGGTACTTCTCTGCTATTAAATTTTTTACGACATTTTCGTTTATTCATATTGTTTTTATTTAACGTATCCGTATGGCACTGATCTTGCGCATCATTTCTTCTACTGTATTCACACCTGTAGTGTTTCTGAAATTATAGGTTAGAGGACGTGTACTTGTCAATTAGGACAAGTACAGTACCCGGAGGTCGAATTGACCCATTGTACAATTCTGAAATTATAAATGGAATGGAATTCAATTAAATTGTAAAATTCTCCATGTCTTTTCCATAGCGTAGGATTGACTTTGGTATGTTAAATCAAAGCAAAAAGTTATCATATTGTTATATTTTTACCTTTAAAAAATGTTTAAAATATGAGCTCGTAGTTTGTAAATAAAATAAAAATAAATTTGGTGCTTAGTTTTAATTAAAATTCTTTATTATTAGCACAATTCTGTGTGCCACTGTTCACAACTTGATGTAAACAACAAAAATTGCTTTGTTTATTATTCCTCTGTTTACACTGTTTGCATAAGCAATAACAATTACTAGACAATTCTTTGACAGATCTTTATAACGGAGATGTTCAAACCACGATTACTCCCTTCAAACACACCGTGTCTTCACACAAGGCTAACTGAACTTCACTAACTCAGTCGCCTGGTTTGCCTTGCCTTCTATATGGCAAAGTAAACAGTCAGATGAATGTTTTTGAAGGCGAATGTTCATGATTTCGCCTTCACGAAATCTCTACAAATGTAAACATCGTTGTTTACATTTATTATTGTAGTGTTTGTTGTTGTATTTTTGTTTACTTGTTTGCCATTTTATTTATGCTGGTGTTTGTTGTTATATTAAGCAGTACGATAATTTGTAAACAGGTTTATTTACTGCCAATGTTTTGTTTCTGTAGCTTTTGTTTATAATTTTAATTTAAGCGTTGTAAAATCAAAACACCAGCATCTTGATTTCTCATTTTCGTAACAATATCATGTTTCTCTTTCAATTTCTTTAACAAGCCACTTTAAAGCTCTTTTTCAAGAAATTGGCTGGAAGAATGACTTTAAAATACTGTTGGTTCAGTAGTTTTCAAACTTTTAAAAACTTTTTAAGCCTTAAGTTTGTGTTTGGTACCACATACGTCATACGAACACTAGACTTTACGCTTTGCTGAAACTTAAGAACCTCTTTAGTCTTTTTTTCTTTCACTATTTCATTGTCTCTTTGTGTCGTTGGAGCTTTAACACGATTTCCTGTTTCAACTTTTTTCACTTTATTTTCCCCCGTATTCTTTTTTAATGCCTCCTGTTTGTGTATGTGAGTGTCTTCTCTTGTATGTTCATTATACGCCTTTTTAATTTTATTGTGTGAAGATTAAATGATGTTCTTCAGTTTCTGTAGTTTTATTAGGATTTCTTTGATGTTGATTTTTCAATAGTTTTGTTGTTGTTGCTCATAGTGCATGTTGCCGTAGATATTGTTGAGTCTTCTATCCTCCTTCGTTGGAGTTGTTGCAGTCACTACTCATCTCTTTGTCTCCGTGCTGCATATTTTCTGTTTACTTTCCTCAATTTTAATATGTTTTTAGTCTATATTTAGCAGCGTGTTTAATTTTACTGAGTTAAACTGAACGCAAAAAGGATCTTTTTTAAACTTAAAAGGATTTAAGTGTCGCTTTCTGCATTTTTATTTTCTTTCATGTTGCAATTTTCATATTTTTATGGTCAATTTAATAATTAAAAAAAGAAACATTTTCTTCATATTTGTGTTCGTCTTTCATGCTCACAATGATATTTAAATTTTAAACTACACTCTTCCAAATAGACAAATACAAATAGACAAAAAGTTCTCAACTCCTTTCGATGTGTTACTTAAATTTGATTGATTTTTATCAGGAAATTGTACGTCCCGCCAGTTATGGATAAAATTAATACACTAAAAATAAGTGGTGTGAGAAGGCAAGTCGTAATCCTGACTGAGGAGATCTAATGACTAATTATGTATGTATGTGTATGTACAGTAAAATACTAAGCGTATAATCTTCGCAGTTAGATAGTTTTGAGAAATTTTATTTTTAGCAATACACTTCGGACTTCCCATTAAGCATTCCTACTCACAAATTCGTCAGCGCTGTAGACACTGCATCAGAACGCCAAGGAAGCATCTCGGCATCATGCTACCAGACGTCAGCAATGAATCGTTTTTTCGCTACTCATAAGTACTCATGAAATATTCAGTATCAAAATGCAACTACTCTGATTCATTCGTACTCACTACAACGTTAATTTATAAGTACAGGTTGCACCGTTGACATCAAACTCATACTATTCGAAATCTGTTTGATTCATAAGCCTACTCATTTGGATTCATAACTTTAGAAAAATACTTATAATACTTATAAATGATTCATCAAAGACGACAACCAGACAGAGTAAACACCTATCCATTTAGTGAGTATTTTAGTGTTCGTCCGCGAATCATATTTATTTTGTGCTTCGTGCAAATGTTGAGTCATGGAGAGTCGAAATCAACAACATCATACGTGTTGTTAAGTATAAGTATGATGAGTACTTCAAACTTTGAATATGAGTACAGGTTCCATGATATTAAAATAAGTATGAATACGTACATGTATCAGATATTATGAGTATAATTCGGTTCTACTCATCTTTTTGAATACTCATTGCTGATCTCTGGTTTGTGTGCGAATCATGCTTATCTTGTGATTCTTGTAAATGTTGAGTTATGGAGAGCCGAAATCAATGGCATCATTTACTCATTTTTTTTTAATACTTATTGCCGATCTCTGTATCATACCTACTATATATATATATGTATACAATGCATTAAAAGATCCCTCTTTCAAAATCTAAAATATTGTAAATAATGAATTATTGGGTTATGTTTTCTTAAAATTTATTACTTTGTATAGTCAAAATGAATTTTGAAAAGCTCTTTCAAAATGCGAAGATATCTTCTCTGATAACATTTCTTATTTTAGCAATTAGTGTTGCCAACAATGTTATGGCTGAATGTATGTATGTATTTACATTCATTAGAGTAATTACGTTAGAATAAACGTTAAGATTAATTATCAAATGTTTTGAATATTCTTACTGGTATTTGAAGCGAATCTATTAAAATTTATTTTCCATTTTTTATAATGGCCCCCCCAAATCATTTATCACCCATAACATACATACTTAGATATGTGTCTTGTGTATGTACATATATTGTGTGTGTGTATATCTGTATTTTTATATGAAAATGCGTAAACGTATAAATGTTTCTTTTTGATTTAATTTCAATTAATTTACTTTCATGTCAAGTTAAAAACAACAAAAAATACTACTAAAAAAAAAGATGAGAGGCATAAACTGAAAAGTGAAGACCTTTTAAGCGTAAACTGTGTTACACTTTTCATGCAGATGTCTGTTTAACCACACACACAAAAGCAATTAATTATACGTAAACATGATTTATAACATTTAAGCTTATTTTCGGTTAATTTATTAAAAACACTTTTTTGTTTTTGTTTCTTTTTTTCAAAAATATTTTTGTTTTGGTTTTGGGTTTTGGGGTTTTTGTCTACCATAATTTTTAATAAACGCGAATGTAAAAAAATTACAAGTGAAGAGTCACACTTGTTTTTTTGGTAGAAAACAACAGGAAACAACCAACATTTTCCATGTTAAAAACAACTGAACTGGTTACATTAATAAAAAATAAAAAAACACCACCAACAAGTAATAGAACAATAACCATAATAAAAAAAATTAATAAACATAGTGTTACAACAACAAAACAAAGAAAAATCTACAACTTAAAACAATATTAAAATTAATTAACCGTTAAATTCATATTTTCATAATTTTAATTTTTCATTATTTTAATTAAAATTTTTTCTACCGACGTTGTTTGTCAAGCTCTGTTTTTGGTTTTATGCTCTTCAGTTTATAAAACTTTACAGATGTTTTTTTCTTCTTCTTACATAACAAGAATCCAACATAAAAAAAACAAATAAAATATGTTTCTTCAAATTCTAGCCGTGGCAATGTCAATTCATAGTTAAAGTTCATTATATGTTATCAGTATCGATTTGTATTAACAGTTTCAGGAACTCGTGGTACACCACACCAGAGATAACACAGCCCTGCAAATTTGGACTTTTTTGTGCAAATGAGATGGCTCCAGGTGTTTCCGAAGGCATTTTGCGCTGAACACGAATCTGGTTTCAAAAACTTTTAATAACGTCAGGTTTTCGAGAAAAAGGGGGTTGAAACCCCTAAAAATAGCATTTTTGTCCATTTTTTAAGCATTGTAGAGCTAAACACTGACGTGCTAGAACCATCGCTAATGTCAGAAATTGACAATTGATCTTTGCTCTTTATAATAAGCCCAAAGCCAAATTGTTTGCATGCACCTTTAAAGTCAAGGGGTGCAAGAGAAAAAGAAACATATTACTGAGGACCTTAAAAATTAATCAGATTTACTTGAAAATTGTTACTCGGGGGTTTTTGGGGTTGCTGATTACAAAAAAGCTCTAAGAGTAAATAAAATTGTCATGAAGGGCTTCTCAAAAATCTGTCGTTCGGAGTCGACTTTAAACTGTAGGTCCCGCCACTCATGTATAAAATTAACGCACACAACATAAGCGGTGTGAGAAGCTCACAATTAACGTTGTATTGAGTATGAATGAATCAGAGTACATAGTTAAATTACAATATTGTTGACTCACTTATATTCAAAAATTCATGAGTGCTTATGAGTAGCGAAAAAACGATTCATTGCTGATCTCTGCACCACACCTTCCTGATGGATGTCACGGATTTACCCATGATTTTTTCGGTTTGAAATTCTAAAAAGAAATCCATTTTTTATCGCCAGTAACAACTCTGTGCCACACTGTCCTTCTATCTTGTATTGAAAGCAAAATTTCACAAGTGATTTTCGGGTCATTCAATTCATATGACAACCATTTTCCAGATTTTTGGATTGTTCCCATAGCTTTGAACGTTCAACATAGCTTCGTTTCTAATGCAACATTTAACATTTCTGCCACTTGTTGCTGAATTAAATATTGTTTGCAATTCGGCGTGGTGTTCCACGTTTATTTTCTCATAACAAAATCGTTATCTCTGAATCGTCCATCACCATATGCCTCGATAAGCATTCGATGTGACTGTCCAGCACTTTTCTTCAAATGAAAACAAAAAATTATTGCATTTCGCCAATTTTCATTTTCTGATATAAAATTCGCCATATTTATGCGATGTTGTTAGTCCACCGGTTCGATCATCATCGCCAAAAAAAAAAAAATTAAGGCTCGTTCCCAGAAAATATTCCGCTCACTTCATATGGGTATACCTTGTACTTAAGAATTAAAGCAAGTTTCAAAACCTCAAAAACTTGATGTTCAATTTCGTTGATGAAATTACAAAAAGTCGGACTGAAATGAATTTAAAATTATAGTAGCGACTCGATTTTTGCTTTTTTGGTTTGAGGTAATTATCGAACACTCTCATTGCAGAACTGTTTGCTCATTATCGGAATCAGTATTTTACTCTGCCCAGTGTAGCCAAGTATTTAATGCTGCTGCCAGCGAAGTAACATTTTTCTAATTATAAGCATCAAACCATCAGCATCTTTATTTATCGATTTTAAAAAGAGGCATCTGTTTGAAAAAGTTCTGTTTCATTTAAGCATCATTGCAGGAGTTCAGAAATATTGATAACAAATGGTTTTCCCAACAATTTTTGAATCGAAGTTTCAAGTTTCCTTGACAACATTTCATACACAAAATGAATAAATCTGTAGAGACTGATCATCATCTTATCGGCAAACAATATTATGTCTTAAACGGCTACTAAAATATTGATCAGTGACTAACTTAGTGAGTAACTTATGCTCTGTGTAGTGCAGCAAATCAGAGCCTCCAGTGGAAATAGAATCCACGATCCTCCTGCAATATTCTAGCACACTAGAACCAAGGTCCACTTTCGTTACAGATTATTATACTATACCATGTATTGAATTTTCAAAACCTATCTCTAATACAATAACAGAATGTGGTGAGCAATATCAGGGATAAATTCACCAATCCGAGATGTTTATATTTGTATAACGATGACCTGTAATCGTACGTAAACCATTTTGGCTTCATTAAAAATTTTCTTTGTGAGTAACGAATGCAATGTCCAATAACTGGGAGCTTACATCACAACTCAAAGCATAGGTTGGTACCAATTAGGCAATATATTCCCATAATATTTTCACTAATTTCGCTTCAATTTGTAATTTCCAAGGTAAGACGTCTATGAGTGTGAATGCGGAGTTATTTTATGTGCGAATATTAAGGCATTACGGAACGACATGCTTTCCTATTTAAAGTAAAAGTTGACTTAGGTACTTAGGTTAGAGTGGTAGCTTTGGTACCAAAAGCTCACTTGAGCACGCATAGCCACCCGTTGTGGCGCCACAGGCGAACGCAGTCCCTGTACAGACCAAGTTCCTCCAAACCGGGGAAGAAGAAGTTGGTCAGCGCAAGGGCTGGACATCAAAAGCACGACTACCCCACGCTGGGAAACCAGCCAGAAAGCTTGATAAACGAAGCTATATCCTTGACATCAATAGATGATAGCTCCGTCAAGCTGACAAGGATTGGAGAGTCAAATAACCTGTATCTGCACTTCGCAAGAGATGGTCATAGACAAAGAAAGTGGATGACATCCTCCTCTTCTTCAGCGGTTCTGCACACGCGGCAGAAGTCGTCAAATGGGAGCTGCATTCTTTCAGCGTGTCTTCCCATACCACAATGACCTATAAGCATGGCCACTGTGATCGAGATGATTTTACGACCAAGTCTAAGTAACTGGTTGATGCGCCTTCTTTCCACTGAGCAGGACTCCTCATTTACCCAGAATAGGTTGGAGTCTCGAAAGAATTTCTGCGCTGTGACCAGCTTCAAAGGGGTAAGTGGCATTCCTAAGTCGATTGAAGAGGATTCTGGAACTAGTGCACCAGCCCTGGCGAGGTCGTCGGCTCTGCAGTTTCCCGGAATGTCACAGTGCACGGGGACCGAGATAAGTGTGACACTGAAGCGCACAGAAAAAAGGTTGAGACAGCGGCGACATACCCTGACGATCCTGGAGTTATTCACAACGTTCGACAGAGATCTTAGCTGCCTAGCTTGACTATCAGAAAAGATCTAGATGCGGGTGAAAGGAACACCGTGGACGAGGATCCATTAACCCGCCCGGTAGATGGCTATTACTTCCGCCTGAAATACATTGCAATAGTCCGGAAGTAAAAGTTGAGTATTTACGCGATTTAAATGGGTGTTTAAGGGAGTAGTATACTTCTTGGTGATTTTCTGCTCTTCCTAATCATTGTGGTGTTGGATTACTTCCATTTCAATACTCGGTACTTCCGTGTTTTCATTCGTCTCACCTTCAGTAGCACTTATTGGTCCCTTTGTCAGATCTCAGAATTTGCGTCAACTTGTGCCTCAGGACGTTTACGTTTAGTCTTCTTTGGAGGTTTTTTCACATATTATCTCTACCTTTTAGACGCGAATGTTATCTACTCCCCGCAATTAGTCTCTGTGCTCCTATCATTAGTCCTGGCTTTATCTTCTGCACTACATCTTTGTCCTGAAGGGCATGCTTATAAAGTGATAATATTGAAGCCACTATGTTGCGCAATGCACCCGCCATGTCTGCTTATTCTACATGTCTTAGGATCGTTGTGAAGTTACCCATGGTTATCTTTGCCATGCAGGGAGGCCATGATAGAGTTGAGTTTGTTGTTTTCAGAGCCAGACCGGGACCTAAAAAGACAAAATCCTTAACCCCTACACCCTAACTCAATGGGACGAGTCCAAGATTGTATACCAAGGGTTGTCTGGCTTAAACAGGATGGAGACAAATGGTGTATTAGCCCATATTTGTAACAGAATACCCTAACCGCCAGCACATGCCTTCAAATGCAAATATTCCTATGCAATCCAGCATTCCATAATCCGAATCTTACTAGAATCAATTCTGACGCCTATGAGACTATGAGACATTTAAACACACGCTGCTTCGTGAAGTCGCACGGAGTTACGGTGATAGTTCAATGCTTTGAGCGGCATTGTTTCGCTTTAAAACATCGGTGTCATTCTCTTTACCACAGACTTTTCATCCACAGCCTCCACCTCCTCCTCCAACGACAATCCACTGAGGTAGAATTCTGACTTGCTATCACATGGTAATAATTATATGGTATGTGAGTATACGTGCATATGAGAGTATATCAGTTATTGCGAATGAGTTCAAATGTTTTACATACAATATGTATGTATGTATGTATGTAGCATGATGACAAATAAAGAATGAGAAATAAAAGCAGCAGCTTAATTACGCTTCGACACGCAGTTAAGAGGATGTTTATGCTTTAAAGAGCAATTTTATTCACCTTAGCCACTTTGGAAGGAAAATTTCGTTTAAAAATATACAAAAGCTGTTCATGAGTATATGTGTGTGTGCATGTGCATGTGTGCGTGAGCCTTTGATTATATTTAAGAGCAAAACAGTAAAAAAAAAAACAAAATAAATAAAAAAAATTAAAAATTAAAATAAAAACAAAACGAAATGAAACACATAAGATGATGAATACATACGTAAGTATGGCACACAAGGATCCTATGAATGGAAAGTTGAACAAGTAGCAATACTTACAGGCACAGGAATTATTTATGCATCAGTAATTATAATATAATTTCATAAGAGATTCTTTCTTCTTTTGTTCCTGTTTTTATTTTCGGTTTTTTTTCTTTCTCAATTAATTTCTTCATTATAAATTATATCACCAGCAGAACCAACCAGTAGTCGTATCAGAAGTAGAAGAAGAAAAAAAAAGCTCATTAGGAAAATTTAAGAACCCGTAGAACAGGAAATGCAAAAAAATAGACGCTTTTACTTACGAAAATGTATAAAAGTCAACAAAAAGAAAATTAAAGAAGTGTTGAAAGAATAATTTTAAATAAACTTTTCAAGTTTCTTTATTTAACACAGTGTACACTGAACACTTTTTGTCAAAGCGATCTCACATAATGTGTCTCACATAATGTGCCTGCCTCTTGTCTGTCTACCTACCAGTCTTTTTGTCAAGCAATTCATCATTTAACCAACAAATCAGCCAAGTTAGTTAGTCAGTCAGTCATTCAGACATTATTTCAGCCAACAGCACAACCAGAAGTAGTTTCCTTCTTCTAGTCTGCATTATTTATTAGACAGAGGAATAAAGGAATTGATTGATCGATCAAAGTACAAGAATAATTTAATGTTTTTGTAAAACAAAAATTTGACACTTTCTGTAGGACAATGAGAAACAATTATATTCACATGAACGAAGAAAGACTTTTTATACTTTTTCTTTCTTTAGATAACACAGTTTTGTCAAAGAACATTTCCTCTCCTATCTTTTTATTTTGTTTTCACTTTATTTTAATTTTACTAATTAAGTTTGGTTCTTCAGTGTCTCACTGGTCTGGGTCCCCGGGCACAGTAACTTCCGGGAAACTGCACGGCCGACGACCCGGCCAGAGCTGGTGCACTACTTCCGGAATCCTTTTTAATCGACTTGGGGATGCCACTTACCTCGGGCAAGTTGGCCATTGCGCAAAAATTCTTTCGAGCGCTAACCTATCCTGGGTCAATGAGGAGTCCTGCTAGACCGCTAGACTCACCTGGGCCTTGATGGATAGAAAAGCGTATCAACCAGTTACTTGGACTTGGTCGTAGTATCATCTCAATCACCGTGGCCATGCTTACAGATCATTGTATTGTAGGTAGACAGGCGGAAAGTATGCGGCTGCCATTTAACTACTTCTGCCGTGGGTGCAGATCCGTTGAGGAAGAGGAGGCTGTTATACACTTTCTTTGTCAATGCCCATCTCTTGCGAGGTGCAGATATAGGCCAACTTCTTCCACTTCCCTGGTTTTGGTAGAACTTGATCAGTACAGGGACTGCGTTCAGCTGTTCCGTCACAACGGGCCGCTTTTTGATACCAAAGCTACCACTCCGACCTAACCTAACCTAATCAAGTTTGGCTGATTGGCGTACCGTAAGAGAGGTAGCAACAACGCCAGCTATGTGCTTGCGTTTGGTGTAGTGAAAGAACAAGCTACTCTTGATTTATTCATACTCCCTTTTTAAAGGAGTTTACTTTCCTACGATTTTCATTGCTGATTTTACGTCTCAAGGACATAAAGAACTTCCTGAATAGATTATTTGGAAGGGAATGCTTATTATAACTCAGATGTTTTGTAAGCGTAAAGCAATATGTGAGATTTCTTACGTATTGTAGCTCGGATTTTATTTATTGGATTGTAAAGAAGACATGTTGCTACGAAATACAGAATAACAATATGCCTCAAAGGACCGCTACTGCTTTGATGACGGGCCATTACTTTTTTCATGGAAATGATTGCTAAAACCATACATCGTCCATATCTAATCCATCCAGTCGTGGTCAGGAGAACTCCGTTATAATTTTTTTTCTTTTCTTATAAGACCAACAATCAGAGGATGACCCCTAATAATGCAGTGTATTGTGTTGGAATTAGGAAAATTGGTTATGGAAAGGAGGACAGAGGGAGTAGTGTTGGTGGACATTTGATTTTTATCTTTTTATATTATAGGTGGCAGGAAAGACCTCTGCATGAAGGGAGTTCCACTTACGGATAGTCCGGCTAGAGAACGAATTCTATCTGAATGCAGTGTGTGACCCACTGGCCAATTAAACTCAAGCGCGTGAGCCAACGAGAAAACGGGGGGCAAAATCCGTAGCAGTAGCGTTAGAACACTGAAACTCAAGAAATGAAATGTTCCAATGAATCAATAGAGTTTGATGCCCTATCGTCATTAATGACCACCTTCGCCGTCTCCTGTACGCGGTCGAGAAGCCTCAAAATAGACGTTGAGGTACCGGCCCACACATGAGAGTTATATTCCATTCTCGGTCCGATAAGCGGTCCATCTTAAGAAGCGGAGGCACTTGAATGCTTCTATCGACACTTGAAAAATGTTCTGGTTCCAGCGTACATTACACAGAATTTTCATGCCCAGAACATCAAGAGCGTAGGATTCCTTAATACTTGCAACACCCATAACAACAGATACGGAAATATTATTGCTTTGCTTGTGTGTTAATTCTGTAAAGCTTTGTTACTACAATATCGGCCTCATCTTTAAAGCACTAAGGCCAGATGCCGATGCCGAATTGATAATTTCGCGCAATGTTTTCTAAAGAACTGAAGCACAGGAGTTTTACGAACCTAGTTTCTTCATATGTTTTGAGCACTCTTTCACTCATTTCATTAGGTGAAATTTCTCCACTGTACATTCTTCGAGTTTGAGGTTAGCCTCAGCATATTCTAAATTTGTTTTGTTGTTTGTTAAGTTTTGTTTGTGAAATTTATTTTTTGAATCTCCAATTACACTATGCGACAAAATAAAAAAAAAATTAAATACACCCAGCTAATGACATAGTCTAACTTGTTCACTAGATGGAGTAGAAGTCAAAAAAAAATTTTTATATTTCTCGACTATCAAATATTGTTTTATTTGACAAAAAATTGTTTTTTTAGACTTTACGCACAAATTTATTGATTACACAATCTTTTTGACATCGGTCCAAAAATTAAACCTTATTAGAAAGGAGAAGGATGAACCTTTAAAACCATATACATATGTATTTATTTGACTTAATATGCTATGGGGTTTGATGAGGTAAACTTGACAAATGCGAATTTTTTTCATATATTTTCAAGTTTGTCCGTTCATAGTAGCAAACTTCAATTAAAAAATATGAAATAAGTGATGACATTCTGAAAGTGCATTATCTTCTGAAGAGATTGCTACTTCGTTAGATCAAATAGACAAAAATTATCGTAGTTATTATTTAAATAGTATAACAGTCGTGTTATATTTTTCAGATATAATTTTTTCCGAATGAACTTTTAGTTCACAAACATTCAGAATTTTTGATAGATATTGGTTTTTTTTATTATAGTTTGCCAATTTTTGCGCAAAGAGAAATAATAATATTTGCAAAAAACACAAATATTCGACGACTTCTGGTAGTCGTGCAAACGTGAAATTTACACATTTTGCGGTTAACAATCAAGATCCATCAAAACTTTTGCAAATTTTTGAACTTAAAGTTCATTTGATAAGATGGCATACAATACAAAAAATATAACACGACTGTTATACTATTTAAATAAAAACCAGATTAATTTCTGTACGATTTGATCAAACAAAGTGTCAATCTCTTCACAAGATATTAAACTTTCAGAAGGTCAACACTAATTTTATATTTCTTAATTAAATTTGGCAATTAAGAATGGCCAAACTTGAAAAAATAAAAAACAAAGCATATTTTCCAAGTTTACCCCATCAAACTCATAACATATAAGTTTAAACATAATGCTTATGTATATCATTTTAAAGGCTGATCTATCTCCTTTTCAAAAAAACTTTACATTTTGAAAATAGGTTAAAGAATAGTTGTGTATTCAATAATTTTGTGTGAAAAGATCAAAAATACGGGTTTTGTCAAATAAAATAAGTTTGAAGGGTTCGAGAAATAAAAAAAAAATATTTTTGAGTTCTGCTCAACAAAAATCAAAACCTATACTATATCATTAGCTGGATGTATTTTGACTGTTGCACCATGTTATTAAATTGAATAAAATAACATTAAAATCTTAAAAACCGATTCTATACCGAATCCGATCAATATCAGGATAAATTCTGGTTTCTATTTGACAGGTCCTGAACGCTAATGGAATTCTTCAGTTGTGATTTTTCAATGTCGTAGATATCTCACACTGTAAATGGGATGTGTTTCGTTTTTTTTTTTTTTAATTTTATATAAGCACGGTCAAGTTCCACCCGAAATATTGGCGTTTCCGCTTAAAGTTTTATAAGATGTCTACAGCCGATAATAATTTACATACATATACATACATAATTGGCCATTACAACCCTCTAGTCAGGATAACGGCCTAGCTTCTCCCACCACTCCGTGTTGTGTGTGTTAATTTTTATATATGAGTGGCGGGACCTACAGTTTAAAGTCGACTCCGAACGTCAGACATTTGAGAAACTTTTCATGGCAATTTTATTTATTCTCAGAGTTTTTAGCAGAAATCTGCTGAGAGGAAGTCGCCGAAGAAATATTTTTCTCACAGTTTTTGCCAGAAATCTACTGAGAGGAAGTCGAATTAGAAATATTTTTCTCATAGTTTTTGCCAGAAATCTGCTGAGAGGAAGTCGCCGAAGAAATATTTTTCTCAGAGTTTTTGCCAGAAATCTGCTGAGAGGAAGTCGCCGGAAAAATTTTTTTTTTAATATTTCGTTTTGATATCTGACCTGGGGTTCGAACCTTGGCCTTTCGTCCAATAAGACAAAACACTACCTACTAGACTACAGTGACTAGTAATTTATTACGCGTAACAAATGATTGCATTATTATGATTCAAAATATGCGAATATTTGCAATTACTCAGTTCGATCCAGAGAATGCAGAAAACTCATGTGGTATACATACCTTTACACTTCTGCCCAAGTTTACTGTTTTTCCTTTCCTCTCTCGTATACATAACAAAAACTGGAACTCAAAAACGGCAGAGACTTAATGGTTTTCTTTCCAGCAGCATCTTATTGATGTATTTAGTTTTGATAGTTGCTTGGCGGCTCTGCAACAGCAACAGTAACCGTTATATTCAGTCTTTTTTTTTTGCAGTCACAATAATTTTTATTTTTTATTTCTGCGACTGTGTCTTTACAATTTCTTTTTTTCGTTTTTCGTTTCGTTTTGATGTTTCTCTTATCGCTGTTGCTGTGTGCTGCTGTTGTTGTACAATTCATACGTTTAGCAATAATTACTGCGACAATGGCGTTGAACAACATGCCTTTAATTGCTTCCTTGTGTTACAATTTTGCCTTTGAGCTGTCTTTTAATCACAGTCATTATCGAACGTGCACTCTTTTCTCTTCATCATCCCCCCCCCCCCCCCCTTCAAATGCTTATGACTCTGCCGTTTGTTTCTTCAATAAGCCTTGTGTGTCGTGTTCTGTTGTGTTGTGTTTCTTATTTTCTTCTTAACAAAAATTGCTGTTGTTGTTGTCGTTGTGTTTTATGTCTAACCAACAACAATATTTATACTCATTACAGAAGAGGACTAAAACTTCCTTTGGGATTATTTTCTGCTGGTAGTCAGGGTTTGGTTTTTGGCATCTTTTAATACACAGTACTTCAGGAGATGCCTACGCCATGGCCTTTAAAACATTATTATGAATACAAATCATGTACAATCGTCGTATTTTGAACGACGATACAATAATACAATAACGGATTTCTCAGTTCAAAAAAGGGAATTCTAAAAACCGCTTTGGAATATGATGAGCCAATGCTGATGTTTTCGAAGTAGCCGTGGTCTAGTAGGTAGTGCGTCGGCCTATAAGACGTGAGGCCTCAGTTCAAACCCCAGGTCAGACATCAAAACGAAAATATGAAAAAATATTTCTTCGGTGACTTCCTCTCAGCAGATTTCTGGCAAAAACTCTGAAAGCAAATAAAATTGCCATGAAAAATTTCTAAAAAAATCTGTCGTTCAGAGACGACTTTAAACTGTAGGTCCCACGGTGTGAGAAACTAGGTTGTGATACTGACTAAAGGGTATGTATGTAATGCTGCCGTCGTTTACTACAAATCTTGGATCGATAAGAAGTAAATACTAAGACCTGAGCCATGTCCACACGTCTTTTAAGCCAACACACGACCTACAATACTACGGCGACTTCAAATAAAACCTTCGAGGGTCATTACTACAACTTGCCGTTAACTAAGGTTAGGATTTTAACGGATTGACAAATTCTTTTTCATTATTATAAGTGGACAATAAGATAGAAGTGAGCGTTAATGGAGGATCATCCTGTAACCTCTAACTCTTAAAGTTAAGTTTATGTTTGAACTTGTCGTACATATATATTATTTACAATATGGCAACTTCAAATATAAACAAAATTAACAAATAAAACAAAAACAAGAGGTCCTTCGTTGCCAATGCGTTTAAAAAAAAACTTGTTTAATAGAGCAATGTATTCGATATTGCTGCGGCACTGTCATATTTTTGAAAAAGTTAACTTTAGTGTATCTGTAGGTTGTAATAATGAAAAGAAGTTAAAGGTGACTTTAAAGTTCACTTTAGCTAAAGTTAATTTTAACTAAACCCAACTTTAACGGCAAATCAAAACTATCATTTCCGCATTCAAATGTTATTTTATTTTCCCTTAAGTTATTGAAATTTTCTATGCAACCTATGCAATGAAATTTGATCGTAAAGTTAAACTTAAATAATCCGACATATTTTGAAAGAATAACTTCAGATTAAGTGACATCATATTACTGAGCTCTTCTAATCATGTCTTATCCATGTTTCCAAACTCTGCTAAATAATAACACATTCACATACATTTTGTTCAATTTCAATATGGGTACTATGGGGCGGGAATAAAATTTCACAGGCCGCCTTTTAGAATGCCTTATATTGCATTATCATTACTATGCGAACGTGTAAATAAATTTTGATTGAATTTATTTCATATCGAAATACTTGTATACCTCATATGATATGGTAAATGACGAGTAATTAAATTGATCTGAGTCGCATTTCTGGCAAAAAGTCGAAGTGTAAACAAAATTGCCATGAAAAGTTTCCCAAAATTCTGTCGTTCGGAGTCGACTTTAAACTGTAGGGACCTACACTGAAACTCATGTATAAAATTAACGCACACATCAAAAGTGGTGTGAGAAGCTACTCATTGCGGATCTCTGATTTGAAACAAACTTTATTTTAAGCAAATACATATGTTTCAATTTAGCTCGATAATATTTTACTACATTGAATTGTTGCAAGACTTCTGGGTTTTTTCTGTGTGTTCAGCTTTTTCAAATGATGATGATCAAAAGTTTGATGATGAATACCTAGCTTCTTAGAAACCTTCTCGGTGCTTTCTAGCGAATCATGCATGATGTCATGAACTTTCAGTGATTGATCAACCAGAGCGAAGTGCTTTTTCCCGCTAACGTTATTAATTAACGTTGAAAACCCAAAGGCCCGCCATTTAAACCACGCCTTCTGTAAATGACTTACCATGCATTCATCCTGCAAATAAAGTATAAAATGATGACAAAAGGAATTAAACGAAAATCACAAGAACGTTAAAAATAAAAGAAATTTTCTAAAGTTCTTTACGGTTTTATGCGCTTTCATACACCACAATAATTCATTCCATGATACACTCTCACTCACGGTCCCAGCACCATCATAGATACATATTTTATAAGCCATGTTGTTGTATTCATCGTATCCGTATATTTTTTTTGTTTTTGTTGTCGTAATGTGTAAGTACTTGATGTATAGATCCGATGATATTATATTACACATCGTATCAAAGTGGAAAAAATAAGCGAAAATAAGACAAAAAATCACTCAAAAAACTGAAAAGAAAAGCAAAAAACAAAAACAAAAGACGATATTATGATGATGATGTTGGCGAAGAAATCGAAACAGAAACTGGAACGGGAACGGGAACAGGAACGGCAGAAGAAAAAAAGTTAAAAGAAAGAAAGAAAATTTTGTGTTTTTTTTCTTCTTTTCGAAATTTCTTTCAAAAGTGATTAAGCACATGTCAGATGCAGGGTTTTATATGTACGAGTATGTACGTTACTATGTGTGAATTTCAACACACGAGTGATTAAGATAAAGATGAAAAGATTGTATAATGCAGATATGGTAGTAAGTAAGAGCATACGAACAAAGTATATACAAACAAACAGTAGGTATACGTATATATGTATACGTATACGTATATCAAAATAATGGAACAATGAAATTCACAATGGTCCCAAAACTACAAATATGGTACCATGTCCGTCTTAAAAATGAAACGGAAAGATTTATGAGACATTGTTTCTTGGGTTTAATCGGTTTATATTGAAGGAATAGTTATTCTAATAAAATACTTTGAAGGAAATTTAATCAATATCACGAATTAGTTTACGACATAACATATGTATGTATATAAAATCGTTGGCATAAAACTGTTTAAAAACAAACGTTCTACGATGTAGAAAACCTAAAAAATTAAGGGTTCGAAAGGATAACAAAACCCGCTAGTTCGATTTATATTCTTACAACGTAAGGCGTGATCTTCACTAGGCAGGACGAAGTAGTTGATCGTTTACCTCAATTATTTGGAACCCATTTATAGTGTTACGATAATAAAAAATCTAAATACTGCAGGATACTACAAGAATAAATGTAAACAACGATGTTTACATTTATAGAGATCCCGAGAAGGCGAAGCCACGAACATTCGCCTTCAAGAACATTCATCAGACTGTTTACTCTGCCATATAAAAGGCAAGGTCAGTCTTGTGTGAAGACGCGCTGTGTTTGAAGAGAGTAATCGTGGTTTGAAGATCTCCGTTATAAAGATCTGTTGAATAATTGTCCAGTAATTGTTATTGTTTATGCAAAGGGTGTAAACAAAGGAATAAAAAAAGCAATTGTTGTTGTTTACAGTGGCACACAGAATTCTTCGAATAATAAAGAATTTTAATTAAAACTAAACACCAATTTATTTTTATTTTATTTGCATTCTACGAGCTCATATTTTAAACGTTTTTAAAAGGTGAAAACCTAACAATATCTTTTATTTACAAAATTATTTAAATAAACATTGGTTTGTTACTAAAAATTCAAGGAATACTTATTTAACAAAGAACATGTGAGTCAGAATTATTAAGTAGTATACATATAAAAATGAGTAGTGTTTATTGATTTAAAAATATAATATAAGAGTATATAAAATTACAGTGGTTACTTTATATGAACCTCGTCGCAGCCATATTAGCAATAATGTATTCAATTTTGTCTATTCGCATGATTTTATTCCAGCTTTGAAATCATGATTCTATACGCTTCCGCCGCAACCATCGACGCTAAAATGATTACTGCTTACTTAGCAGAGATTAACATTGAATCGTTTTTTTTCGCTACTCATAAGCACTCATGAAAGTTTGAATATAAGTGAGTCAACAATATTGAAATTTAACTACTCTACTCTGATTCATTCGTACTCACTACAACATTGATTTATAAATACAGGTTGCAATGAGTATGCCTACAACGTTGACATCAAACTCATACCATTCTAAATATGTTTGATTCATAAGCCTACACATTTAGATACATAACTTTAGAAAAATACTTATAAAAGATGCGAGTGGCTCGAATCATTCATCAAAATTTACAGTCTAAGCTGTTGTTGGATTTACAAAAAAAGAAAAAAAGGCACATAAGCAAAAAAGACAGAGCAGCAAGTACAGCAAACACACAACCATTTAGTGAGTATTTTAGTGTTCGTAAGCGATTCATACTTATTTTGTGATTCGTGTATATGTTGAGTTATGTAGAGTCGAAATCAACAACATCATAAGTAATGTTAAGTATAAATATGATGAGTACTTCAAACTTTGAATATGAGTAGAGACTCTATGATATTTAAATAAGTATGAATGCATATAAGTATCAGAAATTATGAGTATGATTCGATTCTACTCATCTTTTTGAATACTCATTGCTGATCTCTGTTACTTAGCCATAAAACATACAATATTTCTTTATTTAATGTTTTCTTTCTGATTACAAAAGGTCTTCAAACTATTATCAAATTTCCGCAAATAAAAATTCAACGCGAAAAGTTAACCTCTAAATGCTTCATTTTATTCGCAAACAATTTTTCTGCCTGCTTAATATTTTTTTCCAACAAAGACGAGTATACTCGACATAAACACAGTAAAATGTTTCTGCCTGTAAAAAGGGCAATTACCACTAAAAATTAAAAGTTACGTGTTGGCTTTTTATAAAATATATGTATATATTCATAAATATACATTTTTAATACTAATTTTTATAAAATATATACAGTGGACGGCAAAAGTCTTAGCACGGCAATATATTTTGACAAAACAGAGTCCCCGCAGGTTATGACTTCAAGAGAGTATTTAGGAGATCATTTGAAGGAATGGTTACTTAATCGCTAAACCTCAAACAAAAGTCAACCGAAAAATTTGCTTATGGTGCCATCAGAAAACACTAAACAAAACTTGTATATTCAATTCCAAATAGGTTAAATGCAGTGCTTTACCTTAAGGGATATTCTACTAAATACTTACCCCTTGGCCTTTTGAATTTTAAATTTACTCAAGATTCCCCTTAGGGGTACCTATGAAGTCACTCGAAAATTTTCCTTATTTTTCTCTTATTTTATGAAAAACATTAAAAAATTGTTTGTTTTCTAATAAAACAGAAAATAAATATAAAAACTTAAATTATTTATAAAAATGTTGGCTAAAATTCATGAAATTGCTAAAATATATTGCCGTACTAAGACTGTCCACTGTATTTTGTAAGAGTACCTTCCCAGAATTCCTTATTTCATGTACATTTTTCAAAATACCTTATTTACTTAGATCTTTCTCAGGGAATAATTTGAAGTAGATTCCCTGAATACGAATGCTTTTTCTTTTTAAAGACTCGGCATTAAAAAGTTTAGATTTGCTTTGTCGAGTATACATATATAATTCAACCCTTCAGCCCGAGTTACGACCTAGTTTCTAACACCACTTTTATACACGAGAGTAGGAGCTACAGTTTAAAGTCGACACTCCAAACGACAGATATTTGTGAAACTTTTCATGGCAATTTTTATTTACTTTCAGATTTCTCGCCAGAAATCTGCTGAAAGGAAGTCGCCGAAGAAATATTTGTTCGTATTTTATTTTGTTGGCGATGTCCGACTTGTGATTTGAAGCTCGTGTCAAATAATAGACTACGACGACGAGAATACTCGTCATAAACAGTTAAAGGGCTAAGTTACACTTTTTTTGGAATAAAATTTAACTCAAAGCAATTGGTATGTTGGTTAAATATTTTGACGATATTTAGTCTTAACACCCACTGTTTACAATGCTTACAATTGGGTTAGAAGATCGTAGAACACAAATAATCGAATTAATTATGTCCTAAGGTTGTCTTTATAAGATTTCAAACAGTATTAGAAGAAAAATACTTTTAAAATATACACAATTTTATGCAGAATTTTATTTATCTTTGTTATCGGCTTAATAATGAATAGTGGGAGTGGAATAAATTTAAAACATTTCTGTTGGTTTTATTAATACGATCTAGAAATCTAAGAAATTATTTTGTGTTGTAAATACATTATAATCTGAGTACATTGAGATTTTATTTTAATTTAAGAAAATGTATTCATTAAATTTGTTCTCCTTTATTTTTATCCTTCATTTTAATTTTCTTGTCTAATAGCTCTTAAAAACAAGGGTCACATTGCGAAATTGACTTGCCTTGTAAGAGATTTCAAATTTTAATGAAACACTAAATTCAGGCTTATTAATATTATTGTTAGTGTTCTTGTTATTGTTGTTTTTAAGCTGGTGGTATTGCTTTAATTAAAATAAACAGAAAGTTGCAACAATTCAACCAAATTGTAATTGAAAAATAATTTCCATTACAGAACGAAAATATACTCATTTGGATACATCTTAAGGCTGTCGTCATTTCGACACAATATCTTCAAGATACTTAGATACACTCGAAAAAAAATATTTTGCTTTACTCCAAGATGAATGAACTCAGGAATCACAATTTATTCATAATCTAGATAACATTATTATTATCGATATGGAAATAATTATGAACCTAAAATTATCGCAGACCTTTCTCTTTTTTCGTATATATTCTTGTGTGTACCAGAGATCAGCAATGAGTATTCAAAAAGATGAGGAGAATCGAATCATACTCATAATTTCTGATACTTATGAGCATTCATACTTATTTTAATATCATGGATACTCTACTCATATTCAAAGTTTGAAGTAATCATCACACTCATACTTAACAACACTTATGATGTTATTGACTTCGACTCTCCATAACTCAACATATACACGAAGCACAAAATAAGTATAATTCGCGTACGAACACTAAAATACTAGAAGGTTATGTGTAAATTTTGATAAAAGAAATCATTTATAAGTATTATAAGTATTTTTTTTAAATATGAATTTAAATAAGTAGGGCTATGAATCAAACATATTTCGAATGGTATGAGTTTGATGTCAATGTTGGACTCATGCTCATTGCAACCTGTTCTTGTAAATCAACGTTGTAATGAGTATGAATGAATCAGAGTAGTTAAACTTCAATATTGTTGACTCACTTATATTCAAAATTTCATGAGTGCTTATGAGTAGCGAGAAACTGATTCATTGCTGATCTCTGATGTGTACCATATATTAAATCGGTTGCTTACACTTCTATCACAAACAGCTTCTAATCATTTTTATTTTATAAAGAATACTTGCTTCTTATCCAGCTGTTTCCTAATCTTCAATATTTTGCGTCAAACTGAGCTCTTCTTTTACTTCCTTGCAGATTGTAGTCAATATTTGTGTAATTGATGTCTTCCTTGAGCGGTTGATGAGAACTTCCTTGCTTAGCTTTGTGTCTTCGATACACACTTTAGCTATACTTCAGGCAGAATTTGTAATTAATCCAAGTGGAAAAAATTAATAATGCAATTCTGTTTAGGCCAGCTTTAGGCGTTTCTGTATCCATTATTTTCATATTTTCTAGCATAACGATGTAGCTTTTATGCAAGGACCGTGTTTTTACGGTAAAATCCCAATTTAATGCCTTTGTTGCTGATTACTGCATTCAGCATTACGACATTGAACCGACGTCATTGAGATTAGATAGAGTGTGTATTCATGGGTATATTATACATACATACATAATTGGTCATTACAACCCTTCAGTCAGGATTACGACCTAGTTTCTCACACCACTTATGTTGTGTGCGTTAATTTTATACTTTGGTGGCGGGACCTACAGTTTAAAGTCGACTCCGAACGACAGATTTTTGAGAAACTTTTCATGACAATTTTTATTTACTCTCAGAGTTCTTCTCAGAAATCTACTGAGAGGAAGTCGCCTAAGAAATACTTTTTGTATTTGTTTTTTATGTCTGGGTTGGGGCTCGAACCCTGGCTTTATGTCTAATAAGCCAACACACTACCCACTAGACTACGGTGACTATCGGTATATTGCATTGCTTATAAATCTTGTTACGTACTTAATTAACACTCAACTTGAAATCGTAACGCAAACGTAATTCATTATTTGATTAAGTCCAGCATATTAGCAACCTATGGTTGTCTTCTTCAATTCCGCTGTGAGTTACTGTGAGTTAAATTTTTCAAAATATACTCACTGAATCTCGACGCGCTAATAGCATTGGTCTATGGTATACCTGCCACTCAGAACATCAGTTCTCAGGTTGGTGTAGTTTACTAATCTGAAAGAAAAAACAAAAATTGCTTTTCGTTCTTATTGTTAGCATTTCGGAACAAGGCAATAGGCAATGCTTAAGGTTAAGGATAGTCCTCGTAATATATATTTAGCATAGCCACTGTAATGGATAGGTCTGGCAGTAAATAAAGGCAAAACGAAGAGTAGGATGTCGACAAATAGGGTATGCCGCGTTTTGAATCTCATATTACGGCCGATGACTATAGTTTCGATTTGGTCAGTGTATACATAAGTTTGTCTTAACTCTGCCGTTACCAGCAAATGTGTATGTGTAGAGATCAAGCGTAGGATCACTCTTACCAAAAGATGTTGCTATGGGACAACGGACTAGCAGGGACCTCTCCCATATAACGAAACTTATATTCGTCACATGGGAATATAAGTTTCCTCTCCGTGCCTTTTTTTTGATGCTGAGGCATGGACGCTACGACATCGGTACTACGCTACTACATCAGTACTAAGTAGTATATATGTACATAATTTGGCCATTACAACCCTTCAGTCAGGTTTACAACCTAGCTTCTCACACCACCCATTATATTTGTGTTAATTTTATACATGAGTGGCGGGACCTGCAGTTTAAAGTCGACTCCGAACGACAGATTTTTAAAAAACGTACTCTCAGGGCCACTATTACAACTTGCCGTTAACTAACATTATTATAAGTGGACGATAAGGTAGAAGTGAGCGTTAAGCTAAAGGGAAAATCATCCTACTGGTAACTTTTAAAGTTAAATAAGTTTATATTATTTTCAATACGGCAACTTCAAATATAAACAAAGTGAGCAAATACAACAAAAAAGAAACCCGTCGTTGCAACTGCGTTTAAATAAAACTTTTTTAATTTGAGCAGTGTTATCGAAAGTTTAGTTTATTTTATACGTATATTGTAATAACGAAAAGAAGTTGAAGGTCACTTTAAAGTTCGCTTTAGCTAAAGTTACCTTTAACTAAACCCAACTTTAACGTAAAGTTGTAACAGTGGCCGTCAGAGTTTTTGCCAAAAATCTGCTGAGAGGAAGTTGCCGAAGAAATACTTTTTTCATTTTCCATTTTGTTCGAAATGTCTGACCTGGTGAATGCAATGCAAGAATCAGAGGCTCCTGGAAGTATGTATTAAGATAGACGGAAATCCCGTAAACGTTCTTGTTAATGGCCAATTAAGTAAGTAAGAATGGGAGCTGGTATATAAATTTCGATTATTAATATTAAATATTGAATTAAAAACCAAATCTAATCTATTCCGGCAATATTATATCGAGTGTATGTAAACAAATGTAAATTATTCAAAAACGGTAGACAGCGTGGTAAGAGTGTCAATTGAAGAAAGATTTTCAATAATTTCAATTGTTGTACGTGTGTTTCTATACAAAGTACTACCCCTTTTTAGCTAAAAGATTCTATTTATCTGCGCGTGTCAGTCTATTTGTTTGTTTGTCTGTCTATGAATTTGTGCTCAATGTTTCTGTTGCTTTTATGTCCCCATTACCATAGAAATTCTAATGATTTTCCATAGAAATTCTAATGATTTTGTATGGTATGGTTATGGCAATTTAAATTATTTCATGCGTAACAAATAATTTCATTTAGAAGTGATGTACATATGCGAACGAATAAACAAGTACTCTATATGTCTCTCTCTCTCTCTCTATCTCTGTTTCTGGATTATATTCCAAACAAATCTATACGAAAATGTTTATCAGACAACTTATCTGTTCGAACGACTTCCTATCTTCTTGACTGTCTATCTGCTATTACTACTGCTAGTCGTATTAGTTGTACGTAGTCGTAGTTGTTGGTTTTGTTGTTTCTGTTCCTTCTTTTTTTTTTTTGATGAATACATGCATTTGTTTGTGCATTAAAATTTTGTAAAATAATTTTGCAAAACTAAATTAAACTATTTGCACAATACAAGAATCAAACTTGCTATATTTATATGTATATATGTACGAACGTAGTACATACAAACGTACATTTGTATGGTAGTTTATGGAAATTCTTTATTGTTTTCTAATTCTACGTTTGGAATAGAAATACAATCAAGAAAACAAAAATAGTTTCTATGCGAGTGTATGTACACACAGTTACTAAAGTATACATACGGTTAAATAATTTCAGAAATTTTTTAACTAATCCATTTTGGTTGAAAATCTTTATAGTTCCCTTGATGTTAAGACGGTCTTTTGCATTGGTTAAAAAATTCTGAAATTGAACTGAATTGTGGCCCTCACAGGCCCACAAAACTATGCATCCGATTTACAAATTTCACAAATTTCTGAACCAATGCAAAAGACCGTCTTAAAGTCGAAGAAAGATGTCAGACAATTATAAATATTTTCAACGAAAACGGATTGGTTAAAAAATTTCTGAAATTTGTTGTCCGTATGTATACTTTTATGGCTGAGTGTATGTATGTATCTACTAATGCCATAATGAATTTCTAAACGCAATCCTACAATCTTATACACACACACACATATTTCACTCTGTACTTACTACAGAAAATATTTCATACATTTTGCAAAACATCAGCCCTTTCTATCGATGTTTGCTTAAATGCACTTTACCATGGATGTGTGGTGGAATTGTAGAATGTGGTTGCCAGACGCAAAATCTTTACTCGCTTAAATTTCCAAAAAAAATTTTTTTTACCACTACAAACCTTTAGCCCTAATCCGGAGTGTTAAGCGACCCGTGCTCATCGGACGGTTTGCAGTCGGGGGTCTAATCCAGACTGTATTATAACGGAGCCTCACTGATACCTGGGCGCCTCAGTGAGTATTAGGTTTCTACCAAGTCCTTGTCATGCTATCGGGGGCTATGGCATGATCGACCTCCTTTCCCCCTCACTCGTGGGACTTATATGGAAAAGACACATGATACAAAAGAACTGAACGTGACTAACGATGACGAAATGGCTATGAAAACTGGACAGGACGCGTCCCAGCTCATTGCGCGAATCCAGGCGAGTATTGTTGACAATAACAACAAAATCGTCAGGAGCTTCGTCCCAGCTGGCATGAGTATTACGACTGTGGAGGAGTCCTATAGTGAGGAGACTGCGTTGGCAATCCCCACTTCAACAGAAGATATGTGCGTGGAGTCAGACTCTGTCTCCCCACTATCGGATGAAGACGGTGACAATACGGTCATCGAAAGGCTCCCCTTCACCCGTATCCGAATTTCTGCTGGGAGCAATGAGGTGGCGACTTCCCCCTTAAGGAACCCCTTTATCAGACAGGACGCCTCGGACCCACTAGTACAATCATCTGATGATTCGGACTGCATGGGTAAAGGTGACTTGTCTGACAAGGGGGGCAAAGGTGGGCGGAAACTCTCCGCTATGTATAGAGAAAGGAATTCATATCGCAGAGCCTGCACGGTCTTAAAGAGATTTGCAAGCCGTGATGTGGATTCCCTCTCTGTCAAAGAACAGAAGATGCTGGCTCGACACAGAGGCACTGTTTCGCGGTATGAAACCAAATATCCGGGCAGTGTCCTCTCACGAGGCGCTGCTTCTGATAAGAAGGATGGACCCTTGAGTGCGGATGGGAGCGTAGAGCCAATTGCTTCTACCTTTCAAGATGCAAGCATGGGGCATGAAGGTTTTACACCCCTGCTCTCAGCTGGTGCAGAGAAGACTACACAGGTTTTCATGCCTCCGGCGAAGAGAAAGGGTAATAGTGTTCCCTCTACAATGAATGAAGGAAAGGAGGTAGATACTACCGCTAATCCTTTATCCCAGAAGAAGGACGTAAGGTTGGAGGCGAAGGAGGCGGGGGAAGACATCTCGTTGGATGGGTCTTCTAAGGTTTCTCGTAAAGGAAATCACATGAAGAGAAATAGATCCGACGAGGTGCCTTCTTCCGGCTCCAAGCGTCCTAAGAAACAAGGTAGCCTAGGAACTAACCCTTCCCTTCAGCTGGCTTTCATTGACAGGTCGGATTTAGATGGCAAAATTTCACCTGAAAGATGGGATCTGATTGAAGAAAGGCTCATTGAGTTTATGACGGAGGATAGTTGTGATGGCAGAAATGCCCGCATATCTTCCATCGGTTGGTCCAAGGGCATCAAGGTAGTGGACTGTGAAAACGAGGGAACTGTTAAGTTCCTTGTGGAATCAGTGAAGCGCCTTGGTGAACTCTGGCCTGGTGCTCGCTTGGAGGTGGTCCCTCAATCCGACCTCCCTCTACGTCCAATAGTGACGGTATGGGTCTCGCCTACCTTTAGGCAGGTGAATGTCATACCCAAACTTATTGGAAAGCAGAATGACGGATTGAACACCAGCTCGTGGGTAGTTGTCAACTCTCTGGCTGGCGATGGTAAGAAAGGCTGCGATTTTCGGATCGCTATTGATCAGGATTCACTTCAGTGGTTGGGTGCAAAAGGTGGCGTGGAGTTGTGTGGGTTGGCACGCTTAAGGTTCCGTCATCCGGACATAAGTGGTGCCAAGGACCCAGAGGAGGCTAAAAGTGGTGCAGATTAATCTGCATCACTGCACCTTGAAGTTGATATTGCTCTTATCCAGGAACCTTGGATCCTTAGGGATAGGATTCTGGGTCTGAGCAATCCTGATTATAGGTTACTTGTTCATAGAACAAGTGAGAAGGTAAGAACCTGTATTTTAGCTAGAAGTAATTTGGATTTGTTAATTACTCCTTCCTTTTGTACAGGTGACGTAACAACTGTGGCGTACAGAGATGACTCTGGGATCGATTTGATGCTGTCATCTGTGTACATGCCGTATGAGGCTGCATCCCCTCCTGGTTACTTAATTGAATTACTGGTGGAGCATGCGAAGAGGAAAAGATGTCGCCTTGTCTTGGGTTGTGATGCCAATGCTCATCACACACAATGGGGAAGTGTAGACATAAATACTAGGGGTGAGTCGATCTTGAATTTCATTATTCTTAATAGGCTTACTATTTGTAACGTTGTTAATACGCCAACGTTTAGAAGCCGTGTTAGTGAGGCGGTAATTGACATTACACTCTCTAATATGGATAGGTCTATGATTAGTGACTGGAGGGTTTCAGATGAGTGTTCTTTCTCTGATCACCAACTGATATCCTTCAGTATTAATCTATCTGGTGGCTTTAATGAGCCCTTTAGGAATCCAAGAAGAACCGACTGGATCAGATATGAGAAGGCTGTGGAGGGGGAACTTAGGGCCTTTAGGGGTCGTTCCCCTCCTGGCATCAATGATCGAGTTGAATCTTTGACGGATATTTTGTTGTCTATTTATAGAGATGCTTGTCCTCTCACTTACCCGGGTAAGAGGAGCCAGCCAGCCTGGTGGAATGCGGAACTCCAGAGACTCCGCTGCTGTACTAGGCGACTCTTTAATAAGGCTAAGAGGTCGGGTAGGGATGTCGACTGGTCTGCATATAGATCCAGTTTTAATGATTATAAAAGGGAAATAAAGCGCTCAAAAAGAACTGCCTGGATGAGTTTCTGCACGAGTATCGAGGATGTTGCCGACGTGGCTCGTTTCCGAAGGATGCTGCTGAAAGACCCCAAAGTCCTAGGCTTCATCCAAAGGAATGATGGTACGTGGACATCCTCGAGAAAAGAAACTCTAGAGGTCCTATTGAGCACTCATTTTCCCAATTGTGAGGATCCAGTAAGCTGACCATTGGGCGTAGCTGATCCCTTCTGTGATGCTAGCATGATGCCCGTCTTAGAGGATATCATTACAAGAGACAAGGTAAAATGGGCTATAAGTAGCTTTGGGCCCTTTAAGTCGCCTGGTCCGGATGGTATCTTTCCGGGTCTGCTTCAGCATGCTAGTGATATATTGCACGAATGTCTGGTGGACGTGTATATGGACTGTCTCCGCTTGTGTGATATACCTGATGGTTGGAAAGATGTGCTTGTGGTTTTTATACCAAAATCTGGTAAATCCAGTCACATCGGCCCTAAGGATTATAGACCGATATCGCTCTCATCCTTTCTTTTGAAAGCTTTGGAGAGACTTATCGATCTATATTTGAGGTCAAACATGGACCGGTCTCTGTTGAGTAGGTCGCAACATGCTTACATTAAGGGTAAGTCCGTTGAGAGCGCTCTTCATGATGTGACAGGTTTTGTTGAGGCGAATTTGGCTAGGGGTGAGTACACGCTGTCGGCTTTCCTTGATATAGAGGGGGCCTTCAATAATGTCACCACTTCCTCTATTGAGAATTCTCTAAGGGATATACATGCCCCAGATTTTCTGGTGCGGTTTATCACCCACATGCTGGGTAATAGACTAATCCGACCGAATCTGGGTGGATGTTCTATCATCAAGCGTGCGACCAGGGGTACACCGCAGGGGGGTGTCCTATCCCCTCTCGTGTGGCTCTTGGTGGCTAATGTTGGTCTGAGGCTTTTGGAAAGTAAAGGCTTTAGGGTTGTGGCATATGCCGATGATGTGGCTGTTCTGGTGGGTGGAAAATTTTTGCCGACGCTGGGGGAACTGATGGAGTCTGCTCTTGGAATTTTATCCTCTTGGGCTACGAAATGTGGTCTGGGCATAAATCCAAATAAGACGGACCTCGTCTTGTTCTCGCGTCGGTACAAGATTGAAACCTTCAGATTGCCAAGGTTAGCTGGTAGGGAGCTTCCGTTGTCTTCTGAGGTCAAGTACTTGGGTGTTGTCCTGGACAGTAAGCTGAACTGGAAAAGAAACACCGAGGAAAGAATGAAGAAGGGACTGAATGCTTTCTACCAGTGTAGGAACTCCATAGGTAAGAGCTGGGGTCTTCCGCCGATTGTTAAACCGGTTATTACTTATGGCTGCGTTGTCTGGTGGAGTGCCTTAGATAAGAGTTTTCAACGGAAACTCTTAGATAAGGTTCAACGGATTGCCTCCTTGAGTATCACTGGAGTGAGGAAGACTCCGCTTGACTTGTATGTCAAGCGGTAAGCAGCGCATAGTGCCATACACCTGAGGGAATCGGGCTGCTGGAAACAGCGTTCGGTAGGTCACTCCAGAGTTCTGAATGTCGTCCTTCCTGATGGAAGATATGCGCTTTCAGAAAAAGCCACTGATTATATTATGCCTGGGGCTTTGTGCCTGCCTGGTTTAAGAATACTTATACCGGATAGGGCACAATGGAATAGTGGGGTACTCCAGGGGCAGAGTGGTATACCCATCTTCACAGATGGGTCTAAGTTAGTTGGACGTACAGGTGCTGGGGTTTTCTGTAGGGAACTCGGTCTTGAACTCCACTTCAGGTTGAATGATGACTGCAGCGTTTTTCAGGCGGAGATTTTCGCAATCTTGAAGGCTATTGGGGCTGATGGCCCAGCTTCAGATTCCGAATCTTACATGTTCTTCGTTGACAGTCAGGCTGTCCTTAGGGCCATTGCATCGGTCTGGTGCAAATCACGGCTTGTCGCGAGTGCAAGGAGTCGTTGAGGACTTTTGGACCGAACTGTATCCGTCTGTGCTGGGTTCCGGGACATAGCGGATTTCCGGGCAATGAGACGGCGGATGCCCTCGCTAGGCTAGGTTCGCTTTCAGTAGGCGATTTGATGGTTGGTCCTGACCCCCCAATCTGTCACCTCTATGGAGGTTGGGGGAACGGATCGGGTTGTTTTGTTTCTAGGTGTCTATGGCCTGCTGTAGACAGTAAGAGAACAGGTTGGCTGCTGGGCTTGAATAAGGCCAGCTTAAGGTAGTTTGTCGGTTTTATTACGGGGCACTGCGAGATTAGGTCACTGACGGGGATCTGGAATTGATCCTACCTTTTAAAAACGTTTAAAATATGAGCTCGTAGATCGCAAATAAAATAAAAATAAATGTTCGTTTAATTTTAATTAAGACTCTTTATTGTTTGCACAATTCTGTGTTTTTTTTGTTATTCCTCTGTTTATACCCTTGGCATAAACAATAGCAATTGCTAGACAAGTATTCGACAGATCTTTGTAACCGAGATCTTCAAACCACGATTATGACTGAACTTTTACTACGTTGCCTTCGTTGCCTGCTTTACCTTGTCTTTTATATGGCAGGTTAAACAGTCCGACGGGCGAAGGCGAAATCGCTATAAATGTAAACATGTTGCTTACATTTTTTCTTGTAGCGTTTGTTGTTGTATTTTTGTTTACATTTATTCTTGCAGTGTTTGCTGTTGCTTTTTTGTGTATTAGTATATTTTTGTTTACTTGTTTATCACCTTTGTTTTTGTAGCTTTTGTTTACAATTTTAATGTTAAACGATGTAAAAGCAAAACACGATTTCCATTTTTGTAACAATATGATAACAGATCAATTCTGCCCCGGATTGATTCTTTGAGTGACAAAGTTTTTACTTTTTCAGGCGACTTCAGCATTGCAGACTCCGATTTGTGTACTTAAGCACTATCTAGCAGATACAATGTATACCTGGTTGCTATAATGAGAGCGATTACTGAAGCGTAATACAATTTCGGTAAGCATTTACATTGTTTTCATATGCAAAAAATGAACGTACGTTCCGTGGACGTGGTTTAAATCTTAATCCTTACAAAACTAATACGATGTTTCATACAAAGATCTACAAAAAACCTTTATTGCCACTAGATAGAATAAATAGAATCAGTCTAAGTCCAAGTTCTAGATTTAAATATCTCGAAAATAGATGAGAGGCTTCATAAAGAACCTGCGTCACTTAGTGACACAGTACGGTAATTGCGATAATGCGTTCTGGTATAGCTCATTGGACTAATTCAAAAACGTAAACTACATGTTTACATTTATAGAGATTTCGAGAAGGCGAAGTCAAGTACGTTCGCCTTCAATAACATTCATCAGACCCTTTACTTTGACAAGCAAGGCAAAGCAGGCAACGGGGTTAGAGAAAGTTCAGTCAGTCTTGTGTGAAAACGCGGTGTGTTTAAGAGAGTAATCGGGGTTTGAAGATCTCCGTTATAAGGAACAAATTGACTAAAAAATTTTATTGGCAATTGTTGTTGTTTACGTAAAGTTGTGAACAGTGGCACACAGAATTGTGCGAACAATGAAGAAATTAATTAAAACTAAACACAAATTTATATTTAAATTATTTGCAATCTACGAACTCGTATTTCAAACCTTTTTAAAAGGTAAAAACGTAACAATATATTCTGCCCTTGCTTTAGAGCAGTTTCTTTCAGATGAGTTTCGAAGAATTTTTCAGTGAGCATCATTAATAAAACTTCAGTATCAGTCAGAGATTAGCAATGAGTATTTAAAAAGATGAGTAGAATCAAATCATACTCATAATGTCTGATACTTATACGCGTTAATACATACATGCATACATAATTGGCCATTACAACACTTCAGTCAGGATTACAGCCTAGTTTCTTACACCAATCATGTTGTGTGTGTTAACTTTATACATGAGTGGCGGGACCTACAGATGTTAAAGTCGACACCGAAAGACAGATTTTTGAGAAATATTTCCATGGCAATTTTTATTTACTCTCAGAGTTTTTGCCAGAAATCTGCTGATAGGAAGTCGCCGAAGAAATACTTTTTGTATTCTTGTTTTGATGTCTGGCCTGGGGCTCGAACCCTGGCTTTACGTCTAATAAGCCAACACACTACCTACTAGACTACAGCGACTATCTACCGAAATTACATTACGGTTCAGTAATCGCTCTCGTTATATACTGTATCTGCCAGACAGTGTTTAAGGACACAAATCGGACTTTGCAATGACGATGTCGTCTGAAAAAGCAACGAATCACTCTGGGTCAGAATTGGTCCGTTATTATATATTATGCCCTTGCTTTAGTGCAGCTCCTTTACAGATGAAATAGAAGTTTCGAAGAATTTTTAAATAAGTTCCATTAATACAACCTCAGTATCAATCAGAGATCAGCAATGAATATTCAAAAAGATGAGTAAAATCGAATCATACTCATTATTTCTGATATTTATACGCATTCATCTTTTTTAATATCATGAAATCTCTATTCATATTCAATGTTTGAAGTACTCATCATATTCATACTTAACAACACGTATGATGTTATTGATTGCGACTCTCCATAACTCAACATATACACGAAGCACAAAATAAGTATGATTCGCCTACGAACACAAAAATACTCACTAGAAGGTTGTGTGTTTGCTCTGCCAGCTGCTCTGTCTTTTTTGCTTATGTGTACAAATGCAACAATAACTAAGACTATAAATTTTGATGAATGATTCGAGTCACTCGTTAGTATTACAAGTATTTTTCTAAAGTTATGAATCTAAATGAGTAAGCTTATGAATCAAACATATTTCGAATGGTATGAGTTTGATGTCAACGTTGTACGCATGCTCATTGCAACCTGTACTTATAAATCAATGTTGTAGTGAGTACGTATGAATCAGACTGTATAGTTAAATTTGAATATTGTTGACTCATTTATATTCAAAATTTCATGAGTGCTTATGAGTAGCGAAAAAACGATTCACTGCTAATATCTGGTGTGTACCAATACTGTATATAAAAATTCAGCTTGAGAAATGATCCCCGTCGCCCCAGAGATGTAAGCCAAATAATTTAATAAAATGTAAATTAATTAAAATAAAAGGAAAGGCAAGTTGATTAACAAAAGAGCGTTTCGAACTACTATTCGGTCTCCGATCATTGATTGATTATAATGTTTGGAATAGAAACTATTCTTTATACTTCGATTCATCCAATTAGACTTGTAGTTTCGTCCGTTTTCCTTACGTTTCGTTTGGTATTCAAGTTTTTCATCTAAAATCTGGACAAATTCTTATTCTACCTCATAACTAATAACACTACTTCGGTGCCTCCTGGCAGTGGGCTGGTGTATAGTGTACTAGACTACGAAATTTAAAACAAAAAAATCAAAAAATTCTCATTGGATTAGAAATGACTCTGGCTACACTATCAGTATCATTATATCAACAACAAACGTAATCATTTTCTACAATCTTGATTTGTACTGAGAGTGTATGGTATGGTATACCCGTACGTTGACTAGATTTCAAAAGGATGCTATAAAGACATGAAAGGGGGAATACTTTGATTTATTATTTTCTTCTTCTTCTTCTTGTTTTTTTATAAGAAAAAGGATTTACTTGTAGAATTTTTGCAAAGTTAAGCAATTATAAATTAGGAATTTATTTGAAAAATAAATTCAAATGGAAAGTTATTAAGTTAATGACATTTTAAAATAAAAAATTTCAAAAAAGGAGGAAATTTTGCTAAATTTATTCCATTCACTTGATGGTTTTCTTTTCCATTTTTCGTCTTTTTCTACGTCATTCAAAACAATTTAATAACTTTAACTAGTTTGGACTTTTGATTTATTTGATGTATGTATGTATTTATTTAGTAACAATAAATTTATTTTTTATTTTTTTATTTTGTTTTTGTTTAACATGACATTTACTTATTTACTACAAATTAACTTTAAATACACTTGTAGTACATGCTACATAAGAAGTCGTATAAAATGTATGCCTGATAAATTTAAAATACGAAAGTGAATCAATATGGGATTCTCGAAAAAATGTTAGCTTCACTAAATCAAATATGTGAAGCTGGATTAACCCATTTGTTGTCCAAACAACATTTTTTTATGTACAAAATTATTTGTTCTGAGTGTTTTCTGCGAAACGGTTCACCCATTTCGAAATAGTTGTCCAGAAAATCAAAGGCAAATTTTTACATGATTTATACGAGTAAATCAATTCAAGCTTATATGTAAAATATGTATGTAGTAGCTGTAGTCTAGTGTTGCTGTAGTAGTGTTGGCTTATTAGACGTGAGGCCAGGGTTCAAAAAAACGAAAATATATGATACATTTCTTCGGTGACTTCCTCTTAATTATTAAGAGGAATTATTAAACACCACCAGTAGTGCAGCACACTTGTATTGGCGTCTATCCATGAGCAAAACATGTTCAAAGCTACTCTGGCTCAAATAAGTCGGCGAAAACCAAATAAAAAATTTTCACAATATTTCAAAAACTACTTCTCATATTTAAATAAGGTAAAATTGTTTTAGCTCAAACAATACAAAATTGTTTTCTTAATTTATTTTTTATATAAGAAACTCAAAAAGCAATCCAAAATACCAACTCAAAAAAGCCTCATGCATCGCCATCTTTAATAAGACGATTTTTAAAATTTGATTTGATTGTTTCGTTTCAAGATTAAATAAACAAAAATATGTAACATCAGTTTAACAAAAAAATTTTTTTAGTATTTAGCATCAAATGAATTATAAAGTTCGGCGATTACAGTCACCGTAGTCTAGTAGATAGGGTGTTGGCTTATTAGACGTAAAGCCTGGGTTCATTCCCTAGGTCAGACATCAAACAAAATACAAAAATTATTTCTTCGACGACTTCTGGTAAAAACTCTGAAAGTAAATAAATTTGCCATGAAAAAGTTTCACAAAATTCTGTCATTCAGAGTGTCGACTTTAAATTGTTGATTCAGCCACATATGAATAAAAGTAACACACACAGCATAAGTCATAGGTCGTAATCCTGACTGAATTGTTGTAATGACCAAATATGCTATATGCGTACATATATCTAGCCGCATTCTTGATCGTTTTCGTACATTATTGTTGTTTGGGTTCTAATTTTCATTACCGATAATCATTCTTTCCAGCAATTGCAGTGAATTTTAGTAGTAATTGCATAGGAAAATTCATTAAGTTTGTCGCTTTTAATAAGTCTGGCAGCCAAACATTAATCTTCTTTATGTACCTAGGTTTCTTGAATAAATTGTTGATACTTGATGATGTGCGCCTAGGCCCCTAGTAAAGTCTACATCAGAGATCAGCAATGATTATTAAAAAAATAAGTAGATTCGATTCATACTCATAATTTCTGATACTTACACGCATTCATACTTATATTAACCCATTAGAAGTCTCCGTACTCAACTGAGTACAGTTGTATTTTTACGTGTATCCAAGCAAAACTAAAGAAAAAATAATCGTTGTACCGTTATTTAGTTTCACAACAAGAACAATAAGAGCTCCAGAAAAAGAATTTGTATGTAGTTTCTGTTGTTTATGCAGAACTATCAGTCTGTATTGCGACGCGAATAAAGTGTGTGGTTTAGTAAACTATTTTGAAAATATTTGAAACAATACTAAAATTTGTTTAGTAATCTTGCATTATTTTTATAAAAATAATAATAACAAAACATACAGGCTTCAAAGAATACTTAAAAATAAAAAAATAAATAAAATAGAAAGCTATAAAGTTGGCTGTACTCGTTTGAGTACAATGACCGCATCCATTAGTAAGAATATTTTATTTTTTTGTTAGATTTAAATATGAGTGGTATACGTTTTAAGGGCCAGCAAAGTTTCAAAGGGCTCCAAGAGGCCGTTGATAGCATTTTAGCTGATAGTGAAGATGAACAAATTTATATGGCAATCATACCACCTAATCCCAGTGAACTAACTGACGAAGAGGAAGGTGTTGATAGTAAGAAGTGGTGGTAGGTATCCTTTACATACATGGATGATATGACAATTTCTAACGCTCGGAGGCTACAAGCAGTGAGAGTACCATGGATCAACTTTTGTTTCGCCGAAACATTGCGCGTTATTATTTACGCCAAGATGGACAAACAAATCACGGCAGTCTGGGTCAATAGTTGAAGGTTTACCTCAACATGGAGTTGGGCACTATCCCGCAAAATATAAAAACAGTTACGGCTTGTAATTTGCCATGCCCGAGTACGTTGGCAGTGCAAGAAATGCTGTAAAACACTTTTAGTCGAAAAAGAATGTTTCGAAAAATTGCATACTTAAAAAGTCAGTGTACTCATTTGAGTACACCCCTAGAACTCGTTTCCAAACAAAAAATTTATAATTTTTCTTTTATTTTATGTTTTTTTATGCTTGTTTTTATCAATAAATAAATCTTAAATTAAAAACTTTAAGCCGGTTTTCATTTGACCTCTAATGGGTTAATATCATAGAACCTCTACTCATATTCAAAGTTTGAAGTACTCGTCATACTCATACTTAACAACATATATGATGTTGTTGATTTCGACTCTCCATAACTCAATATATACACGAAGTACAAATAAGTATAAATCGTGTACGAACCCTAAAATACTTACAACTAAGACTGTAAATTTCGATAAATAATTTGAGTCACTCGAATCCTTTATAACTCAACATATACAGAACTCATAAAATAAGTATGATTCGCGTGCAAACACTTAAATTCTCGCTAAAAGGTTGTGTGTTGGCTCTGCTTGCTGCTCTGTCTTTTTTTGCTTATGTGTCCTTTACCTTTTTTTGCAAATACCTAACAGCTAAGACTGTAAATTTTGATGAATGATACGAGTCACTCGAAGTTATGAATCTAAATGAGTAGGCTTAAAATCAAACATATTTCGAATGGTATGAGTTTGATGTCAATGTTGTACGCATACTCATTGCAACCTGTACTTATAAATCAACGTTGTAGTGAGTACGTATGAATCAGAGTATGTAGTTAAATTTCAATATTGTTGACTCACTTATATGCAAACTTTCATGAGTGCTTATGAGTAGCGAAAAAACGATTCATTGCTGATCTCTGAACCAGACCAAACAGTCAAACAACGAACTTCAATCCTTAAAAAGATTTTGTTTGAAAAATTTTAAGTCTTTTGCTCTCAATCGAAAAACTCGAATTATATGCCACACTTTCTCAAACATAAGCTTCATAGCGATGCTCGAAAAGTGGCAACGTTTGTATTAAGTTTATCCTACGCGTTCTTTTATCGTTGTGAAAATAACAATTTCAGTGAAACATAAAAAATTTGATACGATTATACTTGAACTTATTTAGCACCCTGCCTTGATGGATGTCGAAACCACAAGAAAGTCTGTGTCCATTTGACTTGTATTTCTTCTGCTCACGTACCTCCAGTACTAAAAAAAATTCCTTACACACTAAAATGTTATTACATAACATAACAGACATAATTGGTCATTACAACCCTTAAGTCAGGATTACGACTTAGTTTACCACACCACTTATGTTGTGTGTGTTAATTTTATACGCTACTGGCGGGACCAACAGTTTAAAGTCAACTTTTCATGGCAATTTTATTTACTCTCAGAGCTCTTGCAAGAACTCTGCTGAGAGAAACTCGCCGATGAAATATTTTTTCATATTTCCTTTTGTTGGAAGTGTCTGACCTGGGGTTTGAACTGTGGACTCACCTGTAATAAGCAAACAGATTACCTACAAGGCTACGGCGACATATTCTGCTATTATATTGTATAGAATAGATGCGGAATATATTCCTACCAGTATGAGGCGTTGGTAAATCGCAATGGCTTCTATGGATACAGCACATCCGAAATGTCATATTTTTCTCGTTATTTTGGCTTTGAGAACGGCTAGTTGTTTGTGGTTTATTCGCAAACGCCAGCGACTTAAAATGGCCAATTCTTATCACCTCCACGTGGTGCCCAAATCATCCGATTAAGGCCAGAAGAAGTTGGCGTAGACAGTGCCCGGCCAATGTTGTTCTCAAAAAATAGGGACCGATAACGCCGCCAGCCTAAAATCCGCATCAAACACTGATTTTTTCGGAATACATTGTTTCTCTTGTGGATTAGTATCATCTTAAATTCGACAATTTTGTTTGTTTATATACCCATTTATTCATAAATGTGCAAAATACATTTGCCATCTGCTCCAGAGCCCATTCAGCGAACACAAATCGAAGAGGGGTCGGCTGCCTGGGATTCTCTGGAACTCTCTTACGGTTAGAGGAGATGTTTTCAACAGATCTTGAGTTTCATCGACGTACAGGTACTGGTCGATAATTTACTAAACCACATAGTCCACTCCGTAGGACGATAATGGCGATAGTAAAATGGGAGAAGCTTTCGGTTTTATTATTTGCACGTTTTGATGGTGAATCCGTCCAACAACTACAACTAATTTAATGAATGCAGCTTTAACAAGAACGCTGTTATCTACTGTCACAGATGTCGGAAGTATACGTCTTATAAGACCCTATATGTTTATTAATTATTTATTTATCGCTTGCAGAGTCCTCTGCAATAGGATAAATGGATTAGCTCTTAACTTAATTGTTACATACTGATAGGTCCTCCCAGCGCGGGTGAGAAGCGTACTTTTGAAGGCATATAGAACGTAATTTATCCTTGTCTTGTTAAATATTTAACCAAAGCTGGCTTAACGACAGTGGCCATCATATTTGACCCTCAATATTGGAGTTAGACGGAGAGAAGTGCCGGAGATAGAAACAAAATGGCACAGTTGGGTGTTTGCTTTAACTAGAAAATTCTGTACTTACATTACCTATGTTCTTAATGAGATACCAAGACCATTTTGATAGGTGGAATTGATATTGCTTGAGAGGTCTTCACTGCTAGGCTGGGATGCCGCCAGTCATTCAGAATATAGACGGCCTGCATAAGGCGGTGGGTAGAATATCGTACAAAAATAAAGGAGATTTTTAGAAACAAAGCCCTACGAGACATGGTTAAGCATCGTGATAGAGGCCTAAAATGACTAAGCTAGAAAAATATCAAATTACCAATGATGTCCACCGCGAAGCTATACAGACCTATAAGTCTGACCATATCCTTCTCAAATTATTGGAGAATGTTCTGGACAACGACAACTGCCTACATTCACTTGCTAATAGCCTTCTTCTAGCCTACACTAGGGGTCTGATCACATGAAAACTTTGCATATCTGTATTCTATGTAACGGTGCTGATTTTAGGTCTAAAGCTGCTCAATGGTTTTTAAATATGGAAGTTTCCCTAAAAATCTACTGATTTATTCGGGCAACAACTCTTACGAAACTAACCTCAACGCTCATTCTCGTTTTGGATCATTCAAAGGTAAGCTTTTATTCAATCCAAGGATAAGGCAGTCGTCGGATTAATTAAGCAAGTCCTGTACAAAGCTCGCAACTCTCGACACATTAGTAATAATAAACGTTTCGATTGCATCTGTGTATCTATCCTAAGGTCATTGTACTGCGAGGCTCAACTTGTTTAGTAGCATGACTCCACATGCCGTATAGCTAAACTCTACTGGAGTGATCTAGATAAGGAGAGTAGTAAAAACGTTTAAACCCTTTGCGTAATAATTACTAGAAAATTATTCGACAGATCTTCGTAACGGAGATCTTCAAACTATGATTACTCTCTTCAAACACACCGCGTTTTCACACAAGACTGACTGAACTTTTACTCACTCAGTCGCCTGCTTTGCCTTGCCTTTTATATGGCAGAGTAAACAGTCTAATGAATGTTCTTGAAGGCGAATGTTCATGACTTGGCTTTCTCGAAATCTCTATAAATGTAAACATCGTTGTTTACATTCGTTATTGTTATTTTTGTATTTATTCTTGTAGTGTTATTGCTGGATTTTTGTTTACTTGTTTACCATTTTTTTATGCTAGCGTTTCTTGTTATATTAAGCAGTACGATAATTTGTAAACAGGTTTGTTTACTGGATTGTTTTGTTTTTGTAGCTTTTGTTTAAAATTTTAATGTTAAGCGATTTAAAAGCAAAACACCAGTATCTAGATTTTTCATTTTCGCAACAGCACGTATCTTCTTATTTTTATTCGCAATACCATCAAAATAGCTCTGGCGTTGCCCACAAGCCACAGGTCCTATTGGAAGATGTGCCGAAAGACTTGAAGAATTGCTACAATTTCCATCTCAACAACTAATGGCATTCTTTGAGTTTAGAGGACAAAGATCTTCTTACAGGAAGATAAAGATGGGTGTACCACAGGGTGGTACACTTATGGCCTTTATTATTCAATATTTATTTCACATCTCTCCCGGACCCTCCGTCAATTATCTTAATGGTGTCATACGCAGACGGCTATACTGTTTTTGCATCGGAGGTAAACGTAGATGACATATCTGGCGACCATTGTAGAATTCTACCGGTATTGGAAGACTATCTGCTCCCAAATCATGCATTTCTCTCTTCACTACGTGTACGAAAGAAGTGAGGAGACCACTAAACATCGAAGTGGAAGGTAACCTTGTACCCAAGATGCGTAACCCCAGGATCCTTGGAGTTGCCTTCGACAGTCTACTACACTTCGCCTCGTATGCGAACAACATCAACGCCAAAGTGAGGATGAAAACCAGGGTACTGGAAGCGCTATCAGGAACTACATGGGGAATGGACAAAGAAACTGTCATCACCACCTACAAGGCTATTGGACGATCCCTGCTGCTCCAATCTGGACATCATTCTTTAGTGACACACAATGGCGCGTGCTACAGACGATACAAAACAACGCCTCACATATAGCCACAGATTATGTGAAGAGTCCCAAATATTGTCAGTGAGGAAACACAGCGAGCTCCTGACAGAACAATACCTCTTAGCTTGCTACTTACCCTCACATCCCAACCATCATATAGTCATGCACGAACCAACTCCACGTCATATCAGACACGACTTCAGAACCTTCAACACGGACATTTTTCATCTTATACCTACTATAGTGGACCTCCAGTCAGTAAGGCAAGCACAGTGCTCCCTACACCAAACGACAGCGATGACAGCAATGGACGAACTTAGCCACAACAGGGTTTTAAATCAGCAACCACCACCTATCTCGGATGATGAAAGGCGGCTACCCAGGGTTACTAGAACCATCCTGGCCCAGCTAATATCGGGATGGGCAAACATTCAGAAGGATGAAGTCGCCGTAGTCTAGTAGGTAGTGTGTTGGCTTGTTAGACGTAAAGCCAGGGTTCAAGACAAAATACAAAAAGTATTTCTTCGGCGACTTCCTCCCAGCAGATTTCTGACAAAAACTCTGAGAGCAAATAAAATTGCCATGAAAAAGTTTCTCAAAAATCTGTCGTTCGGAGTCGACTTTAAACTGCAGGTCCCACCCCACTCATGTATAAAATTAACACACACAATATAAGTGGTGTGAGAAACTAGGACGTTGTACAATTGGTCAATTCGACCTCCGGGTACTGTACTTGTCTTAACTGACAAGTACAGGTCCTCTAACCTAACCTAACCTATGGCAAGGATTGTTCCGGGGACCTTGGATCGCTGCCCTTCATGCAACCAGGGACCACACGATAAGGTGCACCTCTTTGGTTGCCCCGTAAATATACGACAACCCTTCGACCTATAAAACTTGTGGCTAAAACCAACACTAGTAGCGGAATTTAGGACTACCATCAACATACCCAACTTACAACTTATAATTTCCATCATTTATCCATACTATTTACACCATACAGGCGTACAATCAAGCCCTTCCACGGGGAGATACCTCTGGAGACATTAGCAGAACTGTTACAACAACAACAATAAATTAAAAACACAAACAAGGTTTTTTATTATTTTAAGAAAAAAATTCCTTCAAATCACTTTATCAGCCATAGGATGATGCAAGTAATTTGAAACGATTTTTTATTTTATTTGTTTAAATAAATTTTTTGTTTTTTTTTGTATTTTTTTGTATTTTTTTTCTTTTTTTTAATACAAGTTTTAATTTCATATTGGTACCTACATATACATAATTTACAGACACTCATAATATTTAATTAATTAATACAATAGTAATATTAATAATAATAATAATTATAAAAAAAGAAAAATGATTAATTCAATAATTAATTAATTAATTAATAATAATGAGAAAAACTTAACATTATAAGTACATTGTTGGAGAACATACTTTTAATTTGCTTTCATTTTTTAAAAAAAAAATTTTTCTTGAAAATAAAAATTAAAAAAAAAAACACGATTTGAATTCTTTACTGTGCTGGTATACGGTAAATTTGTTTTTTTATTTGATTTTTTTTTAATAAATTATGGTAATACATTTTACACATACATTCAAAGAGTTAATGAATAATTTTCTGTGTTATTGTTTTTTTTTTTGTTGTTTTTAATAATAATAAATTATAGTTTTTATTTTTTATTTCAAATCTTTTTATTTTTTTTCTTTTTAATTTTATTTAAAATCCTATTAAATACTAATTAATACACACTTAAAGAGTTAAAGATCATTTGTTGTATTCTTTCTTTTTTTTAATAAATTTTTATTTGTTTTTTATTTTTTTAAGATTTTAAAAATTATTTTCTTTTTTTTTGGGTTGTATTGGATGGTTTGAATATCTTTGTTTTTGTTTTAATTTTTATTTTTTTTTTTTATTTTTAATAAGAAATTGATTTGATTTACTTTGATTAAAATTGTTTTTGTATCATTATTTGTTCATTTGTTTAAATAGTTTAGTTTTTTTGGTAAGACTACGAGAACATTTAGATGAGAAAAAATTTGAAAATTTCTACAATATTTTGTTTTTTTTTTATTTGATTAAAAATATTTATTACATTTACTAATAATACAAGGGGGTGGGGGAGTAGGTTTTATTTCATTAATATCGCAGCTGAACAAAAAAAATTTATTTTATTTTTTGGTTTTGAAAATAATTTTGAATTGATTTCATGTTTTTTTCTTTTTTTGGTTTTTTTCTTTTTTACTTTTAATTATTAATCATTCACAATATTGAGGAGTTTTGTAGTTTTTCTTTTTCTTTTTCTTTTTATTTAATTATTATTGAGTAGTTATTGCAAAAAACAAAAAAGCTGAGTCTACTTTTTTTCTCTTGTTTTGTTTACATACATTGTTTACATTGTATATGTATACACAATATGTATGTAATTAATTAAAACCTTTATTATATGGATACGGTTAACTTGTTTTTTTTTCTTAAAGAGATCTTAAGGTTGGGGGGGGGGGGGGGTAAGTTAAGGTAGGTGTAATTAATGTATTGTATTGTTTTGTTTTATAATTTTTTAATAAAAAGCTAAAGTGCTAACTATTTAACAGCTACAACTACTACTTAATCAGTATCACATTTGAATGAGTTATAGTCGATGGCAAACTGCCAGAGTGTCTCTCTTTGGACTTGCTCCTGCTCAATACTGTAGTGTTTTATTCTTGTTTGTTTTTTATTTTTGTTCTGCTGTTAGGAGAGCTGGTAGCAAAAGAAAAACTCTAGAGTTGTAATGCAAACATCTGACCATATTTTTCACAATTTACGTTCCTTTCGAAATCATAACACAAACGAATTAAAAAAAATAAAAAACTTAAAAACTATTTAAAAAAAAATTTGATTCCTTACATTACTAATATGGTGGTGAATTCACAATGATGAGACACAGAGTTGAGTTATCGATGTCAATAATCTTGATCGATAATGTCAAAAATGAAACGTTTTTTTTTTAATTGCCGTTTGATGTTCCGAAATACTATTCATAAGTATTTACAATTTAAACATGATGAAGCATTTACAATATACATACAGACATACACACATACATACGTATGTAGTATATCAATATTTATGTATGCTATTTTTGTAACTCCTTATAGTATGTATTACTATAATGATGATAAGTGATAGTGATAATGATGTTGTTAATGATACTGGTGAGCGTTATATTTTGTTTTTTGTTTTTGTTTTTTTGTAGTTTTTTTTAATAAGATTAATAATAATGAAATGGTTTTTGTTTATGCCATTAAAGGTGGGGTTGTTCGAAAAGCTAGCAGCCATGGGTGTAAACCTTTTAGCCATACATCATATGGAACAAACTAACTGCTTTCATTGGGCGAATAGAGTTTATGTTTGGTCAAGGTGAATTCTGGGCTTATTGTTATGCTACGCGACAGATTCTTCATGAATTGCGGCAACAAAGAAGCCCAGCCTCTTTTGTCCTGGCGCAATGTAAGATACAATTCAAAAGTCGATACCATTTCGTTATCCACTTTCAGGGTACCGATGCGTCTTGAATTTTGTGGCTCTTCTTCAAATTCTATAAATACAGTACAGCCACGTACGCCGCAGGGTTCACGCTCTGACATACGTATGATTTCTGACGCTATGCGTGTGGTGAGATCACAGGGTATTGAGACTTCGGTGCAGGTTAAATTACGTGATTTAGCTGCACGCAACTCATCGAGCAAACAGCTGGCCAATTCATTTACAGCCGCTACATCGATTCTATCACAGTATAAGAGTTCTTCGTCAGCCAAATAATTTGGACTGTTGTTGATATTATTAACACTGGTTGCTATTGTTGGTGATGGCGTTGTTGTTGTCGTTCTTGTTGTTGATGTTGTTCTTGATGATGTTTTTAAGGAAACATCATCATCATCATCTGTTTTTGCTGAACTTGAACGAGTGGTCTGTAATGAGGTAGACCAATCTGTAAATAAACAAAAGAAAAAAATCGAAAAATAAATAAAAAAAACAAAAACACAAATAAAATAAAGAAAAATAAATAATATTTTGAATTTTTGAAAAGAAAAACAGAAAAATATTTTTATTTCCAAGTATGCGTACGTACATACAGTGAACAGCAAAAGTCTTAGTATGGCAATATGTTTTGACCAAAAAAAAATCACCACAAGCTTAATACGCTTGTACAAAGTCCAGATATGACCTCAAGAGAGTATTTAGGAGATCATTTGAAAGAACGTTTACGTAATCGCTTAAGCTCAAACAAAAGTCAAGCGAAAAACTTGCTCATGGTGCCACCAGAAAGCACTAAACAAAACTTGTACATTCAAATCGAAATGGGTTAAATATAGGGCTTGACCTTAAGGGATATTCTACTAAATATAAGGGACAATATTTTCATATATTAGGTTTTTGAATTTTAAATTTACTCAGGGCTCATCTTGGGGGTACCTATGTAGTCATCTGAAACTTTTCCTTATTTTTCTCTTGTTTAATGAAAAATATTAAAAAATTTATTGTTTTCTAATAAAACAGAAATAAATTAATAAAATAAATACAAACTTTTGTTTAAAATTCATGAAATTGCTAAAATATACTGGCGTACTAAGACTTTTGCTGTCCACTGTATGTACATTTGATTAGTGACGTAATTAATAACCTTCACTTAAATAGCCAACGGAAGTGTAAAAATATTTTTTTAATTTTTCTATTAAATTTTTATAACAATAAAATATATTAAAATACATACGTATTCTAGTTATTATTGTTGTTTTTAATCAAACCATTTAATTATTCTTTGCTGCCTATATGTAATCTGTTCTGGCCCTCAATATTTGTAACTTAAAGGTAAAATTTCATCAGATTAAAATCAAGCTACACAAACAATAACAATGTGTGAGAATTTATAAATAATTCAAAAGACAATAACGAACGAGTAGCAAAAAAAAGAAAAAAAAACTGATGAAATTTATTAAAACAAAAGAAAAGAAAAACAAAACAAAAAAATCAATTAAAAACAACAACAACTGGAAACACGTTTATGAATCTCAGTCTGTATTGTGTTTGTTTTTTTTTAATAAAAATTTATAAAAGAAATTCTAGTATTGAAAATTAATAATAAAAAAAACATCTGTATTAAAAACTATAACAAGTGTTAATTTATTTAAATGAATTATAATTTGAGCAAATAAATTAATTCAGATGTAAAAATAAAACGTATTTAGGGCCATTATTACAAACTTGCCGTTAAAGTTGGCTTTAGTTAAAGTTAACTATTAGTTAAAGTGAACTTTAAAGTCAACTTTAACTTATTTTCGTTATTACAACCTACAGATAAAATAAAGTTAAGTTTTTCAAAAATATGACAATACCGGAGCAATGTCGATAACAGTGCTTAATTAAACAAGTTTTTTAAAAGCAGTGGCATTGACGAGCCTTTTAATTTGTTTATAAAATTTGTGTGTTGTGGTTCTCTTTTTTAATTTTTTGTTTTTTGATTTGAAAAACCATTAATATATTAACGTTTATTTTTGATGTTTATATTTGAAGTTGCCATATTGAAAATAATATAAATAATAAGTTAAAGTGAACTTTAAAAGTTAAAGTTAGGATGATCTTCCCTTTAGCTTAATGCTCACTTTTATTTTATTGTGTACTCAATCAAGTTAAAATCCTGCCTTTAGTTAACGGCAAGTTGTAATAATGGCCCTTAAAGTAAAATAAAAAATTAATTATTTTAATAACCAAGAAAGTGGATAGCAGTGGCCGCCCATCTGCAGAAGTAAGACGCCATATGAGGAGACCTAAATATGAAGCCACAAATTAAAAGTTTAATTTACAATTAAGTTTATATTGTATACTTTTATATAAAACTATACTTTATATAAAAGTATACAATGTAAACTTTTAATTGTAAATTAAATTGTGCTTTAAAATACAAATAGCATAGTTTTGTTGCATGGTTATTTTAAAATTTATTTATGTGCCTTAAGAGCTAGCTTGAGAGCTAAAATTCTTTGGAGACAATAAAATTAGAAACATTTCCAATGAACATAAACATATCCTTAGAAAATAAATGAATTTAATACAAAAGTAACATAATTTAGTGGAAATCTATGCTTTGAATCGATGGTATTTTAAATTTATATTTTTTTCCATTGTTTGCGTCTTCTTAAAAAACTTCTTCAATCATTAATTCTCGTGCATACAACATTTAGAAATAAATCACTTTAAAAGAATACAATTTTGAATAAATTTTAAATTTTAGTTTCATTTGCTCTTTTCTTTATTCGTAAAATTTTTTATTTTAAAGTCAGTAGCAACGGTAAATTTAAACAAAAAAAATTAATTCATTTTGCAATTTATCAGTTAAACAAATATAAAGTCTTGGTCACACTTGGCAAATATGTTGCGAAAAACTTCTAATTTTAAATTTATAACAATTTAATCAAGTTTATTATTATTCTTTTAAAATATATTATTGTTGCAATATTGGTAATAAATATCAAAACAAAATCACGAAAAATATACGATTCGGCAAATGTAAAGCAAATTTCTAATTTCCATAGCATACTATAAGAACGTGCCCCTTTTTTAATTAAAACCAAATGCAGCTAAAATAAATATTTTATTTTATATAAAATCTAGAATTTCTAGTTTAAAAGGAAGCAAACAACTTATTTTCAAGCTAAAACCTGGAAACTATTAGGTTTAAGACAAAAAATAAATGAATTGAAGAAAATGAAAGGAAAAAACAAGTGGACTTTATGGAAATCTCTCTTTTAAACGTAATAAAATATTTTAAAAATGAATGCAGGATTCTAGTAAATATGGTTTAGTGTAGTCCACTTGAATTTAAACAATTTTCCAAGCTATAATCACTCAAATATTGTTCATATATTGACTTAAAGAAAGAATTTAAATTGAAATAAAAAAAATACAAATTAAAAAATATGTGCCAGATTATAGGCTTAAAATAATTAAGTCATGGTTGGGTAGTGCCCTAGACTATTAGCATGAGGGTCGTGGGTGCGATTCCCAGTTACTCAGCTCGTATATAATTAAAATATAATTTATAATTGTATTGTAATTAATAAATAAAAATAAAAAAGAAAATAATTAAGTCATGAATCGATTACAATTGAAATTCAAAATTTAACATTTTCATTTGTTACAAATTTTAAACGGTTATCGAAAATTATATCAAAAAGATATGAGTATTGGACCACAATCGAATAAAATCTTAAAAACAAAACAATTTAAGTTGAAATCATTTCTGTATTAACACGTTCATCGCCACGATAATATCAGAAAAATTTTCACATGGGCCACGGTAACTTTAGTTAAAAATGTATCAAGGAAACTTAATGCATCACAGAAAAAATTTTTTTGCCAAAATTCCCAGATTATATATGATTGGCATGGCCCTATATTAAAACTTTTTTTATTTATTTAAAATGCATATTTTACGAAAATAAATTTGTAAAATACAATTCCAAAATATTGAGGACTACAAATCGCGTACGTCAGACATATATATGTGTGACATGGCTCATGTAGAACTTCTTAGCATCAGACACATATGACTGACATGGCGATGAACGTGTTAAACAATTAAAAATTAAAGATTGGCTTTCCAAAAATTAAGATGATTCCGATAAAAAAAACACTGTATTTTAGATTCAATAAAAAAGGCATTTTTTTTAAACTTGAAATTTATTTTAAGCCGATAACCGTTTTAAATGTTTTTACAAAACGCCGTAAATTATTAGAAAAGAAAATAGCATAAGCGGAGGACCCAAGTTATAATGCATGGTCGCCCTTAAGGCCAGTGTTTAGGTCCTTTGTCATGTCATATAACCCACAAAATTTTAAAAAATAATACAAGAAAAATTTAAAATTTAATTTCAAATAGTTTTTAATGCAAAAACATTGCTATAACTTATTGAAAAAAGCAAAAATTCCTTGGTAGGATTTTCTTTTTGGCTCAAAATTTCTTAAATATGTTAACTAAATTTGCATTTTGTCTTAAGTTACTTGTGTCTAGAATAATTTTTTTTTTTTTGTTAAAATCTATGAAATTTAATATAAACTTCCCGTTTTCTTATCTTATCTTCTAATAAATATTTTCTGTTTTTCTTTCATATAAATAATAATTTTAATTTTAATTTAATAAATAAAATCATATTTCTTACCTTTTGTTTTTGATGTATTACTAATAATACTAAAACGTTCGGGATATTGATTTTGCACAGATAATATTTCCATTTTATCTGGATTAATTGTGTTTTATTGTATCAAAAAAAAAAAAAAATATTGTTCAAAAAAGTTTTCCTTTTTTTCTTTTATTTTTTATTATTTTATTTTATTATAAAATAAATTAAATGCACGTTTTGTTTTCTTTCAATTCTTTTTTGTGGGGTGTTTTTAATAGAAATCACAGTTCACAGTTTATTTGTTAATTTTTTTTTGCCTTTTTCTCTTGTTAAATTTATTTGAATTTCTTTTTGAGAAATTTACAAATGACAATTTTTCTTCTTTTATTTATTATCTCCGGCATAAGTGCAGCTAATAGTCACGTACGCTTTCTGATATTTTTTCAAATTGTTGTATAAAAAAACGATTATTTTTTAAAAAAAAATATTTTATATGTCTAAAAATCACAATATTTATCATCAAAATTTTTCTTTTTTGTATAAAAAATTATTATCACCGCATATACAAGAAAATTTAAAATTTCTTTCTTTCTTAACCTTCTTTAATTTTATTTCAATCTGAATACCAGCAGTGCTTAACAGTAACTGAACTAAACAGCTGTGCGTTCCGGCTTTTATAGTGTGTCGAAAGAGTGAGAATTTTGAGTAAATAATATTCAATGGAGAGTTTTAAATAGAAATGCTCATTAAAAGAGCCTAGTAGAGTAGAAAAGAGAAGAGTAATAACATATGTTTTCTTTGTGTTTTCTTGCAATTACACTTAAATGAGTGAGAAAGTAAAAAAAAGTAAATAAATAAAGAAAAACAATTTAAACAAAGTAAATAAAAGGCACAACAGATAGATACGTATGTACATACATATGTATGTAGAACCTATAAGGAATTAAAAAGTATTATTAAATTTAATTAAATAAATACCTATTGATTATTATTAACTTTTGCAATGAATTGGAAATGTAAATATTATAAACACTTTTATTTTTTTTTTTTAAATAAATTGTTTCATTATTCCACTCACGGTTTTTGAGAAAATATTGCTACTCTTCTCTCGTTAACAACAAAAAAATTTATTACATCTACTCAGTGATGGCACATAACCAGAGAGAGAGAGAAATTGAAGGGTACTAAAATATGACTGTTTCTTTAAAATAAAAAGTACTTTTTATAAATCCTTTTTAAAGATACACTTTATCTTAAAGAGTTTTTACTTTGACATTAAAACAAACTGCATTTAAACTGAATTTAGATATTTCGTTAATATTCAAGTAAAAACGATAAGATTTCGTTCATTTAAATAATGATATTTCACCAACAGCATAGCTGCTAATCGTACTTTATGTCTTCAGTCCATATGATCTCGAAATAAATACAGGCGAAAAAAATAATTGACAAACAATTGCTTACTAAATGCAGAAGCTGTCGTCTGTCAGGGTAAAATCTTAATGCGCATTAGTAAGTTTTCAATGCAAATTAACTGCTGTCATTAATAAAAGAACATAAAACATAAAACCGTCTGCAAATACATTAACATTGATTAAAAATTTTATGTTAACTCCATCGATGGGCGCCCTGGTAGCCTGGTGGGTAGTGCACTAGTCTATTAGCGTGATGGTTGTGGGTTCGATTCCCACCGGAGACTCTGGTCAGTTACACTGCATCGAGCATATGGTCAAAGTTACTCAGCTCGTATATAATTAAAATATAATTTGTAATTGTATTGTAATTAGTAAATAAAATAATAATTTTATCGATAGGGGTGATCAAACTGCAGTGAATAGGGTGCTTAACCCAACTTCCTTCTGACTAAAACTCTGACAGTTAAATAATTAACATGTAAAAATTTCCAAAGTGGGTCACTCACAAACGACTTTAAACTCTAAGTTCAGCCGTTCCGGGATAAAATTAACACATGCAATAAAAGTCGAGAGTGAGAAGTTAGGCAGTACCCCGAGCTTATAGATGATAATAGCCAATAATTTATGTGTGTATGTATGTATTTGTGTATGTATGTATTTGTGTATGTATGCAATACCACATACGTGGTCTAGTAGGTAGTGTGTTGGCTTATTAGACGTGAGGCCTCGCTTCAAAACCCAGGTCATGTATTTCCAACTGAACGAAATATGAAAAAATATTTCTTCGGTTACTTCCTCTCAGCAGATTTTCTGGCAAAAACTCTAAGAGTAAATAAAATTGCCGTGAAAAGTTTGTCAAAAATCAGTCGTATTGACTTTGGACTGTAGATCCCGCCACTCATGTATAAAAATTAACGCACACAACATAAGTGGTGTGAGAAGCTACGCCGTAATCCTAACTAAAGGGTTGTAATGACCAATTATGTATGTATGTATGTAAGTAATCCAATCTCATTTCAATTATAACAAGGGTATCATCATATTCATGTATGTATTCCTTCTCGATCCTTTCAAAAACCTTGTATTTCAGGTTTTTTAAATCAAATCATTACAAATAAAGCAAGTAATTGGATCAATTTGCCACCCTGAAAGCATACCCATTGTAACCCAATATTGAGTGTAAATGTGAAAAAATGTTTACCGATTAGGTATTACCCCCTCTCAAGAAATGGAGTTGTCTGGCACGACTTCCTAAATGTAGCATTCCTTGAATAGCATGAAATTTTATAATTTCGAAACTAATATAATTTTTTTTATTTTATTTGAACTAGGATTGCTCGGATGTAGTAGTCGAACACTTTTTCCACCAAGCTATCTTTACACAAGGTTATGACAAAAAAAAATGGATTTGCAAAAAATAAAGCTAAAACCCATGCAAAAAGCGAAAACTTTGTTTTTAAATAAATATAAGTACTTTTTCACATAAAAAGTACTCAAATAAGTGCCAAAATACCGAATTTCTCTTCCCTCTAACGACCTGCACTATCGCTTAAGAACTACAATGAAAAATGAGTGAGTTTTCTTTCAATGTAGTGTATACGGCTGTTGTTGTTATTGTGGTTTTACAAGAAAATAATGTAGAATTATATCTCCAACTGTGTGGTGTACGTGACTTTTTTATTTTAAAGTCGGTCGGTCGGTTGGTCGACTGTTTCGTTGTACATTCTGTTGGTCGTGTCGTTGCCTGTATTCATATATATTTGTTGTTGTTTGTCCCGCTTATAAATTTGCTGCTAGCCTAAGTTCTGGTCTTGTACGAGTTTCATCATTGTTGTTGCTGTTCTTGTTTTAGCAGCAGTCTTTAAAAAAGATATGAGTTTGTGTGTTAAAGTGTATTTTCATCGCTTACGTTCACTCATGCATTGTGAAAACTGTCATTAGAAGTACCCGTTTTTACTTCTCCTCTACCTCGCTCAACATCTCTTACACCCACCAGACTTGTTGTTGTGTACGTTTTTTTTTTGATATTTTTTCATCATCATAAATGTTGTTGTTTTAATATGAGCACTTACACACACACACACACACACACTCACTCAGTTTTTCAATTCAAAACAAACAAACGCAAACAAAAAATCTTTCATAAGCCCATCTATTGGTCTTTCTTTCAGTCGTTTGGTCGTTCGTTTCGTTGTTTTGATTTTCTTTTCGTTTATCTTTCTGACAATTTGTCGTGTTTTGTACGCATATGAACATTTTCAAAGTGTTGTTGTCAATTTATGTTTGTTATTGGTTTGTCTATTACAGCCGGTTTTTTCTCTCTCTGGTTCTCTGTTTTATTTTTTTTATTGTTTTTTAATTTCGTTTTTTTCTTTTCTTTACTTTTTTATTTTAAATTGTTTTTGCTTTACATACATACATATGGTTTTTTTTACTTAACTTTTCTTCGTATGGATCATTTTGTATGTGTGTGTGAATGCGTATTTTTTTCTTTTCTTGGTGTGTTCATTTCTTGTCTATTAAATTTTTTTTTGTTTTGTTTTCCTTTAGGTTTTAATTTCTTTTTATTTTGTTTAGTTTTAATATGTAAATTTTCACCCATTGTGTTGTTGTTTCTTTTTCTTTTCTTTGGTTTTTATTTTAATTTTGAGTTGTAACTTTTTTACGGCTGGTTTCATAAAAGCATACGGCTCAAAAGCTTTTATTATTTATTTTCCTTAACTGTTGTTGTTTATTTTCATTTCTATTTATTTAAAAACTCATAATTTACTATTATTCTCTTTGCCTTCTTTTTTTCTGTTTTTTATGTTTATTTGTTTTCAATTTCTCTTTCTTTATACCAATTTTCTTACTTTAATTTCCTTCTTAATTATTTATGCTTATTTTGCCACTTCTGAATGAAAGAATTAATGGATAAACTAAACTGTATGTACTTAAAACCGTAAAACTATAAAAAAACCCAAATAATTACAAAAACAACAACAATTAAAGAAATGTTTTCCTGCTGCGATGTTGGCACATGGCAAAATTAATGAATTTGGTTAGAATTACTAGGCAACTGAAGTTTAGAAATCCAAATCGATTACCAATCTAAAGTCATAATCGGGTATTGAAGAGTGGGGTTACAACAATTTTTTGGAACTGCTTTAGCGACTAGTCTTTAAACTCGCCCTTTATGAGTAGTTTTTTAAATGATGCTCAACTTACATATAACCTAACTGCCATGAGAATACATACATAATTGGCCATTAAAACATTTCAGTCACCACTCATGTTGTGTGCGGGACCTACAGTTCAAAGTCTATCCCCAACGACAGATTTTTGGGAAACTTTTTATGGGCATTTTATTTACTCACAGTGCTTTTGCCAGAAATCTGCTGAGAGGAAGTCACCGAAGAAATACTTTTTGTATTGTATTGTGTGTTTTGATGTCTGGCCTGGGGTTTGAACCGTGGCCTTACGTCTAATAAGCCAACACACTACCCACTAGACTACGGCGACTTCATGTTATTTCTTCGATCGGCAACTAACTTGATAGTATCCTTTAAGAAATTTAAAGTCAAAGACAAAATTTCAAAGCTACGATGCCAAAGCTGTACACAAGCATTGATTAAACAAAACTAACGTAATTCATTTGCTTACGTAGTATATGAAAAACACTTAACAATTCGCGAGATCGACATCATGATTATCATTGACACCTCAAAATATTTTAAGAATTATAAATTCGCTACGAATACAAGTCTTTAGCAGTCTTGGGATTCTATAGCTGAGCATATTTGGAGCACGGGTAGAAAATGAACTCAAATACTTTCTGCTAATTACCATATATAGTGATACTGATATTGTAGAAGAATATCCCGGGTAATACTGAAAGCAACAATTACATTCAGCAGGTTAAGGTTAGGTTCAGAAGTGCAGCATACCACTCAAATATCATTAGCACACCCATACTGGGAGAGCTATTGTAAATCCATATAGGAGAGGTAATAAAACTTGGAATGTAATAAAACTACTCTTTCCGTTGTTCAGATAAGATTGGATACAAAAAAAAACGATTTTAACTAAATCATTGAAGAAGTCAGGATTGAATGTACTTACACACATACATACATAATTCTTCGTTATAACACTTCAGTCAAGATTACGACCTAGCTTCTCACACCACTTTTTTTGTGTCTTAATTTTATACATGAATGTCGGTACCTACAGTTTTAAGTCGACTCCGAACGACAGATTGTTTGAGATACTTTTCATGGTAATTTTTTTATTTACTCTCATAGTTTTCGCCTTAAATCTGCTGAAGGAAAGTCGCTGAAGAAGTATTTTTTCATATCTTCGTTTTGATGTCTGAACTGGTGTTTGAACCGAGGCCTCACGTTTAATAAGTCAACACACTACCTACAAGACTACAGTGAGTTCATTCAATGGTCAATACTCCTACGTATTTTCTGCATTATGACATTAGGACACACTATCAATTTATTTATATACGTATTCTTTCAGATGACCATTTTGATAAACAAATTTCATCATTACCTTTGCAAAATAGAAAAAGAAAAAACAACAAAAAAAAACAATGTTTTTCAATTTTAAATTAAATCATGTTTTTTCTTCTTTCATTTTCATTTTTATTTAATTTAATTTTTTTTTTTGATTTTTTTTCTTGTCACATTAAAAATAAAAACACATCCCTCACCAAATATTTTGCAAACAAATTTATTGTAAACGATTTGAAAAATTTCATCAGATTTTTATATTTTATTTTCTCTTTCTCTTCTTCTTTTCCAATATTTCACCTTTAGACAAAAAATGACACTTGCTAACGTTCGTTTACATCAGCCATGCATGCAACCAAACGACCAAACAACCAATCGACCCAACCATTTCATCCATTGAACCATCCATTCATACCATCCACCCCATCTTTACCAATGTATCCCCATTGTATGCGTTCGTTGTCACATTTTGTATCGGAGTGTGAATATCTGTAAACAAACAAACAAAAAAAAAGAAGAAAAAAAAATACATTTTCGACTGCCTTTGATCATATTCGACTGTAAAATAAAACGAAAAAATAAAAAAGAAAAGTGCAAATAATATGAGAAAAAAAACAATAAAAAATTGATTTTTTTTTATAACGCGATTCATGTTGATTGTCTGGGTATTGTTGGTTATCGAATGGATTTGTAAAACCGTTGCTGAAATGGCTTTCCTGTTAATTTAATTTCAAATTAAAACTCATTTTTAATGAAATTTAAAAACGGATTCAAATTATTTGTTGCTGCCAGTAAAATTATTGTTTTTATCTGCTCACACTAGGAGCTGTGGACCTTAGTTAATATAAAAACCTTTTCATCATAACATCTTGTATTGAATAAAAATTGTTGATTTCTTCAATTCCATAAAGTGTCTAAAAATAAATTGAGTATGTATGTAAGATTGTTTGAAATTATTTGCTATTCTGTCTGTAACAGAAGTGTGACTTTGGAGAAAACGTTGACATAAACATGGAGCATAATTCAATCGTCAGATTCAACTTTAAAAACTGAAATCTAACTGTTACTGTAGGTACTGAATAAGATGCAAACTTAAGTAAATCTCTACGTAACTTCAAACATTCTCATTTCATTGCTTGCTTTGGGGAGACAAGACCAAATCAAGCTTAAATTTCTTTGGAAAGTCTGAAAGCTAAAAAAATCATGATTTTGTTTACAAATTGCATTTAATTTCCTTAAAGTTTTGTTACGAAAATGAAAAATCTATATACTGGTGCCTTGCTTTTACATCGCTTAACATTCAAATTATAAACAAAAGCTACAAAAACAAAACAATGCAGTGAACAAACCTGTTTACAAATTATCGTAGTGCTTGGTATAACAACAAACACCACCATAAAAAAATGTTAAACAAGTAAACAAAAATACAACAACAAACACAAGCATAAAAAATGGTAAACAAATAAACAAAAATATACCAACAACACTACCATAATAAACGTAAACCACGGTGTTTACATTTATAGAAACTTCGTAAAGGCGAAGTCAAGAACGTTCGCCTTCAAGAACATTCGTCAGACTGTTTACTTTGCCATATAAAAAGCAAGGTAAAGAAGGCGAGTGAGTAAATCAAGTCCAGTCAGACTTATATGAATACGCAGTGCGTTTGAAGAGAGTAATAGTGGTTTGAAAATCTCTTTTACAAAGATCTGTCGCGTAATTGTCTAGTAATTGTTATTGTTTATGCAAAGGGTATAAACAGAGGAATAACAAAAAAAAAAAGCAATTGTTGTTGTTTACATCAAGTTGTGAACAGTGACACACAGAACTGTGCGAACAATAAAGAATTTAATTAAAACTAAACACAAATTTATTTTTCTTTTATCTGCAATCAACGATCTCAAATTTTAAATGTTTTTAAAAGGCAAAAACGTAACAGTAAGATTTGGCTACGGTTCAAACACCAGGCCTACAAACAAATTTCACCAAGTAGTGATCTGCTTAATTATGTTAAAGACTTCAGCGACATATTAAACGCTTTACAAATATTTTTCGACAGTTTGCAGTCGTTAGTATGTGGCCTTGCATGTGTTTATGGTATTACACTTTAATTGATAATATTTTCAATAATACAGGAACAATGAACATTTTGTTTTCGATAAAATGGAAGTACGGAACGATTAAACGGCATATAGAAAATTTTAATTTTTGACATTCAATAACTTTAGGGGCTATTATTACAACTTGCCGTTAACTAAAGGGAGGATTTGGATGGCCAGATAAATTGTTTTCATTATTATAAGTGGACAATAAGGTAGAAGTGAGCGTTAAGCTAAATGGAGGATTATCCTACCGGTAACTTTTAAAGTTAAGTTTATGTTTGAACTTGCCATACATATGTATTATTTTCAATATGGCAACTTCAAATATAAAAAAATGAGCATATACAACAAAAACAAGAGGTTCATTGTTTGCCACTACTTTTAAAACAAAACTTGTTTAATTGAGCAATGTTATCGACATTTCTCCGGCATTGGCATAATTCTGAAAAAGTTAACTTTATTTTATCATAACGAAAAGAAGTTAAAGGTGACTTTAAAGTCCACTTTAGCTAAAGTTAACTTTAACTAAACCCAACTTTAACGGGAAGTTTTAATAATGAATGAAATATAAAAATGAATTTTTATTTAAATTTTATTTATGGATATGGTAGATGAATTAAAAAATATCATTTTATTTAACACAAATTAAAGAGTGTCTTAAATTTCTTTAAAACTGGCGAATCTCGACTTGTATTTGTTAAGAAAAATAAAAATAAAATTTAAATTTTTTTGTACTTTATCAATAATATGGGTATTTGTATGTGGCATTGTGAATTATTTAAATATTTTATTAAAAAAGGGAAATATGCTTGTATGTGAACACATATGTATGTATACCTACATACATGAACTGTATACCTATGTACATACATACATGTATCATATCAATCTACAATATTAAATATTTGAATTTATGCCGGGAATAAATATTTAAATTTTTCATGTTTCGTATACCTACATACATACATACATACATATGTATGTACATACTGTAGTGTTCTATACGTTGAAATTTATTCGTATACCCCTATCCGATATGCATATGCTCATACTCGTCCTATTGTAATTGATTTAAACAAAATATGTAAAATGTTTTTACAATTTTTGTTTTTTGTTTTTGTTTTTTTGCAAAAGTTGACGCTGTAACGGTCACGTAGAAATATGGAGGAAAAAAAAATTAAAATTTTTAATGAAAAAAAGAAAAAAATTAAAATTATTGATGAAACAGAATGGAAGAGTTTTTGCTGTTGGTGTTCTCGTTCAAGGAGTATTACTATTGCTATTGACCTTTTGGGTAATGTCTACATGTTACACGTGCATTATGATTGAATTTTCTTTTATTTTTTATGGAATTTTTTTCCTTTGTTATTGTTGTTGGAATACAGGTAAAATTGTGTACTCGTATAGGTATGTATGTACATATGTATGTATGTATATCGATAAACATCCAAAGATATGGTAAATATGTTTGTATATTAAGTATGTGTGAATGGAAATTTACATCCAGAGAGAGAGAGAGAGAGAGAGAGAGAGAAATAAGGAATACGTATAAATGTTCAATAGGTGTGTATAAAATTGGGTTATTTTCTTGGTCGATTGACTGGCTCTCTGGTCGGCTGGCTGGATGGCTGGCTGTTTTTGACTAGCAGCTTGGGCTGATGATTTTTCTCCATTCGAAATGCAGGTTTTTATGTACATCCGCCTGTAAATTTCATCAGGTTTTAAGTAAATGGTACCACCATGGACCATTGGTACATTCAATTTTTTATATTTATGTATGTATGTATACATAGTACACGAATGTATGTATGTATACATAATACACGAATGTATGTATGTATACATAGTACACGAATGTAAGTATGTAGACATAATACACGAATGTATGTATGTATGTATGTACATATTAAATTTTTCTTTAAGAATTATTTATGAATTTTATTTATTCTTTGATTTGATAGCACAAAACGTAAATAAATTTATATTCATAAATTAATGATAGTCATGAACATACGCACGTTTGCATAACGTTTCATTATGATGCAGAATTAAGTAAGTTAACAACGCACAGTGTAAGATTTTGATAATCTAGCTGGACAAAAGTCGTTGGCTTCAATTTGAGTAAATGAGTCTGAAGTACCTACTTTAAGGCTTGCACAAAATTATCTGCCGAGATTTGCCGTTTAAGGAAAAAACAAGCAATTAGTGATAATATCACATACCACGAATTTTTTGATATATGGCTTAAAACACCCGACAATGAAAAGCTTGACCGTTTCGTAAACTATATTTGTGGAAAAATAAGCAGTAGTTCTAATTTTCATATTGATTATGAGCACTTAGAACGTTTTTTTTTATTTAAAAATTAGATAAATTAAAAAAAAATAAAAAAAATAAAAATTAAAAAAATTAATTGTTACTTCCACCTCTTTATTATTTATTTTAAACATTATCATTCAAACTCACTACTTTTTTACTTTTTGTTTATCCAACGCGAATAATATCAGAAATAAATTTTTGCAGTTGTATGGGAGGTGGGCGTGGCAGTTGTCCAATGTCGCCCATTTTTTGGACAATGGTACATATTGGCCTAGTAAAACCTTGTACCAAAATGTCATGCACAATTTTATTCCAAGATATTTAATTTTGTCTCCCTAGAATGGCTAAATTTTACACTGTGCAACGGTATCAACATTTTTATGTACAATATATTTAACATATTTACTCATCACAATCAAACAAACAATTTGAATTTTGAAAGATGTATCTAACACATCTTTTTCCATAAATAAGAAATGATTTTATTTTTAAATTAATTTAAAATATTTTTCTCATATTTTTTAAACATTAAATTAAACAATTGATAAGAATCCTTCGATCGTCGATCAAATTAGTTCATTTGATTTTCTTTGAAAAACAAAACATATATTTTGGGAAATAAGCACTACATTAGCTTTACTTTTTCTTTTAATGTTGAAAAGAAAATAAGAAAAACTTCACATTTTTTATACTTATCAAATTCATAAAATTATTTTAAAAAAAATAGCTTAAACATTAAAAATCCATGAAAAAAATGTAAGCATTCAAATACGCTCAAAAAAATTACAGTATTCCCCGGTCGCCGTGGTCTAGTAGGTAGTGTGTTGGCTTATTAGACGAAAAGCCAGGGTTCGAGCCCCAGGCCAGACATCAAAATAAAATACAAAAAGTATTTTTTCGGCGACTTCCTCTCAGCAGATTTCTGGCAAAAACTCTGAGAGTAAATAAAATTGCCATGAAAAGTTTCTCAAAAATCTGTCATTCGGAGTCGACTTTAAACTGTAGGTCCCGCCATTCATGTATAAAATTAACACACACAACATAAGTGGTGTGAGAAACTAGGTCGTAATCCTGACTGAAGGGTTGTAATGACCAATTATGTATGTATGTATACCCCGGATATAAGCACTTTCAAAAATGCCTGCAAGAAAGTGTCATAGTTGCCAGATTTGACGATTTATCGTCATTTCGTTGATTTTGTGCTCGAAAAATGTATTTTCCCTTATTTTAATGATTTTTAGGAGTTAAAAATTTACATCATTTTCTTTACCCAGGGGATGACCCCTACTCATGCAGTGCATTGTGTTGCAACTAGAAAAATATGTTATATAAAGGATTAAAGAGGGAGTAGTTGTTTGTGGACACTAGATTTGAAACCTTTTATACCCTAAGTGACAGGGAAGACCTCTGCAGGAAGGAGGTTCCACATACTAATAGTTCGAATAAAGAACAAATTTTGTCTGCAATGCATTGGCCGATCCACTGGCCAATCGACTACAAACGGAGCAGCTCGCCTTGAAACACGAGTTTTACATGATTCTCGGGAACTTGTCACTTTATTGCGCTCATGCAAAAAATGTAGCACAATAAACAAGAGAACAATGAAACACAATCCACATTACAACGATGCTGTAATGAATCAATAGAGTGTGGATACCCTACCGTCATTAAGGATTCGCCCTCTCCTTTACGCGATTGAGAAGTCTCAAAGTAGACGTTGAGGCACTAGCCCTTATATTGTATTCCATTCTCAGGAGCAGTGGCTACGCATTCAATGGAATGCCGACTCAAAGATGGATTTGATCATCTCCTACAACTTAGTGTGATGAATTAAGTTGTAACTTGTTGGGTCCCTGTGTCACCTCGGGGTCACTGAGAAGAAATTTCTGAAGAATATAAATCCGTAGCATACTTTACAGGCATGGTCAAGAGTCCTATTGTAGCATTAACTAGGCAGAGAGTCAGGCTGAAAAGAGTAGAAAAAAAAAGAAGAGTCCAGTTTTTTGCTAATTTTTCAATAAATCTGCAATATGGCGTTAATGATATATATTGGCTTCAAATGGCTTAAATAATTTATCGTCATAACGCAATAACTCACTCTATAAAAACAAATCCAAACGCGTTTAATACCACGAAATATGAAATAGCTTCAGTACAATCTGAAGCACAAATCAAGATTGCATAATTTTCAGTGTTACTAAGCGGGAAATTATTATATCCAGGGTGCTTAAAAATACTGTAATCAAATTTTTTACACAAAAAGTTGAAATCGCCTGGAGTGTGTATCACAATTAACAAACGACAAGAGATTAACACAACCAAATCCTAATACTCTACAACACGCTAACCCTGCCTGTGCTTCTTTATGGCGCAGAGGTATGGACCCTATTGAGCACTGATGCAGCAGCCTTGGGAGTATTCGAGAGAGAAGTTCTATGCACGATCTTCGGTCCAGTGCGAGTTGGCGATGATTTCCACATCTGATCTAACAGTGAGCTATATGAGCTCCTCAGCGACATAGACGTTGTGAGACGTATTAACATCCAGCGACTGCGCTGGCTCAGCCATGTCGTTCGAATGGAGGGGGATGCTCCGGCGAGACAAGTATTTGATGCGCGGATCTGCGGAATTCGGCGAACAGCACGATCTTGTTTGCGTTGGAAGGACCAAATCGAGGAAGCCGATTGGTGTGACCAACTGGCGTAGTCGCGCAAGAAGCAGAGGCGCTTGGAAAGATGTGTTACGGCAGGCCGAAATCCGTTAATCGGGTTGTTAATGGCCAATTAAGTAAGTAAGTTTTATTTAAAAACTCGGCATATTTTCGCCCTATTTTTTTATTTAGAAAAACATGTTCGATTAATTTATGTTGACTAGGATAGTATATTAAACTGTCTGGGCGGATTACATAAGTGCCAGTTCCGAACAATGCGAGTGTTTGCCTTGGGTTCATTATTCTGTTGGAGAATGTATAGATATTCCAACTCCAAGCTATCAACTGAAAACCTCAGATTGTGTACCCAATATATTCTAAGTGGCTGCCCATTTGCCTTAATGAACTCCAACCGACTCAGCACTGCTAACATCAGCAGTGAAAGTTCTTTTAATATTAAATAAGTTTTCCAAGGAATTTCGTTCACTATACGTGCTTACTTTCGAGAACAAGAAGATACTAGCGTAAGGACTTCAGTTCAAAAGGTCCACAAAATAAAAAAAAAAGAAATACTCGAAGTGTTAGAATATAGCAATTTTGTTCATTTTCGTTCTCATTTTAATGGAAGTAAACCTTGAATTTGCAGCAAAAACACCCAGTTATTCTTCATTAAAATAGGTGTGTACTCGACGTTGTTGAGTATCTTAGTTGTGAACTAAATGGTGCAAGGCTTTTATATAATCCATCATATGGTTGTTACAAGAAATGACAAATGCCTTGAACGTCGGGACTGGACAAATTTTAAGTCTCTTTTATGCTTGGTCTCACGAATTTCCACTCGTGTGTTTGTGTAATTACTATTTACCGTATGATGTGTGTATTCTGTTGTTTTCCGGTTTCTATTTTATTTCTTTTAAGATTTGCTTCAAACTCGGTTTTATGTTTAAAGATTTCCTTAGTTTTCCAAGTCATAATTTGTGTAAAAAGCTTAGGCGTGTATATTCTTTCTACATTTTCAATTCTATGCAAGAGCTTGTTTGTTCATTCAGTTTACTAAATTATTATTAGACACGAGTCCGCTGCTCAACCCTTAGCTCAGACATTTCCAACAAAACGAAAATATGAAAAAATATTTCTTCCACGACTGTCTCTTACCAGTCTTCTGGCAAAAACTGTAAGAGTAAAATAAAACTGCCATGAAAAGCTTCTTAAAAATTAGCAATACAGAATCGGATTTACACTGTAGATCTCACCACTCATGGATAAAGTTAATGGCTGGTGTGAGAAGGTAGGTTGTAATCCTTACGAAAGGATTGTAATGGTCGATTAAATTAGTAAGAATGTTTTGTTTTCTTATGCCAAGACAGTAGATTCAATTTATTGACTTACTTTTCTATTTAATAATCAACTTATGATGGCCGCAAAATGTTCGAAATATCGTGAAATATTTTTTTACGGATTCCTTAATTTGATGGTGGATTTCAATTATTTTTTAAACGATTCTCTAGCGCAATACTTATACCTTCTGTTAAAAAAAAACCTCAAAATTCTGCCGTAATACTATTGGAGATATACATATATATGTACATATACGGAGCATATTGTTTTTAGTATATGATTTAAATTCGAAATCTATTAATTTGGTTCATTTCATCACATTCTAAATAATTTAAAGAATTTTTGAAAATTAAACAACCATTAATTAATCAATGTTTTTTTTAATTAAATTAACTTTTTTTGTATCATTACCACATAAAATACCAATGATTGTTGTGTATTCCGTAGGGCCGTAATTTTAGGTCATGGCTCATTAGAGCCATTTAGTTTTTCTCTTTCTCTCTAATGTTTCTAATTTCAACAATTCGGAACAATTCGCAAGCAATAGCGATTTCGTTTATATTCAAATAGTCTTCTCGAAGAATATTTACTTTAATTGTGTTACATGGTATTCAATTATATCTGTACTTTGTTTACAGTGTAATACAGTGTGAAATGCCTTGAAATTTCAAATTAACCTATAAACACTTTAATTAAAAAATAAAATTAATTTACAATGAGAGGAAAATTTTAATTGTTATTGTCGAAAAACAAAAAAAAAAAGTAAAAAGGTGTTAACGAAATACAAAAAAAAAAAATGAATCACGGAAAATCATTGAAATTTTTTTTGGAAAATACTAACCCTTAACGGTGAAAAACTTATTTAAATTGTTAATAAATTGCGATAAAATGAAAGATTATGATCTCTAACCTGATCTTTTATCTTATCGTTAGGGACGACACATAAGGGCCATTATTAAAACTCGCCGTTAAAGTTGGGTTTAGTTAAAGAAAGCTTAAGCTAAAGTGAACTTTAAAGTCACCTTTAACTTCTTTTCGTTATTACAACCTAATGATAAAATAAAGTTAACTTTTTCAAAAATATGGCAGTGCCGAAGCAATGTCGGTAACATTACCCGAATGAAACAAGCGCAGTGACAACGACAGGCTTCGTTTGTTTGTTGTATTTGCTCATTTTTTTTATATTTGAAGTTGCCATATTGAAAATAATATATATTTAAGGCAAGTTCAAACATAAACTTAACTTTAAGAGTTAAAGATAGGATGATCCTTCATTAGCTTAAAGCTCACTTCTACCTTATCGTCCACTTATAATAATGAAAAACAATTTATCTGCCCCTTAAAATCTTGTCTTTAGTAAACGTCAAGTTGTAATAATGGCCCTAAAGCTTACAACGGTTTGTATTTGGAATGTAAATAAGGGCCTTAAGAGATGAATAATAAACAAATACCTCTGCTGATAGATAAAAAAATTATATCGTTTGGGAAAATTAAATTTTATTTATTTAATTTTGCGAATAACAAACATAACAGTTAATCGGTTTTTGATACAAAAAAAATAATTTATCTTATCAAAATGTTTATTAAATAAAACGATAACAACAAATTAAAAATAGAATGAGCGAGCGAACAAGCTTATCTTTAAGTTTAATTTCATTTCATAACCAATAAAACCACAAACATAAACAAACCGAGTTACAGAGATGCAGCAGAGAGATTCTGATACAGCCATACATAAATATCTACATACATACATACATAAATACATACATACATGGTTGTATTTACTTATTTCGAGATACGAGTATCTGTATCTGTATATAATTGCATGGTTGTATATATGAAAAGTAAATTAAACTAGAAACGCTTTGTTATTACTGTTGTTGTAGTTGCTGTATAGATAAAATTAACATCAAATGGTCATTGGACTAAAATGAATAAAAATTCAGCATTTGTATACAAACAACTGCTTTACTTAAACTAGTGAGTAATTATACGGCCTAAATATTTATGTACCAGAGATCAGCAATGAGTATCCAAAACGATAAGTAGAATTGAATCATACTCAATTTCTGATTCTTAAACGCATTCATGCTTATTTTAATATCATGCAACCTCTACTCATATTCAAAGTATGAAGTACTCATCATATTCATACTTAACAACATGTATGATGTTGTTGATTTCGACTCCCGGTAAATCAACATATACACGAGTCACGAAATAAGTATTAATCGCGTACGAGCACAAAAATACTTACCAGAAGGTTGTGTGTCTGCTCTGCTTGCTGCTCTGTCCTTTTTGCTTATGTGTCTTTTGTCTTTTTTTGTAAATGCAACAAAAACTAAGACTGTAAATTTTGATGAATGATTCGAGATTCGATTCGAGTCACTCGAATCATTCATAAGTATTTTTCTAAAGTTATGAATCTAAATGAGCAGGCTTATGAATCAAACATATTTCGAATGGTATGAGTTTTATGTCAACGTTGTACGCATACTCATTGCAACCTGTACTTATAAATCAACGTTGTAGTGAGTACGAATGAATCAGAGTAGTTGAATTTCAATGCTGTTTACTCACTTATATTCAAAATTTTATGAGTGCTTATGAGGACATAGCGAAAATACGATTCATTGCTGATCTCTGTCTAGTACACGATGCACTAGACTACCACGCTACTTTTGTTTCAACTTATTATTGTCAATCGTTATACTTTGTAATCAATCTCGGGCTTTGAAATTTATGATTGACTGTTATTTACCATTTCAATAACTTTCAGGTAAAAAGCGGTTTCTTAGCATGGCCAACGGATATATTATTTTTAATATGTATGAATTCTATACTGGCTTTATTTGTCCATTTGATTCGTTACGTATAAGGGTTTTTATTTTATTAACTACCCGTATAATGTTATAAATATATAAAAGATATATTTTTTATATACATATGTTGTCTTATCCAGTGAATTTTAATTTAAAAATTTTCAAAATTTTTGATGGATCTTAAGTATTTATTGAAAACTATATCGATTTGCCGTTGGACCAAACACTGGAAGTTGTCTATTGTTTGCGCAAAGCGAAATAATAATATTTGCGAAATGCGTAAATATTGGACGACTTCTGGTAGTCGTTTAAACGTGCAAAGCTCAAATTCTTCTGTAAACAATCAAGACCCATCAAAAATTTTGAAAATTTTTAGATTAAAGTTCATTTGATTAGACAACATATATAAAAAATATAACTCGACTGTTATACTCTTTAAATAATAACTACGGTAATTTTTGTCCAATTTGATCAAACGAAGTGTCAATTTCTTCACAAGATAATGCACTTTCAGAACGTCATCACTTAATTTATATTTTTTAATTAAATTTTGTAATTGAGAATAGCTAAACAGGAAAAATAGGAAAAAAATTAAATTTTTCAAGTTTACGCCATCAAAACTCGTAACATATGAGTTTGACCAAAATGTTTATATGTACTGTTTTAAAGGCTAATCTCTTCCTTTTCTAAAAAACTTTGGATTTTTAAAATAGTATCCAACATATTTGGGTAATCGATAATTTTGTGTGAAAAGATCAAAAAACAGTTTTTGTCAAATAAAACAAGTTTGGAAAGATCGAGAAATATAAAAAAAGTATTTTTGAGTTGTACGCAAACTAGTGAACAACGAAGACTATGTAGTTACTCGGGTGCATTGTCAGTGTCGCACCGTGTATTAAATTCACGTGCAAATGAAGTTATTTCTACTTCCTTAGTGTCAGTATTTTTTTTCAATAGTTGAAGATTAATGTACTCAACTTACCCGCAGTAATAAATCTCCTCAATAACTTTAGTGCAGACACATACCAAAGAATAATTATCTCAATTTCCGAAAAGGCAAAGCCATGAACGTTCGCCTTCAAGAACATTCATCACACTGTTTATTTTGCCACATAAAAGGCAAGACAAAACAGGCGACTGAGTTAATGAAGCTCAGTCAGGCTTGTGTGAAGATGCGGTGCGTTTGAAGGGAGTGATCGTGGTTTGAAGGTCTTCGTTACAAAGATCTGCCGAATAATTATCTGGTAATTGTTATTGTTTATGTAAAGGGTATAAGCAAAGGAATAACAAAGAAAAGCAATTGTTATTTACATCAAGTTGTGAACAGTAAAGAATTTTAATTAAAACTAAACACATATTAATTTTTTTTTTATTCGCAATCTAAGAGCTCATGTTTTAAATGTTTTTAAAAGGTAAAAACGTAAAAATACGTTCTTAATTGGTCATTACCCTTTAGTCTGGATTATGGTCTAGCTTCTCACACCAACCATGTAGTTTGTGTTAATTTTATCCATGTGTGGCAGGACCTACAGTTTAAAGTCGACTCCGAACAACAAATTGTTGACAAGCTTTTCATAGTAATTTTTATTTGCTTTCAGAGTTTCTGCCAGAAGACTGCTGCTGATTTGAACCGTCTAATAAGCCAACACTCTACGTACTAGACTAGACTACTAGAAAATCTAAATACAAAAGAAAATTTAAAATATTTACTCAAATTTAACTTCACAATGGCAATTAGTACTTTCGTTGATATAGTTTGAATGCTTAGCATAAAATCTAGGAAAAAATTTTGATTTGATTTGAATTTCGTGTGCAATATTACCGTTTAAAGAGCACCGGGTGAATAACTTTTAAATTTTTTAATAATGCAAAAATATATTAAAAAATCATTTGTTATACCTAATTTATCATTCAAATTCCATATTATTAAATTTAATTTAAATTGTTTAATATGTACTAATAATCAAGTTTAAACCGCTTCGTATATAGAAAGAAAGGTACTTTTTTTAGTGAAATTCATTCTTTGAACAAGAAAGTATTGACTCATCAAAGTATTTGCAAATTAAAAAAAAAATAAAAGGAAACTTAAATAGATGACTCAGGGTGGCATTTGGTGTTACAAATTTGTTAAAATAAATTTTTATTTTGAATTGTAAATGCGGAAAATATGCATAAAATGGAACAAAAAGCAAAAAAAATTAAAGAAAAAATTTTTGGATTATTAAGGCAATTAAAATGTGGTATAAATTAGTAGGAACTTAAGTACGTACTTTAAACTGCTAAAAGAATAAAAAACAAAAAGAAATATATATTTGATGTTTTTTATTCTAACTTTATCGCAAGCCACGTAAAAAGAGCCTCTGGTGTCAAAAGTTTTATATGAGATTTTTATATGAAAAAAATGAAAAAAAAATCAAATAAAACAAAACTAAAATGATAAGGCTTTGTTTTCTTTTCTGTATTTTAAATATTTACGCAAGGCTACTCTATAAAAATAATATTTATCTGAACATAATAATATACAGCTTCAAGTCTATTTGTGGAGTTCTGCATGAAAAATAATTGACCGAAAACAGATTTTATTGGAAACTGGCTTCTATTACAACTTTTTAAAGAAAAAAGTGAAAATACCATCCCATCTGTTAGGTAGTTTTAAGTTTACAATTAGAATTTTAACATGCATACATACATAATTGGTCATTACAACCCTTCACTCAGGATTAGGACGTAGCTTCTCACACCACTTATGTTGTTTGTATTAATTTTATCTATAAGTGGCGGGACCTATGGTTTAAAGTCGACTCCGAACGACAGATTTTTGTAAAACTTTTCATTACCTTTTTTTTGTACTCTCAGAGTTTTAGCCAGAAAACTGCTGACAAGCAATCGTCGAAGAAATATTTAATTTTCTTATTTAGTTTTGTTTGATATGGAGTTTGAACCACGGCTTCTAGTCTAATAAGCCGACACACTACCTACTAGACTATAGCGACTTTAAGTTAGTTATTCTTATTGTCCTTTAATTAATTGTTTATTATTTAAATATTTATTATTATTCTAAGGGCAATAAAGGATTGAAATTTGCTAGAGAAACAATACATGTATGCTGATCTAATGGCACCTTAGGCCACTTTCCCAACCACTTTCTTAGGGCCATTACTACAACTTGCGTTAACTAATGGCAGGATTTTAAAAGGCAAATAACTTGATTTTCATTATTATAAGTGGACAGCATGGTAGAAGTGAGCATTAACCTAAAGGGAAGATCTTCCTAACTTTGACTTTTAAAGTTTACTTTATCTTATTATTTATATTATTTTTAATATGGCAACTTCAAATATAAACATGGAAAATAAAACGTTAATATATTAATAGTTTTTCAAATCAAAAAACATAAAAATAAAAAAGCTTAAACCTCAACACACAAATTTTATAAACAAATAAAAGGGCTCGTCGGTGCCACTGCGTTTAAAAAACTTGTTTAATTGAGCAATGTTATCGACATTACAACGGCACTGCCATATGTTTGAAAAAGTTATCTTTATTTTATATGTAGGCTGTAATAACGAGAATAAGTTAAAATGTCTTTAAAGTTCACTTTAGCTAAAGTTACCTTTAACTAAACCCAGCTTTAACGGCAGGTTGTAATAATGGCCCTAAGTATATTTAATTCCTACTATAAATAAATAAATTAATCACTTTAAACTAAAATTTGTACACATATTATGTGGAACTCCTCATTTGCAGTTCATATTTTCCAAGAGTACTTATGCCACTACTATTGTTGCAAGTAGTATTGACAAACAAACAGGCGAATATAAAACGCGATCGGATAAATTTGAGTCTAGTGAACGTATGTACTTATGGATTATTATGTTTTGATATTTAAATATTGTAAAAAAAACGTACAAAAACTGGTGAATAGGGATGAGCTTAATGTAGAAAGTCTGACTTTTAAAGGAAACAAAGTACTTTTTGTTCTACACATTTCAAGAAGACAATTGAATGTTAGGTTAATAAATTTTAAAATTTATTTCGATTTTACAGTCAAATAAGTAGATTCATACGTTGTTTGCTAGAAAATTTGGATTTGTAATCAAAGAAAAAAGGATCTGAATTTAGAACACAATTTTTACAGGGCTTGCTTAGGCAGGGCAGCAACTAAGTAGACTTAAATAGTTTCAGGAAATGAATGAAGTCTATTTTTAGCAACAACTGACAAAACTTTTACAAATTATAGGCACCAAGTGTATGCAATTTTTATTTGAAACGACCCACATCCTAGCTAACTAAACAATAGAACCTATCACCTAGAAAAACAGCAATACATACATACATAATTGGTAATTACAACCCTTCAGTCAGGATTACGACCTAGCTCCTCACACCACTTATGTTGTGTGTGTTAATTTTATACATGAGTGGTGGGACCTACGGTTTAAAGTCGATTCCGTATGAAACATTTTTGAGAAAATTTTCATGGCAATTTTTTGTTTACTCTCAGAGGTTTTGCCAGAAATCTGCTGAGAGGAAGTCGCCGGAGAAATATTTTTTCATATTTCGTTTTGATGTCTAACCTGGGATATGAACCGTAGCCTTACGGCCAACACACTACCTACTAGACTAAGGCGACTTCATAGAAGAACGCCGATATTCAATGATAATTTAATACCTTCAACATTAGGAGAGGAAAGTACGATTTATAGTGTTGAATCAGTAAATCCAAAGATCTATACAAACTGAACACATCAGCACAATGATGCAATAATACTCAAAATATGGAAACTAGTAAACCAATATCTAATAACATATCTCAACCCGCCACGCTGTAGGAACAACAACAATCAGAATGACTTTCAATGAAGCAAATTTTAAATTCATAACACTGAGCACTGTCCTCCCTATCCTGTAAATCAAGCGGGAAAATGAATCGAATAGCATCGATAACTGATAGCGAAATACTAACTGATGAATTAACGCCACAATCCTATTATAATCATATACACAGTTGGCTTAGCTTATTGCAGTGCATATACCATAGAACTACATCAGAGATCAGCAATGAATCGTTTTTGCGCTACTCATAGGCACTCATGAAATTTTGAATATAAGTGCGTCAACAATATGAAAATTTAACTTCTTTAGTCTGATTCATTCATACTCATTACAACGTTGATTTATAAGTACAGGTTGCAATGAGTATGCATACAACATTGACATCAAACTCATACCATTCGAAATATGTTTGATTCATAATCCTACTCATTTAGATTCACAACTTTTGAAAAATACTTATAAATGATTCCAGTGACTCGAGTCGTTCATCAAAATTTACAATTTTAGTTGTTGTTGCAATTACAAAAAAAAAAAAAAGACAAAGGCGGCAAGCAAAGCAAACACACAACTTTTTAGTAAGTATTTTAATGTTGGTAGGCGAAACTTATTTATTTTGTGATTCGTGTATATGTTGAGTTATGGAGAGTCGAAATCAACAACATCATACGTGTTGTTAACTATGAATATGATGAGTACTTCAGACATTGAATATGAGTAGAGTTTCCATGATATTAAAATAAGTATGAATGCGTATAAATATCAAAAATTATGAGTATGATTCGATTCTACTTATCTTTTTGAATATTCACTGCTGATCTCTGCGCTACTGAGCATTACAATCCTACAGTCAGGACTACTAGCTAGCTTCTAACACGACTTATTTTGGGTGTGTGTTAACGACAGATTTTTGAGAAGCACTTCATGACAATTTTATTTACTTTCAGACTTTCTGCCAGAAATCTGCTGAGAGGCAGTCGCCGAAGAAATATTTTTTATATTTCGTTTTATTTGAGATGTCTGACGTAAGATTTGAGCCGCGGCATCACATCTTATAAGCCAACGCACGGCCTGCTAGACTACGGAACTTCAGCACAACATATAATACATCAAAACCATGAACTGAACTCTGAAGATAGCTAAAAAATATATGACCAAGATGGCAAAGAAGGCTGCAAGAGTAAGTTACTAATCTACAAGAGGATCTGGGCTGTCCAATTAGACATTCAAGAAAATCAACATTAAACTCCTTAATAAGAAACAAAGTTATACCAAAAAACAATTTCGGGGTACTGTCCAGCAAAAACTTGGGAAATTTACGGAAAGAATATGAAACTACACGAAAAGCCATTGTAGGGCAAAAATAACAGAGTTTTTCAAGCGAAAAAAAACAGAATCTAACAAGAACTCATCAAATCCAGTGAACAACCAATCCAGTGAAGGAGAAAACCTACCTAGAAAATTGAACTGAGTAAGAGTAATGAACACAAAACTGATGTACATAATCTGCGACCATTAGTAGTCAACGTTAGCTGCCGCAGGTGCGATAACACACTGGACACCATCCGATATCTGCTTAACATTTGTACAAGATTACCCCAAACATGGGAAGAATCATACAGGTTAGCACAAGTCACAAGTCACAAATTGATACAGATTGGTACCCCGATGGCCTAGTTGGTAGTGTGCTAAACTTCAAGTGCCGATTCACACCAGGAACTCTAGGTGAGTGTCCGATTGTTTGCCCGACATTATGAGATTAATCACAATAGAAAAAAGAAAATGAGAATTATTGTTAAAAAGCAATTCTCAAAAAAAGTGATGAAGGTATTCACACACTATCCCATCTTTCCTCTCTACTAAATATACACTATCTTTCCTGTATTCCAATACAATTCATTGCATGAGTCAGTCTCTTCTGAGTGTTGGTCTAAAGAAAATCACTCCAAAACTGTAATCGAGCAACAATCGCTACATAATACCGACTATCAGATAATGGTAATCATAGACATTCATAAAATGAAATTCCAACGAAGGAAAGAAAATACATACTATTGGCTCAACATCTCAAGGATACACAGAACCTATTCCCAATGAAATGCTGGTCACAGTAATAAGCTCTTTGGAAACAATACCCATGAAGACAACAACATCGATAAAAAGATTAAAAGATATCACTTAGTATCGATTGATTCTTATCATTGTATTCTCATCATAATACCTCAGAACATCGAAAGTAACTCAAATTCATTTAATTTTCATTAAGTACTCGATTTTAAGTACCAAAGGGAGGTAAATAGTACCATAACTTATGTATCAACAATGTTTTATTGTTTGTTTTCACTTGTATTTACTGTACAGTGGATGAACTGTTTGTATGGCTGTACGAACGATCGACTAGATTGATGTGCCTGTCCAGTATGCTCCGTATATGCGACATGGTTTGAAAAAAAAATCATTGAAAAATATTGCATGCTGATGTAGTTGCTGATGCTCATGCTGGTCCTCATATATTGATTGTTGTTTTAATTTTTTTTTATTTTCTATGTAGCAAACAGGTGCGTATCTAAAAGGGGGAGGAAATATAAGAAATGTATGTTATCATCTAAAATATGAAATAAATCTTGTTTTCAAAGATTTTTAAATAATTACAGTTACTAATGACATAGTGTTGAGCAGAACTCAAAAATAATTTTTTTATATTTATTGCGCCATCCAAACTTGTTTTATTTGACAAAAACTGTTTTTTTTGGACTTCACATACAAATTTATTGATTCTACAAAGATTTATGAACCAATGTCCAAAATTTAAACCTTATTAGAAAGGCGAGGTATGGGCCTTTAAAACGGTATACATATATATATTATTTGACTTAATATACTATGACGTTTGATGAGGTAAACTTGACAAATGCAAATTTTTTACATACTTTTTCAAGTTTGTGCATTCATAGTAGCAAACTTTAATTAAAAAATATAAAATAAGTGATGACATTCTGAAAGTTCATTATCTTGTGAAGAGATTGACTCTTTGTTTGATCAAATAGGACAAAAATTACAGTAGTTATTCTTTAAGGAGTGTAACAGACGAGTTATATTTTTCATGTGTACTTATATTTTTTCAAATGAACTTTTAGTTAAAAACTTTTCAGAATTTTTGATGAATTTTAATTTTTTATTGGAAAATGTGTCAATTTCACGTTTGAGCAAATACCAGAAGTTGGCCTAAGTATGAGCAAAGACAGATAATAATATTTGCAAAAAAACACAAATATTAGCCGACGTCTGATAGTCGTTCAAACATGACACATTTTGCGGTAAACAATCAGGATCCATCAAAATTTTGAAAATTTTTGAACTGAAAGTTCATTTGATAAGGTGACATATCGACGTCACCATTCTATAACGTTCTATGTTTTTGCATTTTTAAATTCTACGTTCTCTAACTTAAGTACTGTCAAAATTTGGTTAAGATGCGCCGATCCGTTCCGAAGTTATAGGCAAAAATCTACTTAAAATACACATATAGTCGTATGTCGCGTGAAAACTTTGAGAGCTCATAACTCAAAACACACTTTTTCGACTTAGAATGTTATAGAACGGAGGCATCGATATATAAAAAATACATATAACACGACTGTTAGACTCTTTAAATAATAACTACTGTAATTTTTGCCCAATTTGATCAAACGAAGTGTCAATCTCTTCATAAGATAATGCACTTTTTGAATGTTATCACTTATTTTATATTTTTACTAAGTTTTGCAATTAAGAATTGCTAAACTTGAAAAATGAGAAAAAAATTATATTTTCCAAGTTTACACGATCAAAACTTATAACATGTAAGTTTGAACAATATGTTTGTGTATGTTGTTTTAAAGGCCCATCTGTCCCCCTTTCAAAAAGCTTTGGATTTAGAAAATAAGTTAAAAAATATTTGAGTAATCAATATTTTTGTGTGAAAAGATCAAAAATACTGTTTTTGTCAAAAAAAAAACAAGTTTGGAGGGTTCGAGAAATATAAAAAAATATATTTGAGTTCTACTCAACAAAACACACACATACATAATTGGTCATTACAACCCTTCAGTCAGGATTACGACCTAGTTTCTCACACCACTTATGTTGTGTGTGTTAATTTTATACATGAATGGCGGGACCTACATGGCAATTTTATTTACTCTCAGAGTTTTTGCCAGAAATCTGCTGAGAGGAAGTCGCCGAAGAAATACTTTTTGTATTTTATTTTGATGTCTGGCCTGGGGCTCGAACCCTGGCTTTTCGTCTAATAAGCCAACACACTACCTACTAGACCACGGCGACAAAACACACAACCTACACTATATCATTAGCTGGGTTTAATTTGACTGTCGCACAGTGTTACCGATAACATAGAAATACACTTAAATTCACGTTATTATTTTTTTATTATGACCAACCTGCAGTGAATTTTATTAGAACTAGAATAATAGATAGAGCGGAGCTAGGGAAACGGAGTAATGAAAAGTAAGAATTGGAAGCTTTGTCCTAAAAAAAAATTACTCGTTTCCAAAATGTATCAATACAAAGTTTGTATGCAGTTCTACTACTGTATATAAACTACGTAGATATGCAAAGTAACCAAACAATGCATCAACTATAAATCCGATGCCTGACTGCTTTTTGACTGCGTTAAAAATACTCATTGACGACGTTTTGAAATAGAATACATACATTGTATATATTTTGTACAGCGGCATTATGAAACACGATACTTTCATCAAACACAAAGCAACTAACATTTTGGAAGGCAGCCATTTCTTCCAATTTTAATTGTCGATGCGCTACTGTTATTAAAAGTAATCACATAAAATTAGCACAGTTTAGAGTCATAATATCAATTGAGCTTTATATTCTCCGGTTTTTTTGTTTCTCTATTTTTTGCTTTTGTTTTAGTTTTTGTACATACAAACTAAACAACCATTACAACATTATTTGAGGCTGATAAACAATCATACATATACGAATGTATATACATACATACATGTGTATACGGGGTACGTTAGGTTGAATCTGTTTGTTAAAGATTGTCCAATAAAATTCAATAAAAATAAAAATAAAAACAGAAAAAAAAATATAAAATTAAGAAAAATAAATTTAACGTATGGACAGCCATTTAGTAATACAATTCGAAGCTTTCTTATGCTCATAATACATCCAAAATACTATCTGTATTCGTATGTACATATGTTTGTATGTTCCAGCAAAAAGATATGTTACTTCAATATATGTATACGGAGGAGATATTATACGAATGTACTTACATACGTATGTTGGATTGGTTATTTGGATGCTCTCGCTGTGTCTATTGAGTGGTATTGAAATCATAGTGCACAGCTGTAGCATATGTGAACCATATGTGGAGTATAAGAAGGCCTTCATCTTCTCCATATGTATTCGCAAACACAAACACAAGCACACACATACAGCCTAATAGACATAGAAAACATAAAAACGAATAAATTTATAAAATTGCTGGTGTTGTTTTTGTTTTTGTTTTTTTTAGTGTTTTCGATTATATAAAGTGTTCTTTGTGAATTTGTTAGTCTGTGCGTTTGTCTATTTGTTATTGTATCTGGTTTGGCCTAATAGTGCCATCACTGACATGCCTGTCCATTTCATGCATAGGATCCATGGGCTAGAAAATCAAAGAACGAATTAAAACAGATGGTCGGTCGGTCGGTCGTATTTGTAACAGAAAACAATAAATTTTTTTGTTGTTGTTTTTTTTTTTAGAAAGTTCACTAAACGAGGTCTTGGCCCGGACTGAGATATTATTTTTCAATTTAATAAACAAGTTAAACTTTTTGTATATTATTCGTACATGTATGCACATACATGTACATATGTGTGTAGGTATCCATGTAGTAGAGAAATAAATTTTGAAACTGAATTCATAATAATAATATGGATGCCCTGTTAGTTTACCAAGAAATCCAATAGGTTCGAAATGCACCAGGAGCATAATTAAAATATAATTTGTAATTGTATTCTAATCAAAGCTGTCAGATTTGACGATTTTAGGCTCCAAAATTTATCATATTGACAATATGACGATTTATGAACTTATTTTTTTAGAAATTAAAAATCTACATCATTTTCTTTACTCAGGGGATGGCCCCTACTCATGCAGTGCATTGTATTGGAACTAGTAAAATATAGAATGGAAAGCTGAAAAGAGGGATTAGTTGTTTGTGGACACTAGATTTGAAACCTTTTATACCATAAGTGACAGGAAAGACCTCTGCAGGAAGGGAGTACCGCATACTAATAGTCCGACTAAAGAACAAATTTTGTCTGTAAGGTATTGTGCGATCCACTGGCCAAACGACCACAAACGGAGGAGCTCGCCGAGAAACACGAGTGCTACATAATTCTCGGGAACAAGTCCCCTTATTTCGCTCGAGCAAAATCCGTTGTAATAGCGATAGAACAAAGAAACACAACCCACATTGCAACAATGCTCCAATGAATCAATAGAATTGGATACCCTATTGTCATTAACGAGAATCTTCGCCATGTCCTGTACGCGGTCCAGAAGTCTCAAAACAGACGTTGTGGCACCGGCCCATACATGATAGTTGTATTCCATTCTCTTTCGGATATAAGTAGTGTAAATAGTAAGAAGATCAGATGAAGTGAAGTATTTCTTGCAACGTCTTAAGAAACAATACTGTTGCTCAGTCATACTCAAAATGTCATGAGTACTTATGAGTAGCGAAAAAGCGATTCATTGCTGATCTCTGGTATGAATATGATGAATACTTCAGACTTTGAATATGAGTAGAGGTTCTATGATATTAAAATAAGTATGAATGCGTATAAGTATCAGAAATTATGAGTATGATTCGATTCTACTCATCTTTTCGAATACTCATTGCTGATCTCTGGTCTTTTTGGTTTATAGAACATAGGAGTATTTTTTGTAGCAATGTCCCAAATTCCTGGAATTTGTATTATGTTTGCATTACATAATCTAAATGCTGTAGTCGCTGGTAGGTAGTATGTTGGCTGATTAGACGAGAGGTAATGGTTCAAATCTCAGGTCAGACATCTCCAACACAAAACGAAATATGAAAAAATATTTCTACAGTGACTGCCTCTCGGCAGATTTCTGGCAAAACCTCTGAGAGTAAATAAAATTACCATAAAAAGTTTCCTCAAAAATCTATCGTTCGGAGTCGATATTAAACTGTAGGTCCCGCCACTCATGTATAAAATTAGCAAACACAAGATAAGTGATGTGAGAAGCTTGGCAGTAATCCAGACGCAGGGGTTGTAATGACCAATTATGATTGTATGTATGAATCAGCGATCAGCAATGAATCGTTTTGTCGCTACTCATAAGCACTAATGAAATTTTGAATATAAGTGAGTCAACTAAATTTAACTACTCTGATTCAAACGTACTCACTACAACATTGATTTATAAGTACAAGTTGCAATGAGTATGCGTACAACGTTGACATCACACTCAGACCATTCGAAATATGTTTGATTTACAGTCTTAGTTATTGTTGCATTTACAAAAAAAAGACAGACCAGCAAGCAGAGCACAACCTTCTAGTGAGTATTTTAGTGTTCATACGCGATTCATACTTATTTTGTGATTCGTATATATGTTGAGTTCTGGAAAGTCGAAATAAGTATAAGTATGAGTATGATGAATACATCAGACTTTGAATATGAGTACGGGTTCCATGATATTAAAATAAATATGATAAATATAAGTATCAGAAATTATGGGTATGAATCGATTCTACTCATCTTTTTGAATTCTCATTGCTGATCTCTGGTAGTTAGTGTGTTGGCTTATTAGACATGAGGCCACGATTCAAACCTCAGGTCAGACATTTCCAACTCGGAACGCAATATGAAAAAATATTTCTACGGTGACTGCCTTTAAGCAGATTTCTGGCAAAAACTCTGAGGGTAAATAAAATTGCTATGAAAAGTTTCTCAAAAATCTGTTGTTCGGAATCGAACTCATGTATAAAATTAACACATACAACATCGATGTTGTGAGAAGCTAGGTCCTAATCCTGACGAAGGGTTGTAATGACCAATTATGTATGTATGTTTGATGGATAGGAATGACGACCAATTAAGTAAGAAACGACAAAAACGTAATAAATTACTAATAAATCTTGACCTTTGAAAAAAGAGTAGAGGATCTTATTGGTCCAAAATGAAATGAATGAATGAAAAAACTATTTGCACAGAGTGCTATTTTGAGTCAACGACAGTCCATGGTGCTGGGGATCTCTACAGTAGAGTAATAACCTCTTTAATTGGAAAAACTTGAGTAGTAAAATTAAAACAAAGTGAATTTATAAGCAAGACTGTGGAGATGCTTATGTACCTTTTTAAAAGCTATGGATGATTATAGTATTTAAATATTGATAAAGAAATCAATATTTATTTTGTTGCTTTCATTTAATGATTAAAATTCTAAATCTTAAATAAATAATTTAGTGATATCGAAACACTCTTTTGATTACATTAAACAAAATCTCTTAAATATGTTCTTAAATCGAAGTTCATATGATTTAATTTCAAAGTATTTTATTCCTCAATTTGTTTGTTTGTTTTCTTCTAATAATCTCAAGTTTTATTAGATTTTCTTTATAGCTTAGCATTGTTTTAAATAACAACAACAAAAAAGGGTATCATTAATAAAATAAAAATTTCTTTTAAAATAAGTTCTTATTGTTTTAAAAGACGTTAATAAATTTAAATAAAATGATTTAATTGCCGTATTCAATTATAAAAATAATATTTTTAAATTTTACATTCCAAATCCAAAGAACACAATTACATACAATACTACACTGTATTGCAAAATATTCAATGAATTTTAAAATCGTTAAAGCGTTCAACTGCACTTAAACTAAACAAAATACGCAAAATATTGCAAAGAATGTTGTCAGTCGAAAACCATAAAAATTGATTCGTTTTCTTATTGAAAAATATTTTAAAAATAAAATACAATTTTTTTTTGTCAATTTATATACGAAAATAAGAAAATAAAAATAAAACTTTAATGAGAAAAGTTCAAAAGCAACCCACATTTTATTGCATTTGCTTTTAATCTTGTTTTTGTCTATGCCGCAGATCTTCAAAGTATTCATTCACTTTACGTATTGCAAGACGAAATTTTTCTTATTCGAAGATCGATTTTACGTTACGTTAATAACAAATGAGTGGCGGGAATTACATATTAAAGTCAACTTCGAACGACAGATTTTTGGAGATCTTTTCATGGCAATTTTTTATTTACTCGCAGAGTTTTTGCCAAAAATCTGCTGAGAGGAAGACGTCGAAGAAATATTTTTTCGAATTTCGTTTTGTTGGAGATGTCTGACCAGGGGTTTGAACCGCGGCCTCACGTCTAATAAGTCAACACACTACCTATGGCTACGGCGACTACAAGATAATCTCAGTAATGGGAAATTCGTTATACTACATCTTAGTATTAAATTTCTTAGATTAGGACCATACAACGTTCCTTTGGAATTGAATACCAATCTTTTTGGATTTCTTCACATAAATTGTTTAAATTTCTACGAGCAATAAGTACATGTTGCTGAGTATCATTCCACAAGTTCTCAATTCGGTGGAGGTTCGGGGATTAAGCTGACAATAAAGAGTGCCATTTGAGTTTTCTCTGTTCAAATTACGTTTCACTGTTAATAACATCGAACTGCTTTGTGAGCGCAATTTTCTTCAAGTAATAGTTGATAACAGTTTGAAGATGAATGCTTAGTTCTCTAGCAATGTTCACGCTGCTTATGTTCTGGTCTTTCTGAATTTTTTTGTCATCAGTTGATCAGCACTTTTAGTGATTTGCGAGGCATAGAGGCTAGGGACAGCATCATTTGCGAAAACTTGGCAAATCTTTTCCGTACCATGCGATAATAATGACAATGTTCCGATCAACTTTTTTAGTGATTTGCGAGATGCATCTTTAAAGTCGAGTTCATCTTTACAAACGAAAACCAGCAAAACATTGCCTTGCTAGGGACAGCATCGTTTCCGTATACTTTAAACAATTTTTCCGAAGCGACAATAACGCCAAAGTTCCAAAATTACATTCATTTTTAAACGATGATCAGCATCAGAGATCAGCAATGAATCGTTTTTTCGCTACACATAAGTACTCATGAAATTATGAGTATGAGCGAGTCAACAATATTGAAATTTAACTGCATACTCTGATACATTCGTACTCACAATAACATTGATTTATAAGTATAGGTTGCAATGAGCATGAGTACAACTTTGACATCAAACTCATACCATTTGAAATATGTTTGATTCATAACTACTCATTTAGATTCATAACTTTAGAAAAATACTTAGAATACTTAGAAATTAGATTCGAAGATTTAAAGTCTTAGTTGTTATTGCATTTACAAAAAAGTAGAAAGAAAAAGACAAAGACAGCAAGCAAAGCAAACACGCAACCTTCTAGTGAGTATTGTAGTGTTCGTACGCGAATCATACTAATTGTGTGATTCATGTAAATGTTGAGTCATGGTTAAGTATGAATATGATGAGTACTTCAAACTTTGAATATGAGTAGAGGTTCCATGATATTAAAATAAGTATGAATGCGTATAAGTATCAAAAATTATGAGTATGGGTCAAATCTACTCACCTTTTTGAATACTCATTGCTGATATCTGATCAGCATGTTCTCGTCAAAGGTTTAAATTGCTTTGTATGTTGTTTGAGTATAATTCTCAATTCTAGTTTATTTTTTTTCATCAATACAACCTGGTAACCGCGACACAACTATTCTTATATCCTCACTCTTAAATTTATTTCAGGTTAATCAATCAAATCTAGCTAAGTTGAGTTTGAAAAGATTTGGCCTACTATTGTTGTCAGCAAACAACGCAATCTGGCAACATGTATTGGGTGTAGTAGTAAGGAATTTTTTTTTTCAATGATGTTCCTTGTTTTTGTTATCCTTTTTAAGGGCTGGTGTCAATTGGCTATTCAGATGAATTGTTTTTGAAGGGGATTGATGTTTTGAATCTCGCAAAACCATGATGAACAAATTTGTCGCATTGTTTACCCCCTTTACTGTTTAAGTCGAGTATATTCGTCAGAGCAAATTGAAAATGTCGAGAATACTCGTCTTGAAGAAAAATATTTAACAAAAATGTATATGTTTTCGAGAAAACCAACATATAACGTTAGATTTTTAGTCTACTTTTATAGGCAGAAACATTTTACTGTATTTGTGTCGAGTATACTCGCCTTCACTGCAAAATAATTCATCATTCAACAGAAATAGTATTTTGAAATAAAATTAAGCATTTCAAGGGTAAATGGTTCGAAATATGGATTTACATACATACATACATACATAATTGGTCATTACAACCCTTCAGTCAGGATTACGGCCTAGTTTCTCACACCACTTATGTCGTGTGCGTTAATTTTATACATGAGTGGCGGGAACTACAGTTTAAAGTCGAGTTCGAACAACAGATTTTTGAGAAAGTTTTCATAGCCATTTTTTATTTACTCTCAGACTTTTTGCCAGAATTCTGCTGAGAGAAAGTCGCCGAAGAAATTTTTTTCATATTTCGTTTTGATGTCTGACCTATTGTTTGAACCGTAGCCTTACGTTTAATAACTACGGCTCTATTCCAGTTCCTTTAATTATTTTTATTTAATGATTAAATTATTTTAAAACTCTGCCTGAGTAACTAAAAATACCTGTGTCGGGGGCAAATCTTGCCGCACCTTAACCATTTGTTGTAACGACTTGAAGTCTGTTTCGAATCGAGCTTATCATGAGACGCTCGTAGAAATATTTGTGTCGTTTAGACAAACAATGATTTTTATTTACCATTATTTTGTTGTTTTTATTATTATTTTTATTATTATTTATTTAAAATGAATTTTTTTTTTCACATTTATTTTTAATTTGAAAACAAAAACAAAATAAAAAAATAAATAAAACGCAGCGCATAGTAAGCCAACTACTACTCGTATGTATAACTTGACATGTGTTTAAAAATGTTACAATATTGAGAATTAATTTCGTTTTAAATTATAGTGAGAAGAAAAAAAAGAGTATGAGTGTCTGGCGGTGAGGCGGAGTGAGATCAAGTTCAGTACAATTCAATTGATATTCACGCTTCTATTGTATATGTTTATAAATAAGTATATATGTATTTATGTATGTAGTATGTGTACAATAATACAAAGCGAGTTAAACGTTTTAATTACTTTTTTTTTCTATTAAAAGACATCTGTGTTGGCTTCATCAGTTGGAATAGAAACTACTTACTACCCTTGCAATAGATTCATTATTTCGTTGAGTTAAACAAAAATACAAACAAAATACCAATCTGTTATGCAACATTGGTAAACAAATAGTTTTCTTTTTAATTTATTTTTATAATTGTTTCTACAATTAAAACTAAATATTGTATGGAAAATAATAAAAAATAATAATTGATATTTGATTTGATATGAGTGCGTATTAGAGATCAGCAATGAGTATTCAAAGAGATGAGTAAAATCGAATCATACTCATAATTTCTGATACTTATACGCATTCATACTTATTTTAATATCAGGGAACCTGTACTCATATTCAACGTTTGAAGAACTACATACTACATACTATCCAATTCATGCAGCAATTAAGGTCAGACGACCAATTCTGTAGAGATGTATATTTGGCGATACTTCAACAAAATTTCAATGTAAATTTAAAAAAAAAATTTTCTTTTACGGCGAAGCTTATTTCTCACTCTGTGGTAACGCCAGTAACCACTAATGTTGCAAATATGGTTTCCTCAAGACAGTGAAACAAGCCACTCAACTCGAATGGTTTTGGCTTCATTACCTGAAATGTTTAAAGATAGAATAGTTTCGTATTGATACGTTTTTACCTTTTTAAGAACGTTTAAAATATGAGTTCGTTGATTGCAAACACAATAAAAACAAATATGTGTTTAGTTTCAATTAAACTCTTTATTGTTTGCAATTTATTATATACTTTTGTATGCCACTATTTACAACTTGACGAATACAACAATAATTGCTTGTTCGCTATTCTTCGTTGCTTACAACGCAGATCTTTTCAACGATGATCTTAAAACCGTGACTGTTCTCTTCACACGCAACGCGTCTTCACACAAGACTGACTTAATTCTTACTACTCGTTGCCTGCTTTATCTTGCCTTTTTAAATGCAGACGTAATCAGTCTGATGAAGCTTCTTGAAGTTGAACGTTCGGGGTTTCGCCTTCTCGAGAACTCTATCGCGATTTCATTGTTGTTTGTGTATTTTGTTCACATTGCTTGTTGTTACGTTCTCGCTTACTCCTCTATCCCCTTTTCTTTCATACTGATGTTGTTGGTTTACTTGTAACAAGTTCGTTGTATTTGTTAGTGTAGCTTTTGCTCATTTTAAGGTTAAAAACTGTACACGGTTTCCATTTTCGTAGTCAACTTCTGCAATCATTTCAGAGGCGGTCTTTTAATTGAAATGTTTCTTGTTTTTTCGCTACTCATAAGCACTCATGAAATTTAAATATAAGTGAGTCAACAATATTGAAATTTAATTTCTCTCACTCATTCGTACTCACTACAACGTTGATTTACAAGTACAGGTTGCACTGAGTATGCGTACAACGTTGACATCAAACTCATACCATTTGAAACATGTTTGATTCATAAGCTTACTCATTTAGATTCATAACTTTAGAAAAATACTTATAATACTTATAACACGAAATATTGCTGGTAAGACTCGAATCATTCATCAAAATTTACAGTCTTAGTTGTTGTTGCATTTACAAAAAAAATAAAACAGACACATAAGCAAAAACGACAGAGAAAGAAGCAGAGCAAACACACAAACTTCTAGGGAGTATTTTAGTGTTTGTATGCGAAGCATACATATTTTGTGATTCGTGAGAGAACCGAACCCAACAACATCATACGTGTTGTTAAGTATGAATATAATGAGTACTTCAAACTTTGAATATGAATAGAGTTTCCATGAGATTTGAATAAATATGAATGCGTATAAGTATGAGTATGATTCGATTCTACTCATCTTTTTGAATACGCATTGCTGATCTCTGGTGCACATGGCATAAGCCATAGTGTTCTGTGGTTTTATTGTGGCATAAATCCAATATTTCGTATAATTTTGCATACAAAAAATATTCTTAAAAATTTTTCGTATTCAATGAGATTGGACGCACGTTTGACTGTCTTGCTGGTTGTCAAAGTGTCAGTCAAATTGTGTTTTAGTTTTTTTTTTGCATTGGAATACTTATTTTGCTTTGCTGTTTCTAAATTACGATACGTACGTATGTATTCAATACAAGGCATAGGAGAGTATTTATCTAAAATTCTATTTGTACACACTAATGAATACAGAATTTATTGGCTTTTATTGTTTTTGTTTTTTATATGGTACGTAATATGTATATTGAAGTTGTTATTGCTACAACTAATTTGCATATTGTTATCAATTACATACTAATTGTATAATAAAATAAATTAATAGTCAGTCGAGTGCTTTTCACAGCTAAATTTCAATTAAAATGAAACGATTTCGATTCAATTTTCGAAATCGCTGAAATTGTAATTGAATTGCATAAAAATTAAAATAAATTTTAATTCTAAGTCAGCATTATTTGACTGACTGACATCTATTCATTTGACATTTATTTGAATGGTAAAACCTTTTTTAATTGTAGCCAAAATGTTTGCATATTTTTTAGTTTTAGTATTTATTTTTATTATAATTACACGGTGAGACAGTCACAATACACCCAGCTAGTGAGTTTTATTGAGTAGAATTCAAAATATTTTTTTTTTAGATTTCACTTGTTTTATTTGACAAAAATGCGTTTTTTGATCCTTTCAAACAAAATTATTGATTTTCCAAATATTTTTAAACCTATTTCCAAAATCCAAAATTTTATTGAAAGCCGACAGATGAGCCTTTAAAATGGTATACAAAGACATATGCTTCAAACTTACATGTTATAAGGTTTGATCGGATAAACTTTGAAAATAAGATTTTTTAATATTTTTTCTAGTTTAGCCATTCTTAATTGCAAAATTTAAGTAAATATATGAAGTAAGCGGTAAAAAAGTGAATTCTCTTGTGAAGACATTGATACTTTGTTTGATCAAAACGGACATAAATTACCGTAGTTATTATTTAATTAGTATAACAGTCGTGTAACATTTTTTTAATTGTCACCTCATCAAATGAACTTTTAGTTCAAAAATTTTCAAAAGTTTTGATGGATCCCGATTGTTTATCGCAAAATGGGACAATTTCACGTTTGCACGACTACCAGAAGTCGGCTAATATTTGTGTTTTTTGCAAATATTATTATTTCGCTTTGTGCAAACCAACTTAGGCCAACTTCTTGCCATCGTTCAAACGGGAAATTTACACATTTTTCAATAAACAATCAGGATCCATCAAAAATTCTGACTATTTTTGAACTAAAAGTTCATTTGAAAAAATATATATATTCATGAAAAATATAACTCGACTGTTAGACTTTTTAAATAATAACTACAGTAATTTTTGGTTCGATTTGATCAAACGAAGTGTCAATCTATTCACAAAAGAATGCTCTTTAATATGTCACCATTTATTTTACATTTTTTAATTAAAGTTTGCTACTATGAATGCAGAAACTTGAAAAATATGAAAAAAATTCGCATTTGCCAAGTTTACTTCATCAAACCTTATAGAATACTAAGTCAAATAATATATATATGTATACCGTTTTAAAGGGTCATCCCTGCTCTTTCTAAAAAAGCTTAAATTTGCGTTACTGCTTAAGAAATGTTTGTGTAATCAATAAATTCGAGCGTAAAGTCTAAAAAACATGTTTTGTCAAATAAAACAAGTTTGAAGGGTTCGAGAAATATAAAAAAAAGAATATTTTTGAGTTCTACCCAACAAAACTTACAACATACAGTGTGTAATTAGCTGCGTGTTATTGTATTATAAATCGAAAAATGTAATTAATTTTGTTTGAGAACATTTTTACTTGACTATGGTAGAGTTCTACTATAATCATGTCCCCATATTCAATGTATATTTTTTGTTAATCAATTAAAACAAAGTAAATATGGGCGTAGCATATATGTACGAGTATTATTGACAGTTCTGCCCATATTTTCCTTTTTAACATGGCTTGTTTTTCACAATTATTTGTTAACAATATTGAAAAATTTCACACCTTTCTGACGATATATTTTCACAACGAAATAAACACTTAACGAAAACGCTCTGGCAGCACTCTGCACTTCTGCCCCCTGACAAACATTTTGGTCTTAATTTCGAATAGTTTGTCTGTTAGAATCGGAACTTATTGTTGTTCCTTTCGCCACATATATACAGGCGTATATATCCTAGAGATATTGTTCTGATTTTGTATCGCATTTATTGCGGATGGATTCATACTGTTCAGCTCTGTACTGACAGTTTTGTTGTAATACAAACAAATAAATGTAATTATCTTTATTTTGAAACAGTTATCTATGTATGTTAGAGAAGATATGACCTCTTATCATTTAGATTGATATGATATTGTATTTTTGTTTACAACACTTTCCATTACACAATCTAATAATCCATCAAATAACAAACAAGGCAAACGAAATGTTGTAAATCAATGCCTATATTTTATTACAATATTTATTTATTTGTTTATTTGTTTTTTTTTTGTTTTTTATACAATAATTAAGTAAATAATAGTAAGCGTACATACATACATACATAGATAGAATATTTATCATTATTTTTAATATTTTATTTACAATGCAAGCAAATAAAGGCTTAATTATGAAACTTTCTTAATGAGTTTTTATACGCCTGAATAATATTTGTGTTAATTAAATAAAAAAATAAAAAAAAAACAAATATTAATAACAGAATTTATAAATAATAAATAAATAAATATTGATAAATTGTGAAAAAATTTATGACCCTTTAAAAGACAATCAAACAAAAAACAAAATTAATAAACAAAATAGTTTGAATTTGAAGGGAATGGGTGGAAACTTCAAACACCCAGCTGCCTACCAACATAATTACTTTAACCAGCTGAACAAACAATCAAACGGCTGAGATTTTTCGACAATTGACTTTTGTTAACTTAAAACTTACAAGTTACAATTAAATACACAATAACAGCTGTATTTACAAACATCTTAATGTAGGTTTAATTAACATATTGTTACGTTTTTACCTTTTAAAAACGTTTAAAATATGAGCTTGTCGATTGCAAATAAAATAAAAATAAATTTGTGTTCATTTTTAATTAAAATTCTTTATTGTTCGCACAATTCTGTGTGCAACTGTTCACAACCTGATGTAAACAACAATAATTGCTTTGTTTGTTATTCCTCCATGTACACCCTTTACATAAACAATAACAATTACTAGACAATTATTTGACAGATCTTTGTAACGGAGATCTTTAAACCACGTTTACTCTCTTCAAACACCCCAGGTCTTCACACAACACTGACTGAACTTCACTCACTCCTTTGCCTACTTTGCCTTGCCTTTTATATGACAAAGTCAACAGTCTGATGAATGTTTTTGAAGGTGGATGTTCATGACTTCGACTTCTCGAAATCTCTATAAATGTAAACATCGTTGTTTGCATTTATTCTTGTAGAGTTGTTTGTGTATTTTTGTTTACACGTTTACCATTTTTTATGCTGGTGTCTGTTGTTGTATTAGGCAGTACGATAATTTGTAAACAGGTTTGTTTACTGCATTGTTTTGTTTTTGTAGCTTTTGTTTATAACTTTAATGTTAACCGAAGTATCTAGATTTTTCATTTTCGTAACAATATGTATTGAATTACACTTTCAATTGCACAAACATTTATTAAAAATTTTTCACTCATAAATAAAAGTTTAATTTGAAGAAGTTTTTTATTTCTGTATTTCTTTTCTTTTTGAAAGCCATAGAAATGGAGAATATCATTTATTTGAATAAAAATACAAACGTTTAACAAAATTAAAATGTTGCCAATAAAATTTCATTTATATTTCGATTTATAATAGAGGTAAACGTGCTTTAAATCTACAGTAAACTTAAAAAAGGTCACTTTCGATAGCAATTCTAGAGAATTTTTGGATATAAACTACCGTTGTATCTTGACAAGTATTATACAAATATGTTGTTACGTTTTTACCTTTTTAAAAACGTTTAAAATATGAGTTCGTTGATTGCGAACAAAATACAAATAAATTTGTGTTTAGTTTTTATTAAAATTTTATGTGCCACAGTTCACAACTTGATGCTACAACAACAATAATTACTTGTTCGCTATTCTTCTTTGTTACAACGCAGATCCTCAAACCACCACACCATCACCACAACGGCGGTCCTCAAACCACGACTGTTTTCTTCACACGCAACGCATCTTCACACAAGACTGAATTCTAACTACTCGTTGCATGCTTTGTCTTGCCTTTTTATATGCCCATGTAATAAGTCTGATAAAGGGTCTTGAAGTCAAACGTTCCGGGTTTCACCTTCTCGTGAATTCTATCGCGACTTCATTGTTGTTTGTGTATTTTGTTCACATTGCTTGTTGTTGCGTTCTCGCTTACTTGTCTATCCCCTTTTCCTTCATACTGATGTTATTGGTTTACTTGTAACAAGTTCGTTGTATTTCTTTGTGTAGCTTTTGCTACGATGAAAACAAAAACGATGTTCCACAGTTTCCATTTTCGTACATATGGCTATTTAAAATTCCATTATCTTTAGTTAAGGAACGCCCAGAAAATTTCTAGTTACTCAAATTTGGTTCAAAATGTGCGTAAAATCTTATTTGACTTCGAACATGAAAAACGTGAATCTGCTAACGATGAGTACTTGTTCTGAACCGTTTTGAATGAGTAAGTAACAGATTTATAGCAAAAAACTACAATTAATAATTTTATCATTCTATTTATGCCTCTGTTTGCGGCTTAATGAGCACCGAACATTTCTTGTTTCTACTTTGGAAAATTATTCATACTTATGTACATATTTAATGCGCCATTACAACTCTTTAGTCAGGATTGCAACCTAGCTTCACACCGCATTCATGTTGTGTTTATTAATTTTATCCATGAGTGCCATGTCCAGTGGCGCGACAAACTGTTTAATGTCCGATCAAAGACAGATTTTTGAGAAACTTCTCATGGCAATTTTATTTACTATCAGAGTTTTTACCCGAAGATTGCTGGTAGGAAGTCGCCGAAAAACATATGTTTTATATTTCATTTTGTTTGATGTCTGAACTGGAGTTTGGAACATCACCTTGCGTTTAATAAGACAACACACTACCCACTATACTACGGCATTTTTTCACTTTTATAAATTGTCTCTGTTTTTGCCTTCTTCAAAACCACTGGTTGAAGTCGCCGTTGTCTAGTAGGTAGTGTGTTGTATTATTAGACGTAAAGTCATGGTTCGAGCCCCAGGCCAGACATCAAAACACACAATACAATACAAAAAGTATTTCTTCGGTGACTTCCTCTCAGCAGATTTCTGGTAAAAACTTTGAGAGTAAATAAAATTGCCATGAGAATTTTCTCAAAAATCTGTCGTACGGAGTCGATTTTAAACTGTAGGTACCGCCACTCATGTATATAAATTAACACACACAACATAAGTGGTGTGAGAAACTAGGTCGTAATCCTAACTGAAGGGTTGTTATGACCAATTATGTAGGTATAACCACTAGTTAGTCAAAGTAAATTTTAAATTTAAAAATGGATTTTGGTAAGTTTTTAGAATGATTAAAGCAGTGACAAATGTTTTCTTTACTACTCATAAGAACTCATGAAATTTTGAGTATGAGTGAGTCAACAATATTGAAATTTAACTACTCTACTCTGATTCATTCATACTCACTACAACGTTGATTTATAAGTACAGGTTGCAATGAGTATGCGTACAACGTTGACATCAAACTCATACCATTCGAAAAATGTTGGATTCATAAGCGTACTCATTCAGATTCATAACTTTAGAAAAATACTTATAATACTTGGAAATGATTCGATTGACTCGAGTTATTCATCAAAATTTACAGTCTTAAGTGTTGTCGCATTTACAACAAAGGAAAAAAGAAGACAGACAGAGCAGCAAGCAGAGCAAACACACAACCATTTAGTGAGTATTTTAGTGTTCGTACGCGATTCATATTTATTTTGTGATTCTTGTAAATGTTGAGTTATGGAGAGTCGAAATCAATAACATCAACACGTATGATGTTAAGTATGAATATGATGAGTATTTCAAACTTTGAATATGAGTAGAGCTTCCATGTTTTTAAAATAAGTATGAATGCGTATAAGTATTAGAAATTATGAGCTCGAATCGATTCTACTCACCTTTTTGAATACTCATTGCTGATGTCCGATCTGCACATTGAATATTAGAAGTATATTTTGTTTTAATCATATAAGCACCGGAGTGAGGAGTATTATAATGTCGAGTTTGGTTTCACAGTGTCTTTCATACATTTAATTTTACATACATACATATGTATGTATGTATGTCAATTAAAATTTAGGGCAACAATTTCTCTTAATCCCATAATATTTTAATTAAAAAATAATGAAAAGATTAACAAAAAAAAAAAAAAAAAAAAAAAAACAACAAACAAATCAAAACTAAATTATATTTCATTTGGAAAATGATAAGTTATTACCACGAGATGCTGTCATAAATTTATTTTCATCTTTTCATCATATCATATCCTCAGAAAAAAAACAATAAAAAATAAAATGAAACGAACAAGCAGAATAAATTGTAAAATGAAAAATTGACAAAATAATGTTTTCATGTAGTGGAAAAATGAAGGAAAAATGAAAGGGAAACACATCAAGTGTCAGTGAAAAATCAACACAAAAGCAAATCCCAAAATCATATACGAGTAGAAAGGAAAATTTGTCTTGTTGTTGTTTTATCCTTTGGCTTTGCTTTGCTGTGCTGTGCGATATGATGAACGTTAACACTACCCATAGGATATGAAGGCATAGGCAACAAACAATCTATTCATTTATTATTACATTGTTGTTATTGTTGTTGTTGTTGTAGTTGTTCTTGCTATCGTACAACAAATATTGAACCAAAAATAATCTAATCGCACGAGGGGTGTGATACTCATCGACCGTAAAATAAGACAATGAAAAAAAGTAAACACACACTAGAAAAAAGAACAACAAAGAAAAAAAAACGGGGATACATATCTACAAAAAAAGCCTATACAACAACAACAAAACCAATATAATGAACACCGGCAATAACCACTATACACACTCGGATTACATAAAATAATACTCATGGATATATACATACATATGTATGTATATACATATATACATATATATATATATGCATGAAAATGTCTAAAGAGAGAGAGAGAGAACAGGGTTTCCGTTTCATAAGGTACAAGATTTGATTTCAGAATTTAATCATAATTTTTAAAGGAGCCACAAATCTGTATTTACTGTACTCGTATTTAGTACTAGAAACACATTGAAATTTCTTATAAATTTCCTTTATTTCAACAACAAACTTTTTTGAATAAAACTTGCATTTAATATTTGTATTTAGAATACAATTTTAGAAAAAACTGAAATAATTGAATAATTTAATTTAAATATTTAATAATATTTAAATATTTAATTTAAAATATTAATAAATAATTGGTCTTCACAACATTGCTGCCAGATAAAGCATCAAATCGTCAAATATTAGAAAAAATATCGTCAAAATCGTTAGAGATGTTCATGGGAGACGTAGAAAAAAATCGTCAGAAAAAATAAACAAAAACTTAAACTTTTAATATAATAATACTTCTAAGGAATTTAGTTTAATTTAAATTAACTTGGCTTAATACTCTCTCTACATTAGCTGAAGAATGTGATAATAATAATAATTTTTTAATAAATTTAGTCAAGACTGGAAATTAAAAGCTAACATCCCCCATTTTCATTTCTGGCTTTTTTTTCAAAAATCGAGAAGTTTTATACAATTTTCAGGAAAAAATTGTTTGGGTTAGGTTGGGTTAGAGGACGTGTACTTGTCAATTAAGACAAGTATAGTACCCGGAGTCGAATTGAGAGGAAGTCGCCGAAAAAATACTTTTTGTATTTTGTCTTGATGTCTGGCCTGGGGCTCGAACCCTGGCTTTACGTATAATAAACCAACACACTACCTACTAGACTACGGCGTCTTCAAAAAATTGTTTAAGGTTTAATCAATCTATCCCAGTATAGTTTATTGACACACACGCGCAGCAATAATATTGCATCAACTAAATCTATGGGTTTTGTAAATATTAGAGAGTCAGAAGCTCTTTATGTTCTGCGCCTGAAAATTCATTGTGATGTTCGCTGGAACCGACACATTTTTCACTGCCTTAGCTTCTTCAGACGCTTCAAGAAATACTTCACTTCAACTCATCTTCTTACTATTTACACCACTTATATCCGAAAGAGAATGGAATACAACCCTCATGAATAGGCCGGTACCTCATCGTCTATTTTGAGACTTCTCGACTGTATACAAGAGAGAGCGAAGTTGCTAATTAATGATGGTAGGGTATCCAACTCTATTGATTTATTGAAGATCGTTTCAATGTAGCTTCTGTTTCACTGTTCTATTGCTATTACAACGGATTTGACTCGAGCAAAATAAGGGGAATTGTTCTCGTGAATCATGTATTCCTACGTAATACTCGTCTTTCTCCATTGGCCACTGGATCGCACACTGTTTTACAGACAAAATCCGTTCTTTAGTCGGACTATTCGTATGTGGAACTCTCTTCGTGCAGAGGTTGTAATTTTTTTGGCTGTTAAGGGCTAACCCATACATGGTCTGACATCTCCAACAAAACGAAATATGAGAAAAATATTTCTTCGGTGACTTCGTTTCAGAAGATTTCTGGCAAAAACCCTGAGAGTAAAATAAAAATTTGTCTTGAAAAGTTTCTCAAGAAAATCTACAATTAGGAGTCGACTTTAAACTGTAGGTCCCGCCACGTCTTTATAAAATTAACGCAGCCAACATAAGTAGTGTGAGAAATCCTGACTGAAAGGTTGTAATGACCAATTATGTGTGTATGTTGTGTGAGACAGATTTTGATAATCCTCTCATCAAGTGTTTTTAAACTTTTCAATTTATCCACTGTGAAGCAATGTTTAACTGAGTGTTGGTGACGTAGATTCCAAATTTACGTTAACCTATAAATATCAATATCTGTTTTAGGTTTTTATGGGTTAATTTGTGTTTAGGCTAAAATATCTATAATTTATTTTCTGGAAAATAACGCCAAGAATTTTCCAATTAATTTACACCAAGCTTGACAGATTAGATTTTGACACAGGTTGTTATTTTATAAGGTACAAGGTTTTTTTTCGAATTTTGTTGGTTTTTTTTTATTGTATATTTTAATAATAAGTAAGGATTACTTAACCATGAGATATTTTCTCTAAATTTCCTGTAATTTATTGGGAAAATTTCTTAAACAATTTAAAAAAGAAAAATATTTGTGTTCTTAAAACGAGCACTGGCAACACTGCTATAAAATGCACTTGTGCCTGGTGTTTTGAAAAGAAAACCGAAATAATACGAAATAAAACAACAATAATGGTGAAGGCAAATGCAACTTACAGTAAGGTTGACAAGAATAGTTACAACAATGGCATCAACACTATACATGTGTACCATGTGTAAGTGTAAGTGTAAATATGAGCTTAAACAACAAATAAACATAATCAATCATTGCCCCAGATTAGTTAGGTGGAGAGAAAATAAAAACAAACCAAGTAGAAGAAAAGAACAAAACCAACAATAATGCCGATAATGAAAACAAAACACATGATGACGATAATTGTAATGATCATTATCATACAGAACATCATTACGATAACTAACAAGCACTATAGCAGCGTCAAAAAATGAAAAAAGAAAAAAAATTACAAAAATAACAATTTCATTATTATCTGCCAATGACAGGCTGTCAAACCCACCAATTGTCCATTATACATATGTACATATGTCTATGTCTGTCCGTTCTATCAGTCACTCAGTCATCCAATCATTTTTCTAATGCGTTCATTAGTCTCTCGGTCCATTTATGCCGCTTTCGGTTCGTTAGGCACTCCGTCTGTTTGGCTGCCTGTCAGCTTTTTACTCTACTGTCACTTATAAATAGGCAAAAAGGTCTTTGAAAAGCATACGTATAAAACAAAACACACCAACAACATTGTCTAAAAGATAAAAACAAAAAAAGAATGAAAGAAAAATGAAATTTTTTCTTTAAATATCTGTATAGTGAAAGAAAAGACCACCACTGAGATAAATTTATTAAAATTAATGAAAAGAAATAATGAATTCGTATGTAAAATAGAAAAAGAAAAACGACAATAAAATCAAATAAAAATGTATGAAGAAAAAAGAGTTCATTAGAATAGAATCGAAGTGAAACAGTGCAGTAAAACTAATGATAGAGACAGAGAGTGAGAGATCATCATCAATTGTTCACATACATACATGAAATAATAATTGCCTTTTGCTGTTTGATAATACTATGCGTATGTACATGCATACATATGCATGTATGTATTTATGTATCATTAAACAATAATTGTTTTTAACATTCAATTTTTTTGTTTGGATATCGGTGGTGGGGGTATTATATGATCGGGTTCAATATATTTTTAGAAAAGTAATAAAAATTTTTGATAAAGCATAACAACGGGGCCTATATGTTAAAAAAATTTGACTAAAACAATTCCATGCACCAGCCTTACCGTCAACAGATATCGAACGCAACTTCAGAAGAACACTTTGACGAAATATATCATCATCCTTGTGGTCTGCAAATATTTCAACAGCTGTACTTTCAAATACATACATAGCAGAGATCAGCAATGAATCGTTTTTTCATAATAAGCACTCATGAAATTTTGAACATAAGTGAGTCAATAATATTGAAGAGTAGTTAACTACTCTGATTCATTCGTACTCACCAAAACGTTTATTTATAAGTACAGGTTGCAATGGGTATGCGTACAACGTTGACATTAAACTCATACCATTCAAAATATGTTTGATTCATAAGCCTACGCATTTAGATTCATAACTTTAGAAAAATACTTATAATACAAATTTACATTGTTATTGTTGCATTTGCAAAAATAGGAAATCTCGATTCTACTCATCTTTTTGAATACTCATTGCTGATCTCTGATACATAGTCATTACAAGCCTTTGCGTTAATTTTATGCATGAGTGGCGGGACATACAGTTTAAAAGCGATTCCGAAACACAGATTTTTGGAGAAACTTTTCATGGCAATTTTATTTACTGTCAGAGATTTTTGAGAATCGCCGGAGAAATATTTTTTCATATTTCGTTTTATTTGAGATGTCTGACTTGAGGTTTGAACCGTGGCCTTATATCTAATAACCAACCCACTATCTACTAGACTACGGCGACTACCAACTAACTATTTTTTTTTTCAAATACTGTCATTCGATTAAATATATTGGTGCGTATACAATAACAAATAATCCTTTTATTTCTTCTCATATGCCATGCGACAAAAAAAAACATGTTTTTTTTGTAGTACTCAGAAGAGGAATGAAGAATACACTGCCAAAATAAAATAGAATCCACCTCTGGGTCACTTTTACCTACTTTCTACCGGTCGATTTGTTTGGGAACAATCGTCACGTTAATGTTTTGTTTTTAGCAGAGATCAGCAATGAGTATTCAAATGAGATGAGTAGAATCGAATCATACTCATAATTTCTGATACTTATACGCATTAAAATTTATTTAAATATCACCGAACTTCTACTCATATTCAAAGTTTGAAGTACTCATCATATTCATACTTAACAACACGTATGAAGCTGCTGATTTGGACTCTCCCTTACTCAACATTTACAAGAATTACAAAATAAATATGTATCGCGTACGAACACTAAAATACTCACTAAAAGGATGTGTGTTTGCTCTGCTTGCTGCTCTTTTCTGCTTATGTGTCTTTTTTCTTTTTTTTGTAAATGCAACAACAACCAAGATTATAAATTTTGACGAATGACTCGAATCATTTATAAGTATTACAAGTACTTTTCTAAAGTTATGAATCTAGATGTATAGGCTTATGAATCAAACATATTTCGAATGGTATGAGTTTGATGTCAACGTTGTATGCATACTCATTGCAATCTGTACTTATAAATGAAAGTTGTAGTGAGTATGAATGAATCAGTAGTTGTTAAATTTCATTATTGTTGACTCATTTATATTCAAAATTTCATGAGTGGTTATGAGTAGCGAAAAAACGAATCACTGCTGATCTCTGACTTTAACTAACGTTTTTAAAATACAGTTGGAGTTTTGAATTTAAGTACTTAACTCTCATCGTATAAACAAGCATTTAGAAGCTGACTTAACTTTATTAGCAACAATATTGTATTCTATTTTAGATAAAATGTTAACAAATATTTTATTTGAATTTTTTTCCGAAAAAATTTGTTCGGCTAAAAAGTAATCCAAGACGTAAAAAATAACGTGGCAATATTTAAATATTTTATGAGACCCTCTACATTGTCACAAAATGCAATATTTTACGACATAAATTGTCAATTTAAAACCGTTGTGGAATTTCTACGGTAGGTAGAGATCGTGGGGTAAGTTGTAGTTTATTTTTATTTTTATTTTTTTTTTCCATTTTATATTTATTTACCGTAATCTATAGTTGAACTGAAATGAAAGACAGTTAACAATAAACTCATGTGTAAAATGCCTATGAGTGGAACTATCTAGTATTATTAATACAATAATAATTTATGATTTTATTCCTTCTCTCTCGATCAACGGCTCATAACCTCCAAAAAATGGATGGGAGTGGCATCTTTGCTAAAGTTAATGTTCAGTTGATTAAACATAGAATGCAGATGGGAAACAGTGTCTCGGATCTAATCGGCAATTTCTGATTTACCGCTGTATATGGCATAAAAACTCCACATAGCATAATGTCCTTAGAATCAATCCATAAAGTCTTCTAAAAGTTTAATGAATTCAACGATCGATTTGATCGAAATTTCTTCTCGACCCATGATTTGCCAGGGCTCACTGGACACTTTTACTTTAAGGGTAACGTGACGAAAGTACGAGTCATATGAATTCCTATATATGTTGATATGTTGATCTATTCAGGGTATTCATAACTGGAATGACTGCCAAACAAGTTCATCGGCTACACAACTACCCGGGATGTCTCTGTGACCAGGAACTCGTAAGAAATTGATACAAAACTTCCACGTTTTTGATAACCATTCCCCATATACAGTGGACAGCAAAACAGCAATTTATTTTGAAAAAAAGATCCCAAAAGGCTTAATACTACTGCCCAAAGTCCCGATATGACTTCAAGAGAGTATTTAGGAGATCATTTGAAAAAACGGTTACGTAATCGCTAAACCTCAAACAAAAGTGAAGCGAAAAACTTGCCCTTGATGGCACCAGAAGACCTTAAATAAAACTTGTGCATTCAATTCCAAATGAGGTAAATGGAGTGCTTGACCTTAAGGTATATCCTACTAAATACAAGGGATAACATTTTCATATATTAGGACTTTGAATTTTAAATTTATTCAGACTTCTCCTTGGGGGTACCTATGGAGTCATCTGAAAATTTTCCTTATTTTTCCTTTGTTTTACGAAAAACATTAAAATATTGTTTGTTTTATAATAAAAGAGAAATAAATTAATAAAATAAATATAAAAACTATAAATTTTTATACAAACTTTTGGCTAAAATTCATGAAATTGCTAAAATATATTGCCATACTAAGACTTTTGCTGTCCACTGTACATATTTCACATGTTTTGGTGTTGTGAAATGAAAGTATTTACAGTTGCAACTGCCGATTTACCTTTGTTCCATATTTGTTGACAGCCTTTATGTTCTACTATTTTATCGTTGTGAAATTCTTTATTTATTTCTCACATCACATCACATTTTATCATTTTTAGTAGCCCATAATGACCGTTCCTTTTACGTTTACGTGTGTATTTTATAGTTTTAATTCACTTCTGTTTGCAATTAATTGAGAATGGAATTATACTTGCACTACTACCCCAGTGCAAAAAGGCGCTATCCTTTAGCCATCCCTTAATGACCTTGCATACATTTTTTAAGTAGTACTTTTGTTCTCTAAACACAACAACAACAACAGCAACAACAATGCTTTGCTAACAAAAAAAAACCAAAGAATTCCATAAACCATCAGCTGCATTATGAATAAACTTCGTTGTATGTGTGTGTATGCATGTTCGGTTGGCCTTGACAACATACGTTCTGCCAACAGCTTGAAGGCTCTATAATGTTCGAGAATATACATGGCATGGTAACCTATAAAACTTCTGACACATATACGACGGCAACGTCGTTTCTAAATTAAAACCAATACAATAAGGACTTAAGGGATAACAACAATGCGAACAGAAAGAATGGCAAATTTATTAAGGGAATCTATAATAAAAACAAAATGAGAAATAGAAGGAATCATGTGACCAAACGTCTGTCCAACTTAAACACACGCTCTCTCATACTACCACTTGGTTTTTAATATCAAAAAACAAAGAAAACAGGGACTCGTATTTATCGATAACATGCACTTCTTCATTGTTTACAGTGTGCAGAGTACAATATTAAATAAATAAACACCAAGCGAAACACAGCAAACAAAGAGAAAGGGAGAGAGGGAATGCGAAGGACTCTTTGTTGAGTTTTTTGTTTCTCTTTTTAATATCAATTCGTAATGATCTCTTTTAATTTTTACAATATTATTGCTGTTCTGTGCTGTTGCTAAGGGCACACACACACACCATACTTAGTAACATGCAAATTTATGCTTGTTTTTGTTGTTGTTGTATTGTATTTCTAGCTTCTGAGGAATTCCTTCCAGAATGAACGAATAAAAACAAAACGAAAAACGAAAAAAAAAAACATTTTAAAGACCAGAATGAAATTTTTGAATGAAATAGATTGTGGGGGAAAGAGTGACTGCCGTTTTCATTGTGTTTCAGTGTTTCTCTATAAAAAAAAAAAATTCAAATACAGAACACATGCCAGTATGCAATACAGCTACGAATAGTAAGAAAATAAAATGCAATCCTACAAAATATGAAGAACAATATGTATGTATCTCTCAAAGGATTAGCAGCAGGATATGTTAAGGACAGTAAAATAGTTGAGTATTTTATTAATTTCAATAAATACCGGAAATGATCTTTTTGAGGGTGAGCCATTCAGTTAATAATAAATTCCTGTGTTTTTGCTTATTGTGATCGTTTTAGGCAACGTTTTCATCCTTTAATACTCTCAACAATACTCACAACTCCACTTATTGCTAACTTCAAATGGCAGTCTCGTTATCTGCCTATTGTCGGGTTATATATGTATGTATGTAGATACATACATCGATTGTTAATGAAACATTTAAACAATTAATCAGCTGTCGTCTACTGTATTATTAAAATACAGCAGTTGGCTTGTGTCTTTCTTAATTACATGCAATTGCTTTAAAATCAAAAACGTGTTACAATTTATTTTTTAGATTATTTCTCTTTGACTACTTCCACAAACTGGGCAGTCAGTTTTAACTCTTTTCCTATAATTTTATAGAAAATTTTAATAATGAAATCCATAAGGAAAATGTTTGTATTTCATGGTATTTTATTAAAAAATAGTCACCGTTTTTTTCATTTACTTCATGACTCAATCAACCTTTGAAGAGAGCTGTATTAAAAAAAAAAAATAATAACATCCGTAGCAGGTAGTGTGTAGGCTTATTTGGCATGATGTCTCGGTTCAAACCCCACGTCAGACAACTCTAACTAAAGGAAATATGAAAAAATATTTCTTCGGCGACTTTCTCTCAGCAGATTTCTGGCAAAAACTCTAAAAGAAAATAAAACTGCCATCAAAATTTTCTCAAAAATATGTCGTTCGGAGTCGACTTTAAACTGTAGGTCCGGCCACTCACGTTTAAATTAACGCACACAGCATAAGTGGCGTAGGAAACTAGGTCGTAATCCTGACTGAAGTGTTGTAATGACCAATTATGTATGTATGCATGTGATATTTACCGGGATATTTATTTGTTCAAAACAATACAACGAGAATAAATCTTAGATTACAACAATTTTAAAAAATTTAACAAATTTAATAAAAAAGTTTATTTAAAAAGAAAAAAAAACTTAAAATTGAAGAGAATATCACAGTTATAATAAGACTAAGGGGAAAAAAAAAGTTAGAGAAAATTATCTATGCAAAGTGCTTGAAAATGGCATTTTTGAAATGATTAGCATTGTTGATCATTTGTAAAGGGTGTTTATTATAGAGGTATAGAACTTTAAGTTGCAATAAAACAACGATGGATTATTCGATTGACATGAATTTTATTTATCCGAAAGATAATCTTGTGGCATTACATTTTAAATATGATTTCTGGCATATGACCGCCACAGCTGGCGCGGATGTAGTCCAATCTGGACGTCCAATTTTCGATGACTTTTTCCAACATTTGTGGCCGTACATCGGCAATAATACGGCGAATGTTATACTCCAAATGGTCAAATTTACCGCATAGACCAATGACTTTACATAGCCCCACAGAAAGTAGTCTAGCGGTGTTAAATCACAAGATCTTGGAGGCCAATTCACAGGTCCAAAACGTGAAATTAGGCGGTCACCAAACGTGTCTTTCAATAAATCTATTGTGGCACGAGCTGTGTGACATGTTGCGCCGTCTTGTTGAAACCACATCTCCTGGACATCATGTCAAACAGTCAGTTTTTCTGGATGTAACGGTGTTTACACTTGAGGATTACCTTCACTCCAAATGTGGCAGTTTTGTTTGGTGACGTAGCCATTCAACCAGAAGTGCTCTTCATCGCTAAACAAAATTCGCTTATGAAAATCGGGAACAACGGTAATCTCGTTTTGGGCCCATTCGACGAATGTACGCCTTACTTGATGATCGTTTGGCTTCAATTCTTGCACGAGTTGGATTTTGTAAGCACGCAAACCAAGATCCTTCCGCAAAATCTTCCATAAAGTGGATGGACACAGATCCAATTCCTGTGCTCGATGGCGGATGGACTCATTCGGGTCTTCCTCAATGCTACGCTCTACAGCAGCAATAGCTTCTTCTGTACGCACCGTACAGCGTCTCTGGGGATGCGAGTTATCAATAAGAGTAAACGTGGTGCGAAAACGTTCCATGGTTAATCGAATTAACTGCTCTGATGGACGATTTTGTCGACAATAAAATGGACGTAGTGCGCGATACGTTTTCCGCACAGAACCATTATTTTCGAAATAAAATTGCACTATTTGCAAGCGTTGTTCAGGCGTGAGTCTATTCATGATGAATTGCCAAACCAAACTGAGAATAAATCACTTGACAGCTGTTAAATCGGTCGCCATCTTGAAAAGTAATGCCAACTTAAAGTTCTATACCTCTATAAAAAACACCCTTTATTTGCGGGGGAAGTTGGCTCCAGAGACGAATGGAGTGAATGAAAAAGTGTTGTTGAGAGATGGCATTGTTAGATTCTATAGAATTTATCTTGTTCCCTCTATTCGACTTAAAAAATACTAATTTCTCATATAAATAAGGTGGCTGTAGACTATATATTAATTTGTGCAGGAACAGCAGAGTACAGCAATTCATTCAATTGTCAAATGTGACATTATGAATTAGTCGGGTGAAATGCGATATGCTACTATCTCTCCTAATGCCAAAAATATATCGTGCTATTGCATTGTAAGTTACATTAATGCATCACAGCTAGCAAATAGCTCACATCTGTGCATAAGAGTCGGTAGTAAATATGTATGTCTTCGCTTATAGCATTCGTATATTAGTTGGTGTAAAATACTGTGACATCCAGAGATTTCGAAGCATTGCAAAAGTTTTTCAACTGTTCATTTTGACGTGATCCGACGCAAAGATTTTCAACTGTTTCAACAAAGCCTATATTTGATTCATTAATTTAAATTGATGATAGATAAGCGAACTAATTTTCACGTGCTCCTATCAGTAACGCCATTGATTTGTTGTGGTTTATACTCAGACCATTTGCAGATGCCCATAAATAAATTTGATCTAAATCCTGGTTTATCAAACGTATGCAGTAGGGGGCATCAGTAGCACTACAACTTATGTATAGCTGCAGTCATCAGCATTTATTTATTTATTTGCTTGCAACGATAGGTCATTAGCATAAATCGAGTACAACAATGGGCCAAGTATAGAGCCCTGTGGTCCACCCCTTGGCATTGCACAGCTTCTGGATACAACTGAATTCTGGCTAACACTTTAACTTCTGTCGGTTAAATACGAGGAGATTAAATTTAATTCAGTTGAGGAAAAATTGCATACATATGTATTTTGATTAAAGTTTCAACATAGAATGATGGACAGTGTTAAATGCCTTATAATGATCCAGTCGCACAAGAAAAGACTTATTGTGTTGTTTATCAATTTGACACCTAATTTTCTCGGTTACATCAACTACTCTGTACTATTAAAAAAACATTGGAAGTTGGTAATTAACGACTTATAGTGTTCATTTTCAGAAAAATATGGACCCATAATGCTATTGAGCTATTCTACGATTATATCGTCAAAAATTCGACATTTTTTTCTTTACGAATCCATTCATCCATAAATTGGCCTTATCGCTGAAGATGATTTTTCAATTTTTCGAAATTAAGGTCGGTTGCCAATTGCTCCAGAGCCTATTAAGCAAATGTGATGCATGTCCTTGTCTATGGTTGTTCATTCTGATTTGGCATAACAGACTGAATAATAGAAAACTAATTGGACAGATGTAGCTCTAACAAGATGGCTGTTTTAAAAACGTCAAAGTTCGCAAGGCCGGATTGAAAGACTTTATATTTTAAAAACAGATTTGGAATGACAATCAATAATTTATGATAAAAAAACATTCTCATACGATTTAAGTCTGACGTGTGAGGTAAAAAAATGTAATAATTTATTCCTGTTTCTTCATTCATATATAGTGAGCGTCAAAAGAAACTATACACTAAGGATGAAATGCTAACAATCACCGAACTCAACTTTTACCACTTACAGGGAGCGCGCGAAAAAATTTGACAATATTTCGGATTCTGTTGTAAATCTTTTTGTTTCAATTTTAAAAACTGCCAATGGAACAAGTTTAAAATAAAAATAACGGTAATTTCTTAATGGCTGCTCGATGTCGGTTTCCTATTGGTGTTACTACTACCTACTATTGCTCGTTTTTTTTTTGGATTAATGGCTGATCGATGGTGGCTTTCTGTTGTTGTTAGTACTATCTACTTTGGTTATTTTTTCTGGTGTATATTTATTAATGTAAAGTTTCTTTTGACGCTCACTATATGTTTGTATTCTGAAATGTAGTTAAATATTATTTGAATTTTCTAACGAAAAGTAAAATACATTTAAATTTAAATAAGTAGGCCTATCATACAAATTCAGACTAATTTAATGTCTTGAAGGTACATACTTAAAGGTACTTAAAGTACATTAAATTATATTTTAACATTTTTAAAGTTTAAAACCTACATTACATACATTATTGGTCATTACAACCCTTCAGTCAGGATTACGACCTAGTTTCTCACACCACTTATGTTAATTTTATACATGAGTGGCGGGACCTACAGTTTAAAGTCGACTCCGAAGGACAGATTTTTGAGAAACTTTTCATGGCAATTTTATTTACTCTCAGAGTTTTTGCCAGTAATCTGCTGAGAGAAAGTCGCCGAAGAAATACTTTTTGTATTTTTGTTTTGATGTCTGGCCTGGGGCTCGAATCCCGGCTTTACGTCTAATAAGCCGACACACTACCAACTGGACATTAGGCAGAATAAAAAACTCATAAGCACTCATGAAATTTTGAATATAAGTGAGTCAACAATATTGAAATTTAACTACTCTACTCTGATTCATTCGTACTCACTACAACATTGATTTATAAGTACAGGGGGCAATGAGTATGAGTACAACGTTGACATCTAACTAATACCATTCGAAATATGTTTGATTCATGAGCCTACTCATTTAGATTCATAACTTTAGAAAAATACTTATAAATGGCTGCAGTGACTCGAATCATTCATAAAAATTTACAGTTTTAGTTGTTGTTGCATTTACAAAAAATTAAAAAAGACTCATAAGCAATAAAAAAAATAGAGCAGCAAGCAGAGCAAATACACAACCTTTTAGTGAGTGTTTAGTGTTCGTACAAGATTCATACTTATTTTGTGATTCTTATATACATATGTTGTGTTATGGAGAGTCAAAATCAACAACATCATACGTGTTGTTAAGTATGAAAAATTTGAATATTAGTAGTGGTTGCATGATATTAAAATAAATAAGAATGCATATGAGTATCAAAAATTATGAGTATGATTCGAATCTACTCATCTTTTTGAATACTCATTGCTGATCTCTGACCAATACCTCGTTTTGAGCCGTTTCGTTTCCGTTTTTTCGCAGCTGCGTCGCTGTTGAATTAGTACTAATTTTCCCCCAAATGCCCAAACATTTATGCCGGGTTAATTGAATAATGAATGATAAAATTTATTCGAATAATTTATACGTAAAATTATGATTAATTTTTGCGTTTTTTTTTTTAGTTTGATATCAGTTATAAGATAAAGTAAAAAGACCTTTAATTTCAACACAACTTATGATAGATACGTGGTGTTTGGTAACCTATTTCCAATTGTAACCTCAATGCCGCCGTATTATTTCATTGTTTATCGCCTTGAAATAGCAGTAACCCATACGTAATCAAATCAATTGTAAATTTACCCAACGCTTGGCATTTATCCTTATGATAACAAACCAGACTGAATAGTGTTTTTATAAATGCAAGGACATACGAAAATGTTAGTAAATATATTTACCAATGTTGCGAGAAAATCGAATCAAAAAAGTTTGTATCGACACCAAAAACTTGGCATTGCTTGTCAATCGAAAGCAAAGAAGAAAAAAAAATCAATAAACCAGGAGATAATTTTGTACTCTCTTTACAATAGAATGTACACATGATTGCACAAATCATATGTACATACAACCAACAGACGTACGTAAATACAGCCGGAAAAAAATTTAATTTTGTGGCACATATGTGTACATATACATACCATATATTCGAATACAATTATTGTGTATATACTATATATACATACCATGTGTATAAGTACGTATGTACATAGGTCTAACTGTATAAAAATATTGCGTTATCATTTATAAATATAAAGGTGCCAAATGTAAACAAAAAAAAAATACAACAAAATGTGAAATAGAAAGTGAATGTGAAGAATTTTCGTAATGATTACATAACACGGGAATCATACCAGGTGGGTGGTTTACTATTCTTTTCATTATTCACTGCATTACACTGAAGGTTTCGGTTTTACTATTTCATTTGGAAAACTTTTTCAACATTGTAACACTTCTAACGATTAATTACGCTCATATGAATGCTTAGATAAGCAGATTTTTGTACGTGTTATATGTGTTTAGGCAATAGATAGAGTGAAGTAATCTAAATAGAATAAGAAATCATTAAATTTGTTTTTAATGTTGTATAAAAAAGCAGAGAAGGAAACACAAAATTTAAAGATAATTGCAATGAAAAATGGTTGCGGCCATCTCCGAAAAGCCTTGAAAGCTATTGTTAAAGACAATCACACAATTTAAAAATTTAATTAACAATGTTTTCCCAACATTAGTTAATTAAAATCTGTTTTTAAACACTGTAATCGAAATGTAGAACTCAGTGAAACCAAGGAACAAAACATTTAAGCATGTATGTATAGAAGAGATCAGCAATGAGTGCATTCAAAAAAATGAATAGAATCGAATCATACTCATAATTTCTGCTACTTATACTCATATTCAACATTTGAAGTACTCATTGTATTCATACTTAACAACACGTATGATGTTGTTGATTTAGACTCTCCATAACTCAACATTTACACGAATCACAAAATAAGTATTATTCGCATACGAACACTAAAAATGCTCACTAAAAGGTTGTGTGTTTGCTCTGCTTGCTGCTCTGTCTGTTTTGCTTATGAGTCTTTTTTTCTTTTTGTTGTAAATGCAACAACAACTAAGACTGTAAATTTTGTTGAATGATACGAATCACTCGAATCATTTGTAAGTATTATGAGTATTTTTCTAAAGTTATGAACCTGATTTCGAATGGTATGAGTTTGATGTCAACGTTGTACAAATACTCATTGCAACCTGTACTTATAAATATGTTGATATATATATATATAATATGTTCAATATTGTTGACTCACTTATATTCAAAATTTCATGAGTGCTTATGAGTTTTTTATTCTGCCTAATGTAAGTTTTAAACTTTAAAAATGTTAAAATATAATTTAATGCTCTTTAAGTAACTTCAAGAACATTAAATTAGTCTGAATTCGTATGATAAATGTATTTTACTTTTTGTTAGAAAATTCAATTAATTTTTAAATGCATTTCAGAATACATACATGTGAACAGTGAGCGTCAAAAGAAACTTTACATTAATAAATATACACCAGAAAAAATAACCAATAGCAGATAGTAGTAACAACAAGAGCTAGCCGCCATCGAGCAGCCATTAATCCAGAAAAAAAGCAAAAGTAGAGAGTAATAGCACCAATAGCAAGCCACCATCGGGCAGCCATTAATCCAAAAAAAATAAGCAACAGTAGGTAGTAGGAACACCAATAGCAACCCGACATCGAGCAGCCATTAATAAATTACCGTTATTTTTATTTTAAAGTTGTTTCATTGGCAGTTTTTAAAATTGAAACAAAAAAAAATTACAAAGATTTCGAAATATTTTTAAATTTTTTCGGATGCTCTCCTTAAGTAGTAAAAGTTGAGTTCGGTGATTGTTAGCATTTCAACCTTACTGTATAGTTTCTTTTGACGCTCACTACTATATATGAATGAAGAAGCAGGAATAAATTATTACATTTTTTTTACCTCACGCGTCAGCCTTAAATCGAATGGGAATGTTTTTATCATATCATGTTTTTAAGATTGTCATTCCAAATCTGTTTTTAAAATATAAGGTCTTTCAATCCGGCCTTCCGAACTTTAACAATTTAAAACAGCCATCTTGTTGGAGTTACATCTGTTCAATTAGTCTTATTCAGTCTGTTATTCCAAACCACAATGAACAACCATAGACAAGGACATGTATCACATTTGCTTAATAGGCTCTGGAGCAATTGGCAACCGACCTTAATTTCGAAAAATCGAAAAATCATCTTCAGCGATAAGGCCAATTTGTGGATGAATGGATTCATAAAGAAAAAAAATGTCAAATTTAGGAGGATATAATCGTAGAATAGATCAACATCATTACGGGTTTTCCAAAGTTTCAACAGTACAGCACTACGTGCCACAAGAACAATTTGAGGGCATGGTCACCTCACGTAGAGGTAATATGAACAACCGAAATCTTGCGACTTGATCCCCTTAGATTTTCTCTTGCAATGTTTACTGAAGACGCAGGTGTATTTGTCAACATAATCCCTACCAAACGGACATTTGAACGATATTATACTTCACACATAATAATATCAATCAATAAGTCTTCCAAAGGACAAACAAATTTTGATGATACGTGTCTTAATGAAAGAAATTATTAATTACGTCAGATATTGAACTTAAAACCTTAAAATATTAATCGAACAGGCGAAAATCGCAAATTTTCACAGATCGACAGAAATTTTTGTAGACGATTTGCTTAAAGTAAATTACATCATCAGATAACCAGATAGCCGGATATGTTATAAATGTAATAAAACTGTTCGTAATCAGTTTTCCATAAAAAAAGCCAATTAAGCAGTAAAATTGTTAAACATATGAATTGTGCAGATATGTATCAGAGATCAGCAATGAATCGTTTTTTCGCTACTCATAAGCACTCATGAAATTTTGATATAAGGCTGCTCGAAGGTGGCCTGCTATTGTTGTTGCTAATATCTACTATTGGTGTATATTTATTAATGTAAAGTTTCTTTTGACGCACACTGTACACATGTATATATTCTGCAATGCATTTAAAAATTAATTGAATTTTCTAACAAAAACTAAAATACATTTTAAGTTAAATAAGTGGGCCTATCATACGAATTCAGACTAATTTAATGTTATTGAAGTTACTTAAAGATACTTAAAGTATATTAAATTATATTTTAAAATTTTTAAAGTTTAATACGTACATTAGGCAGAATAAATTGGATTTTAAGTTTTGGTTCATCAAAATTTCCACTTATTTATTACGAAAACTCAGTACATTTGCATTCAAATTGGGACAAAAAGAGCCATACGCAGCACATGTTCACCGTCATTTACGTGACAAATTCAGTAACTTTTTTTTTAAATTATTTTAAGATACGAAAATTATGCAAATGTACCTTGAAGGCAAGTTACAAGATAAAGAAAAAATTAATTTAAAAAAATAATCCAAATACAATGTTGATGACGATCTAAAAGGAAAGTAAAGAACTAAAAAAAACAACAACAAAAAAAACTAAAGTGAAGTTAAACAATAAACCCAATTTAATTTAATCTTATTTTCCATTCAATTTTCGTATTTTTTTTTTTTTTTTTTCCTATTTTTTTTTGTTTTTTTTTTTTTATATAAATCGGCTCATCTTCTTCATTTGTTTCACTTAAATGTTGAAAAAGTAAAAAAAGTTTTCAGCTCAAATTTGCAATTACTTGTAGACAAAATGTCACAAAAATACAGAAAACATAAGAAGACCAGCATGAAACAAATAAAAGACAAAAAAAAAAGAATCTAAACTTAGGCAAGCTGAGTGAAGAAATGAAGGAATGAGTAAATGATTGAATGCGAGAATAAACCACCAGAACCAACACTTGAGTACTTGTTTACCAAAAAGGAATATATACTAATCCCTCGATTTACGAAGCGATTGGTTCCGAAATAATGCAACATAAAGCGAAATGATGTAAATTGCAAAGAGGAAGTTCTGTCTTATAAAATAAAATTCATTTTTCTTAAAAAAAAAAATTTTTTTTAAATTAAAAAATAAGAATACCGTATCATACATATTGTGGGGTGCATAAATGAGTACATGTTTGTATTCTGAGCAATTTTAATTGCATAAAAATAAAAGCGATAAAGCAATTTAAAACATTATTTTCGTTTTTTATTCAGTATTTAGTACTTAAGTCGCCGTAGTCTAGTAGCCAGAGTTCGAGCCCCAGGCCAGACATCAAAACAAAATACAATAAATATTTCTTTGGCAACTTCCTCTCAGCAGATTTCTGGCAAAAACTCTGAAAGTAAATAAAATTGCCATGAAAAAGTTTCTCAAAAATCTGTGGTTAAGAGTCGACGTAAAACTGTAGGTCCCTCCACTCACGTATAAAATTAACGCTCTCAACATGAGTCGTGTGAGAAGCTAGGTCGGAATCCTGACTGAAGGGTTGTAATGATCAATTATTTATGTTATGTATGTATGTATTTAGTACTTAACAAAATAATATAAAATTCAAAACTAAAATCAAGAGGAAAATAATTCGGATGTACTCAATTTTGCACCATTCCAAAATTTTAGAGAATAGGAATATTTTTAAAATTAATCCAAATTCCCTTGTTCTGTAAAACCTCATTTACGCGAATTGGCATAATCTCCAACAAATTCTCTATAATTTCTTTCGAAATATTTCTCCATTCCTGATGAATCCATAGCCAAAGCTCATATAAATTGGTTGGGGCTGATCGGTCTTGTCCCAATCGTCTTTTCCTGATTAAACACAAATTCTTAATAGCATCGAGGTCGGGACTTTGTGCTGGCCACTGCACTAATTGAAAATTTTGCTAACTAAGCCATTCTTGTGTTTGGGGTCACTATCCCGCTGGAAAAGTACTTCTTGTGCGGATTAGGCGCTCTTGCCGACAAAATCTGGAAGATGGGCCTGCAAAATTCTCAAATAATCTTCTTTTTTTCATAATATTATTGATTCTTTGCAGTGGTCCGAGGTGCCACCATTTAAAGCAACCCCATACCATGACAATTACTCCATCGTGCTTCACCGTTTCCTTCACATGGCATCTTACCCCAAGGCGACGCCAGTAATATTGCTTACCATTGGACTGAATAAACGAAAATCTGTAGTTCGGCATCGAATTTATACCGTCGGTTCCGCCTCTCATATATAAAATTAACACATACAGCTTAAGAGGTGTGAGAAGCTAGGTCGTAATCGTGAGTGAAGGGTTGTAATGACCAATTATGTATGTATGTAGTTGTGCTTATCCTATCTAACCCTCCGTTCAAAGAAAAATCGTTTTAAGATCTTCAACGTAAACCGAAACAGCGTAAATTGAGGGATTACTGTACTATAAATAAGGGGAAAAGAAATACAATTTTAGCAACAACAAGCAAAACAACAATGTTAGGCAAATATTCCCCTTAAGACCCATTCTAGAACAAATAAGAACATGCCAGTAATCGAACAGAAAAATAAGAAGAAGAAGATAAAAACAGAATTTTTTTTTTTTTTTTTTTTGTAAGTAGACATGCACACAAGACACAACAACCAGACAACAAACAGAAGACACCAAAGTGACAATGTAACATTAAACCATATAACATTGTATGTACGTATGTATACGAGTATATATAAATAATGAGTTTGGTTAAGTCGATTTTTGGATACGTTATACGTATTAACGGGTGATTTTTTGAGGCAATGTTGAAATGCTTAGTGAGATTTGCCATTTCATAGGATTCTATTGTAGAAATTCGTGTGTAAGTATGAGAAGTCGAAAAACATTCTTCAGCGAAGGTGCTCATTTTACATTCAATGGACACATTTAGGAATAGAATTGTCGAGTTTTGGATGACAAGCAGCTGGAAAAGTGCTATAGCTACCTGTACAGCCTGAAGTACGCACTGTATAATGCGGATTGCTTACTGACGCCATCATTAAACTGTAGTTTCTCAAGACCGATAAAGATCACAACATTACAGTCAATAGAAGAAGATACCGTACGATGTTTGTTGCCTTATGTATTACCTTAAAGGCAAGCATTCTACTTGTCTCAAATGTTAATCGAAAAATATAGAGGCAAGCCCACAGGCCACATGGTAGTCGATACCATGAATCTGTTTATAGTTTCAATATCATACGATATTACAAGTCTAGTCTGATTTTTCTTACGGAGATACGTGAAGTCTAAGTATAAAGGAATCATTACAACTGCTGTTGTTGACATGCCATTCGAAATTCTGGAAAAAGTATGCCAAGAATGAAACTTACCAATGGACCACCTACGGCATAGCAAAAACACGTCATGGCATACATAAATTAATCATTGAAAAGTAAAATAAATACATACATACGTAAATAGTTCGTCATTACAACCCTTCTGTGAGGACTACTAACTAGCTTCTCAAACCACTTATATTATTTGTGTTAATTTTATACATCATTGGCGGGACATAAAATTTCATGGAAATCTACTGAGAGGAAGTTGCCGAAAAAATATTTTTTCATATTTCGTTTTTTGTTGGAGATGTCTGACCTGGGGTTTGAACCGAGGCCTCATGTCAAATAAGCCTACCCACTATCTACTAGACTACGGCGGCTACAAAATTTGAAATATCGTAATTTATTTATTACCACCCTTCATTTAATTCTTTTATTTGATTTAATTTTGTAAACATGAACCAAACGGTTATGTACACACAGTTACTAAATTATACGTACGGTTAAAATATTGCCGAAATTTTTTAACTAATTCGTTTTCATTGAAAATCTTTATAGTTTCCTTGATGTTAAGACGGTCTTTTGCATTGGTTAAAAAATTTCTGAAATTGAACTGAATTGTGGCCCTGCACAGGCCCACAAAGGTATGCATCCGATTTACAAATTTCACAAATTTCTGAACCAAAGCAAAAGACCGTCTTAAAATCGAAGAAAGATGTCAGACAATTATAAATATTTTCAAAAAAAAAAACGGATTGAATGCAAGACCGTCTTAAAATTGAGGAAAGTTGTCAGACAATTGCAAAGATTTTCAACGAAAACGGATTAGTTAAAAAAAATTCTGAAATTTGTTATCCGTATGTATATTTCTGTGGCTATGTGTACGTTTATATGCCTCAAAAAATGTAGGGCTTGTTTCGGTAAGGTGAATGGCTTCAGACTAACCAGAGCTCAGCAATGCGTATATAAAAAGATGAGTAGAATCGAATCATACTCAAAATTTCTGATGCTTATACACATTCATACTTATTTTAAAATCATGGAACCTGTACTCATATTCAAAGTTTGAAGTACACATCATATTCATACTTAACAACACGTATGATGTTGTTGATTTCGACTCTCCATTACTCAACATTTACAAGAATCGCAAAATCAATATGAATCGCGTACGAACACTAAAATACTTACTAAATGGTTGTGTGTTTGCTCTGCTTGCTGCTCTGTGTTTCTTGCTTATGTGTCTTTTTTTTGTAAATGCAACAACAACTAAGACAGAACAATTTGATGAATGATTCGAGTCACTTCAATCATTTATAAGTATTTTTCTAAAGTTATGAATCTCAATGAGTAGGTTTATGAATGAAACATATTTCGAATGGTATGAGTTCGATTTTGTACTCATACTCATTGCAACCTGTACTTATAAATCAGCGTTGTAGTGAGTACTAATGAATCAGAGGAGTTTAATTTCAATATTGTAGACTCACCTCTATTCAATATTTCATGAGTGCTTATGAGTAGCAAAAAAACGATTCATTGTTGATCTCTGATGGAAACCATAACCAGATAAAATTGAGTAATTTTTGCATACAAAGAGAATTTTATCTAAAACCAGGTCTTACTCCACTGAGAGGTTATAAAACCTTGGCCGTTTACTAATTAATGAAATTTTTTTTGCAGAAATTTTAACAACATTTAAATGCCCACACAAATACATTCAGTTTTGTAGTGACAACATTAAATTGAAAATTTATTTAAACTCGTTAAAGTTTCTTGTCGAAAATTCATAGAACTACTGGCGAAAAAATCGGAGAGCTGCCCGAATTGTTATCGATAACAATAGTACGTTACATAATGAATAATAAACAGAATGTACGAATCTGTTCACATATGTGGTAACCGAACAAAATAAAAAAAAACAAGAATAGAATTGTTAAGGATAAACACGCTTAAATCTACATTCTAGCGACAGTTGATGAAGACCAAGTAGAAGTGGAAAATAAGTATAAGAAATGGAAACTTACAAAACAACTCGATACAACACGAGAATACGATGGCAAAAATCTGAAAATAAAAAAAAACATGTTCAAATACATGCAAGAGGAACACTTGAACGAACCAACAAATAAATTTTGGGATAAAAAAGCAAAAACAACAACAACATCAAAAAAAGAAGAAATCGTTACTGAAATTGTCTGAAAGTCTGACAAAATAAAACAGAATAAAATACGCAAAAAAATATACAAAAAAAAATTGAAAAAAATATTCTTAAAAATAAATTTGCATTTTTTACCATCCTTTTTAGCATATTTTACTCGTTCTGACAGTTTCTTCTTCTTCTTTTTTTGTTTTTGTTTTATTCTTGTCTTTTAAAGGAGTTGTAGTTGGTGGTCGGTTAGAAGGTTTGTTGTAGGTTTGGCTTGCTTTCCACAAAGGAAACGCTTGGTTTGGTAAAGTTTCCTTGTAAATAGGAAAATAAGTAAATAGTCTTCGTAGCTTTTTATATTCACTTCTGCAAGTGACTTGTTACCAAAAGTGATGGTTTCTGAATGTATCTGTCTGTTTGTCTCTCACTCTGTCTGTCTATTATACAGTGTTTGTTTGTTTTTCTTTTCCTTTTTCTTTTTCTTTTTATTTTGTTGCCCGAATGTCATTTATATTTATTAAAATGAAACGAGAAACAAGAGAACAAAAAAGAATAAAAAAAGAAAACAAACTCTACAAACCAACAAACCAACAACATGCAACAATAACAAGAGTAACAACCATCAGCGATTGTTGTGGAAAATTCTACGGTTGATTATTTAAAAGAATGAATTCTTGCGAGTATAAAATGAGAGCCAAAGCTAAAATTATAATACATATGTACATAACATAATTGTTCATTACAATCCTTCAGTCAGGATTACGACCTAGATTCTCACACCACTTATGTTGTGTGCGTTAATTTTTATATATGTGTGGCGGGACCTACAGTTAAACTCGATTCAGATTTTTGAGAAACTTTTCATTGCAATTTTATTTACACTTAGAGTGTTTGCCAGAAATCTAATGAGAAGAAGTCGCCGAAGAAATATTTTCATATTATCGATTTGATATCTGACCTGGGCTTTGAACCGCGGCCTTACATCTAATAAGCCAACACATTACCTACTGGACTACGGCGACTGCAAATTATAATTGAGGGTTAAAATGATTTCCAAATTTCTAGAGTATAAGGAACAGCGTTCGTTAGGCAAACCAAACAATTAATGTCAGTCGACTGTCCCTTTTCAAAACTAAAAGAAACATTTTGGACATTATGCTTAACAGAGCCGCTGATACCCTTAAGTCTTATATTGAGTGGTCCATCTATCGGTTTAAATCTAGAATATCGATTACTTCAAAAAATTTAGAAACGTTTAAAATATGAGTTCGTTGATTGCAAACAAAATAAAAATAAATTTGTGTTTAGTTTCAATTAAACTCTTTATTGTTTGCACTACTTTTGTGTGTCACCGTTTACAACTTGACGAATACAACAATAATTGCTTGTTCGCTATTCTTATTTGCTTACAATGCAAATCTTTTCAACGGCGATCTTCAAACCACGACTATTCTCTTCACACGCAACGCGTTTTCACACAAGACTGACTGAATTCTTACTACTCCTTGCCTTCTTTGTCTTGCCTTTTGATATGCCCACGTAATCAGTCTGTTGAATGTTTTTGAAGTCGAATGTTCGTGTGTTCGCCTTCTCGAGAGCTCTATCGCAACTTCATTGTTGTTTGTATATTTTGTTCACGTTGCATGTTGTTGCGTTCTCGCTTACTTGTCTATCTCCTCTTCTTTCATATTGATGTTGTTGGTTTACTTGTAACAAGTTGGTTGTATTTGTTTGTGTAGCTTTTGCTCATTTAAATGTTAAACGATATCACACCGTTTCCATTTTCGTAACATTATTACCTCCACTGAACGTAATAAATTGATTTGCGTTTGAGCAACGTTGGGATTTATTGAAATTTATATATTGGTTCGCAATTGCACGAAAATACTGTACAAAATTTGGTCGCTAAGAAGGACCAAGTTTGTGAAACATCAATCACCATTCTCAAGAATTGACAAGTGTACGTTGAATTTTGTGTAAAGATCTCGGTATGACGCCTTACAAAATTCAATTGGTTCAAGAGTTGGAGCCGCATGACCATCCGCTCTTTTTTCGCTTCGCTAGATGGGCCAACGTGAAACTGCACGATGTTGTCGATTTTTGCAAAAAAAAATCGTCTTTTCCGATGAAGCTTATGTTCATCTGGTGGGTACGTAAATAAGCAAAATTGCTGTATTGGTTCTCAGAAAACCCACACGTGGTTTTACAGAACGAGTGACTGTTAGGTGCGGCATATGAAGCGGAGGCATCATTAGCCCATATTTCTTTGAAAATGAGAACGGCGCAAGCATTACGGTTAAAGCAGACACGTATCGCACCATGATAACCTTTTTTTGTACCCGCTCTTCATTGTATTGATGTGAACGAAGTTTAGTTTCAACAGTATGGTGCAACTTGCCACACATCACATGCCATCGATTTGATGGCCGTTTAAGCAGCTGAAATGGTGCCGTCAATTGGCCACCAAGAAACTGCGATTTGACACCGTTGCACTATTTTCTGTGGGCCACTATTAAAGAAAAGTGTTATGTCCACAAGGCAGGGACAATTTAGCGTTGGAATGCCAACATTCGTGATGCCATTGCTGAGATACGATCCCATACGCTTGAAAAATTATATGAAAATTGATCTCATCGAATGAGGTACTGTGAAGCAGCCACGACTGCCATATGAAATAAATAATAATCCACTTCAATTGTACTTCACAACAAAAAAATTAATTTGCCAAAATATTGTTGCGTTTTTGCCTTTTAAAAACGTTTAAAATATGAGTTTGTAGATTGCAAATAAAATAAAAATAAATTTGTGTTTAGTTTCAATTATTGTTGTCACTGTTCACAACTTGATGTAATCAACAACAATTGTTTTGTTTGTTATTCTTCTTTACATTGTTTTGCGTAAACACTAACAATTGTTCGACAGATCTTTATAACGGAGATCTTCAAACCACGATTATTCTCTTCAAACACCGCGCGTCTTCACATAAGACTGGCTGAACTTCACTAACTCACTCGCCTGCTTTGTGTTGCCTTTTATACAGCATGGTAAACAGTCTGATGAATGCTCTTGAAGGCGAATGACTTTTTATTTGAAATTCCTCACCCTTTAGTCTTAGAACTTGTACTTTGCCTATCTACCTATCACTTACAGATTGACGATTTTCAAAATATTTGTATGAGTTTAAGTGGACTACTCTAATGAATGGCATAGATTTGCTGAGGACAAAGACATGTGATACGAATTTAATTAAAATTGCGTCCACCAAGGTGTTATTGTTAAAAATCTAAAATAAATTGTTTCAAATGTTAAGTTAACTGTTATCTTTATTGCCACGAAATAATTACTTTAAATATTGTCTGCATTTGTGTTAAGCAAAAATATTAAAGAAAATTTAAATATTGAGGGGGTTCTGTCAGTTCAGGTTTTCGGCTTAAAAAAAGTGTATTTTTTTCTCCTGTCTTTCTTTTTGTAGAAACATTTGATACCTTTAATTTGAATATTAAAGTGTGCTGAGAATAAAAACCTCTACTATTATAAAATCTGTTGAATTTTTAATAACCACACAATATACCTGGGGAAATTCACAACAAAATATGGAAAAAAATTTGTTCAGTTTGTTCATGGCAACTATTTAATACTTTAGCATATCATCGTATAAAGTCGCCCCCAGGTATGTTCCGTTTGGTTCTTCTCTCTGCTCTCTTATTCGTTCTTTTTTTTTGGTTTTTTTTGTTGCCGTTGTTTGAATGGATGTGTCTTAAGTCTACTTAATGCAAATGTATACATACTACGTTGGCACTCGAAACACCCGAAACGGAATAAAAATATAGGTGAACAAAATCCTCAAACCCACTTGAATATTTAAGTTGATTCAGTTCGAAAAAAAAAATAATTCAAACAGCATAAAGTGGAATAAACATAAAAAAAAACAGAAAAAAATTTCCTGATATAATTTTATTTTATTTTGTTTTCATTTTTTTTTTTAAATTTTTATTTTTTGTATTTTACTTTGTTGAGATAATACGAAAAGCCTCTTATCGTGTGCATGCAACAGGATTTTTATTCCCATATTTATTTTCAAATAGAAATCATACAATTTGTATAAAGCTGCCCCTTGAAACATTTTTTTCACTTCATACTCTGAAATCACCTGAAATCATAAGCAAAAGTAAATTGTTAATTAATTTTGAATGCTATGCTGTAAGCTTATGGCCCAAAAAACGGAACGATACTGTACATTTGTACAACTTTGATCCATTATGATAAGTAATAAAATATTGTTACGTTTTTATATTTTTAAAAACGTTTAAAATATAAGCTCGTAGATTGCAAATAAACTCAAAATAAATTTGTGTTAAGTTTCAGTTAAAATTCTTTATTATTCGCACAATTCTGTGCCCAACTGTTCACAACTTTATGTAAAGAACAACAATTGCTTTGTTTGTTATTCCTCTATGTACACCCTTTGCATAAACAATAACAATTACTAGACAATTGTTCGACAGATCAAACCACGATTATTGTCTTCAAACGCACCATGTCTTCACACAAGACTGACTGAACTTTTACTAACTCAGTTGCCTGCTTTGCCTCGCCTTTTATATGACAACGTAAACAGTCTGATGAATGTTCTTGAAGGCGAATGTTCATGACTCCCCCTTCTCGTAATCTCTATAAATGTAAACAATGATGTTTATTGTTGTAATGCTGTTTGTGTATTTTTGTTTCATTGTTTACCATTCTTTTATGCTGGTGTTTGTTGTTATGTTAAGTCATACGATAATATGTAAACAGGTTAGTTTACTGCATTGTTTTGTTTTTGTAGCTTTTGTTTATAATTTTAATGTTAAGCGATGTAAAAGCAAAACACAACTATCTTGTTTTTTTTTTCTTTTCGTAACAATAACAATAGAAAGGATCCATTTTAATTCAATAATGGTGGTCTACTGCCTAGTGAGTAGTGTAGCATAGATCTGCAATGAGTATTCAAAAAGATGAGTAGAATCGAATCGTACTCATAATTTCTGAAACTTAAACGCATTCATAGTTATTTTAATATCGTGGAACCTCTACTCATATTCAATACTTGATGTACTCATCATATTCATATGCAATAAGACGTATGATGTTGTTGATTTCGACTCTTCATAACTCAACATATACACGAAGCACAAAATAAATATGATTCGCGTACGAAAACTAAAATACTCACTTGAAGGTTGTGTGTTTGCTTTGCTTGCGGCTCTGTCTTTTTTCTTTTTTTTTTGTAAATGCAACAACAACTAAGAATGTAAATTTTGATGAATGATTCGAGTCCCTCAAATGCATCATGTCTAAGTATTATAAGTATTTTTCTAAAGTTATGAATCTAAATGAGTAGGCTTTTGAATCAAACATATTTCGAATGGTATGAGTTTGATGTCAACGTTGTACGCATACTCATTGCAACCTGTACTTATACATCAACATTGTAGTGAGTATGAATGAATCAGAGTACATAGTTAAATTTCAATATTATTGACTCACTTATATTCAAAATTTCATGAGTGCTTACGAGTAGCGAAAAAACGATTCATTGCTAATCTCTGTTAGTGTGTTATACTGTCTAGTGGCTAGTGTGCTATACTGTTAGCGTGTGGGTTGTGGGTTTGATTTGCACCAGCGGCTCTGGTCAGTTACGCCACACCGAGAAGTTACTTAGCTCGTAAATAATTAAATATAATTTGTAATCGTATTATAATTAATAAATAAGTAAATAAATAAAAAAATTCAATAAACTTTTAGAAAAACACTTCTTGGTTTTTTTTATTCTTCTCATACAAATTGTTAATTCAACACCTCGGTAAGTATTGATATGATATAAATGCCATAGAATTTTTAATTAATCGCTTCCTCTCTTTAAGTAATCGTATTCTAGTAGGTAGTGTGTTGGCTTATTAGACGTAAGGCCACGGAAGGGAAGCGAAAATATACAAAAAATATTTCTTCGGCGACTTACTGTCAGCAGATTTCTGGCAAAAACTCTGAGAGTAAATAAAATTGCCATAAAAAAGATTCTCAAAAATCTGTCGTTCGAAGTCGAGTTTAAGCTATAGGTCCCTTTATGTATGAAATTAACACACACAACATAAATGGTGTGAGAAGCTGGGACGTAATCCTATGTATCTTTAAATTTCAATAAAACTTTTTAGTTGTTTGAAAGACATATTAATGGAAACGTCCGATTTGAGAAAACACCACAATAGAAATTCAAATCGCATGATCTTGATGGTCTGTTTGCATCTCCTCCAGATATGCATGGCATCATCTTTAAATAATAACTACGGTAATTTTTGTCATATTTGATCAAACGAAGTATAAATCTCTTCATAAGATAATGCATTTTCAGAATGTCATCACTTATTTTATATTTTTTTAATTAAAACTTGCAGTTTAGAATAGCTAAACTTGAAAAAATGAGAAAAAATCTTATTTTCCAAGTTTATCCGATCAAAACTCATAACTTGTAAGTTTGAACCGTATGTCTTTGTATACCATTTTAAAGGCTTATCTGTCACCTTTTCAAAGAACTTTAGACTTTGAAAATGGGCTAAAAAATATTTGGGTAATCAATAAATTTGTGTAAAAAGATTAAAAATATCGTTTTTGTCGAATAAAACAAGTTTGGAGGGTTCGAGAAATTTAAAAAAAAAAATATTTTTAAGTACTACTCAACAAAACTCACAACCTATACTATGTCATTAGCTGGGTGTATTTTGCTGGGTTATTTCGCACCGTGTTATTGCATTGTATTTAATATTTCTTATCGTTAGAAATTTTTCAAAAATTTTTAAATTTCTTAAAATAATTTCACAAATAAAATTGTGATATAATCTACGGCATTGGATAAAAGAAAAGTTTGCTAATATTTAAGAAAGTAACAAGAAACAATGATTGTAACTTTTTACAGTAACTTTCAAAGTATGTATATATGTGTACTCTTGTCTTAACAAATCCCCACCCATATTGGTACACAGTCCCCTCCACCTGACTACGAAAAGAAATATGAAAAGCAAGACAGATAAAGTTAAACTTGTAATATTGTTCATAAAATATTGACAATAAGTATCGTTTAAGTACTTCCTCTAAGCAATATTATTTTTCCATTAAAAATTATATCCTCAACGAATGTACGTATGTAGATTACCATTTGCGAATACGTTTGTATACAGGGTGAAATATTGTTGGACTTACAACGTCTTTGTACGAATATCTCCAGTCATGGAAATAAAAATTTATTTTTTTTAAACATAAAAAATGGAATCCTACAGATATATATTTTAATTTTTAACTTAAATTTGTTTTAAAAATGATCAGAATGTTCTAAATTAATATGTTATATTAAACATGACTCAGCGTAAGTGTAAGAAGGTCGTGTCAAAATTTTATTTTCATATTCAAAAGGGATTTTCAATTCCAAAAACTAGCAAATGGAGATCTTCTTTTGAATCCTTAAGTCGAGTAAACTGCATTAAAATTTTTTGAGAGAGCAGAGCTCGATCTATTTGAATCAGATATTTATGTTATCAATTAAAGACAGTTCCAATTAGCTAGTGGTAGCGTGCGAAAAAATGAAACAAGAACTTCAAATTCTTTAAATTAATTTTTATGTATCAGAGATCAGCAATGAGTATTCAAAAAGATGAGTAGAATCGAATCATACTCATAATTTCTGATACTAATACACATTCATACTGATTTTAATGTCATGGAATATCAACTCATGTTTAAAGTTCGAAGTACTCATCATATTCATACTTAACAACACTTACGATGTTGTTGAATTCGACTCTTCATAACTCAACATTTACACGAAGCACAAAATAAGTATGAATCGCGAACGAACACTAAAATACTTACTAGAAGGTTGCGTGTTTGCTTTTCTTGTCGCCCTGACTTTTTGCTTATGTGTCTTTTTTCTATTTTTGTTAATACAACAACTGCATACGTAACATACATAATTAGTCATTACAACCCTTCAGTCAGGATTACGACCTAGTTTCTCACACCACTTATGTTGTGTCTGTTAATTTTATAAATGAGTGGTGGGACCGACTCCGAACGACAGATTTTTGAAAAACTTTTCATGGCAATTTTATTTACTCTCAGAGTTTTTGCCAGAAGTCTGCTGAGAGGAAGCCGCCGAAGATATATTTTTTGAATTTTGTTTTGATATCTGGCTTGTGGCTCGAACCCTGGCTTTACGTCTAATAAGCCAACACACTACATACTAGACTACGGCGACTTCAGCAACAACTAACGCTGTAAATTTTGATGAATGATTTGTGTCACTCGAATCATTTATAAGTATTTTTCTCAAGTTATCAATCTAAATGAGTGGGCTTATGAATCAAACATATTTCGAATGTTATGAGTTTGATGTCAACGTAGTACTCATACTCAGTGAGTGAGATAGTGAGTTGGCTTATAAGACGCGAAGGCACGTTTTAAATGAAAAGCCTCCTCCACTCATGTATACAATTAACACACACAACATAAATGGTGTAAGAAGCTAGGTAATCCGGACTGAAGGGTTGTAATGAAAAATTATGTATGCATGTATGTGAACGTTAAACTTTAATATTGTTACGAAAAGGGAAAAATCTAGATACTGATGTTTTGCTTTTACATCGTTTAACATTAACATGATAAACAAGTAAACAAAAATAAACCAACAAACACCAGCATAAAAAAGGTAAACAAGTAAAAAATACAACAACAAACACTAAAAGAATAAATGTTAACAAAATACACAAACAACAATAATGAAGCAACGATGTTTACATTTATAGAGATCTTTAGTAGGCGAAACCACGAACATTCGATTTCAATAACTTTCATCAGACTGTTTACGTTGCCATATAAAAGGAAGGAAGTTAGTAAAAGTTCAGTTAGTCTTGTGTGAGACGCGGTGCGTTTGAAGAGAGTAGTTGTGGTTTTAAGATATGTTGAACAATTGTCTAGTAATTGTTATTGTTTCTGCAAAAAGTGTGAACAGAGGAATATAATACGAAGCAATTGTTGTTGTTTACATTAAGTTGTGAACAGTGGCACACAGAATTGTGCGAATAATAAAGAATTTTAATTAAAACTAAACACCCATTTTATTTTATTTTATTTGCAATCTACAAGCACATATTTTAAACGTTTTTAAAAGATAAAAACGTAACAATATTAAAAGGAATAAACGAATCATTTTTGTAATTTTTTACAGAGCAGTTTTGCCGTATATGTTTTACAAAAATGTTTAATTTGATTGAAATTTAATGATTTTCTCATATTTTACATTATTAAAGTCATATAAAAATACAACCCTCGTATGGACGTTAAGATCTTACGATGCTACAGCAACGTAACGAAAAAGGAGAAACGGAAATGAAATCAATTAAGAGCAGGAAAATGTAACATTAAACTTCAATGAGATGTAAAAATAAAAAGAAAAAATGAAACGAAAAAGTCTTCTTCAAAGGGGGGTGGTTTTTGGGCATATGTATACTCACTCATATATGATGAGACTGGATTATGGGGATGTAGGAGGTAACCTTAGAAAATATCAGCGAGTGCTACTGTATAATGGAAAGTTGAATTGAAAGTGGTTAAAGGAGGTTAGAGACGAGAGAATTTTTTTGTTTTTTTTTCTGTTTTTTTGCTAACAAATCAATAAATTTTAAATGTTATGGTAATTGCCAAACAGTATCTGTATCTATGGAAAAATGATGGCAAATAAGCTATAAAACAATAAAAATAAACACGTCTTAACATTTATTGATTGACAATTTAAAATAATTGAGATGAATGTGACAGCGCATAGAAACGTGTCTGAATGAGGCCTCTTACTTATTTGCTTTTCATAAATTTTGATTTAATTTCTTAAGAAAAGAAAAACTTTTTTTCTTTCTTCTTCAAAATAATCGTACTTTTATTGCTTTGTTTTCGCATGTTATTGGCAAAACTTTTCAAATTAACCAGTGATATATGACATAATTATATATGTACGTTTACAGTAAACAAATCCATACGATAAAGAAAGGAAAGGAAAATGTGAATAAAATTATGAAAACTTTTTTGTAATAAATTTCCTCATTTATCCAGCATTTAATTTTTAATATCCTTTTTCCACATCAAATGTTACATGGATCCCTTCTTCGTCTTCTTTTTCTCTTTATTTTTTCCGGAGATAGTAAGTAACGTTACATCATTTAAATATGGCCATTAATTTTCGTTTAACGACTTTCGTTTGAAACTTTCGAAGAAGATTATTGAACAATCCCTTTACGAATTATTACTCCATTTGAAAATGAGCCCAAGTTATGGGGGAATGAATTTAAAAACTGAAAAGAGAATTTTAAATCCTTTCCAACAACACACATTCAAAGCAAAGTTTATAGTGTAAATTAGTGAGAGAGAAAGAGAAAGGATGTGTGTTTAAGTTATGTGTAATGGCATGTGAAAAGAATATTTTTGTGACTGTTTAAGTTGGATTTGTTAAATAGTTTTTACAACCATTAACGGCCACGCATCAAATAATGGACCAAACTCGCCTTCTTTGTTAATTTGTGAATAAAAATATACTCACACGTATATGCTGAGAAGAGTTTGAAGAAATTACTTTTGATTTTCGCTGCATTAAATGAACATTCTTCTTCACAACAACAATACAATTCAGTTTGAAAGTTAAAACAAATATTACCAACACATATGCAAAATTGATTGTTAAATTTAATGTGTCGCCATGCGCCATAACGCAACTACAGTATTTTATGCTGAAAGTTAGAAGCCGGCATATTCCTACAAGAATATAATTTGCAATGTATGAGAGCTTAAGTTTTTTTTACAAGATTTCATGCCGTAGTTTACGTTACTTACCATATTAACACACTATCAATGTGAATGATGTCACAACCATAAAAATATTGTTACGTTTTTACCTTTTGAAAACGTTTAAAATATAAGCTCGTATAAAAGTCGGCGTAGTTTATTAGGCAGTGTGTTGGCTTACTAGACGCAAAGCCAGGGTTCGAGGCCCAGGCCAGACATCAAAACAAAATACAAAAATTATTTTTCGGCGACTTCCTCTCAGCAGATTTCTGGCAAAAACTCTGAGAGTAAATAAAACTTGCCTTGGAAAAGTTTCCCAAAAATCTGTCGTTCGGAGCCGACTTTAAACTCATATATAAAATTAACACACACAACATAAGTGGCGCGGGAAACTAATGTGTTGTTACGTTTTTACCTTCTAAATACGTTTAAAATATGAGCTCGTAGAGTGCAAATAATATAAATATAAATTTGTATTAAGTTTTAATTAAATTCTTTATGGTTCGCACAATTCCGTGTGCCACTGGCCACAACTTGATGTAAACAATAACAATTGCTTTGTTTGTTATTCCTCATTACACTCTTTTGCGTAACAATAACAATTCTTCGACAGATTTTAGTAACAGATATCTTCAAACCACAACACTGATTGAATTTTTACTAACTCCGTTGCCTGCTTCACCTTGCCTTTTATATGGCAACGTCAACAGTCTGATGAATGTTTTTGAAGGCGAATGTTCGTGGCTTTGCCTTCTCGAGATCATTGTAAATGTAAACATCGTTGTTTCATTATTGTTGTTTGCGTATTTTTGTTTACATTTATTGTTGTTTTTATACTCGTGTTTGTTGGTATATTTTTGTTTACTTGTTAATCATGTAAACAAATTCATTGTTTTTGTTTTTGTAGCTTTTGTCTATAATTTTAATATTAAACGATGTAACACTACTTCCATTTTCGTAACAATATGTTACAACAATTTCTTTTTCAGTTTGTGGATGCAATTTTTTTAAGGATCTCCTGCAAGGATTTCCTGCAAGTTAACATGATACATACATATATAATTGGGCATCACAACCCTTCTGTCAGAATTACGACCTAGCTTCTCATACCAATAATGTTGTGTGTGTTAATTTTACACATGGGTGGCGGGACCTGCAGTTTAAAGTCTATTGCGAAAAACAGATTTTTTTGAGAAACTTTTCATGACAATTTTATTTATGCTCAGAGTGTTTGCCATATTTTTTTCATATTTTCGTTTTGATGTCTGACCTGGGGTTTGAACCGTAACCTTACGTCTAATAATCAAACAAACAATATACTAAACTACGGCAAGTTCACATGATGCTTAAACGAAATGATTTGATGTAAACTTAAATGGTAAAATGATTTAACGAATGGTCATTTTGGCATCAAAAGCCTTAATAAAGACAGATTGACCCGTAAATGTTCCAATGTTCGCAAGGTGTTTTGAAAGTTACACGAAATTTCCCTCGACATTGAGGGTGCTTTTTATAACAGCATCCATTAGTGTCATCCAGTTTGCTGATGCCTTATCCGAAAAATTTATTTTTTTGCAAAATCGAGGTCATCGTGCCTAAATTTCCAATAAATTCCAAAGTTGCTCAAGCGTAAATCGATTCATTATGTTCAGTGGAGATAATGTATTAAATTTTGTGACAGAATAGAATGACAGATTCGAAATAATCGATGGTTCAAATTTAAATCGATAGATGACCCACCCGATATTATAAGATTAACTCAACCTCTATCATCCGTAGCATCGTTAGGATTAGAGATCAGCAATGAGTATTGAAAAAGATGAGTAGAACCTTATTTCAATATCGTGAAACCTCTACTCATCGTACTCATACTTACTCATACTCATAATGATTTCGACTCTGCATAACTCTACATATCGACGCCTCCATTCTATAACGTTCTAAGTGTACTTAGAACTTTTTTAATGTTCTTGTATTTTTAAATTCTACATTCTCTAACTTAAATACTGTCAATATTTGGTTAAGATGCGCCGATCCGTTCCGAATTTATAGGGAAAAATCTTCTTAGAATACACATATAGTCGTATGTCGCGTGACAACTTTAAGAGCTCATAACTCAAAACACACTTTTTCAACTTAGAATGTTATAGAACTGAGGCGTCGATATACAAGAAGCATAAAATAAGTATGAATCGAGTACGAATACTAAAATACTCACTAGAAGGTTGTGTGTTGTTCTGCATGCTGCCCTGTTTGTTTTGCTTATGCGTTTTTTTCGTCTTTTGTAAATGCAACAACAACTAAGACTGTAAATTTTAATGAATGATTCGAGTCATTCGAGTCACTCGAATCATTTATAAGTAGTTTTCTAAATTTATGAATATGAATGGTATGAGTTTGATGTCAATGTTGTACGCATACTCATTGCAACCTGTACATATAAATCAACGTTATAGGAGTACGCATGCATCAGAGTAGTTAAATTTTAATATTGTGGAGTCACTTATATTCAAAATTTTATGAGTGCTTATAAGTAGCGAAAAAACGATTCATTGCTGATCTCTGCTTAGGGTATTTGGCTCTTCTGTGCTGTTAAAGTAAAGAACCAAAATTGTTTAAATCTTGAAATAGCCTGCTGCTTCTAATTTCTTTTATTTTCATTCGGACAATAATTTTGTTTTTGTACCATTTTGTTTTTATTTCTTATATTTTTTCATTTATTTTTTTTCCAGTGCTTTTGTAACGATTACAATGGTTATGGTTATCGTCTTGATGTTTATCTGTTTTTATTTCTATTTTGATTCTTTTTTTGAAGTACTTGTGTGTGTGTCTTTATCTTTTGAAGGTTCTTTTGTAATTTATATTTTTCCACTTTTAGTTTAGTAGAGGATTTCTTTTTGAATTCTCTTCTCGTATTGTCATGTTGTTTTGACCGCAAAGTTCAGTCTATCAAGAGCTGGAAATAATTGGCAGCAATTTTTCACTTTTTTTGAATCTTACCTTTCCCTTTGATCGCTGCAATGCATTCCATCAGTTTCTTTTTTTTTTGTTTTTTTTGTTTTGTTTTTGTTTGTTTGTTGACTGAATTCGATTTTAACTGTGATTTTATTTTTCAATTGTAATGAACTTTCCTTTGGTGAGTTTTGTTTTTTTCTCAACTACGGGTTTGTTTTTTCTTCCTTATCCCTGACGTTGGAATTCTTAATTGTCTAGACTTACCAGAGTCAAATATTCATACTCATGCTCACATACATATGTATATACTTTTGTACTGCATATATAGATACATATATGTATGTATGTAAACATACATACTTACAAATACAAACAGAATAAATTGAAATGATGAAACAGCTTTAGTAGCGTTGATTTCCACAAATTTCTTTCTAATTACCACCATATCGTTAAAACACATACGTATTCGAATGTATCTCCAGAAAATCTACCTACAACCCAAAGAACAAAGAATAACTGAAAGAAGAAATTCAAGTGTGGAACAAATCAAACAAATTTTCAATCTCTTTCTAGACTTTCTTTGTTTTACATTTGTGTGGGTACTTAAAAAGTAATAATATTCGTATGTTTATTAGACTTCAGAAACAAACAAAAAAAAATATGATTCCTTCAATATGGTATCTAAGTTCCATGTGTTACAAAATTTATTCCTTTCCTTTTGATTATTTTTATGCAGGTAGCACTGTTTTGTAGAGTACAACAGTGATAATGAGACAAATATATCATAATTTCAGATTGATATCGCCTCTAAGGAGACACATTAATCATATTGCGGTTAGTATTTGTGTTTGAAAAGCAGTATTTGTGCAGGTACACATATATTTTATAGAATAAGATAAGATGATAAGATGCTTGCATGTACTCAGGAAATAATTCATAATAAAGTGCGCTTATGTAACTACACTCTCACTCACAATTTACAAATTCTCATAATCGTTACAATATATTTCAAAGCTATTTATTCTTTTAATACCATACCTATGTTGACATTTCTGTTCAGTAAGGTTTGATAAGCTATCAAGAATTGTTTAACGCCAAGCCAGTCCTTCCAAATTGTGGAAATACATAATCGCCGTAGTGAACATCAGTTATGATCATTTTCAGACTTTATAACGTTCTTGGAGAATACCAATGAAACGCAGTTGGCATTTTCATAATGTTAGTGATAATTTGTAAATGTAGTTACCATACTCTAGTAGGTAGTGTGTTGGCTTATCAGATTTGAGTCCAAGGTTCAAACCAGATATCAGCAATGAGTATTCGTAGTTGAGTAGAATCGTATCATACTCATAATATCATAGAACTTGCACTCATATTCAAAGTTTGATGTACTCATCAATATTCATTCTTAACAGCACGTATGATGGTATTGATTTCGATCTCCATAACTAAACATACATATACACGAATCACAAAATAAATATGATTCGTGAACGAACACTAAAATACTCATTAAAAGGTTGTACACGAAGCAGAAAATAAGTATGAATCGCGTACGAACACTAAAATACTTGCTAGAAGATTGTGTGTCGAGTCACTCGAATCATTTGTAAGTATTTTTCTAAAGTTATGAATCTGAATGATTAGGCTTATGAATAAAACATTTTTCGAATGGTATAAGTATGAGCCAACGTTGTACGTACATTTCAATATTGTTGACTCAGTTATATTCAAAATTTCATGAGTGGTTTTGAGTAGCGAAAAAACGATTCATTGCTCATCTCTGCTTCAAACCCCAGGTCAAACATCAAAACGAAATTTGAAAAAATATTTCTTCGGCGACTTCCTCTCAGCAGATTTCTGGTAAAAACTCTGAGAGTAAATAAAATTGCCATGAAAAGTTTCTCAAAAATTTGTCGTTCGGAGTCGACTTTGAACTGTAGCTCCCGTCACTCATGTATAAAATTAATGCACACAACATAAGTGGTGTGAGAAGCTAGGTTATATTCCTGACTGAAGGGCTGTAATGACCAAATTATGTATGCAAGTATGTAATTATATAATCCCACTCACATTTTACACGTTCTCATAATCGGTGGAATATATTTTAAAGCTATTTTTTTGACACGACGGTAATAGATTTGTTCAGGAAAGATTGGCAAGCCATCATGAGTTGATTAACACCAGAACAACCCTTCCAAATTGTGAAAATTTATTGTTAAAGAAAACAAATTTGTTCGCAAATGATAATCGGTTATGATCGTTTTCCTACCAATTTCACTCATTTCGATTCAAAGAATAAAGAAATGTTCATACTGAAGAAAATACTGCTTTAGCGCGACATCTTGAGGAAGATGAAGAAATGTTAATTCAACTTCGTTCTCAAATTATTGGTCTTAGTCTTTTGATTACATGGAAAATTTTAGATTCTTGGTTCTTGTAATGTCAGTGATAATTTCTCATTTTCAGTCAAATGACTACGTTTCTACCTTTCAAAAACGTTTAAAATATGAGCACGTAGATTGAAAATAAAATAAAAATAAATTTGTTTTTAGTTTTTATTAAGATTCTTTACTATTCGCACAATTCTGTGTGCCACTGTTCACAACTTGATGTATACAACAACATTTCCTTTGTTTGTTATTTGTCTTTGCACTCTTTTGAATAAATAATAACAATTATTAGACAACTGTTCGACTGATCTTTGTAACGGAGATCTTCAAACCACGATTACACTTTTCACAGAAGACTGAACTTTTACTAACTCCGTTGCCTGCTTTGTCTTGCCTTTTATATGACAACGTAAACAGTCTGATGAATGTTGTTGAAGCCGCCGTCTTGAGATCTTTATAAATGTAAACATCGTTGTTTCATTATTATTGTTTGTGCATTTTATTTACATTTATTCTTGTCATGTTTGTTGTTGCATTTTTATTTACTTGTTTGGAATTTTTTTATACTGGTGTTTTGTTGGTATATTCTTGATTACTTGTTTATCATGTAAACAGGTTCATTGCTTTTTTTTTTAAAGCTTTTCTTTATAATTTTAATGTTAAACGATGTAAATGCAAAACACCATTTCCCTTTTTTGTAACAATATGTCAAATTGATCAAAACGATATCAAATATGTAAAATATGTTGCCGTTGGCACCTTCCGTTAGGGTGAATAGAGAGCTCTATCGAGTCATACCATCTGAATTTTTATTTCCACAAGTAATCTGCTAAAAATCAACCACATTTGGTTCCAACAAAACGCCAAAGCGAGCCGCACAATTGATTTACTGCAGCACTAATAAGTTATACATTTCTTTGCAAAACTGGACCTGCTCACTAGATCCAGCGCCCTTGAATAATTTTTTAATGGACGATATTAATGAAGTGAATGTTTTTGGAAATCAATCGTATAATACCCTCTGTCTTATTCGCAAATCTGAATTTCAATCAAATACCACGGTTTAATTTATACAGGATATTAACCGGGTAGTAAGGTTTGTATGAGACTTTGTTAATTCCTTGAACCAAAGAGTTATTTAAAATATACCCAAACTTGATTTGAAAAAAAAGCACGCAGTTTTATTTACTTATTATTTCTGTGTTTATTTTTCAACATTTCTGTTGCAGACAATTTAAATACAGTATTCCCCGGCTATAGGCACCCGATTTTTGCTTCTGAATATACTGAAATTATTTTGATATATGCATATCGCTTTTAAGCATTCCCGCTTATAACCGTGAAAAATTGTAGTACATACTCGGAATTTGCTATAAATTTACTTTAAATTTACTTAAAAAAATTCGTTTAAATGCATCCGCTTTGTGTCCTCTAGCTACCGCATTCATGCAAAGAAACGTTAAACTTGGTCATTACAACCCTTCAGTCAGGATTACGGCCTAGCTTCTCAACACCACTCATGTTGTGTGTGTTAATTCCCTACGCGGGTGGCGGGAAATACAGTTTAAAGTCGACTCTGAACGACAGAGTTTTGAGAAACTTTTCATGCCAATTTCATTTACTCTTAGAGTTTTCGCCAGAAATCTGCTGAGTGGAAATTTCCGAACAAATATTTTCATATTTTCGTTTTGATGTCTGACCTGGGGTTTGCACCGTGGCATTGCGTCTAATAAGCCAACATACTCCCTACTAGACTACGGCGACTTGAGCTATTGGAAGTCAATATTCATCCTTAACGCCATATTCTTTATAGTTGCATTCTGCTCGAGGCAAAGTCTTCGCAATCTCAGATAATTGATGATTCATGATAGAAAACGTGTAATCCATGTACGTTCGCCTTACGTAATTTGTAAAGCTCCTCTTCTGCTAATCTGCTCTAGTGCAGGTCTCAGGAAAGTGAACAAACTGACTCTAAAGTTAATCCTACTCTTGGCTATGCCTTTAAAGCCTGCTGCGGATATATCTCCTCCAGCCGGTATTTCATCGAATACGAAGTCAGTGCTTTCAATGAGACAAATAGAATTCCATCAGCTTGAATGATACGTGGAATTTGCTCTCGGGTGCTTGATTTCGATACAAGTATACAAGGAATATTGTATCTTTAAATTAAAGTGTTCACTTTGCTTTTTTATTTAGATTATGGGAAATAAAAATGTTAAGAAAGCATTAAGATAAATAGCGGTACACCAACCATATTGCTTTTTACGCCTCTGTATGTATTAATATACATACATACGTACTGACTTTGATAAAAGGTTAAAAAAGTTGTCATATTTGAATTTTGAATTTATTTACTAGCTGTACCCTGCGCGTGTTTCTGCGCCACCAACTAAAATAAATTTGAAATAAAGACATTACACAAATGTCCAATTAACCCATTAATGCCCGAATTACTTTTTTTTCTAACGGTTACCGTTGTGTCCTTTACACTCAATTTCCTCTCAGAGCATAAAAACTAAGGCAACCTCTGCTGGCAACTTAAGTTGCCACTGGGAACTAATGGGTTAAATTTGAATCATTTTATTGATTTTGTTTCCCGTTGTCCTGATGATTCAGATGGACGGGTCTGAGTTGTACGCATTCGATCAGTTTTTAATCTCACTTCTCGTTGTTCAAGTGGTTCTAGTGAACGGGTCTATACTCGAAGATTTTCCAGTCTCAATGCTCATCTGATTCTGAGGCTCGTAATGCTCTTTTCTTCCGTGCTTGAGGCGTAAGTCGACCAATTGTTTGTCATTCATTTTGATTAATTTTCATTGACGCCATCCATCGGAAATTAATTGCACCAACCTCTGCCGACTCATGCACAAAAACTTTGTTAAAGAATGCACAGTTTACGATTTAATTGATTTTAAGTAATTTTCAGTGGTACCACCTGTCGGAATTTTATCATACCAACTTAGAAACCTTCGTAGGCTCATGCGCAACAACTTTGCTAAAGATCATAGCGTGATCGATTCTATAAGGCACATACAAACAAACATTCATTTTTATATATATAGACTATGGGAAGTGACACGCCCACTATAGCCAATGCGCCCATTTTGTTCATATATACGTCAAAGTCGTCCATATAAAATTTGAGGACTCTAGCTGTTGCAGTTTATGAGATATCCGACATTAAATACTTATTGCGTATGTGGGCGTGGCACCTTGCCTACTTTAAATATTATAACACCTTCCAGACATACAGGAAGATACTGTGAAAATTTCAAGAAAATCAGGTCCATCCGTTTAGCCGTCTATAGACTTCAAATAAACCCACAAACAAATAAACACACATTCATTTTTATATAGGTATAAGAATATGTATGCACTGTAACACAAAGATTAGATCGGATTTTAGATTTTTCAAAATAATTTTTTTTTCCTTTTTTAAATATGTACTGCTAAAGTGCTAAGTTAAATAGAAAATTTAAATGTTAAATTTCGTGACATCTGGATTATTAAATTTTTTTTTTGGTTCTTTTGCCCCAGTCCCAGTTTGTTAAAAGTTTAATTTGTCGTATCAACACATGTTCCTTTATCTGTATGCAAAATATTGCTTTTAATCTTAATACGCTTATTTCAAAGATGAAAATAAGAACAAAAAAAAAAATAACTTTTCATTTCCATAAAAGCATTAATCACAGGCAATATATTGTATTTCATAAATATACGAGAGTATGGAAAAGAAGTTATTTCTTGCTTCTGTTTTTTGTTTTTTGTTTTTAGTTAAAATTAGAATTTTAATAATTTAAGTCATCCTCTTAAGGACTACTTGGTATATAAAAAAAAACAAAAAAAAAGTAAATAAATTTTATAAAGTGTAACCTTCTTACATTTTTTGTATGGAAAACAAAATATTCAATCGTATAAAACAAAATCCAACGAACAACGATGTACAACGAGCACAGCAACATTATGTAGAGCTTTCCTTGTATGTAAAATCAGTTCATTTTTTAACGAAACATCGTATTTCTCTTCCACTTTCTGTACATGTGTGTGTAAATGTGTATCAAAAAAATAAAAAAAATTTTTTTTCTCTAGAAAATATGTACATAGACTCCCTCGTAAACCTTAAACATTTTTTTCCATTTGTTGTTGTTGTTTTTTTTGGCAATTTTCCAAAATCTAACACAGTAACAAATCCATACATAACCATACACACAGGCAAATACATATTCGTAGATGTATCATGATTGTTGTTAAGTGAAATATTTTTGAATTTGTATGCAAATATTTGTGTATGTATAGAAATTTGTATACTCTACACACATGCATACACGTACGTTAGTATATCCTTTTGATCGTATTCATGTATGGCGGAATATAACCACCACAATAATATATTCTCTTGTATTTATAATTTTACAAAATTCATGCTGAATTATTTGTACAGATTCTTTTTGTTTGTATTACTCCCTCTCTCCCCCTCACTCTCTCTATCTCTCTTTCTATTTTCCTTCAAATATTTTGCATTAAATTGGTGTCATAGTAAAATGCGGTTAAATTTGTTACATGTACCAAATGCCATACATGTACACACATACATATGTACATACAGTGAGGTGCACAAATGAGTACATGTTTGTATTATGGACGCTTTTTATTGTATAAAACTAAAAGTAATAAAGAAGACTTTAAAAGCTTCTTGCCAGTTATTTAGCATTTAGTAATTAACAAAATGATATAAAATTTAAAATAGAAATCATCAACTCGCATGTATTCAATTTTGCACGTCTCCATTTTATGATATGTTTGCAAAAACGAAATCAAAAACTATCTTTATTTTATCATGTTTTTACACTACTTTGACTTATTTAAGAAAATATTAGTTTAATATTAATTACTTAATCTCGTTGAGCGACTATTTTTTGCAACTTATCGAACAAAAATCAATTTCTATTAAAAAATGAAGAAACTCTTGAAATCAACTGAAGATAGTATTGTAGCTTTGACTGGAAGTGGCTATTCTACCAGGAAAATTTGTAAATAACTTGGAGTTAGTCAGTCAGCAGTCATCAGAGTCCAAAAACGGTCTATTGTTACCAAGCCTCAAGACAGAAGTCGTAAAAATTACTACCTAATGCAGATGCGCGTCTAAAAATAAAAAGGGAAAATTTTTTAACACCAAAAGGAGCTTTATTGGCAATCGGGAAAACCGTAGACGGCAAGTAGAGTTCTAAAAGATATTGCCTATACCTCAGCTGTCAAGAAGAAAAATCCTGCATTTACGGCTAAAAATGTAAAGGCACGGTTAAAATTTGTCAGAGAAATTGGACAGTGGATGACTGGAAACATGTGATCTGGTCAAACGAATCAAAATTCAACCGCTTTCAATCCAATGGTAAGCAATATAATTCAAAGAAGTCATGTTAAGTAAACGGTGAAACACGGTGGAGGAAATGTCATGGTATGGGGTTGCTTTACATGGTGGCACCTCGGACCACTGCAAAGCATCAATAACATTACGAAAAAAGAAGATTATTTGAGAATTTTGCAGACCCATCTTCCAGATTTTGTCGACAAGAGCGCCTATCCTGCCAAAAGTACAGTACTTATCAGCCCCAACCAATTTAGATGAGCTTTGGCAACGGATTCATCAGGAATGGACAAATATCCCGAAAGAAATTATAGAGAATTTGGTGGAGAGCATGATCATCTTAGTTCTGAAATTTATATTTTTTTGTTAGGTTCTAAATACTAAATTAAAAACGAAAAAAAATTTTGAATTGCTTTAACACTTTTATTTTTATGCACTTAAAATTGTTCAGAGTACAAACATCTACTCATTTGTGCACCCCACTGTACATATGAATATTGTGTTGTATCACAAGACTGCACATGTATGAATGTATGCATAGGGACATGTGTATCCCATCCATACAATATGTACCTATAAATGGGTATTCACATGATACATATTTAAATACATGTTAACTTGAGGTTGCCAAAAATTTTACAAAATTTATATTCAAATTAAAGAATACATGCACAATGTACATACATATGTATTCTATGGTGTATATACACCATCTTATTATATGAAGAACAGAACTAAACAGACCGATAATGTAATTCATTTAGAAACAAGAATAGCTGATTCAGATACAAATTCTTAGGGCCATTATTACAACTTCCCGTTAACGTTGGGTTTAGTTAAAGGTAACATTGGCTAAAGTGAACTTTAAAGTCACCTTTAACTTCTTTTCTTATTTATTACAACTTACAGATAAAATAAAGTTAACTTTTTTAAAAATACGGCACTGCCGGTCGATAACACTGCTCAATTAAAAAAGGTTTTTTTAAACGCAGTGACAACGAAAGGCTTCTTTTTTTTGTTGTATTTGCTCATTTTGTTTATATTTGACGTTGCCATATTGAAAATAATAATAATATGGCAAGTTCACACATAAACTTAAATTTAAAAGTTACCAGTAGGATGGTCCTCCCCATCCCATCAGCTTAACGCACACTTCTACCTTATCGTCCACTTATAATTATGAACACCAATTTATCTGCCCGTTAAACTTCTCCCCTTAGTTAACGGCAAGTTGTAACAATGGCCCTTAATCTGTTTAAAAAAATATTTTTGAATAATAACTTTAACAAATAAACGGACAAAAAAACTTAAATTGGAACTTCCTAGATCTGTCAATGACTAAAACGATATAGAAAAATAGTTAAGACTCTTCTTGTATTGATTAAATCATACCTTTTTACCATATGAAGTGCGTAGACATTTACTTACTTACTGACTTAATTCGCCATTAACAACCCGATTAACGGATTTCGGCTTGCAGCAACACATCCTTCCAGGCGCTTCTGCTTCTTGCGCGCCAACGCCAGTAGGTCACACCAATCGATGACAGGGCTTCGTCGATTTGGTAATTCCAACGCATACGTCCTCTTCGCCGACTTCCGCAGATCCCCGCATCAGATACCCATCTCGCCGAAGCATCCTCCTCCATTCGAACGACATGGCCGAGCCAGTGCAGCCGCTGGATATTAATACGCCGCACAACGTCTATGTCGTTGAGGAGCTCATACAGCTCACTGTTGGATCGCATGCGGAAACCATCGCCAACAACGCACTGGACCGAAGATCTTACGTAGGACTTTTCTCTCGAATACATTCAAGGCTCCTGCATCAGTGCTTAATAGGGCCCATGCCTCTGCGCCATAAAGAAGCACGGGTAGGATGAGCGCCTTGTAGAGTATTAGTTTTGTCGTACAAAAGAGGCCTACTCAATTGCCTATTGAGACCGTAGTAGCACCTGTTGAGACCATAGTAGCACCTGTCTGCGCTTGATCTGCAGACTGACATAATTTTTTGTGGTAACCGTGGTGCCAAAATAAACAAATTCCTTGACTGTATCAAAAGTATAGTTATCGGCCGTAATCTGGAATCCAATATGCCGCACGTCTCTACTTGTCAATAACATACATATACTTCATTTTGCCCTCGTTTACTGCCAGAACCATCTTAGTAGACTCCCTTTCAAGAGCACTAAAGGCAGGAATAATATGTCACTTGGTACATCCTATGATGTCAATGTCGTCAGCGTACATAGGCTACTGGACACTTTTTTGAGAAATAGTGCCATTGCGATGCACTCTCGCCTTGCTCAGAACACTCTCCATGACGAAGTTGAAGAGCTCCCATGATAAGGGGTTGCTTTGTCTGAAACGTCGCACGGTATTAAAATGTTCGAAAAGGTCCATTCCGACCTTGACGCAGCTGCAGGATTTGCTCAACGTCATTCTGTATAGCCTTATCAGCTCCGCAGGTATACCGAGCTCAGTTTTTGCGGCAAAAACACGATCCCTTATGGGGTTATCGAAGGCCCCATAAGGTGTGTGTCGACTTGTTTTTCGTGGGTCTTTTCCAGGATTTGGCGTAGTGTGAAGATCTGGCCGATGGTGGACTTACCAGGTCTGAAGCCGCACTGATAAGGTCCGATCAGTGTTTTGACTAGTGGTTTCAGTCGTTCACATAATACGCTTGTAAGAACCTTATATGCGATATGAAGAAGGCTTATACCCCTGTAGTTGGCGCATAGCGCAGGGTCTCCCTTTTTCAGGCGGGACAATGGCTTCAGAGTACTAACTCTCGGAGTGTGAGAAAACCTGAAAACACTTTCTGCATAAGCTGTAGCAAACAAGCAGGCAGAAGAGACTGCAGAACATCTTCTCTATTCTTTCCGAGGCTTGGGAAGGTAAGAAAAAGAATTCTTGGGCTCTCAGAATTCATTGATAGAACTTGGTGATTAAAGTAAACTGTCGGAATGATTGGGAAATGCCAACCAAAAGCTGTAATCATATGATGGAATAGGATACAAAGTAAATTATGTCCGTTAAGGCGGCTGACGATACAATCTAAAGTAACCTATTTTAACCTAATAAAATAAAACTTTATTTTACTTTTCTAAGCAATTTGACCGACTAGACCATAAAATAGAATCAATCTTAATAGCGACTCTCTGATAATCATTCTGGATATTTTATCTTATAGACAATCCTTCTTATTTCTAATAATATTTTTAATTGAAATTTAATCCAAACTCGTCTGTTAAAAACTGCAGTTCAGCGTGAATAATTCAAATGGTCTCTAATAGTCTCTCAATATGCAAAATTTACATGACATCGAAACAAAGGGTAAAAAATGTGTAAAAAGTTGAAGACTATAGAATATACGAGGTCCTTAGATCACATACATACATACATACATAATTAATTGATCATTACAACCCTTCAATCAAGATTACGACCTAGCTTGTGACGCCACTCATGCTGTGTGTCTTAATTTTATACATGAGTAGTAGGACCTACAGTTTAAAGTCGATTGCGAACTTCAGATTTTTTGAGAAACTTTTCTTTATAATTTTTTATTTACTCTCAGAGTGTTTGACAGAAATCTCTCAGCAGAAGTCGCCTAAGTAATTTTTTTTCAGATTTCGTTTAGTTGGAGATGCCTAACCTGGCATTTGAACCAAGACCTCACGACTAATAAGCCAACACAATACCTACTAGGCTGCGGCGAGTTCTCTTAGGTCAAATAATGAAAAAAAAACGGAGAAATTGAAATCTGATTTTTGTTTGGACGCAGTACCTTCAGCCAGCACTAGTATTCGTTTCTGAAAACAAAATCGTTTGCACTAAATTTCATACCGAAAGTTAATATCAATTAATAAATATTAATATTACACAGACGTTGGTAGATTAACTTGCAGCAATTTATGTAACATGTGTTCGTTCTTTTAGAACTTTGTAAACGTCAGAAGACAGTAATAAATTTAATTTAAATGAAAACAATGGAAACTAATACGGTTTTCAGATATGAACCTTTATTGCGTAAATCGCAATAAACGCCATTATTAAGCTCAATATTTCATATAAAGTTTCAATTAATTATTGCGCAATAAATACGCAAATTGTCATAATATTGAGTAAAACTTAAAGTGCAGCATAAGTCATAAGAGATTGAGATCGCCGTGGTAGGTAGTGTGTTGGCTTATTAGACGAAAAGCCAGTGTTCGAGCCCCAGGCCAGACATCAAAATAAAATACAAAAAGCATTTCTTCGGCGACTTCATCTCAGCAGATTTCTGGCAAAAACTCTGAGAGTAAATAAAATTGCCATGAAAAGTTTCTTAACAATCTGTCGTTCGGAGTCGACTTTAAACTGTAGGACCCGCCACTTATGTATAAAATTTAACGCACACAACATAAGTGGTGTGAGAAGCTAGGTCGTAATCCTGACTGAAGGGTTGTAATGACCAATTATGTATTAGTCATAAGTATGCTTAGAGAGCATATTACAATTATCCGAACACTTTCTGTTGATATTTGAAAACTCAAATGTCAACAACGATAAACAAAAAAAAAAAAAAAAACCAAACCAAATTAAAAACAATGTTGTTTATCAGCTGTCAAATGAATATTGAATAAGTAGCTGCATATATTATTATGTCTGAACACTTCAAATATTGTACTCAATAAACTGAATATGGACTCAATAAAAGTGTTTATCTAGACATAGTATAAACCGCTTTATTTCATTTGATGCTGAACCACTTTTTAGGAAATAATTTCATTAAGAGCGAGAGAGCGTTAAAAGTTTCTCAATATGTTCTCGATTTAAAAGTACTCTTTTGTCAAGAGATTTAACTCTTTTGCTCAATTTAACTAAGTTGTCTCACTTTAACTTTACATGGTTTTTTTTTTCTAAAAGACAAACCGTTTTGTCTTGGGTTCAAATTGGTCCATGATTTCGAATAATAAATTTTGTGAAAATTGCTTTCAACCATGCATAGACCGATTAATGTACGACGTTAACTCATTACTAATGAATTTAAAATGACAATGTATTCTAACACGTGTATTTATCGTAACATGCGAGACAGAACACGTTGATACATTTCTATGAATGTCGTGGAAAAATGATTTTTAAAGGTCATAGGCTGCCATCATGACTCAGGTATTTCAACGAATTTTTAATGGTTTTAAGAATTCCAAAACTAGAGAATAGTTTGGAGTGTGTGTGTGTCGGTATTACTGTAATCTGCTTATTTGTTAAAGGTGTGGCAAGATTTCCTTTCATTTCCCATGATTTTCTATTATTTTGCACAAACAGAACGAACGTTTTTAAAGAAAAACCACATTTTAATGAAAAACTTTAAAATCGAACAGTAGTAGAGAAATCTCAAAAATCTCTCATTTTTATTGTTATTTTCTAAAAAGAATTTCCTTTTAATTATAAATTGAATTTACTTTTGTGAAAATTGGAGTGTCTTCACAACCAAAAAATGTTCACAATAGTTGTTGTGACCTTTTCTTACGTTTTCATCCTGTAGGAGCACAAGTGTTTGTAATATTTACGTTGGATTTATGAATAATTTTACTCTTCAATTTGGGAAAGGAAAACCGAGTCTCTATAAGTCTCTATAAATAGATGACAGAATCCATAAACGCACATTCAAATATAAGATTTCCTTATATTGTATAAGGACCTTAACGAAAACTAACGAGATTTTGCTGTTTTTTTCGGAAAAGTAGAAGCAAACACATCTTATGTTGAATTTATAAATGAGTGAATCTTTTGTCCAAAAAAATAAGATACGAGTTTTTATATCCCACACGTTAAGCAGGTGAGTATTGTATTATACGGTGTGCATCCATTTTCATAATCTCACATAAGAAATTCAATAATCTGATGCTGTTAATCAAATAAAACAAACCATTGTGATGAAAATATTTGAAATCTTTGGCTGCCCTGGTGGGTAGTGTGCTTGACTATCAGCGTAGGGGTTGTAGGTTCATTTCCTACCAGAGAATCTGGTCTGTAACATTACACCGGGTGTAAGCTCGTAATTACTCAGCTCGTTAATAATTAAACATAATTTATAATTGTATTGTAGCTGCCATGCGCATACACCTATACGGTGTTGCCTTTTGGTGGACTAGTCTGGACAGGCTTCACAATGTCAGACTCCTTGACGGAGTTAAAAGATCCGCAGCTATTCGTTTCACTGATGCTCTACGAACCACCCCCACAAAGGCCTTGTTTGCAATGCTTAACTGGCTTCCTACTGTTCTCCTCGCTAAACACGCGGCTAAGTTCAATGCGACTAGATTCAATCCCTGTCTCGTTGGCGCATCGTCCCCTCTGGTTACTCCTCTATATTGGAGATTGACCCTGTGTTCACACTGGATATCGATTATCTCCCTGCGGAATATTATTTTGACAGGGGTTTTCTATTTCTGATTCCGAGCAGTCACGACTGGGACCTTGAACTTCTGGATATATACACCGATGGCTCTAAACTCGATAATGGGGTTGGTAGCGGACTCTACTCTGGGAAACTGGACCTGAACATTTCCATCCGACTGCCGGATTATTGTAGCGTGTTTCAGGCGGAAGTAATGGCAATCTACGGGGCTGCTGAATGGATACTCGTCAACGGTGCTCCTTTCACCCGCATCTCAATCTTCTGATAGTCAGGCAGCCATAAGATCTCTGTCGAGCATTGTGAATAACTCCAGTATTACGGCCTAGCTTCTCACACCATTCATGTTGTGTGTGTTAATTTTATACATGAGTGACGGGACCTACAGTTTAAATTCGACGGCGAACGACAGATTTTTGAGAAACTTTTCATGGCAATTTTATTTACTCTCAGAGTTTTTGCCAGAAATCTGCTGGGAGGAAGTCGGCGAAGAATTATTCTTTCATATTTTGTTTTGATATCTGACCTGGAGGTTTAAACCGTCTAATAAACCAACACGCTACCTACCACAAGCCGCACCAAACAGTCACTCGTAATGGGTACATTGGCTTCTGTATTTTGCAATTTTGCTTATAATCGTACCCACCAATATGTGAATGAGCTTCAGCCGAAAAATGATTTCTGTGGCAAAATCGAGAGCATCATGTAGTTTCTCGTTGGCCCATCTAGTGAAGCGAAAACGAAGCGAATGGTCATGCGTGGCAATGTTGGTACTTCTCTGCGACCAAATTTTGTACAATATTTTCGTGCAATTTGTAACCAATAAATAAATTCCAATAAATCCCAACGTTGCTTCAGCATAAATCGATTCATTATGTTCAGTGGAGATAATATACTAAATTTTGTGACAGAATAGAATGACATAAGTATTATCAGTTTCGAAATAATTGATGGTTTAAATCTAAACCGATAAATAGCCTACCCGGTATAAATTTATATAAAGTTGAATCGTGTGTAATGGCTGGCCTACAAGAGTACAGTTATGTCCTCAACAACAAAAAAAAATGCTCCTTTCTTAAGTCTGCAGTATGTTAAATGATTTTGTGATCATTATCGTTTATGGACAATAATTTCTTCACCATTAACTTACCGTACCGGCATCAACTGAATCATTCGATTAAATATTCGGTGAGGTGTTTCAAAAAATATAAAAAAAAAAATTATGGAAATTTCTTTGATGAATAATGGAAAAATACAATGATGATGAATCAATATACTCGAACGCAAAAAAGTTTTTCTTTTGTATTCATAGTTCCATGAAAAGAAAAACTGAAATAAAATTGTGTTTTTTGTTTTTGTTTTTTGACTTCATAGTCTATTTTAATCAGAAACTGAATGACATTTTTTTCTGAATTTGTGTACAATTTGAACAATAACAACACAAACGGCCGTAAAAGTATTGTACAAAAATATTTTCATGCGATTGTTTAACTGACGGCAATTGGTTGCATGTCTAGGGGATATTTTAACGACTCAACATCTAGAATTTTCATTTATTGTTCTATTCCATTATAATGTTGTTGTTTTGTAGATTTTTTTCCCATTTTTCCATTTTTACAACAATTTTATTTAGCCTTTAAGTTTACACTTGCCATTGTCATTGTTGTTGTTGTTAATTTACATTAGTATTGAACGTCATAAACTATAGCGTTTTCTCCATCTCACACATTCAGTCATACTAACAAACTGATGAATAAATATTCATAGTTTTCATGTAATTCGGACATAGATCAAATCGAATGGTTAGCAAACAATGGGGCAAGTGTACCAAACTAACCCCTATTATGTCTGTATGGCGGTTACAAAAGAAGTATTTGCCATGGTCAATTAATACCTGGGGCCCTAGAAAGTTAATTTATGATTTGAAATATTATTTATTGCATCGATGTACGATTATCGCTTATTACCGGTAATCCAGCACTTTTCACATTTGCAACGAATTCAAGTACTTTTCAATGGAGAGAGCGTGACACAAGAAACTTTAGGCTTTATTTTCGCTTGTACATTAACTCAAATCAAATTATTTTATTAATTGATAGTTACAGTCCTTTAGTCAAGATTAGGATCTAGCCTCTCACACCATCTATGTGCAAGTCTTAATTTTATGCACAAATGGCGGGGCCTACAGTCAATACCAGAGATCAGCAATGAGTATTCAAAAAGATGAGCAGAATCGAATCATACTCATAATTTCTTATACTTATACGCATTCATACTTATTTTAATATCATGGAAACTCTACTCATATTCAAAGTTTGAAGTACTCATCATATTCATACTTAACAACACGTATGATGCCATTGATTTCGACTCTCCATAACTCAACATATGTATACATGAAGCACAAAATAAGTATGAAGCGCAAACGAACACTAGAATACTCACTAAAAAGGTTGTATGTTTGCTCTGCTTGCTGCTCTGTCTTTTTCTTTTTTTGTAAATGCAACAATAACTAAGACTATAAATTTTGAATTTTGATGCATAATTCGAATCATTCGAATCATTTATAAGTATTATAAGTATTTTTCTAAATTTATGAATTTGAATGAGTAGGCTTGTGAATCAAATATATTTCGAATGGTATGAGTTCGATGTCAACATTGTACTCATACTCATTGCAACCTTGACTTATAAATCAACGTTGTAGTGAGTACCAATGAATCAGAGTACATAGTTAAATTTCAATATTATTGACTCACTTATATTCAAAATTTCATGAGGGCTTATGAGTAGCGAAAAAACGATTCATTGCTGATCTCTGGTCGACACCTAACGACACATTTTCAAGTCAACTATTTGCTCTCAGAGCTTTTACCAGAAGACTGCTGAAAGGAGATCGCGAGAGAGGAAATTATATTCTTTTTATTTTTCCTTTTTTGCTGAGAAGCTCTCCTCCAGTAAGCCATCACACTACATTCTAAACTATGGGCACCAACTATCAGAATTTGCAAACAATATTAGCCGAAGTTAACATTTTGTGTCCGAAAGAAATCGCAGAAATGTTAAATGTTGCACAACAAACAATTTTCTATGAGAAAAATCCAATTGCCTGAAAAATGGATATCACTTGACGGATTTAAAGCCGGAAAACCACTTGAGAAATTTTTCTTCAAAGGCACGATAGAAAATCAGATTTGCATCGAATTGTTACTAGCTATGAAAAAACGGATATCTTTTCAGAATCTTAAACGGAAAAAATCATGGACTAAACCGAGCCAACCATCAAATTCGACTGTAAAACCAGATCGCTTCGGCGAGAAGACAATGTTGTTTATCTGGTGGGATCAGGAAATTGTAGTGTACCACGAGCTCCTAAAATCTGGTGACTCCGTCGCTACCTACAGCAAATGATGAATTTAATTCATGCATTGCGCAAAAACCAATCAGATTGCGTCACAAGACTCTGTAAGTTAATTTTGTAACACGATAGTGTATTTGTACATGAAGCAAAACCGGTTCAAAATGCACATAAAGCATTAGGCTTGGAGCTAATGTCCTACCCGCTCTATTTACAAGACTTGCCTTTCTCCGTTTACTATTTGTTTCCACCAATGGAATATGCACTGGCTGAGCTGCACTGGACTCAACTAGTGTGCAGGATATTTTCTCTGGTATGTCTTATTATCATTCTTAAAAGATGCGACAGATTTTCGCTACAGCCAGATGATGATCATCTTTCTTATTTCAGACACAGAAAAAAGATTCTCATCACCTTCTACAGATGGTAATGTGGTCCATCTGAATTTCTGTAGATCCTTTAGAGGACACCAATGTTACTTTGTATACTCTACGCTTCCATAGGATATCTTTTTAGTCTAAAAAGTAATGTGAATATATGATGCAACAACGGTATACACAATTTCCTATCACAGTAGTTTTAAAGATTATTTATGGGAAAGGAAACAAAGGATTAAAGTTGTATTTATGTACATACAATACCTTTTAATTCAACTGTAAAATATGTTTTATTTTCTCGAAGAAATAAAATAGTTCCTTAAGGTACCACTTATCACTATTAAAAGTTACATCTTTTTACAAAAGTAAACTCTATACACACTATGGCACAGTGTTCAAGCAACACTCATTTGCAATTTTAAATCAATCGCAGTAGTAAAATGAGTAAAACGGAGAAGGCTATCTATGATTAAAGTAAACTTTTGTTTACAATTACACGGCGCGACAATCAATGATAATGATTGGTAATGATAATGACTTAATGACATATTGTAGGTTGCGAGTAGAACTGAAAAATATTTTTTTTATATTTCTTGAATCCTTCAAACTTGAATCCTCCTCAAATGAAATTCTGGTTCAAAAATTTTAATAATTTTTGATGGATCTTCATTGTTTACCGCAAAATGCGTCAATTTCACACTTGAACGACTACCAGAAGTCGGCTAATATTTATGTATTTCGCAAACATTATTAGTTCTCTTTGCGCAAACATTGGCCAACTTCTGGTAGTCGCTCAAACGTGAAATTGACACATTTTGCGATAAACAATCAAGATCTATCAAAACTTTTGAAAATTTTTGAACTGAAAGTTCATTTGATAAGACGACATATATAAAAAATATAAAACGACTGTTATACTATTTAAATAATAACTACGGTAATTGCACTGTACGGTAAAATGCACTTTAAGAACGTTGCCACTTATTATAGATTTTTTAATTGAAGTGGTTACTACGACCGGACAAACTTGGAAGGATATGAAAAAAATCGCATTTGTCAAGTTTACCTCATTAAAACTCATAGCATTTTAAATCAAATAATATAATGGGTGATTTTTTAAGAGCTATAGGAAAATTTTCCAAAAAAAAACACATAAAATTCAGAAAAATGTATGCAATCTTTATTTGAATCGATAGTACGGTCCATATAATTTAATGTTTGAGTATTATTTCATGCAAATGTTGACCGCGAGTGCGCCTCAAATGTTCCATACGCCTACTTCAATTTTGGCATACTCTTTCCAACATTTCGGCCGGTATCTCACGGATAAATGCTTCAATGTTGTCTTCCAATGCGTCAATTGAAGCAAGATTTTCTGTATAGACATGAGCTTTAACATAGCCCCACAAAAAATAGTCTAAAGGCGTTAAATTGCAGGATCTAGGCCGAACGTGAAATAAGATTTTCACCGAACTCGCCTCTCAATAAGTCCATTGTTACGCGTGCTGTGTGGCATGTGGCACAGTCTTGTTGAAACCACATGTCATGCAAAGCAAGCTCTTGCATTTTGGGCAAAAAAAGTTGGATATCATCTCACGGTAGCGCTCACCATTCACAGTTACGTTACGATTCGCAGCATCTTCTAAGAAGTACGGTCCAATGATACCCACCAGCCCATAAACCGCACCAAACTGTGACTTTTTCTGGATGCATTGGTAGCTTTTGCAATGCTTCTGGCTGATTTTCACTCCAAAATCGACAATTCTGCTTATTTACGTTTCCATTGAGCCAAAAATGAGCTTCGTCGCTGAACACAATTTTTCGATAAAGAAGTGGATCTTCGGCCAACTTTCCAAGAGCCCATTCACCAAAAAGTCTGCCTTTCGGTAGGTCGTTCGGCTTCAATTCTTGCACCAGCTGTATTTTAAAAGGCTTCACACCTAAATCCTTCCGCAAAATTTTCCACGTTGTTGACTAACAGAGGCCCACTTGCTGCAAACGGCGACGAATCGATAATTGATGGTCATCATTAACACTGGCCGATACAGCTGCGATATTTTCTTCAGTTCGCACTCTACGTAAGCGTGTTGGTGGTTTAATGTCCAACAATGTAAATTTGGTGCGAAATTTAGTCGCAATAGCCCGAATAGCCGCTTCAGTGGGTCGATTAAACTGACCATAAAATGGAAGAAGCGCGCGATGAATTTTCTTAAAAGAGCACGCATTTTGATAATAAAATTCAATGATTTGCAAGCGTTGTTCGTTTGTAAGACGATTCATGGTTAAATTATAGACCAAACTGAAGATGTTTGACAGTGAAACAAAACACGAAACGTGCTTGAGCTGTTCAAACCAGTGTTGCCAAAAAGATAATAGCTAAAAAATCACCCGTCATATATGTACACAATTTTAAAGGCCCATTCCTCTCCTTTCTAATAAGGTTTATATTTTTGACATTGGTTCAGAAATGTTTGTGTAATCAATAAATTTGTGCGTAAAGTCGAAAAAAAACAGTCTTTGTCAAATAAAACAAGTTTGGAGGGTTCAAGAAATATAAAAAAATAAGTTTTGAGTTCTACTCAACAAAACTCACAACATACATTATGTCATTCGCTGGGTGTATTTCAGTTTTTTTAATTTTGTCGCATAGTGTAATTGGTCATTACAACCCTTCCGTCGGGATTACAACCTAGCTCCTCACACCACTAATGTTGTGTGTGTTAATTTTATACATGAGTGGCGGGTACAACCAGTTTAAAAGTCGGATCGGAACGACAGATTTTTGGAAACTTTTCATTACAATTTTATGTAGTCTTAGAGTTTTGCTAGAAGACTACAGAAGACGAAATCGAACAAATTAAGCGAGAAAAAAATGCAACGCAATGTGTTAAAGGCAAAAGTAGGTCAACTAGAGTAATTAAAAAAAAATTTGTAATGAAAAATGTCCAAATTGTGAATTTTGAAATAGAAACAGCTGTCAGCAGATGGCAAATTTGCCATTATAAAGGCTTTGGAAGAAGGCAAATCATTAAATGCAGTTTCTTATCAATTTAATATCAACAAATCAACGGTTTATTGTCAAACAAATAAAGTGGAAAGGAATCCAGGAAGTGGTCGACCTCGTAAATCTACTGCACGCCATGATCGTATGCAAACGAGCAATTAGGGGTTCCTATTGACGTCCACACAGACAGAAACCGATTGAGTGAGGCAAATTTATTAGCTAGAAGACCAGCCAAGAAGCCACTTATAAGTAAGGTTAATAAGAAAAAACGGCTTGACTTTGCTAGACGGTATCTGCATTGGTCAAAAGAGCAGTGGACCAAAGTTTTGTGGAGCCACGAATCAAAGTTTAACTTATTTGGCTGTGATGGGTTAAATTACATTCGTTGGCCCCCAAAACAAAGATTTTCACCCAAAGGTCACAAATTAATAACATTCTGTAAATAAGACAAGACACGGTGTTGAACATAATATGGCATCGAGTTGCATTTTTTTCTCGCTACTGTACACATATCGGATGAACTTGCTAAACCACTGTTAATTCTCTCATCCTTCTTTTCCTTTCCTCTGTGCTTTTAGTAGTTAATAAAACTTTGTTGTTGTTGTTGTTTCTGTTTTATCAACCTGCGTTTGTGTACAAGAGCATACATAAATACCCAAAGGGTTTTAAAACTTTTATTTCTGCTGTTACAGCTTATTGTGTCCTTTTTCTCTCTCTTATTTCATTCCATTCCATTCCATTCTGTTTATTTATTTTATTTGTTTTCTTTTATGTTCTCAAAGATCTTCTTTCTTTCGCTTTGCATTTCTTTTCATTTCCCTTTAAAATGATAAACTATTTTATTCAATTTGACTTATTTTATATTGTTGTTGTTTTTACCGTTTTATATTTTATTTTCCATTCCTTTCACTCTTTCTTTGTTTCCATGTAAATAAGATTTAAATGGAAGAACAACAGAACAACAACAGGAAAATAATGACCAAGAAAATATGCACAACTCTTTGAGTTTAGAAACACCTTAAGGACATGAAACGAATAAGAAACAGGAAAAAAGGGATTTTATTACGCAAGGAAGACAAATAAAATAATAAAAGGCTTTAAAAGCAAATAGAATGAATGCGGATGACTGTAATATAAGAGAATTTAAAAATGGTCTTAAATAAGAACCCCAAATTAAAGGTTACGATGCGTAATTTAATGGTTTTTATTTTCAACTTAACCTCTCTAATGTGTGGCTTTTATTTTCATTTAACATTTTAGCTGGAGTTGGTGCCAAAGTCGTCCTTATTGTAATGGAATTATTAACACAATAACTTAAAAAGCCCAAAGTATTTTTCAATATCTTAACTTTTTTAAACAATTAAAAAATGAATATTGTTACGTTTTTGACTTTTTAAAAATGTTTAAAATATGAGCTGTAGATTGCAAATACAAATAAAAATAAATTTGTGTTTAGTTTTAATTAAAATTCTTAATTATTTACACAATTCTGTGTGCCACTGTTCACAACTTGATGTAAACAACAACAACTGCTTTACTTTATTATTCCTCTGTTTATACTCTTTGCATAAATAATAACAATTGCTAGACAATTCTTCGACATATCTTTGTAACGGAGATTTTCAAACCAAGATTGTCCTGTTCAAACATACCGCGTCTTCAAACAAGACTCACTGAACATCACTCACTCTGTCGCCTGCTTTGCCTTGCGCCTTTTATGTGGCAAAGTAAACATTCTGAATAATGTTCTTGAAGGCGAATGTCCATGACTTCGCCTTCTCGAAATCTCTACAAATGTAAACATCGTTGTTTACATTTATTCTTGTAGCATTTGCTGTTGTATTTTTGTTTACTTATTTACCATTTTTATGTTGGTGTTTTTTGTTATATTAGACTCTGCGATAATTTGTAAACAACATTGTTTTTGTTTTTGTAGCTTTTGTTTATAATTTTAATGTTAAGCAATATAAAAGCAAAATACCAGTATCTAGATTTTTAATTTTCAATTAAATACAATATGTTTGTAATACAAATCCATGCTGATCTATTTCAAGGATATAAAGTGGTGTTGGGTGCCCTAGTAGTCTAGTGGCTAGTGTGCTAGACTATTAGCGTGTGGCTCGAATTTTTTCTGTTACACTATACCGAGAATATGGTCGAAGTTACTTTGCTCCTAAATAATTAAATATAATTTGTAATTGTATTGGAATTAACAAACTAAAGCAGTGTTGTCTTGCGATTACTGGAATTAAAGTCAAATACGACAAAGGTTAACTTACAGCCAAGTCATGGCAAACGATTGGAACACATATGACATTCCACTAAAAGTTCGACCAACACACACCGATTGAGTGAATTGAAACAAAGAAGCACAAAATAAGTCGAATTCCTTCGCATTATTAATAGTGCTGAAGCGTTAAGTACAAAAATTACTTTTCTTTGAACATTGGAGTTAAAGTACATACATACATACATACATAATTTGCCATTACCACCTTTAGTCAGGATTACGACCTAGTTTCTCACACCACCTATGTTGTGTATGTTAATTTTATACATGACCTACAGATAATAGTCGATTCCGAACGACAAATTTTTGAGAAACATTTCATTCCAATATTATTTACGTTTTCGTTTTTGATGTTTGACCTGGTGCTTTGCACCGAGGCGTCACGTCTAAAGCCTAATCATTTTGCCATTTGTTTACTGTGTTAAGTGATTAGAGTTTTATCGCCACACCTTTCATTGTACTTAAGCAATCAGATGCAAAGTATAGAAACTTTTTTTGCAAATCTTTAACAATTACAGAGCAATTTTTGAAACAAGAAACTAAGGAGATTATGCAATTGGTAACTGAGTTCTAGTTTTGAATTAGAGAACTAAACACCTCAGTATGTATTTTCAGTACATGGTATTTGCTTTAATAGACAATTACTATAAAGAAACTTCGCAGCATTTTGGTGGAGGTGATATATGCTATACAACACTTACTAGGCATCCGAAAAAATGTCTAAGTCACCATCGTCAATTTAATTGTTTCAGTTAAGATTAATGGCTATAAAACGTTTATTCATTCTGGTGGTCGCTCAAACGTGAAATTGGCACATTTTCCAATAAACAATCAAGATCCATCAAAAATTCTGAACTGAAAGTTCATTTGAAAAGAAATATATGTCTCGTATATGAAAAATATAACACGCCTGTTCTACTCTTTAAATAATAACTACGGTAATTTTTTTCTGATTTAATCAAACGAAGTGTCAATCTCTTCACAAGATAATGCATTTCCAGAATGTCATGACTTATTTTATATTTTTTAATTAAAGTTTCCTGCTATGAACGGACAAACATGAAAAAATATGAACAAAATTCGCTTGTGTCTAATTTACCTCATCGAACGTTATAGCATATTAAGTCAAATAATATATACATATATGTATATCGTTTTGAAGGTCCATCCCTCTCCTCTCTAATAAGGTTTAAAGTTTGGACATCGGTTCAGATATGTTTGTGTAAAAAAAAAAGAGTTTTTGTCAAATAAAACAAGTTTGGAGGGTTCAAGAAATATAAAAAAATATTTAGGAATTCTACTAAACAAAACTCACAACTTACGCTATGTCATTAGTTGAGTGTACACCTAATTCTGTTTTTACACGGTAGATTGGTTCCAGAAAAAACCGTGTAAAAAAACCGTGTAAAAAAAGACACTGATCGTATGCAAAAATAGGTGATTGGTTCCTAATCTCTAAAACCTATTAAAATTAGTGAAAAACGAGGATTTTTTAAGAAGTTTTGTATTTGACATTTTCTTTTAGGGATTCATAAAATATTTAACCAAAATAAAAATATAAATAACTTAATAAATATAAAATATTTTTTGGCTTACCTTTCATCTTAATGCGTTAAATTTAATGTAACGATAGAAAAACAAATTTGCCAATAAAAAATTTCTTTACCAAACACAAAATATTAACACATTTCAATTGCTCTGACCTTTGTGCTTGTATGCACAAAAGGGAATTCCCCTAAATTTGTGCCATTTACATTTGCTTTGACCAGTAAATTTGTTTGTCGCGCAAAAAGGGTATTCCCTTAAATTTGTGATATGAACATACTTTGCAAAAATTAAATTTGACAAAAAAATTTAAGAACAAAAAATTTTAATTCATGCTAAATGGAATAAAATCGTGTAACAAAAATTAAAAATATTTTATTTTCAAACCGTGTTATATCAAAACCGTGTAAAAAAAGACCGTGTAAAAACAGAATTTGGTGTATTTAATTTTTTTATTTTGTCACATAGTGTAATTAGCCGGGTCGATTTACTTAATGAAATTTAGTTCCATGATTTATGCCATCTTATGAACTTGTGATCGAAATAAATGCGCATCGAAATTAATTTCAATCGTATCAGATTTTTTGATCATTGAACTCTATACCTTGTCAATCGATTTTTTAATAAAGTGTTGTAAAAGATGAAAAAAAAACACTTAATCAACACTTGAAATACTTAATCGACAACGAGAGACAGAATCCCAAAAGTTAAAAAAGTAGATCGACTCCGAGATTTAGTCCCATAGTTTGTAATATTGGTTGGTAGTGGAACGAAGATTTTGTAACTTTTGCAACACGTTATATTAGAACAGAGGCAAAGTTTAAAAAAAAATTTAAATGAGAGCTAAGGTGACTTTCACTAGGCTCACTTCAGCAAATCTCCTTACAGAGAAGCTATTATAGGAATGACACTATTAAACTCCACTATATCAAAAAGTTTCTCAGCTTCAATGCGGGAGAGCCCAATTAACTCTAAAACTGGACAGAAAAATCTCTTTGGGAGTACTCACATGCCACTATACCTGCAATTAGTAGCTTTGCAGAAAGCTACTACGAGTCACTCGAAGCATTCATTAAAATTTACAGTCTTAGTTGTTGTTGCATTTACAAAAAAAGAAAAAAGACAGCAGAGCAAACACTATCAGCGTTGCATTAGGCCATTGTAGATACAGTCTACTACTACACGCATATATTCTGAGTGAATAGGAGTTGTTGACATTCCGATTGAAAAAGCTGGTATGGATTCTAGACATACTAAAGGGTGTTTTTTATAGAGGTATAGAACTTTAAGTTGGCATTACTTTTCAAGATGGTTTGGCAATTCATTATGAATAGACTCACGCCTGAGCAACGCTTGCAAATAGTGCAATTTTATTTCGAAAATAATGGTTCTGTGCGGAAAACGTATCGCGCACTACGTCCATTTTATCGTCGACAAAATCGTCCATCAGAGCAGTTAATTCGATTAACCATGGAACGTTTTCGCACCAAGTTTACTCTTATTGATAACTCGCATTCCCAGAGACGCTGTACGGTGCGTACAGAAGAAGCTATTGCTGCTGTAGAGCGTAGCATTGAGGAAGACCCGAATGAGTCCATCCGCCATCGAGCACAGGAATTGGATCTGTGTCCATCCACTTTATGGAAGATTTTGCGGAAGGATCTTGGTTTGCGTGCTTACAAAATCCAACTCGTGCAAGATTTGAAGCCAAACGATCATCAAATAAGGTGTAGATTCGTCGAATGGGCCCAAAACGAGATTACCGTTGTTCCCGATTTTCATAAGCGAATTTTGTTTAGCGATGAAGCGCACTTCTGGTTGAATGACTACGTCAACAAACAAAACTGCCGCATTTGGAGTGAAGGTAATCCTCAAGTGTATGTGGAAACACCGTTACATCCCGAAAAACTGACTGTTTGGTGCGCTTTATGGGCTGGTGGAATCATTGGTCCATACTTTTTCAAAAACGATGGTGGCCAGAACGTTACAGTCAATGGTGATCGGTATAGAGCCATGATTACTAACTTTTTCAATCCTGAATTGAATAACCATAATGTCCAGGAGATGTGGTTTCAACAAGACGGCGCAACATGTCACACAGCTCGTGCCACAATAGATTTATTGAAAGACACGTTTGGTGACCGCCTAATTTCACGTTTTGGACCTGTGAATTGGCCTCCAAGATCTTGTGATTTAACACCGCTAGACTACTTTCTGTGGGGCTATGTAAAGTCATTGGTCTATGCGGTAAAGCCACAAACGCTTGACCATTTGGAAGACAACATTCGCCGTATTATTGCCGAAATGTTGGAAAAAGTCAGCGAAAATTCGACGTCCAGATTGGACTACATCCGCGCCAGCCGTGGCGGTCATATGCCAGAAATCATATTTAAAATGTAATGCCACAAAATTATCTTTCGGATAAATAAAATGCATGTCAATCGAATAATCCATCGTTGTTTTATGGCAACTTAAAGTTATATACCTCTATAAAAAAAACACCCTTTACATTTAACAATGAAAAGGAGATGGAATACTGATACAAATCGCTCGTTTGATTTCATTGATAGTAATGAAGGCTTAAAATTTTTTTGTGTTTAAATCAGTAGCTATGTTTTATACATCCATACCTCACATTGCGGAGTGGTTACGTTCCAAAAAACGCGAAGTGTATTATGATTTTCTATAGCAAATCATGTAAAGATCGAAGATAGGTTCCAGGGTTACGAAAATACCAATTTTTAAAAAGAAAATTTAACAAAGTAAACATTGAAAAAACAAAAATAATACAAAGTTTTATTACATACATAACAATAAACAAAAAACAAATTCAATTAAAATAAAATAAAATATTTACTTAATTTATAACACATTAATTGAAACTGAACTCTAAAATTAGAAAAACAAGGTGAAAATAAATTTCTATTATTTTCAGTTAGAAAGGGATTCGCCAAGTTTTGATATATACAGACGTACGTACATAATTGGTCATTATAAAACTTCAGTCAGGATTACGACCTAGTTTCTCACACCACTTATGTTGTGTGTGTTAATTTTATACATGAGTGATGGGACCTACAGTTTAAAGTCGACTTCGAACGACAGATTATTGAGAAACTTTATCATGGCAATCTCATTTACTCTTAGAGAAAGTCGCCGAAGAAATGTTTTTTCATATTTTGTTTTGATGTTTGGCCTGGGGCTCGAACACTGGCTTTATGTTTAATAAGCCAACACACCACCTATTAGACTACGGCGACCCCAAGTGTTGATAGCATGGCGCAATTAGAAACAAAAGTCGAGCCATCTTTTAGAAAAAAGAAAGAAATTTCAAAAAATTTAAAAAAAAAATTTTTTGAAAATCGAACCTAAAATAAGGCAACTTCGAAAATCTAAAGACGCGCAGTGAAAATTTGTACTAATTCAGTAGCGAGGCAACTCCAGAAAAACACAAAACGAATTGTGTATGTAATTTTTGTTATCTCTAGGCCAAAGTACAATACGTAAATAAACAAAAACATTTCCATTTAAGGTACAATATCTCATATTTTATACGAATATAGAAGCACGTTACAAATTTAACTCTTTGCACTCGGCACCGTTTCGGACTTTATCTACCAACTCGACACCACTTTTTAACGAAAACGTACATCCTTGAAACGTGATATATAATAAGTAAGGAAGTGTGATGAAATTTGTTTTAAATGAATTTGAGGACATTGAAGAACACATATTTACAAAAAAATATCAAAAAATTTTTCTATACGACGCTTCGGTACGAATTGAGATCTTGTATATTTCTTCTCTCGGTTATCGCATTTCTTTATTATCGTAGCAAGTTTCCCACTTCATTGAGCCACGCCCTTGTAACATTGGACGCCTAGGCCACCATATCTACAATTTGCTCAACGGACCAGAGAAGTGTACAGTCCGTCGTGAACACACTTCGCACGTTCCTTTTCGATTTATTTATCATGCATTTTGTTAATTTCATCACATTTCGATCAATTTTTTGTGCCCTTTTAACAGAAAACTACAGGAGAACACCTGTTTCTTAAACAATTGCGGTGGAATAATTTCATTGTCCGTAATCGGTAACAAACTATCATGTCCCCTCAGAGGGGACAACCGAGTGGTATGCTAGACTTACGTTGTCCCGTCAGAGGGGACAGTCGAGTGCAAAGGGTTAAAACTATTCGCCTTGATCTAATCCAACTACTAGAACAGTCTTCAGTGCCGATATAAGTTTTAAAGGAAAAACTTAAATTGCTAATAAAAGAAATACAAATCACCTGAGGCAAAAAGGAAAATGTTCTACTTCTGAATGTTTTTCAAAACATTTTTTCCAAAATAATATTCAAATATGTAGTGTCCCAATAGCCAGAAGATTTTGGGAGAGAAATTTTAATAAGAACTTTAATGGTGGTGTCCTTTCCACATACATACATACATACGTAAATTATCGATTATATACTGGTACCGTTAGAGCCCAAGGATAAATGCATTTCACAATTTATGACTTTAACAATTTAACCCTTTTTAAGCTTGTGTGCTTTAAGAAGGAAATGGCATCCACAAAAGATTGTTTTCTTCTACTACGAGTTCTTTTATTTGCTTTATCAGTCAGTTTTTTTATTTTGTACACAGTCTACCACGTTTCTCTCTCTCATACTCTATCTCCTCAGAGGACAGTTGTTTCCTTTCCTGTTGCTTGTAGAAGACATCAGTATGGTGAGTGTGCAAATGTGGCCAAACGTGTGCAATTTTTCCGTAAAGGTTTTATTCGGCTTTTCAGTTGATTTCAAATTTTTTCCTGTTCATATTTTATTGTATGAATTGCCTTTTTTTTTGGTCTGACTTGGTTACAATTTATTCTTATAAATCAATAAAATCCATAAATCATGATTTTTTTCCTTTTTTTTTTGGTTGTTGTTTATTTTTTTCCAACTTTTTCCTCAAACACTTTTATTAACACATAATGTAATGTAATAAATATGTATGTATGTACATATGTGTCTACAAAAAAAATAAAATAAAATAAAGATAGACGACCCATAATGGAAAATCTAAAATACAAAATAGAAAAATAGTGAATAATAAACAAAACGAAATAAAAACTCTCTTATGCATGGGTTTTTACATGATTTATGAATGCATTTCCTTATTTATAGAAAATGTTTTTCTTTTATTTTTCTTTACTTTTTTATTTTTTTTCCAATCAATACATTTGTTTATAAGGCTATGAATACATACACACTATGTATGTATATACATAGATGAATATGTTTTCACATATAAAATTGAAGATTTATTCGATTGTCTACTCGCATTTAATATCTATCAAACGAAATTTACATAAAACTAATTCGCCTAAAAGTCTTTCATACATACATACATACATACATACATACATACATACATACATACATACATACATACATACATACATACTTACCAAAAGTTAAAATAAAATTATTATGGATTTTTAACTTTGTAGGCGAATTGCTAACTTTCGAATTAAAAATTTAATGACTATTTATCATGCTTAGAATTTTCGTTCATTAACACACAAATAACACAGTGCAACAGTCAAAATACATCCAGCTAATGACACAGTGTAGGTTGTGAGTTTTGTTGAGTAGAACCAAAGAAAATAAAGTATAAAGAATGTGCATTTTAACATATTTTGGAATATTTTTCAAAAATATTTCATGAGGCGGGGGGGAAAGATAGAAGGGAAGGATACAGAAACCAAGAGCGTAACAATGCGTTGTTCTCATCGTGCGTTTTTGTTGTTTGACCACTTTTTTATTTATTTTTCTGGTGTTAAAAACAGACGTCGGCACCAATGTCCCTCAGGGGAAAACATCTTCGGCTTCCTACACACATAGGACACGAACATCAAGAATGTTCGTTAAAAAGAGCGTAAAAATCTTGTCAGTTTTTAAAGAAGAAGGTTCATGTCGCTGTTTTCAGACTTCAATGATACACCCAAAGAAATATCACAGTAGTATTCACTAATATCAATGAGAAATGATTTCGATTTTTGGAAGAAACATTATCCATCATTATGGCTAATATAATGAGGGATAATGTTGCATTCACTCGAGCAGCTTGTTCTAAAATTTAATCTTACGTCAATCATTACTCCTAAATATCTAAGCGCTAGCTGAGAAGTTATATTATGTCCGTCTATATTAAGTGTAATCCATTCAATTTTCTTTCTGCTCGTTATCAAAATAGCTTCAGTTTTTTGTCCAGCCAGTTTAAGATTCGCTTACATAAGCCAGCTCTTTATTTTAGTCAACTCCTTCGCCACAATTGTTACTGCTATATCGTCAGCATAACCAATTATCTGCATACCCCTTGGTACTGGCAGATGCAACACTCCAACGTAGAGTATATTCCATAACAGTGGACATAGCACAGAGCCCTGTGGAACTCCACCAGTTATTTTATATCTCTTGACGCCTTCATCTGTGTCATAAAGTAGTATTCTCTCAGAAAGATAGCTGCTAATGATACGCATAAGATGCGCCGGCGTCTGTATAGTCCACAAAGCCTGTATAATGTACGACCAGCACACGGAATTAATAGCATTTCCAACATCAAGTGTTATGACGGCACAATACTCCTTAGAACCACACATCGATGTGGTTCCTTCAATTGCATTGCCTGCTATCGTTGTCAATTTCTTAATTGCGTCTATTGTTGATCGCCCTCTACGAAATCCATACTGATTGTCAGAGAGACCTTCGGCTACTCTTTCAAGGTGTTGTTCCAAACGGTTACAGATCAATCGTTCCAAAATCCTACCCATTGTATCGATCATACAAAGCGGTCGATAAGAACCTTTAAAATGGTATACGTAAACTTATGGTTCAAACTTAAATGTTATGACTTTTTTCACATTTTTTCACGTGTAGCTATTCTTAACTGCAAAATTTAATTAAAAAATATAAAATACGTGGTAACGTTCTAAAAGTGTATTATCTTGTGAAGAGATGGACTCGGCGTTTGATAAAATCGGACAAAAATTATCGTAATTATTGTTTAAAGAATATAACAGTCGTGTTATACATTTTATATACGAGTATGACACTTTATCAAATGGACTTTCAGTTCAAAAATTTTCAAAATTTTTGATGGATCTTCATTGCTTACGCACAAAATGTGTCAATTTCAAGTTTGCACGACTACCAGAAGTCGCCTAATATTTGTGTTTTTTGCAAATATTTTTATTTCTCTGTGTGCAAACATTGGACAGTACAAAAGTCCCCCTAGTCTAGTAGGTAGTGTGTTAGCTTGCTAGGCGTGGGCCACTGTTCAAGCCCCAGGTCAGACATCTCTAACTAAACGAAATATTGAAAATTATTTCTTTGGTGGCTTCCTCTCAGAAGATTTCTGGCAAATACGCTGAGATTTAATGAATAAACCTAAATCTAATGAAATTACTATGATATGTTTCTCAAAAATTTTTCGTTCCGAGTCGACTTTAAACTACAGGTACCACCTCTAACGTATAAAATTAGCACACATAACATAAGTGGTGTGGAATGCTAGGTCGTAATCCGGACTGAAGGGCTGTAATGAAAAATGATGTGTATTTCTTAAAAAAAATGGGGAACTTCTGCACTCCCAAAATTGGCATCTAAATCCAGATATAAATTAGCTTTTATATAAGTATTTAGTAGTTTGAACTTCCAACTATATCTATACGTAGATAGATATTGTATTGAATTCCATTATATTCATAAATTCAGTATGAAAATCAAATTTCGAAATATTCAATATTCGAAATTATAAATTATTTAATGATAGAATAAATTCTTCTTGGTACAATAATAAAACCAATTTAATTTTTGTTTTTGTGCTCCAACATTCATAAGTACTTTTAGTCAACTGGTAATACTTGTTTACCATCAGAGCCCTAAAAGAGATATAAACAAATGAATCCTACCGACTCCACCACCACCTCTGATGATATCTTGAAGGATTTATTTTAAAAACCATTAACGTGGAACGTAAACAAATTGGTATCAACTGCGAGTGAAAGGAAATCCATACAAAGTAACTGTATAAACAACCACACAAACAAACAAACAAACGTTATAATTTGATTTATTAACCTTCTTCGGCGTAAATCAATATCAACGTGAGCAAAAAAAAAAAGCTCATCTTCTACTTACTATTCCAGACTAATTTCATTTTTAATGCATTTTCATTTTCATTTTCATTTTCTTTATTTTCCATTTGATATCTTTCGAACTACGAACTTTAGTCCGGAAGCTTATAAGTTTATAATGTGAGTGAGAGTGAGAGTGTGTGTGTATTTTAGCACGAGTAAAAAAGAAAAGCAAATCAATTCCTATTCCAGTGAAACATAGCAACAAAACTCTACCATTTTTTTTCTATTTTATTTTTTATTTTTATAAACTTCCAAATCCATTACGGCTTCTTTCTTATTTTCTCTGTTTTCTGTTATTTTTTCATGTCGAACCATCACAAACACAATTAACCCTTGTAACCCTAAAGCTTAAGAGTCTTTCTGTTTTTTTTCCATTTGGTTTCGTTTCTTCTCCTGGTAAATCCATTTGCGAAAATGCTGAAAGAAGGGGCAGATAAATATTAACTGCCATTTCCGATTTACGTTTTCTGCTGCTTTCAAGTGGAGAAAATGCGTAACATTGAGTTGATTTGGAAACACTATCGTATGATGGATTTCTCGATTTGAATTTCGATATACAATTGCGTATGTGTGCCTACATTTAAAGCCAATTGATGGATGGTTTTCCTGTTCATATAATTTTTGTTTGTTTCTTTCTTTTATCTAAACAGATATGCATAAGAACACTTAGGCCTTGATTTACAGGCTAAAGTGGGAAACATTTTGTGAAACGCTTTCTATGTAAAATTCAACATTTTCCATTCGCTTGACAAATATTGAACTTTTCAGTAAGATACGTTTTATCATCGGTACAAAGAACCGCTGCACTAAGGGTGGCATCGCCATATAGGACTGTATCTAAGTCAGCAGCATTGGTAATCAGTGGTGTAATACCTATAGGTCTACAGCATAGTTTACCATTTCATAGCACAGTTGTGCAAAGAGAACTCACACGCATTCTTGTGTTTTTTCATTTAGTTGTCGATCAGACTGCGACAAGAACACATGTGCGGCGGATGCTTTATCATTTTATTTCAGAATGACACTCAAAAAATATTTTATGTTAAAAATGGGCTATGGCATTAGCTGGGCGTTTTTAATTTTTTTTATTTTGTCCCATAGTATAATTTTTTGTAAATGCTTTGGAATGCTCGCTTTTTTCTTTTAATAAAAAATGGGTTTTTTATCCATTTTATTTTTATTTATCTAAAAAACATGGCCTAATTTTTAAGCCAAAGATGGATAGCTTTATGTTCTTTTAATAAAAAATGGATTTGTTATTTTATTTTTATTTATCTAAAATTATTAAGCCAAAGTTATATAGCTTTACATATGTATGCTGATGGAATTAAAATAAAAATAGCGTATATTACTAACACTTTTCTATGGCTGTATATAAATAAATTCTCTCAACTTATTTTCTCTCTCTTACTCACTAACACATAACCAAAAATTTTTTGACGAACCCTGGTCTACAGGCAAGCGAGCGGAAGAGTGTGTGGGAGACTAAAAACGTACACGGAGAGAGAGTAAATGTCGACGACGACAGAAAGCGAACCATACACTTTAACACTGAAACAAGTGGTAGATGGACGGCAAAACTTCAGCCAGATATTACCCGCTGGATTGAGAGAAAATTTAACGCAAGTTGTAATAATATCCCTAAAAGTTGTTAAATCCTTCTAGTAAAACTATAAAATATGGTATATTTAGGTAGAGGTGTATAGTTTAGATTTGCCAGACATCTTAATAGATGTAAATGTACATATGTGCCTAACATGCTTATGGCAAAAGGTTGAACATCGATTGATGAAAATTATTGTCGAAATGTTAACAAATGTGTGTAAAAGATAACATCACTTTCACGGTTTCTCCTTTCTTCTCAATACTCAATAATTTATTTTCTTTTCTTTCAATTTCTTCTTTTTTTGTTTTACTTCTTTCTTTTTAGGAAAATTCTTTTGTTGCATTTTTCATATGAAAATGTTTGCTTTTGTTGTTGTTGCTGTTGTTATCGAAAGATTAATCAATCAAATTTTATAAAAACTACTTTATTTAATGCTTTTTTACTTCAAATTCGAAAGAAGAAGACAAAAAAAGGGTAGTAATGCGGAGTCGTGGTAAATCGGGGGAGGGATTTTTCTAATTGATGTTATTGATGTCTTTCCTAACAACTACATTATTTTCTTCGGAGGGCAAGAGATGATTGTTATCTCGGCATAAAGAATTACATACTTTAATGGGGTTAATGGTTTAATAAATTATCTGAAATGAAATAAATATTTATTAATTCCTAGATATTAAAGAGAAAGAATGTAATAAAAACACTTGAAAGGGAGGAGATCATTCTCCACTAACATGTGATGTTTTAATATAAAAATTTCTTCTATCATATCACAAGCAAACATTATAATAATGAAATACACATGCAACCATAGCTGCCAGATTTGAAGATTTTGTGCTTCAAAAATATAAATTTGACGATTTGACGATTTATGCCCTTAATTTGATGATTTTTGAAAATTAAAAATTTATATCATACTTCTTTACTTTAATACATTAAAAACCACTTTAAGCTTTGTATTTACTTTTCAAGCCTCTATTAGATCTTGAAAAAACTAATCTATTGAACAAATAATGGGGTTTCCTAATATAGATGATTTTATGTAAGTATACCAGAGTACTACATTTCAACAAAGTTTCAAAAGTTGTATTATAGATTTGATATGAGAACTCAGATATTCTACTGTACCTTGTACGACCATAAACATATCGAGCAATGCTGTTATAAGAGACCTTGAGCCTGTTCCTACTTACTGAATCACAACTAGAAAACAGTTCACATCCGGACGAGCAGCATACGAATATTAAACGGAGTAAAATATTGCGCTAGCCAAAGACTTCGCAACATGGCTACCGTTTTACCACAAATAGCATTTATATGGTTGGACCAGTTAAGGCTATTATTAAAAATAACTCCTAGGTTCTTAACATTATGTACAGTCTCAATAGTAGTATTATTAATCTGTAATGGTGTAAGCTGTGCCGTATAGTTTACCTTGCCTATTATCAAAGCTTTTGATTTCCTCGGATTGAGGCAAAGACCATTAATCGACGCCCATTGAAACACATTATGCAGATCACAATTTATTTTCCCTATACAATTTGTAATATCAGACGGCAAGCAACTAATATACAACTGAACATCATCCGCGTACATTTGTACCTTGCAAAACTTCAACTTAGTTGGCAGATCATTAGAATAAATTAAATATAAAAGTGGACCAAGAATCGAGCGCTGTGGTACACCTCTAGATATTAAAAAATTGTTCGCTTTAGTACCATCATGATACACAAATTGACTTCTATCACGTATGTAGATACGACGATATTAGCATGACAGCAGTATTCGAGAAATGGCACATGTGTTTTAACTTTTGGCAGAGAATAAATAGTATGATTAACGGTGTCAAATGCCTTAGAATGATCGAGTAGAACCAAAAATGATGTCATAGTATCATCCGCACTTAATCGCAACTCTTCCGACACATCAATGAGCGCAGAAATGCAGCTGTGATTAGGTCTGAAACCCGACTGCCTCTCAGAAAGCACGCCATTACCATATAAGTATTGGGTTATCTGCTTATAAATTAATTTCTCGAAAATTTTCGATAGGTATGACAATATCGCGATTGGCCGGTAAGTTTTATCTTGTTTTGGTACAGGTATTATTTTGGCACTTTTCCACATTGCAGGGAAAGTAGATGATGTAATTATCGTATTTATTAAATGATTCATGTACGGTAGAACATATGGCAAAATTAATATGCCTTTTTCATTCCTTAAAAGCTAAAAGAATTCCAACCTTTGCAGGAAGGGAGTTCCACATACGAATAGTCCGACTAAAAAAGAACGGATTTTGTCTGTAATGCAGTGTGCGATCCACTGGCCAATCGACCACATACGCATGTGCTCGCCAAGAAAGACGAGTGTTACGTAGGAATACATTATTCTCGGTAGTAAGTGCCCTTATTTCGCTCGAGCAAAATCTGTTGTAATAGCGATAGAACAAGGAAACACAAGCCACATTGGAACGATGCTCCAATGAATCAATAGAGTTGGATACCCTATCGTCATTAACGAACAACTTCGCCTTCTCCTGTACGCGGTCGAGAAGTCTCAAAATAGACGTTGAGACACCGGCCTATACATGAGAGTTGTATTCCATTCTCTTTCAGATATAAGTGGTGTAAATAGTAAGAAGATCAGATGAAGTGACGTATTTCTTGCACCATCTTAAGAAGCTAAGGCACTGAAAAATGTGTTGGTTCCAGCGAACATCACAATGAATTTTCATGCTTAGAACGTCAAGAGCTTCTGGTTCCCTAATATTTATACCTCCTATAGATATAGATGATGCAATATTATTTGCTGAGCGTATGTGTCAATAAATAACACTGGGATAAATTGTTTAAACCTTAAACAATTTTTCGTGAAAATGATATAAAATGTGTGTTTATTTGTTTGTGGGTTTGTTTGTTTGTTTGAAGTCTATAGACGGCTAAACGGCTGGACCTGATTTTCTTGAAATTTTCACTGTATCTTCCTGTAAGGTGTTATAAAGTTTCAAGTAGGCGAGGTGCCTAGCCCACCTACCCAATAAGTATTTAATGACGCATATCCCATAAACTGTAGCTGCTGCAAATTGTCCACAAATTTTGTATGGACGACTTTGACGTATATATGAACAAAATGGGCGGATTGGCTATAGTGGGTTGATCCTGATATTATCTTTAGCAAAGTTGTTGCGCATGATCCAACGAAGCTTTCTAAGTTGGTATGACTAATATCCGATAGGTGGCGCCACTGAAAATTACTTAAAATCAGTTAAATCGTAAACTGTGAATTTTTTAACAAAATTGTTGCGCACGAGTCGATGGAGGTTGGTGCCATTAATTTCCGATGGATGGCGTCAATGAAAATTATTAAAAATGAATGACCTACAGCTGAATCCCGGAAGAAAAGAGCATTACGAGCCTCAGAATCAGACGAGCATTGAGACTGGAAAATCTTCGAGTATATGCCGCTGAGACCCGTTCGCATGAACTACTTGAACAACGAGAAGTGAGATTAGAAACTGATCGAATGTGTACTACTCAGGCCCGTTCATCTGAATCATTAGGACAACGGGAAACAAAATCAATAAAATGATTTAAAATGAAGTGGACATTTGTGTCCAATTTAGTTGGTGGCGCAGCAACACGCGCAGGCTACAGCCAGTATATTAAATAAAATTCTCGTTTAAATTTATTTTTAAATTAAAGTGCTAAAAAGTCTTGTTAAATTTTTTTATTAAAAGTTTCTTTATATTTTATTTTTGAACTAAAATACGTATATTGAATTAACTTTATAAGTTTTACTACAATAAAAATAATTTTTTTAAAATATTTTTCAATTTATTTGACGATTTTTTTACAATTTAAATGAACGTCTTTAACAATTTCGACGATTTTTTTTCTTCTAATACTTAGAGATTTGATGCTTTATTTATCTGGCAGCTATGCATGCAAGTGCGTTTAGAAGAGAAATTATATTTAATTGAGTTTAAATTTAATTTTCCTTTTTTTTTGTTGTATAGTAAATCATATCATATTATAAGTGAGTGGGTACCATATAATTAGTGTTACTTTGTATGAAATACTAACTGAACTGAAATATTGTAATTCCATCAAAATAATTACAAATTCGAGCAATTTCATATTTTTCCTTGAATTTAAAGAAAACTGAACAATGACTCTCTATTTAAGGCTGTAATACAATATATTATGATGTACATACGTTGAATGTATTTTATGATGATTATAAACTGATGTGATATACAAATACGACATACAAGCATACATAGCGACTGTCTGGTACAAGTATGGAATTGTATTGTATTTGTTTGCTTGATTCATACATGCATGCCATACCATACCATACCATACAATGAATGATTACTGTCTGCTGTTACAACGACCAAACATGTTATTTTCGATTGCATGCAATTTGAATGCAATTATCACTTTAACAAAGTGTACACACAGAGAGCTACAGCTATAGCTACATACACACATATCAGCATTCAACAATCACAAAATTATTATTGGATGCACCAACAAGTTGTAGCCATCATGATACACGAATAATAAATATTCCTTCATATGCTTAGAGACTGTATATGATTATTATTATTCAACAACAACAACAATATTCTTTCTGTAGCAGCCTAAGTCCCATAACTTTTCCATCCACCCAATACTTTCAGTGTCGTTAATAGAGCACATTACAATACTTTGTTGTAATCTTGCAAAGATGACGAAATTATTTAAAAGATAAAAACTTTAATTACAGACTAAAAAATAACAAATAAAAAATAACGAAACTTTACAATGATTTCTTTAATTGCCAATCAAAAGAAAAATTAAATAAGAGATGTACCCGTTATTATATGAAATAAATTTTTATTTTTTATTTTATTTATAATTTAAAAATTATTAAAGTTTTTAAGCGCACAGTAAAATCTTCTCAAAGCGAAAGAATATTTTTTCTGTTTCCTTTAAATGCTATGATAAAAGGGTTGTATTCTGTCTCTTTTCATGTGATATTAAAAAAAAAAATATTTTCATTCAGATAAAAACATTTTCCTTTTAACTTTGTCTTAAAAAGATTGTAAATTTTATTTCATTTATTTTAATTTCGTAATAAGGTCACTAAACCGGACATTCGTAGAAGAGATAGTGCACCAGGCAGATGTTCATACATAATTGGCCATTACAACCCTTCAGTCAGGATTACGACCTAGCTTCTCACACCACTCATGTTGTGTGGGTTAATTTTATACGTGAGTGGCGGGACCTACAGTTTAAAGTCGATTCCGAACGACAGATTTTTGAGAAACTTTTTTAAGGCAATTTTATTTTAAATTGTTTGATTTCGAATATCACGAAAGATATGCAAGTCGTTGTCAAAAAGTATTGTAAAACTGAAATGAAATAGTCTAAGGTGCTGACTGCAAAAAAAACCATAAAAAATGCTGAATATTTATGCTGACAAATTGCTACATCTCCACAAAAAAAATTAAAATTTTCAAAAGAATTCTGAGCTCCATCCACTCAGCAGACAATATCTAGTTTAGGATCAGGCTCGCCTAATACTATGTTCAAATATGCACTTTTATTGAGTCAATATTCGGTTTATTGAGTATAATATTTTAAGTGTTCAGGCATAATATATGAAACCTTCATTGGACAGCTGGTAAACAAAACAGCGAAAATTAGTGTCGAAGAATTTTTTGAAAAAAATGGTAAAAAATTCAGAGTTTGAAAAGGTCTTACTATTCTTTAATAGGCGGACTGACCCAACTACCATAAAAGTTTTGTGCAGCAATAATATTATAACGATTCTATTGGCAAGACAGTGTGTCCATTTAGTCACGCTTATTATGAATCGCATCTGGCATACGGAGAACGATAGTGAATTATAAACGTTAAAATTAGTGCCTTTGAGAAATAAGGAAAATATGTACTTCGGTAAACAAATGTAAAATAATTGAAGTCGCCGTAGTCTAGTAGGTAGTGTGTTGGCTTATTAGACGTCAGGACTCGGTTTAAACTCCAGCTCAGATCTGTTTAATAAATTAAATACGAAAAAAATTTCCTGCCACTCATGTATAAAATTAACACACACAACATAACTAGTGTGAGAAACTAAGTTGTAATCCTTACTGAAGGGTTGTAATGACCAATTATGAATGTACGTCTACGTTCTGAATGCATAACGGCAGATACGGAATCAGTTGAAGGTGTAGATCGAAAAGATTAATATTTATTTGACCGTGATTTCATGTTGTTAGCTTTAGACTTCAGACATACTATCTCACAATTAAAACTAGCCGGTAAAAAACAAGAAGAAAATTTGTTTAGAAAGAACAAATATTGAAGCCAAAGTCGACGTCTGTACTGCCGAAAATTTCTATCGCATACTTCTGAACAGCGAAGAAAATTGAAATAGCATGGCCAGTTACACGGAAGCCTTGCTGAAATCTAAGAAACTTAACTTGGATGAGATAACTAGAATGAATGTTTAAACACCTTCTCAGATTGTGTTGCGCAATCGGGAAGCGGGTATGGTTATAAAGGGCGAAATGGCCAGAGGGATTCCACTTCGAAATAACACTACAGTAGTTCTGGAGTGGGCACAAAGAGTCCAAAAACAGGAGGGGGAGATTTAGTGGGTGAGGGCCCCATACACGGGTGATAGTGACGACTTCCCCTGTGGTGCGGTTAGGTCTATTTACTCTTCCTCAGCGGAAAAAAACTAGCCGTTAAAATAAATGCATTTTTGAAGGTATCAAATCTATAGCGATTCCTTAAGCCATTAATGGCACTGTCGTTATTGATAAACGGACTCCGTATGTATTGCTTGTAGATGCCAAAAAATATTTCTTTTAGACATTCTGACTTTACTATTTTGCTTATTATCTAACTGACAGAATTAAAATGATTTTTGTTTTTCAAAAATAATGCAAGGTGATAAGAGTTCTTATTTTAATTATTTGAAGTTGAAATATTTATTTCGTATGAATGAATATTAAATGTTTTTCATTTGCAACAATTGATAACAAATTAGAATTTATTCACAAACAAATGTCGTCATAGAGATTATTTAAAATAAAACCAAAAAACTAATTTCGCAAGTCATGAAAACATAATACTGACTGAATGAAACCAGTTAAGTTGAGTAAATATTTGTGATATTTTCTATATCAGATGGTATATCAACTCAAGGACTCTGGTCTATTCTTGCACTTTGTGCCAATTATGAATCAAAAACTAAAATATTGATTGAAATAATTAACACTGGTAATCAAATAGAATAAAGAAATATTTCCTGTATTGTTTAGACACAAAAAGATTTCCGTGAAATTTCAAAAATTGAAAACTTATGTTGAATTCATGTTTTTTAATGCTTTTGGGTACTTTCTTTGCGTAGTAAAAACTGCGTAGTGTTTAAAAAATCATTGGATTTTGCGAGAAAATAAGTGCATATGCGAGAATCATTTTAAAATAGAGTGGCCTGGTGTGATGGATGCAAATATTATCCACGTTTGGTGACAAACGAAACAAACCTCAAACCTGAGAATTTTACGCAGACATTCAAATTGAATGGTATTGGTGGCTGTTTTCCAACAGCGAGAGCTGATCGTTTTAAAAAACTTATACAAAAGTGACTGGATTGTGCTTTCTCAGCATTTTACGGGAAAATCTTAATAGTGGTGCTGAGCAAATAGACTTGTGGGATTTTATCTGTCAACAATAAGTGGCGGGATCTACAGTTTAAAGTCGACTCCGAACGACAGATTTTTAAGAAACTTTTCATGGCCTTACGTCTAGTAAGCCAACAACCTACCTACTAGATTACGGCGACTCTTTCAACAACATGTTATCCCAAAATTTGATTTGTCTGGTCATGACTTCCACTGAGCATTTCCATCTCATCCGGTTAACTGCTGTTTTGCTAATTTTTGCGTTACACTGTCCTAGATCTTAGAGTATCAAACGACTCCGGGTGTTGCTTAGCTGGTCACGGCTTCTTGCGGGTTTCACTTAAGTGCCATTCTACTTATAGTATCAGCATTCTTTCTGATAGTATGGCCGATTCATCTCAATTTCCTACCTTTTATTTGCGATATATTGGGTTTCCTTGTTGGTAAGATTCCACAGGTCCATGTTGCTGATGTTGTTAGGCTAGAATATTTTGCATATGATTCTGAGACACTTGTTGATGAATACCTGTAGTTTTTGCGTGATGGTGTTCGATACTAACCTGGTTTCACTTCCATATAATTAAGTCGATTTTACACATGCGTTGAATATTCTGATCTGGGTTCATCTGGATTTTTCTAAACTTCTTCTTAATGCTACGAAAACGGATATGGTGTTACATCGTTTAACAATTGGTCAATTCACACAAGCCGTTGTATCGTTGTATTCATTGTATTGTTGGAAAAACATGCAACAGCGTATGATTGTTGTTGATATTTTTCATATACAAATCCGATACACTCATACACATTTTTTCCATATGTTTTTAAAAGTTGTACTGATTTTGTGCTATAAAATTTTGTGAAAAAAAAAAGTGTATATGTTTTCTTATGTCTTTAAAAAGTTGTGTTGGTTTCGGGCTATCAATTTGTTTGAATGCCACGAGATACACAATACAGCATAGCATTGAGCGTTCACAAACAAACAAATGTATTCAATACAACATACACAAATTCGTGTGAATTACCCGATTAAAATGATAAACAAAAGCCACAAAAACAAAAACAATGGACTTGTTTACATGATCAACAAATAAACAAAAATATAGCAACAACATCAGTATAAAAAAGGGATAAACAAGTAAATAATAATGCAACAAGAACACTGCAAGGATAAATATAAACAAAATACACAAACAACAATAACGTACACAACATGATTACATTTATAGAGATTTCGCGAAGGCAAAGTCATTCTCCCTCGAGAGCATTCATCAGACGGTTTACGTCGCCATAAAGCAGGCTACGGAGTCAGTAAAAATTCAGCTAGTTTTGTGTGAAGACACGTTGCGTGTGAAGAAATAATTGTGGTTTGTAGATCTCCGTTATAAAGATCTGTTGAACAATTGTTATTGTTTACGCAAAAGAGTGTAAAGCAGAATAAGAAATAAAGCAATTGTTGTTGTTTACATCAAGTTGTGAACAGTGGCACATAGAATTTCGCGAACAATAAAGAAATTAAGTTCATATTTCAAACGTTCTTAGAAAGCACAAACGTAACTATATTGACTGTAGTTGTGCGAATGCATCTCTCGCTTTATTGAGCGTTTTGATTACTTCTAGTTTTGCGCCACCACTTCTAGTTTTATTTGCATGTTGGAGACTTTGGGCGAGAATAAATAAACATCACCCGCGTAATCCAAATTCTTTAGTTGGAGTAAAAGGCTTTATGTTATTCCTCTTTTCTCAGAACAGACTTCGCTCATAATATCATCCAGCATGATGGTGAATAGCTGAATTGATCAACCCTGTTTTACTCCAGCCTTTATGTGTAATGATTGGCTTACATTGCTGTTGTGAAGATCAGAGAGTTCTGCATCCTCGTACATACACACAGTTACTAAAGAATACATACGGTTAAAAAATTGCCGAAATTTTGTAACTAATCCGTTTTCGTTGAAAATCTTTATAGTTTCCTTGATGTTAAGACGGCCTTTTGCATTGGTTAAAAAATTTCTGAAATTGAACTTAATTGTGGCCCTGCACAGGCCCACAAAGGTATACATCCGATTTACAAATTTCACAAATTTCTGAACCAATGCAAAAGACCGTCTTAAAATCGAAGGAAGATGCCAGACAATTATAAATATTTTCAACGAAAACGGATTGGTTAAAGAATTTCTGAAATTTGTTATCTGTGGGCCTGCGCAGACCCACAAAAGTGTACATCAGGCCCACAAATGTTAATAAATTTCAGAAATTTTCAACGAAAACGGATTAGTTAAAAAATTTCTGAAATTTGTTATACGTATGTATACTTTTGTAGCTGAGTGTAGCTGTGATGATTAGCATTATCTTTCCTTTTCCTCGCAATGCTTTCCACATGGCAGTTCGTCTGTTCATTGCGTAAAGCGTTGGCTTGGCCTACGCAGTTTCTGTTTTGCCGGAAATATGTCTGTACGTCTCGTAGATTTTTTTCCTCTAACTTGCTTTGAAGCTTTCCCTGTATGATGTTTGCCAATATCTTGTATTTGGTGTTAAGCAACCTCTCAAGTCGCTACTTTTCGGCAATTTCACGACGATGCCTTTCATCCAGGTTTGAGGTACCCTTTTTTCCTCCCAAATGGATGTGATGTGTGGCCGTAGAAGTTCCCCTCTTATGCAATCTTCGCCAGCTGCCTTTTTGTTTATTAACTTTCCAATTGCCTCTTTTATCTCACTTTTACTGGAAGGGTTGCACGATATTCGGAACATATTGTTACGTTTTTACCTTTTTAAAATATGAGTTCGTTGATTGCAAATAAAATAAAAATAAATTTGTGTTTAGTTTCAATTAAACTCCGTATTGTTCGCACTAGTTTTGTGTGCCATCGTTTACAACTTGATGAATACAACAATAATTGCTTGTTCGCTATTCTGCTTTGCTTAGAGCGCAGACCTTTTCAACGGCGATCTTCAAACAACGACTCTTCTCTTCACAGGCAACTCGTCTTCACAGAAGACTGACTGAATTCTTGCTTTGTCTTGCCTTTTTAAATGCAGACGTAATCAGTCTGATGAAGGTTCTTGAAGTCAGACTTTCGGGGTTTCGCTTTCTCGAGAAAGCTATCGCGACTTCATTGTTGTTTGTGTATTTGTTCACATTGCTTGTTGTTGTCGCTTACTTGTCTATCCCCTTTTCTTTCATACTGATGTTGTTGGTTTACTTGTAACAAGTTCGTTGTATTTTTTTTTTGTGTAGCTTTTGCTCATTTTAATGTTAAACGATGTACACCGTTTCAATTTTCGTAACAATATTTTCTGCATGACAACAGCCATCTAAACGCAATTGAGCCTAGTTTCTCTAGAACAAAATTCCTATTGAATCGCATACTAAAGTTTAAATATTTTCAAATACCAACGGAGTACAGAGCAATTCAAAAGAGATATTTTTACAAATTTTTCTTTAAGTATGCAAAAATGGTTTCGGGAAGTTAATATCAATAAGGGCGGATCAGCAAAATATTAATGGACTGAACATTAAAGGCTTAAATTTTTTAAAACCGTGTAGTTGAATATTTTTAGGTTTTGCTGTTTTTTATAAAATTTTAATTTAATTAAAAGCCTAGATAATGAATAAAAAATTTTATAAGCAAAACAATTTTTAACAAATTAAACAAATAAATAATAATTAAAGATAAACTCTGTTAAAATATCGTCTTGGAAACAAAAAGAAAAACATGTTCGAAAATATCATATCATATCACATATTAATGTATTTAATACTATCTACATACAATGAGAAACTAAAGTTTAAATACACTTTTCAAATTTGGGCATCAAAGAAATCTACAGATAAGTTTTATAGGACTACATTGATAAGCATATAATACAACAAAAATATTAAATTCAGTGAAAATATGATAATATTAAGACGGAAGGAGTTTTATGATTTCAAATGTGTGTTTAAACTTTAGGCTTTGACTGTATATTGACTATCTTTGTTTTAGTATCACTATTTTAAACTAATGAATGAAAGAATGAATGAATTTTGGACTTAGTGTCACTATCTGCAAATAATAAACGAATTTGGGAAATAAATAAACTTTTTTCCAATCCAATAAATTTAAAACATAAAATTTGTTTTAATTCAAACTGCCTAAAATATTAGACTATTGGACCCTATTTATCATTTTATAGTATATTGTTACGTTTTTACCTTTTCAAAACGTTTAAAATATGAGCTCGTAGATTGCAAATAAACTAAAAATAAATTTGTGTTCAGCTTTTATTAAATTCTTTCACAATTCTGTGAACTTGATGTAAACAACAGCTTTTGTTTGTTGTTCCTCTGTTTATACTCTTTGCATAAACAATAACAGTTACATACTAGACAATTATTCTACAGATCTTTGTAACGGAGATCTTCAAACCACGGTGACTCTCTTCAAACACACCGCGTCTAACACAGAAAACTGGAAGAACTTTTACTAACTCAGTCGCCTGCTCTGCCTTGCCTTTTATATGGCAGAGTAAACAGTTTGAATGTTCTTGAAGGCGAATGTTCGTGGCTTCGCTTTCTCGTAATCTCTATAAATATCGTTGTTTCATAATTATTGTTTGTGCATTTTGTTTACTTGTTTACCACTTTTTATGCTGGTGTTTGTTGTTGTATTTTTGTTTACTTGTTTACCTTTTTATGCTGGTGTTTGTTGTTATATTAAGCAGTACGATAATTTGTAAACAGGTCTATTCGCTGGATTGTTTTGTTTTTGTAGCTTTTGTTTATAATTTTAATGTTAAGCGATGTAAAAGCAAATATCAATATCTAAATTTTTCATTTTCGTGACAATATGTTAAGATATATATTAAGATATAGATATGGAGATAATATTGCTGTAATTAGTTCAATAAGTTGAGACTGATGATTTTCAGCAACAGTTATTAAATCGAGGTTGTCCGATTGTATCTGGTTACTTCTATAACCACACTATTTGTTGTTGGCCGTAGTTTTTTCTTGTAGTTTGATATATTTATATCTGCTCTCCAAATTTCTTTGGTGGTTTTGTTTTTTTAGTCCTGGATGTTTTCAGAATAATACACATTTTGCACTGTCAAAGTCAGGTTTGACAAACATTATCGTTTCAAACGTTTGTTTCGCTTCTTCACAAATCCGTGGGATTCTGTGTGCACATGAGAGATCAGCAGTGAATCGGTTTTTCGCCACTCATAAGCACTCATGAAATTTTGAATATAAGTGAGTCAACAATATTGAAATTTAACTACCCTGATTCATTCATACAACGTTGATTTATAAGGACAGATTGTAATGAGTATGCATACAACGTTGACGTCAAACTCATACCATTCGAAATATGTTTGATTCATAAGCCTACTCATTTAAATTCATAACTTTAGGAAAATACTTAGAATACTTATTATTCATCAAAATTTACAGTGTTAGTTGTTAGGCATTTACAAAAATAAAGAAAAAAGACGAATAAAAAAAAGATAGAGCCAGCAAGCAGAGCAAACACACAACCTTTTAGTGAGTATTTTAGTGTTCGTACGCGACTCATACTTATTTTCTGATTCTTGTATACGTTGAGTCATGGAGAGTCGAAATCAACAACATCATACGTGTTGTTAGTATGAATATGATGAGTACTTCAAATTTGGAATATGAGTAGAGATTCCATGATATCAAAATAAGTATGAATGCGTATATGTATCAGAAATTATGAGTATGATTCGATTCTACTCATCTTTTTGAATACTCATTGCTAATCTCTGATGCACATCGAATAGAATTTTTCAATAGTACTAGATTTCTTTGCGAAATTAGGAACTACAAGATCAAAAAAAAATTAAAATTATTTCAAATATGGAAATAAAAATGATGCGATTATTCTTCTTTAAGACAAGACACCGATTAAAATTTCGCATGTCTGTTATCTGTGTGGATGAATAAATATTTCATTTAAATGATTAATTAATTTCGCTTATTTTGCATCATTTAGTGAAAATGTCATTTAAAATTTATTATACGCATGTACTTTTAGAAATACTACATGTATTCTATTTACGTAGACTTCTATATGATATATGTTATATACATACAGAATGTGAACTAAAAATAATTGCTATAAAACGGGTAATTGGAACGATTCAATATAATATTTGTGTATAACATTTATAATGGCCAGAAACAATGAACATTTTGAAAACTTTTGTCGCACGTGCGTTAAGATAAGGCGTACGGTGGTACAATAAACCTCAAATATCTTTCACGCGCAACCCGAATTTGTTCCTTATCTTGATAAGACTGTTCATTTACACTGTAATGTGTGTATTATGAAATACTAAACCACATAGCTTTAACCAATTTAGTATGAATTCAACATGTGCTATTTAGCTTCTATCAAATGCTTGGGTCAGTTATCAAAACATATGTAGGTATGTCGGGACTTTTCCACTGAAAAGATAATTTTGATCTAATTTACACTTGATTCCTTCTTTATTTTTCTATTCTATTCAAGTTTTTACAAAATGAGTCAATATTTAGTGAAATTGTTGTTCTTCAAGAGGATACACATCATAATTACACAACATTTTAAGTTTTACTCTTTTAAATGATAACAGAAAAAATATTGTTACGAAAATGGAAATGGTGTTTTGTTTTTACCTCGTTTAACATTAAAATTATAAACAAAAGCTACAAAAACAATGAACTTATTTACATGATAAACAAGTAAACAAAAATAAACCAACGAACACTGCAAGAACAAATGTAAACAAAAATACACAAACAACAATAATGAATCAACGATATTTACATTTATAGAGATCTCAAGAAGGCCAAGCCACGAACATTCAACTTCAAGAACATTCATCAGACTCTTTGCGTTGCCATATAAAAAGCAAGACAAAGCAGGCAACGGAGTTAGTAAAAATTTAGTCAGTCTTGTGTGAAAACGCGGGTGTTTGAAGAAAATAATCGTAGTTTGAAGATCTCCCTTACAAAGGTCTGTCCGACTGTTTATTGTTATTTTTATTGTTTACGCAAAAGAGTGCGAAGAAGAATAACAAACAAAGCAATTGTTATTGTTTACATCAAGTTGCGAACAGTGTTGCGTACATTCGACTTCAAGATCATTCATCAGACTGTTTACGTTGGCATATAAAAGGCCAACGAATTATGTAGACAATAAAGAATTTAATTAAAAACAAACACAAATTTATTTTCATTTTATTTGCAATCTACGAACTCATATTTTAAACGTTTTTAAAAGGTAACAAGGTACAATATGTACAAAAATTAATCATAAGGTGTGGAAAAAGAAAGAAGAAAGCATGATTATACTCAAAGGAATCGGAAGACTTTAAGTAAGATTTCCCAATTATTTCATCGCCCTAGAAGAAATATTTATGATGTAATGAAATATTTTAATACATTTGGAACCTCAAATAATTTACCCAGAGCCACCAGAGTCCATAAAACGACAGTCACGAATGTTACAATAGTCATAAGAACTCTTAAGCTCCAATTAACCAAAAGTTAACCAACATCTTAGTTCCAGACATACCATCAAAACAATTAAATATGACGACGGTAACATTATTGCGTGGGGTGCTTGTTTTTGGCATGCCATTGCACCTATTTTGGCATTTAGATAGGAGTGAGTCTAGAATGAACTTACGTGTTTCCAAAAATATTAGACAAAATACAATGATACCATGCGCGGGGGGAGAAATCACGTTCAAAGGCGTCGAAAACTCTAAGCATTTTTAACGACTTTTGCAATTCTGCTTAGAAGAACAAAATGTAAATGTTGTAAAGACCCCAGCCTAGTCATCTGATCTCAATTCAATTCAGAACTAATAGATTGAAAGTGAAAAAATAATGGAAAGAAAAAGTCCCAAAAATGGTGATTAATTGTGACATAACATCGAAATTTGATGGAGGACTATTCCTCCATCTTTCTGTCGGCACTTAGTTCAGAATTAGCTAAATCGATGTGGAAATATTATTAAAAATGAGGTTTACCCACGTAATATTAATAATACACACATAGTTGGTCATTACAACCCTTCAGTCAGGGTTACAACCTAGTTTCTCATACCACTTATGTCGTGGTGTTGTGTCTCATACATGAGTGTTGCGACCTACAGTTTAAAGTCGACTCCGAACAACAAATTCTTGAGAAACTGTTCATGGCAGTTTTATTTATTCTCACAGTTTTTGCCAGAAATCTGCTGAGAGGATGTCGCCGTAGAAATATTTTTTTATATTTCGTTTTGTTGGAGGTGTTTGACCAGATAATTGAACCATTCGTCTAATAAGCCAGCAAACAAACTACTACACTATGGCGGCTTACATATTGATAATAAGAACATGAAATCAAAGGATTACGCAATAAAAATGAAACAAGTATGGGCCATTATTACAACTTGCCGTTAACTGAAGGGAGGATAAATTATTATATATAATTATTATAAATTAACGGGCAGATAAATTATTTTTCATTATTATAAGTGGACAAAATGATAGAAGTGAGCGTTAAGCTAAAGGGAAGATGATCCTCCTTTAACTTTTAAAGTTAAGTTTACGTTTGAACTTGCCATGCATATGTATTATTTTCAATATAGCAACTTCAAATATAAACCAAATGATTAAATAAAACAAAAAAAGAAGCCCGTTGGTGCACTGTTGTAATAACGAAGATAAGTTAAAGGTGACTTTAAACTTCAGTTTAGCTAAAGTTACCTTTAACTAAACCCAACTTTAACGGGAAGTTGTAATAATGGTCCTTACTTTTTTAATTATATGGCCAACCCAATAAACATTTACTTATGAAATTTTTTCCTTCCAATAAATGCATTGAAAACTCTTTTGATGTTTAGATTTAAAAACTAAAAAATACATTTACTTACTTACTTAATTTGCCATAACAACCCGATTAACGGATTTCGGCCTGCCGCAACACATTCTTCCAGGCGCCTCTGCTTCTTGCGCGCCCATGCCAATTGGTTACACCAATCGATGACAGGGCTTCCTCAATTTGGTCCTTCCAACGGATACAAGGTCGTTCTCTTCGCCGACTTCCGCAGATCCCCGCATCAAATACCCGTCTTGCCGTAGCTTCCTCCTCCATTCGATCGACATGGCTGAGCCAGCGCAGCCGCTGGATATTACTACGCTGCACAACGTCTATGTCGTTGAGGAGCTCATACAGCTCACTGTTCGATCGGATGAGGAAACCATCGCCAACTCGTACTGGACCGAAGATATTACGCATTACTTTTCTCTTCAATACTCTCAAGACTGCTGCACGGGTAGGATGAGCGTCTTGTAGAGTATTAGTTTTGCCGTACGAGAGAGGTCTCTGCCTATTGAGATCATAGTAGCACCTGTTGGCAAGAGTAATCCTGCCCTTGATCTCTAACGTGGTAACGTCGGAGCCAAGATAAATAGATTCCTTGACTGTATCAAAAGTATAGTTATAAGCCGTAATCTGAGAATCAATACGCCGCACGATAACATATACTTTGTTTTGCCCTCATTTACTGCTAAACCCATCTTAGTAGACTCCCGTTCAATAGCACTAAAGGCAGCAGTAACATCTCGCTTGGTACGTCCAATGATGTCAATGTCGTCAGCGTACGCAAGCAACTGGACATTTTTTTGAAAACTATTGCCATTGCGATGCACTCCCACCTTTCGCAGAACACTCTCCATGACGAAGTTGAAGAGGTCGCATGATAAGGGGTCGCCTTGTCTGAAACCTCGCACGGTGTCAAAAGGTACGGAGAGCACCTACCTTGACGGAGCTGCACGAATTTCTCAACGTCATTCATCTTTTTTTAATTTCCGAAATAAAAATATATTTACATACTAACATTACGAATGTTTGAATTATATGGCCACCACTGTATAATATGCATACAAATGACTTACAATTGAATGAATCGTTTGTTTGAATATCATATAGAGACTGCTTTTTGGTATTAGATTTACAAAAGTCATGCTTTTACAAAGCTGTTCTTAAATACAGTCAAAGAAAAAAGTCAACATACACCGCGGTGTATGTATGCCGTTTTCTTCTTTAAACATTCTCGATTCTATGTGCCTTGAACAACGCTGTTACATCTTTTTCAATTTGATAGATATCAAAGGGAAAAAGTCTACTTACACCGGTGTATGTAGACTTTTTTGTTTGACTGTATATAAATACATACATATGTAAGTGCGTAGTGAATTTAATAAAATGTAAATATTTTATAATGCCGTACATGGAACTGAACTCTTATGGATGGATGGATGTAACGAGTGTAACGAATTGAAATATTCATGCGAACACACACACATGCCCACAGATTTGTTGCTTTAGTGACGGGAGGAAATCAAATCTTGTCATTCTGAATGCTTACTTAAGTCTTTCAATTTTACAATGTTGAACATACATATCCGTTTTGTACTGATAATGATGGCAACTGAATTAAAAAAATATTTTTTAAACTTAAATTAGTCAGTATTATACTATTATTATAATAATACATACATATGTATGTATGCTATTAACATTAAATTATTATAACGTTTTGAATATTTATAACGTTTTGTCTTGTTGTTGTTGTTGTTGCTGGGTTTTTTTGTTTTTCTTTTTTAGGCCTTTATGTTAATTTATGTTAATTTGTGTATGTGTCTTTAAATATAAATTAAAAAAAAAACGAAAATTCTTATTTTAATTTCAGGTATCATCATTTGTTTTACATTTAATTGCCGCAATTATTATATTTATCCGTGTTTATCTTGTATAATTTTTATTTTTTCTTTCCTTTTTTGGTTTTTGGATTCTTTTTTAATGTATTTTATATTTTTTAATAGCGGATACAATTAATCTAAATTATTTTCTCAATATAAGATTTATGTTATGTTAGACAAAAAAAAAATTTAAGAACCATAAAAACAGTGCTGTAAACAACTATACAAACTTAAGATGAAAATGAAAAATAATTTTTTTTTCTTTCATTGTTATTATTTTTATTGTTTAATTTTGTTTTCGTTTTTATGTACACCCATACCTCACTTTGCGTCATAGTTACATAACATATACATAATTGGTCATTACAATCCTTCAGTCAGGATTACGACCTAGCTTCTCACACACCTTATGTTGTGTGCGTTAATTTTATACATGAGTGCCCGGACCTACAGTTTAAATTCGATTTCGAACGATAGATTTTTTGTGAAACTTTTCATGGCAATTTATTATTTGCTCTCAGAGCTTTTGCCCGATATCTGCTGAGAGGAAGTCGCCGAAGAAATATTTTTTCATATTTCGTTTTGGTGTCTGACCTGCGGTTTGAACCAGCCTTATGTTTAGAAAGCCAGCACACTACCTACTAGACTACGGCGACTTCGTGGTTACGCTAAAAAAAAAAAAGAAATACGACTCAAATTGAAACGACGCAAAGGGAATTCGAATTTTTTTTAGTTTTATTTATTTATTTCATGTCTATGGTAAATCCTAACAGACATTTTATATTTCAATACAGAATTATTATTATTATGATTTCTATATAAAAAATAAGTTAAAATAGAGACAACATTGAAATTATTAATGAAATGAGTCTAATTGTAAAATTATATCCTTTTTAATGGATTCCAAATTTTTATTAAAATCTATATGAAGGTACAGTTTATTAAAATCATTACAGATTCTACGAAATGGATCGAAGTTCGCGTAGTTAACTGCGTAATATTTTATATTTATGAAATTATAGTATCTTAGTGGACGAACAGGTACTTTTATGGAAAGTTCTAGAAGAAATTGAGAGCTGATAACACCATTAATCAGCTTCAGGAGAAAGACAGCATTTAGCATTTTACGACGGCTTTTTAAAGATGGTAGTTTAATGAGTGCTAGGTGTTTTGCATAAGTTGGTAACCTTTCACTAGAATCCCATCCATTCCCTAAACCACGAAGACAAAATAATAAGAACTGTATTTGCACTGATTCGATTTTGTCAGAGTGTACAGCGTATTGAGGGTCCCATATTACAGAGCCATATTCAAGAATTGGGCGAACCAGTGTGCTAAACAGTTATTTGGTAACATAAGGGTCAGAAAACTCTTTAGCCCATCGTTTGATAAATCCCAGGATACATGTAGCTTTGCTAACAGTTGATGTAATATGATTTCTGAAGTCCAATTTACAATCGAAAATTATTCCTAAATCGTTAAAAGAATCAACTAGTTCAAGAGCAGCATCATTCATTGTATAAAATCCATTGGTTGGAGATGATCTAGTGAAGCAAATATATTTACATTTTTTAACATTCAGCTCCATTAAATTAATACTACACCAAGAGGTTAAGTAGTTAAAGTACTTGGTCTTCTATGTTATTAAATGATAAAAATATTTTAACATCGTCTGCATACATTAATGTGTTTGAATTTTTGATAACAGAAGGGAGATCATTTATAAAAAGAGTAAATAGGAGGGGCCCTAAGATGACTATCCTGTGGTGCGCCTGACAGTACATCAATAAAGTTAGATTGCGTATTCCTGAATTTAACGCACTGTTTTCTATAGCAAACCATGTAAAAATCGAAGAAGGGTTCCAGGGTTACGAAAATACTACTTTTTAGAAAGAATATTGAACAAAGTAAACATTTGAAAAACAAAAATAATATAAGTTTTTATTACATACATACATATGTACATACAAAAAACAAAAAGAAAAAAAAACAAATTCAATTAAAATAAAATAAAAAATTTTCTTAATTTATAACACATTAATTGGAATTGAAATCTTTAATTAGAAAAATAAAATGAAAATAAAACTGTATTATTACAGAAACAAAAGTCGAGTCATCTTTTAGAAATTAAAAAAAAATTAAAAATTAAAAACTCGAACCCAAAACAACGCAAATTCGAAAAAACTAAAGCTGGATTCACCCATCGTTTCGGAACAAAACTTTTGTTCAAAAACAATTTTTTTTATATGTATTTGACGTGTCTCTTTTTGAGAGAGAAAGCGAAAGAGAGTAAGCTTGCTTCGGAACAACTTCAGCTCGAATTGGTTTAATTTTAATATTTGTTCCGAAACAATCGATCTGTGCTGCCACCGACTTTAATTTTTTAAGTAAAGTTGAACTGAGCTGCCACATCGTATTATGTGTACATTAGTATTTTAAGAATTTCGTTGAATGTGTGGTGTGGTGATCCATACGATGGACATTTATAAATGATTCTGTATTATTTAAGCGCATCTCTGGTGACAAAGCGTGGAAGTACCCCATTTTTCTCATTTCTTTCAGCAGCTTCCTAACTTCAATTCTCCTCATTTTTAGTTTTTTTTTCATGTATGTATATACCTTGCAATTAAACGAGCTTTCATCAATTCAATGGCTATTAAAAGAAGCACTTTACGTTTATCCAGGTTTTTTTTTACTAAGATTTGTGTTAATTTACAATTTCTTTGTAACACAATAAAAAATATGATCATACTCAAGCCAAGAAAACAAACGAATTTCAATCATCTGCTACTGTGCAACCTAATTGTAAAACTAACACACATCGTTTACAAAAATATTTCATATGGTAACCTTGTTTTTACAGAACAATTGTTCGAAGTGGATGAATCGTTTTGAAACAAACTCTCAAAGAACAGAACTTGTTTCGGAACAATGAATGGGTGAATCCTGCCTAATATCGCAAAGTGAAAATTAATACGAATTCAACAGCGATGCAACTTCTTAAAAACGCAAAACGAAATGACGCATAGGTAAACATACATATATTTTATTGGTATGAAATTAAGGGATTTAATGTTAATAATATTCTGTTGTTTTGATTCCATTTCGTTGATGGTTTTTTTTTACTGAAATGTTTCTAATAAAAACAAGACCCATACATTTGAAACCATAATAAAAATTTCATTCACCATCTGGCTTGTGATCGTATTTAGTTTTGAAAAATTTTATGTTTTAGTTTTTCAACATAAAATTAAAAAAACTCCAACCTTCAAAGTAAGGTTGTAGAAATTATGATAACAAACTATGTACCAATCCTGTTTTCCTATTGTATTATGTATTATTTTGGACAGTGCCCCTCTTTTAGGTAATTTTATTCATTTTTGTGGCAAAAAATCATTTTCTTCACCTTCAAGTACGATTTTTTTATTTGTTTGTTTGTTTTGGTATTTGATAAAGAACATATCAGACATCAGCAATAAATCGTTTTATTTCTACTCATAAACACTCATCAAATTTTGAGTATAAGTGAGTCAACAATATTGAAATTTAACTATGTTCATTCGTTGATTTATATGAATTCATAATTAAAACTGATTTTGATGGAGTCGTTGAAATGCGAAGAGGCTGCCTGCGATGTGTGCTCAAGTGAGCCTTTATTAAAACTAAACTGCACTCCACTCACATACCATCTTAATAGCAAAGCTCCTGGTAAAAATTTCTACGAGTATGCCTACTAATATCAAACCAAATACTTATAATACCAAATCAAAAAATTAATATTTTTATCCATATTAAACAATGTATGTATAAACAAATTAATCAATCAAATCTAGTTGTGCTGTGACTGGGGAAAAATGATGAATGTAATTGTACAAAGAATACAATCTGAAGTTTTCAGATATAAGGAAATATATTTAATATATTTACGTGTATGATGTATACATATTTATGTATACTTTTATCGTATAAAAATCGAGTTATGCCTTCTTTGATTAACAAATTTGACAAACTCGCTTGCTGAATGGCATACGAGCAAATTTCCTGGTATCTAACAGATAAAGAGAGGCGTTTTTGTAAACATTTAAATTCAATTGAAATCTGTTTATTTTGTATTTTACGAAGCCTATAGCTTCCGTTAATCGTTCGATTATAATTATTCAGTACCAGACATTACAACTCCTATTCAAGTCAGTAACGTTGCAAATTTTAAATAAAAAAATTAATATGTCTTATTTTAACTTAAAGGAATATTAAAATTGAATATATTTTCACGTTTTTACTTTTAAAATATGAGCTCTTAGATTGCAAATACAATAAAAAATAAATTTGTGTTTAGTTTAAATTAAAATCTTTTTTATTCCCACAATTATGTTTGCCACTTTTCACGTCTTTATGTAAATAACAACAATTGCTTTTCTTTGTTATTCCTCTGTTGATACCCTTTGCATAAATAGTAACAATTACTAGAAAATTGTTCGACAGATCAAAGCACGATTATTCTCTTCAAACTCACCGTGTCTTCACACAGTCTAGTCTTTACTAACTCCGTTGCCTGCTTTGCCTTGCCTTTTATATGACAACGTAAACAGTTTGATGAATGTTCTTGGAGACGAATGTTCATGGCTTAGCTTTCTCGAGATCTCTATAAATGTAAACATCGTTGTTTCATTATTGTTGTTTGTGTATTTTGTTTACATTTATTCTTGTAGTGTTTTTTGGTATATTTTTCTTTACTAGTTTATCATTTTTTTATGCTGGTGTTTGTTGTTATATTCCGCAGTGCGATAATTACGATAATACTTGTAAACAAGTCCATTGATAGATTTTTCCATTTTCGTAGCAATATCGATACAAATTTAGAGAACTACAGAGAGCGAAAAGGGAAGGAGAGGCGACCTCAACGACAAGGACGCTGTGCAGTGTATTAATATCCAGCGGCTGCACTGGCTCGGCTATGTTGTTTGAACGGGTGAAAATGCTCCGGTAAGACGGGTTTTGAAGCGGGTATTTGCGGAAGTCGGCTAATACTTGTTCGCCTGTTTGCGTTGGAATGACCAAGTCGAGGAAGCCCTGTCAACGAATGGAGTGGCCAACGGGCGAAGCTGCGCAATCAACAGAGACGCCTAGAAGGATGTGCTAAAGCATGCCGAAATGCATAATCGGGTTAGTTATAGGTTAAAGTTGGATTTAGTTAAAGTTAACTTTAGCTAAAGTGAACCTTAAAGCCACTTTAACTTCTTTTCTTTATTACAACCTACAGATAAAATAAATTTCTTCAAAAATATGGCAGTGTCGGAGCAATGTCGATATTATTTGCAAATTAAACAAGTTTTTGTTTAAATGCAGTGGCACCAACGGGTTTTTTTGTTGTATTTGCTTATTTCATTTATATTTGATGTTGCCATATTGAAAATAATATATGTATGTATGGCAAGTTCAAATATAAACTTAACTTTAAAAGTTAAAGGTAGGATGATCCTCCCTCTAGCTTAACGGTCACTTATACCTTATTGTCCACTTATCATGATGAAAAACTATTTATCTGCCCGTTAAAATCCTAACTTTAATAAAAGGAAATTTGTAATAATGGCCCTTAATATGTATTATTTCTTTTTATAGGAACCTGGTTTAAAATGGTCAAAACTAATTCAAATATGATGATTTCCTTATACTTCACATTCCCTAGTTCTGAAAAAAATTTATTCATAAGAAAAGCCGACGTTAGCCTTTTTCCAAATATCAAAAGAATATTTAAAAATCTTTGTACAGATATTTTAAATATTTTATTTTGTGTTATGTGAAGAATATTTACAAAATTGTTATTATTATTAATTAAATCGCCTTTTTGGAGCTGCTTCTAGATTGCAGTTTTCTGACAATATATTCCAGTAACTTGCACAGTGTAGTGTGGTATAAAGGAAATAAAATATTGTATCGTTAACGATAACACTTTGTTAAGTAAACAAATAATATCTGCTAGAAAACGGGAAAAAATACTAAAAAAAATAAACCGAACAAACGAAAATTATTTCGATTTTCTCTATCAATTTTACCTACATATTAAACCTCGTCATCATCATCATCAACATCAACATCAATCAGTATTTATTTATTATTTGTTATTATTTTTTCGGTTCAATTCCATTGAATGAATGAATTTCTAAATAATCTGCCATATTATCATTGAAAAGATTATCGAGGTATGTACACAATGCCACACAAATATAGAAAAAAATCCTCAAAATTGTTTATGAAAGTCTGTTTGTATTTCGTTTTCACACTTTGATTTTCATTTTTATATATGAAATCTACGAAATATTTTTTTCCCCCTTTTGGAAAAATAAAAACCAAATGAGTTAAATAACTTATTATTGTTGGTTTTTTTGAATCGACAGATAAAAAAACAAAATTATAAAGCCTTCAATTATAATATTTTAGGGAGAATTTTGTTTTCATTATAACCTTTCGATTTTCGAGATGATTTTAAAATTTAGTCTCTTCAAGAAACTGCATAGTCCTTTTAATACTACAACATCCTGCATTGACAGCAATTTGTTTCAATTCTTTTTAAGTCATTATAACAGAAGTTAATTAGGTTAAAATATTTCGGTTTGATTAAGTTCGGCTACAAATTATCGATAGCCCCCTAATGTAATGCCACAATGATAATTGCAGCAGGCAACATAATATACTGGTGATATTAATACTTTATTTTAATAGAAGATGTCATAATTTCGCTTTATTTTTTATGCCTTATTTTCTACGTTTAAAAATGAGTATAATTTCGGCATATTACTTGCATATTTTGCTCTCCTGCCACACATACCAGGGATCTGCAATGAGTATTCAAAAAGATGAGTAGAATCCAATCATACTCATGATTTCAGATACTTATACGCATTCATACATATTTTAATATCATGGAACCTGTACTTATATTCAAAGTTTGAAGTATTCATCATATTCATACTTAACAACATGTATGATGTTGTTGATTCCGACTCTCTTTGGCTCAACATTAACAAGAATCACAAAATAAGTATGATTCGCGTACGAACACTAAAATACTCACTAACAAGTTGTGTGTTTGCTCTGCTTGCTTCTCTGCCTTTTTGCTTTTTTTGTAAATGGAACAACAACTAAGTGACTCGAATCATTTCTAAGTTTTCTTCTAAAGTTATGAATCTAAATGAGTAGGCTTATGAATCAAACATATTTCGAACGGTATGAGTTTGATGTCAATGTTGTATGCATACTCATTGCAACATATACTTATAAATCAACTTTGTGGTGAGTACGAATGAATCAGAGTGCATAGTTAAATTTCAATATTGTTGACTCACTCATATTTAAAATTTCATGGGTGCTTATGAGTAGCGAAAAAACGATTCATTGCTGATCTCTGATACATACATATATAATTGGTCATTACAACCCTTCAGTTAGCATTACCACCTATCTTCTCACACGAATTATGCTGTGTGTGTTAATTTTATACATGAGTTATGAGACCTACAGTTTAAAGTCTATCCCCAGCGACAGATTTTTGTGAAGCTTTTCATGGCAATTTTAAATTACTTTCAGAGTTCTTGCCAGAAATCTGCTAAGAGAAAGTCGCCGAAGAAATATTATTTTATTTCGTTTAGTTGAAGATGTTTGACCTGTTGTTTGAAGCGTCTACTAAGCGAACACTCTACTTACTAGACTACCACTACCCTATAAGTCGATTTCTACCATACAGAATGTAAGAATGAGAGACATACGGCTGAAAACATTTTTGAAATCCATGGAAGCGATGCTGTAACAGCGGCGAAATGATTTGTTCGTTTTCAGTTTGATAGTTCTAATGTTACCCTTTGCACTCGCTTAATTTTCAAGCTCGTTATCTGTCAACTTGTATTTAATTTTAGCTGAATGAATGAAAATAAATTACAGTGGTAGAATTGCTGAGAAAAGTATCCTTCAATTTTATATAAAGTAATAGTCCCCATGTTAAAAATGACGCCTATAAATGCACACATCTCAGCATCGGTAACCTCCTAGCAGTTATTCCACATGGACCTTCCTTTTAAAACTTTGGAGTTAATTTTCTGTCTTGCATAAATGTTGGTTTGCTTTACAAAATCTGTAATAAGTTCATTAGTGAAAAATCTTTTAAAAAAAATCTATTGCCTCAAAGTCATTGTATTGAAATTGAAGCCCAACATTCTTATCTCCAACACTAAATGTAATTTCTACTGGCAGATCATCCTCTTCTTCACTCACATCAATCCAACTTGATTCTGATATATGTATTGTCATTATCCCTATCAGGCTCTGGTACAGTATCACTTTCACTATCAGATTAATATTGTCGAATGCCGCATTGTGTTTTACAGTTATTTAGTTTTATCGTCTCTAGATTAATATGCGAGTTGTAGAGTAAATTAGTGTTGTCACCTCCAGGGTGACATACGAGTGCAAAGGGTTAAAACAGCACTCCGCTCATATTAATCAATTATGAAAAAAGTTGATAAATTATTGGAAAAAGTGTAACAAGACCAGCACATAAGGAGTGTGGTAGACAATTAAATTAATTAAAAATAATTAAAACAAATTTTAGCACATCCACTATCCGAATATCCGACTATTTGCACCTTCAGACAATCAATTTTTACGATCTCTGCATTGCTTTTTAATGACGTAAATTTAATGTTCGCAGAGACCAGAAAAACGCTACTGAAACAGTTTTTCGCTCAGATTACCGATAAGTTCTACACTTATGTAGTGAACGCTTTACTACAAAAATCGACACATAAAAATTCCAAAAGAATCGTTCAAAACAGCACATATTTGGTTTAATAAGGCTTGGCATAGAGAGTTTAGAGAATTTGAAGCATTGTCAACCTTTCTGATATTGAAAATTTAAGTCTTGGTGGTAGTGGAAGGGCTGTCTATGTATACTTAATGTTCTTAGGGGCAAAACTCAATTTGATTTTTTCGCGACTACTAATCAAAAAAGTACTTGAAAATATTCGTTATTTTTTTTCCTTGATTTATGAAAAAATATGTTGAATTTCTTTGCAGTAAATGAATGAAATAAAACAAGAGATTAAAAATGTTCAGCGTACCGTTACTATCTTAGATTTTCAAAGTAGGAAAACAACAACAACAACATTAAGAGCAATATGACTTATCTTATCCGTTTTACCACCAGTACAACACTTTGAAATTTAAAATTTTCGTTTGCATGTACGCCATAGCAACTAAAGAAATTTGAAGAATTTATTTTGTTTTCTATTTTTTTTTTTATAACAAATGATTTGTTTAATATTGTTTTTAACAAAAGCAAATACAATGAAAAATAAAAACAAAATTATAGATGATATACGCGTCTAATCTATTTTTAAAATAATCACTTGTGCAAAAAACAAATGTGCAAAATATGTACAGTTGAGGAAAGAAGTGTACATACATGCAGCCACTTATTGCGATCGCTTAAATTAAATAAATTGTTTGACTTTATTTTATGGTGTATAATAAATAAATTGATCTACATATGAAACATAAAATGAAGTCGCCGTAGTCTAGTAGGTAGTGTGTTGGCTTATTAGACGTGAAGCCTCGGTTCAAACCCCAGGTTTAGCATCTCCAACTTAACGAAATATGAAAAAATATTCCTTTGGCAACTGTCTCTCAGCAGATTTCTGGCAAAAACTCTGAGAATGAATAAAATTGCCATGAAAAGTTTCTTAAACCAGAAATCTTCCACATTACTTTCAACAAAAACTAAGGCGACACAATCCAGTTGAAACCAGAGCTTACCAAAGCATAAACTTGCCAACACCATATTTTCCTTTTAGTATAACACTTTTTGGGTAAAGTTTTGTATTTTGTTATGTTAGTCTTTCATTTTCAAACATGTTTTCATTAGTAAAGAAAACATTTTGAAAATCTTTTGCTGTATGTATACATTTTTACTTGATAGTACTTTGAAAATACGTAGCATTTCACTTGAAAATGTGCTTTAAAGCAATAACAAAGCACTTTCAGTTCACTGCTCCATTCAAATTGTTCAATTTGTTTTCATTCACTTTTATTTGTTTGTTTATTTAATATTCTTTTAAAATAGATTTTAATTTTATTTATTTCGGTTTTTTTCTTCTTTGATAACTTTTATGCCAATTCATAGTTATTTTGGTTGAATTCTTAAATATTGTTTGTTTTCATTTCTCAGCACACTGATAAGAACTATTTGGGCAAAATTTATTATGTTCAGTATACAGGGTATAGCGTATGTACTATGCGAAAGTACCGTTACTTTTTATATTATCACAAAAATTATAGCAAGGTATTCGTAACAGAGCCTAGCCTCAGTTCCAAGTTCAGAAGCATATAATCGTTTATGTAGTCAAAAATAATAAAAAAATTATAACAAAAATTTGAAATTAAATTTCCGATAAAAATAAATTCCTTGTAAGAAGCAACGCGTAAACTTATAAATGCTCCAATAACTTCTAAGAAGGACGACCCAGTACCACAGAAATTTATATAAATGTTAAGGATTTAAGAGATTTATGATGGCGAATTGCTGGATATACTGGTTTGTCCCAGTCAAACATCTGCAATGAGTATTCAAAAAGATGAGTAGAATCGTATCATACTCATAATTTCTGGTCCTTATACGCATTCATACTTATTTTTATGTCATGGAACCTCTACTCATATTCAATGTTTGAAGTAATCATCATATTCATACTTAACAACACGTATGATATTGTTGATTTCAACTCTCCATAACTCAACATATACAAGAATCACAATATAAGTATGAATCGCGAACGAACACTAAAATACTCACTAAAAGGTTGCGTGTTTGCTGCTCCGCCTTTTTTGCTTATGTGTTTTTTTTTTCTTTTTTTGTAAATGCAACATCTACTAAGACTGTAAATTCTGATGAATGATTCGAGTCATTCGAATGTAATTTCTAAGTATTCTTAGTATTTTTCTATAGTTATGAATCTAAATAAGTTGGCTTATGAATCAAACATATTTCGAATGGTATGAGTTTGATGTCAACGTTGTACTCATACTCATTGCAACCTGTAATTATAAATCAACGTTGTAGTGAGTACGAATGAATCAGAGTACATAGTTAAATTTCAATATTGTTGACTCACTCATATTTAAAATATCATGAGTGCTTATGAGTAGCGAAAAAACGATTCATTGCTGATCTCTGATACATATGTACATACATAACTGGTCATTACAATCCTTCAGTCAGGATTGCCACCTATTTTCGCACATGACTTATGCTGTGTGTGTTAATTTCATACATGAGTTACGGGACTTACAGTTTAAAGTCTATCTCCAGTGACAGATTTTTGTGAAACTTTTCATGGCAATTTTAAATTACTTTCAGAGTTCTTGCCGAAGAAATATTTTTTTAACTCGTTTTGTTGGAGATGTTTGACCTGGGGTTTGAAGCATCTACTAAGCGAAAACTCTACTTACTAGCCTATAGCGACTTCTACCATATAGAATGTAAGAATGCGAGGCAGCAGCTGAAAACATTTTTGAAATCCATGAAAGCGATGCTATAACAGCGGCGTTTGATTCGTTTTCAGTTTGATAGTTCTAATATTACTCTTTGCACTCGATTAATTTTTAAGCTCGTTATCTGTCAACTTGTATTTAATTTTAGCTGAATGAATGAAAATAAATTACAGTGGTAGAATTCCTAAGAAAAGTATTCTTCAATTGTATATAAAGTAATAGTCCCCATATTAAAAATGACTCCTATAAATGCATACATCTCAGCATCGGTAGCGAAAAAACGATTCATTGCTGATCTCTGCTCCCAATCATTGTGCTTTTTTATAAGGCGTGTTGAACTAAAGAAATTTTTTATATGTTTTAACTAGAGCACCTCTCAGCAACGGGACTGCATAACGAATCATATTGAAATTATGATAATATCGCAATACTACGCCAATAGATACTTATAGAATTAGGCCTGTGGCGAGGGGTATTAATAGTTTCTAACAAAAAGGCTCAAAGCCAATTTAAAGTGTTAATGGGTATTTATTTGAAAAGAACCATAAAAATATGGAGAAAAATAATTCCTATTTTGCCTTCTAAATAACTTTCCGTACTGTAATCGTCGTAGTCTAGTAGACAGTCAGGTCAGATACCCCAGGTCAGACATCTCCACCAAAACGAAATATGAAAAATTATTTCTTCGGCGACTTTTTTTGTCTTTTATTTGATAGAATTGTGGCTGCCTCGACCTCGTATAAGGAAGTCATTACGTATTCGCAAAAAAAAAAATAGTCTATTGGAATTAAACCACATGACCTCCATCGTATTACGTGCCGTATAGCATGTTGCAAGGGCTAGTTGGAATGTTAAAAAGGTCTAATAATCTTCCTCTTTTGGGCAAAAAAGGTCAGTAAGCATTATCTAGTAAGCAGGGTTCGCGGCTTCGCCTTCTCGAGATTTCTATAAATGTAAACATCGTTGTTTCATTATTGTTGTTTGTGTATTTTTGTTTAGATTTATTCTTGTAGTGTTTATTGTTGCATTTTTGTTTACTTGTTTATCCCTTTTTATACTGGTTGTTGTTGGGAAATTTTTGTTTACTTGTTTATCACTTAAACAAGTTCATTGTTTTTGTTTTTGTAGCTTTTGTTTATAACTTTAATGGTAAACGATGTAAAAGCAAAACACCATTTCCTTTTTTGTAACAATACCATCTGAATAACAAATCAGTGGCTAAGTGCGAATTTTAGTAATATCGGCACAAAGATTCAAATGTAATGAAAATTATCGCGCTAATTAAACTTTTATTTTCCAATAAACCACCAATAAATATTCATCTCAATACATGTCCATTTTTAAGCTGATCAGCAGTCATACTTATCACAAGTTTCGTGACAAGAACTTCATTAAATTCATTCAAATTTCAAATTCAAATTGAACCTCGTATGACTGCTGATCAGCTTAAAAATGGACATGTACTGAGATGAGTATTTATTGGTGGTTTATTGAAAAATAAAAGTTTAATTAACGCGATAATTTTTATTACATGGAATTAATTTTTATAGAAATGTTCTTCATTTTCCTCATTCCAAATTTTATATGCGCAATTTATGCTATCCAAGTAATTAAAATTCTTTCGAATTAATAATGTGACAGGCTTGAATAACCAGACAAAGGCAATTCGTTTGCAAAATACTTGTTTTATAAAGAGCATCGGATAAACTTAAATTGTCTATTTTTACATCATAATACTAAGGCCCATTTTTACAACTTGCCGTTAACTATAGTGAGTATTTTAACGGGCAGATAAATTGTTTTTCAATATTATAAGTGGACAATATGGTAGAAGTGAGCGTTAAGCTAAAGCGAAGTTCATCCTACTTTTAACTTTTAAAGTTAAGTTGATGTTTTAACTTGGCATCTTAAATATTATTTACAATATGGCAACTTCAGAAATATAAACAAAGTGAGCAAATACAACAAAAAACGAAGCCCGTCGTTGACACTGCGTTTAAAAAAAATTTGTTTACTTAAGCAGTGTTATCGACATTGCCATATTTTTGAAAAAGTTTACTTTATTTTATTATTAGGTTGTAACAAAGAAAATAAGTTAAAGGTGACGTTTACTTTAGCTAAAGTTACCTTTAATTAAATCCAACTGTAACGGAAATTTGTAATAATTGCCCTGAGATTGTTAAACTAATTTAATTAATTAATCGTAAGTAACTGAACTTTAAAAATAAATAAAATGTTCTGCTAATTACAGGGTGTATGGTTGGTAGATAAATGGGAAATAAAAAAAAATTTCATCGAAAAACTATGTATTAAATAACCTTTAACATGGGCTTAATAATCGGATTTATTCTCGTAAGTTATACCTGAGATGGTTGATTTTATAAAATTTCATGGATGACGTTATGTGTAAACGAGTTGAGGGCATTTTTTTTTACAACAAATTTCATTTCATTTTGAGTTTATTTTTAGGAACTACTTTAACAAAAGCAACAATAATAGTAAGAAAATCTAATAAAATAAAATGAAATAAAACCATCAATTTAATGACTTGAAGAAAAAAAAAAAAGAAAACCAAACCAAATAAACAATCCAACAAACAAACAAACAGAAAAGATAAGATAGACAGACAGACCCATTTGAGAGACATGTTTTTTATGATCATTTTTATTTTACGTTTTTATATCGTATTTTACTTTACAGAAATAAGAAGAAGAAAAAAAAGGTTTGCCAAACATTGTTATTCTGTCTCTGGTGCTTTAGTTCTGTCCGTATGTCTTTCAGAAGAAATAAAAAAAAGAAACTCAAATACAGGTATGATGCCTTCAAGATTAAGTTTAAAAACATGATACTGTGGTGCTACTGTCGAGCCTGTTATTGTTTATTTGGAACAAAAAAATAGTAAACACTACGCTTTAAAAGTAATGAAACAATCAGAATTTCCCCATACTATAGTGACACCAAATTGGTTATTTGTGGTAAATTTTTTGGAAACCAAGACTTCTCGTTTTGAGTGTACATTAAGATTTACTTACTTACATATAGTACGTTTGTATGTATATATATATATATATACGAGTGTTCACCTACCTACTTACATATGTACATGGAGTGTTTCTTTTTTTATATTATTTTTCTTGTGCTTCGGTTATAGGTGCAGCCATAATCTTGATCTCCAACACAACATGATCTTGCCAAACCAAAATAAATAAAACGAAATAAAAAAAGAGGTAGAAAAGAGCAGAAAAAAACTTCTTAAAAACATCGTCGTTTAAGAAGACAAACAATAGTTTGAAAGTCTTTGGGTTTTAAAACTTTGTCAGCAATACCCTACAATCGTCACTTTTTATGACTCTTGCTTTATGGTATGTATGCAATTAAGTCGAGCCCCAAAAAACTTCATAATTCTAGCTTATGTATCACTTTTGATACATACTTGTAGTACATAGAATTGTCACGATTATTGATAGATTTTGTTAAAAAATTTTATTATTTTAATTGATTTTATGAAATTTACGTCAAAATTTTTGACATGATGTACATTGCAGTATGTTTTTTTTTTACGTAAAAATCAAATACTTCATGTCAGATTGCTTTAATTTTGTTCTAAATGATAACATTTTGACATCTAGCACCCTTTCTTAGCGGGGATTTATAACTTTTCAATTGTTTCGATGGGGAAGCTTATTGTAACTCGCATCAGTAACACTCTTAATTGAGGGCTGTTATATTTCGTTATAAAAATTTATTGTCAACGTCGTGTGAGGTAATAAAGTTCCCGTAACAATATAATGCCCCCTAGGAGCATCGACTATTTTAATAACAATGCTCTTTCTTCGATTCCTCTCTTGTTTCCCGGATACAAGTTTCACCAAATACGGCTGTACGTAGTTGCAACGCACGTAGCATGTACTTGAATCTAAAACTGCCAATTCGATTTCGGTGGACCACGAAATTTATAACGACCACAAAATTCAATTTATTACTAATCTACAGCGACAAAATTATGGGGATTATTAAAAGCTGATAGACTTTCAGCACATTTTTCGAAAAGGCCTAATAAGTCTAAATTTATCATAATTTCCGAGTAGCGCATTATCAAAGCGAATTATTCTGTTACCGTCATATGTATGTACTTGACCGAAATATTATCATCTGTAATATCTATGAAATAAAAAATGGGACGAAACACTTTTTTCTAATGTTTGTCTGTCACGTGTGAGAAGAGCGGTAAAAAAGACTCAGGTAATATTTTCTCTTCCCAAACTACGAAAAGCATACGATTCTCTGTTCCAAATATTATCATCTTTGGCGATAAACATTCTATTGACATATTTGTTGCTGCCAATGCTTTCGTAAGTTCATAAGGAGAGCTTTTGTTTTCATCTTCTTCAGAGTCTTCAGCAGCAGGAATATTACGTATGTACATACATACATAATCGGTCATTACAACCTTTCATTGTAATTCGTAAATGTCTGACCTGCGATTTTAACCTTGGCCTGACGTCTAATAAGCTAACACGCGACATACTAGACTACAACTACTTCAATCAATATCAAGAACAGAAAATTCAACATTTTCACTTTCATCCAACACTTAACTTTCAATTCCTTCTCAAATATCATAAATAATGTATTATTTACGATAAAACTTCACAAAATCTTTCGAAATTTAATAAATTACATACGCAGCGCCAAAAAATCCCTATTTATTTCTATGCAAGTATTTCATTTTCGTCCACAGTGTTTCTGATCTCAAAAGTGCCCTTTGCATATGCTTCCCGTTGATGGTCTAAGGTATCACTACCACTACATTTACATTTTCTGTATCTAAGGTGTTGAAAAACGAAGTTAACTTTATTAATTTCATTAATATTAGCTACTTAACTGAAGACACAAGAGCCAAGTGAATAAAATAAAAATGGTGAAATGAAAGCATTACTGACAGCCCAACATGATTATCAAAACCTTAACAACTTGTAAAATTACTCATGAAATCAATTTAAAGATGATGAGTTGACCTTTGTTTTTAAGTCAAGGGAACGAATAGCAACGTGGGCCTAACACCTACAGCTTACTTAACTCACCTACAAACAAGAAAGGTTTTACAACAAAGTGCAGACGATCGCCTTAGCGTTTGTTACCAACGGCACCGTAGTGTGTTGGCTTATTAGACCTCAATACCGCAGGTCTGACATCTCCAGCAAAACAAAATATGAGAAAATATTTCTTCGTCGACTTTTCCTCAGCAGGCTTTTGGCAAAAACTCTGAGCGTAAATAAATTTGCCATGAAAAGTTTCTCAACAATCTGTCCTTCGGAGTCGACTTTAAACTGTAGGTCCCCCAACTCATGTATAAAAATTAACGCACACAACAAAAGTGGTGTGAGAAGCTAAGTCGTAACACTGACTGAAGGGTTGTATTGACCTATTATGTGTGTGTAAACAAATGTAATTAAAGAATTTCATAAATTTCAACAGTGCAGCAAACCAAACAAACTCACCACTAGCATTCCCATGCTGAAATTTAAGCGAAAGTCTAGGCAAAATTTGCAACGAATTAAATTGTTATTCTTAGAGCCATTATTACAACTTGCCGTTAACTAAAGAAAGGATTTTAACGGACAGATAAACAGTGGATAATATGGCAGAAGTGAGCGTTAAGCTAAAGGGAGGATCATTCTACTGGTAACTTTTAAAGTTAAGTTAATGTTTGAACTTGGCATACATATGTATTATTTTCAACTTCAAATGTAAGCAACTTCAAATGTAAGCAAAATGAGTAAATACAACTAAGAAAACGAACCCGTCGTTGCCACTGCGTATAAATAAAACGTATTTAATTTGAGCAGTCTTATCGACATTACTCCGTCATTGCCATATTTTTGAAAAAGTTAACTTTATTTTATCTGTGGGTTGTAATAACGAAAATAAGTTAAAGGTAACTTTAAAGTACACTTTAGCTAAAGTTACCTTTAACTAAACTAAATTTTAACGGGAAGTTGTATAAATGGCCCTTAATAATTTTCTCTAGAGTAAAAGCTCATGAATTCAATTACACTATACCCTGCATGAAGCATCATTAGTGTTAGTAAATGTTTGAATCCTAGGACCCTGAGAACAAGTGGGTTAGTAGTGTGAAAAGACTCCAAACGAACATAAAATTTACTGCAGACATATGAATGTTCAAACTGCACCAATAGCCTGGCTAATATGTAGTATGTGCTTAAAGTCAGTATAGGGTGAACAGTTAAAAGAGAAATAAAATGAAAAAAGAAAAACACGCCATAAACGATATTCGAGAAGATGTTGAAAGATTCGCTATTATTGCCAATGCTGATTTAGTTAAACATTCACCCAGTCAGCCATCATCAAACTAGCTTGACTATAAGTCAGGCTTCTAACGGTGTAATATTGAAGTTTATCTTGGTCTTACTTTTCTTTTGTTTTTTGTGTTTTTGAGTCGTTAAGGTATCCAAACTGTGCTTCTTTATGTTTATTGTTGTTTTCGTTATTTTTTTTTAATATTTATGGAACGACGTTCTTGGCGTTGTTGTGCCAATGTTTTCCTCTTCGAATGCTTATACTCGGTCGTATGCAGCATACAAGAGAAACAACATCGTTCTCCCAACAACTTGAAGTAAGAAAGAAAATAAAAACGAAGGAACAAAAAAATAAATGGAGATGGAACTGGCCAGTCAACCAACCAGCAGCATAAGGAGATTTTAATTGTCTCGTGCTGGTTTCAATTGTTACCGTTGTAATGTTGCTATTGTTGCCAATACGTTGCTGTTGTTGTTTTAATACAGACTTACGATGCTGTAGTGTATATGAATCGTTAGCTATTGTTTGTTGGAGATGTTGTGTGTTAAACACGTTTTTTTTTCAACGTTACAAAAGCAAAAAAAAATGACATTAAAATTTGTGCTTTTTGCTTAAGTCTTTTTATTTTTTTTTCTTGTTCATTGTTGTTGTTCTCTTTCTTAGTTTTCTTGGTTTTCTTAGTTTTTTTTTAATGTAAGTTTGGTTTGTTTTCTTTACCTCTTTCAAATGTTTATTGAAATTTAAACATGTGTAGTATGGATGAGATGTATGTACATATATTTGATGACATGGTTTTCTTGCTTTTCTGCAACAATAACAACAAGCCTCTAGTAACAATAACAGCTATAGTAATAATAACAATAACAACAATAACAACATTATAATAAAATGAAAGCAAAAAAGAAAATTGACTCAGAAAAAAAAGATTTAGGCGAGATAAGCCATTAACAAGATTAACAAAAAGTGATAAATCCAGATTATAATGGGGAGTCTATTCTACGAACTACTGTTTTTTTGTTGTTGTTGTTTTTGTTTCTTTTCTCTTAAGTGTTATATGGAGTGAAGTCTCGTTCACAAAAACTATTGCAATAGCAACAATGACAGCAACACAAAAATCTTTTATTTTATTTAAAATTACGATAACACCACCAATAGCACATATTTATTGTTATTCAAAAACGAAAAAAAATTGGAGAACAACTTCATTTGACTACTGCATAAGGAAAATGGAATACGAATATGATAATGGGTATATAAACAGATACTAAAGCTTGAAATACAGTAGTTGGTTTCTTTATTTTAATACAAACAATTACATGTTTTAAATATTCTCAGTCTAAAAGCCAAAAATATTCAGGGCTTTGTGTCTTTCTAGTTCTTGTTCGGTTTTCAAATGAACAGTTTGCATAAAAATTTAGCAGGTTATACGGTAACATAAGTATGTACATATACACAAGAGAATCAACAATTTATAAATAACTGCCATCATGGACTAAATGTTCATCGTGAGCGTCCATCGTTAATGTTACTTTTGATGACATTCCATCCGAATATTGATTTATAAGGCCCCTTATTCCCTTAGATAAGCTCTCTCTCTGATTTTCGCATTACTTACATATGCCCGCACTAGGAACAAATACCTAAATATTAAGTTTTTACCATTTAAAAACTTTTAAAATATGAGCTAAAATTTGTGTTTAGTCTTTATTATTCTCACAATTCTTTGTGCCACTATTAACAACTTAATATAAACAACAACAATTGCTTTTCTTTGTTATTCCTTTCTTTATACCCAGTGCATAAACAATAACAATTACGAGACAAATATTCGACAGAGATCTTTAAACCACTATTGATTTCTTGAAACACACCTCTTCTTCACACAAAACTGACTGAACTTCACTCACTCGGTCGCCTGTTTCGCCTCGCCTTTTATGTGGCAGAATAAACAGTCTGATGAATGTTCTTGAAGGCGAATGTTCATCGTTGTTTACATTTATTCTTGTAGTGTTGTTTATGTATTTTTGTTTACTTGTTTACTAATTTTTTATGCTGGTGTTTGTTGTTATATTAAGCAGTACGGTAATTTGTAAACAGATTTGTTCTCAAAACACCAGTATCTAGATTTTTAATTTTCGTAACAATATCTTTGTCAGAATATGGCTCCCTACTAATTGCCAATTATAATGCTTTAAAGTCTGCCATAGTCTAGTAGGTAGTGTGTTGGCTTGTGAGGCTTCGGTTCAAACTCTGCATGAAGTGTCAGTGATGGACATTGGCAGTTTACGTTACTTACTCAGAAGCTTGGAATAGTTCCGAAACTAAGTAAAAATGGAAATCTCTGGTATCGTAAATGGCCACTTATGGCGAGGTAGTGTCTATTCAAGTTCTTTGGGTAGACAATCACCTTTGTCTACATATATACTAGTGGTGAATGATATACATCGTGGTGAATGATATACATAACACTTATCGATACATAAAAACCAATCAACTTTTTTTCTGTTCAACGGTGTTAAAGCATCACTGTGCTTTTAGTTCGATGCATTGAAGTTAAGAACTTAAGAGAAATACGTACACAAATACAATATTCTTTAAGTAATAGTGAACTTACTTGCTTTCTTAATTAGTCATTATAACCATTTAGTGAGGATAACGACCAGCTTCTCACACTACCGGTTTTGTGAATATTAATTTTATCCATAAGTGCTGAGACCTACAATTTACAGTCGACGCCTAACAATAGATTTTTGAGAGATTTTTCATGGCAATTTTATTTACTCCAAGAATTTTTGCCGGAAGACTGCTGAGGGAAGCAGCCGAAAAAAATATTTCTCATATAAAAATATATCTCGTTTGTGATGGCAGAGAAACAACATACTACATTTTAAACTTTGGCGAATATAGCTCAACCTGAGTTGGATAAGATGCATGGTCTTGGTTATGAGAGCCTGTCCTTTAAAGACGCTGCAGGATCTATGGAAACTATGGTTATATTATTGGAAGGCAAGTCTAACGCGAGATTTGTCACAAGGCATCGTGGTGCTGACAATTCCCTCCTTAACTAACCAGAATGAGTGAAATAAATAAATCCATTCCATTGTATACGGATGCGTCAGGGAACAGAAGGGACACATAACATATGGGAAAGCTCGAGTATTGCATTCAAGAGAAAGTTTCCGCCATTGAAAGATGAGCTCAATTTAACTTGGACAGAGGCATATAAATATTCTAGCCCTAATCTCCTAGATGGTTAACTTAAGGTTAGAATGGAAAACTGTATCAGCTAGGGAATACTGGATCCCTTTCGTGGAGTAGGAAAAGTGAGGATATACTCCACGAAAGGAGAGATTAAAAAAAGTGGAAAGTCTACATAAATATAACGGGTTTAAGACAATCTAGATTTTTGTTGAGTAATTACAATGTGAAGATATTTGATTTATACATAAGATTACTGACAGTGGAAAGCAGTCCACAACAACACAGGTGTAGGAGACGTTGTAGAGGTCCATATAGAGGTTAAGGGCAGTACTTTACATTTCAAAATCATTACAAAATTTCATGGTTTCACAGAAAGCTTCACTACATTTTGTGATAAATAGATAGGATATCGATCCTTGTTCACCATTACTACCTATCTTTGGTACAAGAGGTCAGCAATGAGTATTCGAAAAGATGAGTAGAATCGCATGATAATCATAACTTCTGATACTTATACGCTTATGATACTGATACTTATGCTTATTTTAATAACATTGAACCTCTACTCATATTCAAAGTTTGATGTACTTTTCAATATTCATACTTAAGAACACGTATGATGTTGTTGATTTCGACTCTCCATGACTCAAATATACACGATTCACAAAATAAGTATGATTCGCGTACGAACACTAAAATGCTCACTAAAATGTTGTGTGTTTGCTCTGCTTGCTGCTCCGTTTTTTATTTTTGCTTATGTACCTTTCTTCTTTTTTTGTAAATCCAACAACAACTAAGACTGTAAAGTTTGATGAATGATTCGAGTCACTGGAATTATTATTCATAAGTATTATAAGTATTTTTCTAAAGTTATGAATCTAAATGAGTAGGCTTATGAATCGAACATATTTCGAATGGTATGAGTTTGATGTCAACGTTGTACGCATACTCCATGCAAACTGTTCTTATAAACCAACGTTGTAGTGAGTACGAATAAATCAGGATACATAATTAAATTTCAATATTGTTGACTCACTTATATTCAAAATTTTATGAGAGCTTATGAGTAGCCAAAAAAAAAAAACAATTCATTACTGGATCTCTGTTTGGTTCATTACGTGCATTATATCGTTTTAATCACGCCAATGTGTAAACCAAACCATATAATGTGCAGGCCAACGTTAGTGAAAGACCACGTCCGCAGTGAAATAAAAATATATTTCGAGTATTTCGTTTATGTTTTTAAATCAATTGCCAGCTATTTTCTTTTGGATGATTTTTTTTTTCTGAAGTTTAACCAGGAAGTATATTTTGTTGATAATTTGTTTTTTTTTATTTTTACTTACGTATACCAACCATATCATCGTTACCTGATAAGTTTGGTCTTGAGTTTCTTGTTGTCAGCGCTGTTGGCACTGTTGTTGTTGTTGTGTTTTTTATTGATTTTGTTTTCTTTAATAAAATAACGTCTTGACATTGATTTTAATCGTATTTCATTGGTTACATTATCTTCCTTTTGTAGACATCAGCAGCAAAAGCATTTTCAAACGAAAATAAAATCGAATAAATATGTATGTATGTATGTATGTATGTATGAATGTATGTATGTATGTATGTATGTATGTATGTATGTATGTATGTATGTATGTCTGTATGTATGGCTGTTTTTTCATTATTATTTACAACAATCGAAATTCAATTCGAAATTTTATAGCGGCAAGAATTTTATATCTTCAAATACAACACATACATACATATACATACATATACCATACATACATACATACATACATACGTATATAAATGTTTGTAATTTACTTTTTAGTTAATGTACACGTTGACGTATGTTTCCTTAAGAGTTGCTGTGGATATGTTTTGTTTGTATTTGTCTATCTGAGTATCATTTCAATAACAACTCAACAGTTTTGACACATGATTTATTTGAATATGATACCACCTTATACAGTATCGAGCAAAACTGAAGCACAATCTTCTTGTAAATAAAACTTTACCTCATTTCTTTAACAAATTTTTATTCTATAAATGCAATTATTCTACAAAAATATGTCAGAAATATATTCCATTACATTATTTTTGAACAGCAAATCTAAACCACATCTTCAGTAACAAAATATATTTTTGCTATGGAGCATATGGCTCCCACAAAGCATTTTCCGTCTTTGACTATATTTTCAAAAAATCCAGGGATCAGCAATGAATATCCAAAAAATTTAGTAAAATGGAATCATACTCATAATTTCTGATAGTTATACGCATTCATAATTATTTTTATATCATGGAACCTCTACTCATATTCAAAGATTGAAGTACTCATCATGTTCATGCTTAACAACATGTATGATGTTGTTAATTTCGACTCTCCATAACTCAACATATACACGAAACACAAAATAAGTATGATTCGCGTACGAACACTAAAATGCTCACTAAAATGTTGTGTGTTTGCTCTGCTTTGTCTTTTTTCTTGTAAATTTTGATGAATGATTCGTGTCGCTCGAATCATTTATAAATATTACAAGAAATTTTCTAAAGTTATGAATCTAGATGAGTAGGCTTATGAATCAAAGATATTTCGAATGGTATGAGTTTGATGTCAGCGTTGTATGCATACTGTACTGTACAAATCAACGTCGTAGTGAGTACGCATGAATCTGAGTAGTTAAATTTCAATACTGTTGACTCATATTCAAAATTTCATGAGTGCCTATGAGTAGCAAAAAAACGATTTAGTGCTGATCTCTGAACAAATCACTCTTTCGCACATCTAAAGCCACTGTGATACAAACTTCCCCTGGACGTTGGAAAATGCACTTTCGTTTTTAGAATGCGAAAAGCAGAGCGTTTACTGAACCGTAATGTAATTTCGGTAAGCATTTACATTGCTCTTCATATGCTAAAAACGAACGTACGTTACGTGGACGATTGGCTAACCGGGGCATAAGTGTAGCTTTACGGTATCTTCATTTGAGGCTCTGCCATTTTGAACTTTGCCCTAGACCAGAACCACTACACCACACCAAATTTTTTGAACCACAATTTTCTTCATAGGATATCAGTCTTAATCAAGTACATTTTACTTTAAGCTACTTTTCGTGCAACTTCACGGATACCATCATTTTAAAACTCTTTGGCTTATTAGCTAAAGTTATATTCAAGAGAATTTTATATTCTTTATCACATCAATATTTTGATTTTCTGATATTGAGATTCGTTTAGATGGTGGATTTTGTTTTAAATGATTTTAAACTGTCATGTACATACATACATAATTGGTCATTGAAACCCTTTAGTCAGAATTACGACTTTGTTTCTCACACCACTTATTTTTTATGTATTAATTTTATATATGAGAGACGGGACTTACGGTTTAAAGTTGACTCTGAAGGACAGATATTTTGAGAAACTTTTCATGGCAGTTTTATTTATCCTCAGAGTTTTTGCCAGAAATCTGCTGAGGAAGTCAGTGAAAGAATATTGTTTCATATTTCGTTTTATCCAAGATGTCTGACCTGGGCTTTGAACCGAGGCCTACACACTACCTACTAGACTACGGCGACTACAAACTGTCATGCGATTAAGGTTAATATCCGATTCATCAATGTCTTCAATGACTGGTGAACCAGATCAAGTTGCATTTTTAATATCTAAATTCCCAAAACGGAATAAACCACCATTCCTGGGCTCAATATTTGCCTATTTTTTTAAAACAATAATACTGTTTACAAATTATCGTACTGTTTAATATAAAAACAAACACCAGCGTGAACAAAAATATACCAACAAACACTACAATAATAAATGTAAACAACGATGTTTACATTTATAGAGATTTCGGGAAGGCGAAGTCATGAACTTTGCCATCATGTTTACTTTGCCATATAGAAGGCAAGGCAAAACCCAGGCGACGGATTTAGTGAAGTTCAGTCAGTCTTGTGTGAAGACTCGGTGCGTTTGAAGAGAGTATTCGTGGTTTGAAGATCTCCGTTACAAAGATCTGTCGAATATTTGTCTAGTAATTGTTATTGTTTATACAAAGGGTATCAACAGAGGAATAACAAAGAAAAGCAATTGTTGTTGTTTACATCAAGTTGTGAACAGTGGCACACAGAATTGTGCGAACAATAAAGAATTTAATTAAAACTAAAAACAAATTTATCTATCTAATCTATGAGCTCATATTTTAAACGTTTTTAAAAGGTAAAAACGTAAAGATACATAATAACGCCTCTGATACTTCACTAGTTTTCTAATAAATATAAATTTTTACTCAGTAGGTGAACCCTTACTCTTACCAATGCTCTTACCATAGTTAAACCCAGTGGGATTTTGATCATTTTAATTTGATTGTTTTACTAACATGTTGTCTAAATGTTTCTGTACAATTGCGGTGGGGCTAATTACTGACTGGTGTTTTATGTTGGCATTAAGTTTCTGATGTTCTTCGTAAATTATTGTGCAGATTAAGACAAACAGACACTCTGTTTTTATGTGAATAAATTTTTGGTTTTAATTTTAATACAATTCGTTACTGTAAACAGAAAAAAACTTTATGAAACACTTTTAAGTGGACTTTAAACCTATGAAACGATAATAAAATTTTTATTTAATTTGAAAAGAAATCTTTATCACATTAACGTCAACGGATATTTTTACTATTGCTAAGGAGATAAAAGCACGTGATATGAACAGCAGAGTGTAAATCAACGTGGCTCAGATTGCACTTTGAAAAATGTTAAGAGCATAATTATCGGAAAACAAAAAAAAAAAAAACTGGCTCTGTCCGGATCTTTCCCTCGCCTATTTATTTGTTGATCCTGATCTTTGTTTTTGTATAGTGTTTTAAAGCTTAATCGTGGTCTTTTTATTTTGAATTAAAATTGAATCTACTATGATAACATTTATTTATTTTACTTACAAAATGCAATAAATTTGAACTCGATTTAGTATTTCTACTATTTCTATTTCATATCTATCACAGTGGCCATGCTTACAGGTCAAACTTGAAAAAGTAAGAAAACAAATTATATTTTCCAAGTTTACCCGAACAAAACTGATATCATATAAGTTTGAACAATATATTTATGTATGTATATCGTTTTAAGGATTTATTCCTCCCCTTTTCCAAACACATTGATTTCAAAATCGGTTCAAAAATATTTGAATAATAAACAATTTTGTTAAAAATATAAGAGAAGTATTTTTAAGATCTGCTGAACTAAATAGACCCATATACATATAGACATGACATTTAACATAGCCCCACAAAAAATAGTCTAAAGGCGTTAAATCGTACGATCTAGGCGGCCAATGGACCGGTCCCGAACGTGAAATAAAATGTTCACTGAACTCGCCTCTCAATAAGTCCATTGTTACGCGTGCTGTGTGACATGTGGCACCGTCTTTTTGAAACCACATGTCATGCAAGTCAAGCTCTTGCATTTTGGGTAAAAAAGTCTCACGGTAGCGCTCACCATTCACAGTTACGTTACGATTCGCAGCATCTTTGAAGAAGTACGGTCCAATGATGCCACCAGCCCATAAACCGCACCAAACTGTGACTTTTTCTGGATGCATTGTTAGCTTTTGCAAAGCTTCTGGCTGATCTTCACTCCAAAATCGACAATTCTGCTTATTTACGTATCCATTGAGCCAAAAATGAACTTCGTCGCTGAACACATTTTTTCGATAAAGAAGTGGATCTTCGGCCAACTTTCCAAGAGCCCATTCACCAAAAATTCTGCGTTGCGGTAGGTCGTTCGGCTTCAATTCTTGCATCAGCTGTATTTTGAAAGGCTTCACACCTAAATCCTTTTGCAAAATTTTCCACGTTGTTGAGTAATAGAGGCCCAATTGCTGCGATGGTCATCATATAAAATTTTATTACATACAAAGAAAAAAAAACAAATTCAATTAATATAAAATAAAAAAATCACTTAATTTAATTAGAAAAAAAGGTGAAAAAAACTCTATTATTTTCAGTTAACAAGGGAATCCCCAAGTTTTGATAGATTTGTGCAATTAGAAACAAAAGTCGTGCCATATTTTAGGAAAAAAAGGAAATTATAAAAAAATATAAAAAAAAATTCAAAAACTGAAATCGAAAAAGCAGTTTCGAAAATCTAACGACGTATAGTGAAAATTAATACGAATTCAGCAGCGACGCAACTTCGAAAAAATGCAAAACGAAACAAAGCAAAGCGAGGTATGGGTCAGAGATCAGTATTATCAGTATCAGTATCAGTATATGAGTATTCAAAAAGATGAGTGGCATCAAATCATACTCATAAATTTTGATACTTATACGCATTCATACTTATTTTAATATCATGGAACTTCTACTCATATTCAAAGTTTAAAATACTCATCATATTCATACTTAACAACACATATGATGTTATTGATTTCGACTCACCACAACTCAACATATACACCAATCACAAAATAAGCATGATTTGCGTACGAACACTAAAATACTAAATAATGGTTGTGTGTTTGCTTTGCTTGCTGCTCTGTCTTTTTTGTTTAGGTGTCTTTTTTCTTTTGTTGTAAATGCAAGAACAACTAACACTATAAATTTTGATGAATGATTCGAGTCACCGGAATAATTTATGAGTATCATAAGAATTTTTCTAAAGTTATGAATCCCAATGAATAGGCTTATGAATGAAACATGTTTCGAATGGTATAAGTTTGATTTCAACGTTGTACTCATACTCATTGCAACGTTGTAGTGAGTATGAATGAATCAGAGTATGTAGTTAAATTTCAATATTGTTGACTCATTTATATTCAAAAATTTCATAAGTGCTTATGAGTAGCAAAAAAAAGATTCATTGCTGATCTCTGGTATGGGTGTATAATAGTAGAACTTAGACTATGCAGTTACTCGGGTGTATTTTCACAGTCGCTCGGTGTTATTAAGCAACAGATATATTTCTGAGCGTTTAAAAATATCTTAGTTTTCATGAAATTTTCTGTTAAAATCGCAACAAAAATAGCTGTCTTCGAATCCTATTAATTTTCATTGGCTTTGCGGATGGTAACTGACAATAAAAATGAAAAATTCGTTTTTAATATTTGCATGAAATCAACTTACATTTAAGCTTTTCTTCTCTTTTTTGGTTCTTTAAATTCATATACATTGAATAAAATTCTGTTTCTAAACTGTAGAAATTAGATTGGGTACACACTTTGAGAAACAGTCATGTTATTGTGTAGAAATTTATTTATACACCCAACTCGATTTGCAGTGACAAAAACGTACGATTTCATTATATTTTTATTTTCTTTCATCATTTGTCTCCAATCTCATTGTTGCCAAGTGAGGTTTTTGTTTAATTTATTTTTGTTTTGTTTTTGTTTTTATTTTTTTCTGTTGCATTAGTTTCTTTTTCATGTCGTCGTTATTGTTTAAAGTAAATAAATTTTCTGTAGGTCACGTTTATTTTTTTTTTTCTTTCTTTTTTTGTGTTGTTTCTTCTCATTTTATAAAGTCGGTTCACATTTCATCAACATCATCGCGTCTTTTTTCAATTAAAACTTAAGATTTGCAAACAAAAATTATAAATACGGGTATAATGACAAGATTTTCTACATGTAATTTAAAATAAAAATATAAAATAATACAAACAAAATAATGAATATGAGGCGTATTAATTAAGGAGTGTAAAAGACGTCAGAACGCAAAACCGGTGGAAAAAAATCTGTTTTTACACAAAAAAAAAATTAAAAACAAATAAACGCATGATCGAGTTCATGAACGTCAAAAGTAAATTATTTTAAATGCATAATGATTTGATGAAAAAAAATATTTTTATAAATAAATTTAAAACAATTTTAAACAATAACACTATGCGACAAAATACAAAAAAAAAATTAAATACACCCAGCTAATGATATAATGTAAGTTGTGAGTTTTGTTGAGTAGAAATTTCAAAAAAATTTTTATATTTCTTGAACCCTCCAAACTTCTTTTATTTGGCAAAAACTGTTTTTTTTAGAATTTACGCCCATATTTATTGATTGCACAAACATTTCTCAACCAATGTGCAAAATTTAAACCTTATTAGAAAGGAGAGGGATGGGCCTTTAAAACGCTATACATATATATATTATTTGACTTAATATGCTATGGAGTTTGATGAGGTAAACTTGACAAATGTGAAATTTTTTTCCTATAATTTCATGTTTGTTCATTCATAGTGGCAAACTTTAATTAAAAAATATGAAATTAATGATGATATTCTGAAAGTGCATTCTCTTGTGAAGAGATTAATAGTTCGTTTGATCAAATCGGACAAAAATTACCGTACTTATTATATAACTATATATATAAGTTATAAGTGCCAATCTCTTCACAAGTTAATGCACTTTCAGAATGTCATCACTTCTTTTATATTTTTTAATTAAATTTGCAATTAACAATAGCTAAACTTGAAAAAATTAGAATAAAATCTTATCTCATAACATGTAAGTTTGAACCAAATGTTTGCGTATATCATTTTAAAGGCTCATCTCTTCCCTTTTCAAAAAACTTTGGAATTTAAAAGTAGGTTTAAAAATATTTGGGTAAACAATAATTTTGTGTGAAAAGATTAAAAATTCGGTTTTTATCAAATAAAACATGTTTGGAGGGTTCGAGAAGTATAAAAAAAATATTTTTGAGTTCTACTCAACAAAATTCACAACCTACACTATGCCATTAGCTAGGTAAATTTTGATTGTCGCACCATGTAATTAAATTATTACACACGTTTCCATAGATGTCTAAAACTCGTATACATCAGAACAGTATATCATTTGCATAAATTGCTGACCATAAGATCAAACAAAAATGTAATAAAAAAAAAGAAAAAAATTGGTTCAGTACACGTTAAAATTTGAACTTTTACTACCTCTGAGGAAAGACATAAAATTCTAATAAAAGATTCGTTTTATTGTCAGAACAAATAAACACTGTGTTGCGGCATCAAGAAGAGTCAATTAATTTCCACACATTTTTCAATTTAAATTTTTTATTGCTCTCCTGTTATCAACTAAACAAAGAAATTTTCATTCAAAGAAAATATACGTTTTATTTAACGATCAGAATAAAGAAAATTTTCACTAGAATGTTGCATACATACATATGTTGTATGCTGTTTGACTCGGAAATAGAAAAAGTCAGAGTCAATCAATGTAATATGAAGGAGTTTTTTGGAACAATTTTGGAACCCAAGACGATATCGATTGTAATAAAAAATGAAATTTCAATCATAAATTATAAATCAAAGAAAAAATAAATTATTCAACAGAATTATAATAAAAGAAATGAATGCAATGATCCTTACGAAAGCAATTAGTTTCTAGTATTTTGGGAGATTTGCTTTTATTTCTTTAATATGTTTCCTAGTAAGAGCATGTCATTCTATTTCAGATACTGCATCAAATCTGATATTTTTCATTACAATATTTTTTTTATTATTAATATATGCTTTCAAATGATAACGGTACAAACATGAGCTGTGATAAGCTTATCAACCTATTTTCTAATTAACCCTATTTCTATTGAGTAGCTGATGCAACTTCTCCAGACAGTCTAACCTCGAGTCAACCTTATAACTTAAGACAGTCTGAGAGTCAGACAGAATTTTTTATGTTCTATCTTTAAAATTCAGGTTCAATTAACCCATTCGCGAGGACGAGTATACTCGTCTTTGACAGGGTATCCCGCACTGCCAAGACGAGTATACTCGTCCTACTTCAAATATATTATAACATGCAGACTTTTGAATTACCAAATTTTTTTTTGCCACAAACATAATATAAATATGTAAAAAACTTGAAAAATACTACAAATAAAATTTTTTCCAAAAATAATACTTTATTTCTTATAGAGAATGATCTTTCACGCTATAATCAATTTCATGGTGTATTTATAACACATTTTTATAGCAACTAAATCATTTATGATACCTTATTTTCATGACAGGATTTATAACAAAGTCCAATACATAATGGAGGTTTATCAGGACAGCTCGGACAGTAATATCTAGTCTCCTTTCGAATGCTTTTCGTTGCACAAACTCTACATTTGCGAGTTGGGTTTTTCTTTTGTTATGTGGTAGGAGTAGCATCAAGATAATGAAGAGAACTTTATTCTTGGGGTATGATTGACGTAGATTGATGAGATTGAATGACTGCATCTTGGCTTCCATTTAGCCAATATTGTAAACAATAACACTCAAAATATAAATGGAAATGGGAATGGCTTCATATAATTTGGGCTTGGCAGCGAATGGGTTAAGCACATTTTTCGATAGCGTAAACATTCGACTTTCCCATGGGTTACAAATATTCCATTGTGGCACCGAACGTTACCGTACCACAGAAAAAGAGTGTTTACTCTCACCATGCTCCAGAAGCTACAGAATTTTCCTGCATTATTTGGCTTTAAACGAATACATACATAATTGCCCATTACAACCTATCAGTCCGTATTTTGACCTAGATTCTCACGCCACTAATGTTGTGTGTGTTAATTTCATACATGAGCGGCGGGACCTACAGCTTAAAGTCGACTCCGAACGACAGAATTTTGAGAAACATTTCATAGGAATTTTATTTACTCTCAGTGTTTTTGCCAGAAGCCTGCTGAGAGGATGTCACTGAAGAAAAATTTTTTTTATTTCGATTTGATAGAGATGTCTGACCTGGCATTTGAACCGTGGCCTCACGTCTAATAAGCCAACACTCTTCTTACTAGACTAAGACTTTCGAGTACATGAAAATGTATATAATTATAGCGGAGCGCTTTGCAGTATACAGAGATTTAAAGAATATTTGTTCAGAATGGAAATCGCTTCAAATCTAATATGCAGATTCTTCTGGAAAGGAAGACAATTCACAAAAACACATACTATGGAACTGTACTAAACTGATGCCTCAGTTTAGTCAGGGCAACAGGTTTCGGTGAAATATTATAGGAGAATCCAATAAACAAAGAGGTTGCAACATAGCCAAGCATGTGCGTTAGATACCCTAGTTACTGTTAAATTGCTTGTTCACAAACAGAAGCAATTCAGATGGTAATCCGACTAAAAACGAAAGAAGTTTTTATCATTGTTTACGAGTTTTAAAATTAAAACGGTTCAATCCCTTTTCAAATAATTCATACGGGAATACTATAAGGGCCCAGGTCAGACATCAAAACGAAATATTAAAAAATATTTCTTCGGCGATTTCCTCTCAGCAGATTTCTGGCAAAAACTCTGAGAGTAAATAAACCTGCAATGAAGAGTCGACTTTAAACTGGTGGGTCACGCCACTCATGTATAAAATTAACACACACGATATAAGTGGTGTGAGAAACTAGGTCGTAATCCTGACTGAAGGGTTGTAATGACCAATTATGTATGTATGTATCGTTAAAACATAAATATGGTTGTATATAAATGGATATACAGTCGACAGCAAAAGTCTTAGTACCGCAATATATTTTAGCAATTTCATGAATTGTAGTTAAAAGTTTGTATAAAAAATTATAGTTTTTATATTTATTTTATTAATTTATTTCTGCTTTATTATAAAACAAACAATTTTGAATGTTTGTCATAAAACAACAGAAAAATAAGGAAAAGTGTCAGATGACTCCGTAGGTACCGCCAAGGAGAACCCTGAGTAAATTTTAAATTCAATGGCCTTATATATGAAAATGTTATCTCTTGTATTTGGTAGAATATCCCTTAAGGTTAAGCACTCCATTTAACCCATTTGGAATTGAATATACAAGTTTTGTTTAGTGGCACCATGAGCAAGTTATTCGGTTGACTTTTGTTTGAGGTTTAGCGATTACCAAACCATTCTTTCAAATGATCTCCTAAATACTCTCTGAAGTCATATCGGGACGTTGTGCAAAAGTATTAAGGCTGTGGGGACTTTTTCTGTCAAAATATATTGAAGACTAAGACTTTTGCTGTCCACTGTATATACCTTTACGAAAATGGAAAAATCTAGATACTGGTGTTTTACTTTTAGACCGTTTAACATTAAAATTATAAACAAAAGCTACAAAAACAAAAACAATGAACTTGTTTAAAAATTATCGCCCTGCTTAATATAACAACAAACACCAGCATAAAAATATGGTAAACAAGTAAACAAAAATACAAGAATAAATGTAAAACAAAGTACACAAACAACAATAATGAAACAACGATGTGTATACTTACAGATATCTCGAGAGGGCGAAGTCATAAACATTCGCCTTCAAGAACATTCATCAGACTGTTTACGTTGCCATATAAAAGGCAAAGCAAAGCAGGCAACTGACTAAGTAAAAGTTCAGTCCGTCTTGTGTGAAGACGCGGTGCGTTTGAAAAGTGTAATCGTGGTTTGAAGGTCTCCGTTACAAAGATCTGTCAAACAATTGTCTAGTAATTGTTATTGTTTATGCAAAGGATGTAAACAGAGGAAGTCGCGTAGTCTCCGTAGTCTAGTAGGTAGTGTGTTGGCTTATTAGATGTAAGGCCACGGTTCAAACCGCAGATCAAACATCATAAACGAAATATGAAAAAATATTTTTTCGGCGACTTCCTCTCAACATGTTTCTGCCAAAAACTCTGAGAGTAAATAAAATTGTCATGTCTCAAAAATTAGTCGTTCAGAGTCGACTTTAAACTGTGGGTCCCGCCACTGATGTATAAAATTAATACAGACAACAAGAGTCGTGTGGGAAGCTAATAACAAACAAAGCAATTGTTGTTGTTTACATCAAGTTGTGAACAGCGGCACACAAAGTTAGGCGAATAATAAAGAATTTTAAATAAAACTAAGCACAGATTTATTTTTATTTTATTTGCAATCGACGAGCTTATATTTTAAACGCCTTTAAAAGGTGAAAACGTGACCATATGGAACTTATGTTTGTGTTTTTATAATTTTATTGAAAGTGTGACTTGCCTTACTTCACATTTATATTCCACCACAGATAATCTCTGTGCTAATGCGGAATTTTATGTATGAAATTATTAATTACTGTGTGTGAATACTGCGGTATAACATATTATTAGTTTACCTCAACAAATTATAGGTTCCTAGATCGGAAGTACATTAGTGTAGACAATTTTGGGGTTGTATTTAATCTGAAATTATTATTATGTTGCGAACAACAACATAAGACAGTCATGTCGACAAAAATGCTTACAACATAATGAATGACATCAAGAAAAACACTCCTTTTTTTAGTTTTCCGTAAATAATATACACACATCCAGGAGTTCTGGTAATTTTCCACAAAACGAAAGTAAACACAATTTTCCACTAAAACAGAAGCCATATGAGTGTGTGTTGTGCCCGACAGTATTAATTTTGTTGGCATACATTGGAGAGACATGCTTAACGCCTTGACGTTTATTTTGGCTTTCGTAATGTCGAAACAATAACAATAATCACAGCATGTCACACGGTCTGCTTTTGTATACGCAATCGAAAATACTCGTAGTTTAAGCCATCAGCCACCATTACGAGCGTGTCGTTAAAGGACTGGCCTGCGATGAAATGTCCTTGTCGTATTTATATTCACAGAAATATTGTATTCGCTTGCCTTGGATAATAAAGAAAATTACAAAGAATTTTAATTTTCTTTTTCTTTTTTTTTCTACCTCTATTGACTAACCAACAATTTTAAATGTTTATGTAAATATGTATTCCGTTGACTCTTTACGACCGAGCTATAAAAGCCAAATATTACAGTGAAGAGTGAAATTGTGTAGCAGCCACACACTTCACTTAAATTGTTAATAACATGATGCGACAGTGAAATTGCTATCGAGTAACGACATGTTGTAAATTTAGTAGACACATAATTGGTCTTTACAAACCTTCAGTCAGGATTATGGACCTAGTTTCTTACACCACTTATGTTGTGTGTGTTAATTTTATATATGAGTGGCGAGACCTACAGTTTAAAGTCGACTCCGAACGACAGATTTTTGAGAAACTTTTCATGGCAATTTCATTTGCTCTGAGTTTTTACCAGAAATCTGCTGAGAGGAAGTCACGGAACAAATATTTTTTCACATTTCGTTTCGATGTCTAAACTGGGGTTTGAACCGTGACCTCTACTAGACTACGGCGACTTTAGTAGAACAGAACTCAAAAATATTTTTTTATATCCATTGAACGCTCTAAACTTGAGATATAAAAATTATGCAGACCCTTTTCAACGGATTTTAAAAATTCCATACTCTTCGCAATGGATCCGAATCCGACGATACACACACATATTGTTTGAACTAATATGTTATAAGTTTTGATTGACTAAACTCAATAATCATCATGGTGGTGTAGGCTGTCGTAATTTTTTTCATTTGTTTGTATTTCGAGTACAAATATTTTCGTTACACAGTGTTTAAATGGTATACAATAATCATATCGGTAGTAAATTAGGCCAGAAAATTACGCCTATACAATGCCTGATGGCATTGCCTTACACGCTTTTCAAATTGCGTGTTAAGTTAAAAGAACATGAAATTGGAAAGTCCTAACAACCAACCAACACCATCTCATTACCGACCATACGCACCATTATAATTGGTATGTGACAAATAATTGGGGTGGTCAAATGATAGTCTTTATTTTTAGAAAACAAAATTATAAAACATTTAATAAAAACCACCATAAAGATTCTGATAAAAAAAAATCAACAGACTTTAATACAAATCATGAATGAATGTTAATCTAAAAATAAATAAAGAAACAAAAAATATTATATGAAAATGAAAGTTTTTATGTCATTCAATTCAAATTGATATGAAAATAACATTAAAATTGTCATACCAGAAGTCGTCGTAGTCTGGTAGGTAGTGTCTTATCTTATTACAAGTGAAGAAATGGTTCAAACCCCATGTCAGACATTTCTAATAACAGAAGCTACATTCATAGCTGCCAGATTTGACGATTTATGCCCTTATTTTGACGATTTTTGGAAATTAAAAATTCACTTCATATTCTTCACTTTAGTACATTAAAAGCACTTTAAGCTTTGCATTTACTTTGCAATTGTTATTATTGCAAATTCATGAAGGTTAGTAATAACGTGGAGTAAAGTATTATATTTTTAAGCTATTTGCAAACACCTGTAATGATATTTCTGTATTTTATGCCTTTTTTATCCCTTAAAACCTAAAAAATTACAACCTCTGCAGGAAGGAAGTTCCACATACGAATAGTCCGACTAAAGAACGAATTTTGTCTGTCATGTAGTGTGCGATCCACTGGCCAATCGACCACATACGCATATGCTCGCCAAGAAAGATGAGTGTTACGTAGGAACACATGATTCTCGGGAGTAAGTCCCTTTATTTCGCTTGAGCAAAATCTGTTGTAATAGCGATATAACAAGGAAATACAAGACACATTGCAACAATGCTTCAATGAATCAATAGAGTTGGATAGCCTACCGTCATTAACGAACAACTTCACCCTCTCCTGAACGCGGTCGAGAAGCCTGAAAATAGACGTTGAGGCACTGGCCTATACATGAGAGTTGTATTCCATTCTTTTTCGGATATAAGTGGTGTAAATAGTAAGAAGGTCATATGAAGTGAAGTATTTCTTGCACCATTTTAAGAAGTTCAGCAGCTAAGGCACTAAAAAATGTGTCGGTTCCAGTGCATATCACATTGAATTGTCATGTTCAGAACGTCAAGACTCCCAAATATTTACACCACTTAAAGATTTATATGCTGCGCTTATGTGTCAATAAACAACACTGAGATAGATAGTTTAAATCTTACACAATTTTTTATTGAAAAGGATATAATGGGTGATTTTTTAAGAGCTATAGGAAAATTTTTCAAAAAAAAAACATAAAATTCAGAAAAATGCATGAAATCTTTATTTGAACCGATAGTACGCTCCATATAATTTAATGTTTGAAGATTGTATCATGCAAATGTTGACCGCGACTGCGCCTCAAATGGTCCATCCGCTTAGTCCAATTTTGGCATACTCTTTCCAATATTTCGGCCGGTATCTCACGAATAAATGCTTCAATGTTGTCTTGCAATGCGTCAATTGAAGCGGGCTTGTCTGTATAGACATGAGCTTTAACATAGCCCCACAAAAAATAGTCTAAAGGCGTTAAATCGCACCATCTAGACGGCCAATTGACCGGTCCCGAAAGTGAAATAAAATGTTCACCGAACTCGCCTCTCAATAAGTCCATTGTTACGCGTGCTGTGTGGCATGTGGCACGGTCTTGTTGAAACCACATGTCACGCAAGTCAAGCTCTTGCATTTTGGGCAAAAAAAAAAAGTTGGATATCATCTCACGGTAGCGCTCACCATTCACAGTTACGTTACGAGTCGCAGCATCTTTGAAGAAGTACGGTCCAATGATGCCACCAGCCCATAAACCGCACCAAACTGTGACTTTTTCTGGATGCATTGGTAGCTTTTGCAAAGCTTCTGGCTGATCTTCACTCCAAAATCGACAATTCTGCTTATTTACGTATCCATTGAGCCAAAAATGAGCTTCGCCGCTGAACACAATTTTTCGATAAAGAAGTGGATCTTCGGCCAACTTTCCAAGACCCCATTCACCAAAAATTCTGCGTTGCGTTAAGTCGTTCGGCTTCAATTCTTGCACCAGCTGTATTTTGAAAGGCTTCATACATAAATTCTTCCCCAAAATTTTCCACGTTGTTGAGTAACAGAGGCCCAATTGCTGCGAACGGCGACGAATCGATAATTGATGGTCATCATTAACACTGGCCGATACAGCTGAGATTTTTTCTTCAGTTCGCATTCTACGTAAGCGTGTCCAACAATTTAAATTTGGTGCGAAATTTAGTCACAATAGCCCGAATAGCCGCTTCAGTGGGTCGATTAAACTGACCATAAAATGGAAGAAGCGCGCGATGAACTTTCTTAACAGAGCACGCATTTTGATAATAAAATTCAATGATTGGCAAGCGTTGTTCGTTTGTAAGACGATTCATGGTTAAATTATAGACCAAACTGAAGATGTTTGACAGTGAAGCAAAACACGAAACGTGCGTGAGCTGTTTAAACCAGTGTTGCCAAAAAGATAATAGCTAAAAAGTCACCCGTTAAAACTTCTCGATTTTTGGAAAAAAAAATATCAGAAATGAAAATCAGAGATTGTAGCTTTTAACTTCCAGCCTTGACTAAATTTATTATAATGTAGAGAGAGTATTAAGCTCTTAGAAGCAATATTATATAAAAAAATATAATCGTACTGCTTCGACTTTAATATTGTATCTGATTTGATTAACATCTTTAAATATGTGCCTACAAGTTTTTGAAATACAAATATATTATATAAAACACTCGCTTTTAAAGATTATTGTAATTTTTTTTTAATTTTTTTTTGAACTAAAATATATCCATTGATTAAACTTTATATGTTTCACTACAATTTATTTTTTAACTTTTATTTACTTATTTTTACTGACGATTTCTTTTACGATTTCCATGAACGTCTTTTACAATTTCTTACGAATATTTGACGATTTTATGCTTAATTTATCTGACAGCTATGGCTACATTATAATCCTGTATGTACATATGTACATAATGTATGTATGTCATTACCATAGTAAGTTATTTTTAAGCTATAAATAAAAAATATTGTAACATCAGGAGCATAAATAAATAAAAACTTCTTAATTTATTTTATTTTTAAATCACCATGATGTCTGCAAGATGTTGTACCCACAGCTGCCAGATAAATAAAGCATCAAATTTATTTTATTGTGTTTATTTATTTAATATTGATCATAGCACAACAAGATATTAATCTTATAAATGAAAGTGCTATGGGAGTTCAGCAAAGAAAGAAAATTTTAAAAAAAATTTAAAAATAAGTAATAAAATGTAAGCAATAATATAGAAATAGAAATGAATTAGAATATGTTGTAATCTTAGAAAATATAGCAATGAGATGCAAAAAAATTAAGATAAAAGGAAATTAATATATCAACGCCTCCGTTCTATAACATTCTAAGTCGAAAAAGTGTGTTTTGAGTTATGAGCTCTATTCTATTCTGTATTCTAAGTAGATTTTTCCCGCAAATTAACCAAATTTTGACAGTATTTAAGTTACAGAACGTAGAATTTAAAAATGCAAGAACATTAAAAATGTTGTAAGTACACTTAGAACGTTATAGAATGGAGGCGTCGATATGTAAAAAATAAATTAGGAGAAATACGAATAACAGTATATACAAACATCAAGAAATATACACAAACAAAGAAAAATATATGCACAGAGAATCAATAAAATTTTAGGGCACGCAAATCGCCTAAATTTTGCGCTTTCGTTTTAAAAACGCCAACCCTAAAAATTTGTTTATACGATTCGAAATCGCCAAATAGGTGTTCTGGAAAACGCCTAACGCTAAAAATTTGCGATTTCAAATCACAAGAGTATATTGCAGTGAGCTGATGAAAATATGTTCAAGCAGAACTTCTTAACAAAAAATGCGATATCAAATCACAAGAGGATATTGTAGTGCAAGCAAACCGTCTTAACAAAAAAATATAACAATTTTACACATTACTAAATAAAAATACCAATCTGAAAACTTCCTTTATTTTTAACCAATTTTTTGTGTCATTTGTTTACTTAAAACTGGGGATTTAAACGAACGTACGGTACTAAAACATACGACTGTACGGCATATGCAGAATCGACGAGCAACCAGTAACCACGGTTGCCATTAGAATATTTTCCTAAGTAAAATTCATTGGCGTTACTTAAATTCCACACAAAAGTATCGTGACATGGTGGTCACAAATCTACATGCACAGTAATCACTTTGGTTGTTTAAAATTCTAAAAATAACCTTCATATAGGAGTACTTACGATTAACACATTTAAACTATAAAACCCCTTTCTGCAAAAATAAGGTTCAGAACCCGAAGACAGTTTTACTATCCTCACATGGGTGCCGTCTACCGGTCCAATTACTCCTGAAATTTTAAACTTTTGATAGAAATACATTTTTGATGCTTTCGTTTCGAAGGCATAGTCATTGGCAATCGCGCTTTGGAAGGAACCGACCGCCAGAAATCTTAAAGCGTTCAGCAAACCTATCGTGTCTGGAATAGTACTTTTACATATATGCCCAGCAGTTTCTTCATAAACTATCCTGAATGCAGTTTTATTCGGCCGGTAAAGCGTTATAGCGCTTATCACAAAATCCTCATATACATTACTCCTTTATATGTAGATATGTTTATACTTACGCCTGCTCCGGAACGTCTAATGATTTAGAATAATCCCTCAGGACAAGTATTTTTAATTTTTCTTGTCTGGCTTGCAGCTTTTTTAAGCAAATTATACTTAATAAAAAACCTGTAGGCATTTTTCTATTTATTTTTTTAATTTTGATGTTTTGATTTTTATTTGTAATGCTCAAACATGTTTTAGTTTTTTCGTAAACACAGAACATCAGAACATCCTGAAATAAATTTGGCGTTTTTAAAATCACTTGCGATTTCAAATCGTGCGATTGTCAGAACATGCATGTAAATTTAAATTATAAAAATTAAAAAACTACTAATAAAAATAAAATGTTTAAATAATCCAAATACGCTAAAAACTACTTAAACAGATTGTATAACTCCTTTTTGAACTTAATTACATTGCTTATGTTCTGAATATAATCAGGTAAAGTGCTCCAAAGACTGAAACAGGTGTTGAGACAAAATAATTTTATATCTATGCCAAAGATCAGCAATGAGCATTCAAAAAGATGAGTAGAATCGAATCATACTAATAATTTCAGAACCTTATAACTATTCATAATTATTTTAATACCATGGAACCTCTTCTCATATTCAACGTATGAAGCACTCATTATATTCATAGCTAACAACACGTATGATATTGTAGATTTCGATTCTTCATAACTCAACATATACACGAATCATAAAATAAATATGATTCGCGTTCGAACACTAAAATACTCTCTAAATGGTTGTGTGTTTGCTCTGCTAGCTATTCCGTCTTTTTTCTCATTGTGTCTTTTTTCTTTTTTAGTAAATGCAACAACAACTAAGACTGTAAATTCTGACGAATGATTCGAGTCACTCGAATCATTTGTAAGTATTATAAGTATTTTTCTAAAGTTATGAATCTAAATGAGTAGGCTTATGAATCAAACATATTTTGAATGGTATCAGTTTGATGTCAACGTTGTATGCATTCTTGTTGCAACCTGTACTTATAGATCAACATTATAGTGAGTACGAATGAATCCGAGTAGTTAAATTTCAATATTGTTGACACACTTATATTCAAAATTTCATGAGTGCTTATGAGTTAAGAAAAAAAGTTTCATTTCTGATTACTGATCCGAACCTAATTATTCGAAGAAGAAGCACAGTGTGACAAATGAATTGCTGGCCTTAGTTGTTCAATTATAACGACCAAAACTGTGCACTATTTTCCGAAATGTGATTTTCTCCAGTCCACCAGGTTGATAGTGGATGTTAATTATTCCTAAATTAAATAAAACACCATTTAAAAAAATAATTGCTTGTTGAAACACTGGTTATGCATGTATGCTACAAATGTACTTCTTATTGTATTATGCTGGGTTTTTTGTTTTTAATTTTGAGGTTTTGTAAAAGCCAACGTTAGAAATTCGTTGAATTAAATATGTTTCATCGTTTAATGCTAACACCATAGATCAGCAATGAATCGTTTTTTCGCTACTCACAAGCGCTCATGAAATTTTGAATATAAGTGAGTCAACAATATTGAAATTTAACTATGTACTCTGATTCATTCGTATTCACTACAATGTTGATTTATAAGTACAGGTTGCAATGAGTATGCGTACAACGATGCATAAGCCTACTTATTTAGATTCATAACTTTAAAAAAATACTTATAAATGATTCGAGTGACTCGAGTAGTGAGTATTTTAATGTTCATACGCGATTAATACTAATTTTGTGATTCTTGTAAATCTTGAGTTATGGAGAATCGAAATCAACATCACACGTGTCGTTAAGTATGAATATGATGAGTACTCCAAACTTTGAATATGAATAGACAAATAAGTATGAATGCGTATAAGTATCAGAAATTATGAGTATGATTCTATTCTACTCATCTTTTGGAATACTTCTTGCTGATCTCTGGCTAACACCGAATTGTAAAAAGTAGACTTTAGTCTATTCAGTGCTACCTTAGTCATTTTCGCATGATTCGAATGTAAAGCACTTTTGTGTAACAATCTTACCATATTTTTAAAAACATTAAAAAAATTAATTTATAAACAGATTTCAATTTAAAATGCGTTTAAAAAGTCAAAAAAAAAATACCACCATCTTCGTGATTTCATATGTTAGCCAACGATCACTCAACCAGTCCGTCATTCACTAATTGGTTAATTAAAATAAAACAATAAAGGCCTTGATTGTTAATTCGTTAACAATCTGCTTTATTTACATTACCATACACACTCAGACACATATTCGTACAGGCAATTACAGAAAATTAACAAACATTTTCACGTTTTCACGCTTAAAGCAATGAAAAAATTGTTTTTTGAAAATAAAGTGTACGAAAAATGAAAAATAAAAAATATTTGAACAGGAACAAACAAACACCGGATGTTAATTATTTTATTCCAGACTAAAACAGCTTATTTGGCAGAACAAAATAAAATTTTAATAAACATTAATTAAGGCAAAAGGTTTTAAGATATTTTGAAAATTAAAAAGCATTTGAAACTTTAGTGCATATTTCCAACCACGAGTCACCAACTTAATTAATATTTTAATAAATTAAATAACCGGAGATAAAGCAAAAAAGATAGGCTGTTCTGTAGTCAGTCAAATTTTTATATACCATACATACATACGCCCTAGCTTCTCACACCACTTATGTTGTGTGTGCTAATTTTATACATGAGTGGAACAATCTTCCGAACGACAGATTTTTAAAAAATTTTTATGTGCAATTTCATTTACTCTCAGAGTTTTTGCTAGAAATCTGCTCAGAAATCGCCTTTTTTATATTTCGTTTAGTTGGAGAAGTCTGACCTCGGATTTGAATCGAGACCTCATGCCTAATAAATCAACACACTACCTACAAGACAACAGCAACACTCATATGTTTTTAGGGCCATTATTACAATTTGCCGTTAACTAAAGGGAGGATTTCGACGGGCAGATAAATTGTTTTTCATTATTATAAGTGGACAATATGGTAGAATTAGCGTTAAGCTAAAGGGAGGATCATCCTACCCCTCTAACTTTTAAAGTTAAGTTTATGTTTGGACTTGCCATATAATATATTATTTTCAATACGGCAACTTCAAATATAAACACAAGGAGCAAATACAACAAAAAAGAAGCCCATCGTTGCCACTGCGCTTAAGAAAGCTTGTTTAATTTGAGCAGTGTTATCGACATTGCTCTGGCTCTGCTACAGTTTTGAAAAAGTTTGCTTTATTTTATCTGTTGGTTGTAGTAACGAAAAGTTAAAGGCGACTTTAAAGTTCACTTTAGCTAAAGTTACCTGTAACTTTAAAGTTCACTTTATCTAAAGTTACCTTTAACTTTAAAATTCACTTTAACTAGAGTTACCTTTAACTAAACCCAACTTTAACGGGAAGTTGTAATAAGGCGCTTGAAGTGTTAGAACTTTGCAATTGAAAGATAAAACAGATCTTTCTGTGTGCTCCAACTGACACAGAACAGAATACGATTCATATTGACTTCAACTTAATCTTATAGAACTAGGATCACATCTCATTTCTTGACAAGTATGAAACTACAAATATTGTAGGTATACAGTGAGTGTCATTAATGGTATAATTTTTACGATCTCAGTAACTATGGCTGGATGTGCGGTTAGAACCGAAATAACGGGCGCCACATTAAAAATTTTGCTTACTTGTCTACCAGATTACTCGTGGACATGTATATGCTATCAGGCCTTTCTTTAGAGATTTCGTGTCTGCTTTTTCCATTGGAATTTAGCAACTCCAGCTGTGCTTTTAGACTCCAAATGACTTGACACTTTCAGTCATTAAATCGAAAGAGTTGAAATAAAATAAAATGAAGCCGCTGTAGTCTAGTAGTTAGTGTGTTGGCTTATAAAACGTAAGGCCATGGTTCAAATCCCAGATCAAAGCTCAGAACAAAATGTGAAAAAATATTTCTTCGGCGACTTCCTCTCACCAGATTTCTGGCATAAACTCTGAGAGTGAATAAAAATTGCCATGAAAGGTTTCTCAAAAATCTGTCGTTCGGAATCGACTTTAAACTGTAGGTCCCGCCACTCATGTATAAAAATTAACACACATAACATTAGTGATGTGAGAAGCTAGGTCGTAATCCTGACTGAAAGGTTGTAATGACGAATTTGAATTCGAATTCACTTATAGAAATAAGATGAATATTTAATTTCAATCTCAACAATATTTGCATATAAATGTCTTACAGATAGCATTGTAAAATTTAATATGCCGAAGAAGGCCAATGCTTAGTTGATATATCATAACAAAAAATCTAAATTATATAAACAGTAAATATAAAAGAAAAAAGAAAAAATAAAACGAAATGCCTAAAAAATTTATTACAAAAACAAACAATCTTACAATTAAAATTGACAAATTGAAATGAAATTTAACAACAAATATCATCACCAACCACTTCAAGACATAAGAAATAAGAAATAAAATTTGTTGAAATTTGAAAAACGACCCAACCACTTGACTTTAGGCAATTTATTGTTACGTTTTTGGTTATTGTTACGGTTTTTTTTGGTAAACAAAAAAAAAAGCAAAAATGAAAAGAATAATTAAATACATGGGCTTACTATAAAAGGGAGAGAGAAAAGTGTATTTTATTCGCATATAATTTTTCGTTTTTCCGTTTTTCTGTTCTGTTCTGTTTTCATTTCACATTTTGTCGTTTTCATTATTTTCTTCTTGAGTTTGTGGCCTTTCAACTTGTCAGTCGGTTCGTCATTAACTCTTTAAAATTATTTCGTTGTGTTATGTGTTGTGTACGCATGAATTCAGTGAGTGATTGTGATGACTGACACTTTCTTAGAATTCTAACGAATTTGAACAAAAACAAAATTTCATAAACAAACGCACATACATACAATACAATACATATGTACGTATTTGAAAATTAAATCACAAAATTAAATATACACACGCATAAAATTAAAACATGAATGGCTCTACACATGTACATACACTTTCCTGGACTGCTACCACTTCTCAGAAGTATGTTAATGAAGATCTTTTTTTACTTTCGTTGTGTATGCAGAGGGTCTTCATAGGGCTCATAAAAATAAGGAAAAATTAAAGCTAATTTCTGTATTTAAATTAATTTAAATGAACATATTAACCATATTACGTACGTACGTTGTACCGTACGTATGTACATATGTACTCTAGCACAGTGATAACGCTACTTTCAATCTTTAGTTGCTACATGATTATGTACCAGAGATCAGCAATGAATAGTTTTTTCGCTACCCATAAACACTCATGAAATTTTGAATATAAGTGAGTCAATAATATTGAAATTTAACTACATACTCTGATTCATTCGTACTCATTACAACGTTGATTTATAAGTACAAGTTGCAATGAGTATGCGTACAACGTTGACATCAAACTCATACCATTCGAAATATGTTTGATTCAAAAGCGTACTCATTTAGATTCATGACTTCAGAAAAATACTTAGAAATGATTCGAGTGACTCGAATAGTTCATCAAAATGTACAGTCTTAGTCGTTGTTGCATTTACAAAAAAGGAAAAAAGACACATAAGCAAAGAAGACAGAGCAGCAAGCAGAGCAAATACACAACTTTTTAGTGCTCGTACACGATTCATACTTATTTTGTGATTCTTGTATATGTTAAGTTATGAAGAGTCGAAATCAACAAAATCATACGTGTTGTTAAGTATGAATATAATGAGTACTTTAAACTTTGAATATGAGTAGAGGTTCTATGATATTAAAATAGGCAAGAATGTATATCAAAGTATCACAAATTATGAGTATGATTCAATTGTACTCATCTTTTTGAATAATCATTGCTGATCTCTTCTATGTACAAACATTAGTTTCGAAGGAAAACTAACTAGAACCGTACATATTAGGAAATCTGTTAGCATTCTTTCAAAATCTGCCTGATCTTCTTGACAGCTCTTTCTAAAACTACAGCATTACGCCAGCAATGCTATTTATTTCCTGGAAAAATAGAGATCATTGCAGTAAGCAATAGTGGTGACCAGTGAACAATTAAAAATTTGGTAAAATTTAAGGAAGATTTAATAAAAATATATTCAATCAATGCTTACAATTCTGAGTCTATTTAGTTGCAAGACATGCATACATAATTGGTCACTACAACCCTTCAGTCAGGATTAAGACCTAGCTTCTAATACCACTTGTGTTGTGTGTGATAATTTCATCTTGATTGGTGAGACCTAAAGTTTAAAGTCGATTCCGAACGATAGGTCTTTTTGAGGAGCTTTTCAAGGCAATTTTATTTACTCTCAGAGTTTTTTTTTGCCACAAATCTGCTGAGAGGAAGTCGCCGCAGAAATATTTTTTCACATTTCTTTTTGTTCGAGATATCTGGTCAGGGGTTTGAACCATGGCCTCGCGTCTAATAATCCAACACACTACCTACTAGAATATACCACGAAAATGTTACCAATAAAATCAACGCGTGCCAAATCTAGTACAGTATTCCCTGGATATAATAATTCAGCGCTTAGTAGCACTGAAACTAAGGCAATCTTGATTTTTGCTTAAAATGCTTTGGAACTCTTTCGCTTTTAAAGAAAATTCATTTATATTCACCTGCTTTATAACTTCCTTCTTTACTTTCGTGGGATTAAAGGTTTCTTGTTTTGTTGCGTCATTTGAAGTCAATATTCATAATTAACGCCATACAGTAGATTTATTGGAAAAAGTAGAAATAATTGGAGATCCCAATGCAATTAAATAGAATGTTCCTTATGGAAGTCGTCGTGTTCCAGTAGGTGGGTGTGTTGGATTATTAGACATGAGGCCTCGGTTCTAAACCCCAGGTCAGACAACTACAACTCTACGAACTCTCTAACTAAACGAAATATGAGAAAATATATCTTCGGCGACTTCTTCCCAGCTGCCCAAAACTCTGATCAAAGCCCTCTCCGACAAAGCCATTGACAGCAATGAGACAAATAGAATTCTGTGACACACAATATTTTCAATCTTAGTGACAGGGTACCTAACTTTCGTTTGTTACCGAAGACTGGCCATTAACGATTTTTCTTTTTTGCGCAATCTTTTGGCGTCATTTGTTACTTCTATTGTCTTTTTAAAGCCATAAAAGAAAAATTAGACAAACAGAAATGAAGAAAATGTTGAAAGAAAAATTTAAAATGTTTGCTAATGAGACAGACTGGCAAAGAAAGACTACCCAGAAATAAATATCAATTAGTTCCTTAGCAATGTCGAGAATACAAGCCTAATGAGAAAATCAAGTTCTAAGACAACAACATAAGAAAATACCATCGAATAAATAAATGAAATTTTAATGAAAACTCAACAACAATGTTGTTAGTCAGTCGTAAACCAACCAACAAATACTCGTAACATTCAAGTTAAATATTTGCGAAATTAGCATAATTTTTCTTTAAATGTTCAAAAAGAAATCGACAAAAAAAGAACACTTCAAAATGAAATTGAATGAATCACACAGACAAGTAGCATACCCTACTTTTGTAAAAATTAGGAAATTGTCAAAGTTATCTTAGACTTAAACCAATCTCTGGCTAGTAATTGACTGTGAACTGAAGGTATTTTTGACCCCCATCCTAATATTATGAATTTAATCGCTACCAGAAACCAAGAATGATTATTCAAAAAGATGAATAGAATCGAATCATACTCATAATTTCTGATACTTCTACGCATTCATACTCATTTTAATATCTTGGACCTCTACTCATACTCATAGTTTGAAGTACTCATCATATTTATACTCAATAACACGTAAGATGTTATTGATTTCGACTCCCCATAGCTCAACAGTTACAAGAATCACAAAATAAGTATGAATCGCGTACGAACCAGAGATCAGCAATGAGTGTTCAAAAAGCTGAGTAGAATCGAATCATACTCATAATATGAGATACTTATACGCATTCATACTTATTTTAATATCATGGAACCTGTACTCATATGCAAAGCTTGAAGTACTCATCATATTTAATGTTGTTGATTTCGACTCTCCATAACTCAACATACATACGAATCACAAAATAAGTATAATTCGCGTAAACTACTCACTAGGTTGTATATTTGCTTTGCTTGTTGCTCTGCTTTTTTTGCAACTAAGACTATAATTTTGATGAATAATTCAAGTCACTTGAATCATTTATAAATATTATTACGCAAAGGGAAACAGTGTACCATTGTTTAACATTAAAATTTAACAGTATTATATTCGAATGGTATGAGTTTGATGTCAAGGTTGTACTCATACCCATTGCAACCTATACTTATAAATCAACGTTGTAGTGAGTATGAATGTTTCAGAGTACATAGTTAAATTTCAATATTCTTGACTCACTCATATTCAAAATTTCATAAGTGCTTATGAGTAGCGAAAAAACTATTCATTTCTAATCTCTGATCGATACTCAATAAATTTTATAATCATTTACTTTCAAAGCTATTGGGGTTCAAATTAGCCGTTTTTTATGGGAAAGCTTAAATGAATTGGACTCTATGAATGCTATTTAGAATAGCATGACAATTATAGACTCATTTCTAATACTCATGCACAAAAGACTCTTTGTAATGTTTGCCTAGATTTCAAGCGATGGAAATGGCGTTAAAGGTCAGATACCCAAAAACCCAAATTGAAAGCATATTTATTAGACCTTATATAGGGTGGGCCATCAACCGATTTAAATTTGAACCATTATTTCGATTATTTCGAAGCTGACGTTACTTATGTCATTCTATTCTGTCACAAAATTCAGTATATTATTTCCACTGAAGTTAATGAATCGATTTAGGCTTGAGCAATAATGAGATTTATTGGAATTTATTTATTGGTGGGAAATATCGTACAAAATTTGGTCGCAGAGAAGTACCAACATTGCCAGATATACGCAAGTTTATTCTAAAGTTCCTGAAACAGCATTCTCAAGAATTGACAAGTTTACGTAGAATTTTGCGGAAAGATCTTGGTAGGAAGCCTTACAAAATTCAATTGGTTCAAGAGTTGAAGCCGCATGACCATCTGTTTCGTTCTCGCTTCGCTAGATGGGCTAACCAAGAAACTGCACGATGATGTCGATTTTGCAAAAAAAGAATCATATTTTCGGATGAAACTCATTTTCATCTTGGTAGGTACGTTAATAAGCAAAATCGCTGTATTTGGGGCTCAGAAAACTCACACGTGGTCTTACAGAAGCCAATGCATCCATTACGAGTGACCGTTTCGTAAGGCTTATGGACCAGAGGCATCGTTCGCCCGTTGGTTCTTTGAAAATAAGGACGACGCAAATATTACGGGCAATGGAGACAGCAATCGCACCGTGACAACCGATTTTTTTGTACCCGCTCTTCATAGTATTGATGTGAACGATGTTTGGTTTCAATAGGATGTTGCAAATTGCTACACATCTTATGTCACAATCAGAGATCAGCAATGAGTATTCAAAAAGATGAGTAGATTCGAATCATACTCATAAATTCTGATACTTATAAGCATTCATACATATTTTAATATCATGGAACATCTACTCATATTCAAAGTTTGAAGTGCTCATTATATTCATACTTAACAATACGTATGATGTTGTTGATTCCAACTCTCCATAACTCAACTTTTACACGAATCACAAAATAAGTATGATTCGAGTACGAACACTAAAATACTCACTAAAAGGCTGTGATTTTGCTTTGCTTGCTGCTCTATCTTATTTTGCTTAAGTGTTTTTTTTCATTTGTAAGTATTTTTCTAAAGTTATGAATCTAAATGAGTAGGCTAATGAATCAAACATATTTCGGATGGTATGAGTTTGATGTCAACGTTGTACTCATACTCATTGCAACCTGTACTTATAAATCAGTGTTGTAGTGAGTACGAATAAAACAAAGTAGTTGAATTTCAATACTGTTATCTTGTTAGTGTTATGTCGACAAAACAGAGATGGTTGAGCAATGTGATGCCATTGTCGAGATACTACCCCATACACTCGAAAAAGTGCACGAAAATTGGTTCGATCGAATGAGATATTGTGAGGCCAGCGGCGGCAGCCATATGAGTGAAATGATATTTCATTTCTAACTAAAGCAATTGTACTTCACAACAAAAAAAAAAATTAAAAAATTTTGTCAAAGTTTCAAACCGTTTTTGGTTTATTGAATTTTTAAATTTAAACTTTTAAATTTCCCACCCTATATAATCATCGTATAAATGAAATCTCTACGTTAATTAGAAGCGTGCATGAAAGGACAACATTTTATATAAGGAATCTTGGCAATACTTAACGTTCAACTAATATTCTCTTCCACTGTTGTGATGGTGTAGGGTATTGTAGTGATACCATAATAACAGTTTTCTTTTGTCTCCTTTTTCTTCATACAAAAGAGCGAAAATTTTCTTTATGACCAACATAAGCCCATTTGGGGTCCCTTTTCTTTTGGATGAGTACCTTCTTGTTACTTGTCATTTGCTAACGCACAGTTTCACTTGGGTTCTTTATTTTTTTTTTTGTTTTTTTTATGGCCATTTAGAAGAAGATTAATGAAAGTCATTTGAAAGTCATTGCTAGATAAAAATCTCTTCAAGCATTACTAGTTTTTAAACTCGTCCAATAATGAAAAGTGTGGCTTTAATGATTTATGATGTCCGAACTAAAAACTGTATGTACATATGTATGCTACACATCTCTTAAAAGGATTGTAAATCAAAACTTTAGTAATTTTTTTGGTTTTTTTTTCTTTACTTTTTACAGTGACGCATAATAACACAAAAATTGTTAGAGAAACAGATTAATTAGAGTCAATCAACAACTCAAAATTTGTGTTAAACACTTTCAATCGTTGTTGTTGTTGTTGCTAATTAACAGTGAATGAAAAGCATAATATTTGCCCTGTCATAATGATAAGCTGTGTGACTAATTTTAATATTCTGAAATGATAAATTAATTGTGTTGTAATTAATTGTTTCATAGTAAATCAAATAATAATAAACTATTTTAATTTGACCCACATATACATATATACAAACACATACATACGTAAATAAATTCATTCAGTTTCATAAGAATTTGAAAAATATTCTTCGTATCGTGATTCACCATCCAAGTCTTCTAATAAAACTAAGAATCCATTTAGATGAATTTCATTTTTAACTTTATCAACGTATCCGTAAGATTTTAATTTCTGTCGTATTAACAAAATAAAAAAAAATGTTATTTGAGTTTGATTCACTTTGGGAAACGACAAACATACCAGAAATCAGCAATGAATCGTTTTTCGCTACTCATAAGCACTCAAGATATTTTGAATATAAGTGAGTCAGCAATATTGAAATTTAACGACTCTGATTCATTCATACTCACTACAATGTTGATTTATAAGTACAGGTTCAATGAGCGTGCGTACAACGTTGACATCAAACTCAAACCATTCAAAATATGTTTCATTCATAAGACATTCAGATTTAGAACTTTAGAAAAATACTTATAAATGATTCGAGTGACAGAATTTACAGTCTTAGTTGTTGTTGCATTTACAAAAAAAGAAAAAAGACAGAGCAGCAAGCAGAGCAAACACACAACTTTCTAGTGAGTATTTTAATGTTCGTACGTGAATCATACTCATTTTGTGCTTCGTGTATCTGTTGAGTTATGGAGAGTCGCAATCAATAACATCATATGTGTTGTTAAGTATGAATATGATGAGTACTTCAAACTTTGAATATGAGTAGAGGTTCCATGATATCAAAATAAGTATGAATGCGTATAAGTATCAGAAACTATGAGTGTGATTCGTTTCTACTCATCTTTTTGAATACTCATTGCTGATCTCTGAAACGTATAACCAGCGTTACCACCAGCTTAAGAACCACAACATAAAACCAATTTTCTCTTGTGATTATTACCGTTAAGAGTTTTTACAGCTTGATGTTTACAAAACTTTAACATATTAAGCAACGTTTTTAGATGAAAAAAAAAAATTATTTTTCTTACATTCACATTCTTACATTCTCTGTATTATGATACCAATAAGTAACTGCAATCCATGAACGCCATACATTCAGTCTTTTCACACCACTTATGTTGTGTGTATTAATCTTACCCAAGTAGTGAGACCTACTGTTTAAAATATTTTTTTTTTCTAATTTCGGTTTGTTTAACATGTCTCTCCTGGGATTTTAACAGTGGCTTCAAGCACAATAAGCCAACACACTATCTACGATTTCGTTTTTATAACATCTTGCAATCGCGGATAGATACATACCTAGTTTCTCACACCACTTATGTTGTATGTGTTAATTTTATACATAAGTCGACTCCGAACGATAGGTTTTTGAGAAACTTTTCATGGCAATTTTATTTACTCTCAGAGTTTTTGCCAGAAATCTGCTGAGAGGAAGTCGCCGAATAAATCCTTTTAGCTCGAACCCATCACACTACCTACTAGACTACGGCGACTTCGCGTATATTGTATAGGACAAAATCCGGTGTAATAGAATACCAGCCTTCCTGATATTTTTCTTCTTAATTTTTAAGCTCAAAAGGAAGCATTTTATAACCAATACTTGTATGTATGTATGTACCATGCACAATGTATATGTATATATTTTTGTTTAACGCATATATTGTAATAAATTTGTGTTCATTTTGAATCAAAACACCAGCATCATTATTCTGAAGCCATTTGAAAGAAATTTCTTTTCATAACCCAGGCCAAAATGGGTATACTCGTACATAGTTAGAGTTTTTCGATCATATGATATTCTTTTACATTATTTAAGTCAGAGTATCAAAAAAATTGTTTTGAAGTTAAAATATTAACAAAAGCTTGATAACGATATTCACGGTTAAAAAGCTGGGCTTTATTGCGCATTCAATGTTGCACTCTACTACATGATTATGATTGCCATTTTCATTGTTGTTTTCGTTTCATTATTATTATTATTTTCTTAGTTTTCTGTAGCCGTTAGAGTGACCAGTTTCTTCATTTCGAAAACGGCTATACCATAATGTACTGACAATAATAACTTTTATTTCAACAATAACAGCACACGGCCATGATAATAAAATTTTTCCATTAAAAAAAATTATTTGGAATTTTCCTAAATCCCTAATATTCGATGAAGTGGAGTCCTTCTGCTATATAGGCAGTATAAACGTTAAATCCAGTGGTTCATCAGCAGATGTTGTCAGTCGCATTAATAAAGCACGCAAATGCTTTTGCCCGAAATTAAAATTTTCAACCCCAACGTTAAATCTGTACTGTACGGTTGCGAAACTAGGAATATGTCACCGAGCGATTCCCACTCTCTTCAACTATTTGTTAACAAATGCCTGCGTAAAATCTTGCGTGTTTACTGACCCTCCAATGTCCAACTCTGTTCAAACCCAATCTAGCAACCAATTGTGACTGAAATTAGGAGACGCAAGAGGGTATGGCATGGACACACTCTTCGCCAACCATTAGATGACATCACAAACAAAGCCATATACTGGAACACCCAGGGAAGCAGGAGACGCCACATCACAACCGAATTATCCAAACTACGTCTACAGTGGAACGAAGTCAAACATCGCGCTGATGATCGAGCTCATTTGAATCAACTTGTTACGGCCCTATGCTCTCCAGAGGAGCAAGAGGAACATATACTCGTAAAGATTTCCACAAGTGGTAAATTTACTACTAAGTAATCTTGACAACGGATACCATATAATTGTATAAAATATTAAAGTACTTATCTACTGAAGATTGTTTACAATGCGATAGTACAACCAAATTGCTTCAGGCATTCGCAATTCTGCGAACTGGTTCGTCATCCAGCTCTACCTGTTTTCGTCTTCCCTGATTGGCCAGCTTTTTTCTTCGTTTGACGCTCTTGGACTCTTTTTACAGATCTCATTGTCCCTTCGGTTCGCGAGTTCGATTGCGAATTGTTTCTGAAAATTTATTTTTTCTAAGACAGTAATTTAGTTCACTTCTCTATAACGTATTTAAACAACAGAAATCTAGTGTAGAACACTTGGACAAATGCAGAAAACTTTTGGCTGGTAGCTTTACATCTTGTCAGTGGAACTAATTAGCATCAACAATCCGTAATTCATAACATTTGCATTTAGTGTGCACCCGATGCTGCTGAAAATTTAAATATATCTAAGCACAAGTGCACTACAGCCAAAGCCCCGGTTAGCCAAACGTCCACGGAACGTGACGAAATGAGAAAAGCAATGAAAGCGATTGACGAACCGTTATGTAATTTCGGTAAGCCTTTACATTGCTTTTCATATGCTAAAAATGAACAAAAAAGAAAATGTGATGTCGCCGTGGAATTGTCGGTAGTGTGCTGGCTTATTAAACGTAAGGCCTCGGTTCAAACTCCAGGTCAGGCATTTCCAACTGAACAAAATATGAAAAAATATTTCTTTGGCGACTTCCTCTCAGCAGATTTCTGACAAATACTCAGAAAGTAAATAAAATTGCCATGAAAAGTTTCTCAAAAATCTGTCGTTCGGTGTCGACTTTAAGCTGTAGGTTCCGCCACTCATGTATAAAATTAACACACACAACATACGCGGTGTGAGAAGCGGTGTGAGAAGCTAGGTCGTAATACTGACTGAAGGGTTGTATTGACCAATTATGTGTGAAAGTATTTCAGGAACTGTCAGGAAACATAAACAGTTATGTCTATCAGATCAAAAGCGTTTGATATGTAGTGTTCTTCCTTCTTAATTCTCAGTCGATTGGAACCACTATTCGCCTCTAATACAATGTAAACATATTCAATTCTAATGTACCCCCTTTTCAAATATGGCGATTTTCTTAGTTTCAGACCATATGTGGGTGCCCTATCCTTAGGAAAACAAAAAAAAATGAACTCTAAAGAATCTAAGGCAGTTCATTTCAACTGTTCTCTAAGAACGTACCCCGCATTAAACAAATTCAAGCCCATCTACATATATAACATATGAATGTCTATATCAGAGATCAGCAATTATTATTCAAAAAGATGAGTAGAATCGAATAATACTCATAATTTCTGATACTTATACGCATTCATACATATTTTAGTATTGTTACGTTTTAACCATTTTAAAAACGTTTAAAATATGAGTTCGTTGATTGCAAACAAAATAAAAATTAATTTGTGTTTAGTTGTAATTAAAATTCTTTACATATTATTTGCACAATTCTGTATGCCACCGCTTACAACTTGATGAATCCAACAATAATTTGCTTTATTCGTCATTCTTCTTTATGCTTCTCTTCGCGTACACACTAACAAAGGTTCGGTAGATTTTTACAACGACGATCTTCAAACCACGACTGTTCTCTTCACACGCAACGCGTCTTCACACAAGACTGACTGAATTCTTACTACTGGTAGCCTGCTTTGTCTTGCCTTTTTATATGCGTATGTAATCAGTCTGATGAAGGTTCTTGAAGTCGAACGTTCGGAGTTTCGCCTTCTTGAGAACTCTATCGCGACTTCATAGTTTGTTTATTTTGTTCACATTGCTTATTGTTGCGTTCTCGCTTACTTGTCTATCCCCTTTTCTTTCATACTGATGTTGTTGGTTTACTTGTAACAATTTCTTTGGATTTGTTTGTGTAGCTTTCGCTCATTTTAATGTCAAACGATGGTACACCGTTTCCATTTTCGTAACAACATCATACTCATACTACCTATATTCAAAGTTTAAAATACTCACCGGACTCCTGCTTAACAATACGCATGATGTTGTTGATTTCGACTCTCCATAACAAGAATCACAAAATAAGTATGATTCCCGTACGAACACTAGAAGGTTGTGTGTTTACTTTGTTTGCTGTCTCTGTCTTTTTCTTTCCTGATTTTTGTAAATGCCTAACAACTAAGCGTGTTAATTTTGATGAATGATTCGAATCGTTGGAATCATTTATAAGTATTTTTGTAAAGTTATGAATCTGATTGAGTAGGCTTATGAATCAAACATATTTCGAATGGTATGAGTTTGATGTCAACGTTGTACGCATACTCATTGCAACCTGTACTTATAAATCAACGTTGTAGGGAGTATGAATCGATATTGTTGACTCATTTATATTCAAAATTTCATGAGTAGCGAAAAAACGGTGCTAATTCCTGATACGCACATACATACAGTGAACAGCAAAAGCCTTAATACTTAATAATTTTAACCAACCAAAAATTAAGGTTTTTATCTTTATTTTATTAATTTATTCCTGTTTTATTATGAAACAAAAATTTTTTTAATGTTTTTCATAAAACAAGAGAAAAATAAGAAAAAATTTCATATGACTCCATAGGTACCCCCAAGAAGATTCCTGAGTAAATTTAAAATTCAAAGGCCTAATATATAAAAATGTTATCTCTTGTATTTAGTAGAATATCCCTTAAGGTCAAGCACTCCATTTAACCCATTTGGAATTGAGTGTACAAGTTTTGTTTAGTGGCACCATGAGCAAGTTTTTCGGTTGAGTTTTGTTTGAGGTTCAGCGATTACGTAACCATTCTTTCAAATGATTTCCTAAATACTCTCTTGAAGTCATATCGGGACTTTGGGCAAGAGTATTAAGCCTGTGGGCACTTTTTGTCAAAATATATTGCCGTACTAAGACTTTTGCTGTCCACTGTATATTATTCGATTTTATTTAATTGGTTCTCTGTATTCGTAGACTATTTCAATTAAGTTTACATGTTGAGATACATCAATGGGAACACATTAGATTCTCTAAATAGTTGGAAATTAAAAATCTTATCTTTTCAAGGTTAAGATTTCAACATCATTTAATCCATTTCTTTGGTTGATTATTGACTTTGTTTAATGTTTATCGAGAATGTGTATATACTTACACAATTCTTTTTTACTTTTAATTTCAAGTGTTTATTTATTTAATTTTCTTAAACAAATAATATAAAATTAAATGGTGCTCTTAAGAGAGCCCAACATGATAAGGTCACCCCAATTTGTATAGAAAACATTTGTTGTTTTCACGTTGAAAAAAAAATTCAGTTTTTTTTTCTGTGTTTCACAAGCCTGTTATGGAAAAACTATAAGAAAAAAATTGTTTACAACATTGTGGCAAATATTGTGGTTATAAAAAATTATAAAAAAAAAATAAATAAATAGCAAACCGCAAGAAAAGAAAAAAAAACAACAAAAAAATCAGACTCAAAATCAAAACAATTCAAAGCCGGTTTCTGAAATGTTTAAGTTGGTGTTAAATTTAAGCACTCACATCCGAACGAGACGACCAACTAACTATACAGGCCATTCAGAGTCATATCCAATACACATAATGTTGGGCCAACAAATGTTGAGCAACACATGTAAAAGTATTAAAACTATTTGTAATATACTATCGAATGCATTTAAACAAAAAAAAAAAGACAATTTTTTTTGTAGGTATAGAATACCGTGATAGTGTAGTGGATAGTGTACTAAACTATTAGCGTGAGGGTTGAGGTTTCGATTCCCACCAGAGACTCTGGTCTGTTACACTACACCCTACATATGGGCTAAGTTACTCAGCACTCATGAAATTTTTAATATAAGACTCGAATCATTCATCAAAATTTACAGTCTTAGTTGAGGCCGGAAGATAGTGGAAAAGATGGAAGTGACCGTTGGAGGTACTAAGATCGAATCTAAGAGGGCGATAAAATACCTGGGAGTGATTATCGACGACAGGTTGAACTTCAAGGAGCACGCGAAATACATCGATGAAAATGCATCTGTAACATAGGGAAAATATTGGATGACCAGGTCCATTTAAGCGGAGGATAATATCGAGGGTTGTGACGTCGATAATGTTATATGCTTGACCAATATGGTCGGAGGCTCTCCGTAGGGACCACAAGGAGGAATGTGTCCTCAGTGTATCGTCTAAGCGCGATTAGACAGATAAGCGGCTTTAGAACAGTACCTGATGAATCGGTACTGGTATTGGCAAAGACAATACCAATAGACATGTTGGCGGATGAGATGAAGCGGTTATGCTTTCGCCATCTAAAGCTTCCAGGACGAAATGGAACTATAAAGGCGGAGGAACGAAGGATTTCCATGTACAAATGGCAGTCCCGATGGAAGAACGGCCTAAAGGGAAGATGGACATTTCATCTTGTCCCTGATGTAACCCTTTGCATGGAGAACAAACATTGCAAGCTGAACTACTACATGACCCAGTTCTAACTGGTCATGGATGTTTCAGGAAGTATGCATATGAGTATCAGAAATTATGAGTATGATTCGATTCAACTCATCTTTTTGAATACTTATTGCTGATCTCTGGTATGGAGCAAGATATAGGAAGAATTCAATATAAAAGTCTTCCGTGAAACAATTAAGCATGGTGGTGAGAGTATAATGCTGTGTGTCGGCAGCAAATGTGAACAGTGAAAAACAATCAATATGGCCTTGTATTGAAACATGCTGAAAAACAATTCCATCAAAGTGCACAATAAGTAGGAATTCGTAACAATTATTACTTCCAGCAGGTCAATTATCCTAAGCATACAGTCCCTAATAAGAAGAGGTATTTTGCCTACCAAAGGTTTAATGCTCTTCCAAAAAGTTGCAGGTAGTATTTTGATAATCATTTCAAAAAACGTTGCCTAGTCATGTTATTTCAAATCAGAGTAAAAAAAAAACTGGAAAATCAAGGCCAAGCCGGTTATATGGAGTATTTGACCTTAAAAGATGTTCTGGCATCATATTTTAAAGCATTAAATGTACTTTCCGTTCTTTTTAAAGAAAAATATAATGTCACTAAGAATTTTCCTATTTCATCGTTTATTTTGTTGAATATTGTTACGAAAATTGAAACGGTGTCATATCGTTTAACATTAAAATGAGCAAAATCTACACAAAAAACAAATACAACGAACTTGTTACAAGTAAACCAACAATATCAGTGTGAAAGAAAAGGGGATAGATAAGTAAGCGAGAAAGCAACAACAAGCAACGTGAACAAAATACACAAACAACAATGAAAGCGCGATAGAGTTTTCTAGTAGGCGAAACCCAGAACGTTCGACTTCAAGAAGCTTCATCATACTGATTACGTGCGCATATAAAAAGGCAAGACAAAGCAGGCAACGACTAGTAAGAATTCAGTCAGTCTTGAGTGAAGACGCGTTGCTTGTTAAAAAAAAGCCGTGGTTTGAAGAACGTAGCAATATGTTAACAATTTTTTTTATTTTATTGCTGTACGGTTTTTATCAAACAATTAATCTGATCAAACTTAACTAATTTCAGACAGTTAGATCATGTCCAAAATATTAAAGGCAATTGCATATAATAAACTAAACGCTGCCTCGAAGCCAGTGACTTCTCGACTGATAATTTGACGAGTCTCCAGTATGGTTGTCAAAAACTGGATTTAGACCTAGCTTCTCACGCCACTTATGTTGTGTGTGTTAATTTTATACATGAGTGGCGGAACCTACAGTTTGAAGTTGACTTCGAATGACAAAAATCAAAAATCATAACTTTTGTCTGAAATCAGTTGAGAGGAAGTCGCCGAAGAAATATTTTTTGTATTTAATTTTGTTGGAGATATTGCACCTGGCATTTGAACTGCGGCCTAAGCCAACACACTTCTTACTAGACTGAGGCGACTTTCGAGATGATGCAGGAAGATGTATGTATATAATTATAGCGGAGCGCTTTGGAGTATACAGAGATTTAAAGAATATTTGTTCAGAATGGAAATCGCTTCAAATCTAATATGTATGCAGATTCTTCTGCAAGGAAGACGAATCACAAAAACACATACTGTGGAAACTGTGCGCAAACCCCAGGTCAGACTACAAAACGAAATATGAAAAATTTTTTCTTCGACGACTTCCTCTCAGCAGATTTCTGGCAAAAACTCTAAAAATAATTAAAATTGCCATAAAAAGTTTCTCAAAAATTTGTCGTTCGGAATCGACTTTAAACTGTAGGTCCCGCCACTCATATATAAAAAATTAACACACACAACATGAGTGGTGTGAGAAACTAGGACGTAATCCTGACTGAAGGGTTGTAATGACCAATTATGTATGTTTGTATGTATGTATTATAGGAGAATCCAATAAACAAAAAGATTGCAACATAGGCAAGCCTGCGCGTCTGATACCCTAGTTACCCTAGTATTTTTAGACTACAATTTAAACCAAGGCTGCTAATAGATGCCATAGATGTCGCACAATTAGTGTTCGTTTCTAGTCAGCAACACTTCTTCTTATAGACGTTTTGTTCTTTCTTCATTTAAATTGAAAATTTAACACTTTCAAATGACTGTCATCAAGCTTTTTATGGCAATAACAACTGCAGGAAAGTAACCAAGGGATAAAAGCAATATTTATGCTGCTGCTGCTTAAAAAGAAAGAAAAAAACGATTTTAAAGAGTAAAACAACAACAAGAGCAGGTTCAGCTATACGAAAAACTACATCAGCAACTACATCACAACTAAACGAACGAAAATAAGAACCAAAATAAAAAAAAATCATAAAAATAATCATAATGAAGGAACACGCGTACATGTATACATACATACATACATATATACATGAATGGATGCCATTATTTTTGTTTTCTTCTTCTCCTTGTTTGTTTACATTTTAAAATTTTCATTTCTTGTTTTTGTTTTACCTCTTCTACATGATCGCTTATAATTTATGAGATTGAGGCCCATCTGTGACAGCTTCTTCTGCTTCTTTTACTTCTTCATGGTGATTTTCGGTTGAAAATTTTGTTGCTCGTGTTGCCCGTTTTTTCTGTCCTGTCTTTAACAACAACAAATTTTTTTTCTTTTTGATTTTTGTTTTGATTTAAAAAAAAAACGAAAAAAAATCTGTTTTCATTGTTTTTCTTTTCACCAGAGGGGCTCAAAACACAATTATTGTTAGACACACCTATTTCGAACGATTAAATTATTTACGTCGCTTAGTTTTTTTGTTTTTTGTTTTTGTTTTTGCATGATACCTTTTTCGTGAATGTTTTTCGTATTTTTTAGAGTGTGTTTATCATCTACTGGTTTTACTTGCCTGATAATTTGATTTGCTTTTCGTTTACCCTACGTAAAGTAATTTCAACAATTTAAAAAATTTAAGTGCTATTATTACAACTTGCCGTTAACTAAAGGTAGGATTTTAACGGGCAGATAAATTGTTTTTCATTATTATAAGTGTACAATAAGGGAGAAGTGAGTGTTAAGTTAAAGGGCCGATAAACCTAGCTTTAATTTTTAAAGTTCACTTTATGTTTGAACCTGCCATACATACTACATATTATTTACAATATGGCAACTTTAAATATAAACAAAATGAGCAAATACAACAAAAAATAGAAGCCCATCGTTGCCACTGCGTTTTTAAGGCCCTTTTTTATTTGGTAAATGTTATCGACATTGGTCCGGTACTGCCATACTTTTTAAAAAAGTTAACTTTATTGTATCTGTAGGTTGTAATAACGAAAAGAAGTTAAAGGTGACTTTAAAGTTCACCTTAGCTAAAGTTACCTTTAACTAAATCCAACTTTAACGGCAAGCTGTAATAATGGCTCCAAGACTTCCACTTGAAATAAATGTTAAAAGATTCTTATATAATCTGTCAAAAGTCAACTATTGGTATGTTTTGTTCCTCCAATAAATGAGTATCTCAACGGGTGAGAAGAAGTGCAATTGTGAAATAAAAATTTTTTTTACCTTCATATGTTGTTATTCCTTTATTTTAACAGGTCGTAAAATAGTACATAATCAACACTCTTTGATTGATGACACCAGACAAATAATTTTATTACACTAAGGGCCATTATTACAAGTTGGGTTTAGTTACAGGTTACTTTTGCTAAAGTGAACTTTAAAGTCACCTTTAACTTCTTTTCGTTATTGCAACCTAATGATAAAATAAAGTTAACTTTTTCAAAAATATGGCAGTGCCGGAGCAATGTCGTTAATGCTGCTCAATTAAACAAGTTTTTTTAAACGTAGTGGCAACGAAGGGCCTCTTATTTGTTGTTGTGTTTCCTCATTTTGTTTATATTTGAAGTTGCCATATTGAAAATAATATATGTATTGCAAGTTCAAATATAAAAGTTACCGGTAGGATGATCCTCCAGTTAGCTTAACGCTCACTTCTACCTTATTGCCCACTTATAATAATGAAAAACAATTTATCTGCCCTTTAAAATCCTCCCTTTAGTTAAAGGCAAGTTGTAATAATGGCCCTAAAGCATTTAAACAGTACACTTTCATTGCAACTGACTGCCGACGTTACCTTGCGCTCTACTTATTCTTCATTTATTATCGGTCTGGCAACTTCTAGAATTTTACGTTGGTTTAATATTGTAATTTGAACTTTATGCTTCCCTATACTCGTTATTCCTTTATTGTTTTGTTATTGCTTATGCACCGTTTAACAGAGAGCAGTGTACATTATATTACAAATTATGCCTGGGACCTCAAGCGCCTACTTGATTTCGAAGATAGTCGCCTGACTTGCATTTTACCACACATGATCATTTAGTTTGTTTGTGTACGTATAGCTAAACTTGAATACAAAATTTTTCAATATCAGATCAACACGTAAAATAGCAGTAGTATCTTTGCTCTTGCTGATCCTACATGTTAACCTTTCAATGTTGAAGATCAGAATACTACGCCTTATAATGACTTTCGCATTCGAAAACAGAAATAAGAGAATTCAAAATCTAGGTCTCAGGCCCCATTAAGCACAGTTCAAGTCCACCGTCCTTTCTGAAGCACACATATATCTGTTAACTAAAATATATGAGACAGAGATCAGCAATGAATCATTTTTTCGGTACTCAGAAGCACTCATGAAATTTTGAATATAAGTGAGTCAACAATATTGAAATTTAACTTCTCTGATTCATTCCTGCTCACTATAACGTTGATTTATTTTTACAGGTTGCAATGAGTATGAGTACAACATTGATATCAAACTCATACCATTCGAAATATGTTTGATTCATAAGCCATTCATCAAAATTTGCAGTATTAGTTGTTGTTGCATTTACAAAAAAGAAAAAGACACAGAAGCAAAACAGAGTAGCAAGCAGAGCAAACACACAACCTTTTAGTGAGTATTTTAGTGTTTACACATGAATCTTACTTATTTTTTGCTTCGTGTATATGTTGAGTTATGGAGAGTCGAAATCAAGAACATCATACGTGTTGTTAAGTATGAACATGATGAGTACTTCAAACTTTGAATATGAGTATCAGAAATTATGAGTATGCTTTGATTCTACTCATCTCTTTGATATGAGACTTAAAATTGCTCTTCGCCGTTGGTGGAACAAAATGCTATCAGGAGTGTTAATATATGTATGTAAGTATATGATAAAATATGTAACACTTTAAGAATCCGAATTGTATGGTAAGATGAAATTAATTTCTACATCTTTAGCTTCCAAGTGTATCCCGATATTTATCAATGTAGTGATCAACTAAGTCGCTTCTAATCGATGTATTGTATTTGAAATATTTGCCAACTTGTTTGTTGTTTATATTTTTATTATAATTATTTTATTTTTTTTATTTTTTTTGTTTATATTTTTATGTAAGAAAATCTATTTTAGCATTTAATCAATATTCTACGTGCGCCAGACGGCAGCAGGCAGATATACATTTAAAATTTAAATTAATTACAAATTACAAATACACAACCATATAAACAAAAACAATCGCATATAAAATCTATTTTTAAACATTTTATTATAAATAATTATAGTACTTAAGTATTAAAAAAATATATAAGTTCGAGTAGAAATCATCGATAAATAGGCTCTCAATGTAAAATGTTTAGTAATATTAAGGGCATCATGCAACACTATTGCTTATTTGAGAGACGGCATTCTAAGCTTCATTAAGTGAATTTTAACATTAGTTTGTGAAGAATTACCCACGTTTACACGTAGATACTTAACTGATTAAGTATTCAGAATATTATTGTGTACAACTATGAAGGAAAAGAATGCATAGCAGGCTTCTGTAAAAATTTGTTTAGTTTTCTGTCATGATTATATAGAAATTTAAAACTGATAATCATCAGTATTAAGGGTGTATCAAAATCAAGGAAATTAAAGTAAAATCTGAGCACGACCGACTCTGGAGCTGCTTGCAGGCTGCTAGGGAACTTTGTTAACTACTCATCACAAACTAACTCACATTTATTTGCAAAGCTGTGTACACAAAAAAACTCAATGTTTGGATGTTACAACCATTCAGTCAGGAGTACGACCCAGCTTCTCACACCACTCATGTTGTGTGTGTTAATTTTATACATGAGTGGCGGGACCTACAATTTACTCTCAGAGTTTTTGCCAGAAATCTGATGAGAGGAATTGTGAGTTTCTAAATCTTATCAATTGTACCGGTATGAAGCTGACTTCAAGATACTATTGTTTCCACTGGGAACATTTATTATGAACGAGCCTTATTTATTGTTTTTTGTTTCTTATGTTAGCAAACCCCAGGTCATACTTCCCCAACGTAACGAAATATAAAAAAATATTTCTTCGGCAACTTCCTCTTAGCAGATTTCTGGCAAAAACTCTAAGAGTAAATAAAAATTTGCAATGAGAAGTTTCTCAAATAAATCTGTTGTTCGGAGTCGAATTTAAATTGTAGGTCCTGTCACTCATGCATAATAATAACAGACACAACGTAAGCAGTTGAGAAGCTAGTTAGTAATCCCAACTGAAGGGTTATAATGACCAGAGATCAACAATGAATCGTTTTTTCTCTACTCATAAGCCCTCATGAAATTTTGAATATAAGTGAGTCAACAATATTGAAATTGAACTATGCATACTCACTACAACGTTGATTTATAAGTGCAGGTTGCAATGAGTATGCGTACAACGTTGACATCGAACTCATACCATTCGAAATATGTTTGATTTATAGACCTACTTATTTAGATTAATATCTTTAGAAAAATACTTATAAATGATTGGAGTGACTCGAATCAGTCATCAAAATATACAGTCTTAGTTGTTGTTGCATTTGCAAAAAAAGAATAAAGACTCATAAGCAAAAAAACAGAGCAGCAAGCAGAGCAAACACACAACCTTCTAGCGAGTATTTGAGTGTTCGTATTCGAATCATACTTATGTTGTGATTCTTGTATATGTTGAGTAATGGAGAGTCGAAATCAACATCATACGTGTTGTTAAGTATGAATATGATGAGTACTTCAAACTTTGAATATAAGTAGAGGTTCGATGATATTAAAATAAGTATGTATGCTTATAAGTATTAGAAATTATTAGTATGATTCGATTCTACGTATCTTTTTGAATAGTCATTGCTGATCTCTGATAATGTCAAATTATGTACACAATTATTATTGCAAAATAAATAATTTATGAACATTTGAAAGCAGTGGGAAAGACTAAAGCTCTGGAAAATGAGTGAAGTTTTGCTTCAAAGACGCGATAGAAATTCAGTGTTGTATCGAACTCTTAATGGCGATAGAAAATGGAATTATTTTCACAATCCTAAACGGAAAAAATCTTAGGTTAATCCGAGACAACCATCATCTTTGGTAGCAAAACCAGATCGTTTCGGCAGGAAGACAATACAGTGGGCCTAGTGAGACCAGAAAGGTGTACCATGAGCTTCTAAAACACGGTGAAATCGTTAAACATATCGCTACCGTCAACAAATGATCAGTTTGAATCATGCATTGATTGAATAAAGACCATAATGGGCCACAAAACCCATCAAAATAATTTTTTATCATGAAATTGCACATCTGCACATAAAGCAAAACTGATTCATGATGCAATCAAAGCATTCGGCTAAGAGCTGCTACCCAATTCACCTTATTCACCAAATTCACCATTTGTTTTCAGTGATGAGATGATGTTATGTTTTTACCTTTTTAAAAACGTTTAGAATATGAGTTCGTTGATTGCAAACAAAAAAACAATAAATTTGTGTTTAGTTTTAATTAAAATTCTTTATTGTTCGCACAATTTTGTATGCCACTATTTACAACTTGATATATCCAACAATAATTTGATTGTTCGTTATTCTTCTTACTTCTTATATACACTATTGCGTTGACGATAACAACGCAGTTCCTTACAGCGGAGAGCTTCAAATCACGACTGTTTTCTTCACACGCAACGCATTTTCACACAAGACTGACTGAATTCTTACTATTGCTTGGCTGCTTTGTCATGCCTTTTTATATGCCCACGTAATCAGTCTGATGAAGGTTATTGTAATCGAACGTTCGGGGCATCCCTTTCTTTAAAACTCTACCGCAACTTCATTGTTGTTTGTGTATTTTGTTCATATTGCTTGTTATTGCGTTCTCGCTTACTTGTCTATCCCCTTTTCTTTCATACTGATGTTGTTGGTTTCCTTGTAACAAGTTCGTTGTATGTGTTTATGTAGCTTTGTCTCATTTTAATGTTAAACTATGTACACTGTTTCCTTTTTTGTAACTATATGTACATTTTTATTAAAAAGAACTTTACAAAGTTTTAAATGAGTCCAACTGAAATTGAATTGAGTATAAACATGCTGGTTTGTACATTTGATTGATAATTTCATTAAGAATATCATTCTCAATTAATTTTTTTTAATTTGCTGAAATACGATGTACAATTTCCGATACATTCATTATATATTTATAGAAACCTTGTTCATTACATAGGCGAATAAGAAATTGCTTATGATTGCACTATTTATTGCAATTAATTGTAATGAAATTTTAATTGAGTCATTTATTATCTTGAAGGCACAATAAGGCGATTAATATGTCACTGTATATAGTTCTGTATGTCCTATAATTGCTTCAGGGATAGCCGTTGGCCAAGCAATATCAGTGAATGCCTTGACAGGTGCACATATTTCCACCCTGTACTTAAGGTGAAATAATTTCACCATGATTGCACCTTTCTAAAGTAAATAACGTACGTGATTACTTTGATTTTTCTTCTTCTTGTCAATTTAAAATCTTTTACTGATAATATGTATAGTTCCACAAGAGACAGTAGATTATATCGTATCACTAATAAAGTTATTTATACAATTACACACCATATGTGTGGTATATTTTTCTGTTTTAATTTATAAATATTTGAATAGAACAGTGGTGGCATATTAAGTAATAAGAAATATCAGGAATACCTCTGTATCATTAGCATAACAAATTCTATTTTGAATTATTTAAACGCGATTACATTTTCCTCAGCACTGTGCCATGTAAAATAAAGGTGACGTTTTGCTAGTAAAATATATATTTTTTTTTTGTTTCGAAACGACTTAAACTTCAATTGAAAGAACAGAGTTACTCAAAAGCAGTGTTGAAAAATTCACAACTTTAGTACTTTTTTCAGTACTTTTCTATTTCAAAAATACCGTGGTACCCCTTCGACGTTTTTAGTTATTATTACATGTTTTACGTCTTAAGCTTTTCAACTATTAATGCATTAGCAACGTAATGCTAAAAGCTAGAATTAATCTTTAGCTCCGATTAGCCGAACGTCCACGAAGCGTTTGTCCGTTTTAAGAATACGAAAAGCAATGAGAACGCTTGCCGAATTGTAATGTAATTTTGATAAGTATTTACATTGCTCTTCGTATGCTGGAAACGAACGTACTTATGTGTGTTCCATTACGTTCCGTCGACGTTTGACTAAACGGGGCTTTTAAGTTTTGTAACTTTTAGAATCAGCAGTTTTTGTTTTATATGTGAGGAACACGTATAAGTCGTTAGTTTTTCTATTGCGTTACGTACGTACGAAATTGGTAATTACAAACCTTCAGTCAGGATTACGACGTAGTTTCTCACACCACTTATGTTGTGTGTGTTAATTTTATACATTAGTGTTGGGGCCTACAGTTTAAAGTCGAATCCGAACGACAGATTTTTGAGAAACTTTTCATGGCAATTTTATTTACTCTCAGAGTTTTTGCCAGAAATCTGATGAGAGACAGTCACCGAAGAAATACTTTTTGTATTTTGTTTTAATGTCTGGCCTGGGGCTCGAACCCTGGCTTTACGTCTAATAAGCCAACACACTACCTACTAGACTACGGCGACTTCAATATAGTGCAGTACCATTACATAATTTTAAGCCGTGTTGTGAAACTGCTGAGTGATGAATTTCTTGAATTCATCGAGACCTTCCTTTATTAACCTATCAAACTAGACAGGACGTCTTATACTACCTGCGTATGCAAATAGCTGTCAGCGGCAAGCATATGAGAACAGCACTATGAACGTCTGATCTAAGCGCAGCGTATTTGCTGTAAATCCAGTCGAAACTAAGTTTTTATTTTCAACGACAAAGTATAAAAAGATAAGCTTCTGTTTAATGGGCTAAATGGACTTTAAATTGGCTTGATGAGCAACGTGGAAGCTAATATATCTAAGACATCCTGTGGTCTATGTGTCAAAGCACCAAATTATCTCTGTGGCTATCATTAGTGGTCTGAAACTGGCTACTCAGCTACCTGGCATAAATATAGATTTTCGGCCACGTATATCATTCATAATAATTGTATCAGAGATCAGCAATGATTCGTTTTTTCGCTACTCATAAGCACTCATGAAATTTTAAATATAAGTGAGTCAACAATATTTAAATTTTACTCCTCTGATTCATTCATACTCACTACAACGCTGATATATAAGTACAGGTTGCAATGAGTATGCGCACTACGTTGGCAGCAAACTCATATCATTCGAGATATGTTTGATTCACAAGTCTACTCATTTAGATTCATAACTTTGGAAAAATACTTATAAATGATTCAAGTGACCCGAATGCATATTGAAGACACAGAAACGCAAGAAAGACAAACACAACAAGCAAAGCAAACACACTACCATCTGGTGAGTATTGTTGTGTTCGTACGCAAATCATAATTGTTTTATGATTCTTCTAAATGTTGAGTTATGGAGAGTCGAAATCAACAACATCATACATGTTGTTAAGTATGAATGCGTACTTGTACGCAGTTTATGATTGATCGATGCAGGCTAATGCTTAAGTAGAAGAGATCGGTTTAGGATCATTACTTGAACGTATATAAGTTTTCTCATATATTAAGAAATCTTATAAAACAAAAACAATTTAGAGTTTGTTTGCTATTCATATATAACAAAACACATTTTCATAAAAAATCTATTAAAAAGTCTGAGTATTATAAAAAATTTTAATTTTATTTAATTAACTTTAAAAGTACAAGGGAGTTACATAAGAGAGTTATTTGAATGCATCAAGACTGTCTCCAAGATCATAGTTTGCATTAGAAACTCCAGGCGAAAGAGTATGACCAGTGGGTCCTTCCAAAGTCATGCTGATATCATTTGAATATGCCGCAGAAGTTGAGGCTGTATTACTGTCGTCATCCACAGTTAATACATCTTCACTCTCTGAATCGCTTGAAACCATTTCATTTGAGTTCTCCTCTTTCGTAAACTCTAAACGTTGAACAGCATTGTTTAACTTTTCTGGATTTAGGCGCAGGAATAAAAGATGTTTCCGGGTAAAATCTGATAAGTTTTCATCACTTTCCAATTGAAGGAAATCATTAAAAATTATTTTATTGTAATTCTGAAAATAGAATTTTGTACACGAAATGTACGTATATGTACGTTTGAACGACAAGTATTCATGAATTTAAGTAAATTTACCTGGGTAGCGGGTATAGCTAAACATATTGAACTTAAAGCATGCATTTCAGGTTCACATTGCTGTTGTCCCTTCCAAAATTGTAAAATATCGGTGTCAACCATTTGAAATGATAATTTAAGATTTTCAATTTTTCTGTATACATCAGCCGTTTTAGTATTTTTGATTTGAACATCCTGACTAAGAAATTCATTAAGAAAGGCATCCTCATCTTCATCTGTGGGTGGATCATCATTGGAAATGTCTTCTGCATCTTTACAAACTATTTCAAAATTATACAGTGTGGCAAGGCTCCATAACTTCTTGAGATACTCCAAGGCTATTGATTTTTGTGGCAAATAAGTGCGTTGAAAACGAGGATCCAAATATAAACATGCAACATAACGATCTTGACTTAAGAACACTTGCGTTCCTTTTTCAATGCAGTTGGACAATTCCTTTAAAATGATATAACAAATCGAATCTGTCTCAGTCTCGTCCGACAAAAGCTTTTCTGTAATAAGTTTACACTTTAACCATTGGGCATAAAAGTCACCGCAGTGTAACTCTTCGCCATAGAACTTTATTATGGACTTTTGTATTATGTTCATAGATTTCCGAAAGGCCTCTATAAAGGACCACATGTTATCGTTCATATCAAATCGATCTTCAGCTTCATCTGGTTGTTCACATTTGATACAATCCAAAATGGAACGAGCTTCACTCAAGTGTACAATCATTTGATAAGTAGAACCACATTTCCATGGTGAATCTAGCTGTGGTAACGTCAACTCATGCTTTTCGAACAATTCATAGTAGCCATTCACTTCATCACCAATAAACTTTACCAAATTACGACATTCCAAGAATTGTTTAAAAATAGTGGGGTTCTTCAAAACATCCAAAACGCACTGATGCGCTATAGTACCGATATAGCGCTCAACCTTTATATCGCCCAATTGTATGTTGGGATATTTTTCAAAATTCTCGATTTCACTTAAATATTCTGAATTCGATACATGCTTATAGTAATTGAATTTTGTATTATCCCAGTAGGCACTGATAATTTGATTCGAATCAATATTGTAGATGTGCAAAGTATCCTTGATATGAGAATCAGTAAGCTGTTCATCGTTCTCTAAATGGATAATACCCAAAATTCTTTTTTGAATTTGACTTTTATCGATAAACAAGGCAGTTAAGCAGAATATATTTGGTGAAGCAAAAAGATCGTTTTCGATTTTAAGTGATAACAAACGCCAGTGTAGCTCATTTGAAAAATCGTAACGCATAAAATTAGCCACCAATGCCAATAGGCGCTCTACCTCGGCTACATCTACTTTGAATTCTTTTCCCTCATCTTCCGAAATTGCTGCACATAATGGCTGCAGTATAGACTGCATGTACTTGGAACCTATAGTACTTAGAGTCATTCTATCCTCAACGACAAACCCCAAAACCGAACGAATTAGAATGCTTTTGTCCATTTTAACGAAAATACATTCCCTTTTTGGGTTTTGATTTTCATTCAAATGTGAATTACCGATCATTTTACGTTTGGCTAACTTCAATACGGCTTTAATGCGCTCCTCATTGTACGGTTGTGGTGGAATAGAATTTTGTTCCTGATTGTTGTATTTAACTGGCTGGACTTCGATATTATGTGTCCGACGCATATGAAGTCTCATATTACATGTTCGACTCTGCAGGCGTTGTTTGCATGTCTTGCACTGTGCAATATTCTCGTCCACAAAGTTATCGAAATATTTCCAGAGTTCGCTCTTTTCATTATGGACTTTCTTCAAGTGTTGCTTCAGATTATAGCTGCGATTATTACGTAATTGATGTTTGCACAATTTACACTCCGCCATACCCTTTTCTACAATATTTGTGAAATACTTCCATATCGAGCTATGCGATTTTAATGCCATATTTTTGTTATTCTTTTCTCGTCTCTTATTCCTTTATACCTAATAAAACAACGTTTAACAATCAATTACAACTACAAACACACATTTATCGTATCACTCGTACAAAAAAAAAACGAAATTATTTGCTGTTATACTAGCGTTACGTTCTCAACAGCGACTGAATGTATACTGAAAACAAAAATCTCTCTTTTGAATACATTTTCACTCTCTCATTGCTCTTGAGCAATTGAGAATTTATAAATTGACGTACTCACTTGCCTGTTGTTTTGTTTGTAAACGCAACGAGTAGGTAGAACAGCTTGTGTGTGTATTGCTTTTGTGCTTCGCTGTGGGTACAGCAGTCACAAACTGAAAGCAAATACCAAACAAACTACTCACACTTAAAGAAATTGTTGTATTTTATACCATCATCAGATGATGTGAATCAATTTCGATTTAATTTCTATGAAAAAAAAGGATTTTTAATTTTAAATCGTTTATCGATAAATTTTTTCTCATTTTATCGGCAATTTTTTTTTTAACATCATTTCCTTTAAACTAATTTAAGCCAAATTTTGAGGAAAAATTTTTGCAGAAGCAAATGAAAAAAAATTTGATAACAAATTTAAGGGTCAAGCATACCAATATAGCATTATAATCGCAATGCCAAACAATCATAATGTCTGTTGGCTAATTTTAATTAATTTTTCCCCGCATAGTAGCAATAAAACTTGTGCAATCTTGATTTTTGCTTCAAAATGTAATGAATCTATTTCGATATATCCATCACGCCTTCATACCTTAAATTTCCTTTAAAAAAAGTTAGAGTATATACACAGGGCCACAAAAGTATACATACGATTTACAAATTTCACAAATTTCTGAACCAATGCAAAAGACCGTCTTAAAATCGAGGAAGGTTAGCTTATGTTAGAGGACATGTACTTGTCAATAAAGACAAGTACAGTACCCGGAGGTCGAATTGACCCATTGTACAACGTCCTTACAGAGGGAAGGATAATAGAGGGATAAAAAGGAAAGGATGTAGGAAAGGAAAATCGAGGAAAGTTGTTAGACAATTATAAAGATTTTCAACGAAAACGGATTGATTAAAAAATTTCTTAAATTTGTTAACTGTATGTATACTTTTGTGGCTGAGTATATATATATATGTATATATAGTTTTGTGACAACTTTCTTTTCAAAATAGGCCCTGTTCACAAGCTTTACCGTTCGTGTGATTCAACCTTTCTGGATTTGTTTTTATGGAGACTTGCAGTTATTGCGCCATTGGAAGCCATTATTCACCATTACCGCCATACGGCAAACTTGATGCAGACAAAAGTGGTAATAATTTGGACAGCGTAATGCAATGAAATTTTATGGTTTCATTCTTCTTGAGGCAGAGGTTGCACTCTGTTCCGTCCAGAAGGCGTAACTAACTGCCGCAATACAATCACTGATAATTGATTCCTGATAGAAAACATATTATCTACCAATGTTATCCTTTCGTAATTTACGAAGCTGTTTTTCTACTAATCTGGCCTAGTGCAGGTCTCGGTCGACTCGACGATATGATTCTCTGCATAGTTGTTTCCATAATAGGACTCCTAACTGTGTGTTCAGCAATTTCTTCGCAGTGATCTTATAGTGACGCAGGCGCCCAACGAATTCCAACTTTCTTCATCACACCGAGATGTAGAAGATGATCAAAGCACTTTTCGACAAGATGGCATTCTGTCGAACACGAAGCTAATGCTGTCAATGAGATAAATAGAATTCTGGTCTCAGGTGCGAGAAGAAGAGTTGCTTCTATCCCGGATATACTGCAATTCATAATAGTATGATTAAGAAAAACAATGCATTTGATGTGGCAACACTTGCCACTATTCCAAGGAAAAGATGGTTGAGTTATAAAACAGAATATGTCCAAGCAAAAACGCTGTTAAAAAATTACCCATAATAAAATCGAAAGCCTCAACTTCAAATAATTTGTTTAGGTTTTACTTTTTGTTCTTATTTTTTTCAAAATGCATAAAAAAATTAAGTGAAAGTATGGCAACTCTGCGTACAGGTTGTAAGAGCACAATTGAGAGAGTAACAAAGGACGTTGTCAAACAGAATAGATTCTACGCTGCGACAGTTTTTGCCGACAATTTTTATCATCAAGCCCCTATTCTGTTCCAGAGATGGAAGAATATTAAATACACGATTCGAAATGTCTATCTTTTTTTTTAACAATTTCCACTTATAACTTATAAAATAAAAGAAATTTTTTACTTTTATTCATGCTTGGTTTTAAATGTTTATTTGCAACCCTTATTAACAAGGTTACAACTTTTGGTGTGTTACACGCATGCTTTTTAACATACTAACTCTCATGTCTCATCACTGACTCAAAATTCATGACTGGTTAGCAACATCATTCTTCGCCATATTAGTTGCATTGTCCTACCTTATGCCCGTTAATTTTTCAATGTTTCCAAGGAATTTTTAGCCTTTGTTTCGCTTGTATAATTCTGTGTACCATACGGTGTAGGTGTTTTGTTGTTATCTGTTTCTAAAGTTTAATTATTTACATTAAATTTGTTCACGATTGAATTTAGACATTTTAGGTTATGTTTTTTTATTTATTCAAATAAAAGAATTTTTATAAATTTCATCTTAAATACTAATGATGTTTTCATCATTGTCTTCGGTTGATTTTTCTGTTTCACGAAGAAAATCCATTGTCTCGATCACATCCTCAATAAGTTGATCATTTAAGCGAATAATAGAAAGATTTTCTTTAGTAAATGCTGATGTTTTATATTTTCCAAATCTACTAATAATATCTGTATATAGTGTTCTATTATAAACCTAGTATTTGAAAGAAAAAAAGAAGAAAAAAGGAAATGTAATCATTTAGTTTGAATGAGTCTCTTAAAGCAAAATTACCTGTGTAGCAGGTATGGCAAAACATATTTGACTTAAAGCATATATTTCGGGTTCACGATCAGACAGGTCTTTCCAAAATTTTAAAATATTTACATCCACTGTTTGAAATGGTAATTTAAGTGTTTCAAATTTAAAATAAACTTCTGACTGCCTGCTGCCGGCATTTTGAATACTTTGACTTAGAAACTGATTTAAGAATGCATCGTCATCATCCTCATTTTCAGATTTTTCTTCCTGTACGACTACTTCTTCATTGTCCGTATATGTGGTTGCGGTTGCACTATTTGGCATATCAATGTTATAGATTTTAGAACGAGTCCATAGTTTTTTCATAAAGCTGTGGGCCTGTGCTTTCTGTAAAGTGTTCAAAGTGTGCTGAAATCTTGGATCTAAATATAGACAAGTTACAAAACGATCTTGGTTTAGTAAGATGTCTGATCTTTTTCTTATGATTTCTAGAAGAGTCTCAGCAATTACTTGTACATGGCTGTTCTGCTGATTTTTCTCATTTGAAAGTTTCTCCACTAAAAGCTTACACTTTAAAAATTGTGCATAGAAATCACCAATGTGCATATCTTCGCTATAACATCTGATTAAGGCTTTTTGTACAGTATGCAAAACCTTACAATAGGCTGTGATGAAATCCCAGAGATTATCATCGAGATTAAAATTATCCTCAGAACAATCATTGGATTCATAGTTTATATTTTGTAGAACATTGCGTGCATCTTTTAAGTGTTTCATCATTGTGTAGGTTGAACTCCATTTCCAGGGTGAATCTAGTTCGGGTATGCTGATATTATTTTCTTTAAACAATTCTTTGTATTTATGAGAATTTTTAATAAATTTAACCACATTACGACATTGTAGGAATGAATGAAAAATGCTGTTGTTTTTAAACAACTCTAATAAGCAATGTTGAATATTAGTGCCCATATAACGCTCCAATTTTATATCACCCAGTATTATTTTATGAAATATTTCAAATTTACTTATATTGTCTAGATAATTACAATTTTCCACCGATTCATTATAATGGGCCTTGGTGTCATCACAGTAAGCACTTATAATTTGACTTGAATCGATATTAAACTTGTGTAAAACTTCCTTGATATGTTCTTCCTTAAGATAGGCTTTATCTCCTAAATCTATTATGCCTAAAGCACGAGTTTGAAGTTCACCCTTTTCTATAAATAAGGCACTAACACAAAAACTATTACTATTGCTTGAAGTATTCACATCTGCCTCGATTCTCAAAGATAACAAACGCCAGTGTAGCTCATTAGAAAATGTACTTCGTATGTGTGCGCCTAAGGAGCATAATACCCTTTCGATTTCTATTTCATCAATTTTTAAAATTTTGTTTTTTTCTTCACGCAAACCGTCACATATGGGCATAAGCAAGGCCTGCATATTTTCCGAACCAAACACCTGAGGCTGAACACACTCTTCTACAAGTAGACCCATTATGGAACGCTTTAACATATTTTTATCCATTTCAACGTATAAACAGCGCTTGGGATATTTCGCTACAGTAGAATGTTCTGTCTGTACCAATTTGCGTTTTTTGGCCCGATCTATAGCAACGTCTTTTGGCGAAGCAGTGTGGTTATCAATTTCAATTCCATGCTTTTTTTGTAGGTGAAGAGTCATATTAAAGCTGCGATTATTTCGCACCTGTTTCTGACATATTTTACACACTGCCATACCTTCACTTATAATATTATCGAAATAGTTCCAAACTTCAGTTTGACTGTGCCTATGTTCCATGTGTTTACGTAAACTGAAGCTGCGTTCATTTTTCAAACGTTGATTGCACAGTTTACAAACAGCTACACCTTCTTCAAGGAAATTATCGAAATATTTCCACACATCACATCTGGGATTGGAAACCATTCTCAATACTGTACGTTAATTATGTACACACAAAAAGATTAATATATACGAGTATATGTATGTATGAATAATATTCGTTGCAAACGAGAAAACAAAAAAAATATCAACACATACACTTAAGCAACTAACAACGTACACTCAATGACGATTCGTGTGAGACTAAATAGCAAAACACAACCGTTGTCGTTTCACTCTTATGCTCTCTTGTTGTTTGAGATAAAATATTTCATTTGTTTTTCTCTTTAACAGTGACTACTGGCTGTTATTTAGCATTTTACGTATTCAATAAATGCTTGAGTGTTGAGTTGTTCTACTGAGTTGCAGTTGTTGTATCATCGGTTGGTTGTCTTTTTTCACATTCGTTTTTAATGGCTGCTTTTGAATACAACATGCTCGGTGAATGGGGTGACCAAACGTCATAAAGTGTATTTATTTTGTAAGGTGACCCAGTTATTGTTTTGTTCTGATAAATAATTTTTTATTTATATTTCATTCGTAATGCTATAAACACAGTAAACGCAGCGCAGTAAGTACAACAATTTTGCAATTGCATCCTCAGGTAAGCAGAATGCGCCTTGAATTATAGTAAAGGGTGCAGGTACAAAGCATAAGCAAAACAAAAAAATATATACATATAGCATAAACAGTTTATTAATTATTTAAGAATGGTGCCACTAAACGATTTTTTCGCGTTATATTTCATACATCGCGTTTATAAAACCTTTATTTTATGCATGTTATTGTACTGGCAGCATTAAGCCTCGGATTGTCTGCACATATCCTCTAACTGTGAGTACTAGTTCTCTCATTGCTGCGAATAACAATAAAAATTAGCCAAAGAGCAAAGCAGCAGAATCTTTGCTTGTTGTCGCACTGTCGCTAAAATAATCACTTCCATCCATATACACACATATATTCTTTTTTGCAGAGATTGCTGCGTTGCTTTTATTGTGTTTATAGCGAAGCAGCTACAAAACTCTCTACAACAGCTCTATTAGCAGCAGCATTCTTTGGATTTACATGCCAACATTTATGACTTTAACACAATCCTTTAAACTACAAGTTCGATTCGTGTCATTTGCGAACTTTTTAAAAATAAAACAATTAATTTTACAATAAATCCTAAACGAAATAAATATTTGGGAAAGCGTGCGACAAAATAAATTTCAAGTCTTTCCGACTCGATGCCTTTATGGAATAATATGAAATCGACGCCTACGTTCTGTAACATTCTAAGTCGAAAAAGTGTTTTGAGTTATGAGCTCTCAAAGTTTTCACGCGATATACGACTATATGGGTATTGTAAGTAGATTTGTCCCTATAACTTCTGAACGGATCGGCGCATCTTAAAACAATTTTTACAGTATTTAAGTTAGAGAACGTAGAATTTAAAAATGGAAGAACATTACACTTAGAACGTTATAGAATGGAGGCGTCGAAATAGCGTTTGCTTTAGCATTTTGTGTTCTTTATATAATAAATTTAATGCGGAAAATCGGAAATCGGTGGCCATATGAAAGCATATTTTTTCATGAAATGGAAATGTTATCGCATACTTTCGAATACATACGCTAAACCAAAGCTTTTATCAGTTGTGAAATAATATCCGCAATTTGCTGAATGTAAAATTTTATAATTTGGAGGTGCTGCATTATCGTTTAAATTAGAATGGTTATATTATATATTTTCAATCCAAAAGAATTTTTAATAAAACAAAAATATTTAATTTTTCTAATTTATTTACAAAAAATGCCTGTAGTTTCTGTTTCTTTGTTGTAGTACCAAGGGTCACCTTATATCAATATACGTACCAACAATCAGCAATGAATCGTTTTTCGCTAATCATATGCAATCACGAAATTTTGAATATAAGTGAGTCAACAGTATTGAAATTTAACTATGTATTCTGATTCATTCATACTCACTACAACGTGGATTTAAAAATACAGGTTGCAACGAGTATGCGTACAACGTTGACATCAAACTCATACAATTTGAAATATGTTTTATTTCTTTCAGATTCATAACTTCAGAAAAATACTTATAAATGATTCGAGTAATTCGAATAATTCATCAAAGTCTTAGTTGCTGTTGCATTTACAAAAAAAAAAGAAAAAAGACAAAGCAGCAAGCAAAGCAAACACACAACCTTCTCGTAAGTATAGTAGTATTCGTACGTGAATCATACTTATTCTGTGATTCTTGTCAGTGTTGCAAAATTGAAATTATGAAATGGTACTGAACTATAACTGAAAGAGTACTTTTTTGCATCAAATGGTACTTTTGTAAAAAAAATGCATATATAAATAATTGGTAATTACAACCCTTCAATCAGGATTACGGCCTAGCTTCTCACAATACCTATTTTGTGTGTGTTAAACATGAGTGGCGTGACCAACAGTTTAAAGTCGACTCCCAACGACAGATTTTTAAGGAAATTATAAAGGAAATTTTATAAATTCCAGAAGGAGGTCGCCGAAGAAATTTTTTTCACATTTCGTTTTGTTGGAGATGTCTGACATGGGGTTTGAACCGTGAATTCACGTCTATTTAGCCAGCATATTACCTACTAGACTATTTATTTATTTATATTTAATCCACGTACGGTAAGGAACAGAAAAACTAACGACTTAGACGTGTTCCTCACATACAAAACAAAAACAGCTTCGGAACGTAACAAAACGTAAAAGCCCCGTTTAGTCAAAGGTTGACGGAACGTAATGGAATACACATACAGTCGTTTTTAGCATATGAAGAGGAATGCAAATTCTTACCAAAATTACATTACGGTTCGACAAGCGCTTTCATTGATTTTCGTATTCTAAAAATGAACGTACGTTCCGCGGACGTTTGGCTAATCGGGGCTAAAAACTAATTCTAGCTTTAGCATTACGTTGCTAATGCATTAATATTTGAAAAGCTCAAGACATAAAACATGTAATAATAAAAAAGTACTAAAAGTGTCGAGGGGATACTGTGGTATTTTTGAAATGAAAAAGTACTGAAAAAAGTACAGGAGTACAGAATTTTTCAACACTTAGCGACTCGAATTATTCATCAGAATTTACAGTCTTAGTTGTTGTTGCATTTACAAAAAAGGAAGTAGACACATAAGCAAAAAAGGCAGAGTAGCAAGCAGAGCAGACGCAGAAACTCTTTTGTTGAGTATTTTAGTGTTCATACGCGATTCATACTTATTTTGTGATTCGTGTATATGTTGAGTTATGGAGAGTCGAAATCAACAAACTTTGAAGACGAGTAGAGGTTCCATAATATGCATATAAGTGTCTGAAATTATGAGTATGATTCGATTCTACTCATCTTTTTGTATACTCATTAGTGAGCTCTTGGTATATTACATATTAATGGTGAAAGGGGCATAAACAATAGCAGGCAATCCATCATAGCTTCACCAGAAAATGCTGTCACACAAATATGTTTCATAACAAATCAGCTGATATTTGGCAATGTACTTAGCATACGTTAAAAACTGCCTAACTTTATACATTGCGATGAAGGAGTAGTTCCAAATGAAACAAAGCAGGTACAATAATACATAAATGTTATCTCAGCATTGTAAATCTAAGGTCCAACTGCTTGCTACATTCATTGATTCATTGAATCAACTATATTTCCTGTGAATTTCTATGATTTAATGTTTGCTGTTCATTTTCTTGAAATTTATGTGGAAATTGTTTTCATATTACCAAACTTCTTAGAATTTCGAACTTCTTGAATATTTAAAATATTTCCCAGAAAATACTGGCTGCAAATGTTATTCTTCTTAGAACGCTCTACACTGTGTGGTAAATTTGAAATAGCATAGAATCCAATATATTATAGACAAATGAAAATTCTTATGTTTTAGATATTCTTAGTATTCTCCTAATATTTATCGTGGAATTCTAAAAATATTTCGCTATGATTTATATGAAGTGACGGAATGAGGTATAACGAAATCATTCGCCACTTTTGCAATTTATCATGAAAATTGCCTTAAACAATTCATATTGTTTTCCACACAGCAGGTAAAATTTATTGGATCTTGTTAAGAGATTGTCAGGTTTTAGCACCTTTGATTTAGGGCTAGGCCTTTAAATTTTCTTCTCATTTGATCAAACATACTCAAACTCAATCAAAATTAAATAAAAATTTGGCTTTTATAACATGGTTTGAAGTCGCCGCAGTCTAGTAGGTAGTGTGTTGGCTTATTAGACGTAAAGCAAGGGTTCGAGCCCCAGGCCAAGACAAAATACAAAAAGGATTTCTTCGGCGACTTCCTTTCAGCAGATTTCTGGCAAAAACTCTGAGAGTAAATAAAATTGCAATGAAAAACGTTTCCCAAACAAAATCTGTCGTTCGGAGTCGACTTTAAACTGTAAGTCCCACCACTCATGTATAAAATTAACACACACAACATAAGTGGTTTGAGAAACTAGGTCGTTGTGCAATGGGCCAATTCGGCCTCCGGGTACTGTACTTGTCTTAATTGACACGTCCTCTAACCTAACCTAACCTAACCATTGCGACCATGGGACTCTATCCCTTATACGATACTTGTCTCCAGTTACAGTAACTTTTTTCATCTCTAGCAAAAGTATAAACTGCTACGCATTCTCGCTACAACGCAAAATGTCAAATAAAACAGTCGAAAAATGTTTAACAAATTGATCCAGGATGCAGGCAAAATCAATAAGAATAAGAGACTATACGATTATATTACTTCCCCATTCCTGACGACTTCTGCGGAGCTCTGTATATATAACTAAGAGGAAGGTCGATGGATACAGACATTCAAGTTGTTGTAACAATTCCAGGAAATATTTTATAGAAATGTTATTTCATCCATCCTGGATGTAGAGTACACTATTAAAAATTTCCGAATGCTAATTTTTTCAACGACTTTGATTGACTGCAGGATAACGTACTGAACGAAAAACTTTTTAAGATATAAGGTCTGGAACTTTAGTTTTGAATTTGAAAGATAAGCGGAACGCAACTGGAAGACGTGTGTTAAAATTCTATGATACTACTTTGGATATTTTGAAAAAGGTGATTGGCCGTGATTCTGGTCTCTAAACGCTTGAATTGTGATGCTGACAGCTGAATGAAAAGGGCATTATTCTATGGCTTCTACATTAGTAAAATCATTTTTGAAGTCGCCGTAGGGCCCTGGTCAGACATCTCTAACAAAACGTAAATATGAAAAAAATATTTTTTTGGCGACTTCTTCTCAGCCGATTTCTGGCAAAAACTGTGAGAGTAAATAAAAATTGCCAAAAAAAAATGTTTCTCAACAAAATCTGTCATTTGGAATCGACTTTAAACCGTAGATTCCTTCACTTATGGATAAAATTAGCACACACAACATAAGTGTTGTGAAGAGCTAGGTCGTAATTCCTATCTAAAAGTTTGTAATGACCAATTATGTGTGTATTTTTGAGAGGAAGTGGGGCTTAGGCTCCATACTCTGAAATGAAGGTCCGTTGTAGTCATCTATGAGTTCTTTTCTGGTAGAGGATATCAAGTCGTTTTACACCATTCCAAACAAGGTATAAAGATTATCGTGTACTTAGACCAGATCGGAGACAATTTTAGGTCACACCGGGATGTCTTTGTAAAATGCGTCTCTGTGAAGTCGCCAATTTAACTAAAGCACGCTGAACAATCCTACGATAAGTGGGAGAACTGATCGTGGGGACGATAATGCGACACAATCTTTAAACATTGGTAGTATGTATGGAATTAGATTGCCTCCCAAGGGCTGTAGATTCCGTACTTTAGCACTATGCGATCTTACCTTTTTTTTTGATTTTCACCTTTTAGTTGGTTTCATATTGTCCGTTGATTGCATTGCTTGCTAGACAAAAGTCAACAAGTCGCAAGGCGTGTCGATGATTAAATCTCGAAGCTACGTCTATCGATACCAATATCAACTAAATTGCGCAAATCTGAATGGTAAAAAAGAATTGTAATCACTACACCATACCGTAGCCATCGATAAGTATAGAACCGTAATGGGTAGCTTTTAAAAAAACTAATTGAGAGTTTACTCGTGACATTTTGAACAGTTTTAGGTTAGGTTAGAGGACGTGTACTTGTCAATTAAGACAAGTACAGTACCCGTAGGTCGAATTGATCCATTGTACAACGTCCTAGTTTCTCACACCACTTATGTCGTGTGCGTTAATGAGTGGCGGGACCTACAGTTTCAAATCGACTCCGAACGACAGATTTTTGAGAAACTTTTTCATGGCAATTTTATTTACTCTCAGAGTTTTTTTTTTCCAGAAATCTGTTGAGAGGAAGTCGCCAAAGAAATACTTTTTTCTGTATTTTGTCTTGATGTCTGGCCTGGGGCTCGAACCATGGCTTTTACGTCTAATAAGCCAACACACTTTCTACTAGACTACGGCGACTTCTACACCATACCATAGCCATCGACATGTATAAAACCATAATGGGTAGCTTTTAAAATGTCTAATTGAGAGTTTATTCGTGACATTTTGAACAGTTTAAGAAATTTTATTTACAAAATATACTGACCAAGAGTATCGGCCAAGCGCTCGAGGATTTTCGTTTGTAGCTATACTAGCTGTACCCTGCGCGTGTTGCTGTGCCACCAACTAAAATAAATTTGAAGGAAAGACATTACACAAATGTCCAATTAATTTTGAATCATTTTATTGATTTTGTTTCCCGTTGTCCTGATGATTCAGATGAACGGGCCTGAGTAGTACGCATTCGATCAGTTTCTAATTTCACTTCTCGATGTTCAAGTGAATCATGCCAACGGGTCTCAGCGGCATATACCCGCAGATTTTCCAGTCTCAATGCTAGTTGCCCGTCTGATTCTAAGGTTCGTAATTCTCTTTTCTTCCGTGCTTGAGGTGTAGGTCGACCAATTGCTTGTCATTCATTTTGAATAATTTTCAGTGACGCCATCCATCGGAAATTAATCGTACCAACCTCCGTCGGCTCATGCGCAACAACTTTGTTAAAGAATGCACAGTTTACGATTTAATTCATTTTGAGTCGGAAATTGATCATACCAGCTTGGAAACCGTCGTCGGCTCATGCGCAACAACTTTGCTAAAGATCATAACATGATCAAATGCACAGTTTACTATTTAATTCATTTTGAGTAGTTTTCAGTGGCGCCACCTGCCGGAAATTGGTCATACCACCTTAGCAACTTTCGTCGGCTCATGCGCAACAACTTTGCTAAAGATCATAACAAGATCAAATGCATAGTTTACGATTCCATAAGCTACATACAAACAAACATTATTTTTATATATATAGACTAGGGGAGGTGACACGCCCACTATGGCCAATGCGCCCATTTTGTTCATATATACGTCAAAGTCGTCTATAAAAAATTTGCGGACTCTAGATGTTGCAGTTTATGAGATATGCGACATTAAATACTTATTGAGTAGGAGGGCGTGGCACATCACCTTCTTGAATTTTTAAAATAAAAAGTAGCCTATAATTCCTTCCAGACATACTGGAAAATTTCAAGAAAATTGGTTCAGCCGTTTAGCCGTCTATAGTCTTCAAACAAACAAACAAACCCACAAACAAATAAGCACACATTCATTTTTATATATAAGAAGAAGATACTCATACCGAGCATAGGCGAATGAACCAAAAGGGGACACGGTCAGGTGAACTTCTACCTGACACAGTTACTAACCGGCCATGGATGTTATAGGGCATAGGATTCCAGGTAACACCCGATAATATAGTTAACCTGATGTTAACTTCATGTGACAATTGGAACGCAGTATGTGTTTTCGCAAGGAAGGTATTGACGCAGCAAACATTGGCTGAGAGAGCAAAGGTCAACAGAATTTGAGGGCAGCACTCGCTGAATCTCCACCCCCCCCCCTTGATTGTGGTCCCGGGGGGGCAAATGGTTGAAAGTGTGACGAACTAGGTTGGGTTTAGTACGTATGCGTTTAGCAAGCCGAGAGTAAGTCTTGCGGCGAATCGTGCACATTGGTAGGCCGGGCTACCAATGTCTTTCGAAGATTCCCAACCTTTAGCTCGTAAAGCTTTAAAAAAATATAAGAAGGAGATACAGTTGTGTTTTGATACTTACACCCTGAACGTGAAGAGTCTAAAAAATCTTTAAAAGAAATTCTTTTTTTTTTTTTTGAACAATATTTTGCAAAATATTTGCAAAATAAACTTTATTTTTAATTTTTTATTTTTTTCTTTAATTTATAAAAAAAACATGCTTATAAGTAAATAATGTATTACGTATGTATGTATTAATATTTAAAAATGTATTATTAAATGTATGGTTTTTTTTTAATTTTATTTTTAATAAGAAAAAGTAATAAGAAAATGTTTTAATTTCTGTCAATTGCTTGAAAATTATTATTGAATGTTTAAACGAATTTATTTAAATTTTTGTAAAACAAGTTGTCGGATAATTAAAAAAATTTTTTTTTTTAATTTTTAAAAT